>FR989936.1:10456137-11763007 GCA_905404155.3 Plebejus argus
AGGTATTTCCTGACGGAGGCAACTCGTATAATTAACATGACACTTCATTTACCCGTCGATCGTGAGAAAAACAACTTATCTATTGTTATCGCGGTCGCATGCGACCGCTTGGGGCTTGATGAATTAAACATAGGAAAAGTTATCGGAGGTTTCTTATCTAAATTATCTGTAGGTACCTACTTACTTAATATCATAGAGCTGAAGAGTTTGTTTGAACGCGCTTATCTTAGGAAACGGTCAATTTGAAGAAATATTCTTGTGTTCGATAGTCGAGGAAGGCTTTAGAGTTTATACTTAGGCTATTTGACATCACGCTCTGACCAATAGGAGCGAAGAAACAAAGGAAACTGTTACAAAAAGGGGTAAATTAATGAAACGCTGTAATCTCACCAACTGCTGGAGCATTTGGTAGAGATAAAGAGTTGACTACGAGCCATGACGAAGGAAGGCTCCTCGTTTGCGGAAAAATATGCGGTTCCCGTGAAATTCCTTATTCACGCTGGCGGAGCCGCGTAGATAGTATTTTATATTTTTCTTGACTTCGCCGCCGCATTATACACGTGCCAGACATTGCTTAGATAGATAGATGTAACAACTAGTGCAAAACATTATGTACTAACACGTCTTTATGAATAAGGAAAATAAATCGCGAAAGTTTTAGATACTTTGACGAACGAGGGCGAGTCGAATTCATCGTGTGTGACGAATCTGGTATAATCTGAGGGATTGAACTAACGACAGCACCCCGTTCCCCGCTGCGGGAAGCCTGGGAAACGCAAACACTAGATAAAAATCGTACGCGCACCGCGCTTCATCTCTCTCATCGTCTCTACACTCTACAGCAGGGCTTCCCAAACTGTTCGTCGCGACGCCCCAGGCGTCGCATGTGGACATAACCAAATCGAGTGAGTTCTGCGCGCATTATACAGGGTGTAACAAAAATAAATACTTTAGCGCTGAAATACCAAATTTTTTTTCGCTTTTGTATGGGGAAACTCGTGACGCTCGGGCCGTTGCCCATACAAAAGTGAAAAAAAATCGTCGTCGAAAGTCCACTGTGAAAGTAGCAGCGCTGCTACTTTCACAGTGAACTCTCTACAAGGAACACGTACACACCCTAAAGTATTATCACTTATTTTTGTTACACATTGTATATAATGTCATTTATACATCCCGGGCAGTCATCCCCGGTTTCAGAAGCTATGCTCAGAAAAGCAAGCGCATCCTTCACATTAGCCAGCCTTGCTGGCTTTAATTAATATCTTTCATAAATATATTTTTTTGAATTTTTATGCTTAACTTTTGATTTGGTAATTATTACCTGTAAAAAATGAAAATGTCCGAATAGTACGCTTTTATGATAAATTATGTAGGCTGGTTCTAAAATTGGAAAGTATTTTTGGGGGCTGGGTTGAGGGGGCATCGTAAATAAGTTTCTAAAGCAGTACAGCGTGCGCTACTGCGCTAGTAGCTTTTAATGATATACAATAATATATTATTATTAAAAACCTACTAGCGCTATCGTATCTACTTATTTACTTCATGCTACTTTCAATTTAAAAGTCCGCCGCCTTCATCTATTTTATATTGAAACAACATAACATCGTCGATTATAACATAAAATATAAAAATCGGCCAAGTGCAAGTCGGACTCGCGCAGGAAGGGTTCCGTACCGTTATAGAGCAATAATAGGCCAAAAATTGTGTTTTTGTGTGGGAGCCCCCCTTACATTTTTATTTTATTTAAATAATATTATTATTAATTATTAAAGTACACATAATATATTTAAGGCCTTTGTGAAAATTTCAAGTGCCTACCTGTTGCCTTTGTTGATATCGAGCAAAAAAGGCCGAAAAATTCAGGTTTGTTGTATGGCAGCCCCCCTTAAATATTAATGTTATTTTGTTTTTAGTATTTGTTGTTATAGCAGCAACAGGTATACATAATCTGTGAAAATTTCAGAAGTCTAGCTATAGCGGTTCTTGAGATACAGCCTGGCGACAGACAGACAGACAGATGGACGGACAGACGGACAGACAACGAAGTCTTAGTAATAGGGTCCCGTTTTTACCCTTTGGGTACGGAACCCTAAAAACCGCACGTCCGCGTCAGTCGAAACAAATACCTAGCTCGGCAACTCAACCGTCCATTCGGCACGTGGCGCGGTCATAAAATTAAGTAAATCCGTTATTTTTCAGGCCGAGAAATGTGCGGGCGATTGGGCCGGCCGCGATAACGGGACACATTTGTAAAGATTTTGTCCGCCTACTCGCCCGCTGCGCTGTTTTGACCATACGCTGCCACAGAAGTAGAAATTATTTTGACAGAGCAATAAAATTATTATGCATCATCTATAATAATAATATTATATTAATACGCGAGCGAAAAACTTTGGATCCCTTTTGACGAAAAATGCGGAAACGTAGGTGATTGACGCACAGTTATAGTTTATATGGTGAAGGAGTATATTATAGAGTTATGTAATTTATTATTTTGAAATTATGCTTTTATCATAAAGTTTTTTGTAATAGTTGATTTTTAATTAATGACTTATATACTCTAGGTTCTTAAAATAAATAAATATTTTTTTATTCCTTATAGCTTTAATATGGCTTCAATAGTGTACTTACATAATTTAAATATCTTTCATGTTTTTTTTAATGAGATGAAATGCCTAGTCTACGAGTTTTCAAACTCTGTAGCAACGTGTGGGTACTACGGCGGATAATCTACGAATAAATGGAAATTGATTTTGAGATCGCAGGGCTAGGGCGGCTAGGGCCTGACAAATATCGCAGCTTAAGGTCGCTCCCAATGTTTGCTCGTATTGTTATTGAAACCATTGCCTTTGTAACAAAAATATTAGCTTGTTGTTAATAGAATTAGTCGTTTTTTTATATTATATAAAATTAGAGGCGAACGAGCAAAAGAATCACATGATGGATGTACCGTGTGGTTTTTTGGCGTTAGATGTTAATAATCATGAGTACAAATGACGTTTTTTTATTTATTTTAAACAAAATCATAGAATTTCAACTTTAAAAGTCTTTTCAACTCCCATAAGAGCATTAAGTATTACCTACAATTCAGCATATTATATCTATCCAGATAAAAAAACAAAAATCAGTGCATGTAATATTCAACGAAACCGCTCCACCCCTACGGAGCTAGGGTTTCCATCAGTTTGGGTTGGGTTACTTTTGACTTCATTGTTTCTATCAGAAATGCCCCAACGTCATGAGTCTGTCCATAGAATGATTAAAAAAACTAACTTTAGCTTTTTTTTAAGTGTGAAAGTAACACAGTAAGCTCCATACAAACTCTATATCTCTATTCTCTATAAACACACCCTAACTTAATATTAATATTATGTCCTAATTATTATATTATAAAGTATTAGTATTATGTAATTAAAGGTCCAAGGCGTGATGGACTTACAGTAGATTAAGAGGAAATGTAATCTTGGTACGCGACCATATTATAACAATGAGACAAATAAAGGATATGGGCGACTAGCCCATAGACGACCCTAATTATTATAATAAAAAAAAAAAAAAAAAAAATATTAATATTATGACTTATTTTGTTACACTCTGCATATTATATCTATACTGATGATATCACGCGATAATATATTTCTTTCTGTACCTGGTCTTTGTATTTTGTCCTTGGTATTTTGGGCAACCCTATACGGGCCTAATTGCCCCCCTCCTCTCTCTCCCACCGGGCCGGCGTCACGTGACGTCACTCATCTGCATCACAACCGAGGCTGATGCAAATTTAAATACAGTTTAAATTCTTCTTTTTGGTGCGGTATTTTTTCGTTAGGACCGCCATCGCGTCAGATGTTGCTTATTAATACCTCGAGTTTAGGTAATTGTTCACGGTTTTGTCTAAACAAAAAGATCGAAAAATTAAAATTAACTTTATCTGCGTTTTAAACATTTTAAACATGCTTCTAAAATAAATCCTATAATTTTACTAAGTACAACCTCAATTCATATCAATCAAGTATTTTAAATCTAGAATCTTATCGAGATATCCTCTCAGAGTAGGTTTGCCATAGAAAAGTTACGCGTGTTCCACCAATTCCATCTTGATATCGGTGTTCTAATCTCTACTTTTTTGCTAGCTGCTGCAATATACCTGCGTAGTACGTACATACAAACAAAAGACTACAAACTCGTGTATTCATATTTAATTATAAATTTAGATCACAACAGACATATTAAAAAGCTTTCCTATTTAAGATTTGATAAATCGTATTGTTAATCCCCCTTTTACATTTCTAACACGTGAGCGAGGGATAAAGGTAAGGTATACTTCTTTGTGAGTTCTAACGCGTTAAGAACCAGCGTATAATAGATCATTCATTCAATTAAAAATGGAACGTCGAAACTGAATGCGACGAAATTATGCAGCGTGAACGTATTACTCGACGAAACTAATTGTGAAAATAAAAAGGTTCGCCATAAAAAAGTTTAAATTCGTGGGAATTAGGTGGCAGTAATGAGTGGCGTAAAATTTTTTCGTCTGCGCAATATTGTGAGGAGTTCGGGGGACTTAATATCCGGGACGTAACACATAAAATGCAGTTTAGATTACAACCTCAGGGCTGACACAACTGATGAGTTGTCGCGATTTGCAAAAAGTTACAAAAAGTTACGCTTTTTTGCAATAATTTTATTCACGTTAACAGTTGTAGACTCCAGTTCACTTTTAAAAAAATACTTATCTAAAGCGAAGGGTAAAAACTAAAAATTAAGACATGCATAAAAACACTGATATCTAGTTTAATTTCAAATACAATTTCCTTCAGGTGCTTTTATAAAACTTTAAGACGTCTTCACACATTTAAGTTTACTTTCACATCCAACAAACTCTACTCGTTACATTGTCGACACAAAATACATTTTTAAATTTTTAAGAAGAGACAACCCTAGTAATTTGTCCCATCAACTGGGCAGTAGCGAATAGACAACAAGTTCTAAAGCAAGCAGGGTTGGCACAACCCCGACCGTGCGTCCGCGCTAAATGAGCATTGTACTCACTTGTACACTCCATCCCGGTTTATTTTACCCCTGACAGAACACTTATGCTAACGACAAAAGGAACTCCTATAGAATCTGCGAGGTAAAATGATTTTGAACGTAATATAGTTGGGGGACGTGTGTATGACGTTATAAAATAAAATTGAAGCCACAAGGGCGCTCCGATCTAATTAAATGATAAGTAGAATCTAAGATTAATGGCTAAGAATCGTACGACTACATCTTTAATGTTTTGCGCTTTGTTTGCGCGTAATTTCATTAACTAGATGGTGAATGGACGAAATGAGCTTAAAATGTGATTGTAATAATTATATGTAATATAGAATCCCACCAAAAACATAAATGTAAATGAAGAGCCAAGTTCCATACAAACATTATTCTTGTCTATGGTCTTCGCCGTAAAAAGGATGGAGATCTAAATAATTAGTGCCAAGTTTCATGGAAAATCGAAAAATATGTATGTATAGGAACCAAATAACATTATGAACAAATAATAGAGTCTATTTCTTTGCTTTATTGAATATCTATAACAATTGATGTTATTTATATAATGTGAGATCTTAAACTAGATTAGATTTGACTTGGCCAGTTTTCATTACATCAGTAATTTCATAAAGTTATCAAACATTTTAATTCTGATGAAAAGCTAGTTTCGCTCTGTCCAACTCGCACTTGACCAATTTTTTTTTTGTTTTCTGATTTTTCCCTACGCTTACACACAATTATCGAGCTGGATTCCAAATTTCAGCCTTCTAGGTCATCTGGAAGTGGGTTAGAATTTTGATCTATAGGTCAGTCAGTCAGTCAGTCAGTGATAAAAATGTAAATTTTCGGGCGTTAATATCTTAATAACCGTTTGAGCTGTGCTCATGAAATTTAGAGCATATAATTTATCTCGCAAGTCTCATTATATAAGCCAAATTTGAAACGTTTATGTGAAATAGTTTCTGAATTATGAGGGGGTCAAAAGTTGCTGCAAATGGTTCGTGTACACGGTGCTGCTCGCCAATCTGTTATGCTGGAACTTGGCTTGACACGCTACCGCGTGTCTAGATGCAGTTTGTGAATTGTGATACCTTATATTATTAAATGAGTCAAGTACAAAATAATAATTAGGTAGGTTTCAACATTTTCTTAACAAATACATTTCAACAATGTTAGAATAAAAACAAATTCTTTTTAAATTATTATAATAACAAGTTGGTATAACTTTTGATGGCGTAACGACGCGACGTTAAAATAAATCCGCACCCCCGCCTACATCGCGATAATAAAAGATTTATTGACCGAGTCGTTCTCACGACGTTTAACCACTAGTTAAAATAATCCTTATTTATTCTGTGGTTAGAGCGAAGCCGATCTTAATGGTATGTAATCCTGTTTCGGCATTAACGGACGCGCACCGATTAGGGGACGATCATGGCTTTACGGTCATTGCATTTATTAACAGTATCGATTGAAGCACGAGTGTCGAAGCTCATACATAAACATTTTTACAGCAACTTAATACGAAAATTAACCACGAGTTACAAATAATTACATCCATTTTCCAGTCGCCTTTTATAAAATATATGCGCGATAAACGATGGTCAGCCCATCGTCCATAAAATAATGCACATTTAGAAACAGACACCGAAACTGGAAATTGTAAGATTTAATTAGCGCAATTTTTTTTTTATATAAGAAAAGGAACAGTAAACAGCTACACTATGTACATAAAATAACAGCTCTTATATTATAAAATACATTAATAATAGTGTAGCCCACAGCACTGTCCACAGATTTCATAAATAATATTTTACTTAAAAACGCTAAGATGGCTACTATTCATGCACTAGACATCGCTATCACTACTTAAACTTACAAACTTATTTTATTTAAATATTATTATTATATTATTAAAGTACACATATATTAAAGGCCTTTGTGAAAATGTCAAGTGCCTACCTGTTGCCATTATTGATATCAAGCAAAAAAGGCCGAAAAAATCGCGTTTGTTGTATGGCAGCCCCCATTAAATATTAATATTATTTTGTTTTTAGTATTTGTTGTTATAGCGGTAACAGTTATACACAATCTTTGAAAATTTCAGGAGTCTAGCTATAGCGGTTCTTGAGATACAGCCTGGCGACAGACAGACAGACAGACAGACAGACAGACAGACAGACAGACGGACAGACAAACAGACGGACAGACGGACAGACAACGATGTCTTAGTAATAGGGTCCCGTTTTTACCCTTTGGGTACGGAACCCTAAAAATCATCGAGTATCCAACTTTTATTTTGATTAAAAATATTATTTGCTACATCTTCATTATTCACGACAGAACCGTCGAAGTTTGGTAAATTTTCAGAGACGGGCAAGGATATATTTTTGTAGTGGACAAAATTCCCGCGATAAGTGAATTTCGGTGCAACGGAGTTGCGGGCGTCATGTAGTAGGAAAATAAAGCTTAAAGCACAGAATAGAAAATAGTACAAGTACTTACTTAAAGTTTAAAGTTTAAACGCATAAAACCTCAAGTGTATGCAGTATATGTATGTCTCGCATTATACACGGTGGCGCGCGGCCGCCACGCGACTAGAGTTATCTAGCGGCCAGTCATGGCGGTGCCACTCAAGAGGGATATAATAGCTTCTGACTTACTGAGGGCTAACTCTAATGCGCTGCGATTTATTGTGAAATTCGCTATACGCTATGGAACATAATGGAATAAGGACAATTAGGAATTTCTTTCAAGCAGTAAGCGAATCCTCTAGATCACGAGTCACTACGTTAATTTTACAAAGCTTAATGAAAACTGATTGATCTACGCTCGTTTTGCCACATAGTACAACACCGTGAAGAGTGAACATTCTTAGGCTGCGTTTCCACCAGAGAATAGAGATGTATTGCGACTTGCGAGGAAAGTGTTTTTGAGAACTAATAGAATCGCTTCATTGACATGACCTCGCTCAGCGCAGCGATTCTATTGGATCTTTAAAAACACATTCCTCGCAACACATATCTGGTGGAACGCAGTCTTATTGAGGGTTAAAATTGCGTACGAGGTTAATACGTCATGTGTCGCATCGTCTGGTTGGAATTAAGGGCAATTAGTGACAGTTATAGCGTCATCGGCTCCCGGGGGTGTCATCTGAGCTCAATTCATCGGAACTTTTTATTGGAGCTGACTGTCTTCGGCAGCTAATTGCAATTAGTTCCCTATCTCGTTAAGTTTTTACACGGGATTGGGGAACACCGAATATCCTGTCTACGAATGCAACTACTGTTTAGGTATGATAATTGAAAGCCTCTGAGATTGGGTAAATTTAAAGTAGCATTAAATCTACGTTCCACGTACTTACATAATAATATGTGGGTGAACATATTAATATTAAGATTATAAAAACATTAAACATCCTAATATTGTCACGAAAGAATCCATAGCGTATGGTCCGAAGTAAAATCAATATAATATACAATTTACCATCACTTCTTGAGGATATTCGTTTTTGGTCAGAAATTAATATTGCATAATATTATTATGATGTTTACTTGATTCAATGCGTCGAAATTTTTTGAAATCGTCGTCGTGCTGTCGGTACTTTCTTCATACATAATAATGTAAAATAGAGCATCAACCCCAGTTTTGCCTATTTAGGTTGTTATTGATATTAAAATGAAATCAATCGCGCGTCGTACCCCGTGTGTCGAACAACTCTTTGTGAACACATGGTAGTTTGTGAGAAAGTATGGGAAACGGTGATCGATCAACAGCCTGAGGTGCCCCCTCGGGGAAAAACTTGAACGGGTACAGCTGATTTATCGGCGTAGTTAGAATTATCGCCATTTGCAATTCTTGCCGCGGAGGGCTTATTGAGATAACGACTTGTGCGATTTGACTCCCGCCATTTTTAATAAAACTTTTGTTTGTCGAGATCCAAGGATGGATCAGTACCTACATAATATACCAATAACCAAACATCGAAAGCCAAAAAACTATGAAATATAGAAAATTAGAAATTCTATGTAAAATCGAAGTAGACTGTTCACTGTTCATATTATTATGGTCCACCCACCATCCAGCCCGATTATCAACCCTACAAAAAGTATGACTTTTTGTAAAATTGATGATAATAATCGGGCTTTTGTAATAATTCCACTTTTTGTATAACGTATATGTATGACGTACAAGTACGTTGCACTATTGCAATCAGTAGGTATGTTATACTTTTTCTCCGAAAAATAGATCACCGATGCGGGCCCTTAAATTATCCAAGGTATTTCGTATTTATCGCATCTTAATATCAAAATATGTTTTCTTTAATTCTATCAATGCTGTTTTCGATAAGTTAAAACCATAGTTTTTGTACCATCGCGTCGAGGAAATTGATTCCTAGGCAGTTGACAGACCAACGTCATTTGGTCGGATCATGTTAATTCAATGTTAAATGAAGCTGTCGGCTGGGTTTGACGTAACGCGACCAAACTACGTGGGGACCTACGTAGTTTGGTCGCGTCTGCCTAGGAATCAACTTCTCTTATAGTACTATCAATAGTATAATACCTAGTAACAAAAACCATACTCTCAACTTGGCTGAAGTCGGGAGCTGATCACGCCCCAGGGACTTCCCCCGGGGACCTCTCACCTCCCCGTCACCTGTTCCTAACAATAATTTGCGGCGGATGTGTTTTTTGCCACACTAATGTTGTTTACATAATATTTTAGAGTTTCTAAGACTTTAAATAATGTTAATTAGTACGGTACTCATTATACATAATAAATAATCTTATCACAGGTATATATAAAAATGGATTTTTAAATGTGTTAGTCGCGCTAAAACTCGAAAACGGCTGAACGGATTGGGCTGATTTCAGTCTTAAAATATTCGTAGAAGTCCAGGGAAGGTTTTAAAGTGACACGAAGTTCACCGGGACAGTCAGTGTCCAATAATTTTGCAACTTTATAATGTAATTTTAGATGTTTTCCGCAGCTTCCTAACGCGCGGGAAGTATTTTCTATGAGTGCTTTCCAGGGAGTCAAAGTATTTCCATACAACAATTTATCAAAATGGCACACTTGCAACAGACGATCAAAACCACTTTTACAACATTACTTACCTTTAAACTAAATTGCTCTTCTGAATTGACGGTGACTGTAAACGAAACGCTTAATCTGTCACACAATATATACCTAGATTAAATCTCTAGCCTCAGTCATTTTGGGCTAGCAATAACGTGATATAAACGTTAATCTAAGCATAAACTGACTTCTAACAGTTATAACCCCGATCCGGCAGTAAATAGCCTGAGTCGGTCACATTAACAGTAGCGTTGGGTCTGTGAGGCACCGCCACGTGACGATTATCTCAAACTTAACCCCCTCGTCACCAGACCTTACTTGTGGCTGTAACTGTTTCAAATTCTAGATAAGGCCGCCTTCACAATTGCGATTCGTGTTGTAACGTTCTAGGTGTCAAATATTTGCTTTAGCAAAGTTTTGTGAAGTAGATTTCTCAAAATGCGAGTTAACAAACTCAGCAATTTTATGCTAAAACCTTTGCTAGAGGTAATTAAGAAATACCTGGTAAGTTATTAAAATTATCCTATCCATAACAATAATTATTTATTACCTGGAATCTGTATCGCTTAATTACTTTATATTAATTCCGTCGAATGGCTTTTAATTGCAGTCATAATATTATTTTAATTAATTTGACCTGCAATTAATATTATGGTTCATTATTATTACTTAAACGCAAAATTCTGCGCATCCTAACCTACGGTGCTCACCTAGTCATTGACCGAGTCGCAAAGGTCCCAGCTCAAAGAGCAATGGAGCGCAGCATGTTAGGTGTAAGACTAGCTGACCGAATAAAAATAGCACGCAGCGCTCCAAAACAGGTGTAGATGTCGGGTGTTATATATTCCGTGGATGTCGGGCATGAAAGCTGCAAAATTAAAGTGAGACTGGGCGGGTCATACCATCTGCAATAAATTATTCTGCATGCCTCCTGACCGTTGGGCAAGGGTCGCCACAGAGTGGGTACCAGAGGACGGACGACGCCACCGTGGACGGCCTCGAAAAATATGGCGAGATGAACTGGATGTCTACAAGCCAGGCTGGCCTGAGGTGGCGTTGGAGCGAGATATATGGAAGACCTTGGGGGAGGCCTTTGCCCAGCAGTGGGATAGAGGAGGCTCCTAAAAAATATACATAATATTATATTTACTTACCTATAACCGATATCAAACAGTCTTGCTTCTAATGTTTATTCGTTTACTGGAGTTTTTTTCTGTCAAATTGTTTATAACCATAAAATATATTTTACAAATTTATTCGTTGAACGAATAGATTTGTAAAATATTAGATGAAAAAACAAAACCGACTTCAAAATTGGCTATCTCATAAAATACGATAAAAACTATTGTTAGGTACCTATTTGCTTTCCCGGGAAGTATTTTCATACCAGTGCCTGTAGACAAGTGGCAAAACGCTAACGCTAACGTTAAAAAATGTATGGGATTTGACATTAGTATTCGCTAGCGAAGCGATGACTTATGTCAAATCGCAAACATTTTGTAACGTTAGAGTTAGCGTTAGCGTTAGCGTTTCGCCACTTGTCTACAGGCACAGGTAACAGACAGACAGGCAGACAAACTTTTGCATTTTTATTAGGTAAGTACATAATATTACATTAGTAAGGTACTTACGAATTTTATAATCAAAATCACATAATATTTTTTTCGTAACTGTTTTTTTTGCTATACCTACCTATTGAAGAAAAAAATGTTCAGGTGAACATACCCTAAGCCTTTTCAGCGTGGTCGTGTCTGTTCCCTGAATGAGATGCCGCTCGTATGGCCACTTTGGCCGTCCCAGCCGCTATTTGCCGACATCGAACCTGCACTTACAATACCTATTAACTTCTACGGCTACCTCGTTGGCTTTTCAAGTGTTTTATTTGATATTATGTAAAACGAAAAAGTTCCTTTTGTTTTCTTTAAGTACTTCGGACTTTTCGATGTTTCTAAAATAATTATTGTATAAAGTATTTTAGAATGGATAATATAACAAAATGTTTACAAGTACCTAGTAGGTACTTAAAGACTTTTTATATAGTCCTTATCAATAGAAAGCTAAAGTGTGATGGAATTTTTAACCGACTTCAAAAAAGGAGGTTATATTCAATTCGACGTGTACTTATAGGACGTATGTAATATTTCTAGAACTGCCCAGTTTTTGTATATTATGTTAGTGATTACAGGGCTTCCCAAACTGTGCGTCGCGTTGCGACGCCCCGGGGCGTCGCGACTCGCGACAGTATCCCAGCAGCGTCGCATGTCAACACAACCAAATCGAGTGAGCGCCGCGCGCTTTATGTCATTTCAGACATTTCAGAAGCTATGCTCAGAAAAGCAAGTATGAAGTAGCATCAAGTAGAATTTTAATATAATAGGGAAGAATAAAAAATACTATAGTAATCATAATGGAAAAGTTTTATTCTTACTTTATTATTTACAAACGCCATACATCGGTAACAAAATAATTGTTCAAACGACAAGGACAAAACCAATAGTATCACAGTTTCACAAAACTTAACTACCTTTTTTTTTTTTTTTACAAACATTCATTACCTAGCATCTACCTTTGTGTTGAGTCCTTACGAAATACTTATAATATTACTAGTACTTAATCATGTCGAGAGAGAATTAATTTTTAAAACAGTACGGGATTTGGCCCACCACACATTCCCACCACTGCTACTGCTGCTGGTTTATCGGACATAATATAAAAATAGCCAGACATAATATTATAAAAATGCTGATGATATTTTTAATACTTAAAGGCTGGGAATAAAATATTATTGTTTTTTATTCAATCTCATGAATGATGAACTCGCCATCATCGCAATATCAAACCATAATAAGTATATTATTATAGTATAGTCTGACAAGAAAGTGAAGAAATTAAAATGTGGCAACATCGTAGTGTCATCCCTTTCAATTGAATGAAAGAAAAAGGGATGACACTACGATGTTGCCACTTTTTAATTTCTTAACTTTTTTAACAGACTATAAAAATAAAACATTTTTACTATAATATGGTTTGATATTGCATAAATAATGACGTGGTAACATTACTTTAAAAATTAACATGCTACAATACTTTTTTCTATAACCACTCTGAAAACTATTAGTTATAAAGATTTATCGAGGTTTGGCGTAGAGCACATATTAGAGTTCACATAGCCAGGATATCTGGTAAATTAAATGTCCGTTTTAACATCTATTCCATATTATTATGTATACTCCTTTTTAATTCATTTTGTAATCTCAAAAAGGAATGTCCACCAACGTCAACCAATAATTTTGCCATTGTATCTCAACGGCATTAAATACTGACATTAGTTATGACGGCATGTTACATTTACATGACAAAATGATAGGAAACTGGCTATAGAAACGTGCGCTAGGATGGTCCTGCAAACTGGTGTCGCCAATTCGAAACTTAAAATGGCAGTCTAGTAAAAACTGTCGGCACCTATCCTGCAGGGTCCATACTCCATAATATTATAGAGGCAGAAATCAGAATAATGTTAGCATGAAAAATTAAAATAATTGTACATCGTACAGTCGCAAGCTAAGCAATATAACCACTTTACAATATAAAGTAAACCAACAACATAATACAATTAAAAAAAACATAATAATCTTAATAAGAATACTTTAGTTTGATGTGGCGATTAGGCTTGTATCTTAGTTATGTTTGTGTGGCAGTTTTTTAATTAAATAATAATGAACAGATAATAAGAACATAATATTAAGAGGGTAAACTAAAAATATTATATCGTTTGTATGAAAATTGAAATTAGTTGCCATATTTACGATTGATTATAATACACTTGATTCAATTCTACACAACACACATACATAAATACATTATACTCTATCCGTCAAAGATTATTATTAGCACAGAGACCATCTAATTAAAACACTGAACTGATAAACATGCACATTTAAAGCTATTTTAATACCTCGATTGTGGGAATTCCAGACACAATAGATTTTCAATTGTTATGCGACAGCCGGGTGCCGCTTGGGGATTGATGGGCTAATAAAAATTGTATAGAAGCGATATAAAAAATCAGGTTCCTTTCGGTCTTATATCTGACTAGAATGTGACCAAAATACACGATAGTGCGAGTAAGTCTGTTTGTTTTGTGTAATTTGTTATTTTTATGTACTTCCTGATTCTTTCTTTAATATAGACTATATAGTTTTTCTGTTATGTATATAATCGTGCTGAATTCCATACATATACAAATATTCACGTCAATCTATTTTAATCAGATGACCTCATTGCAAATACTGTCATTACTCATTACAAACACTTATTACAAAGAATACAAAATGTACCTTACGGACGGAGAGCATAGTATGTATTTTATAATGTAGTTATTTAAAAAAATCTGTAACTATGATATAAAGGAAGACACTAGACAGTAATTTTGATAACACAATAATATTAAGAATGCGTATATGTTCATTGTATTAAATTCACAAGTACGGATTGTTTGCAATACTATTAAGGCACCGAGGCAGTGAGTGTTTATGGCTATGGCCCATTCCTCAAATTTTTTACCAAGCGGTTGCGACATCTTTGTAATATGCACCCTGCAAATAACCCAAGCACAAATAAAACTTTATTAAAAGAAGATCAATATGAGAATTGTGGCTATATACAACTATTGATAACTTCTCGCGTTACAAATACTTTGTTATACATTGTTAGTGCTTGAGTCGACGCGCCGCTTGTCGCGAAATTCGAGGCAGAGACCTAGGTCGTGTTCGTCTCATTTTTTTATAGCGCAAATCTTTTATTGCCCATGTCAAAATCTTGTCAATTTAATCAACTTGTTTGTGGCAACACCACAAACAAGCTGTTAAATTTGTCAAGTCAAGACTCAGGTTATGTAATGCGTTTTTTTTTTGTTCCATTAATTTCCCCCGTACGTTATACGGGGAAAATTTAATGGAATCTTACAATACTTTTGTTTACATGGGCGTGATTTTTATGGATAGGTATTGTGTTCTTTGCATTTCTTTTCTTCTGTACTCTCGGACATTTTGTACTACTCTACTATGTTTCTTCTCTTAAAATGTTTACTATTTTACGTTGCCACGATAATGAGTTGCCACAAAATATAACGCGTTGCCACGACATGACCTAATTTTCACATGGACAATGAAAGATTAGCGCGATAAAAAAATGAGACGAACACGACTATCTATGTCGTCGATGTCGGTGATATGTTTAGCTAAATCTTTACTAACCTACATGATAGTATAAACATAAGAGTATACAGGTTAACGCAAAAATCTTAGAAACAGATTTGCTGTTCATAAGATTTAAAAAAAAATATTTTTTTTTACAATTTTCAACCATAAAAATTGAAATTATTTACATATATTTTCATCTTTGTAGATAAACCTAAATACATACTTATTTGATAAAACTTTACAAAGTAGATTTCGTAACCCATTAAATATGTAATAATATTTGGTAGGTAACCAAAATAATGGGGACTTAAGACATAATATCGTAAAATAAACAATCTGAATAATGATATTAAAATATGAAAAACAATACTGCTTAATATAACTAAGTATACACTTATATTTAATATCTATAGGCCTTACAAATTCAGAATCATCTATTTTTGAACACCAAGTATAGTGGCATCTGTAAAAGAAAGAAAAATATTATAATATTAGTATAAGTACTAATTATTTCTGCCTAAGAGCAGCTGCAGAAAAAAGAATATTATAAGTTATATAACGCTCACAATTTAAAGTATGGCTATAGTGAACTGCGTAGTAAAAAACACAAAGACAATAATAATTTGGTTCAGTTTCTTTTTTTAAAATGACAAAAATAACAACAGTAGAAATAACAATAAAAAAACTACTTCAAACAATATGTCCTCATCATGGGACCACCTGTGAAGTATCTTCTTTCCAAAAAAAAAAAAAGAATCATCAAAATTAGTTCACAAATGGCGAAGTCATCCGTGAACAGACAACATAATTATTATGTATGCGGTCGAATTGAGAAACCTTTTTTTAAGTCCGTTAAAAAACCATAATGCTAATCACCTGTCATGCGTATGTGCCCGAGCGCGGATCTGGCCCCCTAGACAAGTGGCAAACGACTAACGCTACGCTAACGCTAACAAAATGAATGCGATTTGACATAAGTCATCGCTTCGCTAGCGAATACTAATGTCAAATCCCATACATTTTGTAGCGTTAGGGTTAGCGTAACGTTAGTCGTTTGCCACTTGTCTAGGGGGGCTGGTCCGCATGCAAGTTGTACGCATCCTATGCGCGCGGACAGGAGCATGATATTGTAGATCCGCGCGCGGGCGTATATACGCATGATAGGGAGAGGACCCTATCAGAGTAGACAGAATTAAGGAGTACCTCGACTTCAAACAAACGAGCGCATATACGCGAGTTGGGCACACCGCACAAGTGTCAATTTGAACATGTTTCACCATGCTGGGTAAGAGCCTGTCCACATGGCGCGTTGCGTCAGCGTTAAGTCGACGCAACGCTGCCATCTGATACATAGCCGGCCACACAGGCGTTGCGTCATCGCAGCGTTATTACGAAGCAGTCTTAACGTCAACACCCCCTCCCGCATCGTCACGTGTGCGTTGTGCGCTGCTGTCACGACGCAGCGCGCCGTGTGAACACCTTGGTTATTTCAAATAACACAAATAACTTATTTCATATTTGTAAGCATGTAAAACAACGCAACGGCAGCGCTGCGTCGACGCAACGCTGACGCAACGCGCCATGTGGACTGGCTCCATTATTAATATCCGCATTAGTACGACGCGCGCCGGCCGATATTATGGCATACTACGTCAAATGTATCGAGATCTCTTCTGAGTCAGCCTACTCGTTAGTTCTGTTTACTCTGGCCCTAGGCAGTGAAAAGTGAAAACCCTCACCACGATAGTCCTGTGCTATTCGTCTCTGCTGAGCTCGCTGCCCGACTCGCTGGCGGACGTCGAGCGGATGCTGATCGACGTGTCCTTGAACTGGCTGATGAAGTCCAGCAGCTTCTGCAGGTTCCGCTGCGTCTTGATCTGGGGGAGTGAGCCAAGACTATTTAGTTATCGCTTCGTTATAGAAACGCCGATCAAAATGTATGGAATTGACATAAGGCGAGTTGAACGTCAACGTCATATTAACGAACGCTTTACGTGCCTAGGCCTACACGTGCATGCTTGACCACAGTTTTGCTGGCGCATGCTTCTCGCATGAAAAGACGGAAGACTGACTTATCTACCGCACGGCAGTTATGCATGCGCAACCCACATTCTTGCCGAGATCGTCGGCGTACAAACAACTTGGCTTGAATACTGAACGTCCAAAAACACGCGCAGACAAATTTGTACAATTGTACATGAAGGCTTGCAGCCAGAATTTCAGAACAGAAGTCAAGCAAAACCTTGAGGCTTTCGCATATTACCGTGTACAATGTTCAGTGTACAAGCCGGCATGCGCAAGCAAAACTGTGGTCAAGCATGCGCGTGTGGTAGGCCGTAGGCGCCTAAATGACCTGGTCTGCCAGCAGCTGACGTTTCTCGTCGCTGTGCTCGTCCAGATTATCCTTCAGGGTGGCAGCTCGCGCCTCCAGCTTGCGCAGCTCAACACACAGCTCCAAGTTCTTCTCGTGAAGCCTCTTACGCTCGGCCAGCTTCTCTATAATGTAGGGTTATTAATGTTATTAAGGTAATAAGTGAGGTTTGCACTTTGCAGTGAGAGCCAGTCCACACGGCGCGTTGCGTCGACGCAGCGCTGCCGTTGCGTTGTTTAGCACGTTAAGGGCCCCTTCTTCCAAATTCACGTTTCTAGAATGAGTTTTTTTGATAGAAAGCGTCATTAAAAAAAACTGAAAAATATATACATGTATAGATGCATATTTTAACTAGTGCTTTCATTGGATAGAAACACAATACAGATAATTTGGCTCGATAAAAAAAAATCCGAAACAACATCGATTTTAAAAGCATTTTGAGTTTTATAGGACTTACAGAGACTCAATCAAAAAATAATTTGGACGGTTCGATAGCTATTAAAATTTAAGAGGGAAATCATTGGATAGATGTTTAGTTATAATATTTGTATCTAAGTAAAACGGGTTTTTCTCCTATTTCGCCCTATCATGACCGCGGCGAGCGTCGTAACCGCCACCGCACAAGGCGCGCTGATATGAATGTTATTTTAATGATGTTTAGGTCGATATTCGCACTGACAGAAATCGACCTGCTAATTTACGAAGAACGGGCCCTTAATCAGGATGGTACGCAAATATAGCCAACGTCTTAACGTGTTAAGCCAACGTTTAGACACCGCGTAATTTTAATTCATTAAGCGACGCGTAGTTCGGCATAAAGTTAACGTTTACGCTAACGCAGGTGGAGCTTCTTCTGTTTACTCTGATACTACCATCGGTGTTATTATTATAGTATACGTATTACGTACCGGCGTACAGCCTGTGGTCGGCGGGCGAGGCGGGCGCGGGGGCGGGGTCGGGGAGCGGGGCGCGGCACGACACGCACCGCCCGCCCGCCGCGCCGCACCCCGTGTGCTGGCGGACAGAACACGCCCCACACGACACCAGCAGTGAGGGCACGTCTGAAAACATTCAACAAACATTATATTATAAGTGATAACGTTATTGGAACGAAGTTTCTTGTCTTCGCGGCTCGCGCATTGCGTAAGGGGGCTAGACGGAAAAAGTTGTAACGACACTTTTTGACCGACACAATCACTTATTTTAATACCTACGAAGTAGGGGGGCAAAGGGCGTTGATGTGGCGATGACGTCAACTGGCGGGAAATTTAAAATTTCGTTCCATCAGGGTGTCCCTTGACACCTCTCAAGTTTTTTCATTCCATTTATTGACTAATCCACAACGATAGAACGGAATTACAGTCAAGATTCAAGCATAAATTTATAACACAAGTTTTTTTTTTCAATAACATGCTACCATAATATTAGTAAGTATAACACTATTATGTTATTTTATCTGTAACTAGTTACAGATAAAACCTGATGAAGCCAGAGCCTGTATCTTGGTGGTACTAATTTTAAATTGTTCATTTCAGAGTTAGAAGACGCGCTTTCGCACAAAGAATTTATCACACTCAAGATCATTCTTAGGATACCGTTTTAATTTTATATAATGGCTTGAATTTCATGCAGGAAAGAATCAATCAATATTTTGTTAAAAAATTAAAAATAATTTAAATCATGCAAAAATTGTGTGTTTATTGTATATATATATTTAATTGGGTGTTTATCTAGCATTTTTTGCAAATGCAAAATTCAATAAAGATCAACAACATTAACAATGAGTCTTCTTTAACAAATAAAGTCCATCTTAAGAATGCTCCAACTTTTTAATTAGCAGGTCGGATGTCTGTCAGTACGAAAATCGACGTTAATAACATTAAAATAAGATTCATATTAGCGCGCCTTGTACAGTGGCGGTTACGATGCTCGCCGCGTTCTTGATATGGCGAAAATGTATGAAAAAAATTGAGAAATTTTCTTATTTTTCTTATAACTGGAAAAGTTGTTTATTTTTATATACATTTTTAGCGGACTTTATAGAGGACTAAATAAGCAACAATTTTTTTGTACATTTATTTTCCTCAGTTCAGTGTATTTAGATATTAAGGTACCTAATCAGACCCCATTTTTTTCATATTTTGCGATTATGGTGATGGTTAAAACGTATTTTATGTGAAAATTTTGTATGCGGCTATAGAATTTTTATGGTACAGTCGTGGAGATGAATATATTATCTTTCATTTGAAACCAACATATCCTCGCAGTTTGACTCCTAATTCTTTAATAGGGTACCGGAAAATCGCTGATATTTGTAATAGCGTCCTTAAGACGCTCTTGTCACCCGCGCGCTGACCTGGGCCGTAATTATCAATCATCGCGTCGAACGGGAATAATAATAATAATTATTGTGAATCGCCCTGCAGGTCCGCGCGCGGGTTATACGCGAAGGGAAAAGCGCCTTAAGGCTGGTTTTAGTGTCACGCGGACCGTCGGTACGGATCGCTCCGTATATATTATGCAATATGCATTACGCTATAAGGAGCGTTTTAGAGTAATGCGGAGGAGTCCGTACGGACCCGTAAAACTTCATACAAATTGGTCTACGGAGCGATCCGTACCGACGGCCCGCGTGACACTAAAACCAGCCTTAGTACTGACCGTTTCTCCCGCAGCCATGGCAGACTTTCTTGGTTTCGGCGTACACGGGCTCGACGGACAGACCTGGCGGCAGCGCCGACACCCACGACGGCTTGCCTGTCCAGCTAGCTGTGATACAAGAGAAATTACAATTTACATTTAAAAAAAATACCTAAACTTTTACCTAATAGTTATTTTATAGTAGTTTATACTAGCCTTTCCCAAAGTAACGGCCCTTTGTGGGCGCTGCAGATATAAAGGGACCCAGAAAAAAAATGAGGGCGCTGTTTCGAGGCTTGGGGGTATTTGTAATTTCATTTCATCTGGATGCATTTTAAATTATAACCATAACCTTCAGCTATGGCCGATTGTTTCAAACCTACCTTTATTTTCCGTAGAAGAGCCGGACGGCGATCCTTCGCGTGATGATTTGTTTTGACTCTGAGAAATAAGATTAAGGCCTATGTTTTACATAAAATAGTCACAAATTGTCTTTTTCGTTCACTAAAATATAAGCCTCAAAAAACTTCTAGAAAATTCAAAATATCCACAACCGAACACAGTAAGTACTTCTTCCTTATTTGGAGGTCAGTTAAAAGGGTGGAGCAAGAAAACCACCGCAGAGCGTAATATCTCAAAAAGTAAAACTTTAGTACCTATTGTGGGAATAAGCGTATTGGCCGCAAAGAAAGATCTTCCGAGCGAGCGAGGTGATATGCTCGGTCAGGCCGAAGCCCACGTGATACGTTTCAGCTGTCGTATATATATAATATCATACCGATGCTCTACAAAACTTCGATATCGCGATGCAGGAATGCTAATTGTGGGCACCGCCACAGTACCATACCACCAGCAACTGCATCTAAATTAGTTTATCGCGCGGGCACAGTACATTTTCTTTTTTAAGGGGGTAAAGGTTGCCTTTCTAGGGGAGAGATTACCTGTTGCTTACGGAGTTTAGCAGATCTTGTCTGCGGTGGATCATTGTGAGACTGTAGGTATGAAAACTGATTATATTTCTTGCGTTTCTGAAATGTAATTAAATCACTCATCATAACGGTAATGCTAAAAACAGTGCCTGAAAAGTTTTTCACACTTTTTTCTGTAGATATGCAAAATACATACTGGAAGTGCATCAAAGTTTTCATAAAGGAAGTCTTTTCTGTTGCTAGCTGTGGACCGTTTCCGACGTTCACTCCTCTTCTTCTCTATATATTCCCTCTGCAATGTTGTCACTAGGCCAATAAGTCTGAAAAAACAAAATTTATAGTCAAAAATATATCTAGGTATATATATAAAACTCAAAGGTGACTGACTGACATGGTGATCTATCAACGCACAGCCCAAACCACTGGACGGTTTGGGCTGAAATTTGGCACGCAGGTAGATGTTATGACGTAGGCATCCGCTAAGAAAGGATTTTGATAAATTCCAACCCCAAGGGGTTAAAATAGGGGATGAAAGTTTGTATAAAATAATACTTCTCGTATTATTTTATACAAACTTTACATACCTACTGTTTTCAAAAAAATTGTAATAATATTATGTATAATAAATAATAATATGATATAATAATATAGCATAGGTAATAGGTATATTTACCTCATAAAAACTTCCTTTGTGATTTGTTCACCAGACTTCGGCAATGGTGGAGGGGATGGAGTAGGTGACAGGTCCGTGCCATGTGATGACTCAGAATCGGATCTGTGCTCCGACCAATCTTCTTGTATCTTATCCTCACTATACATTTAAACAATTAATTTCTTGATAGTGCAATTCATACATAAGTATATTTCTCAGTTAAAAATTCAGTGAGTCTTCTGGTCAAATATCAGAATCTACCACAACTAGTGCAGTGGTAAAATTTTCTCCAAAAAAAAATGCAAAATCCACAAAAATAATTAGGTTTGCAACATGTTGTGTGTTGATTCACTGTATATTATGAAGTGTGATGTACGGATGATAAGAAATATGTAATTATCTAGGCCAGCCTTTCCCAAAATGGGCGATAGTGCCCCCTTGTGGGCGCTGAAGGCCTAAAGAGGTTGGTGTGGGACCCAGAAAAAAAATGGGGACATTATGTAGAGGCTTTAATTTTAAAGTAGGTGAAACAAAGGGGGCGACAAATTTTTTTTTCCCAAAGTGGATGGTAGTCGGTAGACAAAATGAGTTTGGGAACCCCTGGTCTAGGCCAATGTTTCTATTCGAATTTCTACATCTCAATATAGCGAAGTACATACACATGCGGTATATCTATCTTCATCTATGTCTGTGGTATTAAATATAAAGGTTACCTACATAAATGATTCCTTCACTTTGTTGAGGGCATTAGCAAAATGGCTTCTGCTATCTTGGACAATATTTGCCTGGTGGGAATATTTCCTAACGTATTTGTCCTTCTCATCTGTTTCACTGTGGTTAGAATTTTCTTTTTCATTGCTCTTGTTTTCAATGTCTGAATCTGATTTATTATCTTCGTGAACATTCTCGGCTTTGACTTGAATTTCATTGAGAACGGATGGCTTCAGCAAGGACATAGTACGCCCCCTGCCTCGATGTTGCATCTGATGATCTCTCAACTGCTGTGCAACATAGCGATTGTCATTGTCAACGCTCACCTGCTTGTTCCGAGCCCTTAACCTCTGTTGATACAACTCTAATTCTCTTCTTAATCTATCCACAACCCTTTTCTAAGAACATGAACATAAAAATGTCAACATATTTTCAAATGGTAAAACATATTTTGTAATTATTTTATAAGTGACCATGGTAGAAGGTCATAAGAATATTTTTATAAATTATAATAATTAATAATAAAACATAGTAGGATTATTATAGTAAAGATAATAACTTACTTGGGCTTGACCAATGGCAATAATTTCTTTTTCGGCTTCATTTACTTTACACTTAATGTGTATATTCTGAAAAGTAAATGCCATAAAAAATAATATACAAAACAATTGCATAATATTGTCATTGTAATTTAAAATCTTACATTTTCGTCCTCTTGCAAACGCGCAACCCAAATCTAAAACAGAGTAAGTAATTTGTTTAACTAATTTACTTGGGTAATGTACTTATATGGATAAAGGCCGTCACAGACTTAGCTATAATATATATTAATATACTGTACTAAACACACTGAGACCAGAAATATATATTATAGCTGAGTGTGTGGTCACGCGAAAATTGTATAGAAAATATATATTAATATGCCTAGCTATAAATATATTAATATATATTATAGCTAGGTCTGTGACGGCCTGTCAAAAGCTAAAGACTAACTAAATTACCTGATGAATTCGAATAGCATTTTTTAATTCCGATTGCGTTTTCCGTATGTCTTCCTTTATTTCATTCGAAACTTCCATTGCGTGTAGACTGTAGATCTTTTACAAGATAGGTTACAGAAGATACCAGTAACCTAAACATATATGAAGATACAGAAGATTGTAGTTATTTTTACAAATTACAAATAATAATAATAATCATGCCAGTATCAATTCTTGTCCTAAAATAGAATCACTGATCAGTGTTTCACATAGGTATACAAAAGAGCTCAAACTTCAAACATGTTTTATAACAAGAAAATGGATACTCGTACGCTAGTAATAATTATATAAGTCTATGGATACTCGACAATGTTCCTTCTTTAAAATAATATTATTATTACTTATTATTTTTATATTTTAAGCCTTTGGTACTTTTATTCGCAACTCGCAACAATTTTAGAACAAAATATAAAACACTCACATTTGCTTCCGATTTAAGTACATAAAAACAAATAAAACTTGCTTATTATTAAATTTTTGTCAATAAACAGAGAATTTCTTTATAAATATTTCTGTACTAGAAAAATGTACGTAGGTCAACGAATACTATACTCACAAGGAGACGTAGGTACCTATTCAAAACAGTATCTTATTGTCTCCGGCAACGAACACTATACTCACAAGCAATGTCAGATTAGAGTATAACGCCCTCCACACTCTCGGCAAAACTACACGAGACATGCCGAATACGAGAGTGAGGAGAGCACATTCGTCTATATTCGAAATGTCTCGTGTATATTCGCCGAACTATCCGTTCGATGTCGGTACATCAAAGGGTCTCGTATAGTTTTGTGTTTATGCAAAACTATCTCTCCACACTCCCGTGTCGCTCGGGCCAGTTGGCAGACAGTCACCGTATTGAACGCACGTATTTTGTTTAAATGTCGGTAAATTGGACACACGAACTGGAGTAATCGTTTTTAGAACTATTATTATTATCATCAATATTATCCTAATATAATAATAATAGTAATAATATACGCCCAAAATGACCAAAAATTGCCCTTAAATATTAACTTTATTTTATTTTTAGGGTTCCGTACCCAAAGGGTAAAAACGGGACTGTAGTGTATGCGCAGAGTATCTATATAGTAGATACTTAACATTGTCTCACGGACACCAGTGGGGTAGGGTTGCAGTCTATATAAGTCATCTGTCTGGCTGCCAACGAGTCAGTCGTGCAGTGACAGTCAGAGAGTGAAGACGTGTACCTATGGTCGTACTGGATGTTGTAGTGAGCCAGTGTCTCGAGGATTCTACAGGGACCCTATGACTAAGACTTCGTTGTCTGTCCGTCTGTCCGTCTGTCTGTCTCCAGGCTGTAACTCAAGAACGGTAATAGCTGGAGATTTGATATTTTCACAGATTATGTATATCTGTTGCCGCTATAACAACAAATACCAAAAATAAAATAAAATGAATATTTAAGGGGGGCTCCCATACAACAAACGTGATTTTTTTGTCCTTTTTAGGGTTCCGTACCCAAAGGATAAAAACGGGACCCTATTACTAAGACTTCGATGTCTGTCCGTCTGTCCGTCTGTCTGTCTGTCTGTATGTCTCCAGGCTGTATCTCAAGAACCGCTATAGCTAGACTTCTGAAATTTTCACAGATTGTGTATATCTGTTGTCGCTATAACAACAAATACTAAAAATAAAATAAAATTTATTTTTAAGGGGGGCTCCCATACAAGAAACGTGATTTTTTTGGCCTTTTTTGCTCGTAATCAATAATGGTAACAGGTACGCACTTGAAATTTTCACAAAATCCTTAATTGTATTTTTGCTTTAATAATTAATAATAAAATTAAAATAAACTAAATATTTAAGGGGGGCTCCCATACAAAAAACACAATTTTTTGTCTACTTTCGCTCTATACCGGTACGGAACCCTTCGTGCGCGAGTCCGACTCGCACTTGGCCGATTATTAGTATTTGCTGTTATAGCGACACAAAAATACACAATCTCTGAAAATTTCAGAAATCTAGCTGTAGCCGTTATTGGGTTACAGCCTGAAGACAAACAGACGGATAGACAGACCGAGTACGTAACCCAAAAGGACTCCTTAATGACTACGTTCATGATTTTCTATTCCAAATATTATGGCGATCATACACTGCATACGCTTTTTCCAGCGTATTTTAGGTACTATTCTTACATGATTCACCAAAATATAGCTATAATAATAATTATGCTGCAGCGAATCCTACAGTAGCATACATAATATTCTGGTAACGTCCATGTCGTACGAGCGTCTATTTTCAACTGAGGCAATCGAGAATGTGGAGAGCCGCTCCCGTGTGCACACGAGAGCTCTCGAGTTTTGGCAAAAGTCACAGTATAGCAATATATATCCCTACAGTAGTGAAACGAATGTACTTGCGCAGAGCAACGGAGGGGTATCCGCGGGGAAGCGGGCGGCGCGGGCCCGCGCCGTCAAACTCGCGGAGTTTGTACGAATTTGCGCGCAGGTGTGACGTTGGCGCGTTGTCTACGAATTTTGTGTTGTAAAACGATAACTTATCTTATAAACAATGGGATTTAATAAGTGTTCAGTGTACAGAATATGTAAATCTGATTCAAAAAACAAAAAGGATTTAAATTGTCATAAAATATAATATCGACTCACAGTTCACACTAATATTGTGTTGGCCTTGGTGGAATTTATTTGCAATTTGCATTTCTGTTTTATTGTTTACGTTGTAAGAAGTGTAACAAGGAGAGAAACAATATAGAATAAAAATAAAAAAAACTGTCAAATACCCTGTTACATACTAATTAGTACCTACCTAGCTAGGTACACAGGGCCACACATCAAGTGTAACATTATGACATTTGGACCGCCCTTACCGCGCAAGTAATAAGAGCGAGTTTTGAAGTGCTTCTGTTACACCTGACGTGTGGCCTACCGTACCTACCAATTGTTATAATATGATTAATTATTGTTGGATATTTTATATATCCGAATGCGTCTTCATTATTTTAATCCTTCGATCGTGGATTCTTGGAAATCTATTGTTATTCTATTGTATCTTGCTCACCGGTGAGCTTAAGGGGCTTGATAGGTTAATAAATTTTTTAAATCCATACTAATTAGTAATTACTAATATTATAAATGCGAAAGTGTGTCTGTCTGTCTGTCTGTCTGTCTGTTACCTCTTCACGCCCAAACCGCTGAACCGATTTTGCTGAAATTTGGCATGGAGATACTTTGAGTCCCGGGAAAGGACAAAGGATACTTTTTGTCCTGGAAAAATGTACGGTTCCCGTGCGATTAACGAGTTTTGGCACAACGGAGTTGCGCGCATCATCTAGTAAAGAACTCAAATCATCTAAAAATAAAGTTTCACGTAAATATCTGGCAGTACGACATAATATTATGTAAATATAACACGCTGATTAATTACAAGCACAATATTTTATTTTTATTTTATTTCCCGTTTCGTGGCAAGTGGCAACCCTGGCATATCTGATTGGTACTTACACCGGTGGCGGCATCGTGCGACATCAAAGGCGTTTCGTTACTGTAGGGATATTATATTGCTATACTGTGGCAAAAGTTTTGTGTTTCGGCAAAACTCGAGAGTGAAGAGCGGGCTTAGAATACAAGTCACAAGCTCCGCTAGGGCGCTAGCCGCTAGGATGTGTTCTATGGTCACAAGGAGGTCTCCGCCCTCCGGCCGCGTTCGCGTTCCTCTTAGGGCCCCCGCAGACAATTTCTAGTTGTACAACTACAGTCTGTCAAGAAAGTCATGACAGGGGGGAAAATTTTCTAAACGTAATCACGCTTATAAGGTGTATTGTTTTCTTTGTATTTTTACAGAGAACGCTTATTACATTTTAAATATTGTCACCTTGCACATTTTTATCTCGAATTAATAAAGTTCTCATATTATTTTTTCTCATATTATTCTGTAGTTGTACAACTAGAAATTGTATATCTGCGGGGGCCCTTAGTTGATTTGTCATTTCGCTAAAAACGTCTCCTTCTGCCGCGCCGTTCCGTTTGGCGACCGCGGTTTCAAGGGGCTGCTATTCTACTATATCTGTGCCCTAATCTGTGGCTGCTATCTAGCTTTACCATGAGCTTTACTTGGAGATCAGTGTCTAATGTAAATAATGTACCTATAAAATAATCTTAAACTAAGAATAATTATTGTTCGTATCCCTTACATTGTAACTTGTGAAAAACTCAAAATTTTAATAAGTATGTCTGTAAAGCGGCAAGCCACCACCGAACTTAACCATGATAATTGGGATCAGGAGGACCCTAAGGAGGAAGATGACACGGGAGGTTTTAAAATAGCAGCTAAAGATGTTTTGGAAAAACGCGTCATAAGAACTGCTAAAAGACGGTCTCAAATTCCTGGAGAGGAGGTTAGTGAACTAACATGGCTACCTATTGTTTATTATTTTCATATTTTTTAATATGAAATGTTCATTGCCTTAATTACTATTTCACTTACCTATGAATGCATGCAATCATAGGTAAGATTGTGACCAGATGACTGTCTAGCCTGAAACAGTGTGTCCAATCAAAGATAATATTTGGATATGCACTTGTGATTTAAATTTTTTAGAAATATTTAGTTCACAGTATGTTCATTTAATAACAAACATTATAATGCATTACAGAGTAAAAAGAGTGTCTTCAGCGGATTTTCTGGATTCAATAAAACTCAACCATCATCATTTGACTTTTTATCAAATTTGACAAATGGTAAAAATGACAGCAACTCTTCAACACCAAAATCGGAAAAACCAATAATGTTTGGCACAAATAACACTAACACTAGTGTGTCTAATAGTGGATTGTTTAGCGCCCCTGGAGAAAAGGCCACCAAAGATTCAACAGCTTTATTTGGTGGTAATGCAAACAAAATAGGGTCTGGTTCACCTCTGTTCGGTAACTCTCAAGACTCCAAACACATCAATCCTTTTAGTAACCAGCCCACATCTTCAGCCTTTGCAAGTTTTTCGCCAAAAACATCAGAAACTTTTACTACAACTCAAAGTTCAACAAATGTGTTTGGTGCAAATTCATCTAAAACTTCTAATTCACCAATGCCAAACCCCTCCACCACATTTGGCAGTTCAACTAGTAATTTGACACCAGTTAAAACAAATTCTATACCAACTCCTCCGGAAACTAAACAAAAAAGCGATGAAACTGAAGATCCTAAGGCAAAGTATTACAGCAAGTTAAAGGGTTTAAATGTCAGTGTGTCAGATTGGATTAAACAGCATGTTGATAAGACACCTTTGTGTATTCTGTCACCAATATTTAAGGATTACGAAAAATATTTAAAAGAGATTCAGGATGAATATGAAAATAGTAAATCAGAGTCGAAAGATAAAGTGGGAAGCATAACATTATCAACAAACACGGCAACATCAACTAATAATACATCTTCCCTCTTTGCTAATAGTAGCAAGCCCGTGTTTACATCAAGTTCTCCCAGTACATTTCCTTCAAGTAGCAAGCCTAACTTTTCTTTCGGAACAAATACAAATTCTAATATGTCTAATGTTCCAATAAGCAATTCTGGTATTTTTGGTATAAAATCTCCTTCAGGAGTTGTTTCTACTTCTACAACAATACCCATTAATGGTAATGCTCCATTCTCATTTGGAATTGGAAAACCTTTTAGTTTTAATTCTAACATAAAATCTCCTGAAGAACCTTCAGCTAAAACGGAAAATGAAGAAGATGAAGATGAGCCACCCAAAGTAGAATATACACCAGTAGCAGAAGAAAACAGTGTTTACGATAAGAAATGTAAAGTCTTTGTAAAGAAAGATGAGAATTTTGTTGATAAAGGAGTTGGCACATTATACATTAAAAAAATAGAAGAGTCTGGCAAACATCAATTGCTTGTTAGAGCCAATACAAGTTTGGGAAATGTCCTTCTTAATCTGATTTTAAGTTCATCACTGCCAACAAAACGCATGGGTAAAAATAATGTGATGATGGTGTGTATTCCTACTCCTGATTTTAAACCACCACCAGTACCTATTCTGATAAGAGTTAAAACTACTGAGGAAGCAGATGATTTACTAAGTACATTAGAAAAATATAAGTCATAAAATTACATATAAAATTTTTTGTTACAATTATTGTTTCCATGTATTGTGGAATAAAAAATATTTAATAAAATATAATTATTTTATATTGCATGTTATGTGCATCATTCATATTAAAATTGAATTACTTTTTTGTAAAATACATTCCCAGTTTCATTATTGTAATAATCTGTACTTATTCAATAAAGAAAGATTTGTTTGATTTTTAATGCCAATTTATTTTAGATACCTAGTTTCCCAATATTGGTGGAAATACAGGTAGGGTTTTTCAACACCTGTTTCACTTTAGTACTTTTGTTAAATTATGTGCGAGGGATTATTCGTGTGAAACTTATATTATTTTACCACAGACTACCATAGTCGATACAGTAAACAGTAGACAACTAAATAGTTACTCAACTAAAGTATAATTACATACAATTGAAATAAAAATTCTGTAACTATAGTACAAATATTTAATAGCTTATATTTTACTATACATCTTATGGATTAAAAGTAAGATTTTACAAATCCATGGCATCATCCCAGCATTCCCAGCTTAGATTTCTAAAGAATTCTTTAAAAATTATTCCTTAGGCTTCAGTCTCTAAATCAGCGGGGTGGAATCTATACCTACAATATTGGAAATTTGGAACGCGCCGCTCCCGCCCCGCTGCCCGCTGATTTCGAGACTGAAGCCTTTATAATAATATTATCTTATCAATATTTAATATTATTATGCAAATCCATTAAGTTTCCTGCACATTAACAATATTATGATATATCGACCTATGCAAAGAACAAAGTCACATTTGCAAAATCTCTACTTTACAGGAGAGCGATATAAAGTTTGTCCTATATAAATTTGGCTATAACTTTTTTTTCAGTACTTCTTTATACTTGATTCTTTTAATAAACAAATGAAACATTATTTTGCATTGATTTTTATCACAATAATAAATTAATACCCTTTATTTAAAAAAATTGCGGTTTATATATGCACATATGACCATTTACTGCGGAAATCTCTGTACAAATGTGTGTCATATATGCAAATGAAACCTTGTTCTTGGAAAGAGTGCTGGTACCAAGTGCAATTAAAACTTTATTCTATGTAAAGTCTGATCGCTACAACGGTTTTATTTGTTAAAGGGTATAGAAATACACAATAAAATGAGCGATTAAAGAGCGGGGTACTCAGGGTGGCGGTATGGGGATGCCGTCGCCCATTGCACTGAGTCCCCGAGAGGGTCGCGATGTGCAGTGTGCTCCTGCACATCGCGACAAAACGCAGTGGAATGGCCTAAGCAAGCCCCCACTGGGGCCTATGCTGCCTGGGGAGCAAGTAAAACGCTCCCATCGAGAGGAGTCTGCAATCCACTAAGCAGACGTCCGCTGATGAAATTGTGGTGTCGTACAGTTCCCGCGACTTCGTCATGAAGCGGTGGCTACGAGCACCGTAGAGTTTTAGTGGGTAGGGCCGCGGCACACACCATCTTCGCCACGCGGCGAGTCCCACATATCCGCAGTGGGAGTCCCCATCACCTGCGGAATGCATCACAGCATTTCTCTACATTAACAAAAAAAAAAAGGTTGTGAGATAAGCACTTCCAAATATTTTTCCACATTTTTTTCATATTTTCTTCTGTATCTTCACTGTTATCTTCTGTATATTCCCGAATCAAGTAAACTCATCAGACCCTAATGTTTATCTTTAGATAAATTTAATGGCTTTTTGTAAGCTTGCTTTAAGATTAGTACAGAAGAAACGGCATTACGGTGGGTATTAGAACATATTAAAATAGTTTGTAGTCTACGGTATTTCGTTAATATCATATATTTTATACAACAGCTTGTAAGGTTGTGAATTATCCACGAGTACTTCTCTAAAACTATTCCACAATACTTTAATTCAGAAATTTTTATTCCGAATTTTACTATCGACATGCATTTTTAGTTCGACATATGACACAAAGTTATTTTGTGTCATATTTCAGACCTCATCAGGGTAGGTATAACTCGGGTCTGTATACATTTCGCCCGGCGAACCAGCAAACGCTATTCGTCAGGAGTGTAAACGTCATCCCATACCTCAGGTATCTCTTGATCAATATTTTCAACCCCCTGTGGAAGCGGTGATACAGAAAATGACAGTACTTTGTGAGAAAAGCTGAAAGTTTACCTGTTTTTGACCTTTACAGAGGTAAGAACGACCAGCAACTATAGAGTTTCGGTCGCGGATACTTTATGTGGTATCCAGTTCTGAAGGGCTGGCTACCTGATCTTCGAGAAAGAGTAATTAGTAAGTAGTAAGCTCATTTTCATAGCTTACGTTCTTCGCGGTAAGTGGAGGAATCTCGTCTTCCAGTGCCGGACATTTTTGACAACTTTACTTCCCACTGCCAGACACTCTTAAACTTTGTGAAAGAACATAACTTTGTGGGTAAATGGCAGTCGGAAGCAACTTTTAAAAAATATGTCCGGCACTGGAAAACAAGATTCCTCCACTTACCGTGAATAATCTAAGCTATGAAATTGAGCTTTAGTCTTTCTTGAAGGTCAGATAGCCCTTCAGAACTGGATACCTCCTAAACTCTAAAAGTAACCGCGACCGAAACTTCATAGTTGCTCGTCGTTCTTACCCATGAAAGGTCATAAACAGGTAAGCTTCCAGCTTTTGTAAAAATATGAGGAAAATCTGGCCGTCCCTAGGTCTTACTATACAACATTTTCTGAAAACAAAAATGAATGAAAATAAAATATCGTTACAATTAACAAAACAAAAAAGGTGGAAATAGATATAATTTTTATTGTACTAATATTTAATGTATAAAAAATTCATTTTTATTGAGATTTAAAAAGTTTTTATGTAGAACAAAGGCTTGTCTTAATGTAATAAACCTAGAACAAGATTTCATTTATAAATAGACCTCACGATTTCAAAACGAGTTCCCTCAAACAAAGTAACATTTGCATATAGACCCTATATTTTTTACATTAGTTCCGACTAATAAAGTAACAAGTACAAAAAAATACACAAAATTCATTGATTATCATGATATTTGATACATTTTTTTTAAAACTGAATTAATTGAAAATACATTTTTACACTTTTAAATAAAATCTAATAATTTCCATAGAACAAAGTTCTATTTGAATATGGAACCGTTTATCTGACTATTTTGGCTTTACAAAAATATTTATTCAAGAAATATAACAAAAAACCATTTGAGAGTAATCTTTACATATGTATGTAATTCAATTATTAACCTAAATAACTAAAGTTTAACTCACTTACCAGGAATATCAATTTCTCTATTATTTATCCCAGCAGAGTCTATCGCAGCACAATCATTATTTTCATTATGCGACTTAAATAGCATATTTAGGATGCGTTTCGAGCGTGTTGGTTTCATTTTAAACAGAAAAATATAGTAACATTTATGGTAAAATACGTATGCTCAGCTAATTTTCGCAGAAGCGTGCGCGCGGCCTAGTCTTCGTAGAACATGATCACATCTGTCGATGTCTCCCACACCATGCGCTGCGCTCGCACTGCACCGGACAGTGGTTAACGACACATATGGAGCTGGGACATTGTTCTTTGGAGAGCCAAACTAAATAAGCCTTTGTTCGACTGATATCTTCGGAACTACGTAACATTTTTAAATTTTTATTTTTTTGGTGAAATATAGAGGTCCGATAACAGTAAAAAATACAATAAAAGTAGTTTGGTGATATATTCAAATAGAACTTTGTTCTTTGCATAGGTCGATATGTAAGTATATAATATTTTTATTAAATGTATAAAATCAAATAACATTTTTAAATTATAACAAACAATATTTAAAATGTAAGTATTAGATTACATACTTATTTTATAATTTTATAGCAGCGTAATATATTATGTACTTGCTACATAATTACTCATATTAGTATGGCCTAGACCGCTTTGAATTTTTTGCATATGGATTTCAATGCTGTTCTGAAAGACTTTTCTATATTGTGGTTCCAGTTTTAATTTTATTTTATCCATAGTACCTTGTAAAATACTCAACTCATATGCATTTTTATTTGTATCTGATAAACTTTTTACTTGCAACATTAACGCCGTTAGATCAGTAATAAGTTCAATTACTCTTGGATTTTGCAAAGATCCATTATTATTTTTTTCTACAATCAATGTTGCTTCATCGTAATATTTTTCTCTAAGCTGAGATGGCGCAAGTCTAGCAGCTAAACTCGGTCCAGGAGCAATCTGTTGACAAAATGCCTGGATTTCATTGATATATTCCTGCATATCTAAATTAATTCTTTCAAGATCTGTCACCACAGCTGCATATTTCCTTTTAAAGTCATCAGGCATTTTCTGATCAAATGACTTTCTTTTTTCTGCCTCACAATTATATTCTTTTAATCTATTTAGTTTATTTTTTTTAGACTGCAATACTTTTGTCAATTTTATAATTAATTCTAGAAAATTTTGTGGATATGGGCCATATCCATTGAAACTTGAAGGTATTTCAATGTCTCTTGATATTATTGAACACCCTATCATAGGATCACCATTTTTATCCTTGCTGGGTGATGATGGTTGGTAGAGATTGAATATATCCTGCATAACTTGAGGAGGTCTGAATTTGTGGGTTATACTAGATAAATCTATTGTGTCTGGTGGATCATTAGACAATACTTCATAATCAGGCACAGAATGAGTGCCTAGTTTAGGTCTTTCAAAACTAATTCTGTAAGTGTTATTAGATGTATCAACGGCATCAATACATCCAGTGAATAGTCCATCTTGAGGTTTACGAAGCCTTGCGGTTACTTTAGTACCCACAACTAATTGCAATGGAATTTCATTTGGTAAATCTTTTACACAAATATCAGCAGTTTTTCTTTGTTGAATATAGCGAATAAGTTTTCTCTTCCTTTCCAATTCCTTACGTTCTTCAGCAAAAAATGCTTGTGAACATCTCCGGGGCTTACCCATCATTCTTCTGATTTTAGTCCACTGTATTTGAGAAAGCTTTTTGTTCTTCAAGTGGGGAAAGGACTCCTTAAGACAGATCATAAAATCATTTTCGCCCTCAAAGAGGGCCTTATCTATATTACTATAGAAGTATTCAAAACATACCCATTTATGAGCTTTCGGTAATTTAAGTAAGTTGCGTAGTCTCATACCAATTCGTTGACCACTTTTTCTATCTGGAGACCGACTGCTCGGTTTCTCATCATACTTATCATCAGTAGACTGACCTGTCATAGGAGACCTTAGCTTCTTGGTGCTAGACTTTTTATTGGGAGTCTTTGCCAAAATTTTAGGTGTCCTCTTTGGTGACTGTCGGGGTGGTGATGTGTTCACAAAGTCATCCACAAATATAAATTTGTTTTTTGTTCTGATACGAGCAGGCATACCTCTTGCATTTAATTTCTGTACAGGTTCACTAGGCGTAGGTTTTGGCGGCAATTTAGTGCCTACCCTGTGGAGTCCGAGTGCGGCTGGCCCAAACGCTGGTGGAGCATCATCATCATCCATCTCGTCCTCAAATGGCTCATCTTTGACAGAAATTGGTAGTTCATGTTTCCCATCAGTGTGTTCACCTGTTAAATTACATAAACAGGAATTTAACTCAAATAACTTAAATATATTATAAACGTTTACTACTGGTTTGCAAAAAAGTAACAAAGTTTTTGGTGCGAACAAGTTTTAAATCAAAACAAATTTAAATTTTTATGTGACAATTCCGCAACAAATTTGAAATTTTTTGAATTTTGAACCAGCTGCAAACCATTTCAACATTCGAAACATGACGGCACCTAAGGTAGTAAAAAAGACCGTGATTCAAATGTTTAGGAATAGAAGTTTATAAAAAGATATAAAAACATTATTTTATTAACTTCAATTTTGGCTATTTTTATATAAATAAACTTACTTTCCCATTTATCCGCCATGTTGATATATTTAGATTTTTATTCAATTTGAAGACGAAAGCGCCAAGCCTGCCAAAAAATGTTGCCACGTCTAAAATCTATGTGCCTTTTTCGAACGGGCGCTTTTTTTGGGCTCCCGCAGACGCCAGACACACGCGATAATAATTAATATATCGCGCGATATATTATGTTTTTAGTACATTTTGTATGAGGACGCTCAATATATTATTATAATATTATAGTTATTAGTTACTGCTGCGGTAAGAACGCCGCAAATCGCAATGGAAGCAAAAACTAAAATAAAGACCGACCAATAAAATAAGAAACCTCGCCATATTGCGGAAACGGGAAATCTATTGGAACTAATTTCCTTAACTGGCAACAATCTTTCTTCCTCTTCTTCTTTTTATTATAGCGGCCTCAGTGAGTTGCCAAATATCTTTGGTTGCCAATGTCAGAGTGATTTTGGTAGGACTTTGCTCTTTAGTGCAAGATCTTGAGATGCTCATGAGATGTCATCTGTCAAAGTATATTTATCTGTGGTATAGGGACCGTGCAGAAACTATAGAGGGCGTCGTAATTCGACAGCAGCGCCGCGATGCGAGTAAAAGACGTAACTTGTGAGTGACTTTGACTTCGCATTTTCCTTGACCCTGGCTAGTTTATGAGTGTTTTTTTATGTTTTACACTATAAAATGATATAATACTTACACTCCCAAGTGGCCACATGCGGCCGCGAGAACAACGACAGATTTCCAAGAATCCGCGATCGAAATATTAAAGTTAAAGACTAGATGACGCCCGCAATTCCGTTGCGCCAAAAATCATTTATCGCGCGAGAACCGTACATTTTCCCGGGATAAAAAGTATCCTATGTCCTTTCCCGGGGCTCAAAGTAAATCCATGCCAAATTTCAGCAAAATTGGTTTAGCGGTTTGGGCGTGAAGTACTAACAGACAGACACACTTTCGCATTTATAATATTAAGTATATTTTTATAATATTAAATATAATATTAAGGGTTTCTACTTTCTACCCGTAAACAAAGAATGGAAGAGTGAATAAAAATGTATAAAGCTTATCTAGTTAACTAAGAAAATATCTGAAAAAGTAATTAATAGCATCCATCAGCATAGAAAGTAAAAACTTGATAAATATTGCAATAAAATAATGAAGCTATGCAAAAATACTTATATTAATTACTGAAAATGCTTGTGGATTAATAAAATAAAACAAGTTCACTAAAATAAATGCTTTTATTTCAACCTTCTGCGATTCGATCGATACCATCTTCACAACTTTTGTCTGTCACTATTTTTAACTAATTTCAGTCTGGATCTCATAAGTGTAAACACCATTTAGGTATGTATTCTTCAAATAACACACAAAGACTGCACTACTAATCTTTTTCTTACTTGAAGAATCATCCTTTTGAGAACCAACACTTTGACAAGATGGTTCAAGTTCAATACTATCCTCAGTGTTGAATTCCTGGCAGGACTTCTCCAAATTATCCTTACTTTTGATGCAACTTTATGCCAATTAAATGAGCCGTGCCTATGTATGTATATCAATTAAGATGGAAGCCAGTTTGGATGTTTACTGAAAGAAAGCAATGGTTATAGGTTATGTTCATATAGGGACCGTGCAGAAACTATAGAGGGCGTCGTAATTCGACAGCAGCGCCACGATGCGAGCAAAAGACGTAACTTGTGAGTGACTTTGGCTTCGCAATCTCCTTGACCCTGGCTAGTTTTTAAGTGTTTTTTTATGTTTTACACTATAAAATCATTTAATACTTACACTCCCAAGTGGCCACATGCGGCCGCGAGAACAACGACAGATTTCCAGGAGTCCGCGATCGAAGTAATAAAGTTTAAGACTAGATGACGCCCGCAACTCCGTTGCGCCAAAAATCATTTATCGCGCGAGAACCGTACATTTTCCCGGGATAAAAAGTATCTTATGTCCTTTCCCGGGGCTCAAAGTAAATCCATACCAAATTTCAGCAAAATTGGTTTAGCGGTTTGGGCGTGAAGTGCTAACAGACAGACACACTTTCGCATTTGTAATATTAAGTATATTTTTATAATATTAAGTTTAATGTAAAGGGTTTCTACTTTCTACCCGTAAACAAAGAACGAAAGAGTGAATAAAAATGTATAAAGCTTATCTAGTTAACTAAGAAAATATCTGAAATAGTAATTAATAGCATCCATCAGCATAGAAAGTAAAAACTTGATAAATATTGCAATAAAATAATGAAGCTATGCAAAAATACTTATAATCTTACTGAAAATGCATGTGGATTAATAAAATAAAACAAGTTCACTAAAATAAATGCTTTTATTTCATCAACCTTCTGCGATTCGATCGATACCATCTTCACAACTTTTGTCTGTCACTATTTTAGTATTTTTAACTAATTTCAGTCTGGACCTCATCAGTGCAAACACCATTAATTATGTATCCTTTAAATAACACACAAAGACTGCACTACTAATCTTTTTCCTACTTGAAGAATCATCCTTTTGAGAACCAACACTTTGACAAGATGGTTCAAGTTCAATACTATCCTCAGTGTTGAATTCCTGGCAGGACTTCTCCAAATTATCCTTACTTTTGATGCAACTTTATGCCAATTAAATGAGCGGTGCCTATGTATGTATATCAATTTAGATTGAAGCCAGTTTGGATGTTTACTGAAAGAAGCAACGGTTATAGGTTATGTTCATATTGTGTTCATAAAAATGAATTTACGGTTATAATCTACAAAATTCAGTGTTTTTACGAGTCTGCACATAACATTCATGGAACTTTTTAAATACTTACGTATGTTTTTACCGCCTTTTATCCATTTCTTTCGTTTTTCAATAAACAAAGGCATGTGAATACTTTGGCAGAAAAATAGTAAAATTTTACATCGTTCGATTTGCCTTTATATTTCGTGTATGTATTAGAACACAACAATGCATTTCAATTCTTGAAAATACTAAAATTTTGTCAAGAAATCTTATAATTTTCCGTAGCTTGACTAGAGCTTGACAGTAAAATTTTCGTAAAAGTTTCGGCTATTCGCCACTTGTGGCAGTGTCGTCGCTCTGCACGGTCCCTATTGTGTTCATAAAAAATGAATTTACGGTTATAATCTACAAAATTTAGTGTTTTTACTAGTCTACGCATAACACTCATGGAACTTTTTAAATACTTACGTATATTTTGACCGCCTTTTATCCATTTCTTTCGTTTTTCAATAAGCAAAACCATGCGAATATTTTGGCAGAAAAATAATAAAATTTTACATTGTTCGATTTGCCTTTATATTTCTTTTAAGTCCGGGAATACAACAATATATTTCAATTCTTGAAAATACTCGGAATTTGTTAAGAAATCTTCTAATTTTCCGTAGCTTCACTAGAGCTTGACAGTAAAATTTTCGTAAAAGTTTCGGTAAAAGTTTCGTGTCGTGCAGAGCGACGACACTGCCACAAGTGGCGAATAGCCGAAACTTTTACGAAAATTTTATTGTCAAGCTTTATTCAAGCTACGGAAAATTATAAGATTTCTTGAAAAATTTTAGTATTTTCAAGAATTGAAATGCATTGTTGTATTCCCGGACATACAAGAAATATAAAGGCAAATCGAACGATGTAAAATTTTACTATTTTTCTGCCAAAGTATTCACATGACTTTGCTTATTGAAAAACGAAAGAAGTGGATAAAAGGCAGTAAAAACATACGTAAGTATTTAAAAAGTTCCATGAATGTTATGTGTAGACTCGTAAAAACACTGAATTTTGTAGATTATAACCGTAAATTCATTTTTTATGAACACAATATGAACATAACCTATAACCGTTGCTCCTTTCAGTAAACATCCAAACTGGCTTCCATCTAAATTGATATACATACATAGGCACCGCTCATTTAATTGGCATAAAGTTGCATCAAAAGTAAGGATAATTTGGAGAAGTCCTGCCAGGAATTCAACACAGGATAGTATTGAACTTGAACCATCTTGTCAAAGTGTTGTTTCTCAAAAGGATGATTCTTCAAGTAGGAAAAAGATTAGTAGTGCAGTTTTTGTGTGTTATTTAAGAATACATAAATGGTGTTTGCACTGATGAGGTCCAGACTGAAATTAGTTAAAAATAGTGACAGACAAAATTTGTGAAGATGGTATCGATCGAATCGCAGAAGGTTGATGAAATAAAAGCATTTATTTTAGTGAACTTGTTTTATTTTATTAATCCACAAGCATTTTCAGTAAGATTATAAGTATTTTTGCATAGCTTCATTATTTTATTGCAATATTTATCAAGTTTTTACTTTCTATGCTGATGGATGCTATTAATTACTTTTTCAGATATTTTCTTAGTTAACTAGATAAGCTTTATACATTTTTATTCACTCTTCCGTTCTTTGTTTACGGGTAGAAAGTAGAAACCCTTAATATTATACTTAATATTTTAAAAATATACTTAATATTATAAATGCGAAAGTGTGTCTGTCTGTTAGCACTTCACGCCCAAACCGCTAAACCAATTTTGCTGAAATTCTGTACGGATTTACTTTGAGCCCCGGGAAAGGACATAGGATACTTTTTATCCCGGGAAAATGTACGGTTCTCGCGCGATAAATGATTTTTGGCGCAACGGAGTTGCGGGCGTCATCTAGTCTTTAACTTTAATACTTCGATCGCGGATTCTTGGAAATCTGTCGTTGTTCTCGCGGCCGCACGTGGCCACTTGGGAGTGTAAGTATTAAATCATTTTATAGTGTAAAACATAAAAAAAAACACTTATAAACTAGCCAGGGTCAAGGAGAATGCGAAGCCAAAGTCACTCACAAGTTACGTCTTTTACTCGCATCGTGGCGCTGCTGTCGAATTACGACGCCCTCTATAGTTTCTGCACGGTCCCTATATTTCTTGGACAAGTGAGTTATTTGTGTTTGTAGTAAACCGTACCCTTGGCCTTGTTTATGTAGTTATTCAATTACACTAAATTTAGAAGTTCTAAATAGGATTAAAAGAAGACAAATTAGAAGCTACTTATTCCACTTGTCCTAATTTAGTAACTAAATCAGTTGCACAGATTAAAAATCAGTTGTGACGACGCGCGACGCGGTGATTTTGGCCAGACGTCTTCATAATGGCTCCAGTTCTGTCAAACCAACAAAAAATTGGTCTTCTCATAGGCTTACTTCTCCTCTAAAGCTGCTTTCTAAATGTTATTCCACTTTCTAAATGTTATTCCACTAATTAGTGACTAAATCATTTAGATTTCTAAATTTAGTGTAACTAAATTTAGTGACTAAATCATTTAGATTTCTAAATTTAGTGTAATGGAATAACTACTTAAGTAGTTATTCCATTACAAGAAATTTAGTGTAATGGAATAACTACATAAGTAGTTATTCCATTACAAGAAATTTAGTGTAATGGAATAACTACTTAAGTAGTTATTCCATTACACTAAATTTAGAAGTTCTAAATAGGATAGGAAAAAGAAGACAAATTAGAAGCTACTTATTCCACTTGTCCTAATTTAGTAACTAAATCAGTTGCACAGATTAAAAATCAGTTGTGACGACGCGGCGATTTTGGCCAGACGTCTTCATAATGGCTCCAGTTCTGTCAAACCAACAAAAAATTGGTCTTCTCATAGGCTTAGCTTTTAGCTCAATGAAAATCAAAATAAATAAAAGGCGAAAAAGATGGTTGAAAGAATTTTTGCTCCACGAAAAATTATGAATCATGAACTTTCTGAACTACTTGGAACCAGCAGACTTTAGAAATTAATTATGAATGGATTCCAGATCGTATAACATAAAATATTATATTGACTTTAATACAATAAAAGGTTGAAACCATCTGGCAACACTGATTTAGTCAGTTAGAAGCCACATTTTTGCCGATTTAGTACACTAATTAGGATCCTAGCTTTCTAAATGTTATTCCACTTCACTAAATTTAGTGACTAAATCATTTAGATTTCTAAATTTAGTGTAATGGAATAACTACTTTATGCTAGTCGCCATTAAAAAAAAACAAGAAGAAGAAGGATTTTGTCTTTGGAAAAGTTGAAAAAAATTTGTGGTAACAAAATTAATAAACTTTTGAGGCATTTTATTTAAATTTTGTGGAGAATAAGTTCGTTATTAGGTCAGAATGAAATCCGCAAGAATTTTAATACTTCTCCTTACTTTCGTCGTTATTAAAAATGTGAACAGTAAGTAAATAATATTTTTACTGTAGTTGAACAAGTTTTCAAGGTAAAGTGAGAGTTTCGAGTGATGTTATTTTAATAACAAATCAATGTGAATTGTTATCTAATTTAAAACATTTTGGTTAGATTTAAATAAGCTATGATCACTATTGTGTGCTGAGGTGTGCACACTTAAAATGGGGTGAATAGATAAAACTTTCAACTTCTACACTGATTTTCTTGTAACATATTTTGTATGAAAGCTGATCTCGTTTTAATTTACCAAATAGTTATTCTATGCTTAAATTTGAGAATTATTCGTAAAATAGGAAAAAGTAGGCGGTTTCTATTTACCTTGAAACTGGGGTCAAAAAATACGACAGAGGGGTGAATAGAGAAAGAACGTTAGGGTTGTCAAAATCAACTTTTATTGACTTAAGTTTTAACAAAAAAATTTAAATGAAAACTGTCATGATGAAAAAATACTCTATTGACAACCCTGAAAATCATGTTTCTATTAATAATTAACCTCTTTCTCGTTGCTATTAACCCCTCACTCATATCTATTCACATTTCACCCCTTTCTCCGTGTCTATTGACCCTAAAGGCGTTTCTAATCACCCCCATATAGGTTCTATTCACCTCGAAATGAGTAAAAAAATACTAATTCTCGATTTTACTAAAAAATAAGAACAAAATGATGGAATATTGATACTAACCATTTTATTCCTAATAGATGAGAAACTTTTAACTATCCAAGTACCTATGCAAATTGACAAAGAGTTATCAGTGATGAATTTGATGTTTTTTTTTTAAGTTTTACACAGTCAATAAACACTTGCACGCAGACGTTCACTTTAACAGCTTTTTTCTCTATGTAACTACTAATTAGACTTAACGTAAATTTCACGGTTTCCGGAATAAAGGATAAATGTTGCAGTGTTATTAATAGTAGAAATAAAAATACTTTATCAGACTTTATAGCAACTAGAGTCTAGAACGACTTAATCAAATTCTCAGATTTGTTTCTATACACCCTGCGACTTTTATTCACCCCATTTAACCAGTATTTTCAAGATGTACATTAGGATTGATTTGTACATCAACAGTGGCGGGGTATGACCTAAATTTTATGTGGGCAAGATACATCTTGCGAGGCCCCCTAAAATATATTTTGTTGAGAGAAATAAGTATAGGTATTTGATACTCAAAGTTTTATTTATAAAACTTTTTATTTATGAATATTTGAGTATCACAACTCCTTAAAAAAACCTCGTGGTCCAAGGGGCGCGAGGCCCCTTAGACCGCGAGGCCGTGGGCGGTCGCCCACACTGCCCACGCCTCTGTACATTAATATTAATTATTCATTCTTTTTTTATTATAAAATTTTATCATTTTATAGGTACAACAGCATAAGTATAAAAAAATTATCTTATTCAGATTGAAGAACAAAACTTGTTGTTTTACTAAAATTATTTATTTGCAGGCCTCCAAAAGCGCTGTATTGGTTGTCGATCCAGGGGTGAATTGGGTTCTTGCGGAGATCCTTTTCCTTTCAATGTGACTGATCCAGAGGCTGAAGTTGGTATACATGTGGTTGCATGTCCATCAGGTTGGTGCGGAAAAATGATTGAAGGCACTACAGGGGCATTCCGAACCGACGGTATTTGTAAACCTTTTCAAATCTTTTAAAATTTTAATTTAATTACTGTTAGAGCTAATCATTATATTATAATAATATGTAACTTTGCTTGCTTATGAAACTACATCAAACTGTATATTTAAAGTATTACTTCAAGTCTGTGATAATGCTTAATTACTTATGGTGTAAACTTTTGATGAGCCTCATTGTTGGTTACATTCTAAATTACTTTAATTTTTATAGCTTTAAAATAAATATGAATTATCTTTTATTTCTAGACTATGGTGCTGCTACTCAGAGAATGTGTCTCCAAAGGTCTCCAAGTGATGATGAAGAGCGATGCGCATATACAGTATGGAATCACAAAAAGGTATACATGTGTTTCTGTAATGGAGATCTCTGTAATAGTGCGACCAAGGTGCCCTTCTTTTCTCCTGTAATTTTATTTACATCATTGGTGGTTGCATATAATTTTTACTTTGCGGGCATTTTATGATATGGTATGCTTTTGTTATGTATTATGTAATTAAGAATTCCCATTTTACTTACCTACCTAAAGAATTTGAAAGAAAGTTATTTGAGGAATAATGTTTGAATTCCAGGTGTTAAAATTCTATTGAGTTGTCAACTGTTCAGATAAACTGTATTATGAAGGCATTTAAATTTTTTAAATATTTTTTTCAAAATTGTGCGAAATTGTAGCATTCAACAACAAATTTAGTAGGTACATATACTTTTTGTAGCCAATTTCATAGTCTTTCAATTATTGCTTAAAACAAACGAAATTAAATCTCATAATATTAAATCTGTGAGGTAAGTGCAATCAGGTGGCGTGACTTAGTTTCGGTCAGTTTCAAGAGGTTAAAAAACTGAATTCCTGATTTCTTTTAAATAATGAAGTGACTCTCTCCAGTCTCCAGTTATTTCGTATTTGCAATTACGAGAGACAGACAATATAGACATGTTCACTTTAACAAAATATGATCCTTTACAGTCAGTAGTTGTTATCCTTAGCTTCCACTTTAAGTAATATTCATAAGGTTAATATACCTAGCGGAATAGAGCAACAAACTCGAGCTGTCAAATGAAACCGAAATTGGTTTTCATCTGTGTGAAAAATATATGTATACCTAAACACTTACACAAGCATGATTGAACATTAACGGTGGTATGAATAAAAAAATCTTAGTGAAGGTTTTAACAGTTTTCAAACTAAAATGTTCGCTAAAGCTAAAAACCGTCATAAAACACTCCATATGAATAAACGCTTGCTAAGCCTTCGCTAGCTTGAATACTGTTAGATGACGTTTTATAGTATTCTTTTTTTGGTAATGTTGGTAGTGTGCCAATTTATTGTGTTCAATCATCAATATTGTGTCAAATTCAATGAAATTCAATGAGTATTTTGTAGTAAAAAAAACTTGAGAGGTGTCAAAGGACACCCGAAAGGAATAGAGTTATTTCATGAGTTAAAAAAATCTACTCAAAAAAATATTAAAAAAACACCATCTATTGACAAACAGGAATACTATCAACGCGCAGCGCCCTCTGCCCCTAACATGCAGGTACTAATAAAAATATTTTTAAGTCGTCAAATGGATTTATTATTATCTTATTATATGTATACTTTTTGTCGACGAGGGCGGCTAGAAATTCCTTCAAAAATTGCAATAATGTCAGAAATCGCGATAATACTCGATATTTCGTCCATTTCAATCTCTTAAAATGGTCTTAAAGTAGGTCCGAGGCTTCACTAAAGTTAGCGAACTCCGATTTGACGTTTCGAGCCTAAACAACTGTTAGCAAACGTTTATTCATAACGATTATGCTTAAAATAGGTTTATATTAGGCTTATCAAACATGCGCTAATTTTTGACAGCTGTCACCTTAAAAAGGTGTTAGAGCACTGTTAGAGAACGTTTATTCATATTAAATTTCACAACAGGCTCATAAAGCTGTTGTAAACCTTCGCTAAGTTTTTATTCATACGACCGTAATTCTATGAGATTAAATTGTCAACGGGCTGATCCGGGCTGACTGGACGTCAAAATAAGAGTGCTGCTGTCATGTATCACACGTCTCTTTTTACCACGCAGTGTTACTGATGTGACATCACAGAGTACTTTACATTTAGCTTGCTCAGGCCTTTGTTTCTCTATTCCGCTAGGTATATTAACTTTAAGGTAATATTCAAAAAGTATATCTAGTGTAGGTACTATTGATATTAATATTATAAATCCGTCCATTATTATAGTTGTAAAAATATTTGTAATAATGTATAGTTTCAAGTTTCATAGAGGTAAAAATAGCATTGTGTTCAATTTTGGAACATGAAATATATCAATATTGTATATAATTAAACAGGTGTATGTGGTAGCTAGAAAAAAACTCTAGTTTAATAATTATTCTTTATTGAAACATTTATCAATTAAATAATTATAATTGAATGATCTGCATTAACAAAACATAAGACATTTCAGTTGCTCAGTTTGGTTTTATCATTTTATCAAGAGTTTGTTTACATTCTATTTACAACTAAGCATAATAAAAATATGTGTTGGCTTCAAACTAACCTTTGTGCAAAATGTGAATTCAAATGCTCAAGATATTTTAAGCTTTTTTACTCATTATTATTAAGTATTGAAATAGGGTGGTTGTTTATAAAAGTGTATTGTATATAATATAATAAAAATATTGTATATCCACATAATTAAGATTTTTTATATTTTTATACTTTTGTTGTACGCAATAATTACTAATAACTATAAGTAGGTACATATTGTGTTTTATTATCAATTTATAAATTATTTACATTTTGTATAGAGATGAGGTATTTTTACACAATTATAATATAAATATGACACAAATTCCATCTTTTATTTTACAACTTACCTAACTAGAATAAACTTTAGCCAATATATTTTTTATTAACCAGCTAATTAGTAATAAAAAACCCGAAGTGTAAAAACGGGACCCTATTTAAGCTAAGACTTTGATGTCTGTCCGTCTGTCTGTCTCCAGGCTGTATCTTAAGAACAGCTATATAGCTAGAACTTCTAAAAATTTTCACAGATTGTGTATGTCTGTTGCGGCTATAATAACAAATACTAAAACCTAACTAAAACGAAATAAATTAAATATTTGGGTTCGGGCTTGGTTTATTTAGGTTTGGGCTCCCATACAACAAGCGTGATTTTTAAATATTTTTTTGCTTTATATTATCAATAAAATTTTATTTTAAAAGTTTAATTTTTTTCTCACTTTTTTTGGTAAAAAAGTGGGCCACCTGCGAGTTTCTTACGACGACGGTTCTTCTCGCCGGGTTAGTTCCCGAACCGGTGGTAGGCAACGTAGACTTCTGACGTTCAAAAAGTGTATTCATTATACCTATTTTGAATAAAAAGATATTTCATTTCATTTCAATAATCGCAACAGGTAGGTACTTGTAATGTTCACAAAATACTCGTATTATAAACTAGTTGACCCGGCAAACGTTTTTTAAAGTATTTCGCCATTTAAAGTATTTCTACTTCATCAGTTGATACAAAATTTTACCCCCTCTTTTGTCCCCTAAGAGGGGTGGGGGGAAAAATTGTGTACACCTGATCCTGTAGAGGTACAGCACAGGCCAAAGTGAGTCTTAAGTCCTATAGTACGGCCACGTGTGACGTATGCTGCCGATGCGATGTGGCCTGAGGTTGTTATCAATTCTTAGCTCCTGGTTCTCCAGAAGTGACTGTATGTGCGGAATGTCGTGGAAGTACAGCATACCGTGCCTTCGAGATTTCGAAACTGCAGCTATCGCCTCCGTCCCTTCTAGTAGGTATGGATCGTTATCTAGAAATAAAAATAATAAAAGTGTAATTAAATGTACATTAATAAATTTGTACTAACGGTAAAATTGATCTCTTGATAGACAACGTGTGTTGCAATTCAAACTACAGTTAGCGCTGGTTAGCGTCAATCGTTGGAAATTCTGTAACCTAGCGCCATCTATTGGCTAATATATGGTGACTTTTAATTTAAATAGATGGCTTTCTATGTTATATTTATGTAGCTTAGCTTATAAAGTATTATAAACCCACCGCGGCGCATGCTGTGCACGGCTACGCGGCGCACGGATTTATTAGTTTGACTACGTGGGTCAACGTTTCCACTGCAGCACACGCTATGCACACGGCCACGACTATCTACAACTGTAGCGCAGCACAGTTTTGAATACTATGTACACGCATCCGTGTATCCCGTGCACAGCATGCGTAGCGTAGCCAGCGTTGAGCTACGTGTGCGAGCTATTCGAGCAAGCCACGTGTGCGTAGCGTGTCCGTGGGTTGCAGTGGACACAGTCACATATATTTCCTTGCAAAGCGAAGCTTGACGCACGTGCGTAGCCTCTCCGTGCGCTGCGGTGGATTGGCAGCTTAATATGAAAATACTTAATTGTCCCGGTGAACTTCGTGTCACTAACCTTCCCTGGACTTCTACAAATATTTTAAGACTAAAATCAGCCCAATCCGTTCAGCCGTTTTCGAGTTTTAGCGCGCGACTAACACATTTGAAAATCCATTTTTATTTATGAGATAAATAAATAACTACGTAAGTAATTATAGTCCATTCCTAGAAATCTATTGGCTGTTGTGGTCTAATTATTATTAAACTAAGTATGAACGGACTGCGGTTAGGTAAATAATAATATTATAATATAGCACTGGTCAATTTAAGAGCCCCCGCAGACTACCTAGACTTTTAGTCGGCCGATAGTTTGACCAAATTAGGGTTTCAGTACATTATTATCGGCCGATACAAATCGTTTAGTTTGCGCACCTTCATACAGTCATCTTCGTAAGCTTTAGATCAAACTATCAGTCGACTAAAAGTCTGCCGTCTGCGGGGGCTCTTAGAAGTTGAAAAACCTGTATCTCCATTTAAATTATCGTCCGATCTTCTAAAGTTAGGTCCAAGATGTGGAGGAATCGGTGGCAGAAACAGTCCGTTCGGCCACAGCGATTCTGGGTCAGGCGAATCAACCTTATACGGAGATGGGGGCAGCACCGGTATGTTGTACTCTGTAAAGAAAAATTAACAAGAAAGTACATATATAATACTATAGGTACTTATAAATAATAATATATAGTATAAAAATACTAAATAAAAAAACGACATTACATAAAAGGGTTTTTTACACGCGTAGACTGGTATAAAGTGCTCTTCATCTATAAAACATCAAAGGAATAAAAATTTAATGAAAGACAAAATAGTTCGTACCCATATAATTGTTGTACTGCCAAGGTATGGTCTTTTGGCGAGGGAACTCTTCCACTTGGAAGGGTATCGCTGGCTTTTGTCTCACGTACCCGATGCTGTGACCTCGCTGCGGCCCTGAAACACAAATAATTTATAATATCCTTTGATGTCTTTAATAATACTATAATTACTATTGTATAGTAATGCTATAGTATGCGTGATCTACTGACAGGGACGGATTAACGCTTAGAGCAGTACGTCTTTCCTAAAGTGGGCGATAACGTCCGCTTGTGGGCGTTGAAGGTCTAAAGGGGGGCGGTGTGGGACCCAGAAAAAATGGGGACGCTGTGTAGAGGCTTGGGGGTGATTTATTTCATATGGATTCATTTTAAATTGAAACAATAGGGGTGCTAAAACGTAATTTGTTCTCAAAGTGGGCGGTAGACAAAATAAGTTTGGGAACTCCTGGATGCAGTGCCTTTTTGTACCCTAGGTAAGATCATGTGCCTAATTAATTCTCCTCATAAGGGCGAGTATTACTTGGCACCAAAATTAGCAGACTCTACGTAGAGCCATGGACCAATCATTCATGTCTGGTCTCTGGTAGAGCTGTTGTTTTTCGCTTTTCAACCACTTATCTTTATAAAAATGTTGGTAACTTATTTTTATAGGCACTGTCTATATGTATAGTTAGCAGAGAAAAAAATTGGCCAAGTGCGAGTCAGGCTCGCGCACGAAGGGTTCCGTACCATTATAGAGCAAAATTAGGCCAAAAATTATGTTTTTTGTATGGGAGCCCCCCTTAATTTTTTATTTTATTTTAATATTAATATTAAATATGAAAGTACACATATAACTAAGGACTTTGTGAGAAATTCAAGTACCTACCTGTTGCCATTATTGATATACCTACTTAGAGCAAAAAAGGCCAAAAAAATCACGTTTGTTGTATGGGAGCCCCCCTTAATTATTAATTTTAATTTGTTTTTATTATTTGTTGTTATAGCGGCAACAGAAATACATAATCTGTGAAAATTTCAACTCTCTAGCTATTACCATTCTCGAGTTACAGCCTGGAGACAGACATCGAAGTCTCAGTAATAGGGTCCCATTTTTACCCTTTGGTACGGATCCCTAAAAATACGATTTATAGAGTATTTGTACATTAAATCTCGATGCCTTAATAGAGGTTTTCTTAAATTCCGTTTTAGTATCAGTTTCGAAGCTTTTAATTTACGAAACCAGCGATCGATCTAATTAATAAATAATAATAAGCTATTTGACAAGACCCTTATCCAAATAGTTAGCAGAAAAAATATTTCATTTAGGTGTTTAACTTTATATAATTTAAATTCAAAGAATGAGAAATATCAAAGAAAAATCAAGGAATTAAAACTTTTTTTTACCTATTTATTTAACGTAATATAATATAATATTGATAATAATAGCTTCATATCATAGAAGAACACTTTAATTTAAAAAATTGTTTTTAAATATCAATAAATCTTTTGTTTTTTTTTTCTACAAATATTTTAAATCTACTAATAAATCGCTGCGCGCAAAGCAATTCAAGTAGTCCGCCGCAGGTTTGTATGGAAAATTGGAATAAGGTGTAAACGCGCTATGCCAACAGAATACAGATAGTCTCCCCTTTACTTCCCGTCTTGAAATAAAGTGCTATCAGAAAAATTTAATCATTGGCAAAATTGGCGGAGCTACACGACTATCATTTACTGGACCTTACCAAATAGAGCAGGCGGTCATCTACTATTCAATCAACGTCTCTGAAAGTTCCTTTGATCTTAATTTGACGCTAAGCAAAGTACCATCGAAGAAATTGATTCATAGGCAGACGGCAGTCCTACAGCTACGTTATTAATTGGTCGGGCAATGTCAAATGTCAATTCAGTTATTCGTGAATCGTGATCTATCGGCTGTGTTTGACATAACATGACCAAATTACGTGGGTCCGCCATCTGGTAATAAATCAACTTCTCTCATAGTAGATACTACATATTAATTACAAAACTTAGGTACTTCTAGTTCCTTTAAAGCTGGGCCTGTGGTTCCTTCTGTCGTCGGGCACTGGGTTTCCCACTCCGTGAGTGAAGCTGCTCGCTGGCGTGTTCACACTGACGTGCGACGCGAACTTCGTGCGAGTGAGCTCGTGCGATGACGCCTTCATGACGATCAGACTGATGAGGAACACCAGATTATGGGAGGTCTTCTGTAAAAGAGTTAAACTTTTACCCAGGTGTAACCAAAACGTATCGCAAGCGCCATGACTCTATGCTTTATGTCAAACTACCTCCGCAACTCCGTTGCGCCAAAACTCGTTTATCACGATTCACGCTGGAATCGTAAATTTTCCCGGGTATTCGTGTTTTATGGAATACCGAGCAAGGCTCGGTCAAATAGCTAGTTTACTCTTAAATAATTAATAAGTGTGACGTAGCTGCCAGTTTGGCAGTTGATAATTCATATCTAAATGATTATTTTTACGCCACGACGGACGATATCAAAACTTGAATCCCTGAATATATACAAATATAATGGTGATTCCTTTGTGATACCATCGCCGGTTGCGTTCTACTTACCATAATTCCACCAACATCTAAATAATACATATCCATGTTTGGTAAGGTCTTGTACCGAATTCGGCACTTCACGGTAACAAGTGCACTGATCCTTTCAATGCCTTAAATGGCCAAAAACAACAAAGTTGGGTCTTTAGTCTTTATCTATTCCTGCAGTACGACTTACGAGACTGGGGAAGATATTAAACTTAGTTGAAACTTATAAATTGGCAATTTGGTACCATAAAGGAAATTGATTCCTAGGCAGTTGACTGACAGAACAACGTCATTTGCTCGGAATTCGGATCATGGCATAGCTGGATTTGACGTAACGCGACCAAACCACGTAGGTCCCCCAACTGTCGAATCAACTTCTCTGATAGTAGGTACCTACATAATGATACATTGCATTGCGTCGTTATAAAATATTTACTTAGTAATTAGTATAGTTAGCACGTCTTATTACATTAAGATCTTACTGAATACCAGTATTATTTGATTTATTTGCAATGTAAAACAATAACATCAAACTGGAAGTCAATGGAAACATTTTAAAGAGAAAGTGTTCTACATATCGTTACAGATGTTATGATATCACTTAAGTCAAAGGATATGGTTTATTCTACTTAAGAATATTTGTTTTCAATGAACAAAATATTTATATTACTAAACAACTACTGAGTACTGACTGTTTAGCGTCGTACTACACTTGAAGGCGCAGCACTTGTGCAACTGGGTAGTACATATTATGTAAGTATTTGTTTTATAAATATTTTAGTTTAGAAAAAGTTTATTTAAGTATCTTTATTAATAACAAACTCATTTTAGTGGTTGATGGTAGTAAGTACCTCGGACAACATTTCTCTTGACCGTAACTTAAATCATATTTTATTAGTTATTACAGCTCAACGCGCGTTAGATCAAGAGAGGAGTCTACTACCTGCGGCATCCTGCAGTGTGCCTGCGGTATATTATTATAGTCAAAGCAGTCGAGTCACGCAGTGCAAAAATCTTCCCTCATACTGAATGCTGAATGCTGATCCATATAAAATTTTTTGGCGCAACGGTCTCTAGTACTTAATTTTATGTTCAACGGTAATCTAGTACTTAATTTTATGTTATTTTCCATGCTATTTAAAAACTTTTAAAGACTGATAATGAAGTTTTAATTAAAACGCAGTTTTGTGCCTAGAGGTTTTTGTGTTTTATAATATAGGAGTTTATATATTTAAGAAGGTTGTAAGTTGTAACCTTAAGTTTCTTGTATTGTGTAATAATAACCCAAGAATGAAAAAAAGGACTTCAATAAAGTGTCGGAGTGATACGACAAAGTTTCGCAATAGCCTGCTCTATTATTGCTAGTATAGCTCTCTATCTAAATCGAAAATGCCAATAATGTTTTGCTTGATTTTAATTGAAATAATTAGATTTAATGGTGCATCAATTATTGTCAACAACATTTAGGTGAATTAAAATTATTATTTTTAATCACCTTTGATGAAATGTCAAATGATTCTGGTATTAAGTAAGTTGGTTTTTTTCCACACACATCATGGCTAAACAATATCTATGGGTAGGTATAGGTCTACCAGAATCTGATGGCAAAAAGTGAGAAAATAAATTGTCTCTAGCAATACCGGGGTAATAGGAATAAAACATTTTCATCCTTTTTATTCCTTTATCGGCTTATTTTGTGTGTGAAACATGCAAAATATATAAAAATTAATCCAATGATCAAGGATACTTTTTGAAAATCTGCTGTCCAAAATTGCCATCAGATTCTGGTAGACCTATACTAGGTAGTATAGGTACTATTTTAAAAACAGAAGGTTATTTGGAAACAGGAAAGGTAAAAACTTAAATACTTAATTTTGAAAACACTGTAGGTTTTTGGAAAACGTAACACTTGATATTGTATTTCCATAGATGTTAGAAGTAGAGGTGTATAATATAAGCTCTTTACGTAATCACTAATTATATTTTCGATCGTCTCTGATGAGAGTGATGAGTGATGGCGTGGTAAGTGGGAAGACATGCTGACGTACCAAAGAGAATAATAGCCCAAATTAGCGGCTAATGGAAGTAAAATGTGAGGCGGATCAAGGTGAATTAATATGTTATTAAGAGCTTCCCCTTTAGGTAGTAGAGCTCTGTAGAGTTTGTTGTATAGTATACTCGATCAGAAGCTTAGTAAGCCCTAATAAACTAGTTTAAAATAGAAGTAAAGGAGCTCCTAAACTTTTGAGATCTGAAACTGCTTCCAATTTCATTAGATTTGAAACGGCTGTATAGTGTATACTTTATCTACATTTTATTTTACGTAGACCGTATGCGAAGGGCACTGTGTCACTAACACCTAAAAGCGCGTGACACAAAAGTAAGTCATTTGCCATGATTCCGTATCTACGCACGACTTTTCTAGCTCATTGTCACACTTCCGCGCTCCTCGTGACATTGTGTCACAATAGTTACAGCAATCTTCTTCCACTGAATATTTAAATCAGATTACCATCTTAGCTAACACTTCAACTGCGACCTTCGATCTTCATCAATTTTGGCGCGTCACCCCAGTTAGTAGAAATTATCCGTTATTAAGTTTTTATTCTAATTATATGACCATGGTATTCACCGAATAAGTCGATCGATTGGTATCAAACAACTGCCATAAGTAATCAGGAAGCGAGCCCTAGTATACTTATCCACAACATGTACATTTTGTGGTACACTTTACGGAAAAACTATCACGCCTATTGATTTGTGTAATCATAATGTGCTATTATGAAAAAAAAGAAAACATAGGGACATTGTATTAGAGGCCGTAGATATTCAGGAAAAAAATTATTATAACTTTACCGGCATTATCCAGGGCCAGGGAGGAAACAGGGGACAACGTTTGTATGGAAAAACGGCTCTAGTGGTAGCTTTTAACATATTTATTTTTATTTTAATATGTAGCTATGTGTTATTATCAGTCAGTCAAGGTCAGACGCTAGCTCTCACAAAGCTCGGCTTTCAGCTAGTGATATTATTATGCAATTCTTAAGTGGCTACTGCCTACTGGCTAGGGAAGTTATGGTTGTTCAGGGTTGCCAGATTTTTTTTGTGCCAAGTCGGGACTTTGGAACTTTTTGAGAGAAACAGTGGGATTCTTCAGTCCGTGCTTCAGTCAAAAGCGGGACAAAGTAAAAAAGGTATACTTACCTAAAATCAAAAGTTTTTTTAATTTTATCTTTTTATTTGCTTAAAATTTTAAAATAACGTTTACGTGACAATAATTATTATAGATAGCAAAAGTAGCCAAAGAAAATCTACCCCTCTACCTCATCATCTTCTCAATTAAAAGGTTTCGCAAATTTAAATCACTTTGAAGAAGCGTTTATCGGCTGAATCAAGAGCATTTAAGAGAATTTAAGCAACTACAATTTTAAAATCAAAAGGCAGCCAAATACACTATCAAATGCTATCAATAAGAATGTCCGTAAATCTGTAGTAGTCGTGACTGGTAACATTGGCTCCTAATTACCGATCAGCGTATATTACAGACGTTTTTCTATTGCGACACCCTGCTCTACATCACGACCTCCATCTTTACAAGTCTTTACTATACAGTTTTCACCTACAGAAATTAGATCTATTTTTAACCGACTTTAAATGACCTGCTCCTTTTTGGAAGTCGGTTAAAAATAGGAGAAGAAATTAAAAACATGTCAGATTTTTTTATTCTTCTTATAGTAAATTCAAGAATTTATACGATAGGGATCTCTAAATCGTTGGCATTTAAGGGTAATTGAAAAAGTATGGAATTCTGTAACTTACTTGTTAAAGGTCTGTATGTTCCGCAAATTAAGTATTTAGGCCATTACAATTTACAAAAATATTACACTAAGTAGACTCTAAGTTGTTTATGATTGTTTGTTAATATTTGTAATCATTCATCTCAGTTCTCACTAAGTATGCAATTTTGCAGACAGTCTATGTGAAGAATCATCAAGGGATCATTTGATACCTTGATGATTCTTTTTTTTTCTTTCAAGCCTTGGACTAGAGTCTAGACCTTGAGTATTCAGCTAGCGTGGGGTCCGTGGGAAGTGCCACAGCGTACTGCTATATGGTTAACATGATCGTCAAACCTGGAACTTGGGAGAGACTAATTTGGTGATTGGTTAGACAAGCATCGAAAGTTAATTTAAGTACTTAATAAATTCGTCTTATAGTATAAGACTTATACCAGTTAGCAAATCGCAACTGCCGATTATCATCGATAGAAACGCGCCATTGTGGGTTTTAACGGAACTGTCACGTTTTAAGAACCAATTGAATCGCTTCATTTATCTGACCTCAATGACATAAAATATATGCCTCTAATGTCTAATGAGAACTATTCCTATCTCTAGTAGGGCAAAACCAGAGATACATCAAATATTGGGAACGGCCGTAAGAGAATCGCAGGCCGCAGCATAGCAGAGAGGTCGTAAAACTCATTCCTTGCAACGCAGCTCTGGTGAAAAAGCCTAATGTTTTGCGCCGAGAAAAATGCTTTTAAGCAAACTCTGGAACGAACTGCCACCAGCAGTATTTCCGGACCTCTGCAAACCTTCAAGAAGAGAGCGTATTCCCTCTTAAAAGGCCGGCAACGTAACTGCAGCTCTTCTGATTTTTCGAGTGTCCATGGGCGACGGTAGTTGCTTTCCATTAGGTGACCCGTTTGCTCGTTAGCCCCCTTATTTCATAAAAAATAAGGGAGCAAACGAGCGGGGGGTGGGGTTCCCTATCTTCGAGTATACGGGTCTCTGCTGCGTCAAAAGAGCTCTAAAATGATCACCTACGAAAGGAGCAGACCTTTATAACTCACTAGATGCTCACGAATGTGGTCGTGGGCTGTGGGCTGTGGCGGCTATGGTCACGAAATCAAATCACTGAGCTTATCAAGGACAGACAGACGTACGAATTCAATTTGTATGTTGCGACACACCACGATTGTCTGCTGTGAGAAGTGACACCTAGATCCTAGGACGATCTCACAAGAAATCAATTCGCAGTTGCAATGAAACACCAGCGAATGCAAATATTATGTCAAAAATTACGAATATACTTACAATAATAATACATATAATAAATTCAGTATGTCAGAATTAAAGGTATCAAATATTAATAACTTTGGCATCGGCTGGTTGCCTAAATAATTCTTTGTTCACTACTTAGTTGAATGTTGTCATTGTCTTTAAATTCAGGAAGTTGCAACTTCGTTGCGCCAAAATTCGTATATTGCACGGGAACAATTAGAAAATAGAAACTCTAATATCTCTATAGCACTCTACCGACATCAAAACTTAAAAATCAATTCAGCGGTCGTAGGTACTTAACTACTTACCTACTATCAGAGAAGTTGTTGTAACTTGTACCTAAGTAATTTGGTCGCATTAAGATCGATCACAGCTAACATTGAATCGACATAAGCTGACCAAATGACGTAGGTCCGTCAACTGCTAGGAATCAACTTCCTTGATGGTACATAACAGACCGACAGACAAGCTCGTATTTAGAATATTAGTATGGAACTTATGGAAGCAAGTATTTTACTGGTCGGAATTTGGATCATTCAATAATTTTAACCTCTTAGCTCTCAAACTGTAACAGCTACTACTCGAGTAAATAAAACTACTCGTTAGTTTGAAATATTGTTAGTTTAACCTTAGTTTAAGATCCGCAGGCCAAACCTTAGACTACCTTAATTTACGTGAACATCAAGGGCATCCAAAACGTGATATCGCTATAATTGTACGACAGAAACGTTTCAACAATGATTGACGCACAATAAGTTTAATTGAGAGCATTAAATAATTGAGATTGTAAAAAGTTAAATTAAGTACTTATACTGCGTGACTGGTGAGACATGTTCAATACTCGAGGACGTGATATTTGGCTATTATATTAGTTGGAAAAAAATAATATAAAAAAATAATATCAATTGATCAATTGGGACGCTACTTGTGTTGACACACTCGCCTTGTCCGATGCTCAGGGCACCTCGAGCTGTGCGGGCGCAGCCGCAAACCAAGCAGAAAACCTCAAGCGGCGCAAATATGAGAACCTCAGCGGAGATCTCATATTTGAACCGTTTGGGGTGGAAACCCTAGGCGGATGGAGGCCGGGGGCACATAAGCTTTTTAGACAGATATCTAAGAAGCTTATTGAAGTCACCCGAGACCCCAGAGCCGGGAGCTACCTGGCACAGCGGATAGCAATTGCCATCCAACGTGGCAATGCTGTCAGCTTGCTAGGCACTCTGCCAGATGGGGATGATCTGGGGAAGTTTTTCTTTTTATAGTTTTTATACCTTAAGTTTGTATATATTTGTATATTTTAGATTGTATTTTTAGTGTTTAGATTGTTATTATCTATTATAATTATTTTATTTTATGTAAATAATATATTGATCAGTAATAACCCAAGAGCCAGCGACAGCCACTTTCGTCATTTTATAAAAGCTGGAAGTATGGAGTGGAGTTTCAGTCACGGTTACTTTAGGAGGCATTCAGTTCTGAAGGTGGTAGTTTTGTTGTTGTTTTGTTTCTCGGTTCTTCTAAACTAAAGTATTGATTTTATTAGACATTGAGATGGTATGCAACTGTCATACTCATACCTAAGTTCACTGGCCATTGGCCCTTGGGTTATTATCGGTGTTTTAGAAAATCTTAGACTCTACATAATTATTATAAAGTACAATTAGTGCCCTTTCATAATATAGCCTGCCTCAAGGAGTCAGATAATTTGCGCTCTTGCCTCTACAAGAAGTAGTAGTATCTTCATAGACTCGTCCTTGTAATTTCTAGGATATGGTACTAAAATATAGTATAAAATCGAAAAATAATTGTCAAAATCGATACAGCACGAATGCTAACTAGGCTAGTGAAGGGGACCTCCTCTATCATCGTTAACTCGAGCTCCGTCTTGCTAATTTTGCGAGAAATCCGGTAATTGCTTTACCGTGATCCACGTTTCTTATACAGATGATAAATTGTAACGTATACAATCCATTTTTGGTAAGTTTACTATTTCAATGTCCTCAACGCGCGATATGCCGCGCCATAGTAGTTTTAGGTGGGACAGGGGTCGTCCACAAATTACACGAGGTAGGGGGGTCCTGCCCCCCTAACTACCTCGCGTAATTTGTGGCGGTTCACCAAAATATCACCGATTCTAATGTAGTAAAGGGGGATCTTAATTCTTATAAGAAGTCAGTAACGTCTTAGTATTGCTGTATCCAACTTAAAAGTCCAAATCTAGATTTCTAAACGTTTTGCATGAGATCATATCAGATTTTAACAAAGTATACCAAACAACAAATATAATTTTTTGCCGCGCGCAGAATTTAAGAAGGTGCCACTTATCTACATATTAATTTAGAATCAATACAAACATCAGTTCATACACAAATGATTAATCAAGTTCTATAGAGCTAGTAAATTATGTCAATAGTGCGAAGTGTTTACTATTGTGGGTGTGGGGAAGACGATTCGGACTTGTTGGCTGTTGCGCGATGCGATGGTGACTTTCACTAGGAAAAGTTAGGGTCATTCTGTCTTCTGATCCGGAAATAATAATATTTTATATACCATTAGTAAACACACAGTAAGCCATAGACAGAGCTATAATTATTATGTGGCGGTGAATCATGCAAGTCAGCAAATAACTCATGATAAAAAGGCTTAGGTGTTGACTTCGTTTGTATTGTTACTTGATATTTTTAAAACGGTATTTGGCCCACCACACATTCCCACCACTGTATTTCCCGTGTTGCCAGGATCGACAGCCGCGGCACAGCGGTAAGTATCCAACCGCGAACGGCGAAAACCCTTTTATATATCTTGAGAGTTGAGACCCATTGTTACTTGGTTAATATTGCTTAGTTGTAGTTAATTGTTGTAATTGAGCAATGTAATCGGTACCCCGGTATTACTTAAATAAAAAAATAAATTGGTTTATATTATTACTGTTACACTGTACACATTAACTTACGGCTTACCCTCTACTTATTAGGTAATTTAAAACTTTACTACACGCTTATAATTTAATAGGAAAATATTCCTCTATGTCTGTATCTTGCTTGCAATCTCCCTTCTGATTTTGCTGTATCATCGTGTTGTGTCAAAAATTTGAATTGGACACGTGTTCCAAGAAAAGATTGCATATTGTTATTAGCATTCTTATGTAAATATAATTATTATCAGAAGAATGTTTTGCCTTAACTAGGGGGACCTAGGAACATGACTAATCATTCAAAAATATGATGTAATAAAGTTGTACTTGATGACCTTTAAAATGGTTCACCTAACCTATACAGGAAAAGCTAAAGAATGCGCGTTATGTATTGCATCAAGTCATCAAGGAAAAAAAGCGTTCTGATAACCTTTAAGGCCAATGTGATGAAGGTCTAGGTTATCTTTTCACGCATCACATATTGTAGGGATTGGTTAAGTAACCCGTTGCTTATTGCACGAGCCCTTCCGGTCGTAGAGCGCCTGGTGCCTTTGGGCAGCTCTCCCGGAGCATGCGGCAGCAGACTGCCGCGCGAAGTATCTGCGCTGAACTATGGAGTACCTACTTACTATTATATTATTATATTCTGTGGCTGAACGCAGACGCCGCTTACTTGGCCGCTGCAGTTTTCGCCAAGCGCAAGCGGAGAAGGCACGGACGGTTTTTAGTGGGTAGAGCTGCGGTCAATTTACCACCTTGTCGACCGCAGAGAGCCCCACATATCCACAGCTGGATTCTCCGTCCGCCGAGGAATGCGTAGGAGAATTTCTCGTCCAAAAAAAGGGGTTGGTTGAGTATATATTTGAATGTTGGTGAAAGCCGTAAGAAGTTATCTACAAGATGTAACAAAACTAAGTGATAATACTTCAGCCTTTAGGGCTTAGGATGTGTACGTGTTCCCTATAGAGAGTTCATTGTGAAAGTAGTAGCGCTGAAAGACCAAAAAATTTTTTTTCACTTTTGTATGGGCAAGCGTCGAGTTTCCCCATACAAATGTGAAAAAATTAGGTCTTTAGGACAGTGAACTCTCTTTATGGGACACGTACACAACCTAAGCCCTAAAGTATTATCACTCAGTTAATCAGTTTTGTTACACCTCTATAATAATTACATGTAGATTGTAGGCACACCGTACAAGCGTGAAGCGTCCAATGCGTTTAACATGGCTATAGAAGGAATTCTTTGTACGAATGTAAAGAATAATATCTGCTAGTTAGTCTTAAATAATAAACTTTCCTTTGTCTATAATATTAGATTGAATGTCTATAATATTATAGAAACCATGATTAAGAGGATACACTATAGCCGTTTTTCCATACAAACGTTGTCCCCTATTTCCTCCCTGGATAATGCCGGTAGAGTTATGATTTTTCTCCTGAATACCTATCTATGGCCACTAATACAATGTCCTTATGGTTTCTTTTTTTTTCATAATTTAATTTTTTAAAAAGGTATGAACGTTCAAAAACCCAAAAAAATGGTCAGATTTTCCGCTCTGTTCAAACATCCAGAAAACAAGTTTGCCTAGATTATACAAAAAAAAACCATAGGAACACAGCTCAAATCTTGCTTTAATTTTTAAATGAAAAAAGTACTTAAATCGGTTAAGTTTTGGAGAAGCAATCAGGGGACAGGCTTGAGGTAAGGAAGACAGCAATAGATACTTTTTTTCATTTCTCTAGCCCTTGGTGTATCCTCTTAAGATTGATAAGTTGTTACTTGTTTTGCATGATGATTGCAGGATACGTCATGGGAATGGCCTATATTAATGGACATAAAATATCGATGACTTGCAACTTTAGTTCAGCTCGTACTGTGAATGTTAAGTTTAGGAGCGAAAGTGCACCGTGTTCTATGGACATGGCCGGCATAAATGTTTTGAATATTGATAACCTATGGAATTTACGATGGAATTTATTTAAAATACGAGGATACGCTTTCATTATTATTTAAAAAAATTGAAGGTCAAGACAAAAATATTTTTAAATGAACAAAAAAGTATAAAATAATTCTTCCGTCTTCAATGATTTTTGCAGAATTCAGAATTCTTTAACTTTAACTATTTCTGTATTCAGTCTTTCTTATTTTGAAGTCGGTACCAGTCAAAATATTGCTGTTAGTACCGACCTATCACAAAATATAATAATATCTATGGACGCTTCACACCACGTCCAACAAATAATTTGTGTTGTGTCTAGGTAATGTTGATACCGCCGAAAATTTGTGATGTAACCTGAAGTTTAAAGACATGTACATTCATTGACCATACAGAAATTTTCAAAAACTAGCGGTGCTACGGAACCCTACATTGCGCGTGGCCCGACACGCACTTGGCCGGTTTTATTATCCTTCATAAAGAAGGATAAAAAGTTCGCTGTGTTTGGGTAAAAATAGGTTATGACTTATGAGACCTACCTTTAACAGATTTTCTTTAGATCTCGTGAACTATAGCAATATTGTGTATTTGCTTGTATGCGAGTCACGACGACATCACTGTTATGAATGTAGTTCACTGTAATGGTGTTCTAATGATGGGGGTATGAAGTCACCACTTTCCTGTCCTATACTAATGAAACGCTAATATTGTGATATTGTTGCTGATGTAGGCTCAAATGTTCAAATGTTTTCAAATTGAGATCGCTTGCATTTCAATTGTATTGCCCCAGACTCCAGAGTATCGCGTGGATTTCTGTGATATTATCACGATACTGCTATTTATGATCTATTACACCATTTCATCATTGTCCGTCTGTCTGTCTTCAGGCTGTATCTCAAACTATATCGGATATCTAGACTTCTGAAGTTTTCATAGGTTGTACCTACATTTTTGTTGTATAACAAAAAATACTAAAAACAGAATATTGTTGTGGGGTCCCATACAACACACGTGATTTTTTTGGTCTTTTTTTTCTCGTTATATGTCGTTATCAATAATGATAACAGGCAGGACCACGGTAGGACACTTGAATATTTTCACAAAGTCTTTAATTATAATTAAAGTACACTTTAATATTTAATGATAATATTAAAATAAATTAAAAATTTAAGGGAGCTCCCTTGAATTTCTACTTTATTTTTTTCGCTCATACAAAAAACACAATTTTTGGCCTATTTTTGCTCTACAGTATAAAATAAAACGGTACAACACCCTTCGTGCGCGAGTTCGTCTCGTGCTTGGCCAATTATTAGCCATTGTTGATCGTGGGAGAATTGATAATTCTAGTCTCGATGAGTCAACGGCAGGTCTACATCGCTAAAGTGCTAGAGAAAATGTGCACAGTGCATCATTAATAAAATATTTACAAATCTGAGCTCGCTAAAGAATAAGTCGTAAAACTTTGATAAAAAACTAATTTCAGTTGTCATTAAAAATTTACTTTAAAACTTTCTTTAGGTCATATCAGAAGGCTTAGCATGGTCACTATAGAAGTGGTTTCTTTCTTCGGAAGAATAGACAAAGTGACAGATTGACAAAGAAAATACGCGGCACATTTAATCATAATCACTAAAATCTGTCAATAGACAATATATCGATTCTTTCGCCCTTTCTAATGTTGTTATGCTAAGCCTGCTGGAGCTTAAAACAATATTTTTGTCTTCATCGAAACTAATCTCAAAACGCCCGCGCCATGCTAAGGGGGCTGGTAAAATTTAAAATTTCTACCTTCTATGAAGGCAAGTACAATACCTTGATTGAGCTTTTAATAGACTGGCCGTGACCATCAAGCAGTGCTTATGTCACTTCAATAATATTGACAAATCATCAACTTTAATTAAGTTTGAAGTAGGTACGTAAATATTGGTTGAGGAATTTATGTTTAATGTTAGCATTGATTTTATACACTGCATTTTGTCAAATAATATTTTGGTGATATAACTGATAAGTGATAACTTAAGGTGACGCCATGTTAAAGTGAAAAACCGTGTTGGATGTGTTTGAGATTGCTTGTTTTCTATGCGAAGCTGGCCCGGCCTCTCATAGAAAACAAGCAATGGAACAGCAAAAAATTGAAAGGGCGTAGCGACAAGATGGTTTTTGTCGCGTAATTTAAAAACCAATAAATACATTTCATATAAGCTATGGACAAATTAAAGTGTATACTAGAACCAATTTATGTACAAATTTTGGAAGCTTATATCACTCTCCTCTGTTGGCAAAATAGGAATCCCCTTTTTTACAGAGGTCTTTTTGATTGATTATTCTGTGTTTTAAAAGTTGACCAATCGTGTTATGCTATGGGTAATTCAAAGACAAAGACGTCATGATAAATACTGACAGTGAACTTTAATTTCTTAGCTTTAGTCATTGCTGAGAAAAATGGACATCGCTACAGCCAAATTATCAAGGCGTCATCTTAAAAAGGCTACAAATTATGTGAGATATTTAGTTGTTTTCAAGCCAGATAATTCTGCGATTCTCATGTAGGGGCAGTGGCGGATTTGCCCTAAGGCCCAGTAGGCCCGGGCCTAGGGCGGCCAGATAGAAAGGGCGGCAAATCGTGCAAAAAAATTGTAATGGGTGCGACTGCAGTGCGAAGTTAGTGGCTATGGGCGCGACTCTGCACAGGCACTATATTTTGATAGTGAATAAGGTCTCAATATCTGAATCTCCACAATATACAGTGTGAAATTTTAATGGTTGTTTTTCCGCAGTAAAATGCTTCTATCTTAGTAGTACAATAGATTTGTAAAGTTTTTTTTGTTCAAATAGAAAAAAATAATCGGTCGGGTCCATAGTAACTCGCGCCTATCGGCATAAAGTTTCCATAGTACGTCATAAAAAATATTTTGTATTTTCAAAAAATAACATGCATGGTTCGATAGTACAACTATAGGTAAATCGTTATGTTGCGGGAAAACAACTACTAAGAGGACATGGTCCAAATTGGGCTAATTTTAAAAGTGCCGGCCAACGCAAATAAACCCATTATTTAAGTAGAACATAATCTAAGGAATATTTTTTATCATGACACCAAAGTTCTAAGCGGTTCTTGAGTTACAGCCTGTCGACAGACATACAGACGGACGGACAGACGGACAGACAACGAAGTCTTAGTAATAGGGTCCCATTTTTACCCTTTGGAACCCTAATAATCGTCAAAAACGGCCCGCGTAATTTATGGATGGCCCCTAAAGCAAATAAATTGAGTTATACTTAATTACTACTTTACGTAATTATAACTCAATCTTAAAACTCTGTTGCGCTAATGGCGCGGCCGCATATGCGTGGTGCTTAGCGCTAAAACCGATACTATTAGACGATCTGCGTGTATCGTCCAATAGTATCGTCTCGTAGCACGAAGCTTCGGACGATAGACGCAGATGCGGCCGGGACATTAGGGTGGGTTGCACGGTGCACCAGAGGCGTGGTTATAGTTCTTTACAGCTGTTATGGTCAAAGTTATGGTTAAAGTTAAGGCTAACCTAACTTTAACCTTGACTTTGACCACAGAATTTGGCAGATTTCTGTTGCTGGTCCGACAAGGCTTTAAATGAACGTGGGCGGGGGGCGTATTGCCAAACTGTATACTGACCCAGACGCCCATAGTCTGTACTGAACTACGTCGTGCTCATTGAAAATTGGAGCAAAGTATATACGAGCTCAGACCAATCTGAGTAGGTATGCACTTTGCTCGCTTGTATGTAAAGCAAACTGTGACATGCGAATATCTGTAACTACCTATACAATGTGTTTAATAATTTCCCGTATATTTTTGTTATGTTGTTGTGTGTGGTTGTTATACCTATCCGTGAAACTGAACAACTTTCCCTAAAACATACCTATTGTGAATTATTTTAGGTTATAACGAAAGAAAACCCGTTGTACGAGTATTTTGAAAAATTTGAACTGTAAAAATTTGAACTGTAACAATTATAGGTACAGGCTGTTAAAAAAAATGTAAGTGTTTCCAATGACAGTATTTATTAATTTTTCATAAGAAAGATGTACTGACTGACACAATAAATTGTACCTATTTGTAATCGATGTTCACTGAAAATAATAAAGGGTTCCTTCAATCAACAACAAACAAATAAATTAATGAATCAAGAACAGAAAAATGTCATAATTACTATTTTTGTTTTTTGCCTGTATTGTAACATCGAATTTTGGCTTTTACTACATTTCTTACTAAAGGGGTCACAGAAAGGGGTCGATATTGAAAAATAAAGTGTCTTTAATACATAAATTTGTGTAATCATGTATAATCATAATTAAAGTAAATGTAATCATTAATCAACTACAACTACCACATTAACCATCAATCTTTTTCAATGTTTCTTTGCATTCGGCTGATTTTTATTAATATTTTCTGATAAATAAAAGAGATAAGATATGTCTGCACTCGCATGCATTTTGCTCTAAATTATCGATGCCATATTACATACTACACCAGACGCCGAAAAGTATGGACGTCTGGACTCGTATGTATTTTGCTCAAGTATTTTAAAGCAAAATGTGTTTCGATTCAGACACGCTCTGAATAGGTATACAGTTTGCTCTTCAACTATAAAGGCAAACTGCGATCGAACTCAGAGCAACCCCGGTCTGGGTCAGTATACAGTTTGGCAATACGCGGGCGGGGGCGCTGCTGGTAAAGGAGAACTGTCAAAAATGGCGTTTTTGTATGATGATTGATGACAGCGCTAGTTCCTTTTTTCGCCACGTTCATTAAGAGTGGGTTGCACCGGCTTACTTTAACTATAACTTTAACCATAACAAAAATATGTGAAATGAACTGTCAAATCCCTAGCAAAAGTCGCCATATTTGATGATAGCCTTAACCTTAACTTTAACTACGCTTCTGGTGCAATTCACCCATAGTAACAATATGGCGACTTTTGCTAGGGATTTGACAGTTCATTTCACATTCTAGGTTAAAGTTATAGTTAAAGTAAGCCGGTGCAACCCACTCTTAGTCAGTCAGTTACTCAGTCACCTTTGAGTTAAATATTATATTTAGATTCTTCTTCACCTATTTGTTATCTGTGATTAAGAAACTATGCAAGGACACTATTAAACACTTAGAATGATTTGGGCGTATGATTGAATTATTATCAATTAGTATTAACAAGGTCGTTTTTAATTACTTATGAAATAAAGAAGTAGTCACGACTGTACATACAAATCCGGGAATGCATTGCACAAATAATATTAACCCTTAATTTGACGGATTTTTTTTTCGCGATTTTTTGTTCATATTCCTCTCCGTTAGTGTCTAAAGTTATACAGAAAAAAACCCAATTTGACAATTTTCGAGAAAGTGACAGAATTATACATTGCCGGGTTCCTATACAAAACTGCATCCTTCCAATATATACGCATAGCCCGCTATGCAACTCTGATTCAGAGCATATAATATTACTTTTTTTTTAAATAAAATTAATCAAGTAGAAATATAAAAAAATCTATTATAAAAAAGATCATTGCCTATAATAGAGTCAGGTACCTAGAAAAGCTAGAAAACATTGGAAAAGGAAATTTTATATAAAAACCAATTGAGTAGCCATCTAATAGCCTACTAAAAGTGATTTAGTCAAGGTGGTTGGTGAGGATTTTCGTATTGAAACGTAAAACTCTGGAACGAACTGTCACCAGCAGTATTTCCGGACCTATATGACCTGCAAACCTTCAAGAAAAGAGCGTATTCCCTCTTAAAAGGCCGGCAACGCACCTGCAGCTCTTCGGATGTTGCGAGTGTCCATGGGCGACGGTAGTTGCTTACCATCAGGTGACCCGTTTGCTCGTTTGCCCCCTTATTTAATAAAAAAAAAAAAATTGATAGTAAAGGTCAATTAGTTAAATTTAACTTGTATAAAAATAGGTCGATTATCGTGTCTAGCTATACTTTTGGGCCTTTAAAAGGACTTTCACGTATTTTTTGTCAAAAAATCCTTGATATCTAAAAAGAAAAGCCTCAAACTAGCTACATATTTACCAATTTTTACAAAATTATGAACATAAGAAAAACTTTTTTTCAGTAAGCTACATCTCCCTTAATGAGGAAAATAAAGCTTTTGAAGAACTTAGAGAGGGTAGAAATCAAAATTCCTAGAAAATCCAAAATAATATTTCTTACTTACCAGTACAAAAGTAAGCTAAGAATTAAGGCGCTATATCGAAAGTAATTTTACCGCAAGGGCAATTTTATACTTAATTTGTATGACTATGAAGTCGTGAATACGCTGCGGCCAGAAGCTATCGGCTCGCTCGGAAAACATGCGAAAAAACGTAATTATAATCATTTAAAAAATAACTAGGAGGAACTTTACTGAGTACTTACAGCTCGTCTTTCGGCCTAAATTGTGCATAATTTGATAGGTACTCGTATCATAATAGATGTAATACAAGATTTGGAACAAACCTCAGGCTGACCTTGTGGTTGAACTTACGTTTGTACAATATAATATTTGAATCATAATATAACCCTTTCCTTTTTGATGAATGAACACCTATGGACTATGGAGGTTAATAAAGCTTTATATAATATATTATAATGAAATAGCTAATAGCTTTACGTTATAACATGAGGTCATTTGTAGGTAGATAAATCTAATCTAATTAGTGATTGACATGGGTGCCTTAATCCGTACTTTTTAAATGGGTTATGTAGCCAGAGTCTAACTGCCATGCCGCACTCGTGACATAAATTAATGATGATTAAAAACTTCAATTTAATGAAGAGTTTCACTATGAGATCTTTACACATTAATTTAATTACAGATAGGTAATTAATAATTATTCATCTCTGTATGCGGCGGTCTAATCTAAATCCATCATTATTACGACTTAGAAAATTAAAAATTTTGACAGAAAAGAAGAGATCGCCCGTGATCCCTTATTATGAGAAGCAGACACCATTCACCACTAGTAATTCATTCTGTCTTCAATCTTCTTTATAGTGATAGTCATAACTCATAAGCGTAATAAAAAAAAAGTTTACTGTATACCTGACCTAGATAGAATATACATATTCAAAATTTACTTCATACTTTGATTAGATTTTACTACTTATTGCAATAGGTGTGAATAATGAAATAAAATGACTTCTTAGAAAATTCTGAGTACAGTAAATACCTACACAGTACACGTATTGGATAACTTTTTATCTCCAATCTCCAAGTAACATTATATGAAAGCCAAGTTTTTGCTTCAATAAATATTACTATCTCAGACACAAATTATTGTGTTGAGTAAGTGCGGCGAGAGATGAGCATAATGATTTAATCAAGAAATTTCATAAAAGGTAACATCAACGTCTCTACTTACTACACTTTACAACCCGCTACACAATATAATAATACGCCTCCTGACATGGTGAGAACTGAGAAGAGTCTATACTCTATAGCAGGGGTGGCCAATTACTTGACTAGACCTAAGATCTACTGTTTACTAACGAAACTCTGTGCGATCTACCAAGTACCCTAATTACATACTTATTGAAATCTTAAATGAAACAGCATGGTGTAGCTTATTGGTCATTGCGCAGTCTGGTCTAATTATTTATATTTTTTGCCTGGCCGCGATCGACTGGACTAACAGTCGCGATCGACCGGTTGGCCACCCCTGCTCTATAGAATATAAATATTGTATTACTGCAATGTTTTGACATCAGACGGCAGCACCGGCATAGACACTAAACATAGTTTTGTTCGACGTTTGACAAAGTTTCTGTCAGTATATTTACTGTTTGTGCTAAGAGCGGCCTCTGCTGCGACTTGTGCGCAATATTCCCTATTCATACCGAAACTAAACCGATAGGTACGGTGCTGGAGATTCAAAAATTAATTTTATTGTAATTGAAAAAGTTCAATTTTGAATTTGTTATTCTCTATTATCCATTTCAGCTAGACGACGATGCGACGCATAAAGTTAACCTAGCGGAATAGAGCAACAATCTCGAGCTGTCAAACGACACCGAAGTCCGAAATTGGTTTAAACATCTGTGTGTAAAATATGTGTACGTACTACGTATACACATTACACAAGCATCTTTCTATGAGATTAAATTGTCAACGTGCCGATAAGTGCAGACTGGACGTCAAAAAAAGTGTTCTGCTGTCATGTAGGTATCACACATCTCTTTTTATCACGCAATGTTACTGATAGTGACATCTCGCTTGCTCAGGCCTTTGTTTCTCTATTCCGCTAGGTATATTAAGGCGCTATATTGATAGTAATTTTACCGCAAGGGCAATTTTGTATGACTATAAAGTCGTGAATACGCTGCGGCCAGAAGCTATCGGCTCGCTCGGAAAACATGCGAAAAAACGTAATTTTGTTTATTTAAACAATAACTAGGAGCATTTAAGCAAAATGCCTCTATACGATTTTGGATTGCAAAGGTGTCTATTAATTAGACTAATTTCCTACAATACATTTCGTTTAAAAATAATCTTCAAATTTCGTATTTTTAAGAGGTCATTTCGATCGAGAAATGTATCGAGGCAAAATACATTAATCGTGTTTCTGGTTCTTCTCAAACCTAGATAAGGCTATGAAGATATGTATATCTCATTACCAGATTTGTATTACATTTCTGAGGGTTCTATAGTCTTACTTCAAAAAGGACGTTATTATCAATATAGCGTCTTAACTTTATGATGCGACGTCATATTTTGTAAACTATTCAACAATAATATTATCATACTTTTCTATTGTGCTAGCCACTGGGATAACTAGCTGAAACAACGAACTTTTAAAACAAAGCCTCCAAAAGACGGAATGTCGCTCTACATTGAAATAGTTATCAATGTAGAGCGACATTGTGTCTTTTGGACGCTACAGGTTGCACTTGCTCTCACTTCATTCCAAGCCCTCTCCGCGCATCACGGCCTAAATACCGGTGTATTGTATTTCTCTTCAAAACCCTATTAGGTATCTACATTCTACTCATAACTCATGTTATTGATCTGAGACAAATATCAGCCCACCGTTCATACATTTCTGACCAATTACTCTTCAGAACAGATATCTCTAGCGTATTTTGTTGTCAGGTAAGTGATAATAATATAAGGTAAGGTATAATAAATAAGGTAAGGTATACATTATGCTGTTTTAGTTGCTTTATCATTTCATACATTTCCTAAGCACTCGTTAACATTCGCGTTGCAAGTGTCTATTAAAGTATGGGAAGTTGGCTGGTATTCTTTCAGGTGCGCAAAAGTAAATTCCCATAACATCATTATTTATGCATCGCACAATATGATAGTAGGTTTGAAACCAATAAAATTAGGCCAAGTGAATATATTGTACCTAGAAAGAGTAGCTTAGATACTAGATACCTATAAGGTATATTATTCACTTGGCCCAATTTTCGATGTGTTATCACTTATCAGATCTTGGGTGGCTTTAGGCTCATAAGATAATTGATAAATTTAATTATTGGTAGGATTATAATGTAGTTTATTTAACTAGATGACGGCTGCTGCTTCGTTGCGCCAAAATTCGTTTATCGCACGTAAATAATTGTCCTGGATAAAAAATATCCTATGTCCTTTCCCGGGACTCAAAGTTTCTCCATAGATAGACCATACCAAAGAGCAAAATGGGTTCAGCGGTTTAGGCGTGAAGAGGTAGCAGACAGACAGCCACACTTTCGCATTTAAAATATTTGTATGGATTAATCCATACAAATATATTTTTAACTTTAAAGTCATCCATATTGAGTTTCTTAATATTTAAATCATATATGAGATTAAAACAGAGCGTAAAGGCTGACGAAGGTAGGGTTCCTGTAGGAATAATCGTCAGTAATTATTATAAGGACGTAGGTACTATAATATTAATCTGTGGCAAGGATACGGAACTGTGCAGCTGTGTAACGAATTTTATAGTAGGTCTACAGCAAACGTAGCCACTAGCCAGTAAACTAAACTTACATTACACCTTTTGTTTTTGTTAAACCTGTATATTTTTATATAAAAATATTTCCATAATGCGCAATAACAATATAAAGTAAAATCACAAAAACATAGTATAATATAAATGTAAATGAACTTACCATTATAATTTAAATTCAGTAGCAACTCGTAATATTAAAATATTTCGCGATTACGCGAATCGTATTCGATAGAGGTACCGCGCGAAATGTAGGTAATCGCGCGTCGCGTACGGGCCGTACGTACGGCTGTCTTTGGATTGTGTTGTTAGCGGTAAGTGAGGCTACCATCGCCTACCATGCCGCTCACCGCTCCCTCGCAGCTTCTTTCTAGCACGTGATGCGTTTGAAAGCACTATCATTGGGAATTTTGTAGAGCACTATTGTCTAGACTTTAGCGCAATGGGCAAGCTACGTATTTCGGTACGAATTCCCCCATAGCGTAGGCTGCGCGGTGCCGGGTGCGCCTAGTTTGGGGGACTGACATTTTTTTTATTAAATAAGGGGGCAAACGAGCAAACGGGTCACCTGATGGTAAGCAACTACCGTCGCCCATGGACACTCGCAACATCAGAAGAGCTGCAGGAACGTCGCCGGCCTTTTAAGAGGGAATACGCTCTTTTCTTGATGGTTTGCAGGTCGTATATATTTTTGAGATATTTGTATTTTGTATTTTTTGTATTTTGTACGGTCTACGACCGGTTTCTTAGGTTTTTTAAAGGAACTTTTTATGAACGTTGTCGATTGGTTAATTTTTAAACGTTAGCCGATCAAAAATGCTAGTAAAGAGTTTAATATCTCCTGTCAAAACTCCTCAAAAACTATACGTATAAGATAATTTCAGGATGGGGATGAATGTAGGCACTTCCACTCCTCTGAGCTACCAAGCCTACCAAAGTACCCTACATGACCCTACCAAATACTTACCATTGAATGTAAAATATGTAATGTAAAGTAGCAATGTAAAAATATACATACCTATTCAGTTATTTGCTATTTTAAATAAGTATCTTTATTGTTTACGTCAAAATTTTAGCCAACTAGAAAGAAGTTAAATTTTCTACAGGGTGACTATGTTTTTCTTACAGACTTGAGACTTCTAGTTCTAACAGCTATTCGATTAACTGCGATGGGCTTCAATCGAATATTTGATCGAAGGCGATGGGCGCTTGTCTTACAAGGTCAAAGATCGGTGGATTAACCAATGCTCAGTCGATACCGATGACTATCGAGGGCGTTTATTTTAAAATTTCAATGCTATTAGGCCCTCTAATTGCGGATACTATTAGGGGTTAGCCTAAAGCCTTTAGCATTCGAAGACTTTGGCTGTTTGCCAATCTTTCGCAAATTAACCGGAACACCTGTTTTGACTTTCATTCTCAAATCTCAACTTTAGGCGTGCACACATTTTTCAGCAGCAGATGTTAAAGGTGTTAATCTAGAAGTATATAAGTAAAGGTGCTAATAGGTAATAAAAAATAAGCAACATAATATCTACAATAATTTGGCCATAGATATTTGATTTGGGTTTCGGGTCAGTTGCATCTGAGAAATATTAAAAACATGTACACCTGTCAGTAATTGTTATACGAAGTTAAACGTCAAAATTCAAAAATATATATTTAGGTTAAAAATTTTAAGTTTTGTGTGGTTTTGTGATAATATTCTATTCTATCTGAAATTTTTATCAGAAAGTAAGAAGTTAGATATTTATTAAAATAATTTCAATATTAATATTTTCAATTTAAATTACCTATATAATATTTTATCCATCAATACAGATATAATATCATTATTACTTGATTATTACCTATCTGACTTATATACAAGTGACAAGTCCATGCTTACCACAGATCATAGAAGTAAAATATGTTTACCTACCTTGTTACATTTTTATAAAAATGTTTAACTTAAAATATTACTATGGAAGACAATATCGAAGCTGCTATGATTAAAGACGATGACATAGAAAAAATTACAGACGAGCAAAATATTATAGTAAGGGAAGAAAATATCGAACCTGTAAAAAAAGAGTTATCTAAATCAACTTCTCTGATTTCACAAAAAGAGGTTATAGGAGTAATAGATGAAAACAAACAGGGGACTGAAGGCGAAGCTGAAAAGTCAAACTCCTATGATGCTAAAGAAGACCAACAAGAGGTGGTCAAAGAGCAAAATAATAAAAAAGATGATGTTAAAGTAATCGAACAAACTGAACTACAAGGAACTACAACAGATGAGTTCGAGGAGATTAAATATGTAGAAGAAACTGCACCAGACCCAGCTGCACCCTATTATTTGACTGACTCCAGTGAAGCACTCAAACCGCCCTTTAAATTAAAACCTGATCAATTGGCCGAACTAGAAGAGCTTTGGAATCTCTACCAGGATTACACGCCGGCTTATACCGACATAAGCGGATATATTACGGAAAAAGAATTAATTTATATGCTAAAATCACTGTTTCTGATGCCGTATACTAGTGATCAGCTTCGAGAGCTAATTGAATATTGCGTCAGGCCTCCGCATCCAGAGGGACACATTGGATTCGATCAATTTGTCAAAATTGCTACGATAAGGTATAGAGATATTTCAATCGAAGATAACTTGCGATCAGCTTTGCAAGTTCTAGATCAGGGTGAAGGACTAATGAACCGTGATCATATGAGGGAAGTTTTGACGACTATGGGTAATAAAATGCCTGCGAAACAGATAAATCTTTTGATCAAAGAAGTGGACATAAGAAATGATGGCTTGATAGGTATCGAAGACGTGATGGCGACGATTTGCATCGATTTGATTTTTGAATAAATTTAGTTTCATATTTATTAGGTACACTGATCTGAATGTTGATCATTATTAAGAACTAAAACTATTTTTGTTAAAAAAATATTAACTAAGTTTTGACTTTTCACTCTCTAGAGTTTAGACCAACTCTCTAAAGCCCACTTGCGCCAATCTGGGTTAAAGTTAACTCTGAGTTAAACATCATGTCATATCTGTCACTCACCAAGTCAGTGATAGATGACATGATGTTTAACTCAGAGTTAACTTTAACCCAGATTGGCGCAAGTGGGCCTAAGTCTAGACTCTAGACTCTAGACGATAATCTGGCGATGATTTAACAGTTTTTACAAGCTTTAATCACAATTCTTAACTAGATAAGCTTTATACATTTTTATTCACTCTTCCGTTCTTTGTTTACGGGTAGAAAGTAGAAACCCTTAATATTATACTTAATATTTTAAACATATACTTAATACTATAAATGAGAAAGTGTGTCTGTCTGTTAGCACTTCACGCCCAAACCGCTAAACCAATTTTGCTGAAATTCTGGACGGATTTACTTGGAGCCCCGGGAAAGAACATAGGATACGTCTTTTTATCCCGGGAAAATGTACGGTTCTCGCGCGATAAATGATTTTTGGTGCAACGGAGTTGCGGGCGTCATCTAGTCTTTAACTTTAAATCATTTTAAAGTGTAAAACATAAAAAAACACTTATAAACTAGCCAGGGTCAAGGAGAATGCGAAGCCAAAGTCACTCACAAGTTACGTCTTTTACTCGCATTGTGGCGCTGCTGTCGAATTACGACGCCCTCTATAGTTTCTGCACGGTCCCTATAAAGATGACATGATGTTTAACTCGAGAGTTAACTTTAACCCAGATTGGCGCAAGTGGGCCTTAAAGTAAAAGAACGCCTAATTTTAAAGAAAACAGGTAGTTTTTAAAGCAACATCAATAAATATCTTTACACTAATTAAATAAAAAAGAAATGTCATTTGTCAAAGTGACTATTAATGTCAATGTCAATATCATCTTTAGTCTCTTTGCCGTTTGGTGTTTACTGTTTACCGGGCTTAGAATTAAAATAAATTATTTTGTAGTTACTAGTTTCGTTTTCGACTATACTTTCTACTAACATGAATATTTGCTGCATTTTCTTTTTACTGCTAAGTTTGTGTTATGAAAGTAAGTCATGTTTGGTTATGTATTATGTTTCGCTTTGTGACAATATCTGTGTAAGGGGTGTGGCTTTACCTGGCTTAAAAATAACAATAAAGAGACCAATTCATCGAGGTTTAGACCTTCTTTCATACATTGTGCTAGATCTCCTATCGATGTATATATATCATGTTCCTTTTATGATAGTTGGCGTATATTTTCAGGCTATGCTATTTGGTGTTACCAATGTACTCCTGCTACACCGGGTTGTAACACCCCATTCAATTGGCGCGGTATGGGGTACTTGGGTAACCCATGTCCTGATGTTGAAGATGTATGTGTGAAGCTCATTGAGAGGAAAGGAGGTATGTCAAAATTTTTGTCACTTTGCTGTAGTTACATACATGCATACAATTAAAGTTACCTAGTAAGTGTGCAGCTGGAGAAAGATAAATTGCTATACTATTTAGTTATATTACATTATGTTATTGTAATATACTTCATGTTTTCAGCAAAAGAAGTAATAACAAGAGATTGTTTGAGCAATTTTAAGGCATTCCGTACAGACATTCCCGCTGATACTTATGAAGGCTGCCGAGTTGCAGCTAAGGATGTTAACTTGGCTAACTATGTCAACAATTCAATCAAAGAACTGGATATTAAGAGGTAAAACTAATATTATTATCAATTGTGTAATTTTCAATATTTATTTAAAGTGCTTTCTTTAAATAAATCTTTTTTTACTTTTGTTATTTACAACACTTTCTAGTAAGCTTCACCTTTTTTTTTTTGTTTTTTGCTTTTTTTGTTACTTTAACATATTCTCTATATTATTATGATATCTTTTCAGAGATTGGTACGACGAGACAACATGGTGCTTCTGCTTTCTTGATCACAGGTGCAACACTGCATCACATGTTTCATACTCAATACTGCTTTTATGCTTTTCGAATATGTTTGTTATTATTCAGAAAATAGCCTTTTGATAATGGCAAGATAAGACTCATGTTATGAAAAAACTAAAGATTTCATTCCATCATTTGTAATAGACTTAAAATAAAACATAGTAATTTTAATCTGTGTCAGTTGCCTTAGGTATATGCTTTAAAAATGTATTGAAATTAGAGATGTGCCGACTAGTCGGTAAGTCGACTATCCGGCCACTTTTGTAGTTGCCGAATAATCAGCAAAAGCGTCGACTATCAGGCTTATTACTATTTTAATTTTTGCTATATTCAATCAAATCAAACTGCCTAGGAATCAATTTCTTTGCTGGTACAATGTATATAAGACCATGATTAATGATAGCATTTGAGAAACTTTTTTTTATACTGTTAATCTTGTTAAATTCTGCGTAGCTGTCAAGATATTTTATTGTTGACTTTAAATGTATGACTTATTATTTCTTTACTTCTGCTTACTGCTTATTGAGATTCTATTTTGTATGTAAATCATTTAACAACACAGGATATTGATTGCATGTATGAATAACGGCTAGATATATTTAGGGCGTTTGTGCACTACACGGAATTTTACCATCCGGCGCGGCGCGGCGCCCCGATTTCTTACGTTTTGATATTATGGCAAACATGAAAGTTATGAACGCCGGACGGTAAAATTCCGTGTAGTGCACAAACACCCTTAAGGATCAGAATTCAGACAATCCAGTGTGCAATTGCTTTTTTCTGTGGTCTACAAGACCTCTATTCTTGGAACCGTAGGTATGCTATGTCCTATAGTTTCAAAGTTGTATTTGTCATGTACCCATAATATAGATTGTAACGAGGGTTGCCAGGCGGCCGAATAAAGCCAGACATGGTCAGGCTTTTTTAATTGATTTGATGATTTGGCGTGTCTGACCAAAATAAAAGGGGGCTCCGGATTTTGTAGAGCTTCGAATCTGTGATTCAATATAAAAATCATATAAGTTTTAGATGTTTTGTGCCTGATAAAACAGAAAATTTTATTTATTAGAAGTTAAATTCTTTAAATGAAAACAAAGTTTGTACACGTGCTGCTAAATGAATTGCTATACTGAGAGTGTAGACTGTAGAGTTTAGGGAGTTTTGGGTTTTTTTTATACAAATGGTTCGGCTACGGTTAAAGCTGACTGCTTTGTTCGGCTTTTCGGTTTAGCGACCTGGCGATCAAGATGTAATGGATCCGTCCAATTATTATTATTAATATTTTCCATACTATCAGGCGCTTTGCACACGACGTGGCGGGGCGGGCCGGGTCAGCCGCGGTCATGCTGCGCCGCCAGTGCGCGCCGGGCACCTGCAGCGCGGTCTTTTTGCCCGTCGTGTGCGTTGGTAATATAGGATTCCCTTTGTGCTATCGTTCGCGGCGAAATCAACCGGCCCGCCTCGCCCCGTCGTCTACAAAGCGCCTAACATGTATTTCTTCTCTTCTAACTCGCGGGGAGTTTTGTCGAATCTAGTTTTAAGGAGCCCCGATTTCTTATGGCCGCACTCAAAAACATTTAGGCTGGCCGCATTTTCCATATTCGATTTCCGAATTCTTAATCGGAAATCCTAATGCATTGAATCAGTAAAAATATTAGTCTCTAAGTGCGGCAGTTAGTATATTATAATTCCTGGATACTTGCTGGCTTAGTATGATTATTATTATTATCATCGAGGACTAAGAAATCAAATAAATTGAAACACATTTAAATGACTTCTTAACTATGCTTTACTAGAAGGTTGGTTGTAAAGTCTTTGTTCACGATTTTATTTATGTCTAGTTTTGGTAAGTTAAATGAAAGATCTGACTAGCCAATTGTGTTAATATCAATGATATACCGTCCATGTTTACATTTTTATAAGAATGTTATATATAATACAATAATTATTATCATAAACCCATGTTTGATATTGTACTAGTTTATTGTTCAACAGAAGTATTTTAAATAAATTTTTACAATATTTGTTATTGTTTAATTGTTACTGCGAAGTGCAATAACTAATATGTAATAACGTAAACGCTAATCTATATTTACATTTAAGTAAGTAATTATAAAAATATTAATTCAGATTAACGCTATCCGAGTTAAACTTGATGTTTTTTGTTTAATTAATCGATTTTGAACTCTGTAATAAGTTCATAACTAATAAGTAGATAACTATAGATAAGTATTTAACAATAATGATATTGACCACTCAGGTCACTACTAATACCCAGTAATGGACTATTATAATCGCTAGGCGATTAAACATGTATCACATGTTTCTTCTGTAAACTTCATCAATTTAATAGTTCTAAATACACATTTATATGGATCTCACTTTAAAAACCTTTATATTTTTCAGTCGGGTAACAGTGTTCCACCTATATTGAGTATCCCGAACAAAATTAGAGTATAATATTATTCAAGAGCGTCATAATGGCTGAATATTTATCTAGGGATATATTGGAAGACGGCCTCGTGCGGTCTTTCGCGCCAGTTCGTGTTTTGCAAACGGCACTGGGCTCGGCGCGCGTGGACGCGAAGGACCGCTTCGTGACGTCACCGACCCTGGGCCAGAAGGTGTACACCGCAGTTCTGATGCTCGCAGCCACGGTGTCCTACGTCACGACCGTCTACTGCTACATCTCCCACTTCGAACACCACACCTATCTTCGCTACTTATGTCAAGTCGGCATCTCCCTTCATTATTTCGTACACGCGGCTAGCATCATCCACTCAAGGTTCATGAACAACGAAAGCAACGTCCGGTTCTACGTGAAGTTGCAGGAGATCGACAGAAACATGAGGATAGACCGAAGCTCCTACTTTCACGATCTTCTTTTCCGAATTAACCTTATGAACACGCTGCTTTACACCATCATGTACTTCGTATTTTCGGCGATTTTGTTTTTTAGAAATCTACATCTCCAAGTATTTTTTGCATCGGGAATATTTTTAGTTCAGTTCGCGTGCACTCTCGAGTGGATTTACTTTTCGAATTTAATCGTGCATATTTACTCTCGCCTGAGCTTCATCAACATGATTATGTTGAATCATTTACGCTCGATATCGAGTTTTCATTCGGACAATGTCTCGGAGTGGAAGATTCTGGACACGCGGTCCTTGCGAGAGCTAGCACAGGAAACTAACGATTTCAGGACCAGCGAAACCGACAAGTATCTAAATAAAATATTTAATTTAATCCACAACTTTACTGGCCTGTACAGATTTCAGGTAAATATTAGAACAAACATAATATTATTTTTATGAATTTCTAATAAGTACTGAAGCTGTTATAGTAAGTAGTAAACTTTATTTTGTTGGCAGATGTTTGTGTTTTGTTTCAAGTTGGTCGTCATGAGTTTGGCGATATTTGAGTTTTGTCTTCTGACATTGCAACAAAAGGCGATATATTGATAATAAATTATATCGCAAGGGGCGGAGCTTATGCTCGTAGGCGACCCCCTCCCCCGCGCAAAAACATCGCGCGTTTGCAGCTAGCGCGACCGTAATTTTCATTTTTATTAGAACAAGGGTCAATGACCTATGGAGTCGCAGTTTTATTAATAATTATTAGTAAGTAATTATTTTATATAAGGAATTACAATAATTGTAGAATATGATTGACGTAGTTAATTTATTAGCATACGTATTCTAAGTTTTCTACATAATTGTTTTACTCAGCTCCTAATATCAACTTTTGACCGTTGGAAGAGTGTGTATGGAATTGCAGGCGGTATTTTGGTTTTGGTCTGCGGGGTTAAAATGGTCGCTTTGTTGAATCATGATATGAATCATATTAATATGATTAATTTTTTTAAAAATCGCATAATATGCAAGTCTGTCTGCAATTATTGCAGGCAGAGTTGCTTATGAATTATTAATTTCTGTATTTTTGTACTGATTTGACATATTTTGTCAGTTTGACAGTTTTTACAATTCATTTGCTGAATTGATTGAGAGGAATTGCTAAATGTGATCATTTTAGCCCCGCTGGTCTTGTTATGCCAGGCTGTTGAGTGATGAAGAAAACCATAAAACTCCCTAAGAGGCCCGGTGCCATCGAAATTCTCATACATACGTAATAGCAAAATCATTTTCTCATACGAAAATATTTAACATAAGTATTTGATTTATTTTTCAGCTTAAAATAGTAATTACAGGTTCCTGCACAAAAATTTACTACAAAATATTTAAACACTAAAAAATAGAGTAAAACACCAAAAAATGTAATGTAATTAAATCAAAGCGCACGGCCGTGCGCGGCCAAGTTCCAGCAGGCCCCGCGCTCGCCGTGCACTATTTACACGAACCGCTTCGACGCACTTTTGACCCCCTTGTAGCTCAGTGCCTATTGCGAGTGCAAAGATAAAATTATACCTACGTAATTATATACTAGTACTTAAGCAGTATACCAAATTTCATATGTTTCAATTCCAATAACGTGACTTACAATTATTAATAAATCCAATTTTTTTCAATGTAAAATAAAATAAATCAATACTTATTTTTTCGTTATTTGTATTGTTTTAGACTTTTTATCAATAAATGTATAAAATTTAATAATTACTTATTTTAAAATTTTAAACATACTGTCAACTCCCGGATTGCAGGCGGTATTTGGGTCTGCGGGGCTAAAATGGTCGCTTTGTTGAATCATGATATTAGCATAATATGCAACACTGCCTGCAATAATTACAGGCAGAGTTGCATATGAATTAGGCGTCTCCCAGACAGACGCGGCCTGCGGTGGCGGTAGCGGTGGCGGTCAGTTAGATGACTTGGCCGCGTGACCGCGTATGTCTGTGTCGTTCCTAGAACTCTCAAGTATATTTAAATAATAAAAATATTTAAAAAATATTTTTATTATTTAAATATTTTGTAGTAAATTTACTATTTATTTATATATTTTTTAGTGTTTTTGTCTATTTTTTGGTGTTTAAATATTTAGTAGTAAATATAAAAAAACACAAAATTTTTTTTTAGTATTTAAATATTTTGTAAAAAAAAATTGTTCAGGACCCTAGGTAATTACTATCTTAAGCTGAAAAATAACTCAAACATGTTAAATATTTTCGCATGAGAAAATGATTTTGGTATTAAGAATGTATGAAAATTTCGAGGGTACCCCGGGCCCTTATGTAAATAAATTTTCTTATCTAATATAGTGCCTTTTTCCGAATTCAGCTAAAACTCAACTATTTCTGTACTCAATCTTCATAATTTTGAAGTCGGTGCCAGTTCTAAAAGTTTCAAATATTCTGGCAGAATGAAGATTCAGCTATATCTGGTACCGACTTCAAAATGATGAAGATTGAGTACAGAAGTAATGAGTTTTAGCCGAATTCGGAAAAAGGCACTATTAGATAGGAAAAATTATTTAATACTTTTTAGTTCATAATATTATAAGGATGTTATTATTGTTTTTACCTTGGAAGTCGGTTTTAATTTTTTATTAAAAATAATAATAATAAGTCGACTGACAAAGTCACTATTTGTGTGTGAACTTGTTACTTTCTTTTCAGTTATTATTTAAATTTATGTTTTCTTTTTTATCATATTAAACATACTAAAAAATATTATGGAATATACCAAAATAGGGGAAATAAAACATTATATTATAATGTATAGACGTGATATAATATATATCTAAAAATTTGAGAAATCAATCAACGACTCGACATTGTAAATAACAGCATTTTGATTTGATGGTTGTGTTTCATTTTCTTTATTTTCGGTATTCTTTTCTTTTGCCTTGTTATAGTCTGCTACACGTATTGGTTTATTTTTGGTGAATCTCGGATCCATAATTTCAGGTAAGAGACAATCAAAATAAAATGAAAGCAATTTAGGCTCCATGCGTTCTTTCCAGAATTGGTTGTCCTTTTGGATCATTTCTATTTTGATCTTATCGTCTCCATACCACACTGCTAGTATGCATTTTTTTTTATCACAAATATGCATTTGTCCTTGTGCTTGAATAAACCAATCGGAATTTTTATTTACTGTCACTTCTCCAGTTTTCTTGTCAATTCGCCAGAAATGCATCTTCCCTTGTTTGATGGCTTCATCGATTCCTATTCTATAAGGTGCCATGGGACACTTTATTTCTACTACCGTATTATCATCTATAATACCATCAGGGGTAGCGCCTAAAAACGGGTACTGTCGATCTATAAACAGTCCACACTGCTTGATATTCACCTTTAACAAATTGGACAGTTGTTCGATGGCTACCTTTTCATATTTTTGACCGTGGCTTATGGATGCGACATGTGAAATATCTGGTCGGTATAACATATGTTTGACCATGTTTGCACAGCTATTGCTTTTTTTCCTTTTAACAACTTTTCCAAAATTTGAAGCTGTTAGAAGTTTTCTTCGCATCTCCATCCATTCTCCACACTCACTCTGCAATATAGTCCTTTCTTCAATTTCACGACGTTCCTTTTCTGTTTTTTGTAAATTTTTTAAGAATGTGGTTTTAGCCATTTCGTATGTCTCTGGATCCATATCTGGAGTTTCTACATTTTCGCCGTAGTTAAAATCATTTTTTTTTGGCATTAAAAGTCGGTTTTTTTTCCTTTTAATTTTTTGATTGTATTGCCTTGTTTTATCTTTTTTTTCTTCGAATTTCTGCAATCTCTTCAATGGCAATTTTTTATGAATATATTTTGAAACTGTTGTGTGAATTTTTTTGCTGTTGAATGAAACGACGGCTCCTGCACATCTAGCTTGGTAAGATCGTTTTAAAGCGTAATTTACTCGTTTTCCTCCAACAAATTTTGCAATGACACCATTAAAGCGTTCTACTATGTTGCTATCAACGTTTTCAATTAAACTTCGTGCATTTAAAGCAACGTTGGCAGTGACAAAACTAATTTTTTGCCAAAGGTGACCATTAAATATATCTTCATAACCTTCTTTTGTTTCTGGCTTTTGGCAAATTTTTGCATTGCATTCTTTGTGGTTACCAAATGCATGTTTAAAAGACATATTTACGTCATTGTGCAATTTCTTTACACTGTCATGTTCTCTATTTTCATTGTGGTAGTTTATGGAGTCACATATATATTTTCTAGCCTTCAATATTTTTTCTGTAGTTAACTGTTTCCTCTCTTTTACGTTGTATCGTGTATCAACTTTTAGTTGTTGTAATTTATTGCAAAAGTTTCTTAGAAGATGGTTCTTGCAATTAATTTTTTCAACAGTTACGTCCGTGTATGGCCGCGTTTCTAATATTTTCGAATAAGTACTGCTGTCTCCATCTGCAATAAATCTCGAATAAATCACCTGGTGCATTTCAATTGACCTTTTGAATCCTTCGGATATGATGCTAGCTTCCATTCCAGTAGAAGAACCACTATAGTTTTTATAGCATTTGTGATCTTTTATTGTTTCTTTTCTTTTCTCAGATCTAGCGCAAATGCAGCAGTATTTGTTTTTAACGCTGATAAACAAAACTTTTCCAAAGCGTCTTCCGATTATAGCAGCAGCTCCAGAGAGAGCGGCGTAGTTTGTTTTATATGAGCGCTTGCACCAGCAACCGTCAACAATCACATCTATGAGAGCTATACCATCTTTGTTAACTTTTCCTTCTTTGATAGCAGCTTCTCGTTCCTCGTCACCAGCTTTTTTCATTTCCTCCCACGCTGTTGCTTCCCAATCTTCACATACTTGGTCATGCGTTTTGTCATACATGTACTGGGATACTACTGGCAAATCTAAGGTAGCTGTTATCTGATTTAATTGGGCATAACCACAACCAGCTACCATAACACCCTCTATAGCTTTGTGGTTTAGATTTTCCTTAGAGTTATTAATTTCGAATTCCTCTTTACACATTAAACATTGAAACAAAAATTTTGATTTAAGACCATGCCTTTTTTCTGAAATAAGCTTCATTGTGCTCAAAGAACATTGAAATAGTGAATTATGGCAAGATATCTTTGAAAGCTGGTTTAGAAAATAATTCATTTGTATAATGCGATGTCCATCATCTTTATCTTCCTGAAATTAAAAAAAACAAGTAAATATATTTAAAATTAAGCCAATTATAAGGGACTTGTTACGGAGCACAAACTCCACATTTCATGCCACCGTTTATGAGGTACTTGCTCCCATAAAAATCAAACCTAACTAATCAATCTGAAGCAGGATAGTGCGGACTTCGGTCGGCGTAACGGCAGTAGCTGGGATTGAGATCAGTGGATACACTTAAGGCCGTCACAGACTTAGCTATAATATATCAAAGCGCACGGAGTGCGCGGCCAAGTTCCAGCAGGCCGCGCGCATGCCGTGCACTATTTACACGAACGGTTTCGACGCACTTTTGACCCCCTTGTATCTCAGTGCCTATTGCGAGAGCAAAGATAAAATTTTACCTACGTAATTATATACTAGTACTTACGCAATATACCAAATTTCATAGATATAGATTTGTTAGATCCTGAAATATTTCCTTGTAAAAATAGCTAATTTTGGCACTGACTCACTGACCGGTAATCAAAATTCACTGGCCACTTCCAGTTGTCGTAGCGTTATGAAATTTGGCACACAGGTTGTTTGTTATATGTAGATTAACAAAAAATTAAGAAATTTGAGAAATGGGTCAAGCGTGAGTCGGCTCATCTATGAATTTGAGATAAAAATCGGTAATCAAAACCTCTAGGCCACTTCCAGTTGTCGTAGCGTTATGAAATTTGGCACACAGGTTGTTTGTTATATGTAGATTAACAAAAAATTAAGAAATTCGAGAAATTGGTCAAGCGTGAGTCGGCACATCTATGAATTTGAGATAAAAATTAATATGTACAAGTAAATACACTGAAATAAGATGAGGAGGAAAGAAACAAATTGGTATGATTCCTTAAAAAAAGTATTGAAATCTCACCAAAAACATACCTGTTAAAACGGGGCCAAGTTCCTATTCACTAATTGTTCGCCTTAAAAAAGAGTTGAAATCCAATTCAATGCCAAGTTTAGATGCACTTCCAAATCGATCATAATCATCTTCATCAACAGCCTGATCCTAAATACTTCTAAATTTGAACTTGGCAGGTTTTCATGCTAGTAGCACTTGATAATTATTGTATAATTTTTAAATTTAAATATAAGATATCTATGTGATTAAATTAACCTGCCAAGTTCAAATTTAGAAGTATTTAGGATCAGGCTGTTGATGAAGATGATTATGATCGATTTGGAAGTGCATCTAAACTTGGCATTGAATTGGATTTCAACTCTTTTTTAAGGCGAACAATTAGTGAATAGGAACTTGGCCCCGTTTTAACAGGTATGTTTTTGGTGAGATATTAATATACCGTACTAAACACACTGAGACCAGAAATATATATTATAGCTGAGTGTGTGGTCACGCGAAAATTGTATAGAAAATATATAGTAATATGCCTAGCTATAAATATATTAATATATATTATAGCTAAGTCTGTGACGGCCTTTAGGACTTTTCACAGCTGTCAAGTCGCACACCACAAGAGTTTGAATTAAATGTAAAGAGTCCCTATACTGTATAATTGAACTCAACCGTACTTATTTGACAACCACTTACATCGTCAATTCCAAAAACTAAATCATATGCCAATTCCTCCGGGTTGCTTTTTCGAGATTTTCGTGGAACAAAACCACTGTTATCAGAGAATTCCCTTTTCTTTTCTTTTTCTGAGCGTGCATGTTCGTCAAATCTGAAAAAAGAGACATATTTAATTGACAACACACTTACATATCCCGTAAATGAGGACAAAACAATAAAATAAATTACAATAATATGTATATCTAAAGTTTAGTTTTACAGAGCCAGTACTGGCTGCCAATAAGACTGGCAGCCAGTATTGGCTTGGATAATGCCGCGTGTGAACAGTTTGGCCTGGCTTGAAAAACTGTAGTAACCAGCAGTATTTCCGGACCTATACGACCTGCAAACCTTCAAGAAAAGAGCGTATTCCCTCTTAAAAGGCCGGCAACGCACCTGCAGCTCTTCGGATGTTGCGAGTGTCCATGGGCGACGGTAGTTGCTTACCATCAGGTGACCCGATTGCTCGTTTGCCCCCTTATTTAATAAAAAAAAATGTTCACACGCGGCATATTATACCAAGCCAATACTGGCAGCCAGTACTGGCTCTGTGAAAACTATACTTTATACGCACATTTATAGATTCAGAAAAAAAACAGTGTAGAATAGTTAGATAAGATAAGATACATTTTATTTGGCACAGGTAAAAAACATTAATTTACAATTTTTTAAACAGGTCCTAGTGCCAAAAAGAGTTGATAGTTGATGGTATTATAATAAAAAGAAATGTACTTACGAGTCCGCAACACCTAAAAAAATATTAGGATCTAAGTCAAGTAACGACTCCACTGGTGGTATTTGTTCTACGGGTTTGTTATCAGTCGTAGATTCATCTTTCCTATAAAAACAGTAAAATAAACATAAGTAAAATAATTTTTCCAATAATACAATATCCAGTTATATATTATCAATATTTAATATTATAATAGGTACAATAAAACGAGCAAAATAGCGGTTCAATTTGGTTGAATAAGTTAGGTGTTATAGTACTTTTGGATTTTATATGCATTTATGTAAAGTCTATGTATACCTAACCCGTCAAAAACATACCTGTAAAAATGGGGCCAAGTTCCTATCGGCAAATTTTTGGCCCAAAAAAGAGTTGAAATCCAATCCCATGCCAAGTTCAGATGCACTTCATCGATCGTAATCATCTTCATCAACAGCCTGATCCATAATACTTTTAATTTGAACTTGGCAGGTTAATTTAATTATATAATTATATATTATCTAATTAAGTATACAATTCATCAAGTGTTACGTATAGCACGAAAACCTGCCAAGTTCAAATTTAGAAGTATATATATTAGCCCCATTTTTACAGGCATGTTTTTGACGGGATTTCAATACTTTTTTCAAGACTTCTTATCTATTTTTTTGTGCCACACCCGAAATAAACAATACTTTCGATGGATTGCGCTAGTGGTATTTGTTAAACTATAAATACCTAAAAGCCTAATTTTTAAGTAAACAGTATTTACAGTATTTAGTACCACACGACCCGTGTGCCAAATTTCATAACGCTAGGACAATTGGAAGTGGCATCTTAAGTTTGTAGATGAATCGACTCACGCTTGACCGATTTCTTAAATTTCGCAATTTTTTGTTAATCCACACATAACACTCGACCTGCGGGCCAAATTTCATAGCGCTAGGACAATTGGAAGTTTCCTCTATAGTTCGTAGATGAGCCGACTCACGCTTGACCGATTTCTTAAATTTCTTAATTTTTGTTAATCTACTTATAACACATGACCTGTGTGCCAAATTTCATAACGCTAGGACAATTGAAAATGGCCTCTTAATTTCGTAGATGAACCGACTCACGCTTGACCAATTTCTTAAATTTCTGAATTTTTTGGTAATCTAAATATAACACCCGACCTGTGTGCCAAATTTCATAACGCTAGGACAATTGGAAGTGGCCTAGAGGTTTTGATTACCGGTCAGTGAGTCAGTGCCAAAATTAGCTATTTTTACAAGGACATATTTCAGGATCTACTGAAGCTATATCTATGAAATTTGGTATATTCTCAAGTCCTAGTATATAATTACGTAGGTAAAATTTTATCTTTGCACTCGCAATAGGCACTTAGATACAGGGGGGTCAAAAGTGCGTCGAAACGGTTCGTGTAAATAGTGCACGGCATGTGCGCGGCCTGCTGGAACTTGGCCGCGCACTCCGTGCGCTTTGATTATGAGAATAATAATTTCTGAGAATAAAAATATGAGAATAAAAATTCTTACGTGTCCGCAACACCTAAAGAAATATCAAGATCGAAGTCAAATACCGACTCCACTGGTGGTCCCTGTTCTTTGGATATTATGTCGTCGTCAGTCGTAGATTTATATTTTATCCTAAAAAAGCAATAAAATAAATATCAATAATTATGTGTATAAATGTATACCTATCTTATATTATTCACGTTCATTGCATTATTTAGTAGAACCACAGAATAGATAATAGTACAAGTAGTAGAACACAAAGTAGCGTAGATTGTTTATTGATAATAATATTATAGATAGGTTCTCACGTGTCCGCATGATCTATACATAATACAGTATACTACTATAGAATTATCCAGATCTAAGTCAAGTAGCGACTCCACAGCAGGTCTCTGTTCTTTGGATGTGTGGTCAGTAGTAAATTTATATTTCCCACAAAAATAATAAAATAATCATAATAAAGCCACATTAGACTATAATTTTTAGCCGTAGTGTATAGTTGTATACCTTGACGTGTCGTCGTTTGTACAATAAACCGAACAGAATAGCTGTTCAATTTGTTTGAATAAGGTAGGTGTTGTACGGGTCATGGTGTACACTGAGGCATCTTATGCCGTTGTAATAGGAGCTGTTTTGCAACAAAAATAATAGTCTGATGTGCCGCGTGGACCGTGGTACTTTATGTTTTATAGCAATTTATTACTTTTGTTGGTCTTCTACTAAAATTGTAACATGTAAAATATGTACTTACTTATTTCTCTTTGCCTTGGCCATTTTACGAAGTAACTCTTCATAGTATGCTTTCTTTTTCAATTTTGATAATACTGGTGTTTTCTTTTTCCCCATGATCAAAAAATAATTTACAAAATAATAATAAAAAGGCTTCACTCTAATAATACTAACTACTTAAGTATAATTAGTAATAATTCACTATTTATGATTACCCTAAAATAATTAATTAACTGTACACACTCATTAAAAGTATTATTTACAACTATTAAGGCTTGTACATGCGCTAACAACCTTGAAGATATGGGCGGAGTTTCAAACCTCTCCCCCTGCACCTACTTTTTCCCCGCAATATATTTACGTAAAAGTGGCCATCTGCCGACAACCGTCGGTACTAGGATTAGCACTGTGAGGTCAATGACCTAATTACGCCATCTCTCAATCTATAGTTGTACTACGGAGTAATCGTGAATCAGTATAGCCTAAGAGATAGTGTTATTTATAGTTACGTACGATTTGACATACAAAAAAATTATCAACATTTCAACTCAGTAGTTCTTGTACAGTAATAATAATACAATATCTATGGACGCTTCACACCACGTAAGTCCGGCCCCGTGCTAAGTACCAGAAGGACTTGTGTAACGGGTACCATACCAGACAACTATACAGACAACAGCAAATATATTTAATACTTTTATATACTACATATACATAATATTTAACACATTCAGTGCCACTAACACGCCTAGCGTGTCCACACTAATCTTTATCTCCATGCCGCGAGCTCGCCGGGCGTGCTCTCCGTTTTTCATCAATATCTCAAAGATAAGACAGTGTTTTTCACCGAAACGCTCAGAGCATAAACTTTTTGCCGTAAGCTAATGAATTCTTAAGTGGTTCCATGATCTTATTTTTTTTATATTATCGAAAATAATTTATTATGTAATGCGGTAATGCCGCGAACATGCCAGGCGTGTTCATCTACACGAGTTCTCAACCTTTTATATTGTTTGGTCCAATTACTAAATTTATAATGCGAATAATAAAATATATATAGTGTATTTTTTATAATTTGAACAAAAAATATATAATAAACTACATAAAACAGCACAACACTGGGTACGTTATCATGCCTGCCGTGATGCTTTAAAAAGCTGAAATATGTAAATATTGACAATACAATGTGCTATCTATAAGGTATATCATAAAGTAGGTACCAATAGGTACCGAATGATTTACAATCCATCACTAATCCACCATGTCATAATTGCCAAAATTGAACCTTCAAAACCACAAACACTGCTAAAAACAAAATATCTCTGCAGTAACTCAAGGACTATTTTTTAACTATTTTTAACTAAGAAAAAAGGCTTTTTATGATTTTACCACACTTTTTTTACTCTACAGTGCCAGTGAACACGCCTAGCGTGCTACGTAATTTCATCCTGCAGTGCCGAGAGCACACCTAGCATGTTTTTATAGGGCGGCATCGCTGGGAACTTGGTAGCTCAAGCTGGGGGTCGCAGGTTCGAATCCCGTCGACGGAACAAAAAAAGTTTTCAATGCTCCTGGGTCTTGGATGTGTATTAAATATAATATATGTATCATATAACATATCTTAACTAGAAAATCGTGGTGGCATTGAATGTGTTAAGATATTTATTATATTATACATATATTTAATACACATCCGAGACCCAGGAACATTGAAAACTTTTTTTTCCGTCGTCGGGATTCGAACCCGCGACCCTCAGCTTGAGCTACCAAGTCGCCCACCAACTGAGCTACAGAGGTCGTCACTGGCGTTTGTATTGTAAATTCATTATTTCAATATTTATCAGGCTATTTACACCCTATACGATGAAATCTATTTTGAGAACAATGTACATTCAGCGATAACTCAAAGGCAGATAAAATGAAAAATAAAAGTCAAGTAGGTACCTAATCTATATTAAAAAAAAACATTTATTTTATAACAAATAAACTATCAATTAATAATATAAATTATATCCACACATTTTAAATTACAATTGAAAGGACCATGAGTAGATATGTCTTGAAGTTTTTCGTACACTTTCATCAGGTTGATAATTCTTCGTCCTTCGAAGGCAGGTGGGCTTTCAGGTTGTTCTTTTATAATTTCAACCTGAAATCAAAATGTTTATCTTTATAAGCTGACAATTATTTACACAAAAATAAAATGTATTGATTTATTGCACTAACATTTTATTATTTTTTAAATTTGTAAAGAGTTTTTTAACACATTCAATGCCCACCACAATTTTCTAGTAGTTCCCAGCGATGCCGCCATACAAAAAACGCAAATATGCTAGGTGTGCTCTCGGCTCTCATGGAACCACTTAAGAATTTATTAGCTTACGGCACAAAGTTTATGCTCTGAGCATTTCGGTGAAAAACACTGTCTTATCTTTGAGATATTGATGGAAAACGGAGAGCACGCCCGGCGTGCTCCCGGCATAGAGATAGAGATTAGTGTGGAGATGCTAGGCGTGTTAAAGGCACTGAATGTGTTAAACATTTTACAATGTTAGTCCTCTAAACTGTACAAAGATGAAAAAACACTCACAAAAATTTCGTCGCGGGCGGGATTCGAACCCGCGATCTTTGCTGTTAGTACCAGCAATGTCCTTTCCATCGACAAAATTTTTGTGAGTGTTTTTTTATCTTTGTACAACATTTTTATTCTGTAGTCACCGCTAGTGGGCTGATTTCCTACTTACACAATATAATTTACTAGGAATAGTAAATAAATACAAAATACCAAATGAAAATTGAATTATAAGTATAAGTTAATGCTATTTAAGAAATCTGCTTCATAAATTTCTTGGTAAAGACTTTCCAGTCATACACTGTCTAATGTACTTGACTGCGACTACTTACCTGTAAAGATGTCGAAAATTCAACATCTTTGGAATTTATTTCAACTGTACTACTTGTATCTTCTGTAAAAATGTTTTTATCCCCCGATCTATAACAATAGAACACAAATACAATATTACAATGCATTTTAATAAAATAGGAATATTATTTATCATTTTATTAAAATCATTTTAAAAGGTTAGTCAGACTGGTCACTTGTCTGACTATCAACAGTATAAAAATAAGAAAACTTCGAAAAGTAGACATCACATCATGTAACGCAGTTTCTGCTTTTCAAAAAGTATGACGAAGTGTGTGTGTGTTTCGGTTTGACTACGAGCTGCACTATACAATAAAAACAAATATAACAATAAGATCGCGTCGATGAAATATTTTGTCAGAAATGTGCGTGGTCTCTTAGTCTATATTACTTACATTGTGACGGGCAAATGTTGAGTTTGATACTGATTGGACTCGTCGGTATTTACTTGATTTTTATGACAAGTCCACCTTCTTTGGATTCTGAAAATAGAATAGAAAATATAAATATATGCCTAATATTAAAATTTCCGAAGCTTACCGATCCATACCTACTACTTACAACACGGTCAAATTAGCTTGACGCATCGAAATAAGTAAATAATCGAAAGTATATATATTATCTATCATGCGAGCTCCATAATGACGTCATCAAACCGTGCGTCTAGTTAATTTGACCGTATCGTACTTCAAATTACTAATAAAAATAATATTATGGTACTTACAAGATGTCTCTTCTTTTTTCAATTGATTCTCTTAGATATCGCTTTCTTTTCGAAACTTTAGGCATTTTTACAATAAAATACACTGTCCAGACTCCAGAAGTATCGACAATTTTAAAGGTATTCGTCTATATATAATAACATTTACAAAGCTACCAAAATATTATCTTTTCACAACGTTTAAAAAAGCGTCCTTCCGCTGTTTTTCTCACTTGAGTCCTTTTTATAATTTTAGCCACTGTAATACTGATTTTTAAACAACACCACTTCAATTGTCAAAAAACGCGAGCAGAGCGGAGCGATCGACAACAAACGAACACAGGTTCCCCGTCCGAAGGCTGGCGACCGACTGTCGCCCGTCGCCCGCGCAGATCCCCGCGTTTTACAAAATTCTACGTGACAGAAATTTTACATTTAAAAAAATACTAATTAGTCAACCAAAAAATCCTCTTGTGGAACTGTTGTGTAACTGATAATTTATTGAATATAAAATTTTCAGTGCTCTAAGTCAGCAGGTTACGAAGTTAATAGAGTATTTGCAGAAAAATCGATGACCATGGTATATTTTTTTTCTAAAAATATATTAACTTCAGAAAAAAGTCCTCGCGAGCAATTAAAGATCAAAGACCAGTCTACAATATATATTTTTTTCGGTATTGTGCTTTAAGTTCTATCAGACTTTATACAGGTTGAACTTAGTCGAAATTGCCTGGTAGCGCCTTCACGGTAACGCCTGGCTAAAACTGACATAGGTCTATCCTCGTTGAAAGCTGTATTAGCACTGAGTCTGCAAGAGAGCGGCTTCGCAATTAAACTTAATTTGTATGACTATAGAGTCGTGATTACGCTGCGGCCAGAAGCTATCGGCTCGCTCGGAAATTTCGACGTAAGCGACAAAACGTAAATGATCTATAATAAAATAACTAGGAGCATTTAAGCAAAACTGCTTTTGTACGAATTTGAGTTGCAAAGTTGTCTATTAATTAGACTAATTTCCAACAATACATCTATTTTCGTTTAAAAGTAATCTTCAAATTTCGTATTTTTAAGAGGTAATTTCGAAAATTAAATGTATCGAGGCAAAATACATTAATCGTGTTTCTAGGTCTGCTCAAACCTAGATAAAGCTATGAAGATATGTATATCTCATTACCAGATTTGTAACATTTCTGAGGGTCCTATAGTATTACGTCAAAAAGGACAGTTTTTACCATTATATCGTCATAATATGTACCGCCCCGATTTTAATCGGCGAAGTAGGTACCTACATGTATTTTCGTTTTACAGTAATTTATACCTTACTTTTTTAAATAAATATTATAATCATCATAAAATTAAAAAAAAATTGGTACTTTTAATTTCTTACACGTTACTTATTTGCTCGCATTTGGCCGCTTTTTTACGTTACTTAGTTACTTACACCGTGATACTGTGGTCTGTGATAGATACCGATGCGAGCGGAAAGGATCGTGCTGCCTATAGCCAGTGTCGGCGACTTGGCGTTGCTGATCTTCATCTGTGTGAGGTGGGAGAAGTTTTTCAAGGAGATAAACGAGACGAAGCACCTAGCTACGACGATACTGGCTACGTATACCGAAGGTATTTTTACGGTGGTAATCAAAACTCTAAGGGTCAATTCAGACCGCAACGCGACCCGCAGATGCATCTCTAATTTTGCATGGATTTGACAGATTTGCAAGAGCTCTCACGCTCACGAAATCTGTCAATTCAGTACAAAAATAGAAATGCATCTACGCGTCGCGTTTCTGTCTGAATTGACCCTTACACGACTACGCAAATTGCATATTATAATGCTACCCTGATTTTTATTACGAGTCTTTGTACAATATTTATTTAAGCGGGTCAGTGTATGGCTGTAATGTAATGTACCATCAGAGAAGTTGATACCTAGGCAGATGGGGGACCTACATAAGGTCGCGTTACCGTCAAACCCAGCCGACAGATCACAAATTGACATGATCCGACCAACTACCAAGTGACAATGGTCTGTCAACTGCCTAGGAATCAATTTCCTCGATGGTACTATCAGGGACACTGATTATAGCGGACGTCCTACGTAATTAGGGCTCACACGTAAAACTGCGAATTCGCATCGCATCGTAATGTCATTTTTAACTGACTTCCAAAAAGGAGGAGGTTTTTATTATGAATTTTGTCGCAGCGATTTATATTTACTAAGTATCCCTTAGTAGATAATTGTAATTAAATTAAGAATATGACAGATAACGTGTGAGTCACCTCGTTATAGTAGAGTCTATGTATTTCTGTTGCAGGTCCTCTCAGGAAGAAAGCGACGACGATGCTGAAAACTATCGAGGAGACTCCCCCCCACTTCTCCGTGTATGACATGTGGAACATGGACGGCTCCACCCTACTCAACATACTCAGCATCATAACTACCCTCATTGTCACGTTACTTCAGTTTTCATTACTATAGTTGGTAGATGTAGTAGACGCCCATATTATCTAGTTGATAAAAATAGTATTTTCAGGAATGTTTTAACTTTTAGCCAACGGACTCATTCTTAGCTTATGTTGATAATAAAATATTATTATTTTCTAATACATACACTGTTATAAAATGTGTTTCAAATTTTATTACTAGCGGTGAAGGACGTCATAAGTTTGGATCATAGACTCTTAAAAATTGAAGCGAAACCATCCGCGATTTGGTGAATATAGCCATATTTTATTTATTAAAGGGTCACCCCAATTACAATAATTAACTACAACTAAGCACTATCTTAACTTAAAATAATGGTAACATTATCTTATAGAAAATAAATTAATTCAAAAATAAAAAAAAAAACCAGACTGCAAAAAAATTATAACTAATTAAAAAGATAAAACCGACTTCAAAATTATACGTAATTGAGAATTAAAACTTCCTATCTTCAAAACTACTGAACCGATTTTGATGAAACTTACACTATTCCCTAAGTTGAACAATACCTAGTACAATAAAAAAAGAATCACCTAAATCGGACTTGTAGTCCCGGAGATATGCGTGCACAAACATAAAAACATACATACGTACATACATACATACATACACTTTTGAAATTTGGCACATTTGTTCAGAAGCTGTTATAGATTAACATAATATATAAGTACTGGGCAGTTCTGGAAATATTACATACATACGCGTCGAATTGATAACCTCCTTTTTTTGAAGACGGTTAAAAATACAAATACTTACAGTTAAATTACACAAATTAAATAGTAATAGAAGAAACCCTTTCATACATACCATGGACGTATAAAAAATATAGCTGTTCTCAAAGTGTGCTCCGCAGACCGCAGAGCCCTGGGAGGCTTCGCAAAGGCCTTGTACGGGCTCCGCGAGCGTTACACCAATTGTTTTTAGAAATGATATCAAATAACAACATGGAGACATCTCTATTTTGTGGGTCCGTCAAAAATGTCACTTCTTAAAAGGGTTCCGCCATCAAAAAAGTATTAGAACAGCTGCTACATAATACATATAGTATCAAATAGGATATGGAGTTTAAATAAAAAAAAATAGTTTCAAAATTCTATTAATTTATTCACTCTGTGGTTTGTAAACACACGATACTCCAGTCCAAACAAATTGTTAATAAAGTACAAAGTTTTTTACTTTATTTTTTCGTGCCACAATACAAACATTACTTACAGACACATAATTACAATAATAAAATAATGGAAAGAAAACTAAATGGACTGAATCTAAGGCCCGTATAAATAGTCAGTACTTAAGATGCGACCCGGTCTCAAGACGCGGTTCGGCTCTATGATTGGTCCAAATTTTGACAGCCAACCAATCACAGAGCCTGAACCGTATCTTGAGACCAAGATGCATCTCGAGTACTGACTATTTATACGGGCCTAAGACTAAGTCGTTTTCAGGAACACTCGTCGCTGCTACTACGCCGCTACATCGCCTATACGTCGCCGCTACATCGCCGCTACGTCGCCGCTACGTTGCTGCTACGCGATCCACGTAGCACGCTACGTCCCGTGCTACGGACCACGCGCTACGGTGTGACTACATGTTTTCTACACTACTATTATAAAGAGGAAAGATTTGTTTGTTTGTTTGTTTGTTTGTTTGAGTCGAATAGGCTCCGAAACTACTGGACCGATTTGAAAAATTCTTTTGCTATTGGAATCTTACATTATTTCTGCTGAACATAGGCTACATTTTATTTTGGAAAAAAGTAGGGTTCCGTAAGATATTTGAGTTTTTCGGACGCAAGGTGTAAAAAATCAGCCAGAAAAGTTACTTATTTTGCGTACGCTGCCTAAACTATAAAAGATAGAACCATAAAATGTTCTAAGTAATTGTATCTACACTACTATTATAAAGAGGAAAGATTTGTTTGTTTGTTTGTTTGTTTGTTTGAGTCGAATAGGCTCCGAAACTACTGGACCGATTTGAAAAATTCTTTTGCTATTGGAATCTTACATTATTTCTGCTGAACATAGGCTACATTTTATTTTGGAAAAAAGTAGGGTTCCGTAAGATATTTGAGTTTTTCGGACGCAAGGTGTAAAAAATCAGCCAGAAAAGTTACTTATTTTGCGTACGCTGCCTAAACTATAAAAGATAGAACCATAAAATGTTCTAAGTAATTGTAGATCTTATAAATATCTACAAAAAAGTCCGCGACACACTATACCTATCTATGTCGAGTGAGGCACAATAACCGTTTATTTATTTTAAAATCCTGCATTTTTTTTGGACTAAATTAAAACGGATATATTTTACTCACGCTATTAATCCTTATCAAAATAAATTATTTTATCACTAAGTACAGCTTATGTAGATAATATTTGGTCTTTGAATGATTAAAATTGGACGTTTGGTTTTGAAATTAAGGCGAAATTAAAATATTACGATAGTGGGCGTCACCAAAGCGCGTGCGGGGAAGACAATATTCTGTTGTAGAAATGAAAATTCTGTACTTAGAAGATATGAAATGACACCCGAAATTACACCTTTGTCACTACATCGCTATAGAAGCCAAAAATGTGGTTAGTTTTTTGTCTGTCTGTCTGTCTGTCACTCTTTCTGTCTGTCTGTATGTTTGTTCCAGCATCACACGAAATATACTGATCCGATTTGAATGTGGTTTTCGCAGATATATTTATCTTCTTCCAACTTAACATATGGTGTATAAAAATTTTTCCCCCCACCCTTCTAAGGGGACAAAAGAGGGGGTCAGATTTTGTATCAAACTTTTTTCTTTAACACGAAAACTACTGATCCGATTTGCATACGGTTTTCACAGATTTGCATACGGTTTTCACAGATATAAATATGTCTTCTTCCAACTCAACATCTGGTGTATAAAAATCCTCCCCCCCTCCCCTCTCAACCCTCTCTGGGGACCAAAGAGGGGTCAGATTTTGTATACAACTTTTTTCTTTAGTGGACTTACTTCATATTAGGTATTAACTATGCTTTTCAACTTAACATCTGGTGTATGACCTTCCCCCCCACACCCTCTTAGGGGACAAAAGAGGGGGTAAAACATGTATCAACTGATGATGTAGAAAATATACTTTAAATGGCAAAACAAAGTTTGCCGGGACAGCTAGTTTATAATAATATTATTATTTTAATGTTCTTACTGTTATTGAGTTTTGTTTCTTAATTAATTTGTTTTCATAATTTTGTTTATACTTATCATGTCGAGTCACTAGACAATAGATAATGTTTTACTTTACGTCTTATCTACTTGCGAAAACTTTATAATTGGCTTTATGTTTCTAATATAACTGTACTCACTGTAATTTCTGCAAGCTGTAAGTTTTCCTAATAAAATAAAATAAATAAAAATAAAAGTATAACTGATACTATCCCGAATAGCCGCGTACTGACCAAGCGAACCTCCTTGCGAGGCAGCCTCGCGCGGCAGTTGCTCGGTCGGTCAGGACGTGGCTCGCCCGAGAGGCGCGGGCTGGCTCGAGCAGGCGCGTCCGATCCGATTGAAGTCGGTAATTTCAAAGGCGCGGCTCGGCGCAGCTAGAGTGGCTCGTGATACTACGGCCGTGAGAACGGTAAGCGTGGATTCGCCTGTTGGCTCGTGCTCGCTCGTAATATTACGCGCCGTGAGAAGCCAGCATTATAGCAGCGCAAATTGCATCTGCGTCACCGTGAGCGTGGTGAGTACACCGAGTATGTTAAGGAGGGTGGAGGCGTCCATGTTCCACATGTCGTACACGGAGAAGTGGGGAGAGCTCTCCTCGATCAGTTTGATCATCATGCTGGCTCGTTTCCGCAGAGGACCTGAAATACGAAAATAACTTTACAAACAAAATCCGACTTCAGAGTTCAGACAGGCGACAGCATATCATGTCCTTATCATGGGATGCCATCGCCTCTGAAATCTTGTCTTCTTCTCAACAAAAAAGAATCACCAAAATCATCTAAATAATTGTTTAGTAGGTACTAGGTAGTAGGTATTATGTATGTCGTACTGTGATACGGAGTTTAGAACTGTAAAACAGTTCTCAAATTATTATTTAACTCTCTCTCATTTCGCATTATCATTTCCATTTTACAAGGATAAAATTAAGGTTAATGATGAGATTATTTTATAATCAAGCCCCAAGCGGTCGCATGCAACCGCGATAACAAAAGATAAGCTATTGTGTCTCGTTTTTCCACGGTCGACGGGTATTAATAACATGCAATTACTTTAGATCCTGCTTCGAAAGTCGAATCCATTAACTATTTTATATTAATCGACCTCCAAAAAGGAGGAGATATAATAAAATAGGAAATAAAAAAGGAGGAGGATGTTCGGCTGCGGATTTTTATTTTTATATGTTTAAATATTACTTCGCCGTTTGTGAGCCGTTTTTGAAAGTGTTTCTTTAGCTGTATAGGGTTTAGGGGTCCCTGATGATGGAATCCATGAGCAATCAAGAACTCCTCGATTACTCATAGATCCCATCATCTTATATGGAAACACATGATAATTTTGGTTTTTTGATAAGTATTCTAATTATAATATGCTACCAAAATGATGCCAAAATGTAAGATTTTGCACCAAGGTATGCTATGGTCAAAATGTTTAGTCCTCAAATAAATATACCCAAGAAAGCCAAACCTGAAGTATGAGTCGCTAAAATTTTCGTCGCTAAATTCTTGGTTTCACGCAATTCGAAAAAAAATTCATCCCATCGCAAACAAATCACACCCAATATGACAAAATCGCCGACCCAAATACTCGGTCCAATGAACATGTCTCTGCCTAAATTTACCTGAAACAAACAAAATATTAATACACAATCCAGCGTATAAAAACATAGCAGTAAAAAACACACAACACAATAAACACCCTATAACACTCCTAAAGTATTAACTTTAGGTGTATAGGGTGTTTCTTTTTAGGGTTCCGTAGCCAAAATGGCTAAAAAGGAACCCTTATAGATTCGTCATGTCTGTCTGTCTGTCTGTCCGTCCGTATGTCACAACCACTTTTCTTCGAAACTATTAGAGCTATACTATTGAAACTTGGTAAGTAGATGTAGTCTGTGAACCGCATTAAGATTTTGATGCAAAAATGGAAAAATTATTAAAAATTTTAGGGGTCCCCATAGGTACAACTGAAACCAAAAAAAATTTTTTTTCCTCTAACCTATGCGTGTGGGGTATCTATGAATAAGTCTCCAAAAATCATATTGAGGTTTCTCATATCATTTTTTTCTAACCTGAATAGTTTGCGAGAGAGACTCTTTCAAAGTGGTAAAATGTGTGTCCCCCCCCCCTCTAATTTCTAAAGTAGGGGCACGATAATTCAAAAAAAAAATATATGATATAGATTACTACAGCATGACTTGTGAGTCAATACCGATATTTAAGGAGAGTATTCAGTACTCGATTCTCATTATAAATATGTAATAAAATTAGGTTCTTAATTTTTTTTTTAATTTCCCAAAAATTAATGAATCATGGATACTAAGTAAATTACGCGGCTAGGCAAGTAGGCATACTATGCGGCCGGTGCAGAGGCGAGCGCTACCAAAGAAACACCACACAACTACCCCTCCCGCTCGCGGTGTACATGCGTTGGGTAAATAAATATTTAACTTTAAGCTACATTTACTCAGTGATCAATTGATATTATTTTTTTATATTATTTTTTTCCAACTAATGTAATAGCCAAATATCACGTCCTCAAGTATTGAACATGCCTCACCAGTCACGCAGTATAAAAACTACCAACGAAAATTGGTTTGAACTAGATCTAGCCAGTAGTTTTTTTTATACGTCATAAATGGTAAACCTTAATCTAAATTTCATTAAATTGACTGAAATATAAAAATAAATCAAAAACCTTTTAATTTCATAAAAATAAACCTTATTGCTGCTGCGGAACCCTTCATGGGCGAGTCCAACTCGCACTTGGCCGCTTTTTTTAAAAAGTTCACAATGGTGAATAACAAAAGATATTTAACTTTTTTATAACATTTTCTAGTAATAAAAATATGTACGTAATACATAATATACATAATACGATATCACAAATTTTGATACTAAAATTAAAGCCTTATGGAATAATAATAAAGACTTACATTCATTTGAAGAGCTAAAAGGTAAAATTCTACGCCCAAGACCGATACTATGATAAATTTGACGCAGCAGAAAAACATCTGAAAAAAACTTCAACGTGAACCTGACGAACCAAAAAAACAAAATAAGTTTAAAAAGTTACGTTACCTGAAAACGATATAAGCTCGTGAACTGATCCAGTGCATCAAAAATTTGGCTTAAATATAGGACCATATCACTGGAGGCAAAGTCACCGGTCTCGGCGGCCAAATCCTTCAGGGTCGTCTTGTGCATGAATGTAATGAACTTATACATTTTTAAATACGAGCTGTCTTCAATGCCCAAATGGTTTATCATGATCGAATTTATGTACCGCAGACGAATATAAAAATATACGATAAGGTTAGAGAAGTACATCCACTCTAACGCACAGGTGATTTGAGCGTAATAGATCCAGATGTAGCACACTCCCTCCAGCCAGTCCGAGGCCAGGGCGAAGAGGAACAGGCCCGTGGGGAACAGAGACCACACCACCACCGTCACTAGGTTCACGTTGTAAAACACGTCGTGGATATACGCCTTTCTGTCGACTTTCATACTCTTATCGATCTCGTGCAGTCGTATCAAAAATTGAACATTCTGATCGTTGTTGACGAAGCGAACGTGAAAAATGTTGCAAATGTTAACTAAGTTTTGGAGGTCTAGTATAGCTAACAATATGTAGAGTAAAATTTTGGAGCCCCGCAGTATCGAAGGATGGAAGAAAACGAATGAGACGTTGGCCACCGATGACATTATTATCAACGCCGCGGAGTACACCTTCTGCCGTACTGTTGGTGTCGTGGCGAAAGAGTCTCTTACGTCGACTCTGCACGATCCTAGTACCATTTGAAACCAGTGAAATGGCGCAAAAGACTTAATGAATCGTTCGTCTAATATGTCTTTTGAAAGGTACTCCATAATGTTTTACCGATATCCAAAAGAGGAGGCTCTATGTTCGTAATTTTACTTCATTAAATTATTGAACAAGGTATGTAACGAGTACAGTTTTAGTGTTTAGTTATTCTAGAGGCATACTCTTGCTTGTGTGTACGTCCATTCACATAAAAATCATTTCTACATTAATATAATATAACGGCCATCTTATCCCAATTTAATCAATTTTCGTAATCAAATTTATTCGGACTTCAATAAATTAATAATGATCACTTTCTTATATTACAATAGCTGATATAAGAATAAGATATGACAATAATGACTTTGCTTAGTTTTCTATCAAGGTCTTATAGGTCTTTTTTATTGATTACATTGATGCATTATTATAATTATTATATTTCCCCATTTGTTAGGCAATCATCACTTTCATTCGTTGCCAGAAAAATTCTAAGACATAATATAATTATACAGCTGCAGTCGAGTGAAAAATGAGCGAATATTTATCTAAGGACATTCTAGATGAGGGCTACGTGAGGTCCTTTGCGCCTTTTCGATTCACTCAGCTGTTGTTGGGCTCCTGTAGAGTAGATGCACGACATTTATTCGTCACTCCCCCGACAATCTGGCAGAAGATGTACTCCATCCTTCTGGCCATCGTTACGCTATGCCTCTTTTATATGCTTATTGATAAGTACTACTCTCAAGTCTATAAAGATAAATTATATATTTTAACCGTGTTTGCGTGCGTATTCGACTACATAGTATACTTCGGGATGCTTCTTCACGTGCGCTTCTGCTTCAACGACAAAAACGTTCAGTTTTTCATAAAACTGCAGGAAATAGATCGTAAATTGAGCGCGGATGGTACGAGATATCTAAACGATTTCATATTCAAAGTAAACATAGCGACCCTCTCGGTTTCGTTTGCTTTCCACGTGACACTGGTCATATTGTCGGTCCTGGACGACTACGAGGTAGCGATTTACGGCATGAGCGAGTTCATCTCGCAGACGGTGTGCACGACGGAGTGGATGCATTTCTCTAACATAATACTGTTCTTCTACACGCGCATCTTCTACATAAACTCGATAATTATGAATAATTTGAATCTAAACCATGTTTCGTATGACAAAACGTACCATCTTATATCACTTAATCAGGATAAAGTTCTCGCATTGGCGAGGAAGACGAACGACTTTGGCTACAGCGACGTCGTTGAATGCTTGAACGAGCTACTCGACGCCCTAAGACTTTTCACTGTTCTGTACAGGTTTCAGGTAAGGTCATCCCTGAATATTATTTTTGCTTTTCTGTATCCAAAAGTTAAAAACCTTCTGTTTTTAAGATTTTCTCTTCGTGGCATTATCCGTCCGTCAAGTTTATTTATTGTTAATCAATACCATTTTGTGTCTCCGATAAACTCAAACTTCGAAATTTAAAGTACAAGACGTATAAGGCCCCTTGCTTAAAAATATTTATTACTTATAATAATTATAGCCATGTAAATTATTGTTTCAGATGTTCCTGTTTTGCCTTAAAAATTTGGTACATACAATAATTTTCGTACAGTTTGCCATTATGGCGATTCAGACTAACGCGGTTAGTGCACTTATTTTACACTTTATACGTAACTATTTGTGCATTTTATCAGCTCCTTTATTAAGAGTGAATGAACTATTAATTTAAGAGGATACACTAGAGCCGTTTTCCATACAAACGTTGTCCCCTGTTTCCTCCCTGGATAATGCGGATAGTTATAATTTTTTCCTGAATATCTATGGCCACTAATAATAATAATAATAATAATAATAATAATATACTTTATTGCATTCCACAAAACTATACAAGTAAACAATAAAAGCTGGAAAAAAAAAACACAATTTTGGCGGCCTTACCGCTAACTAGCGGTATCTTCCAGGCAACCATCTTACGACTAGTACATTGACATTATGATAGCATGAGAACGAGTGGATGCATGATGTGCAAAACGAACTAAAACTAATAAACACACACAATACAAATAAAGCAAATGCGAAAGTATACAATAAAAACTATTAATTACTACAAATAATGGTTGAAAACAAAAATGAGTAAGGCGCAACAATGTACCATCCATGTCACTAATGCACACACTATTTAGCATGCCCCTATTTTTTCTTCTTTTTATAATTTAATTATTAAAAAAGATATGAAAGTTCAAAAACTCAAAAAAGGCCAGATTTTTCCGCTGTGTTCAAACATCCAGAAAACAAATTTGGCTAGATTAAAAAAAATACATATTAATAATACATAGCTCATATCATATACACAGCTCAAGCCATGCTTTAATTTTTAAATGAAAAAAGTACTTACATCGGGTTTTGAAAAAGAAATCAGGGGACAACGAATTGATGTTTTTCTGCAGTTGTCTCTATCGCACTCTGCGTGGGAGGCTTGAGGTAATGGAGACAGCAATACATATTTAAAGTACTTTTTTTTCATCTCTCTAGCCCTTGGTGTATCCTCTTAAGTCTTATTCCACATTAAGTAGAAAATCCACATTTGAGTAATAATTAACTATGTTTTCTACGTTTTTGGTAATAACTAATAGACAACGCAGTGGTCAGTAGCTAGGCGCCTGACTTTACGTTTTATGCAACTTTTTTTCGGTTTATAGCCATAGTTAAGAATATGAGCCAGCCATCATGGCTCGGTGCGAAAATGTCGACTGCCAGTGCGCGCCGGGCACCTGCAGCGCGGTCTTTTTGCCCGCCGTGTACGTTGGTAATATTAAAGTCCCTTTGTGCTATCGTTCGCGGCGAAATTGACCGCCCCGCCCCGCCCCGTCATCTGCAAAGCGCCTAGTGTTCAATTGTCCACGGACTCCGCTTGCTTCTTTCATCAAAGCCATTATCATTTTTTTTTAGTTGGACGTGACTCAAGAACTCATATTTTTGCTTTTCAAGTGGTTGAATACTGTAATCGTCCTGGTGTTCGTTTGCCTAAGATGGGAAAAGTTTTTTGGCGAAATACAAGACACGAAGCATCTGTGCACTAAAGTGATTGCGACTCATAAAGGTATTTTTGGTATAAAAATACGAATTAAATAATGCTTACTCATAAAACAGTATTCTAATTTATAACTTTTGTCCGGCTTCTAAGTGTTTCTAAGATGAGTTTGTTCTTTTAATGTTTTATTAATTGTTCTGATGTCAGCTGATATGGTGGAGTGACAGAAAAAAGTTGCTAAATAAACAATAAACAAATCTTATTTCACACCTCATTTGTACTAATTATTAAATTTATAAATTTTCAGGACCCATAAGCAAAGAAGCTGCTAGAGTTATAAAAATAATAGAAGAAACGCCTCCTTCGTTCTCCGTCTACGATATGTGGAATATGGATGCAAGTCTGCTGTTGAAAATGTTTAACATAATGACGAGTATTATCATAACGCTAGTTCAGTTTGCACTGCTTAAATAATATAAATCACATAATAATTAATAAAATATATTTACTCTGTAATAACCTTATCTCGTTTAGTAAAATTACTTTGTTGGGTGTAATTGCACACTGTTGAGGCGAAAATAAGAACATGAAATAGAGTAATGCGGCTTATTTAATTCGCTTTTACTTCCTCATTTTTTTGTTTTATAAAAAAGGGCTAGAAGTTATAACTTTTGTACTAAATAGCTAATTTCATAATTCATAATATGATAAAACAAAATCAGCTGCTGTTCTAACTTTTACCATTTTTTATGTGCGACGTATGAAATTGTATCCAGTCGGTAGGTACAATAGTTTCTACATAACATGACTTATGATAGCAACAGCTAAGGTTTAGGCTAATTGTCCAATTTTGTCTATTTCCCCTCGGTCTCTAATACTGCAATCATTTGGTAGTTTTACCTGGAAAGTTTTCCGGGAGTTTTGAAAATTGTTGATTTTATAGATTTCGACGTGCTCTTTTCGAATTTTTACTTTGCCACCTCATATCTTCGCCGCTCGCGCCACCATATTGGAAAAATAGCGCTCAAATACAGTTTTTTGAGAATAACTCCGTTCCAACTCATTTTACGATGAAAATAGTTATGTAATAAATTAAACTAGAAAAAATTTCCTACAATTTGTGTAGTAACCGTTTTTCTTTTAATTAATAGTTTCAGCGTACGAGAGCCGCAAATTCCACTCCAACACGCGTTTTGGCCAAATAACTCATTTCCATACCACCATGAGGTAGAGTAAGTGGCGTGTTTTTTTTGTGGTATCGCTAGTAGGCCTATTCACTATTATAAAATTTAGCGCATTCTCCTTCGCTTCGCTATTTTTGACTAGATGACGTCCGCAACTCCGTTGCGCCAACACTCGTTTATCGCGCGGGAACCGTACAAATATACGGTACGATACTTTTTGTCCCGGAAGAATTTCCGGGACAAAAAGTATCCTATGTCCTTTCCCGGGACTTTAAGTATCTCCATGCCAAATTTCAGCAAAATCGGTTCAGCGGTTTGAGCGTGAAGAGGTAACAGTTTTTTGTAAAATTAATAGTTTCAGCGTACGAGAGACGCAAAGTCCACTCCGACTTTGCGGCTCTCGTACGCTGAAACTGTTAATTTTACAAAAAATTGTTACTACTGTATAATATATTGTAGGAATTTTTTTTTAGTTAAATTTATTACATAACTATTTTCATCGTAAAATGAGTTAGTACGGAGTTATTCTCAAAAAACTGTATTTGAGTGCCATTTTTCCAATATGGCAGCGCGAGCGGCAAAGATACGAGGTGGCAAAGTGAAAATTCGAAAAGAGCACGTCTAAATCTATAAAATTACTAATTTTCAAATCTCCCGGAAAACTTTCCAGGTAACCCTGTTTTTGAGCACCAAATTACTGTACTATAATAAGTATTGACAATGCATTCCTGATAATGACATTTTGTTGTGTCGCAATCTCAGAGTCGCATGAGGTCGCAATCCTCGTAAACAACATTCCATTATCTTTTTTTAGGGTTCTGTACCCAAAGGGTAAAAACGGGACCCTATTACTAAGACTTCTTAAGAATATTTTATTTCTTATTAGGTATATTATACCACAGTTCATAAAACAATATTCAAACATTTTATTCAAAAACATAATATAATTTTTAAGTGCGTCATTGACAAATTCAGTCTGAAACTCTGACAATGACTTGTTATGAAACTTGTATACTTAACAAGTACATTAAACAGTACTCTCTACACACAGAACGTCATGCACGTCAATAGCGTAACTAATGTCATTGTAAAATGTAAGAAACTCATGTATGCAGATGACATGTGCCTCATGTATGCTTCCAAAGACATAAATGAGGCCCAGAAATGCGTACAGGAGGACTTTGAGAATGTTAGTAAATGGGCACATGACAATGGCATTATTTTAAATCTCTTAAAAACCAAATGTATGCATATACATTCGCCGTACAATAGGAGCGCTAAATCTGTAAACGACAGGGACCTCACCATAGTGGGACATACCTACGAGTGTATGCACTCGAATAAATCTAATTGTAAATGTTCTGCGCTCGAGTATGTCGATACAATAAAATATTTAGGACTAACTGTTGATAAGCACTTTAGCTGGAGATCACATGTAGATAACATTTGTAATAGGTTGAGGTCGTTGCTAGGAAAATTCTATCAACTCAAGAATGTATTGGATAAGAAAACTTTAAGAGTAGTGTACTTTGCACTAGCTGACTCACTAATAAGCTATGGACTTTCTATATACGGGACAACCTTTAAAACATATTTAGAAGATATAAAAACCATACAAATAAGATTATTAAAATATTTAGTTAGCAATAATGTTAAGAAAAAATGCAAAAAAGATTATGACAAGTTATTTTCCATCTGTGAGATTTTGCCTATTGATAAAAAAGTTCAATATATGTTAGGTATAGAGCATTATTACATAGATAAGTACAAAACAAAAGTTAATAATAAGTGCAATACACGTAAGGTTATCGAAAATAAACTGTTCCAGCCAAAAGTTAATAACTACTATGGTAAAAGGACGTTAAAATATATAGTACCTAAGTTATTTAATAAAATAGACATACTAAGAACTGATATAAAATTAAATATAGGTACTCTTAAGACAAAACTACGTAAGCATCTTATGGAGTGTAGATAATAAATATTAAATAGACACCAAATTTTATGCATTGCATATTTGCGCAATCAAATATGCATATGCATATAATATTGGTTTAGTCTCATTTAAAACTATCAATAACTAAGTTACGATAGATAAAAAAAGATATTACTTACTTATATTATACATATCTATACTACTATTATAAAGAGGAAAGATTTGTTTGTTTGTTTGTTTGTTTGTTTGAGTCGAATAGGCTCCGAAACTACTGGACCGATTTGAAAAATTCTTTTGCTATTGGAATCTTACATTATTTCTGCTGAACATAGGCTACATTTTATTTTGGAAAAAAGTAGGGTTCCGTAAGATATTTGAGTTTTTCGGACGCAAGGTGTAAAAAATCAGCTAGAAAAGTTACTTATTTTGCGTACGCTGCCTAAACTATAAAAGATAGAACCATACAATGTTCTAAGTAATTGTAGATCTTATAAATATCTACAAAAAAGTCCGCGACACACTATACCTATCTATGTCGAGTGAGGCACAATAACCATTTATTTATTTAAAAATCCAGATTTTTTTTTTTGACTAAATTGAAACGGATATATTTTACTCACGCTATTAATCCTTATCAAAATAAATTATTTTATCACTAAGTACAGTTTATGTAGATAATATTTGGTCTTTGAATGATTAAAATTGGACGTTTGGTTTTGAAATTATGGCGAAATTAAAATATTACGATAGTAGGCGTAACCAAAGCGCGTGCGGAAGGAAGACAATATTCTGTTGTAGAAATGAAAATTCTGTACATAAAAGTTATGAATTAATGACACCCGAAATTACACCTTTGTCACTACATCGCTAGAGAAGCCAAAAATGTGGTTAGTTTTTTGTCTGTCTGTCTGTCTGTCACTCTTTCTGTCTGTCTGTATGTTTGTTCCAGCATCACACGAAAAATACTGATCCGATTTGAATGTGGTTTTCGCAGATATATTTATCTTCTTCCAACTTAACATCTGGTGTATAAAATTTTTTTCCCCCACCCCTCTAAGGGGACAAAAGAGGGGGTCAGATTTTGTATCAAACTTTTTTCTTTAACACGAAAACTACTGATCCGATTTGCATACGGTTTTCTCAGATATATTATGTTTGTCTTCTTCCAACTCAACATCTGGTGTATAAAAATCCTCCCCCCCCTCCCCTCTCAACCCTCTCTGGGGACCAAAGAGGGGTCAGATTTTGTATACAACTTTTTTCTTAAGTGGACTTACTTCATATTAGGTATTAACTGTGTTTTTCAACTTAACATCTGGTGTATGACCTTCCCCCCCACACCCTCTTAGGGGACAAAAGAGGGGGTAAAACATGTATCAACAGATGATGTAGAAAATATACTTTAAATGGCAAAACAACGTTTGCCGGGACAGCTAGTATTATATATAATGGTATATTATAAAAGGTTGTGTAGGTAGTTATAGTTGCATAATAGTAATATTGTGTATAGTTTATTAAACTTCATACATAGTATTACTATCATGTTTAGTCTTTGTTAGTGTAATAGTGTTTAATCTAAGATAATAATAATATATGTAATATTATATAAAAAGTGTAAGTCAAAAGGTATATTGTTGGAAAAAAAAAAAATTGTATGTTACTGTAAAAAGTTTGTAGTAAATGTAAAATGAGCGCTTCTCGCCTTCAAACGTTAAAGTTTGGCGAGTTTATAGTTTGTAACAACACATAAAACATTGTATTTTGTGAAATAATAATAATAATAAAAAAAAAAAAAAGAAGTCTAATCATTTTGTAGCCTGATACTTAGTATTATAAGTTATAACGCCATTTCCTTGCATTACTATTCAAAAACATTTGGTGCATTCCCATAGGGAAGCCGGAAAAAGATATGCCGTCTTCATACCCATACGGATGCCCGGATCGGCAATTTGTATGGGCGGTACTGCTACTAATATTAGTTGTAAAGTATTCATAATATTCTGTTAAAAAAAGACTTATTCATTCACTCTATCATACGATTCACACGCAAGTGAAATAAATAAGGTAAGACATTCTTACTTAACATGCAATCGTCAGGAGTTTGTAATAAAAATGAAAGCACAACTTTACAATAGTCATTTATTTTGCACATTAAAACATAAATACAGATTAAGGAATATAATACTTAGAAATGTAATACAATGTTTATTTCTTAGCTACTATAGTCAACGTTTACATTACCATATTTATCTATTTTAATAACATTATCAAATTCTGTATAGACAACGCAATTTATCGTTTGCGTTAGAGCAGATTCAAAGCGAACTTTTAATCTAACACTACCATGTCTAATAAGATTCCAATGACCAGAAGAATTGGCTGATAAATCAGGTGTGAGATCAAATGCTAACAAGCAATAATCTTTGGAATACTTATCGTGAGATATACCATTCTCTTCGTTAAGAAAATGTATTCGTGTTCCTGAGAATAATGTATGTTAGGTTGCAGTAAAAACATTATTATCGAAAGATGGTTGTAAAGCTTTTGAAGGAATTTGCTGACCGTAAATATATAAGTAAACAAAATGAATTAATTTTATAGTTCTCAAAATTAAACGGATTTTTAGACAAACAACCATTAAATGCTGAATTATTTACAAATTCAACTATACATCTCTTAGGTACTTGACCCAAAAATATATTGTCTAATGTCTTGCCCTGAACCGTTATAAGGTACTAATTATTATACATTTTTTCCCTGAACCCCTGACGGTATCGTTAAAGCTATCATGTAATATACTTTTATACTTAAAACATATCTTTAGGTATTTAACTCAATGATCATGAAAAAATTCACTATTACTGATTACATTGCATTGGGATGTATTTATATAATAGCAGGGTCATATTAACTTGACGCATGGTTTGATGACGTCATTAAGGAGCGGGCATGTGCAAGTACATTCCAACGATGCTTCAAGTTAATTTGACTGTGTCATACACGAGAAGAACCGCAGAAAAAAATTTAACAAGGTTAACAAATTTAAAATTTAAGTATTTTGGGTTCTTAGAACTAAATATGCAATGGTTATTGAAACTAGATACTTAATGGTTTATGTGATAAGCTAATGCGTTTACTATCTACATTGACAAATAGTTGTGGTTGATGGTATATAAGAGATAAATAATAATCTTTAGAACGATAAATAAGTGCAGTACAGTGAAGCTACTGTTGATTTATAACTATGTATTAGTGTCTGTGAATCTTAATGTTCATAAAATATATGGAGGTAAAATATCTTTATTTATTTTTCTTTATTTCATATGACTCATGCATTTTTTAATTTTAGTAAGTACCTATTCTTTTTATTAAGGCAAGTTGTACAAAAGTCACACGAGTACAGACAGCCACTGTGCCTTGCCTTTGTGGACTATGAGAAGGCTTTTGACTCTGTTGAGACCTGGGCTGTTCTGGAAGCCCTACAACGATGTCAAGTCGATTGGCGTTACGTCGAAGTTTTGAAAGGTCTATATAATGCCGCGTCTATGTCCGTCCGAGTACAGGGGGCCACAACAAGGCCAATCTATTTGCATCGAGGAGTGAGACAGGGGGATATTATTTCCCCGAAACTGTTCACAAATGCGTTAGAGGACGCCTTCAAGACCCTAAACTGGAAAGGACGTGGCGTAAACGTTAACGGCAAGCACCTCTCACACCTTCGTTTCGCCGACGATATCGTCATACTGGCAGAATCGTTGGAGGACTTGCAGGAAATGTTGAACGACCTAAATGAATCTTCCCGGCGGATTGGTCTCGGGATGAACTTGGACAAGACGAAAGTCATGTTCAACGAACATGTTCTCCCGAGACCGGTTGTAGTTAACGGTGCCTTTCTCGAAGTCGTAACGGAATATGTCTATTTGGGGCACATACTGCAGGTAGGTAGACATAACTTCGAGAGAGAAACCGATAGGAGGATTCAGTTGGGTTGGGCAGCATTCAGGAAGTTAAGCCACATTCTCACGTCGCAAATTCCGCAGAGCTTGAAGACGAAAGTCTTCGATCAATGCGTGCTTCCCGTTATGACCTACGGGGCGGAAACCTGGCCTTTCACAGCAGGGCTAGCTCGTAAGTTTTCCGTTGCTCAGCGTGCTATGGAGCGCGCTATGCTCGGAGTTTCTTTGGCGGATAAGCTTCGAAATGAAACAATTCGTCAAAGAACTAAAGTCACCGACATAGTGCAGAGAATCAGTACGCTGAAGTGGAACTGGGCTGGTCACATAGCTCGAACAACAGACGATCGCTGGAGTAAACTTACTATGGAATGGAGACCAAGGCTGGGAAAACGGGGTGTAGGTCGACCTCCAACTAGGTGGGACGACGATCTCCGTTTAGTCGCGGGTCCATGTTGGATGCGAGTAGCAGGAGATCGGTCATCTTGGCGTTCATTGAGAGAGGCCTATGTCCAGCAGTGGACGAACATAGGCTGATATGATGATGATGATGAAGTACCTATTCTTACTGTTATTATAATTAATTTAACAGAAAAATTTTGAAGAAAATACTTACAAAGCCTTCTACTTCGCATCTCCTGATAGTGAAACAACCGACTTAGAAATAATATCCAATCCGAGTAAAAAAGATCAGCATCACCGCTTGCAAGGCTAGATGATCTATTTGACGTCCATAAATACAAAAAACATAACCCTCCTGGCAGTCGGGTAAAAAGAAAAAGCTATCGTCGTCAGTTTCACGGGTGCAAAAAAAATTGAAGCACAGCATTCGTCTCTACCAATGCAGACGATGAACAAAATTTCTCACTTGATATTGAATGTACTGTCACTGCTTGGTGGAAATTCATGTTCAATTAAATAATTATACACTTTCCTTGCACTTATTCCACTTTATTTTATTCACCTGATGATGAATTTTTCGAAACCGGTCGTGTATATTATAATTCTGTAATAAATCTATTAAAATAAAGTGGAATAAGTGCAAGGAAAGTGTATAATTATTTAATTGAAAATTTCTCACATTTAATAAAAATTGAGGTTTACGATTTGAAGAAAATATCAAAAATCCCCACGAATGAACATTGGAAAAATACCGAAACCAGAATCAAATTATACTCTTCTAAAACAAACATTAACTTTGAACATATTTAAAGATTAATTTTTGATTTGACAAAAGAGATTTGTACAACTGAAAATTGCAAAAAATAAAATCAATGTTTCCGTAATTTAATCTGCTTTCGGTCAAAGAATTATCACGTATAGAATTTGTAATAAACCTAATCAAACGTTTGAAACGACTTTCCAAACTCTTGAAATATTTAGTATTAAAGTAATGATCGTGTACGGTGTACCTAACGAAAAACATACCACCGAAAGGAATCAAAGTGAAAGTCTTGATACATTTTTTGACATTGCACCAAAAAAGTACCAAAAGAAACAATCCTCAAATGTTTCAATAGCCAATGATGGTGGAATGTATAAAATGTCTACTAATATGGATGATGGAAAGACAGCAACTTATTTAATAAAAATCGAGATATAATATGATCTCAAAAAATTAGAAACGATTCCTCAATCGGAACATTGGAAACATGCTTACTCTAGAACAAAGTACTAACTTAATCGGTCAAGTACGAGTTGGACTCGCGCACGAAGGGTTCCGTACAATTATAGAGCAAAATTAGACCAAAAATTGTGTTTTTTGTATGGGAGCCCCCTTATTTTATATTTTATTTTAATATTATAATCAAATATTAAAGTACAAGCATAACTAAGGATTCTGTGGCAAATTCAAGTACCTACTATTGCCATAATTGATTTATAGCAAAAAAGCGGCCAAGTGCGAGTTGGACTCGCCCATGGAGGGTTCCGCAGCAGCAATAAGGTTAATTTTTATGAAATTATATTATTTTTGATTTATTTTTATATTTCAGTCGATTTAATGAAATTTAGATTAAGGTTTACTATTTATGACGTATAAAAAAAACTACTAGCTAGATCTCGTTCAAACCAATTTTCGTTGGTAGTTTTTATAGTAATATACATCATATATTTTTTTTAGAATTATCATGCCTCTACTTTAGAAATTAGAGGGGGGGGGACACAAATTTTTCCACTTTGGAAGAGTCTCTCTCGCAAACTATTCAGGTTAGAAAAAAATGATATGAGAAACCTCAATATGATTTTTGGAGACCTATCCATAGATACCACACACGCATAGGTTAGATGAAAAAAAAATTTTTTTGTTTCATTAAGGTTTACTATTTATGACGTATAAAAAAAACTACTGGCTAGATCTCGTTCAAACCAATTTTCGTTGGTAGTTTTTATAGTAATATACATCATATATTTTTTTTAGAATTATCATGCCTCTACTTTAGAAATTAGAGGGGGGGGGACACAAATTTTTCCACTTTGGAAGAGTCTCTCTCGCAAACTATTCAGGTTAGAAAAAAATGATATGAGAAACCTCAATATGATTTTTGGAGACCTATCCATAGATACCACACACGCATAGGTTAGATGAAAAAAAATTTTTTTGTTTCATTAAGGTTTACTATTTATGACGTATAAAAAAAACTACTGGCTAGATCTCGTTCAAACCAATTTTCGTTGGTAGTTTTTATAGTAATATACATCATATATTTTTTTTAGAATTATCATGCCTCTACTTTAGAAATTAGAGGGGGGGGGACACACATTTTTCCACTTTGGAAGAGTCTCTCTCGCAAACTATTCAGGTTAGAAAAAAATAATATGAGAAACCTCAATATGATTTTTGGAGACCTATCCATAGATACCACACACGCATAGGTTAGATGAAAAAAAAATTTTTTTGTTTCAGTTGTACCTATGGGGACCCCTAAAATTTTTAATATTTTTTCCATTTTTGCATCAAAATCTTAATGCGGTTCACAGACTACATCTACTTACCAAGTTTCAATAGTATAGCTCTAATAGTTTCGGAGAAAAGTGGCTGTGACATACGGACGGACGGACAGACAGACAGACAGACAGACAGACAGACAGACAGACAGACAGACAGACAGACAGACAGACATGACGAATCTATAAGGGTTCCTTTTTTGCCATTTTGGCTACGGAACCCTAAAAAGGATAAAAAAAGTCACGTTTGCTGTATGGGAGCTCCCCTTACATATTTATTTTATTTTGTTTTTAGTATTTGTTGTTATAGCAGTAATACACAATCTGTGAAAATTTCAATTATCTAGCTATTACCGTTCTTGAGTTACAGCCTGGAGACAGACAGACGGACAGACACCGAAGTCTTAGTAATAGGGTCCCGTTTTTACCCTTTGGTTACGGAACCCTAAAAAGGAAAATAAAAATATTTATAAATTAACAAAGGAGTCAATTTGTAAAGTAATGAAGGAAACCGGAAAAACTACTAAGAGGAAATATGAAGACTTGTTAATTGTTGATTATTTACATGATTGACTAAAATGATTAGAGGAATACCGCTTTTTGATGAGAACTTGACATGTACTTACTGCAATTAATCTGGTCACCGTCATGTCTTCTGTTACTTGATCTTCCTCCACAGTTCTCGAAGTAGATGCATTAGAATCTGTGTATTTCCTCCTCTTTGCAGGTTGGTCTTTATCTTTGTTAACTCGCTTTAGCTCTCCAGTTTGTTGTGTTGATTGACTGTGAAACAAAAATCACATTAACCTTTTGCTTAGTTAGCTCGCTGTAAAGTTCCTCCTTAATATTATTTTTTCGATTGTCTGTGAGACAAAAATAAAAATAAGTTGAGTAAAATCTATAATGTACTATAGTTCGACAAGGCTCTACATAAACGTGGCGAGAAAAGGAACTAAACGCTTCTATCATAATATGAGAACGTCATTTTTGACATGTGTTTGACAGTTCTCCTTTACCAGCAGCGCCTTTTGACATCATTCCATTAAGATACATACAAAATATTTAAATAGGTACCTACTAAAAAAAATTCCATTCATTTTTTTTAGTATTTAAATATTTTGTAAAAAAAATTTGTTCAGGACCCTAAGTAATTACTATCTTAAGCTGAAAAATAACTCAAAGATGTTAAATATTTTCGTATGAGAAACTGATTTTGGTATTAAGAATGTATGAAAATTTCGAGGGTACCCCGGCCTCTTAACACATTCATAAAAAGCCTTGTATATAAGCCTTGAATATCAAGAAGTTGATTTATAGGCAGATGGCAGATCTATGTAATTTGGTCACGTTATGTCTAACACAGACGATTACATTGGATTGACATAATCAGTTATCAGACCAATTGACGCGGGTTCATCATCTGCCTATGAATTAATTTCTTCGATGGTACATCTAAATTCCAATATACAATATGACTGGTGAGAGATTACCGATACTTATGGAGAGTACTCTGTAATTGATTCTCATTATAATTATGTAATAAAATTAAGTTCTTAATTTTTTTTCCGAATTTCACAAAAATAAATGAATCATGGATACTAAGTAAATTACGCGGCTAGGCAAGTAGGCATACTATGCGGCCGGTGCAGAGGCGTGCGCTACCAAAGAAACACCACACAACTACCCCTCCCGCGCGCGATGTCCATGCGTTGGGTAAATAATTATTTAACTTTAAGCTACATTTACTCAGTGATCAATTGATATAATTTTTTTTATATTATTTTTTTCCAACTAATATAATAGCCAAATATCACGTCCTCGAGTATTGAACATGTCTCACCAGTCACGCAGTATAAAATGCTCGTGTCACAGTGTTTGTGCGCGAACTCCTCCAAAACGGCTCAACCGATTTTAATGTAATTTTGTATGTACATTCGTTAGGCCTGAGAATAGGTTTTTATCTACTTTTTATATTGATACTAGAAATAATTTATATGGCAAAATAACATTTGCCGGGTTAGCTAGTACCGTATAAAATTTTTACTTAAGCTATGATTTATAATAAAAACAGACATATTATATTAATTTCAGTGAACTTACTTAATTGATGTTTTAAACACAGCACAAATACTGATGAGCTCCTTGTCGTAGATGGTCAAACACATAGTTCACATTTTTCATTTTTGAGGATTGTTTCTATTGCTGTTTTTTCGTGAATTATTGTCAAAAAATTCATCAAGACTTTCACTTCGTTTCCTTTCAGTGGTATGTTTTTCGTTAGGTACACAATCATTACTTTCCACATCAGTCGGAGATTGAGGGTAATAATAATGCTAAAAGTATTTTCTTCGTGGTCAACTAAATTGAATGAATTCTGCAACAATGGAAAACTAATCTATTATAACTGTTCATAGAAACAACAAGTTAAAATATTGTAAACACAAAATTAAATCAGGCAAAGAAATAAAATGAAAATTAATAGCTTACCTCCATTGAGATGTACTCAGAAATTACTCAAGTGTTTAATTACTATACAAATAACAGCACTGACTTCACTCACTCACTCGCTCGGACAGTAATGATATCTACAATGACAAAACAGAGGTCTTATATAGTCATTTGAATAGTAAAGCAAGAAATACACGGTCGTCAACGGCGGTTGACGACCACGCAAAATCTATAATGAAAAAACTGGTTGACAACACGTTGGCAACCGTGTGGATGGCAACGCGCATACTATTTTTTGCTGTTGACGACCGCCGTTGGCGACCGTGTATTTCATACTTTAGGAATGAGGTTTTGCAATCTTATCTAATGCCCCAACCATTAAGTTATCCTGTTCTTTTAACGACTTAAAGGAATAATAATTAGTAAAGAATGTGAAAATGTATCTATTGTTACATGCTTTACCACTTAAATGAAAGTTTAGTGTGACTCAATAATAATTGTGAATAATGGTTTATGATCTTGCGACATTCCACTGATAAGAAGGAAAATAAAACGCTTGATAATATTATATTCCTGTGGCAAATACCCAAAAGATGTATCATAGAATTTGTAAATAACGCAGCATATAATGGTAGCATTGGTACTACTAATATATTATATTCTGTGGCATTACTAAGAACTAAGAACTAAGAACTAAGAATCCTTTCAATTTTTAAAATTGTGGTACTTATAAATTCATTTTGTTTAAGTACAATATAGATGGACAACAAGTGCCTTCGAAAACTCTACAACCATTCTTCAATGCCTCAATGGTAATATGTTCACTTCAGCCTATTAAGTATTAATACGATATTATTTTCCGGCACTGGTATAGGTACCTACATATTTTATATTTTAATGAAGGAAATGGGATATCAAAAGAAAAATAATATGTAAATATATGGTTATTGTCTATTAGCATGTATTGTATATTATCCAGAGTTTGATAATGTTATAGAAATAGGTACCTACCTAAATACCGTAATGTAACTGTAGACTATAGTAGCTAAGTAGGTATTTGTAACGTGTGTGAATATTATGATATAAAATTATTGTACGAGAGTTATGTTTCGTTTATTTATTCATTCATTATTTTAATATTTAATACCCCTCTAGTAAATACGTAAAGCATACTGATATGTGACATAAATACAAGACCCAAAACCAGATCGGTTCTGTGATAATACAGTATGAACACAATAGAGATTACAGATCCGTAATTATTTGACAAGAATTTGTGGTTTAGAGAATTACGGAGAAGGTTTAGTTAGAAGATAATTTATACTCTGCGAGTCGTATTATATATCTATATAATATTATGTTTGTTGAAACCCCTACAATCTACATATTACATTATTAGCTACTAACTACTAAGACCCTGATAGTAAACCTGGATCCCACTGGATAGCCATACATAGTAAAAGTATTCTCCGAAGCCACTTTCATTGATATATTTTAACAATGAAAATAGCTTCGGAGAACACTTTGACTCGTGTGAAGCCGGGGTGGGTCGCCAGTGTTCAATACAATATGTTCAAATGAATAAAATAAAAGAAATTTAACGATTTTTTGTTTAATTCATGTCATAAGAAAGCAAGGTGACGTATCACGTAAGTACGTAGGTACGCACGCAGGTAGTCACTACACAGGGACCCTCATTAGGAACAATAGGACGCCGAGGTGAGATTAAAGATTGCGTTAAGTAGTGTAGCGTCATTAAGGTGACGCCATATTAAAGTAAAAAACCGTGTTGGATCTGTTTTAGATTGCTTGTTTTCTATGGGAGGCTGGCCCGGCCTCTCATAGAAAACAAGCAATGGAACAGCAAAAAATGGAAAGGGCGTAACGACAAAATGGTTTTTGTCGCGTAATTTAAAAACCATAAATACATTTCATATTATAAGCTATAAGCAAATTAAAGTGTATACTAGAACCAATTTATGTACAAATTTTGGAAGCTTATATCACTCTCCTCTGTTGGCAAAATAGGAATCCCTTTTTTTACAGAGGTCTTTTTGATTGATTGAGAAAAGTTGACCAATCGTGTTATGCTATGGGTAATTCAAAGACAAAGACATGATGAATACTGACAGTGAACTTTAATTTCTTAGCTATAGTCATTGCTGAGGAAAATGGACATCGCTACAGCCAAATTATCAAGACGTCACCTTAAGAAACAATAAGTAATTGGGCGTGGAGATAGTAGATAATGAGGATGCAAAAACTAACTTTAGAACCGCAAAATATATCAAAAATCAATCTCGTGTGATCTCGCCAATTTCGGGATCTCGCGAGATTAGCTGCTGTTTTGACATAATTTAATAACGATTTTTGAATAAATTAGGTAAACAATTAAAAATATAATATATAAGTTTTTAAAAGACTAAAACATTTATTTTCATCTTAGTATCTAACTTGAGTTTACTATTAAACTGAGATTAGAGATATTATTATTAGCAATATTATTATTATAAACAAGTGTATAGATATTTTGTACTTGCATATGTCTGGATCACCAGGTACCCAGCTTAAGAAGCACAAAATGTTCGAAGAAAGGCGCGAGAGAGCTTTGATTGTGATGTTTATACGCTCGCGGCTCGAGTACAATCTCGATAATCTCGCGGGATCTCGCCCATTCTTTCGACCGAGATTAATCTCGGTAAAAAGGCCGAGATCTCTCAAGAACGAGATTGCATTCTCCAGCGGTATTGAAACGAAAAACTCACTTATGAAAATCTCAGAATCGAGCATCATGTCTATGACGCCATTGGACGTTTTTTCCTAACCATATTTTTATAATATTTTATAATAATATGGGTAATTATTTTATCGTTATAATTTTTGTCTTGTTAGACCTTAAATTATTGCTGTATTGTATTTAGTACTTATCGAATAAATAATAATCAGATACTACTTAAAATATTTTAAAACAATCTAACTCCCTAGTGCCCTAATTCAATTACGGATATTAATTATTTATCGATAGCACTGATTGTCTGACGTGACAGGACCTATCAGAAAAAGAGCGTTCACGCGTTCGAAAGCGTTCTGCGTTCGCATTTTGCGTTCGAGCGGTCAGTCACACAGGAGCAATTCCGACGCGGTCAGAACTCAGAACCCCTGTGTAAATATTACATAATTCAACACATATACGTAACATATTTAACGTAATGCAACACAAAGGACGCAAAACTGACCGCGTGCGGCGTGACCGCTCTTTGTATGAGGAACCTATCAGACAGAAAGCGGTGACGCGGTCAAGCGTGCAAGCGGTCAGTTTTGTGTTCTTTGTGTTGTACTACGTTATATAGGAGATAGTCACAAAGGTGGCTTTCTGACCGCGTCTAAATTCCTCGAACCGCTCGAACGCAAAATGCGAACGCAGAACACTTGAACGCGTGACCGCTCTCTGTCTGATAGGTCCGGTAAGGTGGTCACGATCAGAGTGATTTAGTAGCTTAGATGGTATCGCACGGTATCCCCGTCATTATGGAGAAACGGCTGGAGACACTCTCGGTGGAAAGACTGGACGATGATTTCGTCAAAGTGTTCCAGCCCATTCACAAGCTGCAGATGGTTTTCGGCTGCCTCAAAGTTAACGTAAAGTATGGATTCATAACACGCTCCTCTAACATTTATATCTCGTACAGTTTGTCCCTTTGGGCGCTCATAATATTCGCGACTGTGCTATTCGTCGTGAAGTGTGATCTAGTGAGTGACGCTGTATTTGAAAACGTTTTCTTGAAAGTTGGCCACATCATCTATATCACCACGATTTTCGTTACGTTCCTGCACCATTTGATTTGTAACAGAAATAAAATGAGCGCCTTTTACGTGCAATTGCAAAAGATTGACCGAATAATACTGCTAAAAAGCCAGACGATAAATGGAAGCATAGCACGAGGGTGTCTTCTTCTGTCAGCGGCTACGACATTCAGCAACGTAATTTGGATTATTCTGTACGACCAGTTCCTCACGGAGGCCGGGAACTGGTACACCTACGTCACTCTTCTGCCGACGATCAACAATTTACTGGACATGCTAACTTGCTATGTTATGCTATACTTCATCCTCAAAAGACTAGAGTACATGGACTGTCAAATATCACTCATGGGGAACATGGAACTTAATGTTAAACGTCTGTATTGTACTTGGGGAATGATGCTGGATGGATTGCAGCTGACGACTAAATTTTTATCTGACTTTGTAGACTTATTCCAATTTCAGGTAAAAATTAAAATTTGTTTCTTCGACGTCTTTATAATATTTTAATATAAAGTTTGTGTATGTTATTTCGGCAGATACTAAGTTTCACTAGCCAGCTACTGCTATGGCTAATCCTCACAGTGCAGTGTGTTATTCACAAATTCAAGTATCAAGTAAGTAAGGCCATTTGGCCCGTATAGTTTCGATCTATCCAATGCAAATAATAAATGAATTTAAACTTATTTTTCTTTTTCCAGATACACGTCTCAACGTCTTCGGTAGTTTTTGTGCTGCTGACATTGACGTCGATAGGATCAATGATGATCGTTTTATGCCGTTTGTGTGAGATGCTGTACTACAGAATTGACAATATTAAGAAGACCTGCTCAAACATGCGGTCTAGTAGTCAAGGTAGGAGTACTACCACCAAATCGGACTATTGCGCGCTATATCGCTATTCGCTAATTTATTTTTAGGCCGTATTATTGTTATTGATGTTCAATTAAACCATTAAACGGCTGTTATAGAGCTTATTTTATCGCTAAATTGTTAGTTGGGCTGTGCAAATATAGGAAATGCTCAAGGACATTTTCATGCATAGGTATAAGTAGGCACTGCTCTTTAACTTGAATAAAGGGAATTAAGTACAATATAATATAATACATCTACACTGTTTTAATTAATTTTTTGACGTGAAACAAAGCTCGTAATTTGCAGCTATATTGCAACAAATCTAACCGTCGCGTAGAATTAAATGGCACATTATTTGGTCGAGTTACAATTTATATATATACAAGTACATTAATTTGAACCTTCTAAAAAACACAGGTCTGAGTGTTAATTTGTTTATTAGGTTAAAGTGCAGTAGACAATAAGAGCGCGTACAGACGTGCGCGTTTTCTGCGCGTACATGGGTCGTGGTTTTTGTAAATGTGTGAAAATAAGCTTCATGTAATTTAGCATAGCTAAACCTCAAATTGCTATAGCGTTTGGGAAAACGCGTACTATATCTGAAAGCGCCCTAATGATCAGGACTTGCCTTATAAAAAATTTAAGCGTATTTTATCATGGAGGAAAACACATTAGTGCTAGTTTGATGATTACAATTTTTTTATTTATAGAACGGAGCTTTTAATGACCGATTACCGATAATCCATTTCTGACTATTTTACCATAATCGAAATTAAAATGAATCGACCGTGTAGTCGACCACTTTTCGAATAGTGTTCGACGAACAATATTTTTTTTCAGATGGGTCCAAGATTTACGCAAAACGGATGCTGCAGCTGCTGGACGTCGACAGCAGTTTGACAGTTTACAACGTTTACACGCTGAGCACACGCCTGCCGTTTCAGCTGTTTGCCATCATCGCCTCCTATACCATCATTCTACTGCAATTCGCAATGCTGTAAACTATTACACAAGGTAACAAAGATTTTCTGGGGATTTTTTATTAAAAATTGTTTTATAATACTAATACCACCATTTCATTACAGCTGCGCAAGAAAAAAATATATTTATAAGTATACTAAGCTTAAAAAATCATCTTATCAATAGGAATAAGATCTTATTAATAGGAATTTTGATTTAATATTAATTTCTGCCGGATGCCGGAAATGCCGGAATTTATTTCGAAGGACATATTAGACGAAGAACTAACAAAAGTTTTTGCACCTCTACGAGTTTTGCAGTCAATAATGGGGTCTTGTAGGGTCGACATACGGAACCGCTTTGTGACTCCACGGGCAGCGTATCAAAAGATATACACGCTCTTTTGCCTGTTACTGTGTATAAACGCATTTCTCTTCATATACACACTGTTTCTGCTGCGATTCATTCAGAACATCAACATACTGATTCTGGCGTTTTTAATCGTCGTTCTAAATTTCGGGGCGTGCTTTTTCAACGTGTTACACGTGACATTCTCCAGGAACGAGGAGAATGTGCAGTTCTACAGAGATCTCCAGCGCCACGATCGCATCTTGAAAATCCACGACAGGTTGTTCGTCGACCGGGCTATATACACAGAAAACTTGTGTATCGCCGTCATATATTCTGGAATTGTCATTGTCCTTTATATCATCGCTCTGACCCAGGATATAACGTTTTGGACCTACATCTGTCTAGCATACACGCAGTCTGTGTGTACGATGGAATGGCTGTTTTTCTGTAATCTCATAAAATATTTTAATAATCGCGTGCGTTTCATAAACGGAATTATATTTAATCATTTGAAAACGAATGAAGAAATGTGGCCAGTGAATAAGATAATATTTTCGATAAAAGGAATAGAAGAGTTCGAAGCATCAGAAGGTCACAATTTCGCAACAGCGAAAATTGATTTATACGTGAAAAATTTCTTTGATGACTTCAAATTGTTTCAACAATTGTATCGCTTCCAGGTACTTTAGCCATTTATTAAACGTGACAATTATTGAATAAAACATTATAAAATATTTAAAAGTTCCAATACCATGTAGATATTTTATAATTTAGGTCTATTTTCCAGATGTTCCTGTTTTGTGTAAAACTAGTTCTGAACTACTGTGTGGTCGTAGAATGGGCTCTGTTGGGAATTTCTAGTACGGTAAGTGTTTTCGGAAATAAGATGGAAATATTACTTTTTAGGGCTCCATATGATATTATGTATTAGATGTTAAAATAAATTACGTCCGCAAAAACGAACTCTTGCGAAAGTATAATTATTTGACTTTTAAAATTTCATGTCTTTCTTATACTTACTTATACCTACTTAGTAATAGTTTTTCGTCATATTGTCACTTAGGATAGTAGGTAATTAAATAACTATTTAGAAACCTGCGATTTTCACATAAAATTTTTTCTTGTTTGCAGGTAATGAAGCCAATCGAACGATTCGTAGTTCCTATGTCCGGAGTCTCCGATGCGTGCATTTTGATACTGATCTGTGTTAACTTTGAAATACTTTTCAGTAATATTAGAAAGACGAAATATTTGTGCACCACAATCATGTCCATTTATTTTAAAGGTACCTATGTAAAATATTGACAGTTGATATGAGAATTTTTAATAAAAAAACCGGCCAAGTGCGTGTCGGGCCACGCGCAATGTAGGGTTCCGTAGCACCGCTAGTTTTTGAAAATTTCTGTATGGTCAATGAATGTACATTTATAACATGTTTTACACTACTAACAACATCATCTCAAAGGAATTTGAACGAAAAGTTCCTTTATACTTCGCCGAATACATTTTTTTAGTTGATCGACTATTACTCAATAACGATAGTTTTCCTTTTAAATTCAGCATATTTCCTACTCCTGTGAATTTTTTCACATTTCCAGAAGCAACCGTTTAGCTGGCAGAAGGGGGGGACACTGGACTCTAACGATTTTTTCCACTTTAAAACTTAATATTTCACAAATGGATCCCTAAACCGGAAAATAATCTATGAATACTCACAATATTTTTAAAAAACCTATCCAACGACACCCCACACGATGGGGTGGGCGCGAAAAAAAAAATTCAACCCCGCTTGATGTGTAGGGGAGGTACCATAAAAAATATTTTTTAAATATTTTATGTACCATTTTGTAGACATTATTAATAATATGTATATTCATGCCAAATTACAGCTTTGTAGGTCCTATAGTCTCTGAGCAAAACCGCGGACAGGCAGACAGACGGACAGACGGACAGACGGACGGACAGACCGAAACTATAAGGGTTCCTTGTTGACTACGGAACCCTAAAAACTGAGTTTTTTTTTAATTTTCCGACTTTCATTAAACGTTTTTTATTTCCGGCTGCGGATATTGTTTTATCATTAATTAATGTACTTATTTTTAACTATTACTACGACATTTTTAAATCCAAAAGCATTTTTGAAAGTACCACCTTCCGTACCCAAAGGGTAAAAATGGGACCCTATAATTACTGTGACATGAGACTTCAATGTCTGTCCGTCTGTCCGTCTGTCTTTTTTGCTCGATCTCAAATAACATAATAAACCACATAATAATAACAGATACCTAAGCGCTTGCTACTACTAAGTTCTTTAGTATACTATACGCCTACTATGCTATTGGCTATTGCTATATTTAGATCTGTCTACTCTGATAGGCAGATGGCGGACCTACGTAATTTGATTGCGTTATCTCATATTCAGTCGACAGACTACTAACATTGAGTTGATAAAATCCAACCAAATGACGTCCAGAACCGCCATTTTCTTATGAATCAATTTGTTCGATAGTATACTTTTTCACAGGGCCATTGAGAGCGAAGGCGCGAAAAACCATCAAGATCATCGAGAACGGCCCGAAATACTTCTCCGTGTACGATCTATGGCGGATGGACTTCTCCACGGTATTCAGTATCATCAATATCGTCACCAACTTCATCGTAACCTTGCTACAGTTCTTCTTCCTGTGAGTTGAACTGTTTTTATAAGCCTAGACTGTTCTTCTCCTAGGCACAAGCAGCTGTACCGACTACCGTTGTAACTTGTATCATTAAAAAAGGCTTTCAAGGTAAAAACTTGCTTTTGGGTAAAAATAATTAATTTTAACCTATCAACCCCCGAAGTCCGAACGGCCCAAGTGGGCCGCGTTAACAAAAGAACAACAATAGATTTGTAAGAATCTGCGCTCGACGGATAAAAATTATATTAAAAGTATTAAATAAGTCCTCCTTTTATAAATGCCTCCTCAGCAATTTCTGCACTCAATTTTAATTTTTAAGTACCTAGACCGTATCATTTTGAAGTCGGCTAAATTAGGCGTGACTCGTGAGTTCTATTTAAGCATTTCAGAAATTCTAGGGCTGGTATACCGACTTCAAAAGAATGAAAATTGAAGTTTTGAAAGTCGTTTAAAAACCGATTTAATGAATTAAATACTTAATGTACGATACCAATCAGTTTAAAAAAATCAGCCAAGGCATAAAGTAGGTAAAGGGGAACAGTAGGGAATAATATATTCTATACAAATATGATCATAAATGCATAGACTTATATATTATGTATTACTAATAAATGCGAAAGTGTGTCTGTCTGTTATTTACCCCTTCACACTGAAGCAGCTGAACCGATTTTGGTAAAATTTGGTATAGAGATACCTTGAGTGATGACTGATGAGTCCCGGGAAAAAACATAGAATACTTTTTATCCCGAAAAATGTAGAGTTCCCATTAATAAATACTCTATATAAACGATTTTTGGCGTAACGGAGTGGCGAGGTCATCTAGTGACTATACTTAGTAGTTAATTTAGCGTTATTGAAACATTTGCATAAAGTAATAAGTAGAGCTATAATTATTATTATACATATTTTGGAATTTCTTAATATTGTATTATCACAAATTCCTGAATACAATAGGTACCTACTTACATAGAATACTATTAAATTTTCCTAACGATTAAACGTACATTTTGATCCATTAAATTATCTTTGATGAGGAACATTAATAGATAAAAGTTCTCTAGAATATTGTGTTTTACTGAAATAAACATGTCAATTGTCATCGTTAGTGACGGAGGCCCTTTAACTTTATCGGTTTTGAATAAATTATAAACGTTTTTATTTCTATGAAAAACTAATACATATATAGGATTGTACCTAATAAGTTCGTGTCATACTTTTGTTCGATGGAGTACAATTATTATTCACACAGTAAAATAATGCTAATGTAGCATCAGGTTATAGTGCGTTGTAAGTTGAAACAGGAGATTTTTTTCATATAGCTTAACAGTCTTGTCTAATATATATAAGTCTATGTGTCTAATAGTATAATATCACAGATAATATAGTGTCTATTATACCCAAGAAGTCTCGTACACATCAGAAAATGTTAAGGGGCGCGAAAGGGCACACGCTAGAGAGCGACGATTTTTTGAAGTCCATAAGGCTGATTCGAATCTGTCAAAACTTTTTCGGTTCCTGCCGCGTGTCCGTACGAGGGAACGACATTCACACGAGATGTTTGGTGCAGAACATCGGACTGTTCTGCTGGGCCTGTTTAGCCACCGGCTTCTACTACTTGGCGCTCACGTTCGACAAACCGACCGACATAAGCTTCAGCACCGTCGCCGTAAGTGTCTGCCTCTCCGCCTTATTCTTCTACTGCGAAGTATTCCTCATCATCGCCACCAGCGAGGACACGGTACACCTCATGAAGATCTGCCAGGACATAGGCAGAAGCTTCCCAAAACCAAAGACGAGCATCTACAAGGATTGGTTCACGTACATTACGACGTTCGCAATAATACAGTACCTCGTACGAGGCTACAATATCGCTACCTATACCTACTCGGGGAATATGGAATCGTACACCACGAAATATGGTTTCAACGCGTTCGTATCCTATTTGAGCGAGCTGGATATCCTCATGTGGGTTAAAATTTGCGATTATCTGAGAGAACAATTACGAAATATGAACGTGGTCCTGCGAGAAAAGTCGAAATGTACCTACAGCCACGATTTCGACGGGCAAAAATATCTGTTCATTTTCGAGAGATGTACATTCTGCTTCATCTATATTCTCAAGTTGTACAGGTGGACCGTGAGTACAATTATTACTATTCGTCTATTCCAGTTATACTCAACCTTCAGCCGGGTCGTTCTCAGTGACTCGCGTGAGTTAAACCATTTTTAGGGTTCCGTACCTAAAGGGTAAAAAAAAACGGGACCCTATTACTAAGACTTCGTTGTCTGTCCATCTGTCCGTCCGTCCGTCTGTCCGTCCGTCTGTCCGTCCGTCCGTCTGTCTGTCTATCTGTCTCCAGGCTGTAATTTTTTAAGTTTGATACAAAATCTGACCCCCTCTTTTGTCCCCTTATGGGTGGAGGGAAATTTTTTATACACCAGCCCGCGTAGCACGGCGACCAGTAGAAATGCGAAAGTATATACAAACGGCGGAGATAAACTTAAGGTGACGTACCGATCTTTTTTCGTTCCGAAAAATTCAATTAAAATGCCACTTTATAACAGACTATAGTATATGTCATAAAGTAGGATATTATTTGAGTTTTTAGGACTATAGTCCGTCATAAAGTGACATTTTAAATGAATTTTTCGGAACAAAAAAAAAGATTGGAACGGCGCCTTAAGTTTATCTCCACAGTTTGTGGTCCTATAGTCTGTCATAAAGTGGCATTTTAATTGAATTTTTCGGAACGAAAAAAGATCGGAACGTCACCTTAAGTTTATCTCCGCAGCTTGTCCATACTTTCGCATTTCTACTGGTTCCCGTGCTACGCGGGCAGATGTTAAGTTGGAAGAAGACAAATATATCTGCGAAAACCGCATTCAAATCGGATCAGTAGTTTTCGTGTGATGCTGGAACAAACATACAGACAGACAGACAGACAGACAGACAAAAATCTAACCACATTTTTGGCTTCTATAGCGATGTAGTGACTTATTATTATACCCACTTATTATTTTTAACCGACTTCAAAAAAAGGAGGTTATCAATTCGACGCGTATGTATGTAATATTTCCAGAACTGCCCAGTTTTTGTATATGTTAATCTATATCAGCATCTGAACAAATGTGCCAAATTTCAAAAGTGTATGTAAGTATGTAGGTATGTATGTATGTATGTATGTTTTTATGTTTGTTCACGCATATCTTCGGAACAACTACTGGTCTGATTTCAGTGATTCTTTTTTTGTTGTACTAAGTATTGTTCAACTTAGGGAATGCTGCAAGTTTCATCAAAATCGGTTCAGTAGTTTTGGAGATAGGGAGTTTTAATTCTCAATTACGTACAATTTTGAAGTCGGTTTTATCTTTTTAATATACAGTTATATTATTTTTGATTATCTTCAATGTACAGAATTTTCATATTTTCTAAACTTTTATTATATATTACATAATATACGTATAGATGACAACAGGTAGGTACTTGAATTTTTCTCAAAATCTTTATTTATATGTGTACTTTAATATTAAATAATAATATTAAGATGAAATATAAAATTAAGGGGGGCTCCCATACAAAAAGAAAAAAACACAATTTTTGGCATAATTTTGCTCTAGATAATGGTACGGATAACGGAACCCTTCGTGCGCGAGTCCGACTTACACTTGGCCGATGATTAAATTAACACCCTCCGACAAAATAGTGCAATGTCATCGTGAAAATTTATCCCCTTTTAAAAGGGCGATTAATCGCTAATTTTTATTAATAAAATTTTGGTTGTGGCCCGCGAGTCCAAGAGTCAAGACCAAAACAATATGTTTGTGGCCCGTATAAAAAGGTTGAGTACCACTGGTCTATTCGACATTCGTTTTATAATACATAATATAATATTACATGTCTTATTCCCATGGACTTCATTCATTAAACGATTTATTACAGATAATATTCTTTTATGCAAATTTTTTGATTTGGACAACTACTGCATTTCGTAACCAAACTGCAGCAGGATACGTAAGTATACAAAATATTAGACTTTCGTGATTCGTCTTTTATTGTGGCCAGCCTGCCTAGCATATGCCAACGAGATATCTCACTCTACATGTTTCTCTATGTTTGATAGTTTGTATCTTCATCTCTATTGACCCTAGCATGATATAGTATTTTTATTTTACATTTCGTACCAAGGGCAGGAAAATATGAAATGTCTCAGATCACTCTGAGGCTTTCTTATTTACTGCCCGTGGTGCGTATACTATTTTTCTCATCGACGGAGGCGGAAAACGGCAACATCGGTAAGCGCATTGACATTATGAGACAAGTAGTTTTTAATTATCTCGAGAGTGAGATATCTCGTTGACGTATGCTAGGCTAGGCAGGCATGACGAGCTAAAACGGGTGTGCTTCAACTAGGTAGTTAGGTATTCTGCCTTTGTTTTAGAGTAACAACCAATGGGGTGCTCTTGCGTATACGTTTTGGAAGAAAATTGTGTTCCTTACAGTGATAAGCTGCACCACAGAAATGTTCATGAAAGTGTGCGAAGATATTGAACAGACCTGTTATGATATTTTGGAAAACCATGACAAAGGTAGTCACATCCTATTTCTAGTCATCACACTCATCACAGTTTTAAGCACTAGAAGTAAGAACTCCGTTGCCGTTGGACCCAAAGTATTTCCATTTGCCTTTTTGTCCTAAAAGGCAGACGGGCATATACTGCGTGACTGGTGAGACATGTTCAATACTTGAGGACGTTATATTTGGCTATTATATTAGTTGGAAAAAAATAATATAAAAAAATTATATCAATTGATCACTGAGTAAATGTAGCTTAAAGTTAAATAATTATTTACCCAACGCATGGACACCGCGAGCGGGAGGGGTAGTTGTGTGGTGTTTCTTTGGTAGCGCACGCCTCTGCACCGGCCGCATAGTATGCCTACTTGCCTAGCCGCGTAATTTACTTAGTATCCATGATTCATTAATTTTTGGGAAATTAAAAAAAAAATTAAGAACCTAATTTTATTACATATTTATAATGAGAATCGAGTACTGAATACTCTCCTTAAATATCGGTATTGACTCACCAGTCATGCTGTAGATATACTTTCTCATGTATCATGAAAAGTATAGAAGAAATAGCTAAATGAATAGTTAAACGAGTATTTGCTTACTTCATTTTATTCTATGGTCCGTAAATCTATTAACTACTTATGCACCTACTGCCAAAACTGCGGGCGGCGGCACAAGATTTTGTATGGGAGCCCCCCTTTTTTTTTTATTTTACTTTAGTATTATTATTAAATAGTAAGGTACACATAGTATAACAAAGGATTTTGTGAAACATTTAAGTACCTACCTGTCGCCATTATTGATATATTATGAGCAAAAAAGGCTAATAAAATCACATTAAATATTCACCCCCCCTTAAATATTCAGACAGACAGACAGACAGACGGACGGACGGACGGACGGACGGACGGACGGACGGACGTGAACGGTCACCCACACCGCCCACGCCTTACGCCGCCTCTGCAGTGCCAAATTGATTCATATGGTCAGTGGTCGGCTTACATCAAGGCAATGTTATTTAAAATCTATCGGCTAAACTTGACATAACACGACCTTTGGATGGTTCGTCAACCGGCTACTATGGCCTAATTTCAGAGATAGAACGTACCTAAGCGTAAAGCTTCATACGTGTGAAGCAATAATATTTTTTATTTGAATGCCAACAATGTCCTACTTCTAAATACCCAACATCATCAGCCTTTTTATGAGGTACTAAAATATTTGTTTCCGTTTGTAGGTGAATTGAAAGAGTTGGCTGACACCGTCCTGTACCTGTTGAGAGAGATGCCCCCGACCACTCAGATCGGTGGGATGCTGCATTTGGATTTCAAGCTGTTCTTTCAATTTGTGTCGCAACTGATATCCTACACTGTCATTATACTACAATTCTCGAATTTTAAACATACTTAGTCTTAGTAGGTACTTGCAGTCTACCAGGGCCGGATTTATATTTTTTAAGAGTATAGGCTACTTTAATTTTGTCACTCTAACCGAAACAAAAAAAAAATGTTTTTCATCTAACCTATGCGTGTGGGGTATCTATGGATAAGTCTCCAAAAATCATATTGAGGTTTCTCATATCATTTTTTTCTAACCTGAATAGTTTGCGAGAGAGACTCTTCCAAAGTGGTAAAATGTGTGTCCCCCCCTCTAATTTCTAAAGTAGGGGCATGGTAATTCTAAAAAATATTGTTCACTAGTTTGCTATTTTGTCTATCAGGCGTTTTATTATTTAAAATATTTTACGGGTATAATTATTATTGTAAAAATTGACGGTAGAAAATACTTTGCCTTGTCACCTTTTTTTCTTTTCGCACTTACTGCGCTTCAACACAAAAAACATTGTAATAACTCAGATTATATCTTCTAAATTCATTTATTCGAGTTTCTTTGGAAATTCCACATCGTTCCCTACGAGACGAAACATTGGCGACCGTGACAGGACACTACAATCCTCAAAATTGTACATCCGGAATTCGGACTTCGCGTGAGAACAAAGAAATTGTACCAACGTACACAAGGCTCCACCTCGGCTACGTGTCATCGCACAGCATCGAGCATCGTATTCGTTGTTCCTGCGACGGGAAGTTCGGGCCGTGGAGTGGTTCAGGAAGACGGGACACATTGGACCTCGCCGGGCAGTGACGCAGCAAAAGCAGTCATCGCACAGCATCGTATTCGTTGTTCTTTCGACGGGAAGTTCGGGCCGTGGAGTAATTCAGGAAGACGGGACACATTGGAACTCGCCGGGCAGTGACGCAGCAAAAGCATCACCTCGCAGCATTAATCCCAAGATATATATGCAATATGGGTAGGTACAACTACTTGCTTTGTAGTCCAATACAAAACAACGCGAGTAAAATAAAGTTCTATATTTATAAATATAACCCATAACTTTACAAATGCAGACACAAAAGCATTACAAAAATATCAACTAATTTCGTTCTATAGTCCATTCGCGTCGATAAAGATATCAAAAGACACCAGACGTGTCAGCTTGTGTTCAAAATATAAAGAAAATAATTATCACGTGCGTTTCGAAATACAACTCAGTATATTATAATATCAGTATAATATTATATATAGTATAGTATAATATCAGTATATTATAATATCAGTCAGTGTTCATGGAACATCATGAATCTGGCGCCATATTAGACTTGAGACAAATATAACGATTTGTATTACGTAATATTTGCAACAATGACATCTAAACAAAGTCATATACCTCAGCGCACACGCCACTATATTTCGGAACGAATCAACAGTATACGCTATACAGTATACTGGGTTATATTTCAAAACTCACGCACACAGTCAGAACACAGGCTGCATTCATTCACGCGAATAGATTGTTTAGTACGCGAAGCGCATATTCTCGGAGAAGCCCAGCTTCTCAAGCGCGGGGTTGCAGGCGAAGTTGATCATGGGCGGGGGGCCGCACATGAGCACGATGACGTCATCGCCCGCCGGGAACAAGTGCTCCTTAACCATGTCCTCATTGATGAAACCCGTGCTGTATTTCCAGCCTAAAAAATGTTCAATGATTTATTCACAGACCAATATACCTATTATACTACCTGACCCGGCAAATGTTGCCAAAAAGTTGGCTGGAAGAAAATGCCTAAAGGCATTAAGCCCGCCTCTGTACCTTTATATTATGTGTGCAAAAAGTATAATAAAAAAAAGTAGATAAAAACCTATTCTCAGGCCTAACAAATGTACTATCAGAGAATTTGATTCCTAGGCAGATGGCGGACCTAAGTAGTTTGGTCGCGTTAAGTCAAACCCAGCCGACAGGCGACAGATCACAATTAACATTGAATTGACATGATCCAACTAAATGACGTTGGTCTGTCGACTGCCTAGGAATCAATTTCCTCAATGGTACTATAAGTAAAAAATACCTTCATTCGCTCTATCGATAGTGTACCACAGCTTGAATTGGTTGGGATATTCTCTTTGGTACTTCTCCAGTTCGTCCCTCAACAGTATGTCTTGCTCGGACTGGTTTGCGAAGAGCAGTCTCAACTCGGTGGGGTCGTTGGCATCCTTGCATATGTGTCTGATGAGTTGGAGCATTGGAGTGATGCCAGTGCCACCTGTGAAGCAATTAGTAAAGCTTACATCTAATTAACATTTGGCAGGGCTATTCTCAACTATGACTGTTGCTTGCTCTCAATAATTATTGTTTGTTTGCTCTATCAGCGTAGGTATTGACAAAACGGGCACAGGTATTAACATTTATAATAATAGCTCCCACACCGGTTTCGGTGACGGTGGCCGGTTTCATTGAAACCAGGCCAGCTACACTGGAGTAATTTTATAGTGCCCAAGTGTGTGCGCAGTACACGAGCACTCTCTATTCCTTTACTCTCATTACCCAGTGGGACGGAAGACCGACACGACCGGCGAGAGATCAGGCGCAGGACCGACATTTTACATGCCCATCCGACGCATGGATCATCTTACTTGTCAGACAATCAGCTGATCAGCCTGCATTGCCTAACCAAACTTGGAAATAACACGTTTCCAACGCGGGAATCGAACCCACGACCTCCGAGTTAAGAGCCACGCTACATACCACTAGACCACGTAGGCGATACAGGTATTCATACCTATTTATATGATCCAAGTGTCACATGAAATAATGACTCACAATGATAATACAAAAATCTTCTATCAAGGCTGATTCAGCATTTTTGATGTTTGACTAATTATTAATATTGTTTGTGAAATTCGCTTATCGCGCTAGAACCGTCCATTTTTCAGGGATATAAAGTATGTCCATTCCTAATTTGAGACCATTATGGACTCAAAGTATCTCCATACCAAATTTCAGCAAAAACGGTTCAGCGGTTCGGGTGTGGAGAGCTAACAGACAGACAGACCCACTTTTAATATAATATTATATGTATATAATATCAAATATGATATACAATATTATGATGAATATATTCATTTATAAAAGTAGTACCTATGGATTAACATTTTATTGATTGCATACCGTCGCGTCAATACAAAAATAGGGTAGAAGAAGTACATACAATATAATATTATAGACTGCTATAATGGTATACAGGGTATACTTATTCTGTTTTATTTTTAAAATTTTTCCTCATACAACTTTTGTACCATCTACCTTACTTTACCTTAAGTTCTTATTATATCCTATTTTTCCTGACTGTTTACTTACCAGCAATCATATTCAGTTTCTTCACCACAACTTTGACAGGTGGGTCTTTGCGGAGTTTCTTGATAAGGAATGTACCGTTCCCTGCATACTGCAGTCTCCCGGAAGGTCCCCTTACATCAATAGTATCACCTATCTTCATATTTTCCAAATATTGTGACATTTTACCACCTTCAGGAAATTTGGGATGGACATTTTTAAAGTATACCTGAAAACAATATTAGATAATTATAAATATTGTGATGATTTGTTTTAAATAAAATTAAAATAATATCATAGTTAGGTACATGACGTAGAAAAAAAATTAATGGTTATGTATGACTATTATATTATTCTAATTATGTGAAGTCAAGGTGAAATTATTGTGATTATAAATTACCTTAATGACCAAGTCAACATAGCCTTTATCTTCATCGCTTGAGACAGGTGTGTACGCTCTTATGACTAGATCATCATTCAATTTCACCGATAAATGAATGTGCTGACCAATGGGTAGACCTGAAATTTTTAAATTAAGAGAAATATAATAAGGACTTATTGAAGACTAATCATTAATTTTTAGGTACTTAATAACAATCATGAGTAAATTTATGATTCTACTGACATTTCTTAAAACAAAATTTTATGACTGTAATATGTTCTATTGAGTATCAAAAATAAAAATTACAACCAGTTTCTGAAGTATAGGGTTTTCTGTTCAGAATCTGAACAGAATACCCTATACTAGGAGATAGCTACAAAATATGTGCATCTGAACTTAGATGCACATTTTTTGTAGCTATCTCCTAAAATATTTATATTCATTATTCAACAAACAAGGTGTAGGTAATATGTGCAAGGACGTACATTTATATTATTCAAATTAATTCACACCGAATTTGAGTAATATATTCAATTTGACTACAATAGAATTCATGACAAATTTTTGTTTGAAAGGGTATATTATACTATACACTAATATGGCACATTCTCCTGCTATCATAAATTCAGGTCTCCGGTCTAAAAAATTAAATCTCAAAAATGTAACTTTTATATAACAGTCAATTGTGTTCATTCATCATCCAAATTTTTAGCATCAATTTCAATTGTGTTGCTATGACGTCATCATAGTGGTGCCGCTTGCAAAAGTTCAGGCAGGGTGCACAGTTCACTCGCACAAGTTGCATTTTCGAGATTAAAAATAAGTTATTATGTCACTTTCTTATAGTACATGGGGCAATTTTGTAAGGAATGTGATCCGTCTTCTTTAAGATTTTTAGAATTCAAGCTAAACTAGAAGTAGATATTATATTTTAATAATATATTTTATTCAATCACCAAAATTGATGTCATCTTAATTGACTGTTTCGTAATTCTTGTCTATTTTATTATCTCTACAACTTATTGTTTTTGATCCAATGACCTATGAGATCAATGAAGGATACTGATATTTAATGTCAAATATGCTGCGCTACTATTTCGGTACATTTTCCTTTTACTTCATAATGCTTAATAATATGGCAGGTCACTTTATTTATCAATATTCACTGAAACTTTTAATGTACCACTTCTATAAATTTACAGGTCTAGAAAGGCACAGATCTAATGATAATATAAACTTGTACTGGTTGGTAAATAAAAAAAAAACGTTGAAACAGCAGCAACTTACCCAAAACATGTTCAGAAGACGGTAATCCAAATCTGAATCTTCTAGTGTCATGATTTATTTCCTCTCTTTCGATGAGGGGCAGGGCATATTTCACATTGGGGTCGACTAGAGCTACCAATTTCTTGCTCTTGCTCTTAGATTTTTTACCCCACAAGCAGTTGGCTAGTACTGTAGATATGACCACCACTGAACCAACACCTATCACAATTGGCAGAACCTGACACAAGAGAAATAGGTTATGTGGTTGTTAAGTAAAAAAGTTAAGAAATTTACGGTTTCGTTTTCGTTAAATAACGTACAGGCAATCGACCAAACACTTCTGACAATGCTACTTCTAAATTATTCATCTTTGCACTAATTTGTTTTTAGCATTAACTTAATTGACCTTCAAGAAACCTCCGAACGTAGTGAGGCGAAATACTACACTGCTCCAATCGCGTATTGTTAATGAGGCGAGCGAGAGATAACTGCGGTATGAATTATATCATCAGTCTACCAGAGAGAACAGCAGCAAAAACTTAATTATGTAAAGTTATTGCATTGTTCTTTACCGTATACGGTATAAATTGTACTTACAGCACTCATTTCGCGTTAAATATTATCAACGAAACACAAGTTAACATAACTGTTTAGCTGTGATCTAACTGATTTGATATCAAAAATTTCTATTACCTCATCATAATCACTTTATTATCAGATATGCCATTTGTGTTGATAAAACTTAGTCAAACACTTCACATTTTTGTATAAAAACCGGTGTACACTTACGATTTTGGGGTTAAGTTTGAAGTCTCCCAACATTTTGCTTTCCTAGGTTTATCTTCACGCTGAAACACTAGATACACGTAAATCAGAAGTTAAATTATCTTTAACAGCACTGTTTCTTGCATAATGAATAATGATTTATGATCTTATTTAAGACATTACACCATTGGCTTGACTTACGAAACGATAGGAGGTTAGTGAACTCGAGCTCCTCCGAGCTTGAAATAAATATTCACAGAGAACGCGTATACGACTAGCACACAACGAAATTTATTTTAGTTAAAAAGTAGGGTAATATTTACCTTTCAAAAACTGAGAAATGGCTTTGTGCCAATCGATAATAATATAAAACTGGAAACGTAACCTCAATATTATGATATTGTGGTATTCTATTCCGTAATTTTTTAAATAGTCTCCTTTATGGATTAATTTATATTCTATCAGTGTGATTATCACATTTAGGAGTGTAGGTACAATAATCAAAAATATTTGTGTTTATTTAAATAATTAAAACTATGATGTTTTAATTTTAAAATTGGCGCTGAAGTTATAACAATGACAATTAGACAATGACTTTGACAGCCAAGTGACAGATGTTTTTTTTATTGTCGTTGGATAAAGTTGCAAATGTAAAACACCCAAAATCAATTATTATTAGTATGGACGCTAATTATTTTTCCATGTATTCGTATTTTTATGGTTTGTATTGTAAAAAACGCGTCCATGCTTATTAAATACTGTATCATGTCGGTGTATCGACTTTGACTTTTGGACGCACGATGATACTCGCAAATGATACACGCCGTTAAAGCTGATACAGCTCGATCCACACTAGCTGTGTATCTTCATACGCCTCGTATCCGATACACGTATCACAATCTGTGGTATGGACGTATTTTGATACTGTATCACGATACTGTCTCGCGATATTATGAACAATGAACATGATACACTGTGAATCATCCACGAATCATCCTAGTGTGTCGCCTGTCGGTGTTCCACGATCATCAAAGGGGATACAGCCTACAGGTCGTATCGTCTTGGTTGTAGTTTTTTTAATAATTCGGCTAATCATAATATTAATATTATATACTTACTCAAAATCAATAGGCAACACGCGAGTGAAGTTTTTGTATTTTTCACACGCATTTCACACGTATGTTTTTCATCATCAATTATAAATCTCGCATCAATGTTAAGGGCCTTCCCTATGAAGAATCCGTAATTTACCGTATAGAGCCTTATAAACTCATAATTTGAAAGCTACAGAGTTATAATAAAAAAAAATACAGCAATAATCTTCAGTATCTCAACATTTATTTCCAAGTTTTTAATTTTCTATTTTTAGGGTTCCGTAGCCAAATTAATGACAAAAAACGGAACCCTTATAGATTCGTCATGTCTGTCTGTCTGTCTGTCCGTCCGTATGTCACAGCCACTTTTCTCCGAAACTATTAGAGATATACTATTGAAACTTGGTAAGTAGATGTAGTCTGTGAACCGCATTAAGATTTTGATGCAAAAATGGAAAAATTATAAAAAATTTTAGGAGTCCCCATAGGTACAACTGAAACAAAAAAAATTTTTTTTCATCTAACCTATGCGTGTGGGGTATCTATGGATAAGTCTCCAAAAATCATATTGAGGTTTCTCATATAATTTTTTCTAACCTGAATAGTTTGCGAGAGATACTCTTCCAAAGTGATAAAATGTGTCCCCCCCCCCCTCTAATTTCTAAAGTAGTGGCATGATAATTCTAAAAAAAATATAATAATATGATATAGATTACTATAAAAAATACCAACTAAAATTGGTTTGAACGAGATCTAGCCAGTAGTTTTTTTTATACGTCATAAATGGTAAACCTCTAAATTTCATTAAATCGACTGAAATATAAAAATAAATCAAAAACCTTTTAATTTCATACAAAAAACCTTATTGCTGCTGCGGAACCCTTCATGGGCGAGTCCAACTCGCACTTGGCCGCTTTTTGTTTATTATACTCATGATCATGAGTATAACAAACAAAAAGCGGCCAGTGGCCAATTTATTAAAATTCAAGCATACATTCAACATATTCTCCTTAGTATTTTTTACAAATTACTTTTATTTGAAACACACGCCAATAGATCGACAATATCATAAACTACATAATATTATCCCAGTTTTAAATTTTTTTAGGTCAATTTTAACTAGACTAAGATAAGTAAAAAAAATACGGTTTTGGTGCGATCTCGGCAACGCGGCAAATGTATGGCCAAGGTCGTTTGCTCGGGGGATGGCCTTAATCCACCACAATACCCACCATGTTTGTTTCGGTTTAACACTAATTCGAAGTTCGAGTTCCCACCGGCGGCGCGGCGCCGCCTACGTCTGGATTTTATTTCTCTTGAAATTCTAGGAGGCTCAATGTAACTGTAGCTAAACTCTGAATATGTAGTGTGTGTACTGTGTAAAGTTTTTTTGTTAAAAAAATATATGATAAAAGCATAATTTCAAAATAATAATAACTCGGTGCACTCCTTCACCATATAAAATATACCTAACTGTGCAAAATTTCATTCACCTACGTTTCCGCATTTTACGTCAAACGGGATACAAAGTTTTTCGCTCGCGTATTATGTAATATAATACTATTATTATAGATTAATGATTATTAGGTATAGATACAAAAACATTTATTAACCCTCCTGGCACTCGGGTAAAAATGGATCTTCAATTATTACCTATTGTGTTAGTAATATTATGTAGCTCGATAACGGCTGAACCGAATTTTGGCTAATTTTGGTGTTAAAATAATCCTGGAAGTTCAGGGAAGGTTTTAAAGAAGAGAAATAATGGAAAAATTGCGAGTGACATTTCCAAAGTGATACGAAGTTCACCGGGTCAACTAGTATAATAATTTGTTGCTGGCGTTTGAAGTCTAGATTCCGGGATAGCTTGAGATTAGAAGTTATAAGCACAATCCCGTAATTATACAATATGTTTAAATAGATTGTTACATGTTTGTATATTATAATAAAAGGGCTCTATTGTAAAACATTTTCAATTTAATATCATTTTTTTCTTCACTTCCTTAAAAATATTATTTTACTTACATTAAAAATATTCAACGGTCACGGTTAATCACAAATTAAGAATCACCACTAGTCTTTATAATTTCTCTAATACTTTGCAAAACTCCTGTCACGAGTACAAACGATCCGAATGCGGTTAGCACCACATCTTTGATGAGGTGGTAGTTGTATTTGCCCAAGTCTCTATCCCATCTGAATATCAGGTCCAATAGTGATGGGGCGATCAGACCGAGAAATGAGTAGAAGAACGCTCCTTCCAAGCCAATCACTTGTTCAAGCCGAGGTAAAGACGCTGCAGCAACAACTGAAAAAAATATTTTTAAGATTAAGGGCCTGTTTCACCACTTCATGATTAGTGCCGAATAGGCTATCCACCACTTAACTTGACAGATGAAATATAGAGAATCTGTCAAAAAAGTTGTGGATAGCCTATTCGGCACTTTATCAGTACGTGGTGAAACAGACCCATGTACAGAGTAGAGACAGAAATGAAGCGTATAAATTTTGCTTAGTGGACCCCTAGACGAAAGACAAGACGGGCGTGATTGTGAAGAGAGAAGGACGATGTTTGATTTTTGGGAGTCTATTTTACTTATATTATCTTAATATAATTCTCTTAAGTAGGTAATTAGTTTTGACTTTTGAGTTCTAGAGAGAAGGATCAAGGAACAGAACTTTTAACTTTGAACAAAATGATTTATTGTTATTGTAGATTTGATAACTTTTTAAGCATCAGTAACCCAAGATTACTAGAAGTATTTTTGATGAAATTATCTACTTAGATGATAACACAGAAATACATAATATTATTTACCTACACTCTACAGTATAGACTATAGAACGTTAACATTCACAATATATTGGACCGCTCAAATGTGGCTCTAGTTAACTCTCTTAAAACGGGTACATATTCTCGTATTGCCGAATCTGTCCATAGCGGTCATTGACTCTCTGTCAAAAGACTAAAATTGTAATATTTCATCATTTTCTATACCTACAAACTGCGATTGACATGAAGTGACAGATGTTTCTAGTCTAAGGGCGATACTATTTTACATATTCGATGAGAACTGAGTACCTATATGAAGTACATAATATTATATCACTTCGAACTCATAAGAAGTTGAGATTATCATTCTAAGAGTTACCAGGTTTTCCGATGAATCATTAGTTTGCAACCAACCAAAAGTACGCGTACGCCTTGGTTGTTTATTCGTGGTTGCTCGTCTATAGTATGCTATTTTAATGGATGGTACCAACCGGTTAGTGTGGAGAAGACGGCCCTCATGACCGCCTGGCCGTGGTTGTGGTACCGCTGGGGCACTCGCCCCCTTACATTCCGCCACACTATCTCCATGGGGACGTAAAACTGAAGCGTGTATGTGAAGAAAATGGCGAAGATAATCATGACCTTCGCTAGTAGAGCCGGGCTGGAAAATTGAATGAATTTACCTTAGGAATTCAAAGGTAAAATAAACCTGAGCAACACATCACACCGGTTTATTTTACCTCGGCATTCCTAAGAGCCAGTCCACACGGCACGTTGCGTCAGCGCTGTCGTTTGACGCACAACCGGCCGCACGGGCGCTGCGTAATCGCAGCGTTATTACGAAGTATTACGTCAACACCATTCCCGCTTCGTCTCGGGGGCTGCTGTCCATCATGTGTGCGTTGCGACGATGCAGGGCGCCGTGTGAACACCTTGGTTATTTGTATGTAAAATAAGGCAACGGCAGCGCTGCGTCGACGCAACGCTGACGCAACGCGCTGTGTGGACTGGCTCGAAGGTAATCTTTATGTTGTAAACTTATTTAAAACTGAACGGTGGCATGTTTTGCGTTTTCAAACGCGTGTGTCTAAGTTTCTGTAACTTTTTTCAAAGAAATTTACTTCATGCGTAGAAAGTTATATTGAGAAATGTGCATTAAATTCATGCTCGATCTCTCGAGTGTTCGCTTTCTAATGTTTTAGCGTCTTCGAGTATTGTCGAGACGTATTTGGATTCTGAGCTCAGAAGTTTAACTGAATACTTACATTTCCTCAGTGGGCAAATTCAAGGTGATACTGCCTTCCGCCATCTCACCGTACCGCAAGTATCCCAGCATGCCCATGATCATGTATAGGAGGACCACGATGCTCATGGTCAGGTTCAGCACCCCGGGACAACCCAGGAAGTGTTGGGGCTTAGCCATGGTGTTCTCCACCGGTAGAACAACGCCGATACCCTCCATAGCGAATATAACTGTACTGAAAGAAATGTATGTTGTTTAAACTGTTATTGCGTTTATTCTTTTCCATACTTCCATGCCTAATGTAAGATATAAAATCACAAGCCCGATTAAGGACACAATATTAACAGAGTAGACAGAAGTAAGAAATAGGTAATGCCGACTTAGAAGCAATATTAATAAGATAGTTTTTACATGATAAGTGAATTTGGCCTTTACTCAGTTTCTATCAACATCTTAAGTAACTTAAGCATTTAATTTTAACATTATTTAAATCTAGGAAAAAAAGATCTCTTACTCTACATAAGTTAGTCTTAGAGCTCTACATTATAATAAACTATATGACGCCCGCTACTCCGTTGCGCAAAAAATCGTTAATAGCCCGGGAACCCTAAATTTTTCCAGGATAAAAATTATCCTATATCCTTTCCCGGGACTCAAAATATCACCATATCATTTATCAGCAAAATCGGTTCAGTGGTTTGGGCGTGAAGAGGTAACAAACAGACAGACACACTTTCGCATTTATATAATTATTCTGGATTCTGGATTTTAGGTATATTAGAAATAAACATACCCGATAAATAACGGTAGCCGTCCAATATCTATGGACATAGGTCTCGAGTCGAAAGTGGGAAACTCAGCGCAAATGTAGTAGAGACAAATCAGAAACGTCAGAACCAGCAACACATTAGCGAAACCAGAGAACGGTGCGAGGTATTTGAGGTTCTTGATTTGCGTGAATATCAGCACAGGAGCCAAGAACATCAGGCAGTACATAGTTGTTGTAATTCCATTGTCGGGGTTAAAGTGATCGACTATCTGAAAAAAAAAGAAAAAAGATATCTTACTTAGGCGGACTTGCGTAGATCTGGGCTAAAGTTAACTCTGGGTTAAACGTCATGTCTCTTTATCACTCTATAAACTGAGTGATAGAGATGACAGAGATGACATGATGTTTCTTGTTGAGTGACAGATTATGACATGTCACATGATGCTTAAGTTTAACTCACATTAACTTTAACTCAGATCTGTGCAAATGGGCCTTAAAGGATATAATTATTATACAGTGTGAAATTTTAATGGTTGTTTTCCCGCAGTAAAATGATTCTATCTTAGTAGTACAATAGATTTGTAAAGTTTTTTTTGTTCAAATAAAAAAAAATTTGGTCGGGTCCATACTCCACAGTAACTCGCGCCTATCGGCATAAAGTTTCCATAGTACCTACGTCATACAATTTTTTTTTTAATTTCAAAAAATAACATGCATGGTTCGATAGTATAATAAGAATAATAAGAATAATAGAATAATAAAGGTTTATTTTGCACATCACACAACACAATATTTACACAGTAGGAAATAAAACAAGGACATAAAACATTTAAATTAAGGCGTTATGTTGTGTGATGCCAAAAATGGACCCCAGCTCAGCATTAGCAGCTAGTTGCTGCACTGATTTTCTGCTGGGACCAAGATGTGACATCACAATAATGTAGTGGACAATACAAAAAGAAACAAGGGGTATACTAATTACTAAGTTAACACATTAAATAAATTAAAGAGAATAAGTAGCTAAAACATACTTTGTGTACTACTATAGGTAAATCGTTCTGCTGCGGGAAAACAACCACTAAAATTTCACGTTGTATAATACAAGGTGTGTAACACCACAATTGTGTATGGGCAAACGCCCCAGCGTCACGAGTTTCCCCATACAAAAGTGAAAAAAAAAATATCTTTCAGCGCTGCTACAGTGAACTCTATGTCAGGAACACAATATACACACCCTTAAGTATTATCACTTAGTTTTGTTAAACCCTGTATTACTGCAATGCTTTGACGCTAGAGGACAGCACCGGCATGGATAGCACACAAATAGTTTTGTTCGAAGTTTCTCAACATTTTTAGATATAAGTAATATTATGACGAGTGCAACATGTTATATTTACTATAAAGGCATTATATTTATTTTGGCGAACAACTTCCTCAGCTTTTTTATACGCTTTTTATTAGCTTCACCTGTATATTTGTTTGTAACATGTTTGTAACCGACTTCTTTGGGCGCGATTTTGACCCACTTTAAACGGCCAGATTTCGTTCAAACTTTGTAGATTTATCGAGGACCGATGACAATACACTAATTTGATATAATTATTCCATTTTTCAATTTGTATGTTTGTATGTTTGTTTGTAACCCTTTATATAAAAAGCGTGTTTTTAGTTTTTTTAACTATTACTTATTTATGAAATAAGGAAAAACGAGCAAACAACATTTTTCAAATCGGACCAGCAGTTTCGTTAGCGCGTTCAAACAAACTCTTCCGCTTTGTAATAATAAATTGAAAATTTAAATATATATTTTTTTACCTGTTTAACGGAGTCCACGAGCAAAATGACATAAACAGCGCAGGCGCCAAGTATAGTTATGGCCATTGCCCAGTCCACAAATATCCTGAAAAAAATAATAATAAGTTAATACTAAATAGGTTATAATTGAAAATAATATATATTATGTTAAAATAGCTCATCACAAAATTATTAATTGTTATATTTCTTGTTAAGTACCTACTAGGTATATTTTATTGTTATATATATTATTATTATTAATTTAATTATGTACAAGTAGATACGCCTACTTTCACTAAGATTACATCGCAAAATTGCTTGTATCAGTTAAAATTTGGCAGAATGAATTGACACTCAATTAAAATGGCATTGAACAAATTTCGGTTACGTTGGGCTTGTTATAAATATCGGTCATTTGTCTTTCAAAAATCGGCAAAGTGCGAGTCGAACTCGTTCTTGAAGTGTTCCGTACCGTTATAGACAACAAAATTTTGTATAGGTCCACACCCCTCAAATATTTATTATATTTTATTTTTATTATTAATTATAATAGTAAGTACACATAAAATATAATTAAGCATTTTGTGAAATTTTCAAGTACCTGGTACTTGTTTCCGTTCTTGATATCGAGCAAAAAAGGCCAAAAAGTCACGATTGTTGTATGGGAGCCCTATAATATAATTTTATTTTGTTTTCAGTATTTGTTTTACAGCAGCAACAGCAATACACAATCTATGAGCATTTCAGAAGTCTAGCTATAATGGTTCTTGAGATACAACCTGGAGACAGACGGACGGACAGAGTAATAGGGTACCGTTTATACCCTTTGGGTACGGAACCCTGAAAACCCTAACGAAAATTATTATTCCTAAATGAATTTAAAGCCTTTTGTCTTATTGCAAACTAAATGTTTCCCGCAAGTTTTATGAAAAAAAAAATTGAATTTCTTTCATAGTTGCGAGAACTGTTCATTTTCCGGAAATACCTATCTAGTTTATGTCCGTTTCGGGGCTCAAAGTATCTATACATTTCATCAGGAACGGCTTAGCGACATACATGTAGAGAACCAGAAAGTCGGACTTATTTTGTAATACCAACTAAATATTATAAATACTTATATTTTTAGTACCTCATGGCTTTAGCCATCCCCCGCAGTCTGGGTGGGCCAGTGGCAAAGACTGCTTCTACAGTTTCCGCGTAGCCCAGAGACGGGACTCGACTCACTCTTGACACTTCTTGTGAAGTTTTCACCTGAAATCAGTTGTAATGAAATCATTATAGTCTGGATACACGTTTTGAGCAGACGAATCGTTGATGCTAATAACACTCACGAGAAACACTTTTGAACATATTTTGAAAAGTTTTGTATGGTAGTTGTCTCAATATTTTTTGTCTAATAGGATGCTTATTTATGAAATCCGAGCCGCAGGTAGTAAAACGTAGTGTATAATAAACTAAAAACTTTAATCTCCTTTTTTAGATTTAGATTATAAGATTGAATAAGAATGACATTCATATTATTATAACGCAGTAAGGTAATGTACTAACAATGACAGGATTAAACGGATTTTGTAAGATAAGTTCTACAAGATAGTTAGCAAACGGGAAATAAAATATATACGCTTGACGATCATCATTTACTTTGCGAAGAAAATTAAACGGAAACCTTAAGAAAATTTAATCAAAAATTTTATTGAGTTAATAGGCTTTATTTGGCGTGGCACTCTACATCTGCTTAATTTTCATCGAAAAGTCCAGCAGTTTAAGAACAAATATTATATACTTGTATATTATTAATAATTATCAGGTGGGTGAGCCAAGATCTTTTCTTTATCGCTTCTTTATAGAAATGACGATCAAAATGTATGGAATTGACATAAGACGAGTCGAAAGTCAACGTCATATTACTCATAATATTATATTAACGAACGCTTATGTTAATTCCATACATTTTGATCGGTGAAAAAAAAAATCGGTATAACAAAAAAGTTTTGGCTAAATGGCCAGGAAAGATAATTACCAGTAGGAAGACGCAATGTGTACAAATGTATCCGAGTATGATTGTCCCGAATATTCCTACAACAGTACCGGCGTTCTTAAACGCGGCAGGCATGGCTAGAATACCTGATCCTAGAGATGACTTGAGAAGGTTTGCAAACGATCGCACGTCCCTGAAAAAAAAGGAAAGAATTGAGCAAGTGCGAGTCGGACTCACGCACGAAATAAATTGAAGACGTGAGTGGAAGAATAAGGTAAGTAACATTTCGTAACATACGGACAATAACACATTTTTTCCCTAATTATTTCAATAAAACTTGTAACTTATCTACTTCATAACCTAGCTAATATATCTGACTACACATACAATCCATAGTTTTTCTATTTCAAATAACTTTTCCGGCCCTAAAGTCTCCATTTAAGCAAAAAAACGGGAAGTTTTTTCATGTTACTTACCTTATTCTTCCACTCACGTCTTGGAATGTGTCCCGTGTAAAGAGCAAAAATAAACCAAAAATGGCGTTTTTATCCTTTGAGTACGGAACCCTTAAACTATAAGCAAGCTTAAAGAAAGTTACTTAACTAAATTTTTATAAAACTTATTACAAAAACTTTAAAGCTGATACAAACTTAAGTAACAAGCAATTTCAAGGAGGAAATTTTTTAAATAGTAACCGCCTGATGGATAGATAAATACTTTTTAATGTCCCCTGATTGCTGATCTAACTTTGATTAAAAACAGATAATATCTGCGGGTCAATCATGAAGAGGTAAACAGACAGACAAACAGGCTGATACACTTTCGCACTTATAATATTAATATGGATATAATAAAAAAGATGATGCCGGCACTCCGGTGAAAACTTGATTGTTAACCCATTTATTATGAAAATAGATTAAAAAAAATAGTTTTTTTTTTAAATAATCTAAGCCCTTACAATCGATTAAAAAATATCGACAATCGAAAAAAACAATCGATTGTTCGATTAATCGATTTCGATGTTACAACACTACTCTCCAACCGTCTTACATTTTTTCGATCAGCACACGTGACCTGACGCGAGTTTCACAGTTTTTACCCATGCCATCCCACAAAAGTGCTCAATGCCGCTAAAGAAGTTTTCACTTCAAAAACTTTACATGACGTATTATACTCACGAATTAGGGTGTTCAAGTTTTCTATTTTGAAACGGATCGTAGTCCTCTATGTTGTCTTTACATTTTGTGTTGATTGTGTTTATTGATATCGTCGACGGGAAGTCTCCATGTGTAGTTATTACAGCCCTGAAGAACATAAAAAACACAATATAATAATATTATTATTTACTGATTACCAAAACACAAATTTTTATTTTGTTATTCTCGCTATTTTAGTCTTGAAACATATTTTGTAGAAGACCAGGGAAGTTTTATACTTATTATAAACCTTCTATACGAATGTTAAAAAACCGGCCAAGTGCGTGTCGGGCCACGAGCAATATAGGGTTCCGTAGTACCGCTAGTTTTTGATAATTTTTGTATGGTCAATGAATGTACATTTATAACGTATTTTACACTACTAACAACATCATCTCAGTTACGATTTCGAAAGAAAGTTCCTTTATACTTCGCCGAATATTTTTTTAGTTGATCGACTATTACTCAAAAACTTATGAAGTAGTTAGTTAGCTCACGAGTCACGGCTGAGATTTCCTTTTGAATTTATCATATTTCCTACTCCGTGAATTTTTTCACATTTCCGAAACAACCGTTTAGCTGGTAGAAGAGGGGACACGTTGGACTCTTAACGATTTTTCCACTTTAAAATTCTTCGTATAAATTCACAAATGGATCCCTATATCGGAAAATGATCTTAGAATACTCGTAATATTTTTAAAAACTTTGGGGGTGGCGAACAGGGCAATCGCCCATCACAAGATATTTTTTCGTAAGACTCTCAGGGTCCGCAAAGACCTGCCGCCCAGGGGCCTCGCAAAGAACTTCCGCCCGGGGTCTCGCAGTAGGTAAGGCCGCCACTACTCATATCCTGTATAAGTAGGAATCCAGACCCTAGCTAAACTTTATGGAATCCTTTATACCAGGGGTGGCCCCAACTTTATTATTTCTACTGTTTACTAACGCAACCATGTGCTCTACCAAGTTCATACTTCTCGAAATCTTAAATGAAACAGCATAGTTTAGCTTATTGGTCTGGTAATCTAGTCTAATAAATTGTAATGTTATCTTATCGCAGCCCGACTAAATATCTTTGACTAACTTTTTAGGGTTTCGTAGCTAAAATATCAAAAAAGAAACCCTTATAGATTCGTCATGTCTGTCTGTCTGTCTGTCTGTCCGTCCGTATGTCACAGCCACTTTTCTCCGAAACTATTAGAGCTATACTATTGAAACTTGGTAAGTAGATGTAGTCTGTGAACCGCATTAAGATTTTGATGCAAAAATGGAAAAAATATTAAAAATTTTAGGGGTCCCCATAGGTACAACTGAAACATAAAAATTTTTTTTTCTTCTAACCTATGCGTGTGGGATATCTATGGATAAGTCTCCAAAAATCGTATTGAGGTTTCTCATATCACACTTTTCTAACCTGAATAGTTTGCGAGAGAGACTCTTCCAAAGTGGTAAAATGTGTGTCCCCCCCGTCTAATTTCTAAAGTAGGGGCATGATAATTCTAAAAAAAAATATATGATGTAGACTACTATAAAAACTACTAACGAAAATTAGTTTGAACGAGATCTAGCCAGTAGTTTTTTTTATACGTCATAAATGGTGAACATAAATCTAAATTTCATTAAATCGACTGAAATATAAAAATAAATCAAAAACCTTTTAATTTCATAAAAATAAACCTTATTGCTGCTGCGGAACCCTTCATGGGCGAGTCCAACTCGCACTTGGCCGCTTTTTGTTCTTAAATCATTGTAATCTGTAGCCACCCGCGCCAGCTAAAGCGCACGAGGAAAATGTAACAAAACCGTAATAAAATTATAAAACAAAGACTCTCTCAACAACTAACAGAAATAATCTTATTAAGTATTAAATCTACTTAATTCCAGTTTTACTGAAAGTAAATTTCATCATTAAGAATTGTTGCAACCTATATTATTAACATTTTAATAATTGTTACCTTTATCCATACATATAATAAAACTGTAGAAATGGAAATTCTGTACATTAAAGATCAAAAAATAATAAGCAGGGGGTGTTACTACATCGCTATAGAAGCCAAAACTGTGGTTAGTTTTTTGTCTGTCTGTCTGTCTGTATGTTTGTTCCAGCATCACACGAAAACTACTGATCCGATTTAAATGCGGTTTTCGCAGATATATTTGTCTTCTTCCAACTTAACATCTGGTGTACTTATAAAAAAAATTCCCTCTAAGGGGACAAAAGAGGGTTCAGAATTTGTATCAAACTTTTGTATATAACACGAAAACTACTTTTCCGAGTTGCATACGGTTTTCGCAGATATATTTGTCTGCTTCCAACTTAACATCTGGTGTATAAAATTCCCCTCCCCCACCCCTCTAAGGGGACCAAAAAGTGGGTCAGATTTTGTATCAAACATTTTTCTTGGACTTCATATCGACGCCCCCACCGAATAACCGGACAATGTGCTATTGTGGGGTTTTTGCTGTTATGCGTTTTTTGGCATCTAGAAGTCAAAATACATCATGTGAATTTTTTTCAGAATTTTCCTATGGATATTTACAAAGATATAAAAAATTATGTGTTTATTCCATAACAATACTTAAAATTGTATTTTACACCAAAAACCGGGCAATAGGCTATTGCGAAAAAATATGTCAAAACGATTTGACGATAAACGAATATTGCATGATTATTCGGGTAAATACATTGCTGCCTACTGCACATTTCCACTCCTGCAAATCCCACTTTCATACTCCTTCCACTGAGGTAGCCGCTGATTACCCGCCTCAGGTTCCCCAGACACCTAACTTCAGCTAACCGAACCATTACAGCTGGCCACCAAGCATTGTTGAAGGCCTCTCCTGTGTCCAGCGATACCATAATATAAATTTTCTCCTTCTCTCTCTTCATTCTGATGTGGTTCACTAACCTATAGAGGGCGTATTCGGTGCACCTTTGTGGCATAAAGGCATATTGGTTAGGTTTTATTTTGGACAACTTGTAGAATCTGAGTCGAACGACCATCATATCGCGGTGATCATCTCAGTCCACTCACCTCCAGCCTCCAGTCTCAGACCAGCATCAGATCAGTAATCGCAGAGGTTTGCACGGGACCCAAGAGTCAGGAATAGTGAGACTTTCTTCATTAAAAAAATAAGAATGTCTGACTGTCCCTGGCTAGCTTTTTTTTAATGTCTGAAGTCGTCATAGACGTAAGAACGACCAGCGATCATTTTGGAAGACATCAAGTGGTAAAGTTCTTCCTTACATTCGTTAAATTATGTACATTTCTAATATTAATATCATAATCTGTTTCGATTTTTGTAATGAGCATGCGGGTTTTCTCACAAACAAGCATGTATGGGTAATACTTGCTACAAAATAAACTAAACGTGACCGATAAGCAGCGAGATTTGTTACAAATAAACGAGAACGTATTTAGATATTTTCTTCTTTCGCAAATACTCCTAAGAAGTGCTTAAAATTGTCACGACAGCACTTGTTACAGCTTCACGCCTGCAAGCAGCTGTTGTCAGACAGTCAAACGTTATTCATGGAAGTGGTCCTGCAGCCTGCAGGTCCTAGTGGGTTCCAACTCAGTATTTAATTAGGAATGAAATCTGCTATAAGATGTGCTGCTACAGTATTGTGTGTGTGTATTGTATTGTAACTTGAGAAGTTTTTAACATAGTTTTGATCCTGATTACATTGAACTGTACTACGATGTAGATAGAAGTCGACGATTAAACCACCATCATATAAGAAAAGGCCTACGATCCTCTCGGAACACTGTCTAAAGCAAATTCCTGCTATTATCATTCATTTTATTAGAACATAATATGATATTGATTATTGTAACACCAACTCAGGTGGCGATGAGGGTTATGAATTATGACTAACGTTGTAATTAACTGCAATGATTATAAGTACTATTAAAATGATAGAGCCAGTCTCCAGAGTATATTTTTTCGAATCTAGAGCTGATTCGATTGCAAGAATGTCATTTATGACATCAAATAATGAATGTATTTAAACAAAAATACATATTATTTTTATTTTACCTATAGTAGAAAATCATTGGAATAAACCACAATGACCATAATTATAAAGTGTACAATATTTTTTAATCACCGAAAAGTAAAGTAATACGTGTTTACCAATATTTTTATCCTAAACAATTTCCCCGAATAATATTGCAATGAGATATTATATGTGCATTTTATTACAGCCGAGACGCAAAATTACCCGAATAACCATACAATAGACAATGATGATCAGAGCTTGGCCTACTCCAGAACGATAAGTTGCGTTTTGCTTTATTAAAGAAAAACCTTTGGTGGCAATTAAATATTATTGAAATAGCAAGATGGGCAAAAAAATTAGCTTTCATTTGAGATATAAAAAGTCTTTGAAGCTTTTTTTTTAACGGAGTTATTAACAAAAATCAGTTTTTTGGCTCTCCTGAACATTTTCATTTTTTCGATTGTCCGGTTATTCGGTGGGGGCGTCGATATCATTTACTGTGTTTTCCAACTTAACATCTGGTGTATGAACCCCCCCCCCCCGCCCCCCACCCCTCTTAGGGTCAAAAGAGGGGGTAAGATTTTGTATCAACTGATGAAGTAGAAAATATACTTTATATGGCAAAACAACGTTTGCCGGGACAGCTAGTAGGTAAATAAAACTTGACCATTTTCGTTTGCCAATGACAAAATACCTTCTAAAGTCCGCTTTGCACTATGAATCGCAAGGGATACCGCGAAATGCCGAAAACATTATATTATGTACTTAGTATGTAGTGGATTTCAAAATTTTCGCAGTGTTCCTTAATTTTTTTTGTATTAAGTACTTAAAATGTCTGGAATAGGCATCAGACGCTTAGTCTATTTCAACACTTCCTATTTCCTGTTTCAATCACTAAACTTGACAGATAGAGTATGGAGAATCCGTCAAAAAAGTTGTGGATAGCCTGACCGGCACTTTATCAGGAAATGGTGAATAAGGCCCTTAGTCTAACAAACACTTCTATAGTTCTGTTATAGTTATAGCGATTAAATACGAGTGATTTACATCTATAACACCTCTAAGGGCCATTAGCATATAATTTATTTAAGTATATTATATTATTTATTTATATTTTTATTATATTTTCCTTATTAACCCAAGGTTTACTTTAATCTGATTGGTACAATGCATTAATGGGCTTTAGAGTTTTATCGTGTTTTTAGGGTTCCGTACCCAAAGGGTAAAAACGGGACTCTATTACTAAGACTTCGTTGTCTGTCCGTCTGTCCGTCTGTCTGTCTGTCTCCAGGCTGTAACTCAAGAACGGTAATAGCTAGAGATTTGATATTTTCACAGATTATGTATATCTGTTGCCGCTATAACAACAAATACTAAAAATAAAATAAAATTAATATTTAAGGGGGGCTCCCATACAACAAACGTGATTTTTTTGGCCGTTTTTACTCTATATCAAAAATGGCAACAGGTAGGTACTTGAATTTTTCACAAAATCCTTAGTTATAAGTGTACTTTAATATTTAATAATAATATTAAAATAAAATAAAAAAATAAGGGGGGCTCCCATACAAAAAACACAATTTATGGCCTAATTTTGCTCTATAATGGTACGGAACCCTTCGTGCGTGATTCCGACTCGCACTTGGCCGATTTTTTTCTATAGGTAATATAATTACTATGATCGTTCTGTGAGACTCATGAATTAGTTGATCGTTAGTCGGCTCGGCGAACTATTTACAGACACCGTAGGCGTGTTTATGCGTCTGATGCATTCGCAATACCTCCGTGATCTTGGGCCAAATTCCTTCTGACTTTGAAATAATAATTTGGCGCCATTCTCATGTGCTGCACTTTATTACCTTAGTGATTGCGATCCATTACATTTTTCTACATGGCAACAGGCAAGGTTAAGGAAATGTCCCGAGCCGAACATTTTGACTACGATCCTATCTTAAAAAAACACTGAAAGAATTTTGGACAAAAATTTATTGAACCTGAGATAATAGCATTAATATTGGTAGGTTGTTCTAGATTTTGTTATAAATTCTGGAGACACCATTTACCGATTAAAGTTGAGCTTTAGAATTTTTTTAAAGTACCACTTTGAAGTATGAATAATATTACATAATAATATATTCTTTACATAACTTTCTTTAAAGTATACAAAGGTAGACAATATTTTGAGAAGCTTAACGTAAAATAAAATTGTTATTAATATATAATTCAAATAAATAATTGTAACGAAATCTATTTTACTTTTAGATAAAATTTAGAGTTATTAAATTTATTAGTAGACATCGGATTATATGCACGATCAAAGTGCCGAAATATGCATAATATGCACGAAAAATGGCCAATATATGCAAAAAATATGCACAATCAGAACCACTTATTATTAATAACATTTATTGTTTTTTTTTGAAGAGCCTTCCAGAGGTGCCGTTAATAATTATTGCGTCAATATTCATCGTTCCATCAAATCGGGGATTTTTCATTTCTCACCTACTTTATACTATATTTCATACCTACTTTAGGTACCAATAATTTTCTACCAACATTTTCCGATTGCAATCTTAGTGCCCATGAAAGTTTATTACTTACCTTTATTTTTTTTAATGTTGCCAATTACAAAGAAAAATTTTGTTTCCTACAAATATATTATTGTATTGTTACGTGCTGAGGTTCGATGATTCGGAGGAAAAGACCTGGTGACTCTCTTGAAGACTTTTATTTGCACTACACTTAACACTTACACTACACTTACACACACTAGAACACTATGTCTAAACACTAAGCACTAAGTTCAAACACTAAGCACTATCACTGGTTCACTCACTAAGTCACTTGTTTCTCACTCCCGAAGTCGCTTTGATTATCGCTCACTCGAAAACATTCGAAGACTGACTGGCCGGCTCGTCTAGCCGCGTATTTATACGGGACGGGGCGAGCTCTGGACCTTACGAGAATATTCCACAACATGTAAACAACCGTGGGAAAATTCTCGAGCGGGTACGAGCAGGTAACAAAAACATACAAGTAGCGGCATCTGGTATTGAATAGGGGATTTACGCTGTCTGTGATCTCACGATAGTAAATAGCTTTGCGTGGCCGCCGCTAGATGACACTACGTGTCCGCATTCGTAACACTACTCCCCTCTTAGAGATGCTCGTCCCGAGCATCATTGTTACTGCCATGGTAACGCGCCAGACGGTCTATGTGTACCACTTTGAATGTCCCTCTTGGTTGCTTTTGAATCCTATAAGTCACATCATTCAATCGGGTAACCACTTTGTATGGGCCGTCCCACTTGGTCTGCAACTTTGGAGATTTCCCTTTTCGACGAGTTGGGTTATGCAGCCACACCAGTGTCCCTTCTTCGAAGCCGCTCGTGTTCGATTTCCGGTCGTATCTGGTCTTCATGTTCTCACTTGAATGTAACCCATTCTCCCGAACCATGGCGTGTATATAGCGCATCTTTTCCCTCAAATCGCAGACATAGTCTTGTACGGTCTTTGGTTCCTCCGGTGACCCTCCTGTCAAGAGGTCTACTGGTACTCGTAGTTCTCTACCGTAATTGACATATGCCGGGGTAGCCTTTATGCTCTCATGCTCGGCGGTACGGTACGACAGAAGGAAGAGCGGTATGTACTTGTCCCAATCCTTTTGTTTGTCATCTACCAATTTCGCCAAATGCCTCTCAAGGGTCTGGTTAAATCTCTCAACCATTCCATCAGACTGTGGATGGTACGCGGTGGTCCTCGTTTTATGCATTCCCAAGATTCTGCACACTTCCTGGAAGACCTGCGATTCGAAATTCCTGCCCTGATCAGAATGGATTTCCAGAGGCACACCAAAGCGAGATATCACTTCTTCCACAAGCTTAGAAGCAACTGTCGTAGCTTCTTGGTTTGGTATGGCGAACACTTCAGGCCACTTGGTGAAGTAGTCCATGACGACCATGAAATACTTGTTTCCCGACTCCGTTACAGGAAATGGCCCAGCTACATCAACTGCAATTCGTTCCCACGGTGCGCCAACGTTATACAACCGCAGGTTCCCACGGCTCCTGGTTTGTGGTCCCTTCACTGCAGCGCAAGTAGTACATTTGCGGCACCAATCCTGCACGTCATCTCGACAATGCAACCAGTAGAATCGTTCCCGCACTTTTGTTAACGTCCTCTTGACACCTAGATGACCTCCTGATACGCCATCGTGCATTTCACGGAGAATATCTGGTACTCTCGCTCTTGGGACAACTATCTGAAGATGGAACTCTCTGCCGTTAGTCTTCTCCCATTTCCGGTAGAGTATTCCGTTTTGAAGTACCAGACTCTCCCATTGCGCCCAGTACGCCTTAGTGACAGCGCCCGTGGGTGCAACCTCACTCCAGATTGGTTTTACATCACCCCGTTTCTTCCATGTGATGATGTGCCGAAGGTCGTCATCTGTTTCTTGAGCCTCTCTCATAGCATCATTCTCCCATGGGCCCAAAGGACTTGTTCTCGTTAACTTTATTGTCACTTCATTAGATTCCTGCTTAACACAATGTTTGCAGTCTTCTGAACACGGCCTTCGTGAGAGTGCGTCGGCGTTCCCATGCGACTTTCCGCTGCGGTGTTCGGTCTTGAAGTCGTACTCCTGGAGCTGCTCAATCCATCGTGCTACTTGACCTTCTGGGTTCTTGAATTGCAGTAGCCACTTCAAGGCTGCGTGATCAGTTCGCAGTAAAAACTGTCTGCCGATGAGGTATTTGCTGAAATGTTGTAGCGTCTTTACAACAGCCAAGAGTTCTCTTCTTGTCACACAGTAGTTTCTCTCTGGCTTGGATAAAGATTTGCTGAAATACGCAATCACAACTTCTCTTTCACCCTGTTTTTGAGATAACACCCCTCCAATGGCCGTGTTGCTTGCGTCCGTGTCGACTATAAACTGACCTTCAGGTTGTGGATACCCCAGGATTGGTGTTTCACACAGATGTTTCTTCAGTTTCTGAAAAGAATCTTCAGTAGTCTCGTCCCAGATGAACTGTCGTTTATCTTCTGTCAGCCGGTGTAATGGCTTGGCTATCTCCGAGAATCCCTTAACAAAACGCCTGTAGTAGGAGCATAGGCCGAGAAATGCTCGCACTTCGGTCTTGTTCTTAGGGGTTGGCCAATTTTGAACTGCTTCCAGTTTCTCCGGGTCCGTCTGGATTCCATCACTGGAGATAACATGGCCGAGATAATTGACCTTACTCCTGAATAATCGACACTTTTTCGGATTCAACTTTAACTTGGCCCCCTCTATTTTGGCGAAAACTCGTTCTAAGTTTCGCAAATGGTCCTCGAAGTCGCGGCCAACAATGATGACGTCGTCCAAGTAGACTAAGCAAGCCTCTCCAACTAAGCCTGCCAGTACACACTCCATGAGTCGCTCGAATGTGGCAGGTGCGTTGCACAATCCAAAGGGCATGACGTTAAACTGCCATAAACCTTTACCGGTGGAAAAAGCTGTCTTCTCCTTGTCTTTTGGATGAATTTCCACCTGCCAGTATCCAGATTTCAAGTCCAGGGTCGAAAACCATTTCATGCCACTCAAGGTATCCAGAGTGTCGTCGATCCGAGGTAATGGGTAGCTGTCCTTCTTAGTGACATCATTGAGACGCCTGTAGTCCACACAAAATCTTGTGCTGCCATCTTTCTTCTTCACTAACACAACAGGCGAGCACCACGGACTTGCAGACGGTTCAATAATTTTATGCCTTCTCATGTCCTCCAGAAGGCCTTCCACTTCCTTCTCCTTTGCAATTGGTATCCGTCTTGCTCGTTGACGAATTGGGTTCTCGTTTCCGGTATCTATCCTGTGCTGAACCACCGACGTTCTTCCAAGGTCGCCTTCTTGACTGGAGAAGATATTCGCGTGGCGCTGTAAAAACTTCTTAGCTTTCATCCTCTGCGAATAAGTCAGATTACTCTTGCAGTCATCGAGTAGCTCAGTCACTAATCCATTGTTGCTGCTGTTTGCGGGCTCTGCGTCCGTCGTCGAACTGCACTTTCTCATCCAGACAACTTCCTCGCACTTTCCAATGACGTCACCTTTGTTCAAGCAGATCTCGCGTTCACCAAGATTCAAAACCCGGACCACAGCGTGACTGCTTCCACTAACAAGGGTTCTTGCCGTCATCAGTTTTCGTGCTGATGTCTTGGTGGGTGTGTCTTCGATCAACACGCATCTGTTAGACTTGTTCTTTCCAGCTGGCGGTAGTTTCACCAGCACCCGGGCTTCCGCTCGTCCAGGTATAATGATTTCCTTTACACATGCGACTTTCCCGCAGGCGCCTCCAAGGATGAAAATTTCTTCTTCGCCACACTGGAAAACTCCGTCAGCGACATTAATCCTGCAGTTGTGCTTCTTCATGAAATCCAAGCCCAAGATGCAATCATCCATTATTTCAGCCACGATAACGTCATGAGGGTATGAGGACCCCCCTACATTAATCGTAACTGACATTTCTCCCAGGACGGGTATTGGTTGACCGGAGGCAGTAAGGAGCCGACAGTTAATTCTCCTCTTGTGTCGTCTTGCGGCTTTTACCAGATTTGGGTTCACTATCGTTCTAGAGGCTCCTGTGTCTAGAGTCATTTTGCAATCCGTCCTGTTAATAGTCCCCTGAATCACAAGACTATTCCCGCTGCATGCTTGGGAGATAACGGTTATCGGGGCTCCCTCCGCATCAGCCAGTACTCGCCCCTCAGTCCTGGCTTTTATTCGTTTCCCTGCTCCCGGGCAGGGGACGAAGCCCTTTGCTTCTTCAGCTCCTCCATCTGTTCCTCAAGCCTTTTCATTCTTGCCATCTGGGTATCCTTCTGCGGGCAGTTGAGCTGAAGATGGCCCCTTTCGCCGCACTTGTAGCACATGGCTCCAAAACTTCTCTTCGTAGGAGCTTTGACCTCCTTCACTTCCTCCGAGACCTCGCGGATTTTATAGGTCTGACGTATGTCACGCCGGACAGCCTCGACCTCTAGAGCATGCGCCAACGCTTCCTTTAGCGAGGTGTGGTGACGTAGCCTTACTGCAGCTCGGACTTCCAGATCCCTGATTCCGTCGACAAAGGCTTGAATAGTGTTTGAGTCAACCATCTTGGAGTCTGCTCCTGGATGTGCCTTCTTGACCAGTTTTTCAATTTCCAACGCCCATTGTTGTAGTCCCTCTCCTGAGCGTTGGACTCTGTCACGAAGTTGGGCACGGAACACGTGCTCCAGGTGTCGCTCCCCGTATCTGGATTCAAGCGCCTCCATCAGATCTTGGAACCCATTTCCTGTGTGTGCTTCCAGGACCGACAAAGCTTGCCCTCTGAGCGCAACAGTGAGAGCGGTCAGGCATTGGTCTTCAGTCCATCCGTTGGCAGTAGCAACCGTCTGGAATTGCTGACGATAAGCGTTCCAAGAAGTAGTACCGTCGTATGGTGGCACTTTAACTTTTGGTCCTTGTACCACTACTCCGGTAGTTCCACTCGACGTCGCGACTCCTGTGGTTTCCAGGCGCACTTTCCACTTCTGTAGTTCTGTGAGGCCACTTTTCACATTTTCCATATCCACTCCTAGCCCGGTGATGCGTTCTTCCATTATGTCGACATCTTTCCGAAGCTTGGTCACCGTGTCACCAACATCCTTTATTGCCAATAGCGCTTTTTCTTGGAGGTCCCTTTGTTGCTCTTGAGACTCCATCATTGCCCGAATGTCAGCCCTTTGAGAATCTTGCAGAGCGCCGAACTTGTGTTCCTGGGCCTCTTGCAAAGCGCTGAGCTTGCGGTCTTGTGACTCTTGTAAAGCCCGGATTAACCCAATTATGCTTTCCAATTGAGGAGCCATTTGGGGGGCCGTAGAAACTGCGGGCGAGGCATGGTGGCTGGAGCCAGTTGACGGGGCTTGAGCAGACGGGGCCTGGTGGGCGGGGCCAGTGGGCGTGGCCTGAGTGGGCGTGGCCTGGTGGGCGGAGCCAGTGGGCGTGGCCACACCCAAAGTGGGCGGGGCCTGAGGGGCGTGGCCAGTGGGCGGGTCCCGGTGGGCGGGGCCAGTGGGTGAGGCCTGCCCCGCAGTGGGCGGAGCTTGGTCCCCAGTGGGTGTAGCCTCCGCAGCCTGTTGCGTCCTTGTCCTGACACTCCCCTTGAAGTCCTCTCTCGGAGTCAATGGCATCTCCAAATCTCACTTCCGACACCAGTTGTTACGTGCTGAGGTTCGATGATTCGGAGGAAAAGACCTGGTGACTCTCTTGAAGACTTTTATTTGCACTACACTTAACACTTACACTACACTTACACACACTAGAACACTATGTCTAAACACTAAGCACTAAGTTCAAACACTAAGCACTATCACTGGTTCACTCACTAAGTCACTTGTTTCTCACTCCCGAAGTCGCTTTGATTATCGCTCACTCGAAAACATTCGAAGACTGACTGGCCGGCTCGTCTAGCCGCGTATTTATACGGGACGGGGCGAGCTCTGGACCTTACGAGAATATTCCACAACATGTAAACAACCGTGGGAAAATTCTCGAGCGGGTACGAGCAGGTAACAAAAACATACAAGTAGCGGCATCTGGTATTGAATAGGGGATTTACGCTGTCTGTGATCTCACGATAGTAAATAGCTTTGCGTGGCCGCCGCTAGATGACACTACGTGTCCGCATTCGTAACAGTATGTATCGGATGTATTGCTAAAGTCTGCGAAGTAAATATAGGTATGGACTATGGGGCCACATATTTTTAATAACTTGATATTTATCGTACCTCTATTGCGTGATATCGGTGTGTATTATGATAGCTAGTTTGGAGACTACGAGGGCATAAAAGGACTGAAATATGCACTATCAACGATAAATTGTCAAAATATGCACAAACGCCTAAAAAGTGCCATTATATGCATTTGCATATTATGCAAATATGCAAATGCATATAATCCGATGTCTATTTATTAGTATAGCAGTTTACCAAGATAATAAAAATAATTTAACGTCTTTAAATTATTTTTATTAGTATGATTCACTGATTTTGCCCATTTTAGACTAGTATGTTGCGAAGGAGGCTCGTATAGTAAGATGATCATAGGTCGCACTGACCTCAGAGCACTCATCACCGTTCATAAAAAACTTGAACCTAATAAATTAAGGAACAACCTGATTAAGGCTTGCATAATATTATGCCAATATTATTGTTCCCATATCAAAACAAAGTGTAAATAAAGTATTTCAAAATATACACCAGGAAGTTTAAAAAACCTCAAAGTCATAACATTCAAATGATTCGAGCTTTAAATTTATTTTTTGATATTTTTAGGCAATTGCCTTTTTAGAAAATAACAATGATTAGTGATTACTTACGTCGAACTGAACTCCTTCATGTTGTAGGTGTTCGCCATATTTTTCAGTGTTGTCACTGTTTTTATTTACGTTTGTATTTACGTGAGTCGACACTCGACACTACATTATTGTCGGCTCTCCGCGGACCGTGTAATGTGGTACGCGATCTCACAACCAGTTTGCGACGACTCGTATAAAAGGTGTTTCAGTTTTGGCACACTCTGCAGTTTGGTAGTCAACATAATGACTAATGAGCCCTGTTTTTATTGTTCTGTGAATGAGCCATTGAAATATTGTGGTAAACATTATTGTGTCGCACCAAAGGGATACTCGTTATAATTGTAGATAATAAATGTTTCTGTATTAGATTTTGTTAGGTGTAAATTACGCTTTGATGTCAAAACTAATAAAGTGTGTTTCACATTTTTCCTACTGTTAGCTTTTATTAACCTTATAAAGTCTTAAAATGCTCATGCATAAAGTAAATGACTGATTAATGTAGATAATAATAATATCATAGTTTGTCATTTCTTGTGGTCACTTAAATGTTAAAATTTCACAATTGCATACAGCCTGCAGGTTTCCAACTAAACCTGTTTGGTTTTGTGTACCTCATTATCTGCAACCTGCTAACTTTCAAAACTAAGTCTAATCATGATCAACTAATTATTATTATTATTTTGAATTTGAGTCTTTAGTTTTCAGCTTTTGCCATTTTACATTTTATAATAATTATAATCTACTTATCAAGTTTAATTTGTTTTTTATAAAACTCATTATTTATACTTATTATAAATAATGAGTGTGACAGTTGGCAGCAGTTGTCTTAAAACGGAGACAATTTATTAACATACTGTATAATGATTTTCATATTGCATGGGTGATTGCATAATTTACTCTATATCATCACATTATAACTTTAAAATTCATATGATCCAAGGTAACTAGATTTTACCCACAAGTTCGTACGTGTAAACCTTAGGTACATTTTTCAGGATAAAAGTAGCCTATTTATTTATTTTTGACTTCTTTAAGATGATATGATTATTGATTAATCTATACCTCGTTTTAAATATTAATTTCGTGACCGCAAAAGCAGCGAGTAGGTAAATGTCACTTTCACTTTCGCTTAGGGACTCGATTCTGGGGGCCTACCTCTGAAACGGTGAACTGAAATCATTCAAATCTTCGCATCCAAAGCCCACCGAATTACCTTACTCTGAAGTTACATCGGGCTACCTATTCGCTTTAAAATTTTGGACGTGACGCTAATATCGTGGACGTCCGCGGAAAAACGATAACACGGAAGTAAAATGTATGGACATAAAATTATGATTTATAATGAAGTCGATTTTAAATTACCGTCGACGATAACGTTAAAACGTGCACGTTAGAGGCCATGACGAAGTGTACACTCTTATGAACCGCATAAAACGTCCACGGTGCTTAAAATTAAAAGGGCATTTAACGTGTCCAACGTTTTATCGTAGAAGGCGGCGTCCACGATAACGTGACGTCAAGAATTAAAGCGCACATTGTCTGTAGTCTATCGTAGTCACGTGACAAACTTCGGAGCACTGATCTCTATTATACAAGTACGCTGGATTGCTAATACAGACCTGCTTTTTGTGCCTATTTGAAGCGGAATCAGCGCCCCCATTATTCGGGTAGAGAACTAAATTTGACGTAACCACAACCAATAACAACAGTTGTCATCACTAGTATTAGTTCCAAATACTCTCACTACTGCTATCAGCGCCAATATGGCGGCTTTCAAACGTCATTTTTACGTCAGATTTAGTTCTCTACCCGAATAATAGGGGCGCTGATTCCGCTTCAAATAGACACAAAAAATAACTGTCATATCAAAGGCTATCAGCAATCCAGCGTACTTGTATGGAGATCAGTCTTCGGAGGCATGTGTGATAATATTACAAACGTTGGCCCGAGCCCCGAACTTTCCAACGAAAGTATTTTGGAGTAGGAAACGGCCCGATCTTTCGACTGCGCTTAGAAGTGGACCTCCTGATTTTGATTTTCGATCGTCAATTAATCTCCCTTTGATCGCAGGATTTCTCACTACGCAGTTTTTTGTTTGAAAGCTATGAGCGCAAGTCTTGTTAGCAATAGTTCATCATCATCAGACCATCATGAAGCGTTATGAGACGGCCCCATATTTTTTACTCATTTTATTTAAACTCATGTTAGTTAGACACTAATCTCTTAAAAAAAACTGATATTTAGAGCTAGAAACTAGAATTTGGCAAGTCATGAGTTCCTCTTGTGGTGTAGGCATCATGAGGTACTCACTAATAAATACTTTTTCTGGGGATAAAAGTTTGTTGGTATGAATGTGAAAATAATATTTAGTAATATTCTTAGCACATTTTTGACGCTAAAATATGCAGAAAAATATGATTAGAAAGGTATTTTTATTTCGAACACCTGTATATAAATTAACAATTTAAATAACAGAGTTGGAAAACGTTCCGTCCTGGATAAATATTTTACCTGAATACAATATGATAACCTATGAATCACAAGCAGATTCTTTCAGATTCAGAAAGACAACCGCGGTTGAATGTTTAAATAAATGGTCAGATTTGTATGAAATTTTGAGACTAGCTTTGTGGTTTTAGTAAATACTGGTAACATAAGAATAGAAAATAAAGACTTACATGTTAAAGTCACTAAAATGTGTTCTGTCCTACTGTAGCGTAAGCATTGAAGAACTATTTCACGCATTTGAGTCTATTAACAACATGTACGTCTTCATTTTATTTTTACAAGCGCGAACTGGACTATCGGACAAAATATGTATGACACACTCTATAAATACTTTACACGCGATTGTGTCAAATATTTTCAGCTTTTACATTGTAAATGTACCAAGGGCACGTGAGTACACGTACTCCTAATTACCCTACTATCTAGACACTAAAAATAAATCAAAATATTTCGCGTGTTTTAAAACAAAATGTATGCCAGATCACAGATGATATACTTATCTATATAAGTACTCGTATATAAGTATAGCATCTGATCTCATCATATTCATACCTATGTATAAATAATATTTAGTAATAATCATACTTAAGTATGAATTTTATTCGTAGTAATTCTAAGTAACCATGTGAAGTAAAAGTAGGTGTTTTAAAATGTCTATATTTTATAGTTTACGCTAAAACAGCAGTTGTAGACGAAATTTGTATGAGAGATACTTTGACTCCCAGGAAAGGACATAGGATAGTTTTTATAGTGATAAATTTAGTGTACCTAAAAATAGTGGTTTCCGTATGATAAATTACTTTTTAATAACTCGTAAGAAACACGTCTTGGTCATCAATGTTTTAGTAATTTATAGCTAAGTTTATAAACATGACTGGCGCTGATCATTGCTCTCGTGTCATTAACCATACAAATCAATACAGATCAATATTACATAAGTGTGTTCTGCGCACTTGGCTCAATCTTCTAATTGATATTATGTCAATGGTGAATGGATCTAGCGTGCGTGATGCGTGGACAATCGAGGCATCTCTTTCAGTAGCTTTTATTCTAGTTTAGGGCTTGTGCTTAAACATTATAATGGAATATGGTATTGTACAAATTATTATAATTATTATACTAATTTATAATCTACATTTATTTGGGAAAAACTCGCAGAAACATTTCCGCTATAAAAATTAATAACAACAGATTTCTTCTTCACTGTTTTTATACTTTCTTATAATATTGAAGAATAATAATTTAAGAGTAGATTCAATGCAAATAAAATGAAATATTTTTTCCTAGATTAATCATAATATTATTGTGTATCACTTTACAGTTTACTCGAGCAAAGCAATCTCTACCATAGAGAATCGTGCATCTCTTTTGATAGAGGTATCATCAAAATAGTTTATTGTTGCCGAGTACCTATGTAGGATCTGATATAATTAAAGACGTGAGTGGAGGAACCAGATAACTAACATTTTATAACATAAAGACAATTACTCATTTTTTCCCTTAATTTAAACAAACCTAGTAACTTATCTACTTCATTATCTGGCTAATTATATCGAAAAAGTGGATATATATACGCAATATAGCCAATATTGCGTATATATATCCACTTTTTCGATTTCAAATCATTTTCCCGGTCCATTTATGCACATAAACGGCAATTTTCAAACTGTTACTTGTCTGCTTCGAACACTAACGTCTTCAATTATTATCAGTTACCATTGCTACTTGTCACTTGGCTCTTTTTGTGTAGGACTATATTATGTTTATCTTGAAAGAGAGGGAAGGCTCCAAGGGGGACTAGCGCGGCGTAGCGCCGCTGCGACATGATATTATTGTGTAAACAGCCGAATATATTTTTAAACTTCTAATTTTGCAACCGTACTTAAACTTACAATGTCATCATCATGTATCACAGAATTTTGAGATTATACTGCGTAAATAAAATACTGTTACTTACTTTATTTATTAATTTATTTAATAAGACTAATTCTTACACTTATAAATGGTTTTGTTTTTACATCGATCAACTCTTCTTGATGTTCTCAATAATATCCATAATCGTCACAGCACATCCGGATACTAAACACAGAAAACCGAATAACACAATAAGTATGTTTTTCCACAGTACCCACTTATATTTTCCGAGGTTTTCCCATCGGAAAATAGTTTCGATTACTCCCGGAATGATCAATCCCAGTATAGAATAGAAGAATGCTCCCACAATGTTAATGATTTGCTCCAACATCGGTAGAGCTACCGCTATGCCACCTGCAACAAAAATAGTCAAAATTTGTATAACGTTTTAATAATCTGACGAGCAAATGTCGTTGAGAAAAACCTGGATATCTTCCAAATTATAGAGCTCATCGAAATATGTAGGTATATTATAGTTACTTATTATTGTTAAAACATTTGAATATGCACCTACAAAACATAATCTAAAATTGTATTGCTTTGAATGCTCGATGACAGCCTTTCTTGTCTTTCACTCTTATTTTGTTTGTATTGTATTAAACAGTGTATGTTTAAGATAACTTACTATTTTTTAAAGTTTCTTTTTTTAAATTGCATATAATATATAGAACTGTGTTAATTAGTAGTGACAGCCTTTCTTGTCTTTCACTCTTATTTTGTTTGTATTAAACAGTGTATGTTTAAGATACTTACTATTTTTTTAAGTTTCTTTTTTTTAAATTGCATATATATAGAACTGTGTTAATTAGTAGTAATACTATCATGGGCGAGGACGCTGGCCTCTGCAATACAGTTTACACTAGTGCAGGGGTCAGAGGCTTCTTCTTAATGTAAAACAGTTTCTGGTTCTAATAAAGATTTATTATTATATTATTATTATTATTATAGGTAATATGTAATTAAACCTATTTTAATAATGCCCTTCACATCTAAAGTATGCACCCGAGTTAAGAATAACTGTACTCTTTGCAGTTAAACTACTACAATGGCTTGTTTTTAACTGTTGAATACTTATTTAGGAATAATCCAAATTTTACTAAGCGACCTGAAATATGTACCATAAGGCAGCGGTTATAAAACTTTTTTGGAATCCTTTTGGAAAGCAAAATTCAAACTCAAACTCAACCCCAAAATAAAAGAAAAACTTTGAGCCCCTGTAACAAGAAGTGGTTGTTCATCACGGATTTTGAGTCCATGCTGTTATTCACCAGCAATAATTCTAGTGACATGTTAGAAAAAGATTCTTAAAAGTATCGCTCGCAGAGCTCCTATAAAGGCTTTCCGGAGCCCCAGGGCTTTTCTGAGCATACTTTAAGAATAGTTGCCAGGGTAAAAGGCTATTACTAAAAATATACTGACCACAGAACCAAACGATAGTGATTCTCAGCAACGTCTGCGTGAGTTCCCTGTATGACTCCTTGACGTGGGGCTCTAGGTATCGTGTTAGTACATCAACTACCACGTAGAAATGTAGAGGGTAGGTGAAGAATATGGACACTGCTATGAAAACTTTCCCACAAATAGCTGGCCTGGAAGGATAAAGTTTAAAATTTCTTTATTTTTATTTCTGATAATTTTGGTAACATCGTCCTACTTGTATGGTTTATTATGAACATAAGCAACCATTTTGTTTCCTCTTGATTATGAGCCAATTTTAGAACAAGTTCATTGCATTATATCCATATTTCTAGATCTATCCAATTTTGTGTAACTCAAAGGTATTAAAGTTTCATAAAATGTTTGATGTTGAATCAAAAATGATTGAAACAAAATATATTGTTTGCGTAGATACTATGCACAAAATATGCGTAGTGACCACATCAATTGTTTTATTAGGCTTATTTTCTACTTTCTTAATGAATTAATGATCAATATTTATGAAGTTTTTTTAAAATTAGGTTCATCAATATTATCGTCACTGATTTATGCACGGACAGCAATGTAGTGGTGGCTCTTCCCTCCACAAACTTATCAACAGCAAAATATTTAAACTCACCACTCATCAATAGGCAGGTTCAGTGTGATGGTACCACGAAGCGCTTCACCATATCTGAAGTAGCCGAATATGCCCAGGGTGGTGTACAGTACTGTGATAAACCCCATGGCGATCACCATCACCCCCGGGCAACCCAGGAAGTGCTGAGGTTTCTTCATGTTATTCTCAACTGGCATCACCACGCCTATACCTTCCATCGCAAATATTACTGTGCTAAATAATATTGTAAGCAAGATGAACCATTGGTTAATACTTTGGAAAACTTCTAGCAAATTTGTGAATTATATATTGCTATTTAAATAATCCAGGTGTTTTGAACTACCTACTTTTGCAAGTTGCATCAATAAGACGTATTGTAATAAAATAAATAATATAATGTGTCCCGACACCAGTGTCCGATCCTTTAATGTCATTATTTATGGCATATTTTATTGACAAATTGGCTCTCTCTCTCACGGTTGTAAAATGGCAACCATTTTAAAGCTTTTCTCGGGCTTTCACTCATCTGACCAATAATTATACTTCATGTAAATACTGCAGATGAAAAATGTCTCATTTGAAAAACTCATGGACTACGCTTACACAATAAACATAAATTAATATTAATGTTATGAATTTCGTGGAATAAACGAACAGAGAAACAAAAGTTTCAAATTCCTTTACTTCTATGCTTTTAGTCAGATACTTAGTTTAAAAAAAGCCTTGCCGGGGCTCAGCGTGCCGGGGCTCATCGCATAAATCCGCCGCCATACAATTTGTATGGAGGCGGATGCGCGTATCGCCCACTGTGCCAGCGCGCATCGGGGCGGATTTTTGATCGGTGGATTTTCGTCAATGCGACACGGCCCGACAAGACCCGCTACGCCCCGGCAAGACCCGCTGCGCCCCGGCAAGTGACGCGCGGATACGATGCGGCCCGGCAAGCCCAGGCCCACGCCACACCCCGCATCGCCCCGCCGTCACTCATCGCGCAGACCATGGCAAAGCGTTGCGCGCCGACCCGTCCCGGCCCGCCCCGGCACGCTCCGCCTCAGTATGCGTTAAAATCCGTCAATGCGATGCGACCCGACCCGGCAACAGTGTGCTATAGCGCATTATGCGCTGTGCTGAGCCCCGACCCGCTCCGGCACGCGGCGACCCGCGCCGACTCAGTGGGCGCGAAGCTTTTAATGTACTATTATAAAAATATAAAATAAAACCATACAATTTATACTTACGACAAAAATGCAGGAAACCTAGCAATATCTCCCGCTATCCTCTTGTCGCTAATAACGATTGGATCTCTGAAGATGTAGTAGAGACATATGAAGAAAACCGCCACGAGCAACAGGTTGGCCAGCAGGGAGAAAGGTGCCAGCCATTTTAGGTACCGTATTTGAACCAGCAAGCTCAGAGGTACCAAAAATATTAGACAATAATACTGGACTGGTAGTATGAATGCCTGGACATATTGGTCAAGAAGCTGAAAATAAATTGCGTCTTTTAACGTTCTGAAATACGAATTAACCTATATTTGTCTTCTTTAGTACAGTTATCGGAATTATATTCATAACTTCATACAGCTGTTTGTTATTACGACTTACTTTTACATAATATTATAACAATATCTCTTCTTCAAAGCTTTTTAAAATAACAATAATACATAATGATGTTATCTTTATCAATAAGGCAATGTAAGGGATAGATAAACAGAATTCTATTCATGAATTTTTCAGAATGTGGCTTTTTAGGGTTTCGTATTGGGTACGGATAGGGTAAAAACGGGACCCTCTTACTAAGACTTCGTGGTCTGTACGTCTGTCCGTCTGTCCATCTGTCTGTCCGTCTGTCCGTCTGTCTGTCTGTCTGTATCCAGACTGTCGACTCGAGAACCGCTATATATTTCTGAAATTTTCACAGATTGTGTATAACTGTTGCCGCTCGCGCTATAACAACAAATACTGGAAATAAAATAAAGTTAATATTTAAGGGGGCTCCCATACAAGAAACGTGATTTTTTGGCCTTTTTTGCTCGTACCTAATCAATAAGGGTAACTGCTAGGCACTTGAAATTTTCACAAAATCCTTAGTTATATTTGTACTTTAGTAAATAATATTAAAACTAAAATAAAGTAAATATTTAAGGGGGCTCCCATGCAAAAAACACAATTTTTATCTACTTTCGCTCTATACCGGTACGGAACCCTTCGTGCGCGAGTCCGACTTGCACTTGGCCGATTATTTTATTGTAATAACGACGCAAGATAACATTTCGCACCTTGCACCATATTCCATTAGCTAAGCTTATATTGAAATTTAGCGAAGCAATTTTACTTATTTTAGTAAATACTAACTTAATATGGCGTTAATAACAACTTGAAATTAGGTCGTTTGGTGTTATTAATCACTAAGTCGAGGCGCATTACAAACCTGTTTGACCGAGTCCGATATCAATACGGTGAATATGCAGCAGACACCCAGATATGTAAATAGCAGTGCAAATTCCGCGAACACCCTGCAGTATTAGGATTTCGGTTAGTACAAAATTCTGATATAAAAATCACGCATAGACGGTTTGGTATTAGTAAATAAATATATTTTAGTAATTTCCTATTTCTTACTATCCTACTAATATTGTGAAGGCACAAGTTTGTATGGATGTATGGATGTTTGTTACTCTTTCACGCAAAGACTACTGAATGGATTTTGATGAAACCTTAAGAATAACACATAGAAGCTTACAATTTTAACTGATTTTCAAAATGGGGAAGGCGTTATGTTTATTTTTTTATTTTCATATTCATAACGATTACCCCGCCGCTTGTAAACTAATTTTTATTTTGGTGTATAAAGTTAATATCAATTTGGTACCATTTTCACAAAAGTGGTGACCTGGATGAAGGGGATGAGTAATATCGGGAACTACTCAAAATTTATATGGAAATATTGTGGTGACTTCGGTTTCCTGAGAAGTATTCTGAGCATATTATGCTAGTTGCTACCAACAAGTAAGATTTTGCACCGAGATATACCGTGGTCCGGAAGGCGCTGACTCTTTATAGTTACAAGTTGGGAAGTTTCGGTGTTGTTTTAAGTCTATAGTTCTATACCGATAAGATGCTTATTGGAGGCGTTTACGGTTTAGCGTATCTAAAGAGGAGCATAGATGATAGAGTTTTAAAATTTTAAACTCACTTTGCAGATCTTGCAAGTGATCTAAATCTTTTGGGTCCAATGGAGAAGGCTGCTTCACATGTGTCTGCATAATTAAGGACAGGTTTTTGCAGCGCCACACAGCATCCTCTAGATACACTCACCTGCAAACATTAGTTTTAGTTTAGGTGCAGGCGAGTTCTTACAGTTTAATGTTAACTACTTTTGAAATTTATTGCTATAGCAGTAGGGCTGAAATCTTGGCCGGTAATATTAACTGTGACAATATTTTTGATTCTCTGCCAAATTAGTTCCCAAATTTCGCGATCCAATCCTTGGGAGGGGGTCGGGGGAGGAGGAAAAGAGTCCCCTTTTCTGTCATTGCAATTTATGATAGGCTAGATGACGCCCGCAACTCAGTCGCGCCAAAATTTGTTTATCGCGCGGGAACGTACATTTATCTGGAATAAAAACTGTCGTTTGTCCTTTCCCGGGAAAGTATATTCATGACTTTCAGCAAAATCAGTTCAGCGGTTTGAACGTGAAGAGGTAACAGACAGACAGACACACTATCGCATTTATAATATTAGTATAGATGTTAAGAACACTTCCTCTATAATTATTATTAATCTAAATTAATAATATTATTATAGAGGCAGTGTTTTTAACATTTTTAGCTAACTACATAATTATAACCACAGATTATAATAATTGAACTAAAGTTGTAGGGTTGGGTAAAATGGTGATTGATTACTTACGAATATATCAACGCAATGTGCGCATATGATAGCAATAATTATAGTTGCAACAATGCCGACGCCCCATCCTGCGTTGGCGAAGGCCAGAGGAATGGCGAGGATGCCCGATCCCAGCGACGCCTTCAGCAAATTTGCCAAAGACCGTATATCTCTGAAACACACCGAACACACCGGATGATTCAGAGTAATTAAGGGCATCTATCACTCAAAATGTTTTTGTATGGGCCACCGCGTGACTGTCGGAGCTCGGTAAGCCGCGGCGTACGCGAATTCTCTAGATATCTTGTCACTGGCATCAATGAATAAAATATGCTACAATTTCCATTTTTGCGAATACGGATAGATAATCATTTTATCTAATTAAAGCTATAAAAAATAGGTCGCTTAGTTCAGTATTCTTAGCACAGCATTAAAAAAAGATTTTAAAAAGAGGTAACTTTGGCTTTGTTCTCTATCGAGTGAAGTTCTTCTGTTTGTGTCAATTAATGCGAAGCCGAATACGTTATATCCTCAAGTAAAGGTCGTAATTTTTTCAAAATTTTTAGATGATAATGTAAGGAATGAAACAGGATCAAAAAACTTGTCCACGCGCTATTTCACTGTTACCTGGCCTTAACTTCGTCTTAGATATTAAAAAGATTTAGCTCTTGGTGTTTTATGAAAGAACTGTATGATATCCATAATAACAATAGATTTATCATAAAATACAAAGTAATTTCGAAATTTGATGATCAGATCCTTATTATTTCTAAAATATATATATATCTAATCACCCTGACATTTGTATATTTTCTGACAAGCTCAATTCATTTAAACGTAAATTAAAACAAATACTGTGTAACAATAGCACGTAACGAACACATATCTTAACATTTATAAAATATATAATACGGTCGCTCTATAATATAAGTAATCACTAATCACAATTGTATCAAAACAATAATTGTATATTTGAATTAAAAATAAATATAAAATATTATTATTTGTAATGTTTTAATAGTTTGTAAGACTTTCGTCACGTCATGACGACCTATTAATAAAATAATAATAATGTTATGTTAAACAAATAATAGTTATAAGCACTAAGTATATAATTTATGTTAATTTTCTTGTTTTGTATTAGGAAATAATTTGTTATGTAACAATCGTTTCTCACCTCATTTCATCTCAATCTCATCTCATTTTCATCACTAATTTCCTTGTCGCCATTACATGCTGTATTTCACCTATCATTGGAAGTCATTTAAGCTATATGTTACTATTGTTTGTACTTTTTTTAATGTGTGAGGTGATATTCTGTTGGTGAATCGAAATAAATAAATAAATAAATAAATAAAATCTTAATTATGTGATTTTGGTTTTATATGAACTCCAAGCATATTATGTTACCAAAAAACCAAAAAGTAAGATTTTGCACCAGCATAATATATTCAGCACCCTTGAACCATGATTCAAAGGTGCTGAACAGATCTCCGACCTCCATATAAATACATATTTGGGGGTTTCGGCGTTGTTTTAAGAACTAAAAGCATATGCTACTATGCAAATTAGATTAATATTAAAAAAAAGTGAACAATAATAACTCAAAGTGCAGAAAGAATATCGAGTAGGTATATAGCAATACTTAAAGTAATTTTAAATGAAGGCTAATAGTTAATAGCTAAAGTAATTAAAAGTGTAGAAGAAGAATAATATTATAATTAAGTTAGTCAGATATACCGATTTAGGTCATCCGCACACGCCCGCGGAACAGCTCCTCATAATAGCGATACGGTCGGATCCGGTTCCGTGCGTGCATGCTTGCCGTAATTGCTTTTTGTGTTAAATTAAATGACAGCCATATATTATGTTTAATTTTTAAATAAAAAGGCTTGAATTTCGATAGAGAAATCTTTTGATCGTTTCTTTTGGTACCAAGTGTTTTCTTACTATTTAGCTATTAATAAGCCCCCAAATTATTACTGTACTATTAAAATGCCCTAGGGTGCACTTCTGTTAAAGTGGATAGATTAGGTTTATTATTTAAAAATGTAATATAGTTTTAGGCAGGGCTTCATAACGTTATCGAATAGCAGAAAAAACATCAAAAAATATCGTTACGTACCGTTATTTTCATAATGGTAGCCAGATAACGGTATTTTTAACGTTATCTAGTAACATTACGAAAAAATATCGTTATTTACCGTTATTAATATCGTTATTTTCTAATATAGTTATTTTTTCATAACGTTATCTTTGCCCTTCAAGCAGTAACGTTATGAAAAAATAACGGTATTTGAAGCCCTGGTTTTAGGGTTCCTTACCCAAAGGGTAAAAACGGGGCCCTATTACTAAGACTTCGTTGTCTGTCCATCTGTATGTCACCAGGCTGTAACTCAAGAACGGTAATAGATAGATAGATAGTTGAAAATTTCACAGATTGTGTATATTGCCGCTATAACAACAAATACTAAAAACAAAATAAAATTGATATACAAGGGGGGCTCCTATACAACAAAAGTGATTTTTTGGCCTTTTTTGCGCTATATCAATAATAGCAAATGTACTTGAATTTTTCACACAATCCTTATTTTTATGTGTACTTTATTAATTAATCTCAAATAAAAAATTAAGAGGGGCTCCCAATTAGGACCCGGGTGGGTATAATGACGTAGGCGTGGTGAAGTTAACAAATTGATGCAACATAATATTATATCAAATCATCAAAGTTACACACTATTAGCCTCTGTAAGGCCACAAAAAATCTCCATTAGTCATAATATGTTCGCATAATGCATTCAATCGATGATCGAATAAAAACTGGTGCTTCGAGTAATATAATGATTGTGTTCGCTGTTTGCATGTTAATAGATATTTGTTATACAAACAATCATGACGGTAGTAAGATTCTTTCAAATGATATTTTCTTTTAGGAATTCCGGAGAACTCAAAGTATTGAGCATGCTACATTGATCAGGAAATTGCGTCACTATGACCGGTTCTCAGCTCAGCCTTTTGACATCCTTACAAGTAGGACTCACAGGGTTGAAGGAAAAGGTCCAATAGAACCATACGAGAATTAGGTGTCCCACATTGATCACGAAATTGCGTCACTATGACCAGTTCTCAGCTCAGCCTTTTGACATCCTTACAAGTAGGACTCACAGGGTTGAAGGAAAAGGTCCAATAGAACCATACGAGAATTAGGTGTCCCACATTGATCAGGAAATTGCGTCACTATGACCAGTTCTCAGCTCAGCCTTTTGACATCCTTACAAGTAGGACTCACAGGGTTGAAGGAAAAGGTCCAATAGAACCATACGAGAATTAGGTGTCCCACAGGGATCTATTTTGGGTCTATTTCTTTTTTCTCATATTTAAAAATGATTTACCTTGTTAAGGACAATGAGATAGTACTTTTCGGCTAATTTTAGTCGTAAAATAATCGTAGAATCGGTCACTGGGACACCTAGTAAAATATGAAAAACAAAATATTTAAAATAAAGATACTCACGAATTCGGCTTCTTCACATTTCTATGATCAAACGGATTATATTTTTGAGACGAAAAATCTTTTTTGGTGTCCATATAGAAAATGAATCCGCTCTTGCGAAACTCTGTTTGGTGCAATGATGAATATTGTCTTCTTTTTTACTCGGTAAAGTAAGTAAACATAACTCTTGTGATAAAGATGTAATTTAATATTAAAGTTTTATGATCATAATCACTGTATTTAATACTTAGATAAGAGGCAGATAAACTGAACAATCGCAATAGTGTAAATAGCAAGCATTCCTTGAAGATATACTTGGATAGAAGTTGGAAGAACGTATTCACAAATCTTTCTTCTTGTTGTTTAAACCAGCATCTAGTTATTCTAGTCGAACATGATATTATTATAATGTAAGGGTCTACAAAGACGGACTGCAATCCCACTGCAATCCAACCGCAAATTGAAGTTCAAGTGCAGTTTGAATGCAGTTGACACGACTGCAATAGAACTGCAAACCAAACGCGCAGTCGGATTGCAGTTCAGTTGCAGATGGCGTGCAGTCGACTGCGCTTTTGGTTTGCAGTCGGATTGCAGTTGCAGTTCTATTGCAGTCGTGTCAACTGCATTCAAACTGCACTTGAACTGCAATTTGCGGTTGGATTACAGTTGGATTGCAGTCCGTCTGTGTAGACCCTAATATGGGCATATTAAATTGATGGCAGGCCGATCTGACTGATATGAGTCGTTTCGTAGATACTATGAACTAAGTTGATTCATAGGCAGATGGTGCAGGACTTACCGTGTAGTTTGGTCGTGTTTTGTCAAACCCAGCCGATAGATCACAACTATTATCATTGAATTGACATGATCCGACAGAATACGTTGGTCTGTCAACTGCCTAGGAATCAATTTCATCGATGGTATAATATTCCCGTGTGTACACGTTTCCCGTCAGGTCGGCCTGCTATGATCAGTCCGACCACAACGATCGTCCTGCTCGTAACCGCCTATCCGGAAGGTGGGTGTACCTTCCGGATAGGCGCTTAAGGGTCCGGGTTACCCTCGAAATTTTCATACATTCTTAATACCAAAATCATTTTCTCATGCGAAAATATTTAAAATGTTTGAGTTATTTTTCAGCTTAAGATAGTAATTACCTAGGGTCCTGAGCAAATTTTTTTTACAAAATATTTAAATACTAAAAAAAAATTTTTTGTGTTTAAATATTTTTTAGTAAATTTACTACTAAATATTTAAACACCAAAAAATAGACAAAAACACAAAAAAATATATAAATAAATAGTAAATTTACTACAAAATATTTAAGTAATAAAAAATATTTTTTAAAGTTTAAATATTTTGTAGTAAATTTACTATTTATTTATATATTTTTTAGTGTTTTCGTCTATTTTTTGGTGTTTAAATATTTAGTAGTTTTACTAAAAAATATTTAAACACAAAAAAAATTTTTTTAGTATTTAAATATTTTGTAAAAAAAATTTGTTCAGGACCCTAGGTAATTACTATCTTAAGCTGAAAAATAACTCAAACATGTTAAATATTTTCGCATGAGAAAATGATTTTGGTATTAAGAATGTATGAAAATTTCGAGGGTAACCCGGGCCCTTAAAGGGCGTTCGGGAGAGGAGATAATATTTTAGGTTAGGTTTCCTAAACAAGTGTCCCAAAATATAATATGCAAATCAGCGTAAGGGTTTTCTTAGTTTCTAAGGTGGGATTTCACCAAACACACATAAAGCTTAGTTTTATAAAACTTAGTTCCCATTGAACGCGTTCATGCTGCAACGTAAATCTCGTTTTGTTTTGATTGGATTTCACAAACTTCTTTTGATCGCGATTATTAAATCTAAGTTTACGTGACGTCACGCGATTATTTTACATGTTTTCATCATTTTAAAGTATTTTCACGTTAATATAACTAGAAAATAGCAAGAAACAATACATAAACTAACAAACGCATGTGTCAAAACTGTCATATTGACATTTCTTTTGTCTATGTTTTTCGTTCCTTCATGACAGGGCTTGAACGGGTTTTATGACGTTAAACTTCGGACTTTGGGCGTTCAGAAGATAAAACTCGGATTTGCTGTGAACGCGTTCAGTTTATGCTGGTGAAATGCATTTCGATGTTATAATCGCGTTTATACGTTTTGAACCGGTTCAGAGTGCTTTGAACGCGTTCCATTTCTTTGGTGAAATCGCCCCTAATATTACGTTACTAATATTATAATTAACAATCTCTTTTCATGATGCGTTGCTAGGTAATGTTAGTAAGATAAGAAGGCTTACTTAGGCCAGTTATAAAAATATGTACTTATGAGAATTTTTATAAGCACAAATGATAGAAATGACATAATGTCGAATCCAGGGTATGAATTAACTCAGATCTTCGCAAGTGGACTTATAATTAGGCCTTTTATAATGACTGGTTGCCGACTATGTTGCGAGAATGCCGTATGGTACTTGGGCAACCAGACGGACATTTAAAATCTTGTTCCAGTCACTACAGTATTTGAAGAGTGGTGACTTCGCTCCACTGTACCTATTATAATTTATAACCAATCATTATAATATGATTGGTTGTAAATTTCATTATAACATTATATTTCGGGTAAGCCTATAAGAAGTGAGAAGTACTTATATTAAAAGAAAAGTCATATTATATCTCTTAATCGTATTTATTACTAGTTGACCCGGCAAACATTGTTTCGCCATTTAAAGTATTTCCACTTCATCAGTTGATACAAAATCTTACCCCCTCTTTTGTGCCCTAAGAGGGGTGGGGGGAAAACTTGTGTACACCTGATGTTAAGTTGGAAAATACATTTAATAATATGAAGTAAATCCATTAAAGAAAAAATTTGATACAAAATCTGACCCCCTTTTTATTTATACACCAGATTTTGAGTTGGAAGAAGACACATATATCTGCTAAATCTGTATACAAATCGGATCAGTAGTTTTCGTGTTAAAGAAAAAGTTTGATACAAAATCTGACCCCTCTTTTGTCTCCTTAGAGGGGTGGGGGGAATTTTTTTTATACACCAGATGTTAAGTTGGAAGAAGACAAATATATCTGCGGAAACCGCATTCAAATCGGATCAGTAGTTTTCGTGTGATAGTGGAACAAACATACAGACAGACAGACAGATAGACAAAAAACTAACTACAGTTTTGGCTTCTATAGCGATGTAGTGACACCCCCCGCTTATTATTTTTTTAATATCTTTAATGTACAGAATTCACATTTCTACAGTTTTATTATATGTATAGATATAATAATATTGTATCTAGTTATATAAAATCTAAGGTTGTCTATTATTTAAAATCTTTATTATGTCTAAAATAGTCACAGTGCAGCCGGCGAAGACAGCGAAAAGACCAAAGAGCACAATGAAGATGTTCTTCCAGAGGATCCACTTGAACCGTCCCAAGTTCTCCCACCGGAACACTGTCTCTATAACACTGGGGATCACCAGGCCGAGGATGGAGTAGAAGCAGGCACCAACGATGTTGATGATCTGCTCCAGGAGTGGTAGAGCCATGCCGATTGCGACTGAAACAATAGAAAGTTATAATAAATAGGGACTATCGAGCAACAAGATGGACAGGGATCCACGTACCTAATTTTGACTTGATAAATAGCCAAATAACCTAGGCCCGAAAGGCGAAATGGGGTTTAAACATTTTCTGTCAAATGACAGTCTCACAGATACGCATACTTTTTTCCTCTCTGTGCAATAAACAGAAATCTCTTCAATAATCATTCCCATTAATTGTATTATTAGAATGGATGGATATGAAAACAGCCTAGAGGTTATTGCGCTGAAGACTTACCGGTAATGTTCGTTATATTATTTTAATGTTATAAATATCAGTTATTTATAACATTAAAATAATATAACGATATTAATAGATTTCTGTATAAACTCACCACAAAAACAGACTCCCAGTACTCTCGCACCAGTCTGGAGTGCGGTCCGATATTTCTCCTTGCCATGGGTGTCGGTGTATCGCTGGAATATGTCGAACACCACGTAGAACTGGAGCGGGTAGGTGAAGAAGATGGACAAAGCTATGAAAACCTTCGCGCAGATCGCGGGCCTGAAACAAAAGCCTTGTTAGGTTTTCTAGCCAAAGGAGCCTTCTCTTTATATTTAGCTTAGGTTCTAACCTTACAGTTAGATTAGGTTAGGGCTTTAACCTAGCTGAACATAATAACATAATAAAAATGTTTTTTTACATTTATAACTTTTCCTACGCAAAGTTGTTTCTGTCTTTACGTTTAAACTCTAAAACATGAAAATTTTTATTAGTAACATTTCATCTCTATTTATTTGCAAAGTAACATCGATGAAATTGATTCCTAGGCAGTTGACAGACCAACGTATTCTGTCGGATCATGTCAATTCAATGTTAATAATTGTGATTTATGTCGCCTGGATTTGACGTAACGCGACCAAACTACGTAAGTCCCCCATCTGCCTAGGAATCAACTTCTCTGATAGTACTTTTGATTTTCACTTTAATAACTTTTATAATAACAACAAAAAGTATTAAAATACTTTACAGATTGAGTAATAGACAGTAGATCCCTTTAAAATTAAAGAGTTTAATGTCATTAAAAATTGTATTTGTAGTTCTAACTATATTAACTATATCTATAATATTATTATACTTAATAACGACAATTACTAGATAATCGATAATGTACCCCAGGCCCTTTAGCCAAGACCTTTTCTTTATCGATTCTTTGTAGAGTTGTCGATCAAAATGTATGGAATTGACATAAGCGTCTTTGACGTTCGACTCGTCTAATATCAATTCCATACATTTTGATCAGCAATTCTATAAAGGATGGATAAAGAAAATGTCTTGGCTACAGGCTCAGGTCAGGTCCATACAATTAGCGCATTGTCCTTTCTTTTAAAACACGTTGGTATTAGAGAAAGAAGAGATCGACTACTTGAATCTTGTAGAACTCTTTCTGCTTGAAGCCATTATAATAAATTACTGAATCTCCACTAATCTGAAGCGTCATAAAAACATGTTGCCGACATAATGATAAATTTTTTTATGGGCTAAACAGTTAATAAATCGTTTTATTAGGAAGCAAATAGCAATACACAACACTAGCTCTCACAGATTACACGTAATTAATCACTAAACCCATACACTTGTTATTGACGCTTCAAAAGAAGCTTATAATGATAGCCGTTTGAGTGATAAATTGATTGCTATGTCAAATTTTCCATAAAATACGCTTAATAATTTACATGTCGCAGTTTAAAAAATACGGTACATCTTTATATTGTCGTGATTATTGAAAAAATAGAAGTAGTATTTTCAAAACTGCTCTTACTACTCGGATATTATGCAGGTTACCCAGATATGTCAAGTGTTATAAATTGCGGTTGATAAGTCGAGGCCAAGCTTTGCCGAGAGTAACGATTCGTTACGTAAAGTCTGTTATACATAAGTCAGTACTCATAAGCTATAATTCGAAAGAATCGATATTATTTGAAATAATGGAATCGTTTGAATTAACAAAATGTAGAGCCGCATGCTTTTAGATTACTCGACAAGACTAGAGAGAGCACGAACCCATATATCTACCAATAATAACATAGTACCAAAGTAACCATAACATAGTACAATAGTACTAAAGTAACAAAGGCCGGCAACGCACCTGCAGCTCCTCTGATGTTGCGAGTGTCCATGGGCGACTGTAGTTGCATACCATCAAGTGACCCATTTGCTCGTTTGCCCCCTTATTTAATAATAATAAAAAAGTACAATAGTCTGATCACAATGATGATAATTAATATAGCCAGCCGTGCTAGTATACGCCAACGAGATATCTCTCTCTACATGTTTCTCGACGTTTGATAATTTGTATCTTCATCTCTATTGACCCTAGCATGACAAACATTTTTTCTCGCGTAGATCTATCATCGAAATAACACATTTTTATATAGTTTTGTCGAGATAATGTCGAGATTTTGACATTATGAGACGAGTAGTTTTTAATTATCTGGAGAGTGAGATATCTCGTTGGCGTATGCTAGGCCGGCTGATCACGACGATGATGACGAAGACGACATGACGACCTCTGTGGCTCAGTGGTTGAGTGTGTTGTTAGCGCTCAAGCCGGGGGTCGCGGGTTCGAATCCCACCGACGGAGCAAAAAGTTTTTGATGTTCCCGGGTCATGGATGTGTATTAAATAAGTGTATCTGTAAATATAAATAATGAATCTTTAATATATACCTATATAGGTATATATTAAAGATTTATTACAGATACACATGGAAATATAATATTTAATATTTTAATACTATACATATGTATAGTATTAAAATATTAAATATATTTCCATTGTCTGGTACCCGTAACACAAGTCCTTCAGGTACTTAGCAGTCCATAGATATTATTATTTATTACATTATATTATCACGATCTACCAATGAGGACTGCTCTGGTAAGTGATCTACCAATTCGCCTCCTTCCATTTTCAACAATTAGTGATCTTAAAGTTTTTCGCGACCAAGGCTCAATTTCACCAACAACTGTTAAAGTTAACACTCGAATTAGTATCAAGTTACCTCTTTCGTTTTTTATATGAATGAAAGAGAAAACATGACATTTTAACATTCTGTTATCATTAACATACATTGGTGAAATTGTGCCTAAGCCTCGTATGAGGTTATCAATTATTATTATTATCATCGAGTTAAACTTACTCGTAGTTGACTTATTAACTAATTAAATAAAAGAGCATAATATTTCATTGACTATTAACAAATCTTAGTATTAAAATAATTGTTATATATAATCTGTACAAAACCCAAACCTCATAGATCTATTCACTCACACTTTTCGCAGTAAAGCGGAAATTTCCCTCCACAAAGTTATATAATAAATGATTTCCAGTAGATCTGTGTATGCAAATGGCGCTAATGTTACTCTTTCCTAATACTTACTATAATATTGTTTCGTAACCTTAGTCCTACATAATGCTGACAAACTAGAATAGGATATCAACCTACATACATTAACATCAGTATTTCATAACAAAAATGTAAGTAATTTATCTAATGAGTATGAATATTTCTATTGACAAGTGGTCAAAAGTTGAAACCAAACGCAAGGTTAGAGCTGAGAAGTAGAAAGGCGATGTTAGACATACAGGGTGTAACAAAACTAAGTGATAATACTTTAGAGTGTGTATGAGTCCCGTGTATAGAGTTCACTGTAAAAGTAGCAGCTCTGAAATAGCAATTTTTTAAACTTTTGTGCGCTGCTACTTTCAGAGTGAACTCTCTACACAGGATCATTATACACATTAGGTAAGGCTCGTATAAATAGTCAGTACTTAAGATGCGACCCGAGTGCGTAGTGCGAGTTTTATTCGATCATACTCATCGAGAACTTTAACGCGAATTTGTATGGGATCAAAGCGGTATCCACGTAAGCCAGTAGGTGGCGCTGTTTTGATCCCATACAAATTTACGTTAACGTTCTCGATGAGTATGATCGAATAAAACTCGCACTACACCCTCCGGTCTCAAGACGTGGTCCGGCTCTGTGATTGGGCAAAATTTTGACAGCCAACCAATCACAGAGCCTAAACTGTGTCTTGAGACCGAAATGCATCTTGAGTACTGACTATTTATACCGGCCTAAGTTAGTAACGCCTCCGTGGTCTAGTGGTATAGAGCACGGCTCTTGACTCGGAGGTCGTGGGTTCGATTCCCGCGTTGGAAACATGTTATTTCCAAGTTTGGTTAGGACAATGCAGGCTGATCATCTGATTGTCTGACAAGTAAGATGATCCATGCGTTGGATGGCCATGTAAAAGTCGGTCCGGCGCCTGATCTCTCGCCGGTCGTGTCGGTCTGTCGTCCCACTGGGTTATGACTTATGACTTATGAGAGTAAAGTAATAGAGAGTGCTCTTGTGTACTGCGCACACACTTGGGCACTATAAAATTACTCCTGCGTAGCTGGCCTGGTTTCAATGAAACCGGCCACTGTCACCGAAACCGCGGGTGTGGGAGCTATTATTATTATTATACACATTACTGATTACACACCCTAAAGTATTTATCACTTAGTTTTGTTACACGTATAATTAATGGTTCCGTTTGTTTATTACTAAATTATAAGCTATGGACTTCCGCAAACTTACCATTCATCCATAGGCAGGTTGAGTGTGATCGACCCTCGCAGTACATCGCCGTATCTCAAGTAGCCTAAGAGGCCCAGGGTGCTGTAGGAGAACACTATGACGGACATGGCCACCACCAGCACACTGGGGAACCCCAAAAAATTCCTGGGCGTCTTCATCGCATTTTCCACTGGCATGACGACTCCTATGCCCTCCATGGCGAATATCACTGTCCTGTTGGAATTAGAATTTGGTTAGCAGACAGTATTAATTTTTTGTTAGTTTGCTTGAAGTTTTGGCTTTTTGAAACAAACTCTTTTCATTCAAAGCGTAGGTACAATAATAATATCTTTTGGGGCCTGATTCAAAAACCAAGATTCGACATCTTCACCGCGCGACAGCCAATAAATAGCATCGACCAATAGGCGCTCTTAAATTTCTGAATAATATTTAAACAGGATTTGAGAATTATCTTACTGTTCTATCGAGCAAATTCTACATTTACTGGCAGTGACGGATTAAGACACTTGATGCCCTAAGGCCTCTAAGCAATCCATGCCTGTGTGCCCCCCCCCCTTATCGGTATGTCAACTGGAATCGGTCTTTAAACTTTTAAATTTTACCACCTAAGTCAAAATTGAGTCCGGTCTGGTTGATCTGAGGTTTTTCGAACAGCGGGGCTAAAATGGTCGCTTTGGAGAATCATAATATTATTATGATTTTTTTTTTAATCACAATATGGCCACTCTGCTTGCAATTTAACTAATTCGTACTAATTTGAGTTAAAACATTACTTTTATCCTAGAAAATTTTTTTGGTGTGGTTTTTGGTGACGTGAGAGTGAGACGTGCCCTAAGGATGGATGTTTTTTGTCTTTTTGTCCTTCTTCTGGTGCCCCCTCAGACGTGATGCCCTAGGCAATTGCTTAATTTGATTAAGGGTTGATCCGTCACTGTTTACTGGCTTAAAAGTCTTTTTAAAATTTATTATTTTAAATGGCTAAATAGATAAATGGCTGAGCAAAAATGGCACTTGTTTATGATTGTAAATATTATCATGATTCTTGAGTATTTAAGGATGGAACGGCCGTGCCGCTTATTTGCTCGACTTGGCGGGGGCACTGCCGTGCCCCCAGATATTCGATTCGACTTATATATTATATTTAAGGGCCTTTTTCATAATTTGAAAGATACAGAGTTAAAAATACAACAATAATCTTCAGTATCTCAACATTCCTTTCCACGTTTTAAATTTTCTATTTTCGTTTATTATACTCATGATATCTGCGTCCAAAGTAAAGCCAATTTATTAAAATTCAAGCATACATTCTGCTTCTCCTTAGTATTTACAAATTACTTTTATTTGAAACACACGCCAATAGATCGACAATATCATAATTATACTACATAATTACATATTCCCTGTTTTAATTTTTTTTTGGTCAATTTTGAACTAAGATAAGTAAAAAAAATACGGTTTTGGTGCGATCTCGGCAACGCGGCAAATGTATGGCCGAGGTCAATTGCTCGAGGGACGGCCTTAAGTCTAATTTTGCTCTAGATCACGGAGCAAGTAAATCTAGTGAACGATTACTTGTGACACGATCGGAATTCTATGGCTGTTGGGAAATACTTTATACTTACGATATAAATGCCGGAAATCTGGCCAAGCTTCCAGCGATTTTTTTGTCGGCGATCGTAATGTCACCTTGGAACGCATAGTACAAACATAAGAGGTACGTTAGCATCAGAAAAAGATTTGCCAGTAGAGAGAATATGGCTAGCCACTTCAAGTATTTTATTTGGCACATCAGACATAGCGGTACCAGTATGATGAGGCAGTATTGTTCCACAGAAATCTCTACCCCCGGTACGTATGTGTCCATCAACTGAAAAAATAAACGAATTTGTTATAGGTGTATAATTATTATCATATTATTAGAGGTATGGTAGGCATGTTCTTGTTACACGTTAAAAGTAATTCGTTTTAACTTTTTAATTTCTAACTTGTTATTTACTTAAAAAGACAAGGTTAAAGCCATGTAGGTATCCAAAAAGCTATGTCCACACTGTGTCTTTTTTTGTTCATTAAGGGCATACATACATCATAGCGCAGTCAACAGAACACGTGAGGCATGCTCGCGACGCATGCCCTCTGACCGTATCCAAAACTTTCGCTTGACAATGTTGGCATTGCGTTTGTTGACGCATTCAATTACTTATTGAATGCGCCGAAAATTTCAGTTGAATGTCAAAATATAATGAAAATTGAAGATGAAAGTGCACAGTGTGGACATAGCTAAACAGTGTGATTTGATATTATGTCATAAAATCATGACGTCTTTTATTGCTGAAAGAATCTTCTAGACAGCATTCTATTTACATAGCAAAAAACAACTCGCTTTTAAATATTTTGCAACAATGACCTAATTTCTTTATTTAAATTAACCATTATTCATTAACATTCTATTTAATATGGTCGATTTACATACCTGCTTAACAGAGTCTGATATAAGGACTGTGTAAATGCAGCAAACGCCTACATAAGTGCATATTAGAGCGATTTCGGCGAATACACTGGAACAAACAAGCAAATTAAAAATATAATCAAAAAATAGGTTTACAAAATCTGTAACCCTTTTAATAAGTTATAATTTATATGTTATAATATAGCCCGTTGTTGTGATCTAATAACTAAATTACGTAGTATAATGTACCAAGCCTGCGATGGCCAGACCTTCCTCCGTTTCGTAAAGCGGAAAGTTTACCTGTGTGGCCTTTACAGAGCGAGGTAAGAACGACCAGCAACTATGGAGTTTCGGTCGCGGTTACTTTAGGAGGTATCCAGTTCTGAAGGTCACTTGACCTTCCAGAAAGAGTACAGTTTCATAACTTATATTATTCGCTGTAAGTGGAGTAATCTCGTCTTCCAGTGCCGGACATTTTTCACTGTTGCTTCCCACTTCAAAACACCCTCAAAGTCTTATACTTTAAGAAAGTTTAAGGGTGTCTGGCAGTTTTTAAAAACGTCAGGCACTGGAAAACTAGATTCCTTCTCTTACGCGAAGAATATATGCTTTAGCTAAGAAATTTAGCTTTACTCTTGCTGGAAGGTCAGGTAGACCTTCAGAACTGGGTACCTCCTAAAGTACCCGCGACCGAAACTCCACAGTTGCTGGTCGTTCTTCCCTGTGTAAAGGTCACAAACAGGTAAACTTTCAGCTTTACGAAATGGAGTAAGTAAGTATGATCTTTGCTCAAAATATTACAAGAGATATTTTGTTCTCGAAATGTCATATATTAATCATTTTAAGTATTATCTTAAATTATACGCTTTTTATTAGCTTCACCTGTATATTTGTTTGTAACATGTTTTTTAACCGACTTCTTTGGGCGCGATTTTGACCCACTTTAAACGGCCAGATTTCGTTCAAAATTTGTAGATTTATCGAGGACCGATGACAATACACTAATTTAATATAATTATTCTATTTTTCAATTTGTATGTTTGTATGTTTGTTTGTAACCCTTTATATAAAAAGCGTGTTTTTAGTTCTTTTAACTATTACTTATTACTTTATTTCTCACTAAAAAATGGGTCCTTTTGGTTCTTTAGTAGAAAAATATTAGAAGTATGAATCAGATATAAGAATTTATAATATATTAAATTGATTACAAATTTGTTTTCGCTTGCGCTACCAACGCATATTATATTGTGTAAATTGTTTATCGATTCGATTTTAAAACATAATGCTTTCTCTAATTAAAGTAAAAACGCGAAAAGCGCTTACTCTATAATAATAGAGTCTATAATTATCTATGCCAAATATTTTCATCAAAATGAATCTTGTAGTTTCGGAGCTTATTCAATGCGATTAAAAAAAAAACTTTTCCTCTTTAAAATTAGTACCTATAATTTAGATGATTATTATTTAAAGCATTTGAATAAACGTGATGAGAAACGTGATGAAAAATGTGTCCAGTAAGTTTGTATTTTTTATTTTAGATCCCACGAATGTTGTTATGTTTATTTGATTGTTCAATATTAAAAAAAAAATCATTATAATATGAGCCTTCCCCTTTCTTGTTTTCGAGATTTTGCTAGCTGTCATTGATAAACTTTAATATTAATATACTTAATGACATTTGTTTGAAGACGTGAGTGGATGAAGTGGATAAACTAACATTTTATAAAATAAGTTCTGCTTTTCTACTTCATCATGTGGCTTATATAGGTACCTGGATATACATCAAGTCCAAAGTTTTTGATTTCAAATGATTTTTCCGACCCTTAATTTTAAATGAAAAAATGACAATTTTTAAATTGTTAGTTACCCACTTTTTTACTTAAGTCTTCGTTTTCTAAAATAGTACAATACATTTAACAAATTTAAAATATACAGCTCTACTTAAACCTATTATGCGAGTATTGTGCAGATATTAGATTAGGTAAACAGATAAAGATAACATTATCATAATAGTCACTTAAAGTTAATCTAGGAAGAGACTACAGCCGACTTTGATTTTAAAGAAGAAAACAAAAAGTATTTAAATACTAAAAATAATTATTAATAAGTACTAATAATAATCATACTTACAACTTTATTTTTAGGTTAGTCATTATAACTAGACACACTCGCAACTCCGTTGCGCCAAAATTCGCTTATCGCGCGGGAACCGTACATTTTTCCGGAATAAAAAGTATCCTATGTCCTTTCTCGAGACTCAAAGTATATCGATACCAAATTTCAGCAAAACCGGTTCAGCGGTTTGAACGAGTCTGTTACCTCTTGTAACAGACAGACACACTTTCGGATTTTATAGTATGGATGTTATAGTGATTTAATGTAAAGTGTTATAAGGAAAAACACAAGCAAACCTGTTACATTTGCTACTTCTAATTCGTGGCTATTACCACAGTAATATTAGTCTTAAGCTAAACACGTCATTATGCGAGATTTTAAATGGTTTTAACAACTCTATTACTTTAAATATACATTATACATGTTACGTTTGTATTAAAGGTCTACATTTAAGTCATTTTATGGAGAATGACGTTTGAATATTTGAAAATGCCGTTATTGCTTTCTCGTTTCATTTGATTTTAATTTAGGTAGAAGCTAATGTTTTTTTAAATCTTCTTTTTAAATCTTAACCTTTTTTTAAATATTTCTATCGGTATACTCTGCGCCAGAAGTCAAGAGTTGTGTTTTTCCATACATATCAAAGCGCACGGAGTGCGCGGCCAAGAACCAGCAGGCCGCGCACATGCCGTGCACTGTTTACACGAACCGTTTCGACGCATTTTTGACCCCCCCGTATCTAAGTGCCTATTGCGAGTGCAAAGATAAAATTTTACCTACGTAATTATATACTAGTACTTAAGCAATTATACCACGTTCTCACAGAAAACTGGTGTGAAACAGCGCTTGCGCTGTGTTTCGCCGAGTGAGTGAGTTTACCGGAGGCCCGATCCCCTACCCTATTTCCTTCCTTACCCTCCCCTAATCCTTCCCTTCCCCTCTCAACCCTCCCCTATCACCCTATTCCCTCTTAAAAGGCCGGCAACGCACCTGCAGCTCTTCTGATGCTGCGAGTGTCCACAGGCGCGGAAGTTGCTTTCCATCAGGTGACCCGTTTGATCGTTTGGCCCCTTATTTCATAAAAAAATAGATAAACAGTACATTTTTAAGCATAACAAAGAACTTACCTTGCTGTATTCGCAAACCGCCGTAAACACTTGGGACCATTCTGAAAAACTGTTTTGCACGTCTCTGCGTACCCGAGCTGCGGCTTCCTCTCTATTTTACAGCAACCGTATGATGTTTTAACCTTAAAAAAGTCATCAAATTATTTTTAAAATATTCACACAAAGGTCTGAAAACGAATTCAGACCACTTTTTGAGTCTAAATAAACACATCAACACATATTATTGACTTAGAAAGGAGATGGGTTCAGACAAATTCCTCCTCCTTGCGACTATCCTGTCCTATCCTGCGACTTTTTTTATAAATAATTTCATCGTTTACAATTTTTCATAACATATTAATTTAAAAAAATATATAAAAAATATTGCTACTGCATTTTTTATGAAAATATATACTTTAAGTATATTATACTCACTAATATATGTATACAGTGACCACAGATGAAGCCCACTGCAATGGTACCAAGTAGACCCACTCCCCACCCGGAGTTAGAGAAGGCTAGAGGTCCAGCCAGAAGACCCGATCCAAGGGAAGCCTTTATTAGATTTGCGGTAGCTCTTACGTTTCTAAAAAAATTGCTCATTCAAACAAAGAGTCCTTTGTTACTACTACATTGTAAACCATTGTTTATAAGTTAGAGGTTACAAGGAACTTTTCCAAAGAAATATTGTTTTTGATCGTGGCTGCTGCCCGTACCCAAGCTGTAGCACATCCAAACATTATTATACTAAGTATATCAAATGAAAGGGCTTAAAAAGTTAAACATTTTATTGTAAAATGAAAACTCTCTAAACCATGGGAGAAAAAAGTTAACGACGGCAGAAGGTTAGGAAAATTACTACTATTATAATTACTATTAATTTTTAGTGTTACTAGTAAGGAATCATTTCTGGAAAGTATTCGTATAATATTATAGAAGTACCTTATGGAAAGACGTGTTTTATTTATATCATATTTTGTTTCATATTTAAAAAATGTATGAGAAAACGATAAAATGCTGAAAATGTAACCTTTCCTGGATCTTATCGTATACTATTTCTTTTGAGAACTTGTATTATCAGCAATACTAGCGAATGGTGCAATAATACAGGATGTTTTACTTTACCTAAAAACATAACCCTCCTGGCAGTCGGGTAAAAAGAAAAAACATTCGCGTGGGTGTCTTTTTGTACATTTTGTAACCTTCTACCCTCGTTTTTCGTTGTACAATAAAAATGTTCAACTTTTCATGCAGTTTATTTTGGTATAATATTATGTTATATAAATAACTAGTTGACCCAGCAAACGTTGTTTTGCCATTTAAAGTATTTCTACTTCATCAGTCATTGATACAAAATCTTATCCCTCCTTTTGTCCCCTAAGAGGGGTGGGGGCGAAAATTGTGTACACCTGATGTTAAGGGCCCGGGTTACCCTCGAAATTTTCATACATTCTTAATACCAAAACCATTTTCTCATACGAAAATATTTAACATGTTTGAGTTATTTTTCAGCTTAAGATAGTAATTACCTAGGGTCCTGAACAAATTTTTTTTACAAAATATTTAAACACTAAAAAAAAATTTTTGTGTTTAAATATTTTTTAGTAAATTTACTACTAAATATTTAAACACCAAAAAATAGACAAAAACACTAAAAAATATATAAATAAATAGTAAATTTACTACTAAATATTTAAACTTTAAAAAATATTTTTTATTATTTAAATATTTTGTAGTAAATTTACTATTTATTTATATATATTTTTAGTGTTCTTGTCTATTTTTTGGTGTTTAAATATTTAGTAGTAAATTTACAAAAAAATATTTAAACACAAAAAATTTTTTTTTAGTAAGTACCTATTTAAATATTTTGTAAAAAAATTTGTTCAGGACCCTAGGTAATTACTATCTTAAGCTGAAAAATAACTCAAATATGTTAAATATTTTCGTATGAGAAAATGATTTTGGTATTAAGAATGTATGAAAATTTCGAGGGTAACCCGGGCCCTTAAGTTGGAAAATACAGTTAATAATATGACGTAAGTCCATTAAAAAAATCTGACCCCCTTTTTGGTCCCCTTAGAGGGGTGGGGGGGAAAGTTTATACACCAGATATTGAGTTGGAAGAAGGCAAATATATCTGCGAAAACCGTATGCAAATCGGATTAGTAGTTTTCGTGTTAAAGAAAAAAGTTTGATACAAAATCTGATCCCTCTTTTGTCCCTTTAGAGGGGTGGGGGGAATTTTTTTTATACACCAGATGTTAAGTTGGAAGAAGACAAATATATCTGTGAAAACCGCTTTCAAATCGGATCAGTAGTTTTCGTGTGATAGTGGAACAAACATACAGACAGACAGACAGACAAAAAACTAACCACATTTTTGGCTTCTATAGCGATCTAGTGACACCCCCCGCTTATTATTTTTTGAATATCTTTAATGTACAGAATTCACATTTCTACAGTTTTATTATATGTATAGATAATATGTTATTTTGGTACTTATAATAATTTAGATTGGTATAATATCATGCCCTTGATGTTGGTATAACATTCAATTAAATAAAGTGCTACAGTGGTGGGTACGCTATATAATTATCCTTCTTTGTAAGTTTAACAAGTCTGTGTTTGTGACAATATCTGTTAATTTTTAAGGAACAAAAAATATATAAAATAAATGAATGAAAACTTACGAACAGGGTTTTTCCACAACTCTATGGTCATAGGGTTCATATTCTTTGTCATCTTTGTCATCTTTGACGGTCATATTATTAACAGCACTCATTTTAATTAAAAAATATAAACATATTATAATACAGCACTATTTCAATAACACAAAACAAAGGAAACACTTTGTAGAGCTCGCTAGAGATCCGCTTCAGAGGCTTAATGAGGAATAAATTGTATCGTAGTTACACAACCGGAAAACCTAACTTGATCTAATTGTTTCGTCAATGTTAATACGAGGTGTTATACTCGATAACACAGATAAGGCTCCACACCACCTCCTTTCTGCAGATGTTCGTAGTCCTCGACGTTAGCGACGACACACGGTGGCGCGAAACACACGTCTACCAAAAGTCATAGCATTCAAATCCCTAAGGCCAACAGGTTTGCTTCATAAAGTATATTTTTTCCATTGACTTATTTAGATTTTAGGTACAATGAATACAAAAGCGAATCATATCTTCTAAGGATTAAGACTTATATTTGTTACGAGGATCCGAGATCACAATGGCAAAGCCTTGACATCCGAACGCAAACTTGTTCGCTTACTTCGTATTGGTTAATAAGATTTTGATTAAAAATAAAGGAAGGTGAAATAAAATTATATTTCACATTTGCTACGTCATAATATAAATGTTTTATTTTATTTTTCATCAATAATTTACACGTCATACTTTTAAACATCTATTTTTATCACTTACGAACACATTATAATCGGAATTGTACCACGACATTACCACAATAGACTTCTCAATACTCATTACTCACACCGCTCTAACTATTAAGTATCAATTTACAATCACTAACATTCTATGCTTAATAAGTAGGTAGGTACGAGTGCTACTCATTATTTTTTTAGATAATTCTGCCTTAACGACCATCGGTTTCTGTTTCGGTTTATGTAGCTGGGCTTCGCGAACTGGCTCGCAAAATATTGGCTCGGGAACTGCGGCACCAAGTTCTGTGAGAGCTGAAGGTTCGGGTTCGGGAGAGAAAACTGTTGATAGGTCTGGGGATTCAGGACGGACATAATATCAAAATTGTTGGAGTACTGGGGAGGTGGAGTGAATGGAATGGACGGCTCGCACACGGTCCCGCGAACGAGTGCATCCAGAGGCGCCGAAAATATTCTAAAGTTGACGTCGGTGTAATCGAGGTCGGATTCCAAAAATACGGGCATCTTATCAGAAATTACCCACACGGTTCTAGTCGCATCGATTTTAACGTCGCTCGGGAAAATTAGGCCGACGTCATCCTTATCGGCTACGGCGATGTTCTGGGGTTTATACTGCAGGGCCGAGTTCCAGCAGCCGATGGCGTTCTGGTCGATCAAGCTAAACAGCTGGACGCCGCTGTCGTCCATGACCTTGGCGGTGGTGTGCGAGTTGGGGCCGCGGACGCCCACGATCTTGAAGTCCTTGTACGAATCGCCGACCTTGGTCTCGTTTCTGAGGACGCGGGTTGACACCGCGAACTCGGTGTGGCTGGTCAGAGGACTGAAGTAGAGGTTCCTGAACCCGTCTGCGCCGCGAGGCGACGCGGTTATCCCGAAGATGCCCTCGGCGTCCCACTGGAAGTTGAGGCCGGCGATGTTGAAGTCACCGACGAGGGGGTCGGGCATGAAGTAGCTGTGCTTGAACCGCCACGACCTGTTAAGCTCCCAGGAGTATGCGATGAGGCCGTAGCCCAGCTCGTCGGAGAAGTAGGCGAAGGTGTCGTCGCAGGTGCTACCCTCGTCCAGCGCGATGTTGGCTATGAAGGTGGCTGGGACGATGTCCTCGGGCCGGAACACGTACCTGCGTATTCTGGCGTCGGTATTGAGGTCGTATACGTTTAACGCGTACGGACACACGTTTGTAACGTTTGGATCTGAAAAAAAAAACATTATTTTTAAACAAAAAATTTAAACCTACTCAATTTTAGGCGGGTGTTAGGTTTATTTTTGTTACGTAATTTCTTGATTCGGTCGTCGCGCTTATAGATAATTTTTTTTGAAGTACATAATTATTAAGAGGGTTCCTCTTGGACTCCAGTTTTTAACCCCCGACGCAAAAAGAGAAGCGTTTTAAGTGTGATGTGTCTGTCTGTCTGTAAACATTGAAGATTGAATTAAGCGTACCACGGAAGCAACTCTGTCGTGGAAATTTTGCAATTTGCAGTAATGTAGCCTACATGGAAACGGGAACTACCGCGTGCTATAAGCTGAAGTGCTCGCGGTCGGAGTCGCGGGCAACAACTAGTACTTGACAAATAAGAAATATTGTGAGGGTCGCATCATACAAAAGGTTGAAAAGCACTGCCTTAAACAAAATAAAATGTAAACCACTTTTATTTTGTATCCATTTATGAACACTGAATTGATGATTATTAGCAGAATACTGGTATAGTCAACATCAATAATATTTAATTTCACGATATTTAAATAATTAAAGATAATTTAAATCATAGCAACTACAGCTATCCTCCCCTTTGTTGGATGCGGCATTATCTCAGATAATAAAGCCAGTAAGGAGAAAGATGGAGCAATTTTATAACCGACTTCAAAAACTGTATTTAAAAAGAAAGATAAAACCGACTTCAAAATTGTACATAATTTTTTTTTTTTATTATTTTTTTTATTAATAAAAAAAAAAAAAAAAAAACATAATTGAGAATTAAAATTAAGTTATCTCAAAAACTACTGGACCGATTTTGATACAACTTGCAGTATTTCCTAAGTTGAACAATACCAAGTACAACGAAAAAAGAAATCAAATCGGACTTGTAGTTCCGGAGATATGCAAACACAAACATAAAAACATACATACATACATAAATTTTTGAAATTTGGCACATTTTGTTCAGACACTAATATAGACTAACATATAAAAAACTGGGCAGTTTTACATACATACGCGTCGAATTGATAACCTCCTTTTTTGAAGTCGGTTAAAAATATTTACTATGTACTAGATAACTATCCTATGTCCTTTCCCCGGGGCTGGGACTCAAAGTATCTCCATGTCAAATCTCAGCAAAATCGGTTTACCGGTTTGAGCGTGAAGAGGTAACAAACACACATAATATTATGTCATATAGCTGTAGAGCTTGTCTAAAATAAAATGACGTGTCCCTTCCTCATATTCACAGTAAAAAAAAATCATTTATATCAAAAGTGAAGTGGTGGGGCGCGTCATTTCAAATTAGACAAGCTTTTGCCCGCAGCTTCGCCCGCGTGGAATTTTGAGAACGACATAATTAATTTATAAAAAATATTAGTGTAGATTTATTTACCATATCCGTAGGTTCCCACATCCAGGACCCAGAGACGATCACACTTGTCCGCCTTAATCCGGTAGACGGTGGTCAGGCCGTTGTCGCAGTCCCCTAGCTGGTTGCCCGCGAAGCTCGGGTACGGGATCAGCTTGGGGGACGGGTCGTAGGGAGCGTCCAGGGGAATGTAGTTCAAAGTTCCGGGAATACCTGAAATAGTGGACAATTTTATTATTTTGCTCTTAAGAGGATACACCAAGGGCGAGAGAAATTGAAAATAGGTATTTGAAAATGTATTGCTGTCTCACCAATCTCAAGTCTCCCACCGCAGAGCGCGATAGAGACAATACGACAAAAGTTCTAATAAAAGAACAGAAAATCATCGATTCGTTGTCCTCTAATTTCTTCTCCAAAACTTAACCGATTTAAGTACTTTTTTCATTAAAGATTATAAAAAGGCTTGAGATGTGTACCTATATTTTTTTTTTGTATAATCTAGCCAAATCTGTTTTCTGGATGTTTGAACACAGCGGAAAATCTGTACATTTTTTTGGGTTTTTGAACGTCCATATCTTTTTAATAACTAAATTATGAAAAAAAAAGAAAACATAGGGACATTGTATTAGTGGCCATAGATATTCAGGAAAAAATTATAACTCTACCGGCATTATCCACGGAGGAAACAGGGGGGAAGTTTGTATGGAAAAACGGCAGTGTGGACTCCTCTAAGAAGACAGGGCCGTTGTCGTTCGCGTGTGTGATAGCGACCACATCGCAACCACGGCCGACCACATCGCAAAGACAACATCAACAAACTTGCGTCGATGCAACGACAGTGCGCGCACGTGTTTCCTATTCGAATTTCATGAGTTTAGTCAACACGTTTCCGCAAATAAAAGTCGGAGTCGAGCTACGTCTGCACACAACGTAATCACATCGCTACTACTGACGACAACGCAACTACGTCGACATTTCGTCGGTACCACAACGCAACTAGTAACTACAAGGAGCTGCAGCGACGCTATTCACACGTAACCACAGCTGCTGCTTGACGTCATTTTGTCGTTACCACGCGACGTGGTGTGGTTGTGGTACGTGTGGGTTGGCCCTTAAAAAGCAAAAAATCAAAATCATCCTTCTCTCTTCACTCTAAACGCCCGTCTTTCATAAATAATTATTATGCCAGGTGAAAAAGATCGACGCGAAATCAGCGCCAAGTTAGTTTTTTCTTAAGAACTCAAAAAATATATTATATTATGAAACATTTTAAAAATCCGCCTAGCCAGTCCGTCGGTGATAAAATATTATACAATAATATGTTAAAATATTAACTCAGTATAAAGCACGGATTTGGAAATATATTATGGAAAATTCTTGAAATTTAGATTCTTTGTTATTTTTTTCTATCGAGAATATTTTAAGATATCGTGTTTTCGCTAGGTCAGACCCTCGAAAATATAATGCAGTATCTATGTTTAAAAAAATGAAAATATTCGGAGCTTATTTTCAAGTATAAAAATGGATTATAAATTCGACAATAATTTTTCTTTAGTCGCCTTTAAGTAATGCTGGACGGGCCGGTTTTATTATCAGATAAAATAATAGCCTCCATAGCAAACTCGCGTGAAATAGCGCTTGCGTTGCATTGAGTTACTCAAGGGATTTAGGAATTTAGATACTTACTAGGAATTTACTTGTGTAAGCAATATTCTAAAGTTCGGCCGTTCAGAGAATGCGTTCCTGACACCTATCAGTTACTCACGACTAGTGTCACAAAATTATAACATTCATTGATTATTGATATATTATTGATATATTCATTGATAATCGCGCAGGAACGCATTCTCTGAACGGCCTTAGTATAGTGTCATATTATAATGTCATAATATTCTAAGGTCATAATATAAATCTAAAAAGTGTTTTGTAAACGTTTTTAATACTTTTTAACACTTTTAATATAAACGAGTAAAAATTATAATCGCAAAAACCGTCTATGTCTCGACGAACTTTTATAATATGCAGATTTGCCCTTTCCTTACTGACTTTATTAATCTATAGGTACTGACATAAAGGTAACATTACCGGTTTCGGTGACGGTGGCCGGCTTCATTGAAAGCAGGCCATTTACGCAGGAGTAATTTTACAGTGCCGAAGTGTGTGCGCAGTACACAAGAGCACTCTCTATTCCTTTTACTCTCATAACCTAAGTGGGACGGACGACCGACACGACTGGCGAGAGATCATGCGCAGGAACGACTTTTTACATGCCCATCGGACGCATGGATGATCTTACTTGTCAGACAATCAAGAGAGCAGCCTGCATTATCCTAACCAAACTTGGAAATAACATGTTTCCAAAGCGGGAATCGGACCCACGACCTCCGAGTCAAAAGCCACGCTCTAAATCACTGGACCACGGAGGTGCTTAAAGACATTATTAAATTAAAGGCACGTGTTACACAAAGTAGACCACCGATCAGATTTTAATACTCACGGTCTCTACGAGAGTGACCCTTATGTTGTTGGCATAAAGGTGCTGTTAGGGGTGCAGTGAAATGAATCTGAGAAGGCGTGTCTAGCGAAGAAAATGATAAACATATTGCATGTCAGATGATTTCGCCAGCCGCATCAGGCAGGTAATTATTTCCTCCTTCCCGCACTTATCATAATCGACGCTGACGTAATTGTTATCTAAACTATTGCTATCATACGTACAAAAAGAAACGATCCCGTGATATACTGCTTGGAAAGACTTAAAAACGATCGACCAGTCCCAGGAACTGAATTGCATAGGCGAACTCTATTTGATACTAGCTGTTGCCCGCGACTTCGTCCGCGTCAACATAATTTTCGCCTTTTGATGGTTCCTTACCCTAAGGATAAAAACGGGACCCTATTACAAAAACTTTGCTGTCTTTCTGTCTGTCCGTGTCCAGGCTGTATCTCATGAACCGCGCTAGCTAGACAGTTGAAATTTTCACAAAATATGTAATTTGGCTAACGATTGCCAGAGAAATGTAGGTACAATAGTGAATAATTTACAAACAAAGTTATGTATGTTAACATAAAGTTTGTGTACGAGCTTATATCACAAACTTGTAAGTCATTAAACGAACTCTAATTTTGGGCAGTTGGAAAAATCATAACAAATCAAAACTGAAAAAAAGTAAACGCATACATCTATAATCTATACAGGGTGTAACAAAAATAAGTGATAATACTTTAGGGTGTGTTCCTTGTTCCTTGTAGAGAGTTCACTGTGAAAGTAGCAGCGCTGAAAGACTATTTTTTTCACTTTTGTATGGGGAAACGCGTGACGCTCGGGCCCTTGCCCATACAAAAGAAAAAAAAATCGTCTTTCAACGCTTCTATTTTCACAGTGAACTCTCTACAAGGAACACGTACATACCCTAAAGTATTAAGTATCACTTATTTTTGTTACACACTGTTTACATATAAATAAATTTGTCTGTTTGTAATATTGAAAGAACAGTTTGTTACTACCTCAGAATACAGAACAATCTGTATTCTGAGGTTACTACATGCATAGGAGTATATTATATAAGATACATACACCAAAACAACATTTTTTTATGTCGTCTGTTTGTTTGTTCCGTCTTATCTGAAACGGTTTGTCGGGACTTTTTTTGGTAGGTAGCTGATGTAGTAAGGAGTAACTTAGGCTACTTTTTAACCGACTTCCAAAAAGAAAGAGGATATATTTGACGCGGGTGAAGTAGCGGGCAACAGCTAGTTTAGCGCAGGAAATATTAATATTATATTGAACGCCTTATAAAAAGAGGAAACACTCAATTTATAATATGAATATCTTTATTAATATTAGGGGCTTTAATATTCATATTAATTGATTTTAATGGTATTAATGGTATCTTAAAATCAATGTTTTCACACATATTTTACTGTTTAGTACCTAGTTACGAAAGCGGCGTATACTTTTAACCTAAAAAGGTAGTGGTTCGACATTTTTTTTTCAATTTTTGTATATTTTAAAAAATCTACTTTTTTTCAAAATCAACGATTTTTAATATTTTAAAGTTTTTTTTGCAATACATATTTTATATTTTCATTAAAATTATTGAAATAAAACTACTCTTGTACCATTGAGGAAATTAATTCCCGAGACAGCTGTTGAAAGACCAACGTCATTTGTGATCTGTCGCTTGTCGGCTGGGCGGTAGACGGTAGTTCCCCCATCTGCCTAGGAATCAACTACTCTGCCCTACTAGACAAGCGGTAAGCGATTATCGTTAACGCTAACGCGACAAAATGTATGGGATTTGACAATAACGTATTTGCTATCGTAGCGATGACTTAATATTATTATGTCAAATCGCATACATTTGTGGCGTTAGCGTTAACGTTAACGATAATCGCTAGCCACTTGTCTACTAGGGCGGATAGTACAAAGTATTCAGAAACTAAGAGATTTAGCATATTATATTCGAGAACATATTAATAGAAAATAGGCTAGGAGATAACAAGGTTATATATTATATTTAACGCGCATTTTCGTATGCTAATTCATATGAAAAACTAAAGTGTGTCGGCATTTTAGTTGCGGGCGTGGGCCGTGTTATGTCTGTGTATTCGTGCGGCAAAATTACACAATATCCTATAATTTACTGTAAACATCTAATCTATTGTAATAAATTATGAAATACAGGGAAACGCCCTAAAATTGATAACCATAAAAATGGATTGAAGAATAATGAATGGTTAATTTTTTTTCATGATGCATTTAATTACTGACCGCTTTTATTTAAAGTATAATCTATATTAATATTATAATTCTGAAGAGTTTGTATGTTTGTTTGAACGCGCTAATCTCAGGAACTACTGGTCCGATTTGAAAAATTCTTTCAATGTTAGATAGCCCATTTATCGGGGAAGGCTACCGGCTATATAGCATCATGCTGTGATTTTCAGGGGCGAAAAAAAAAGGAGAATGTGGAAAAAAGCGGGGAAAATTATTCATCTTTGAGAGCTTCCGTTGCTTACGCTGCAAAAACGGTATAGATACCCAAAAAATATATGTGAAAGAATGATTCCTCTTTAAATGATCTAAAAAATATTTGTGACAATAATCGTTTTATCTATACTTATAAAATAACATGTTCTGACTCCTGACTGACTGATTCTTCATCGCTGAGCAAAAACTGTTACATCTACGAAATTTGGTGAATAGGGTTGTTTTATTAAGAAGACACCCACTAAGGAAGGAATTTTGGAAATTTTACCCTGAAGGGGGTGAAATAGGGTTGAAAGTTTGAATGAAAGTTCGTCATTTCTTAAGTTAGAAACATGAACCACGAAGCACTTAGACGCTTCGGCTATTTCCGTATCCATTCGGCCTGGCCTGCCCCGGGGCACGGACGGATCACCTGATGGAAAGCAACTTCAGGAGCTGCAGGTGCGTTGTCGGCCTTTTAAGAGGGAATAGGGATTACTCTATTTCCCCCTAGGGGAGGGTAGGGATGGGAAGGGAAGGGAATAGGGATAGGGAAGGGAATAGGGTAGGGGATTGGGCCTCCGGTAAACTCACTCAATCGGCGAAACACAGCGCAAGCGCTGTTTCACGCCGGTTTTCTGTGAGGACGTGGTATTTCTCCGGTCGAGGCGGCCCATTCGTGCTGAAGCATGGATCTCCCACGTCAAAGAAATTATTAATTAATAAAAATAAAACTAGATGCCGAAAACGCTATAAGTGTAAATAAAGAGATTATTAATTCGTACTTCATGAATACGCAATGTATGCGTAATTCTGTTACTGCACAATGCAACTGCGTCGTTCTTTCGCGAACTTGGCTGAAACAGCTGACTGCTGACTGTTATGTCACACGTAGTGCCATTGAACTTTAAACTATATTTATAACTGTGACTCATCATCGTGAGTCACTTTATTCACTGAAAATGATAACGCTTTTATACCCACCACACACGTTCGAATATTTACACTAAAGCTGTTTTCACTAAAGTTTAAAGCTATTGAAAAAACTAAGAAATTGACAAAACTCTTAAAGCACATACAAGCGAGGATAGGTTTTAGTAAAGATCAAACTAATATTATATTCACTGCAAAGCTTTTAGTTTTCTGAAAAGCTTTTTTTATTGTGTTACTTTATTAAGGATCTTTAGCATTGAACATTTTTTGTTTCTTTAGGAGTTTATGGACTAAGTATTTTTGTTTTTTTTTATATTACTTACCACTTAGATTATTAATTAATTGTTAATGTTAATGTTCCTGGTTTTCCCACATTCGAAACTTTAATATAAAAAGACGGATATATAGGTATACAAGTGACCTCCAAAATCAATATGTACCTACATGTACACAATATTTGAAAGTCAGACAATGGAATAATTCAGGTGACTGAGATCTATTATCGCTTATCGGACGTCACATAGACCACAGAGTTCCGTAATTATCGGTTGCTAAAGGTCAGAGCACTTTAATTAACCACGCGTTAACGTAACTTAGCCACGTGGCTAAAGGCAGGGCCGGATTTATGTTTTTTATGAGTATAGACCACTTTAATTTTGCCGCCCATATACATCATGACTGGTGAGACATGTTCAATACTCGAGGACGTGATATTTGGCTATATATAGTTGAAAAAGAATAATATAAAAAAAAATATCAATTGATCACTGAGTAAATGTAGCTTAAAGCATTATGATTGGTCCATGCTTAAAGTTAAATAATTATTTACCCAACGCATGGACACCGCGCGCGGGAGGGGTAGCGCGCCGGCGCGGGTTGCGTATGACGCCGCGCGGCCGCATAGTAATTTACTGTGTCCGTGATTCATTTGTTTAAAGGGAAATTTGGTCAGAAATTAAGTACCTAATTTTATTACATATTTATAATGAGAATCGAGTACTGAATACTCTCCTTAAATATCGGTATTGTCTCACCAGTCATGCTGTATACAAACTCTGCCGCCCCACCAGGACGCTAAAGGACGCTGCCGCCCATAGGCCATGGCCTATACTGCCTATACAATATATGTCCAGAGCTCGTAAAGGGTCATTTCAGACCTAACGTGACGCGTAGATGCATTTCTAAATTGATGTCTATCAATTCATTGCATCTACGCGTCGCATTGCAGTCTGAATTGACCCTAATGTCTCTTGTAGCAACTGCGGTCCGGTGACACCGCGCTTACTGCTCCTCGTCAACTAACTGACCTGGTTGACGCCGGGTTAGTTTGGAATGGAGATGATAGTATTTTTTTATAAAATAAGGGAGCAAACGGGTCACCTGATGGAAATCAACTACCGTCGCCCATGGACACTCGCAACATTAGAAGAGCTGCAAGTGCACTGCCGGCATTTTAAGAGGGAATACGCTCTCTTCTTAAATGTTTGTAGGTCGTATTGGTCCGTATATTATTAATTATGGTAAAAATAATAATTAAGTTACTATTTCTTGACGATGAAGATATATCATATTATAATATGCTGATAGAGTAATAAATTACCTCTAGCAACAGCCGACAAACTTACGCATTTCCTTAAACCATAAACGATGACAAGGCAAAACCATACCATCCATCCTAATAGAATATAGGCTTATATAAATTTTATTATATAAGTAATGTGTTAAAAGTTTGTATTAATATGCTAATTATGAGGAGCGAAAATAGGTTTGATATCCGTGGCGACATATTGTCATAATATTATGTTGCTTAATCAAGGGCATTCATTACGAAACTAGCAACAAAATCTTAAACTGCTTCCGCAGGTTGCTAAATTGGGTCTTCCATGGTTTCCCATGCTTTATTGAATTATTGAAAGTGATAGCTACTTGTCACGGTACTTAATGTCTTTGGCTTTCCTTATTTCTTAGATTATAATTTTTAAGTAGTGTCGTACGTGAATGTTTCTTCAAAAACAATCTACTCAAATAAAAAATTGATGATAATAATTTTTATTATTTGTTTAGAGTTTATTTTACATGACTTTGGCACAAAACCGGTTATAATTTGACAAATTAAGCTTCCGATTTATAATATGCTAATTAATAATTATAATATATCTGTTTTAACCCTTAAACAGGCCCCATGTGGCATGTGCACAGGCATTAAAATATTTTTAAATATGGTTTGGTCTAAATTTTTACCAGTACAATGTATACCTAAGAACTGTTTTTAAAAAATATTAAAATTAAGACAAAAACTAAGGAGCTCTCTGGCGTTTTATAATTTGTTTCCATTATCCCTATTTTTGATTAGGAAACTGCATACTTTGAACTTTGATCTCTTTACTGATAGAGGATAATGAATATTGTTTATATTATAATGATTTGTAATATCAAAATATCATCTCTTGTATTTAATAGAAACAATGTCCATATCATACTACCGGCAGATGGGCATAGGGCATGTAATTACCACTTACTTTGAATACGGTAATTATATTTCCCAAAATAAATTGTTTTTTCTTTCGTATAAAACTAAAAAAATTTTATTTTTAGTTTAAAGGCCGTCACACACTTAGCTATAATATATATTAATATACCTTAATGTACCGTACTAAACACACTGAGACCAGAAATATATATTATAGCTAAGTGTGTGGTCACGCGAAAATTGTATAGAAAATATATATTAATATGCCTAGCTATAAATATATTAATATATATTATAGCTAGGTCTGTGACGGCCTTTATACGAAAGAAATAATACAAAATATATTGGTAAACAAAAAAGGTTTTATGAATTTAAAAAAAGACAAAGATAATAAAACTCCAATTACCTACCTATTAAAAAAAAGTTATAGCTTACACAGATACATGTATCAGCTGTTTTAGATACTGCATTATATTAGGAAAATAACTGTATTTTAAAAAGATAAAACCGACTTCAATATTTTGTTAAACCGTCACAATCGTATTTTCTTATCCTAACATGACTTTTAGAGTCAAATTAAGAAACGCTTTTAATTACCCAGCAGTGCCATAAGAGGGTTATAATAATTCTCAACTAATATTTCTTAGCCTATAATTTATAGGCTAATAATTAAAAAAATATTTCTTAGTGTTGTATATCTTGTCGATGACAGAGATGTCATGTTGCCAGGACGACGATAATAAAACAGTCTGAAAAATTGCTTAGCGTTTCACTGACCTCAAGCACAATATTTAACAGTGGCGACGAGGATTTGGGACTATTTATCGGCTAGAACATTGTTAAAACTACGCGTACGGCACAATGTCGGGTTCTTTTGGAATATTACCCATTTTTGACCATCTCGCGCAAGACTGGAGGAATTTCAAGAGTCGCTTCCTTCAATGGTTAATTGCGAATGATATTAAAGACGCAAACGAGAACAAGCGACGTGCCGTATTGTTATGTGCTTTAAGTGAAAACACGTACAAACTGGCATGCGACCTCGCCTTGCCGAAAAAAATCGACGACGTAAGTTACGAGGAGATTGTATCGCTGCTGGACAAGCATTTCATCGCAAAGGTGCAAGGGTTCAGCGAGCGGTACAAGTTCTACGCGGCGACACAGCAGCCGGGCGAGACGCACGCGCAATGGGCGGCCCGACTCCGAGGGCTCACGGCCGACTGCAGCTTCAGCGACGTCGAGGAGGCGCTGAGGGATCGCTTTGTCATGGGCATGCTGGCCTGTCCAGAGAGAGCGAAGCTGTTCGAGCAGGACATCGCGACGCTGACCATGGCGAAGGCGGTGGAGCTGGCCGAGAGCGGACGGAGCGCGAGGGCAGCGGGTGCAGTCGTCGGCGGCGCCGGGCAGGTGTACAGCGTACGGCAGGGCGAGCGGGACGGCGGCGGCGCGGGCCCCGTCAGCGACGCCATGCAGGTCAACAGCGTGCAGCAGGACAGACTCAGCGGCAGCGACGCGGGGAAGTGCTCCGTGTGCGGCCGGAGGAACCACGTCTCTTCTCAATGTCGGTTCAAAAAATTCAGATGCAAGAAATGTAATAGACAAGGGCACTTACAAAAAATGTGTAAAAAATTACATTACATGGGAACCGAGGAGATAAACGGGGACGATGATGATTCCGATGGTGAGTTATTTATCATACGTTCCGAGCGTGGCGAACCTATGGCAGAATTAGTAAGTGTAGATAATGTTCAAATAAAATTTGAAATAGACAGCGGGTCGGCTGTCACCGTAATTTCTGAGGCTACTTATCAGCAATATTTTAGCAAAAAGCCGTTGTTACAAACGAATAAGCGTTTGTTTACGTACACCGGGGCTAAGATTGGCTGTATAGGTAAGGTACGGTTGGCGGTGACGTACGAGCGGAACACCCGCGAGCTCGACGTGTACGTGGTGCGGGGCGGAGGGCCGCCGCTCTTAGGTCGAGATTTCATTTCGTTGTTTAATTTACATTTGACAACCTGTCATTTTGTATCTAGTGTCAATAGTAGTGTACAGGATTTAGAAAGGCAGTACCCAGAGGTCTTTTCTGATAAGTTAGGAAAGTTCAATAAGTACGAGATAAAGCTCAGACTCCGGGATGACGCTAAGCCCGTATTTTTTAAAGCGCGTCCGTTGGCTTTTTCGCTGCGGGATAAGATAGGTGAGGAGCTGGAACGGCTGGTCAAGCTCGGCATTTTGAAGCCCGTCGAGCACTCCAGGTTCGCGTCGCCCGTGGTGCCGGTGCTGAAACGGAACGGTTCGGTGCGGTTATGTGTGGACTACTCTGTTTCCATAAACAAATTACTAGTCGTCGAGCACTACCCGTTGCCTACGGTGCACGAGTTATTTTCGCGTTTACACGGGGGCCAAGAGTTCACGAAACTGGATTTATCGAGTGCCTACAACCAGTTTGTCCTAGATGAAGATAGCCAGGAGCTCACCTGCATAAATACGCATCGCGGATTGTTTAAATATACGCGTATGTCATTCGGGCTGACAAGCGCACCGTCTATTTTTCAGCGCGCGATGGAGGGCGTGCTTGCGGGTATGGACGGTGTGTTATGTCTGCTCGATGACATATTAATAACCGCGTCCAACAGAGACGAACACATGCGGAGGATTCACGAGGTCCTCAAGAGGCTGCAGGACGCGGGGCTAACCTTGCAGAGGAGCAAATGTGAGTTTTTGTAAGGACGAAATAAGTTATTTAGGGTATGTTATTAATAAACACGGGTTAAAGAAGTCGCCGGACAAGGTTAAGGCTATTGTTAATGCGCCTAGGCCCGATAATGTACAAAGGTTACAGTCTTTCTTGGGTTTAGTAAACTACTATAGGAATTTCGTTCATGGAGCTTCGTCATTGCTCGTTCCCTTGTACGAGCTACTAAAGAAGGGAACTAAATGGACTTGGTCGCAAGAGCACGAGTACGCTTTTACCGAAATTAAAAAGCGGCTGGCATCGGATCGGGTGTTGACGCACTATAATCCTAGCGCGAAACTAATATTGACGGTGGACGCGTCGCCGAGCGGCCTCGGTGCGGTGTTGTCGCAGGTGGGCGAGTCAGGGGCGGAGCGCCCTATCTCTTTCGCGTCTCGTACGCTCAATTCTGCCGAGAAGCGATACTCGCAGATCCAAAAGGAGGCGACGGCAATCATTTTCGGAGTTAGGCGTTTCCATCAATATTTGTATGGGAGAGCATGTCCGTTCACATTGCGGACAGATCACAAACCTTTGATTTCCATATTTGGGCCGTACAAGGGTATTCCGGAGGTTTCTGCTAATCGGCTGCAAAGGTATGCGATGTTTTTAAGTGCGTACAATTACAATATTGAGTATGTTAGGAGTGCCAATAACTGCGCCGACTATCTTTCTCGGGCCAGTTTGCCGGACGTCCAGCCGCTCGCGCCGGAGCCGGCCGACGCGACAGGCGTAGAGGACGATGTCGATAAGGCATCCTATATTAATTTTATAGTGAACGGGGACATGCCAGTAACTATAAGTAGAGTTCGCGACGAAACTCTAAAAGATTCAGTGTTACAAAAAGTAAAAACTTGTATATTCAAAGGCTGGCCTAAGGGAAATGACGACGACCAAATTAAACCTTACCGTTTATGCAAAGCCCAGCTGTCCTACGAAAATGGATGTGTAATGCGAGGGCATAAGGTAGTCATACCCGAGACGTTAAAAGCGGAAGTTTTAAAGGAGCTACACCGCTCTCATCTAGGAATGGTTAAAACTAAGGCTGAGGCTCGGGCTCGTTTATGGTTTCCCGGTATAGACGGTGCAATAGAGACCATGATCAGGACATGCGTGATTTGTTCACAGTTGCGACCATCACCGCCGCGCGTTTCGCCTGCACCGTGGTCGTATCCAAAACATGCTTTTGAAAGAGTCCATTTAGACTTTTTAGGACCAATTCATGGACGTACGTACTTAGTTATAGTTGATGCTCATACGAAATGGGTAGAGGTGCATCAATGCAGGAACACTGGTTCTAGCGAGGTAATAGACAAAATGTACGAGTACATGTCACGATTTGGGTTACCGAGCACTTTAGTGAGTGACAACGGATCGGGGTTTACGTCGTTCGAATTTCAAAATTTTTGTCGAAGTAATGGTATAGCTCACGTTACGTCGCCGGCATATCACCCCGCGAGCAATGGACAAGCAGAGAGTTTTGTAAAAATTGTAAAAAAGGGAATCAAATCAGCTTTGTTGGTAACGGATAACGTCGAACGTCAAAAAATAATTTTGTTAAAATATTTGTTTGACTATAGGAATTCGGTACACTCTGCCACAGGTTTGTCACCGGCTCAAATGGTGTACGGTCGAAATTTAAAATGTCGCTTGGATTTAATAAAGTCTAGCTCACCCTCGGCATCGTCTTCATCACTTGTTAATAAAAAGCAGTGTTTGCAGAGTAGTGAAGAAGGACATAAAAGAGATGCGAGTTTTGAGCCAGGTGATGAGGTTCTGTACAAAAAGCATTTGAGTGGTAATAAGTTTGTGTGGGAACGTGGAACTATCGTAGACAAAATAGGAAAGGTTGTATATTTAATTTTTGATCATCAATCGTCATCTCATGTTAAAAAACATAAGAATCAGATAGTGTTGTATTCGAAAAGAATATGGCCTGCATTTGTAGACAATGCCCGAAATTCAGAGCCTGAGGAGTCGACGGGGGGAGACGAGAGTCATCAGAATGTTGATAATGATGGTCAGGTTCCGTCATCTTCGGACACTGTCAGCGGCCCTTTAACTTCGAGGAATCCTAACCGATTACTAAGAAACATTCCTCGAGTGGAATATAGAAGATATTTATAATTATTTAAGTTTTTAAGAAGTTGTTGTTTATTATGTTATTTTGTTTGTTTATTTATTTATATTCCCTTCTTTTGTGGGGGGAGAAATGTTGTATATCTTGTCGATGACAGAGATGTCATGTTGCCAGGACGACGATAATAAAACAGTCTGAAAAATTGCTTAGCGTTTCACTGACCTCAAGCACAATATTTAACACTTAGGTACGTACATTACGTCATGATACACATATTTTTTGCGGCATTCAAGATACTAAACGGCTTGCCAGATTTTATCTTGAGACATATCATTTGATTCGTGAGAGTTCTGAGACTGATATTAATTGGTACACGGTTAAAGACGTGAGTGAAAGAAGGAGGTAAGTAACCGTTAAAAAATTACCATTTTTTTCCATAAATGGAGGCTATATAGCCAGATGATGAAGGAGGTCAGTTACAAGATTAGTTAAAATTATAGAGAAAAAATAGTTGTTGTCCGTATGTAGTAAAATGTTAGTTATCTGGTTCTTCCACTTACGCCTTCAATTTTTATCATTAAAAGTTAATGACTTACCTGGGCGCCACCTGGGTACGCTAACAAATAGCTTGTTCCTCCAGCGTTCAATCCCGACTGGGAGGGCATTCTGTGGTATGAGCTCCCCGGTCTGGTATGCCTGCTGCTTGGAGTAGGGATCAGGGTACTCCCAGTCCATCATGTTCCAGGAGTAGTGCTCGGTCAGCTTGACCGCCCCCGAGCTCAGAGCTACCAGCCCACATAGTACAAGAAACTCTTTCATCTTGTGAAAAATCTGCAACAAAAAATCACGCACTGCATCATTTCACTTCTCACTTCGATGTAAATTTGTTTACCTGCTAATGTTATCAGTTTTAAGTAATGAAATTTTTTTTTATCCCGCTAGCGACGTATATTTTGTGAATGTTGGTTTCTTAGCCCGCAACACTCGCGCATTAAATATTGCGAGGGAATCGTCAGTAGGTACATTTTCCATGATAAGTCCATTCCTGCGGCCTGCCCCGCTCAAAGCATAACAAAATTTCAGTTCTCAGTTCTCAAAATGGGACAGACGGACGATCGGATTCATTTTATTTTAGAAAACCTAACCTAACCTAACCTTTAAGTGCTATGGTTGTAGTTCGAATTATATTAATTAACTAGCTGTCCCGGTGAACTTCCTGTCACTTAAAAACCTTTCCTGGACTTCAAGGATAATTTTAAGACTAACATTAGCAGAATCGGTTCAGCCGTTATCGAGTTATAGCGTTACTAACACAATTGGAAATCCATTTTTATATATTACTATCCGTCCCGGTCAACTTCGTGTCACTTAAAAGCCTTCCCTGGACTTCTACAAATACCTATTTTAAGACTAAAATCAGCCCAATCCCATCCGCCGTTTTCGAGTTTTAGCGCGACTAACACATTTGAAAATCCTTTTTTATGTATAAGATATAGTTAGAGATATTTAAAGTTTAATTTCGGTTTGCTTTAATTATTATTGGTTACGTACACTTGCACCGCGTTAAGTGTGTGTCGATAATCCGAGGAATACTGAATGGAACCAACTCACCCTAACAGTTTTAAACTCCCACCTCCTACTCGCCTTTCGAGTGCCGGTGTTTAGACTTTAGGAGCAAATTACGAGATCGCACGAATACTATTATGGACTAACCGCGATACACCACATGGGTAAATATTGTGCAACAAATATAACAATTAATAATATAATTAGAGGGAACAAAAATGACCCCAGCGCTGCGGAAAGAGGGTTGAAAATTTCAATTTGTTGAAAATAAAGAACATTTATGTTTTCAATATGGACTTCAATACCTTTTTGCAGACTATAAGACGTGTTGTGAAGGTTAATTTATTTTTAATCCATTTAGGTTTTTACTCATATTTTAATCGACTTTTCGCCGCCCTAGTGCTTGAATGGCCAATCGACCAATTTTACCAAAATAGACTTTTTATTTCAAACTAATAGTAAACTTGATTACGCACTTTACAATATAACTATTTTTTATTTTACTTGCATATAACTTGCTTTTTTAGCAAAAATGAAATATCCCATCTCCCATATAAAAACTGTTTTAAGTGCTTGTATAGTCTAAATCCATATTTTGCTCAAATGAACGCATCCAAATATTCATCTCCGGTCTTGTGTGCCCCATCTCCATCGACCGACCAATCACGGTCAAGCATTTCGAAGGTCACGCGCACTTCACGCGAGTCGCGGCGCCATTTTGCTTGTTTATTATTTGTTTCATTTTAAAGTAAGCAGTGTTAAGTACGACCAATTTAAAGAATTTAATACTTTATCTGCTTCAAAATGTCTGTAACAACGAAAAAAATGGATTATAAACTAAGCGAAGTTGATTTGGAAAGTTACGTTGACATTTTATTGATATATTCTTTTGTTTCAATTGTGTTTTAGTGTTCGAAGTTACTTGAGGGTAAATACAGGATGATTATAAATGTTAGTCTATATCTTATATATAAAAATGGATTTTCAAATGTGCTAGTCGCGCTAAAACTCGAAAACGACTGAACGGATTGGGCTGATTTTAGTCTTAAAATATTATATAAAAAAGCGCGGAAAATTATAAAATTTAAAAATTCTTACTTCTACTCTAACTTTAGCGCTGTGGACAATATGCTGTATAAACTATTTTAATGTAACATTATGTCATTTGTAATAGAATTGACAGAATGCATATTATTTTATGCGACGGGATAGCGATAGACGTTGCCATGGTGCCATACATTATTCAGTCACTTCAGTAAAATGATATGGGCGAAATTTGGAAATACTTTATATGGCAAAACAACGTTTGCCGGGTTAGCTAGTAGTTAATAAATAATTTATTATCTTGTCACATCTAAGCCATGATCCGTTCCTACTATTTTAAATCGACTTAAAAAAGTAGGTTCTCTGGTTGACCTCTATGTATGTGTGTATGTATGTATGATGTATGTTTGTCCGCAATTATCCTTCGTATGGCTGAACCGATTCTGATGCGGTTTTCAGAACAATATTCGTTGCATTTAGGAAAAGGTTTTATGCCCGGTTTCTGAAGTTCCCAGTTCGCTATTTATCAGCGGATGAATGAACGAATCGTAGTCAATTTTTTTAAAATAAACCTCAAACTCATTGATGTACAAAAAAAGTTTCGTCTAGTTTCATCATGGTATTATTTTTCTTTGCTTTTGCCGTTGTCTTAACTATCGTTTGTGCTTTATCTTTTCTTATAAAAAATAACAGCTATCCATACTAATACATATTATAAATGGGAAAGTGTGTCTGTCTGTCTGTCTGTCTGTTACCTCTTAACGGCCAAACCACTGAACCGATTTTCATGAGATGCACACTGAATAAAAATGCTGCAAATCATTTACCTACTAGTTTTAATACAACCACAGTCTACATCACAGAACACAATATGCTAACGGAGAACCAAAATCAACATCTGGTTGTAAAGACAATGACTGCCTGCTCTGTGCTCATTCATTTTGTTGTAACATTTGTTGCTTTGTTTAGGCCAGACAATGCCAAAATTTCTCTATTGAATTTAATAAAAAAAAACTCGTGTATCTACTCGTTATAAAAACATTAAAAAATATTTTTAATTTTGAAATATTTTTTTACGGTTTTAACTAATAATTTTTAGTAATTACATAAATATATGTCGGATGGTCAGAGTTTAGATCAGAACCTTCAGACATTGTGGGCTTACATGGGTATCGTACAAAAGAACAAAACTTGTAAAAATCAAGTCTTGTCTTCAAATCAGAGCACTAAATTATTATAACACTGTACACAATCACTATTCTCTCGACACTATACTCGAACACTTCACTGTACACTACACTACACTGACACAAAGCGAAACGTAGGACAGTTTCGTAAGCACTTGTTGACTGGTCGACGGCTGGAGCGAGAGTGAACGACGCTCCACCCCACCAGAGCTTTACGACTCTGTCGAAGCGCGCCATTTCTAAGTTGCACCAATTCGCCGCTTGGTGGCGCACTTGCGCTTCGTTTCGTGTCTGTATTCATGACCGGATACGACACGGCCATCCTGCGACGACGTGCGTCCTCGCACGTTAATCTGAAACAGTATTGAAACAAGCACAGTACCTATGCGCTCGACCATTCCTGACGCTTCATAATGCTGTCAATGTATGTTGAAAGAAGTTCATAGTTTATCAATCAAACTTGTTTATTATAACCAACCATAAATTCTATTCGCAAAAGAACCTTAAAAACAAAAATTGACAGCATTAGTCTAAAGACATCATTTGATTCTTAACTAATACTAAAACTCAAGATTAAACCTCATAATTGACAACGGCTCAAGTCTTAGAGCATTAAACCAGACGCTCAAGTACCATTGATGAGATGTATTCTCAAAAAAATCACATTTAACTTCGGTTACTCATTCGTGGTCAAGATTCACAATACACAAAGCGAGTCAGTCACATGACTCTATGGTCTTGGCTTCGAGGCTAGACCCGACCACAGCATCCAGAGCTACTGCCCACCGCGTACCCACGGACAACCACAAGGGTCGATACCGATTTCTACTAGGCTACGGCTACAGTACAATGGTATGGTCTCCGAAGTCCGACCCAACGAACCGAGTATCCGAAAAACACCACTAAAACAAATGCACTAAACATCTTCAACAACATCAATAGGTACTTGGCACTCAGGCATTTTTCTAGGACGATCATGAGCGTATTTGTAAGTACGTTTGTTCGTCAACGACTTTTAAAGATATCGGTCATCATCTAAAAGTTCTACAATTTGAAATGGACCTCTAAATTTGGCATGCAATTTGGTTTGGTTACGTTCTTCATTTTCCATCCAAACGTCCCAAACGAAATCACAACTATGGAGAGAAATGAAAACTGACTATTTACTACTTTTAATTTATCTTAGCAATTAGATTTATTAAAAAAAAAAAGCATTAAAAATGGTTTAAACTAATCAACTTTTCTAATAGTAATTTACTAAGTTACGACTAACTAATCATGTACCTTTTGAGAATCATGAATTTTATCAAAATAAATTCAATGACAAATCAATCACAGCCTTAGGATCCACATTCTCAGTTCATAGGTTTGCAAACCTGCGCACACACAGCAACTCATACAGAGTGCCCGAGTCACACCACGACTCAATGATCAATGCTACACGGCATGATCCAACTGTACCATCCAGGACTACCGCAATACCGCCTATCCACGGACTACCCATAGGGCAGATGCCGATTTCTACCGGACTACGGCTACAGTATCCTGGTACAGTCTCCACACTTTTGAATGTGAACCCTACACAGCTTTTGACTCTGGCAACATTTCTTAAGTCTCCACCTCATTATCCTCATCAATCTCAATAGGTACCTGACTTTCGGGCATCTTTGGAATACTAAAATAGCATTTTTGAGACCAAACGGCATTGTTAAAAATTCAAACTGTCCCTCTGGTGAAATGAATGCGGTACGCTCAATCGAGTCTGCCTGTTCAGGTATTAATGGAATCCACTGGCACAGTCCAATTTTCTGAAATAATTGGCACCATACAACCTTGAAATTTGGTCAGTAATTAATTATAATAACTAATCAAATTCACTGAAGATAATCACTAATAATCATTCCAGAGTATCAACTGACAATTTTGCTATCACAAGTCTGTTACAACTACACACAATAATTAAGTCTTACAATAATTGATTTCTGTCAACACACAGCCCTGTGGTCTGCAACCACATCTCATTACCCTAAACCTAGGGTTCCCTGGTTTCCAATGAAACCCGACCTCCACCAGAGTTGACTGCTTACCGCGTACTCACGGACAACTCAAAGTTGACACCGATTTCTATCGAGCTACGGCTACACGACAACCTCTGGTACGGTCCTATCAATTTGTAAACTTAATTATCAGTCTCTATGTCATCATTACTATTTAGTTCCTCAAAATCGTCAGTTACACTCTGATTTTCGTGCATTCTGCGTAATCTATCATGAGCGTACTTATATTTTCGGTTAGAATTCAACTCCCTATCATCAATACACATACGCTGTGAACCATCTTGTTTATTTACCAAGATGGCAGGGCTAGCAAATGAGGATTTACTAGGTCTTATTATGTTTGCACTTTGTATGAAGTAATTCACTAACCCTATCTCGCATAACTTGACGCTGGATTGGGGACAATCTATAAGGGCGTCTTTCTAATTCGATCGTGCGCGTACTTATATAGCGCACCGCTTATTTGCCAAAGACCTTAAAACATATCGATCACCACCTAAAACTTCAATTATTTGAAAATTGAAACACACTTTTAATAATGAGCATTCATCACCGGAGTCAAAATCGAATTTAAAACACTCACCAAAGTGACTTAAGGTACTAGATGGGGTTGTGACTTCACACAGGTCGACACGCTTCACTGTTGAAGTGGCAGCAGCGCTAGATCCACCCGCAGTACAGCAGCTGGCGATGTGGCCAAGGTTGCCACACTTGTAGCAGGTGATAGCGTTGCTGCTGGCTGGAGAACGCTGTACCGCCCCTTACGTCGAAGAAGTAGACGTAGGCTTCTTAATATCATTCTTCTGCGCGCGACAGTGTGCTTGCTTACGTCCGAGCTCACCACACGCATGACATTTGATTTGCGAAAACGTTTCTTGCTTCATACGTTTCCCGTTCGTTACGTCATGTCGAGAATCCACAGGAGCCTTACGTTTCAAAAGCGAAAAGGCCTGCAGTTCTTGTTGCAGCTGACTGCGCGTTGTTAGCTCCGTTGTAAATGCGAGTCGTTACAGGCGGCTGTCAATTTGTGCCAAATAAGCGACCACAGTTGACACTGTAATTTGTTCTACGCTCACATTCTTCCATCGGCTGAGCAGCGACGTTATGAGACAACTGGCGTAGGCGGAATAGGTCTCGTTTTCTTTTGGCTTTTCGTTATTCAAATTTATGAGGGTAGCCGCTGAAGTTTCAACGGTTACAAATCTAGCCGTGAATAACTTTTTAAACTGAGGCCAAGTAATTCCTGGATAGGTAATTTGTGGCAGCCATGCCGATGCGAAGCCTTTTAACGCCTTACTTAGCATCATAATCAGTTGCCCGCCTTGGACAACATCACCGTACAAACAAAGATCGGCCGTTGCGCACCATGTTCGCGCATCCGCGTCTTGCCTATCCGGATTAAATTCTGGCGAAATAACGTTATTACTCACAGCTGGGGTCCTCAATGTTTATCAATTCACGGATTTGTTGATTCTGAATTTCAAAAAGTAACCGCCATTGATCTTCGTTTTTGTCAAGGTTATTTGCGTCTTTTGCACGATTTGATCCCAGTTCTGATGTCGGATGGTCAGAGTTTAGATCAGAACCTTCAGACATTGTGGGCTTACATGGGTATCGTACAAAAGAACAAAACTTGTAAAAATCAAGTCTTGTCTTCAAATCAGAGCACTAAATTATTATAACACTGTACACAATCACTATTCTCTCGACACTATACTCGAACACTTCACTGTACACTACACTACACTGACACAAAGCGAAACGTAGGACAGTTTCGTAAGCACTTGTTGACTGGTCGACGGCTGGAGCGAGAGTGAACGACGCTCCACCCCACCAGAGCTTTACGACTCTGTCGAAGCGCGCCATTTCTAAGTTGCACCAATTCGCCGCTTGGTGGCGCACTTGCGCTTCGTTTCGTGTCTGTATTCATGACCGGATACGACATATAAATATAAAAGTTATTGAAAACGGCCGTAAATTTCTGGGTACTCAAATATCAATAATAAACTCCAATATGTACTTCAAAATCATCACACACAGTTTTGACAAGTATTGTAGAACATGTTTTTTGACGGAGTTACTTTTCCTTAGTTTTTATTATTCGTAGCAATTTGATACCCATATTACAGAAGTGCTTTAAAATAACTATTCCCCTAACTTGGATGAGCCGCCATATTGGATATAGAATGACATTACATTAGTTTCCGAGTTACTCTTAACGAGCCCTTTCATCTGATACCCATATTGCAGAAGTGCATTAAAAATAACTATTTCCGTATCTTGGATGAGCCGCCATATTGGATGTAGAATGCCATTATATTCGTTTTCGTGTTACTCTCAATGAGACCTTTCATTTGATACCCATATTGCAGAAGTGCATTAAAAATAAAATATATTCTCCTATTATGGATGAGCCGCCATATTGGATGTAGAATGACGTTACATTCGTTTTAGAGTAACATACTCTCAAAAAGCCCTTTCATTTAATATCCATATTGTAGGACTGCATAGAAAATAAATATTTCGCCATCTTGGATGGTCAGCCATATTGGATTTAGAGTGATAATATTATGTCATATACCATATCGTGCATTCTCATCCAAACTAAACTTGTATGAAAAATTTCAGCTCAATCGGTTAAATAATTATATCTACTCCAAAATTGAATTCCAAAATTCCACCCGAACATACATACTTACATTCATACAGAGCAAGTTAAATAAAAACTTTTAAAAATTAAACATACTGTATAGCGAACATGGTGGTATTTTGGGCAAACAAGCACCAAACTGGCACTTTATTTTCGAGAACTATCTCCATGTCGTTGTGCTCAATCTCCATATACATAATTCTGTCGGAAGAATTTAGGCCAATCTCCAATAATTATATGAAATATAATGAGACCTATAGTTATTATTTTCAATTACTATTTCTATACATATAAAGAAATACTGCATTTTTCTGACTCAGCAAAAGCTTAATAAACTTCTAATAATATCCTTATGTAATTAAAAAAAAACGTCTCCTGTAAAATTTGCTCACTGGTCGATTGGCCATTCAAGCACTAGGGCGGCGTTTTGTTAAAAGGAGGATGTTACATATTGTATTCGATCAGTGATTATAATTTTTCCAGGCTAATTTATTTTTTATATGCCGTCATAATAGTCTCCGTGTTCGATTGAGGAAAAACACATTTTTATAAACATATTTAGAGATAGGCGGAGGTTACACGATCAATTTTTCATCAATCTGATCCATCAATCCGATCCAGATTGACGAAACACTGATCGTTTAACCCACGGATTGATGGATTGATCATTTTTTTAATAATATGGACTTTTTCATAACCATCAATATTCCGTCAATCAGATTGATGGATCAGATTGATGAAAAATTGATCGTGTAACCTCTGCCACTGAACTGTAAAAGACGTCCAAATGCGAGTCGCAATCGCGAACGCAAGGTTCCATAAAAATATATAAAAAAAACTAAGTACTTATCGTATTTTACTCTCAGTATATCGAGTGTTTACTAGTATACCTCTAGTTAGAGTCTAGTATATAGGATAGCTCTTCGGATTTGATTTTTTACCTAAATTTACAACAAATACAGTCCTTTATTGTTTTAAGTTGTAAAAATTAATATGTATTAACTTGATAATATTAAGTGGTAACTACATTATGAATGCTCCAACCGGAGAATTAGTAGGTCGGATGTCTGTCAGTACGAATATCGACGTTAATGACATTAAAATACGATTCATATATTTAGCGCGCCTTGTACAGTGGCGGTTACGACGCTCGCCGCGTTCTTGATATGGCGAAAATGTATGAAAAAATTTGAGAAATTTTCTTATTTTTCTTATAACTGGAAAAGTTGATTATTTTTATATAAAATTTTTAGCGGACTTTATAGAGGACTAAATAAGCAACAATTTTTTTGTATATTTATTTTCTTCAGTTCAGTGTATTTAGATATTAAGGTACCTAATCAGACCCCATTTTTTTTCATATTTTGCGATTATTGTGATGGTTAAAACGTATTTTATGTGAAAATTTTGTATGCGGCTATAGAATTTTTATGGTACAGTCGTGGAGATGAATATATTATCTTTCATTTGAAACCAAAATATCCTCGCAGTTTGACTCCTAATTCTTTAATAGGGTACCGGAAAATCGCTGATATTTGTAATAGCGTCCTTAAGGCGTTTAAATTAAGTTTAGATTTTGCATGTAAGTACACTAAATTTAAAAGGATAATGGAACGAGGATCATAATATCAGTATGTGGGTGGCACGTGTAATATTTTGTTAATTAATTATATTATAATCGCTGTATTTAGACTGTAGCGGTCATTAACCTCCTTTCAAAATACTTGTCATATTAATAAACAAACAAAAATAAAAACAAACAAATGCTTATAGTCTAAGGGCGATATCGTATTTTCCATTCTAGATGTGAACTCATTATGAATTATATCACTTTAAACTCATAAATTATTATAGTTGCAGTATATTATCATACTAAGAGTTACCATTAAGAGATTTACTGATGAATATAATATAATAGTATATGTCTTTATATTAAGAGTTCAATATTTTTTTTTCTTAAGGCAATACTTTTTGTGAGCGAGCATTTTCTCACAGCTCCTAGACTAGAAAGATCAATGACCACTGGTGCCACCTTAAAATGTTTTGACCATAGAGCCCTAACCCTATAACATAGTCCTGGGATCAGATACTAGTTTCACTAGATTGTTCTGTGTGTGTTGAATATTTTTTAAATTCCGTGTACGGAACCCTGAAAACTGTAAATATGAACTATGTAATTTTTTCTCGTTTTACAAAAAAGTTTTATATTTACGCATTATGAAGTGTGGGAAATAACAGTTCAATATAAAATCAATTAGCAAATCCTTTGAATATATTAAATTATGATTATTATATTCAATTACTGTTAGGTAAGGCGGACGCTTGCTCTACATACTTAATTAGTGAAATATAATTATTCATTGCTAAATTAAAGTTTCTTTGATCATTTACTACTGACTCTGAGTTTAAGACTAAACTTCTTCTTCGTCCTAAAATTCTTGAAAAAAATGTAAAGGCGTCCTTAACACTACTTTAAGATTGATAAGAAAAATAATAAGAAAACTTGCAGTAACAAAATACGAAAAGAAAAATTCACACTCATTTTCTTTTGTTCTTTCGATTCATTCATTTATTAGTGGATAAATCTTGCCTAAAGTTTTCATATTGGTCACGTGACATTGAGCCTAATAGAGTTGTATATATCCGATGACAGTATCATATTTCGTTTTACGCCAGCAGCAAAATCTCTTATTACAGTTCACGCTAATCTAATGTTCTTGCCTAAATTATTAATAGTCCACTTATTTGGAGCAGTTTGACATGTCAGTCGTAACGTCGAATCGCTTGATCAATGTCAAAATTTCTCAATGATCAATGAATTCCTAATAAAAATATTCGTACAAAGGTATTGCGTTATAGTTCATTGAAAATAAAGTGGCTAGCTACAATCGTATCGTATCCACACAACTTATTCAAATCAAATAGATAAACTAATCCATACTAATATTATTATAATTATTAATGTGAAAGTATGTCTGTCTGTCTTTCTGTATGTGTCTGTTACCTCTTCGCGCCCAAACTACTGAACTGATTTCGGTGAAATTTGGTATGGATATTCTTTGAGTCCCGGTAAAGGACGTATGGTACTTTATATCTAGGAAAAATGTACAGTGCCTGTAGACAAGTGGCGAAACGCTAACGCTAACTCTAACGTTACAAAATGTATGCGATTTGACATAAGTCATCGCTTCGCTAGCGAATACTAATGTCAAATCGCATACATTTTGTAACGTTAGCGTTAGCGTTACCGTTTTGACACTTGTCTACAGGCACTGTTCCCGCGCGATAAACGAATTTTGTCGCAACAGAGTTGCAGGCGTCATCTATATAAAATACGTGACTCCACTCATTTAAATTGTTGTGACATATTTACAAGTAGGAAAAGTCTTAAAATATTATTATAGAAAACTTCTGGTTAGCATATAATTTAATAAGACATTAAAGTAAAATTCTAATAATTGAAAGTATATACAAGAACAAAATATATTCAATTATTATTATAAGTTAGTTAAAAGATTTGATATTTGCCTAAATATGTACGGACAATGGACATTGCAGAATGCAGGATAAAATATAATTAAATTGGTGTCATAATTTAGACTTAAACGCGCGCGCGTGTCAATTTATTTACTTAGGTATTCAAAAATTACAAAGGGGTACAATGTATAATTGTATATAATATACTTGAGCTGTTCTCTGAAGCTGTCATAGGTTATGGTAAGTTACTTTACTCTGAATGAATATAATATTAAAGCACATACGGGCCACTTTCGTAGAAGTTCCTAGGTAAAACGACTCTGAACAGGCCGTAGCTAATATTTAGTCATCGAGGTCACGGCAGCTATTTATAATTATCATAATCAGCTGAATTTGAGAGGCTGTTCATTGAATAAATATATCAACGTACAAGTGAAAATATAAAGTTAGTATTTTTATAATATTATTATATCGGACGCGGGCATTCAGAATAATCGTAAGACGTACACTGTGGTGTCTTTGCTTATTATTTTTTGAATATCTTTAATGTACAGAATTTTCAATTTCTACAGTTTTATTATAAAAATATGTATAGATTCACGAAAATATTCACGTTATTATAATATTCACGAAAATCGGTCGAGCCGTTTCAGAGGAGTTCAACCACGCACACCGTGACACGAGAATTTTATATATAGGTATTAGAAGTAGCACGGTCTACGCTAGTGCTCGTTGACCTATCATGGCAGTGTGCACGGACATAGTCGCGTGCATCACGTTGTATGGAGTAATCCGATCAACCGCCTACCGTGGCCTTGTTACGGCCCCGCTACATTTCTCGTTAGATAATACTAGATAGACGTATCAGAGCTTTTAGTCCAAAATTCTGTTAAACTTTTTAGAATAAATAAAGACGTGATTAGAAATACACAATAGCTAACATTTTGTAACATACGGACATAATATTTTACTCATTTTTTCCTTATAATTTGAACAAACATTTTAACTTATCTGATTTATTACCTGGCCAATATAATATATTGGCCAGGTAATATAAATCTTTTTCATGACAAATGGAGATTTGTCATGAAAAAGATAAATTGATGAATGGAGCCCAAAAGTTTTTTTTTTTTTTTTTTTTAAGAAGGCAGGTCGCTGTAGCCCTGACGTCACTGCGACCCATAAGGATCTATTGTGACTCCTTCGCATTAGAGTATCATCCCCAGCCCAATACTGCTCATAAATTGAACGGGTTGGTGTCACGAATTTCCTCTGTGGATGAGTATTCGTGGCGACCAAGATGCCTGTTTCTGCTCTGTAGTAGAGCAGGACAGTTGAGGAGAAGGTGAATAGGTGTCTCATCCTCCTCCTCACAGAATCTGCAAGTCGTTATGCTACAAATACCCATTCTGTTTAGGTGTTTGTTGAGCTTGCAGTGCCCAGTTAGGCTTCTGGTAAGAATTCTTAATTGGTTCCTACCCAAGGTGAGCACTAATTCTGATAGTTTCTTGTTGAAGCCAGGGATTAGTGCCTTGGAATGTTCAAGGCCAGGGGTCTCAGCCCATTGCTTCCTGCTTAGACTGTGACCCCATTCCTTGAGCACTTGCTTTGTGGTACTGGGAGGTATACCACAGACTGGTTCCGGGCCATATATGAGACTCTCGGCCCCAAGCCTAGCCAGTTCGTCAGCGGTTTCATTGCCGGGGACGTTACTGTGGCCCGGGACCCATACTAGATACCCATACTAGATATTCCAGAACTAATTTAGAGGAAACTTCTGCGGCAGTCAGTGCTTTAAGTGCAGCTTGACTGTCGGAAAAGATAAAAACATTTTTATTGACTAGGGCCATCTCCAGGCTTTCTAGTGAGCAACCGAGAATAGCGAAGATTTCAGCCTGAAACACGGTTGCAAACTCACCCAAACAGGCGAATTTGCCTTTTGGTGGCCTGCCTCCGTAGAATCCGGCTCCCGCACGGTTGTCTTTCCTTGATCCATCCGTGAACCAAACTATATCGCTAGGGCGGACGTCGATTGGGATTTCTCTTTCCCAGTCCTCCCTGGAAGGTATAAATACCTGGTATTGCTTCGAAAAGCTATACACCTTAATCATGGCATCTGATGGCATGGCCATGACAGGTGATTCGCAGAGAGACTGTTCTAGCTGTCGAAATGGGGTGGATACCCAATTCGTCCTGCCCGCCGTCCTGGCCCTGAGAGCCACCTTTTTGGCCTCCATCTGAACAAGCAGTGGAAGCGGAGTTAGGTTGATCAGAGCCTCGAGGGAAGCGGTGGGTGTCGACGAGAGTGCCCCCGTGATTATTAGACATGCCAGTCTCTGTACACTGTTTAGACTTTTGTTACAGTTTACTTGTTCAGCCTTTTTATGCCACACTACGCAGCCATATGTGGTAATCGGCCTCACTACGGCTGTATATAGCCCAAAAGTACTAAAGTTCATAATAAAATACAATAATTATTTATGAACATCGTAGACGTAACCGATGGTGGGTTCGTTATAGGCTTTAAAGTTTAGTCACAGAAGCTAAGGCATTGAAAATTGATTGTATGCGCGTGAAGAAATTTTCATTTTCAGGTTATTATATTATCCACTTACTACTACTTACTACGCTGGCTCAGCGACCAGACCTAAAGTGGATCTTGGCCTCCGATACGAGCTTGCGCCACTTGTCGCGGTCTTGCGCCGTTTCTTGTCACTCTGTGACTTGAAGATCGCGCAGGTCCCGACTCCACGACATCTAGCCACTGCACCGGTACCGTGGACGGCCGACAGGTCGTCGCCCGATCGGACGCCCAAGGAACGCGAAACGTTACTAAAAGGAACGATCCTGTCCCATTCTTGCAACATGACCGAGCCATCGAAGTCGCTGGGATTAATTTGTTACGCAAATAATAATAATTGGGCTTACTCAAACGTCAAAACCTAATGATTGTCACTAGGTACATGATAATAATTATTACGTTTTGATTTTTGTACAGTTTAGTATAATATAATATTGATTTAGTTTATGTACCACAGATTACTTTTATTAACTTTATTAGGTAATTTACCCGTATACAAAAGTAAAAAATAGCCAAAATCCACACTAATATCACACACATAAATCTGTCTGTCTGTATGATAACTCATCACGCTTAAACGCCTGGACCGATGTAAATGAAATTTGGCCTTCAGATACTTTTAATTATAATTTTAGTTTTTATTTGATAAAATGTACGGTTCCCGAACCGTAAATAGCTTTCGGCGTAACGAAATTGCGGGCGTCATTTAGTTTATAATAAATTGCTTATTTATTATAGGCGAGGCATAACTTGCGAACTTGATTAATTAATAATGTTTACAAAACAAATTCAAAATTTAAATAAAATCAAGCAAACACTTCAGAAACTTATAGTTTTATCATAATCCTTGAAATTGCTTAGTATCTATACCGTCTTGAAATAATATCTAATAATTAATATGCATTACATTCATATTATCAAGGCTTCCCTCTGAAATTTAATATAACGAATATAGTATATTAAGCAGCATACCTAATATGCCGACCAGTACGGTCTACCTCTTGGTCCATAATATTTTTCAAGACGTATGAAATACAAATTTAACTACTTAGGCCCACTTGCGCCAATCTGGGTTAAAGTTAACTCTGAGTTAAACATCATGTCATATCTGTCACTCATGATGTTTAACTCAGAGTTAACTTTAACCCAGATTGGCGCAAGTGGGCCTTAGTGACTTAAACTATATCGTAATAGTTTAAATCTTACTACCTTTTATCTTTAAATAGATTGTTACAAGGCACCGGAAACGAGTTAGACATTTTAAGTAGCATTTAAGGAAAAGCTCAATTAACTGAAATTATATATTTTATAAAATACAAAACTGTTACTTAGAATTATTAATTATTACTCATTAGTATATAAACATTAAATAAGTAAGATCTATGATACGATTTTAAAGCACTTAAAATTTAAATGCATGTTTTCTTTATAGGTAATTATTATAGTTTATTACAGTCAAGTAAGTATATTTGTAAATGTATTTTTGGCAACTGTTACTAAGGTTCTATTCTTTTAACTTTATATTTATAACGTCGTGTTAAGAGATTTTCACCATAATATAATAAATATTGTAATCACACCTAAAACACCATAAAGGTCAATTTTTATCTCTACATATTAATATACCTAATAAAATAATATTATAATAAAACTGTAGAAATGAAAATTCTGTACATTAAAGATATTCAAAAAATAATAAGCGGGGGGTGTCACTAAATCGATATAGAAGCCAAAAATGTAATTAGTTATTGTCTGTCTGTCTGTATAATTATTTGAATTAAATGATTATACACTTTCCTTGCACTTATTCCACTTTATTTTAATAGATTTATTACAGAATTATAATATACACGACCGGTTTCGAAAAATTCATCATCAGGTGTAGAATTTTTCGAAACCGGTCGTGTATATTATAATTCTGTAATAAATCTATTAAAATAAAGTGGAATAAGTGCAAGGAAAGTGTATAATCATTTAATTCAACATGAATTTCCACCAAGAAGTGACAGTACATTCAATATCATATGTATAATTATTTGTTCCACTATCACACGAAAACTACTGATCCGATTTGAATGCGGTTTTCGCAGATATAATTTGCCTTCTTCCAACTTAACATCTGGTATACAAAAATTTTCCCCCCCACCCTCTAAGGAGACCAAAGAGGGGGTCAGATTTTGTATGAAACTTTTTTCATAAATGGACTTACTTCGTATTATTAACTGTGTTTTCCAACTTAACATCTGGTGTATAAAACTTTTCCCCCCACCCCTCTCAGGGAACAAAAGAGGGGGTAAGATTTTGTATCAACTGATGTAGAATTTAGAAATACTTTAAATGGCAAAACAGCGTTTGCCGGGACAGCTAGTTGTTTAATAAACTTGTTTTAAAACACTATAAAACTCACACACCCATTTGTGTTGATCCGAAATATTCATTGACATAAATTACTTTGTTGTTGGGAGGTTATTATTGCAAAATATATTGCATAACATACTACTAAATTGTACTATCTTAGATGTTGATTTATATACAGATGTCGGGTCTACATTATGTAGTCGGGTTATGTGAATTAAGTGTTCGTTGCATTCTGTCGGCAGGTTTTGACATTACACCACCAAATTACGTAAGTTTGCCATCTGTTTTCTTCTTCTTCTTTTTAATTATGGCTCCTTTGTGAATCGCCAATTTCAGAGTGTATTGGAGTAATCTCTGCTTTAAAAGATGGTGTAATGAACAAACAAGGTATGAATCAACTTCTCTGATAGCATATGACAAATGGAGTAAGCAATGGAATATTGCTTCGTATTCGGGCGTCACGAGCTTGTACACTGGGTTTTATTTCGGAACACCTTCTTATTCACTATCATTTTTGATTTAGCTAGACTCTAGCTAAATCAAACGTGTCGCTACTCTCTAGCTGCTAGAGAGTAGCGACAAACACCTATTTCCTTTAAAAATAAATGTTTCTGTAAAAAAAACTGTACATAAACATATCTTTTTTATCAACTGATGTATACTTATTGTACTTTATTTATTTTGGCTTAACTAATTCACTGCCTTTCCAAAAAGTAACAATGCTACCCAGGTGGCGCCGTACTGAGTCAGTGCATAGTAATACAGCCCGCCCATCGGCGGTCCCGGCATCTCGATTATGTAATCTTGCCCGCCCATTGGCGTTTTCGGCATGAAGCTTCAGATTCCGACATGACTCGTTTCGAATGCTCAGTTTACATGTATTGTCTTGTGCGTAAAACGTATGTGCAGCTTAAAATCAACCCGCCTATGGCAGCAGCTATCTCGGCATGTGAGTTAAAAAATATTGCCCGCCGATGGGCGGGCTCGGCACTGAATGGGTTAACTCATCTCATCGCAATCGATTTATTCAATATTATAAAATAAAACAAGAGAATATATTTCTTTAATTAAATTAATTTGAAATAGACAGACGTCAGACACTCTTATAAATTTTCGTATGTATTAAATTACAGGTTTAAGAAGGTTTAAGAGAAGACGAATGAGGAAAAATACCGTATTCGGTATTATATTATACACGTGGGAACGTTTCAAATTGCTTTACTCGGATCAGTGTTAAGGCGGTTCTCCTTTGTGTATAATCCTTGTAAGGCGTATCACTCACTGAGTGAATTGATTTTTAAATTATGTCGTCTAAAGAAACGGTTGTATTAACTTTTTAAAGTGATAATATAAAGTGATGATATAAAATAAAGGATGAAAATATTCTACCGTTTCTACCTATAACAAACTTGTGGTTTAGGTACTATTGTACACATATATATTTTGATGACCTCTGTGGCTCAGTGGTGAGCGCGTCGGTAGCTCAAGCCGGGGGTCGCGGGTTCGAATCCCGCCGACGGAACAAAAAGTTTTCAATATTCCCGGGTCTGGATGTGTATTAAATATGTGTATGATATAATAAAAATCTTAAATATAATATGTATAGTATAAAAGTATTAAATATATTTCCGTTGTCTGGTACCTGTAACACAAGTCCTTTGGGTACTTAGCACGGGGCCAGAATGACGTGGTGTGAAGCGTCCATAGATATTATATTATATTATATTATATTATTATATTATTATTTTGTTTTGTATTGTTCTAGTTGACGTTGTAAGTTGTGAAATGATCAGACTTGAATCATAATTTTTCGCATTTATGTGGTAACTTTACTTATTAACTTGATTAAACACAAGTAACTAATTATATTCTTGATACCGTGGAAAATTCCACTCATGTAAAGGCATAATAATTTACAACATAGACACAGGTTGGTGTTCGATTAAAGTCGTTTTACATTAAAAGTTACGCCATTTGCTGAAAGCCTTTGTCAATAAATTGTAATTTTTCTATCCGTTTTATTACGATTTCCTCTAGTTAATGGTATATGTTCACATAATAGACGATTGTGTCTGTGCTAAGCTCCGCCTCCGAATTTTTGTCTGTGTATTGGGGTTAATTACTTTAATTTATTTTTCGACGAATCAGCGAACACAGAATTAAATAATGAGGGTTGTTGCACCACATTATGAAAATGTAGAAGTGGGTATCTTTTATTCTTAACAATAAAATGCATACAATATTTTTTGTACTTAAGGACGCTATTACAAATATCAGCGATTTTCCGGTACCCTATTAAAGAATTAGGAGTCAAACTGCGAAGATATTTTGGTTTCAAATGAAAGATAATATATTCATCTCCACGACTGTACCATAAAAAATCTATAGCCGCATACAAAATTTTCACATAAAATACGTTTTAACCATCACAATAATCGCAAAATATGAAAAAAATGGGGTCTGATTAGGTACCTTAATATCTAAATACACCGAACTGAGGAAAAAAAATATACAAAATAATTGTTGCTTATTTAGTCCTCTATAAAGTCCGCTCAAAATTTTATATAAAAATAAACAACTTTTCCAGTTATAAGAAAAATAAGAAAATTTCTCAAATTTTTTCATACATTTTCGCCATATCAAGAACGCGGCGAGCATCGTAACCGAAGTGGTGAAACAGGCCCTTAGTCTTATAACTATATATACCGACGAAACGAAAATGAAAATCACGGAAATAATTAGCAGGTCACTTGGAATGTTCACAGAAATTGTGCGGTTGTAACTTACATCAGCCTGTAACTATACAATTAGATGGCTACCGGCTACAGACTACAGTAAATGAGTGTGGTAGGATTCATATAGAGGTCTTTATAATTATTTAATACATGTATGTCTATTTGTCTATGGTATATTATGTCCATGGCAATCAGCATTGTCAGATTTTTTTTGTGCCAAGTCAGGACTTTGGCACTTTTTGAGTGAAAAAGCGGGATTCTTCAGTCACCCCTCTACCTCCCACACTTTTATCTTCATTAAGGCCGTCACAGACTTAGCTATAATATATATTAATATACCAGATACTAAACACACTGAGACCAGAAATATATATTATAGCTGAGTGTGTGGTCACGCGAAAATTGTATAGAAAATATATATTAATATGAATAGATAAAAACATATTGATATAATATGTATATTAGAGCTAAGTCTGTGACGGCCTTTACTCACCTTTTTTTCTCAGCACGCTGCACGTACGTTTGGGCTTTTCCCGAAAAGCGGGACTGAGCCTGTTCCGCGTGGGATATTTAATTTTGATGAAAAAATCGGGACGTCCCGCCAAAATCGGGACGTTGACAAACGACGACAGACGACGCTGATGACGCGGCAACTTATATGTATGTCTATGGTATGTCTATGCTTGTCTTCGGTTGCCTAGACATAATCTGTTACCGAATGGCCGTCTGATATTTTACTATAAAATTGCAAACCTCCATAAATATCCCCCTAAGTCATATTTATCAATATTATTTCAATATTATGTACCGCATGTGATTAAAACAGTATAATCTATACATAATATGTACTCTATATCCTTTTGTGGGGCCAAAGTACGAGTTAAATCGGTCAGCGGTTTCCGCGTGAAGAAGAAACAGTTAATAATTAATATAGACATGATATAGAGTTTAATATTTTTAATATTTGTATGAATGTCGGTCAGTATCGATATTCTTTAAATTAATACAAGAAGGAAATCCAGAAATGATTGTGTGCCAATTAGCGGCCGAATATCATTTGAAAGTAAACATTCGTATTAGAGTCACATTCCCTTATTTGAAATGGAAATGAAACGGGTAAAAACGATCCCATTCAGTGACAATGGGTGAATGGAGCAGAACGGGTGCCGATCGGTGTATATCGCATTGTTTGGGGCAATGTAAAAACAAATATCTAATTAGGGAAATTGTAAATCATGCTTTAAATGCTATAGACACGATGGTTTACAATAAAAAAATACAACTGTCTGTGAGATCTCTTATGATTCAATGAAAGTGACCGAGCATTCCAGCAGCAGTACCTTTCCGACATTCCCGGATCACTTTTTGATCTCGAAGGGCACGTGCCAGCGTTTTCAATCGTATGAATGAACCGGGAGTGATACAGAAAAACCCTTAATTAAACTGAATGATTTAGAAATTATACAATTAACTTAAACTTTTTACTTCTAAGTTATTTTGATTGCGTTGGAAAAAATAGATTCACCATTTATTACATTATGCAAAATACGATTTACCAAGTACGGATATAATAAGAACATTGAGCTTTAAATTGCGAAGGAAAAGAAAAAAAACTAATAAAAATAGTCAAAACATTTTGTCTACATTCATGATAGTTATACGATAAAAGTCTTGAAGCTCAAATTATAGAGATAATATCATCTTAGCCGCGGCTAAAAATACACGAGCATCTCAATATTCTATGAGATGTCCAAACATGGAACATTACAAATCACTATTGTTCTCCGAAAATAGCGTATCAATGTCTTTCTACAGAAGCCGTGAAATAAATTTGTAAGGCTGATCGGCGACTAAACGCTGCCCAAGGCTGGGCAGTAACGACAGTAATATGAGCTTCGAGGGACAATAAACTCCACTTTTGTATCCAGTGACACCGTACATGGCCTAGACGCCATTGTCCGCAAAAACGCAAATACAGACGAGTGAATACCGACGCGGACGGTGTGAATGATGGCCAGATAACGATATGGGGCCTGACACATTTAAATTGCTGAATTCTAGACTTCATATTCAATGCAAATGGCTGGAAAATAAACATGCCCAAAACCATTCGTGTAAGTTCCCAGGAGGATTATAGAAAAAGTATAATGGTGCGCCTTATGTATATTTATTTTTATATAAATTGTGATTCTCGTGATATTGGCCTATATGGAAAATAATTGTTGATTTACAATTATTTACATTGATCAGTCAAGTCGCGTGCTCAGAGGACCACTTTCAATTTTAAACGCTTACAGCTAAATTGGAATTTGGAGCACGATATTATATTTAACACCCAATGATAGTGATTATGGAGTAACCTTTGTTTTTAGGGTTCCGTACCCAAAGGGTAAAAACGGGACCCTATTACTAAGACTTCGTTGTCTGTCTATCTGTCTCCAGGCTGTAGCTCAAGAACGGTAATAGCTAGAAATTTGATATTTTCACAGATTATGTATATCTGTTGCCGCTATAACAACAAATACTAAAAATAAAATAAAATGAATATTTAAGGGGGGCTCCCATACAACAAACGTGATTTTTTTGGCCTTTTTTTGCTCTATATCAAAAATGGCAACATGTAGGTACTTGAATTTTTCAGAAAATCCTTAGTTATATATTATGTACTTTAATATTTAATAATAATATTAAAATAAAATAAAAAATAAGGGGGGCTCCCATACAAAAAACACAATTTATGGCCTAATTTTGCTCTATAATGGTACGGAACCCTTCGTGCGCGGTTCCGACTCGCACTTGGCCGATTTTTATATTTGTTCTACTCTTACACCTTGAAACATAATTATGTTAGTTTACGTGTCAAAATCAAGGCAACAGCTAATCAAACGTCAAACAGTTAATCTTTGGTTAAATACGAGAGTAAAATCTCTTTATTGCTGCGTTGATAAACCGTGATAAATATTTTTATTCTGTAAACAACTAGAGCTGCTTTTACATTAAAAGAAAAATAATTAGGTAAAATACTGTATAATTATGTGATCGAAGTTGACACACGAAAACCAATATCTTAACTAGTTCAACAAATAAGGAATTGTTTGAAAGCATGTCAGAGATTAATTTGCTCAGTTAACTAGATAAGAATGCTGGTAATTATTGTTTCTATTTTTGACCTTCTATATGCATGGAAATGATCAATCTCTTATAAATAATCACTATAAACTTGGTCACCTTGGCCAAAATTATATTAACACCCAGCCTACGTTCTGAGCTTGGCTATAGTAATTTTTCGACTCCACTTTCGACATGAATTTTGTTACTTACTGCGTATAGTGCAGGTTGCAGGGCTAAGAGGTTTCAACCTCCAAAAATTGTTAGTGAATGATTTTTTTGAGGTGTCAGTTTCTTTTTTACACTATAACTTGCTTTTAATTATTTCACCATAAAATTATAACACCAGTCAACAAAAAAAAATCTTGTACCTGTTATTTAATGACTTTCATCCGATTGTTCACATTAAAAATTTACCAAAATACAATTTTAAAAAAGAAAAATTGCTTTGCTAAGCTAAATGAGATTGAAACTATAAGATTTTTGCAAGGTCATAAAGGCTGCTTAGTAGAGCTAAGGCTGATTTGATGACTAAAGGCTGCTTACGAGAGCTAAGATGCCATGAAGAGCTAAGTCTGCTTTTATGACTAAAGGATGCAGTGGAGAGCTAAGGATGCAATGGAGAGCAAAGGCTGCAATGGACAGCTAAGCCTGCTTTTATGACGAAAGTTATTATGATGTGTATTTAATAAAGAATTTGGATTTGGACATAGTCGCGGGCAACAGCTTGTTCATAATATAAAAATTAAAAACCACGAATTTACAGCATTCTATTTGAATTATTATATATTTATTGAGTTTTTAATTTAAAAATCAAAAGCACAACTTTTCAATAGGTAATTTTTTTTATTTATGTTATCACTATCAGCTACACATTCCTTTTTTCTTTTTAATTTTCATCCACTATGATGGAAATCGGAGGCTTGCATGGTTACGATTATTATTATTTAGGTAGTGCCTGATATTATCTATTAGCAACGTGAGAATAAACAAAGCTATGATTTTGTTCAGGCATCATTTTAAATATTATATCGATCCATTTTAATTATAATATGAAATAACTTAAATAAGAATTGTACAATAACCCTATTACACAAAATATTATGTTTGAACCTAGTTACAAAAAACTAAAAAGTAAAAATGCTAAAAAGTAAAAAGTAAAGATACGCGGGAATCCCTTTTCGCGCTTCAGTGTAATAATTATTATAAAGTTTATTTTGAAGTGCGTTAATAAAATCCTTTCTGCTGCACTCAGTTCTGTCTGTTCTGACCCTTAGATGTCAATATTTGTACAACATCTTGTGATTAAAGGATAAAAATATATGAGTAGCGAAATAATATTACCTATACTTACTTAGTTTAAATGTTCAAAACTGTGTTCAAAACAAAAAAAAGTATTTAGCGAATTAGAATCATTCATGTAGCATTCATATAGCAGATATTTATATTCATATATTTATATAGCAGACTAGATGACGCTCAAAATTCATTTGTCACGCGGAGCCCGTACATTTTTTGGGATATAAAGTATCCTATGTCCTTTCGTAAGACTTTAAATATAAAATATGTCTTCATACCAAATTTCAGCAAAATCGGTTCAGTATTAAGTATGAATGTGTAAGTGTGTCGCTTCAGCTGCTTGCCTGAAGACAATCTCAGATCTCTTAACTTATACACTTTAAATTATACCTTGTAGGTACACTTTAATTGATATTGTTTTAATGTTCATAATAATAATAAATATTTTATTGTCGTTATATTTTTTTAAGAATTAGATTTCATTAACAAATAAACAAAATCTAGGTTTTTGTTAAATTATATTTCATCACTTAAGCACATCAAAAGGTTTAACAAATGGAAAGCACGTGAACAAAATACCTAATAATATAAAACTTATCAATTTTGAATTCCAAATCTACGTTTGCATTCTGATAGTAGCAAGATCATTCTTGAAATCGATCTTCTTTTCTGATTTGTTCACCTTTAGCTTGTGTCAGGGCAAATCCAAATCCCAATTCCTGTTAAATGCAGACCCTCCTCACTTGTAATTTTCAGCATATTAACCTCCTTGATTTTCTCGCGCTGAAAACGTTTTTTAAGTACAATAGGAATTATCAGAGAAGTTGATTCATAGGCAGATGGCGGACCTACGTAACTTCTTCTTCTTTAAAAATGGCCTCCCATAAGGAATAGCCAGTGTCAGTAATTTGATGAGGTAGAAAAAGATAACAAATTGCCAGAGGTATATATAGATCAACCTCTTATTAGGTAAATAAGAGGTTGATCGATTGAAAAATTTGAATTATTGTACCTACTTAAATGTATTTTATTGCTGAATGATGAAAAATAAAAACAAAAAACAATTTAACGTAAGGAAAATACTTCTTTAATAATCTTTAATAATAGGGTATTAAAAATATTTAACAGAACAATAACTATCTTGTCATATTATATTGACATCCTGATAAGTTTATGGACGACAGGATAATCAATGAAAACTTTCAGAAAACCTTAATAATTATTATCAGATTAAAATAAGACAGATGATATTTTTGAATAGTGATTGATGATAAATGAAAGGAAATTATACGCTCTGATAATCCTTCATGAATAAAGTTAATGCGCTGTAACTTTATAAAACAAAAGGAATATTTTATTTTCTGTATAAATTATAAATATATAAGTACACTATAATTACAGTTAAAGCACAAAATTATTTAATTAGAGTTTAGACTTTAGACCATAGTTTTTGCTTACGGCCGTTAATTTTTACTCTGTTTGTTATTTTGATAAGAATAATTTGTATGTTAAAATTTCACTATTATACGTGTTTATATTAATTTTATGTAAGTTATGAGATTTCGTCTTGTAAAAAGATAAGTAATTATTGTCGATTAAAAATACCTAACGCCTTAACAAAAGATCATGGCAATTTTTTGGTATCTCAACAAGGATAGCTATAAATAGGAATATTATTGGGTTTAGTCTTATGAAATCTTACGTCGTACAAAAATAGTGTCGAATAAGATAAAGTAAAGCATAACCTACCTTTAATACCTATTTAAACCTTTTTAAATTTATCTACTACTAGCTTGTTCCCGCGGCTTCACTTTTTTTTATCCTGGAAAAATGTACGGTCCCCGCGCGATAAACTAATTTTGGCGCAACGGAGTTACGGACGTCATCTAGTTATATTATAATATAATGTGTGATGTGTATGATATAATAATAATCTAAAATATAATATGCAACATGTATAAATTGAATAGTATAAAAGTAAGTATTAAAATATATCATTTCCGTTGTCTGGTACTCCACGGTATATTCTGTGACGGTACTTAGCACGGGGTTGGACTTGGACTGACGTATCGTGATGGGCCCTGGATAGATAATATTGACATTATTATTTTTAATATACAAAAATGGAATTCCGTATATTATTATATTATAAATTTTATATTTTTTTCCACTGTCAGTTGGTTAGTCTTCGCAGAGCGCGTAGAGCGATTTGGAAAAACTTTCGAAGGAATTAATCTCAACAGTCTTCGACAAATAGCTAGTAAGTGTCTACTCCTTACTAATATTATAAATGCAATAGTGTGTCAGTCTGTCTTTCTTTCTTTCTGTCTGTCTGTCTGTCTGTTACCTCTTCACGTCTTCCACGATTTTGATACTGGCTTGGAGATACTTCCAGTCTCGGGAAAGGTCATAATATGATACTTTTTATCCCGAAAAATGTACACTGTACAGTCCCCGCGCGGTTAACGATTTTTTCAGTTGCGGGCGTCATCTGGTTTATTATTGTTTGATTATTGTTTTGGTGCTTTGGATTTTTATAAAATAAGGCTTTACCTGTAAGTAATGACTGTATTTTAAAAAGATAAAACTGACTTCAAAATTGTACGTAATTGAGAATTAAAACTCTCTATCTCCATAATTAACTACTGAACCGATTTTGATGAAACTGCACTATTAACTAAGGTGAACAGTAGTGCAATAAAAGAAGAAGTACTGAAATCAGAATGGTAGTTCCAGAGATACATACATACACTTTTGAAATTTGGCACATTTGTTCAGACGATGATATTATAGACTAACATATTCGAAAATTGGGCAGTTCTGGAAATATTACATACATGCGCGTCAAATTGATAACCTCCTTTTTTTGAAGTCAGTTAAAAAGTAGGTGAAACTGCTCTCTATTAGTCATAGTCCTTGACTTGTAAACTATAATAATATTATAATATTGATGTCCCCCAAAACACCTGTGTTTATAACTTTAACCCTGATATTTTTCCGCGTTTTTATACACATTACAATTAAATTAGATTTTATATACCTAAACCCAGAAAGTATTACGAGAATTACATATATTTTTTTTATTTTTTTTACCTACATTACACATTTACGGTTAAATAAAATTAATATTGGATGCTTATACAGGTTCCCCCGTAAGCAAAATCTAACAAACCCAGTCAGTATTCCAAGAGAACATTTTCCTTTTTCAAGATAAAATGGAGTTGGTATGTGTTATAATCCAGTACAAAGCGTAAACTATTTGTTATAACTGTCGTTTTAAGTTTGAAAAAGCCGTTCAGAAGGTAGTAGGTAAGTGGAGAAATGAGAAGACACACGATGCTGAGATACGCATGTGGCACACAAACATTCGCCATTACTAGACGGCGCGGCGGCTACAACTCCTGTACTTACCAATTTCGTTTATTGCCCGGAACCGTACATTTTTTCGGGGTAAAAAGTATCAGTCTTATTTCTTTTCCCTGTACTCAAATTATCTTCATACATTTAAATCTGGAGTAGATGATTTTTCAATGATTTCTTTTAGCTATAACTTTTGTCCCACAGTGGCTGTCCCCCATTATAACAAAAATAAAACCGGCCAAGTGCGTGTCAGGCCACGCGCAATGTAGGGTTCCGACTTCCGTAGCACCGCTAGTTTTGAAAATTTCTGTATGGTCAATGAATGTACATTTATAACATGTTTTACACTACTAACAACATCATCTCAAAGGAATTTGAACGAAAAGTTCCTTTATACTTCGCCGAATACATTTTTTTTAGTTGATCGACTATTACTCAATAACTTATGAAGTCAACTTAGCCGTGATAGTTTTCCTTTTAAATTCAGCATATTTCCTACTCCCGTGAATTTTTTCACATTTCCAGAAGCAACCGTTTAGCTGGTAGAAGGGGGGGGGGGGGGGGACACTGGAACACTGGACTCGAACGATTTTTTCCACTTTAAAACTTAATATTTCACAAATGGATCCCTAAACCGAAAAATGATCTATGAATACTCATAATATTTTTAAAAAACCTAGGGTGGGCGCGAAAAAAAAAATTCAACCCCGCTTGATGTGTAGGGGAGGTACCATAAAAAAATATTTTTTAAATATTTTATGTATCATTTTGTCGGCATTAATAATATGTATATTCATGCCAAATTACAGCTTTGTAGGTCCTATAGCAGGGATGGTGCAGAACCTTTATGCGCATACGTGCCAATTTTCTGGAATAATATTTAATGACGTCGCAGCCGTGCCATCAAATTCTTTTCAAAGATTCATAGGTATTATGCTACATCATAATCATAATTTATACTTTTTTCTTTAAACTCGTAATCAGTGACGTGCCGAAATTATTTCGTCGCGTGCCAGCAATGGCACGCGTGCCATTGGTTCGCCATCCCTGTCCTATTAGTCTCTGAGCAAAACCGCGGACGGACAGACGGACAGACGGACGGACAGACCGAAACTATAATGGTTCCTTGTTGACTACGGAACCCTAAAAAACTTGAGAGGTTTAATTATAGCATTTTTTTTAAATCTAGAGTAGATGATTTTCCAATGATTTCTTATAGCTATAACTTTTATCTCACAGTGGCTGTCCCCCATTATAACAAAAAAATACTTGAGAGGTGTCAAGGGACACCCGAATGGAACGAAGTTATTTCTTATGTTCAAAAAACATGTATACATTATATTACATATTATACACTCAAAAAAATTATAAAAACGCCATCTATTGATGCCCAGGAATACTATCAACGCCTTCTGCCTTTAATAGGCAGGTTCTAATAAAAAAGTGTCGAGGTCAAAATAATATATCGTTCTGTCTAGCCTCCTTTCGCAACGCCGAAGGCGCCATAAGGAACTTCGTTTCAATAATAGCCAGGAAAAGAGCTTCCTAACGACACAGAATATATAATAGTACTGCTAACGAGATATCTCTGACAGTTATTGGTGGTGGATACACTTCCCATGTATTTTTGCCCGTCCTCCTTTAAGGAAAATCTGTTTAGTGGTTGGGCGTGAAGAGGTACCAGATAGACAGATGGACAGACAGACTTTTCGCGTTTACTTTCGCAAATAATGTGAGTGTAAGAAGTTATTAATTAATGTTAAAATTTTCACTAGCTACAAATCTGCCTAAAGTCTTTAGCTCTTTCTACCGTATTTTTACAATTTAATTCTTCTGGAATGATTAGAATATATCCGAAATGTCACTCTAACTGCATAAAAGAAGCTGAATTTATAAAAATAGTTGACCTGCAGATCATACTTTAAAAGTACTTCCTAGCATTTTTCACTGGTTAGAGCACCTATGCTTTGTTACAAAGCCTTTGTAGAAAATTTGCGTAACCCGATCTAACACAAAAATTAACGAACAAACTTCCATTCTTATTTCCTATTCATATATTATTAAATTTCACTTCATTAAAAATATGTTATATAAATTAAGTATAAGAATTAAAAGTTAGATACTGAAAAAATAAAGTTTAACCAAAAGTTTTTTGGACAAACTTTATACATATTTATCTGGATTTCCACGACAGACAGACAGGGTTAGGACCCTGAATATTGACATAATGAAGATAATAGAGAAAGCAAATTTTCCCTATTTTTTGTTGCGGCGATCTATTAAGTGATTTCTCAATTTTTTTCGCCGTTGAAAGTATGGAGGTCGGCTTAGAGGGTTGAGCCACGTGCCTGTCTGTAGGCCAGCAGATGTGTCGTGACACCTGCCCTTACGTTATGTCCATCGCTTTCTAATTTATACCAATCATAATAAGTCCGTCTCACTCTAAGTGCTTATTTTTATATAATTTATTTACAGTGTCGGTAACTAGAAAGGACCTTGCGGCGGTTATGATAACCCTGCCCACTATTATAGTTTTAATTGCGTTAGTAATAGAACTCCAGTTCTATACGTGACGACTCTCACCTCTCGTTTCATTAAAGTGAAAGAACGTAATCCCAAAAATCCATCTAATATTATAAATGCGAAAGTATATCTGTCGGTCTGTCTGTTACCTCTTCGCACTTAAACATGGAGATACTTCAAGTCGCAGAAAAGAGCATACGATACTTTTGATTCCGGAAAGTATACGGCTCCCGCGCGATAAAAGAATTTTGGTGCTAGTATTTAATGAAACTTGATAAAATCCGCCAAATAAGATTTGTATTAGTGCGAACGTCCGTTACTGCATATCATCCATACGATACACCCCGTCTGTTAAATAAAGATTCTTAGTTGCTAGCGAACTGTTTTTTACGTTTCGAATAAAATATGTATCTAATGTAATAAATTGTTAAAATTAGAAGCACACAATAGTCTTATTAATTTTGTGAATTTAATAAATACGAATAGATTAATATTTATACATTGATGATAAACAGATTTTGAAATAATGAGTAAAATATATTTGGATGGATGTGGAAACTGAAAAATCCGTAATAAATTCTGGAAAGGATTGATTTGTAAAGAAACCAAAGACAATTCTTTGAAAACAAGAATTGATTTTTCCTGGTTCTTAATCTGAAAGTTACCTTGGGCCTTCGCAAATCAACGACACCATATTACAACTGCTTTTACTGTGTTTTTGTAGATTTTCTCTTTCTAAGAGCTAAAGATAAAGCAAGTAAAGAAATGGGGTTATAATATTTTGACAAACGGTTAGGCCTAATCGTTTGTTAGAATATAACGCTTTGCTATTACTACTAGCAAGCGTTAGTGAAGTTGGTCCTAAGTCTATTTAGGTCTATTTAAAAAGTATCTGGAAGAGACGATTATTTGTAGGACGCAATTAAAATAAATATAGAGTAGATTATACTTGGAGCTTAAAAGTATTATGTCGTAATACATTCTTATATTATTATGGCAGGGCAGAGAACTGGAGACACTAGCAGGTGCTTATTATGCAACAAATAATTACTACGTATCGAATAATTCTATCTTTTTAGGGTTCCGTAGCCAAAATGGCAAAAAAGGAACCCTTATAGATTCGTCATGTCTGTCTGTCTGTCTGTCTGTCTGTCTGTCTGTCCGTCCGTATGTCACAGCCACTTTTCTCCGAAACTATTAGAGCTATACTATTGAAACTTGGTAAGTAGATGTAGTCTGTGAACCGCATTAAGATTTTGATGCAAAAATGGAAAAAGTATTAAAAATTTTAGGGGTCCCCATAGGTACAACTGAAACAAAAAAAAATTTTTTTCATCTAACCTATGCGTGTGTGGTATCTTAGATGGATAGGTCTCTAAAAATCATATTGAGGTTTCTCATATCATTTTTTTCTAACCTGAATAGTTTGCGAGAGAGACTCTTCCAAAGTGGAAAAATGTGTGTCCCCCCCCCTCTAATTTCTAAAGTAGAGGCATGATAATTCTAAAAAAAATATATGATGTATATTACTATAAAAACTACCAACGAAAATTGGTTTGAACGAGATCTAGCCAGTAGTTTTTTTTTATACGTCATAAATAGTAAAACTTAATGAAACAAAAAAAAATTTTTTTCATCTAACCTATGCGTGTGTGGTATCTATGGATAGGTCTCCAAAAATCATATTGAGGTTTCTCATATCATTTTTTTCTAAGCTGAATAGTTTGCGAGAGAGACTCTTCCAAAGTGGAAAAATGTGTGTCCCCCCCCCTCTAATTTCTAAAGTAGAGGCATGATAATTCTAAAAAAAATATATGATGTATATTACTATAAAAACTACCAACGAAAATAGGTTTGAACGAGATCTAGCCAGTAGTTTTTTTTATACGTCATAAATAGTAAACCTTAATCTAAATTTCATTAAATCGACTGAAATATAAAAATAAATCAAAAATAATATAATTTCATAAAAATTAACCTTATTGCTGCTGCGGAACCCTCCATGGGCGAGTCCAACTCGCACTTGGCCGCTTTTTTTAAGACACCTAATACGTAGGCCCGTAAAGTTACAATGTTGTGGCGTGATCATTATTTAAAATTCACTAGCTGTCCCGGCGTTCTGCCATTTAAAGTATTTCTACTTCATCAGTTGATACAAATCTTAACCACTCTTTTGACCCCTAAGAGTGGTGGGTGCGGGGGGGGGATTTTATACACAAGATGTTGAGTTGGAAGAAGACAAGATCAGCAGTTTTGGTAAAGAAATAAGTTTGAAACAAAATCTGACCCCCTCTTTTGTCCCCTTAGAGGGGTGGAGGGATTTTTTTACACCAGATGTTAAGTTGGAAGAAGACAAATATATCTGCGAAAACTTCATTTAAATCGGATCAGTAGTTTTCGTGTGATGCTGGAACAAACAGACAGACAAAAAACTAACCACATTTTTGGCTTCTATAGCGACGCGATGTAGTGACACCCCCCTCTTATTATTTTTTGAATATCTACAATGTACAGAATTTCCATTTCTACAGTTTTATTATGATATGTATAGATTTAAAATTCATTTAAAGCTAAAAAGAAAATCCAGAACGAGTTTTGGTTTCAAATTCGACAAATTAAGCCGTTATTTACATTTCGATTACGCTAAAACGTTTAGAAGCGATTAATATATTTTAATTAGTTTTATTGTAAATTCTTTGGCGAGATGGAGTTTTGTCGAATGCAGGTGCAAACGATATTCAATTAAATACAGATGTCGCGTGCGCCTTTTACCACGACGCAATTATAATTAAAGTTTATTATTTAGTCGTAAAACTGGTGCGATGTCCACGCGTCTTGCCGTCGTGCGAGCGCCGCGGTCCGAATTAGCGGGATTTTCCGATTTTATAGCTTCATCCAAAGCTTACAATGTAATATAAAATTTGATATGATAATTATTGTCGCTGTCTTCAATAAGTGTTTATTACAAATTATAATATATCAAATAATTAATTTAAAACTAGAGTAAATCTAGAATTCCATCAGACGCTGTCACTTCAGCAGGTGGTTATTGTAGAATCCTCGAGACACTGGCTCACTACAACATCTAGTACGACCATAGGTACACGTCTTCACTCTCTGACTGTCACTGCACGACTGACTCGTTGGCAGCCAGACAGACACTTATATAGACTGCACCCTACTACTCGGTGTTCGTGAGACAATGATAAGTATCTACTATATAGATACTCTGCGCATACACTACATCCCTTCCTTTTTCTAATTTTGATTAAACTAGACTGATTGCAAAATCTAGATGTATACCTCTATACTCCTACTTTCAATACCTTCTCCTTGCCAACTTGTTTCTTCATCTCAGCGACAATTCTTCCAATAGATTTACAATACTTAAGAGATTTCTTTTTTCTTCTCTACTCTTCTTACCCTCACCTCTTTCCACAAATATAAGCTTCCATCTCTTTTTTGCCTATCTTTCGTTTTGATCATTTCTATGCTTATCTATCCTTGTTTTTTCAGCACTTCCAATATAATTTAATGGAAATAAACTACATTTTCAATCTTATAGGAAACCACATTTCCAATTTTGTAGAAAACCACATTCCAATTTAATGGAAAACTAAATGTCTTATTCAATGGAAAACTACATTTCCAATTTTAATGAGAAACCACTTATTAATTTCCAATTATTAAAAAGGTTTTTCATTTGTTTTTCATTAGAAAAACCTAGTTCTTATATTTTATTACCAAATTTAATAAGAAACCACTTGTTAATTTCTAATTTAATGAAAAACTAAGCTCTTATTTATTCCCAATTTAATGAAAAAACCAAGTTCTTATTAACTTCCAATTTAATAAGAAACCACTTGTTAATTTCCTATTTAATGAAAAAACAAGTTCTTATATTTTATTTGCAATTTAATGAAATATCACTTATTAATTTCCAATTTAATGAAATCTCACTTGTTAATTTCCAATTTCATGAAAAACTAAGCTCTTATTAATTTCCAATTTAATGAAATATCACTTAATTTCCAATTTAATGAAAAACTAAGCTCTTATTAATTTCCAATTTAATGAAATCTCACTTGTCAATTTCCAATTTAATGAAAAACTAAGCTCTTATTAATTTCCAATTTAATGAAATCTCACTTAATTTCCAATTTAATGAAAAACTGAGCTCTTATTAATTTCCAATTTAATGAAATCTCACTTGTCAATTTCCAATTTAATGAAAAACTAAGCTCTTATTAATTTCCAATTTAATGAAATCTCACTTAATTTCCAATTTAATGAAAAACTGAGCTCTTATTAATTTCCAATTTAATGAAATCTCACTTGTCAATTTCCAATTTAATGAAAAACCAAATGTCCAGTTTAATGGAAAAGTATATTTCCAATTCAATGGAAAGCTATATTATGTCTAATTCAATGGAAAACCTTATTTCCAATTTAGTGAGAGTCATGTTTCTGAAACCGAAAACATCAGTCCAGCCATTTGTCATAACTACATAAGTACTGTAATCCTGTATTCAAAAAATCATAATAATAGATGATACCAAATATTATTTTAGCTTTACTTTAATATTTTATTTAACAAACTGAATAAAATTAAACATATTTAGTGGAACTCATTTTTTCAAATTTATAGACGTTCAACTGCATATCTGTCATATTATATTATTCTACTGATGCAATTGATTTATATATCATAGTACTATTAATCATTTGCTATACTAACAAACATTGATCACAAAATTTGACCATAAATTAATGATTATTCATAAAATTAATTGCCATTAAATGGAGTAATTAATTATATGTTTTATTTTCCATTTTTTCTGTGCTAATTCTTTAGACTTCATTATCAGCTCAATTTTGGCAAGGCTTTTCCAAACACTATCATTTTCTGTTCGTGGCCGTGTTTGCGCCATCTATGTGTAAACGCTTGACGCGTCAATTACTTCACTACCGTTTGACGACGCATCAAGTTATCATTACACTAGTGCCAACTGCCAAGTATAAATCATTGCTCGTGGGCTGGTTGTCAGTTGTCACCCTTGCATGTATTCCTATTACAATGGAAATCTCTTATAATTCCTTTTTAGAGCATTTCCTAATTTCAATTGAATGAAATTCAAGTCCTCTCAAAATAATTTGCAAATGGTATAATTTGTATCCAAGCATTCCATTGCATGAAAATCATTTTCTCAAAATTAAATATATTATATTGTCTACTATTTACTAATTTCTCCCACTGTATAATTTAACGTTCACATAATAGCAAGTACCGTCATCTAATCGAATAACTAAGTATTTACAACTACCCAACTAACTAACTCCGCTGGTTCAGCGACCCGAAGTGGATCTTGGTCTTCAAAATGAGCTTTCGCCATTGAGCCCTGTCCTGCTACCTAGCTACCTCCTGCCAGCTACCGACCTGAAGGTCGCGAAGGTCAGCCTCAAAGCATCTGCATTTGCATTATATGTTATCTTTTAGATAACATTATTATCTATCTTTACTAAAGGATTTCGATTACGCGACTGCATCATCAGATCCAATTATTACAAACATACCTTCTAATTTCTGACATACTCTGTATTTGTTTGCATTATTGACAATATATTTTATTACCATACTGATATTATCGTTTTGTCAATATTTCCATATTCATATTCAATATTTAAACTCAAAGTAAACTTTCTTTGTTTTACGCATTTGTTATTGCAAAAATAATTAGTTTCAAAGCATATATAAGTCTATGTTTCAAAGTCTTTTATGCTAGCAGATTACTCCGCTTACATCGATTATTCGAAGTTTATTTCTAATATTTTGTTTACAAGAACTTCCATAACAGTAAAACTTTATCTGAATATACATAGACCCAACATAGACCTTTTAATAATTATTATGAATATATTTTGGTCAAAATATTTTCTTCTGTAATAATTTTACATCTCAACGTTTCATGAAAAGAAAATTTAAGATTTATCAATGAATAAATACACACATCTCTCGATATCAATTTACTACTAGATAGATTCATGATCCAGACGAAATAAAACGAAAAAAGAAATTGGACCGCAATTTCCATTTATACTTCTTCCCCTTCCATTTTCAAAAAAAAATTTTTTTTTTTTTTGGCAGTCCAACTCTTTGTTCAAAACCAGAGAACCAATTCACGTACTTTCTTTAATACAAATTAATAATTATTATAATACTAGCTGGTCCGGCAAACTTCGCCCCGTCATATAAATTACTTGTAGTTGTAATGTAGTAATGACTAGTGGCCGTTCCCTATATTCAATCTATCTCTAGTTTGACATACAACCGATCGCAGCTGACATAGAATTGACATAAAATATATGGAGCTAATGTCTAATGTGAGCTATTCCTATCTCAAGTAAGAGATAGATCAAATATTGGGAACGGCCGTAAATAATTAGTATGGCACGTCTATCGCTGTTCCGTCACACAAACAATAATGGTCGCCGTCAGTCTCGAGTCGAAAATTAATAATTTACTATTCCCACTCACAAATGCACTTATAGTAGCCGATTCTTAGACCCACTGTATATGCATAATATAAAATTTGGTAAAAATAATTAGTAAAGCCGTTTCGGAGAGGATTAACATTGTGACACGAGAATTTTATATTTTATTAGGGAATAATCTCCGTCTCATGTTTTGTCATCAACACATGAACATTAAACTTTACTTTACTCAATTTCTAACGTTTCCTTTTGTCTTCAGTTTATATATTATATACTGTTGTTAAAGAACGAGGTCTTGAATGTCTTTATCATGTGACATATTCTGTACCTGCACTGTAAATATACTACGCAACTTGTCACACAATGTGTAACTGTTTATTTTTACTACTACATATTAAACGTATTAAAATATTTTTATTCCAAGGGTTCTATTCTATGAATAGAAAGCAACAATAAAAGTAAGTATAAAGTGTAACGTACATTGCATCATTTTTACCTAGCTTGTTTTGCAAGCTATTATAGGATCATACGGTAAACTCACTCAAGGCATCCGGAAAATCAACACAGCGACGAGCTACATTAGATTAAGTCTTTATTTTTATGATTATTATGATTAAGTAATTAAATTTATACTACCCCGAACATTCGGGCTATCGGAAAACACTGCAATGTACGAGCATGTCGAAATTGGGTGCATAAAGATGTCTACTGTACTAATTTATATTATGGCACTGACCCAATTTAACACAACAACACTACCCTCAAATAATGTATTTATTATTTCCTCTATATGATTTTGTTACTTGTAACTTTATTGTAAGATCGATCTTAGTCTTACCGGTTAGCTCCACATTAACCTGATTTAGTATATTGTTTGTATATATTTTTTTGTCAATTCTTGTTTGAAGAAGTTTCCATATTATAATTTAAACCCTAATAATTTTTTATAGTCTTATTGTTGCTTATTAGTTATTATCACAACATAAATAATAAAGTAGGTTGTATTTATTCCACATACCTACTATTGAGATTGAGGAGCACTATTCCTATAATTCTTAAGAACCGTTCTTAGCTCAATAATTTAAAAAGTCCTTAACATTGAATATATTATAACAATTATATTATTATTATTATTATTATTATTTGCCAAATATTTTACAATTTGGTCTTAATATTACAACACAGGAACACTTAACAAAATAATAATTATAATGTCTAATGTCTTTCAATTTATTTCTCTCTTTTTTTTTTTTTTTTTTTTTTTTGTACCGTAGAAAATAGGGAAAACTGTAGAACGTCATACACCATAATATATTAACAAGGAACTATCCACATTATAATTATCTTTACTTAATAAAAAGATAAGTTTAAAAGCCATTAATAAGGTGCAATTATTGTGCAATTAAAATTAGCAATGAGCTATTAAGTTTAGTTTTCCAACGTAATTTAGCGCGCTGTTACATTTAGGCACAACAGCTTATTTATTGAGAACGCTGTGATTATTATTGTACTTGTTTTGTACAAAATATTTTGGGTTATTGTCTTAAAGTTCTATTCATTATTGCACCCATGACTGTATCATAATAAAATATGAATTTAGTATTATTCACTGACTTTTACAAGAACAGATAATTTCCATATAAAATATAAGACACATCAAAGAACCTATCATGACGTATACTCCTACCACCAAAGTAGAATACTTAAGATTAACCTCTTAGATTAAATTTAAATAAGTTCAAATTAAATTCCACTTACCTGCGTACCGAAACAAGAAAATCGCAAATCGATTGTAATTATTAGTACACTCAACTCGCGCCCAACTTCACTCCGGTGCATCCCCTCTTGTTTCGTGGTTATTAAATTGGAGAGCTTCAATCAGTCTCTTCAGTATCGCTAAGTGTTAACTTGTGCAGTGCTCTGGACTTCTAGTGCTCATAATTATTTAGTGTGGTGATTAGTGAAGTGACATCAGTGTTTAAATACAAATTTAAATGTAAGTACCGATTATGCAATTACGAATGTGGGTACCGCCACAACTCCAAACATTTTAAAATTAAATATATAGCTAAAAGTTTGATACAAAATCTTTACTTGAAGAAATATTCAAATTCACAAACTTATTCTCAAAAGTAATATTTAACGAGTACCATTAATTATTTTAAATCACACTTCAAAACACACCATTTTAACGGTTGTTCAGTTACTCATTGCACGCGTTATAAAATATCTTGTAATATTCGAAAGGTAAGAAAACAATCAAACGTAAGCGTATTAGTTTTGTCCGCTTTACAAATTTCAATCTCTGATACGAACTATAAATACATTTAGATCTTCCTTCCCTTTTTTTTGAAATATATCATTTTCCATACCTTAATTGTTCATCATCGTCGCCACTTGTAGAATCCTCGAGACACTGGCTCACTACAACATCTAGTACGACCATAGGTACACGTCTTCACTCTCTGACTGTCACTGCACGACTGACTCGTTGGCAGCCAGACAGACACTTATATAGACTGCACCCTACTACTCGGTGTTCGTGAGACAATGATAAGTATCTACTATATAGATACTCTGCGCATACACTACAGTTATGAAATTCTGAAACCGTGAGCTGCTATTGATGTAATACGATTGTCAATAGGATCTTTATGACGCTTATACCATCATATTATTACCATCGACTTTTACCATAGACGAAGTATTAACACAGTGGAGGCGTGTATTACATAATTATTTAGGTAGCCGGGCCGGATTTATATTTTTACGAGTACCTATAAGCAGCCCCTATATACGAACTCTGCCGCCATCCTAGGATGCTGCCCCCCCCCTCCCCATATGCCATAAGACGCCGCCGCTCATAGGCCATGGCCAATACTGCCTATACAATGACATACATTCAGAGCTGTTAGTCATATTGATACTTTATTGCTCATATTAAATTAGGTACTTAATCGTGTTACCAAAACTAAGCTTAAAAAACATGAATGTGCGTATGACGGCTACAAGCGATCTCTTCCAGGCAATCCTGCAGAAAACCTTCGTAGAAACTTAGTTGCTCGTAGAAAAGCTGAAAACTACGAAATCAAAAAGCAATAAAATTTTAAAGCAAAAATATTAATGAACATTTTATTTATTCCATGCACATAACGGCATACATATTGTTGCAAATCCATAAGTGTAGTTTAGCACTTCCACTATTACCGATTTTGCCGGGATCCGCGAATCCCGCGGCGGCCCCGGGCATCCCCGCAGCCCGGGGCGGTCCCGCCCTCCATTGTGCCCCACAATGAGTCGTACTTCACGCTAACGAGCCCTGCGAAGCCTCCGAGCGAAGCAGACATTTGTAAAAACCACAATAAGCGCTCCGTTTCGGCATATTGTTTTGACATATAATAAATATTTGAGATTATGCCGCGCCGAGATTGCCGGCCTGAATATCGATCGTTTCCTCTCGCTATTGTTTCGCAGTAGTGGACCGTCAGCCGGGGTGCTATTACGTAACAAGCGACGATTTTAACGCTATTTTAAGTAGTAACTTCCATTTCTTAACTTGCCACTACCTCTGAAGAAGTAATCCGTCTCTTGTAATTTACAAGAAGTAATTGCAGAGAAAAGTGAACGATATGTATTATATGTAAACATCACATTTTGTTCCATTCCTCTTTGAAAGGTTGTTCAAAACCTCAGAACAGGAAAATATTAAGTTCAAACTCTGTAACAAGATTCTGCGACGACTCTATTGAAAGTGAATAAGTAGTAAACTGAAAGTAAATGCATAGAAGATTTAATTAGAGACACTCGAAGAAAATTTTATGTCATGATATCAAGTTAAGAAATTGTTGTGATAGAGACTGATCGCTTTCGGCACGGAGTGGCCCCCTCGACCGTATTACACCCGGGTGCGTACGGCAGCTACACAAGGTGGTTTCGATATTTCGACGATACGATCTTCATTTAATGTGCCTAAATTTAACGCCAACGGGTTTAGGTGTTTTTGTGTACATACTTTAAAGATAACTCAAAATTTGGCAAAAAATCAATGTACGGCGCAAAATTTTTCAATTACTTGCAAGGATGTACTTGATAACATCGGTAATTTGAAATTTCAGATATTTTGATGAAAGTTTTACTCAGTTATTATACGAAGAAACAAAATTAGGACGAAAAAAAGTCCGTTCTTATGCGACATACAAGTAAATGAATGTAATCAGTATATTCCATATAGTAAGACGCAACGTTAGAATATTTATATTATGGTAAAAGCGTAATTATCTTATATCGAAAATAGTGAGAATCAGGGAAATCCCAACCTTATCTTTATTAATGTGTCAGTTTTGCAATTTGCTAAATTTCTCCCTTTTTTCAATTATAATAATTATTATTATGAGAACAATTTAATTACCTATTTAAAATATTTTGGTTTAATTTATCTATGATAATATATAAAGTACTTAGATCTGTAAAGTTGATTTTGAGTATAAAATTATCATGTAATAAAAACTATTATTGCAACAATTACTAAAATATAATTGGTAATTTACTAAAATTTTTCAGTATCACTCTACATAGTGTATCCTGGGTACTCTTGTGTCCTGACTTCTGCGTTTGCCGTCAGCATACGCAGCGCGGCGCAGCAGTCGGACGCGGCGGGCGGCGGGCGGCGCGGCGGCACTGCGCGTGAGGCGTTTACTCACACCTTCACGTCCGCAAATTGCAGGGTGCACCCCCAGTTAGCGCCTCGTAGGTGTCAAGATTGCCGTAATTTGCGGTCGCGGACGCCCCGAGCTGCTGTCATCACGTATTATCATCTAAATACTTTTATTAACGGAAACGCACTGATTTAAATTGTAATAAAGCGAGGCGATAATGTTAGGGCCCCGGCGATCGGTGATTAGTCTTTTTGCCGAATAATTTAAATGCAGATTTGGCGTCGACAAAGAGGCGTCAAAAATGTAATAAGTGTTATGAGCTCGTCCGCCCGAGTTGTTTTGAAGTTCGTCGTTACTAAAATTGCGTCTTTAGGCGTTGAGGTTATTATTGCGGACTGAAGTGAAGTTAACTTCTTCATCGCATACACGCCTATTATTTAAACGTCAACGTTGTCTATAATTTGGCATAATTTCCACTCAAAAAGCTGTGTCGCGTGGAGTTATGCCGGGAGATAACAGGAATATTGATAAGTTGTCCTGACAGACGCATCCGCAGTTTTGTACACTCGTTTGTTCAAGTAAGAACTGTTTTATCTCTACGTATATAGTACAATCATTAAACTTTATTTGAATTATAATCCGTCAATGATATTTTATGTCGTTTTGTTCGTAAATAAATATTTATTCGTTAAAAAATAGTGCCCAAGCCGTTGCAACTTGCAATACATTTCAGGGTGGCGAGTAGCGATCCATATTCTCACTTAGAACTTTGTGATTAAATCCTTTTTAAATATGCAAATGGTATAAAAGATAGGAAAATATGTATTGTTATTACATATAATATGTGTATATATTATATTCTATTCTAGTATTTAATTTATATTTTATAAATTTTATATACTACATATTTATATATTATATATAAAAAAGGTCCATGGCGTGATGGACAACAATCACAATATATTGTAAATAATAAATTATCCTTGGTGCGAATAAACTAAATAAAGATGGCAAAAAAAGGATATGGGCGGTAAGCCCATAGATGGCCCCAAATTGTAAATAAAAAAAAAAAAAAAAATATGCAAATGGTGTAAACATTGAGCACGCGAGAGTATTTTATTATTAGATGTCGTTGAATGGTATGGTATTAAAGAGGCAGATTATATCTCACTCGGCCGAGGAACGTGCCTCGTGAACAAATAAAGTTTCTTAGATTAAAGTCAAATTTGATATCAAAAGCAAGTTTTTGTGATTTATGGTCCGGGCACATAATAACACGAAGACCTACCAACATGGTACTACAGTAAACCCACATAACAAATGAAAACAATAAGCGATAACTTCTAAAGTTTGAAGAGTAGAATCAATATCGTAAATTATCCTTACACTACTGACAAAAACATAACGAGGTGGGTTTTTCTTTGCGGTAATTTAAAAACAGTCACATACAGTATATTGATTAGTATTGAAATTGTTTTTGGTGGCCGCATTCAATTGTATTCCGAGGATAGAATCCAGAATATTCTTCTAATGACATTGGGATTTATAAAAATATGTCAACGCAATGCGAGTCCGGTCAGCCCGGGGAGGCTCCAACTAATAAGTCATATTTGAGGTTTTATAGTGTTCGGCCATAAATTGCCGACACATACATATTGTATGACGAGGATAATGCCCATGTTCGGACGCCATTAGACCGGTATAATGCCATTGTTTTTTCATCACATATAAACCAACTGCGCCGGCTAAATTGACGTAAGTTTTCAGTAAGAACACGAAATGTGAGAACGCTGCCGACTGCCGGGCATAACGAACTCATTATATTCTCATTTCAAATATTTACGACGCAATTATGTTTCAGGAATTTGTTATGTTTTGTGGAAATATTTTTGATGCAGCGAAGCGACGTTCGAGCTGAATTTCGATGATTTAAAGAGATTGAACTGGTGCACGAGGGTTTAGGGTTACCATGGAATTCATTGAGTAGTTAAAAATTAAAAACTACGCTACCCATTAAAACAAAAGCTATAAATCACTATAATGTACACATTCATCTCAATGCAACTCGGCAAGCAGATAAGGTTTATTACAATGTCAACGTAAAATCCACACTCCCGTCGGCCATCATTTGTTAATTCTCGTCAAATTCATCTTACTCAGTCGGCTTAATACATTCGAGGAATATATCAATTCATATCGTGGATTGTCAGGGCGCGGGACGTGCGTATAGGCTTGCTTTATGTACGGTCATCGCTCATATCTGGTACTGAGGGCCGACGACGGGCCATAGATTTATGCTTGGGCTTCTGTGGACGCGCGTTCTCACTGCTCTCCTTTGAATTATGACGCGGCGGTGAATACTCGCCGTCGTCCGTGTTTTGTTTCGAGTGATTTACGAACACAATTTCGAACGATGTTTGAATATTTTTAATTGCAGCTCCCGAGCGATCTAGATTTGAAACGCCGAAAGCTATTAAAAAGTGGATGCGAAACGAAGTTTTTATGCAGTTCATTAAATATTAAAGCTCGCACGGGTGCGGAATGTAATAAAATATAGATAACGTATTTCGAAATAGGCACTAGGTAGTCGAAATTGAAAGGGAAAGTAAAAAAAAATATATTTTTGATGAAGGAAATAACTTTACTATTTTATTTGCTGTTTCAAATCTAGTAAAACCGTTTGACGATTAGATTTAATTTCACCTAAACTAATAAAATCGGTGATTAATAACGATGCCTTAATTGAATTTATTAAATAGACATCGCGCGTTTTGGCCGCCGTTCGTCTAATAGATTTCTCGCTTCGACCGTAATGGGAAACAGCTAGAATAGCTTTTATTGTCCACTAAAATACGACCACTTAATTTTTATAAAGTCATAATTTTAAGTGGAACGAAACGCAACCTTTATATTTAGTACATATTTTACCGTTTTCTATACCACTCGGAACGGAGCTCCCTCGAAAATTTACATACGATACCACCCAGCGTTCGCTAAGAAATTACTTTAATATCTTTTTATTTGTTATCGCGGACATGACTCGGGATATTTATGTACCTATAAAAAGTGCATAAAATGTTAGCAAGTTTGGTAGGTAATCCAACAATCGCATAATAAATTGTGTCGTTGGAGCAGCGGGGTAGTGACGGCCGGCGTTGGTGACTGATATATCTCGTTCTTGTAGACAAATGCACTTCGCTACAAATTGCTGAGAACCGCCGCGAGCTCCCCGCGGACCCAGCTCTTTCTCTAAGCTAAAAATACACGAGATAATGAATATTAATTGCCAGCTTCTTAGATACAAAAAGTGCTCGATACTCCCGTGACTGATTAAAGCGACTCGTTAAGCAATTGACTTAACGTAGTTTAAATTAATTATGGACAATTGGACATCTAGGTAATAACGAGCATTAATAAAAATAAATTAAAAGTAGCCCCGGGAATGTTGCTTACACTAGGAAGCTTCGGTTAATTGAGATAATTTTTAATTTATGTACAAACGAGTTTACAATTTGAATTTCTTGTTGGTTTTCTTGAATAATAAATTACGCCACATATAAAACATTACTCGGAACATAATGTTTCATAATTATTATACCAATGCAATGTCTTCTTGAACACTAATGAAACACAATTTTCGTGCACTTTTCCCACTATATTTAAGAAATTATAATAATTTTAACAAATTACACGACCGGTTTCGAATTAAATCATCATCAGGTGTAAGTTTAACGTCGGTAGTTTTAAATAATTAAATGCAATCAAAACAAACATTAGGGTTGTCAGCATCATGGTATGCAATGTCTTCTGTCTTACTCTATGTTCTCTGAGGCCTAGCTTTCCTTAATATCGTCGAGCTTCAGCTTTACTTCCGGTGAAAAGTGTCTCTCCGGTTCAGTAACATTAAACTATTGATATATGGTCAAGATCATGAGACAAAAACAAAAGCACATTTTATATTATTCAAGATGTCAGAATTTGTAGGAACCTTTAGTTAATATGTATGTCTAGCATTAAAATTACTTATTAAACACAATTAGCTTATCATACGTATCTATCTATATTTTTCAAAACTAAAATTTGTTTAAGGCATGGCCACCAGCACATGGACGGGATTCGAAGATTCACGGCCATGCCACACGATGCGGTGCGGCGGCGGTGCGGCGCCATCCGGTGCGCTCCGGCGCTGCACTGCTGCACGCGCATCGGAATCGAGACGAGGCGGGGAGAGTCTCTCCCCGCCTCGTCTACCAATACATACACCTACCAATACATACATACATCTACCAATACATACACCTCATACACCTCTCCGGGAGAGATGGAGAGGTATATATTGGTAGAGCTCGAGTCCGTCGCTGCTACAGTACTGCAAAACGTTGCAGCATCGCACTCACCGTGTGGTCGGTAGTCCGGCGAGACCGGCGCCGCACCGCCGCTGCACCGCATCGTGTGGCATGGCTCTTAGTGTCTTCGGTTACGAAATATTACCTAGGAGTATGCCATACGAGCAGTGCCTATAAGTTATCCAGTAAAAAAGGCTATAATTTATTGGTACCTAATATTTTTTGTAAGTAATAATATATGAGTCTTGAAATTGTGGGAACTACGATACTGTAACATAATGTATATTTCTTGTATTCAATAACTTTAATAAAAAAACAATGACTTTTAAGACAAGACGTGTACTTTTATGCATAAAATTACGTTTACATTACAAGCTTTTGATCTATGATCATTGATAACAAATGGCTATGAAAAAGTCACAAAAATTATGTCACGGTTGTGGCTCTCTTCTCTTAATAAAATTTAAGTCACACAGAAAACTCCAATAGCTATATCCACACTAGGAAATTTCATCTTCAATTTTCGTCATCTTCTTTTTATTCAACTTTCGTTTGGCATATTCAATAACTGAATGCGTCAAAATCCACCCGCGTTGAAAGAAAAGTGTCATGGTGAGTGATACGATTTTAACGCGCGTCACGGGCATGCCTCACGTTCGCTTTTGATTGTGTTATAACGCATTGATGAACAGAAAAAGGCACAATGTGGACAAAGCCAACGAGGCATAGGAGCAAATAAAAACAAACACCCAGTACTCCAGATACCTTTAGAAAGCGTAATGACGTGAATTCATTTGTTTACTGTAGGTGCAATATGCCAGTGCCGCTGGCGTGACGGGCAGTTGAAGGTTTATTTAATCAAGAAGCGATACCTCGGAGCCCCGGGCTTCGGCCGCGGTAATCCATTGCCGTCTCAATCCCGACCGTCCCCGGGTTATGCTAGTAATGGAAAATCTTGGATTATTTTTTTAGTTAGGTCTTAGGCCCACTTGCGCCACGGAATATAGTTAATCCCCGGTTAATTATTTTACAGTTCTAGTTCTCATATTATATTATACAAAAAAATAACAAAGGATTTTTTTATTTAATAATAATTATTACAAATACAGTACATTCAAACAATGATTTTCTCACAACAATGTTCCTAAATTAAACAGATATAGAGCATAGCTAATTACGAGTACTGATGTAAATATCCATGTTAAGGATCTAGTTTAGAGAAAAGTCTTTTAGATTTTCGCATCGGATTTGTCAATGGCCTCATTCCCTTGTCCGTTTAATTTTTTTTCTAAATTTGTCCAAATACTCGTCGTTTGACATGTTCATTTTTCGCCTGATTAACTTGGCTATTTATTGATAACCCTGGTTGGTGAAAGTTGGCCTTTACTTATGGCGAGAAAACAAACACTTGTAGATTGATTTGATTTGTAACAATATGGCTCAGCCTTCAGCATTGAAGCAACATATTTCATTACTTTAAAATATAAAAAGTGGTGTAAATTTTGTGTAAGGTTGCTGATACATTCTGTGTACAATTTTTCACCATTATCATTACCAAGCAATAATGGTTCATTAGTAATATTCGTCACTTCATTAATACTTTCGTCATCCTAACTTTGAATGAATGTGGGTGTCGGGCCAGTTTTTAGCATATCCCTTGGGGTTAGTGAGATTTGTATCAACAGTTCGTTTGAGATGCCTCATGCCGCCTGCGTGCGCCGGTATTGGCGCTCTGGGAGTGTCCCGTTGACCGCTACTATTCGTTATTTGTTACTTGAAAAGACAATTTCTACAACTTTAGACATTATGTCTTTTCTCTATTAAACGAGATGAAGTAAATGCAGATGAAAATGATCCCACACTCACTTATATCAAATCATTTTTATGACCTATTTTCCATTGCAAACTTTTTAAAACTTTTTTTATTCGGTCTCAAAACGGGTGCGAATGTGCTTAGTCATGTCATAAAGCAAATACATTTCTAGAACTGAGTTTCACGCGGTTGCATATAATGTAGTATTTATGAAACGCGTAGATAAACGTTGATTATAATAATCTCTACATCGAGCCGACCGAGGGAAGGTCATCCATTGTTTCTTTAGAAATCGCTCGCAAGTTTAGACCGGAGGGTAGTATAAAATTTGTATAACAAATGAGGGGCGGGGCGGGGATCCGTCACAGTGGCGAGCGACGTGGACATCGCGTGGGGTCGGGATGGGTGGCCATGGATCACCACATACACATGACTGCAGTATACAGTAAACCATCGTCGTCTTCTTTATTATAAACATGAATCGCTAAATGTGTGTAAGTAATAATCTCGAGAACGGCTAAACGGATTTCACTTTTTTTATTATGTTTGTTAATGTTGGAGGAAGGTTGTTACGGAGAGAAAAATAAAAAATGCCAGGAAAATAAGAAAAAAGAATATTTCCCCTCCGTATAGAGTTTCATTCGTTCGTTAATTAGTTCCGATGACGATTTTGTCTATTTAAACTTCATAGATAACGGGAATTAGAACGATGGGAAGACGTCCGTCGGGCCCGCTTTACTTAATAGTACTTTGAAGTAGTAGGTAGTAGAAGAACAATCCATTAAATCAAGCTTGCTCGACACAACGACAAGTTGTCTGTACGAGTGATGTGTTTACTGAACAACTTTGTTTTTGAACTTATGCAAAACTAAGTTAGTGTGTGTGCAGTGAAGGCGGTTTAAGTGCAAATGGAATGTAAAGATGAATTCATCTTTTCATCTTCATAAAATATAATCAAATGATTACATATTTTTGAGATTTTATATGAAGTTTTGTGCCAACATTCGCCATTTGACTATAACAACATAAATCACGCACACTTTACCTTGATTTCGCAAATTTTTCATAGTAAAACAGAGCCACTTTTCGCGCACATAACATATATAACTAAAATGTGTCTGATGTCTCGTAATTGTCAAAATACTGAGATTTCAAGTACACGGCTGACTTACTCTACTCAGTAGAGTTCTTTACTCACACAAAATAGAGTATACTGGATGATATTTATATTGTGCTGTAAGTAATGTTCACACCTATTTTACCTCTAACCGGGCCTTTATGTGGTTGACATAAGGTTCACAGTTTAACATTTATAGCTGAAATAATTCTAAATGTTTTAAATGAAGAGTTAGGCTCGTGTAATAGCGGTTTCATGGCTTCTAATGGTCTATGAAATTTTGAAATATTAGGGTACATTTTAGAATAAGATGGGTCCATCATACACAGAAGCTGGTAATTATGTCCAGGTCAGGAGTGTTTAGTAGTAATCCTTTTTTAATTTCTTCCACTTCTAGCATCTACGAAGTTATATGGTAGATCCAAACTTCCATACTAATATTATAAACGTGAAAGTGTGTCTGTCAGTCTGTCTATTTGTCTGTTACCTCTTTACGCCCAAACCGCTGAACTCTGAAACCCGCCCCGCCCCGAGAAAGGACATAGTATATTTTTTATCCCGAAAAAATGTACGGATCCCACGCGATAGACGAATGTTGGCGCGACGGAGTCGCGGGCGTCATGTAGTGTATTTTGAGAATCCAAAACATCAACTATCATTGGATAGATTAGATTTCAGACTTAGTTTGTATTGTCGGCAAATTACGAAACTTATGCGAAGAAAATTATGCGAAGTTCACCATATTATTTAGTTATACACTAAATGGTGAACTTCGTATTATTGTCCTCGTAAGTCGTAATATAAACTTTCCCTGAACTTCCACAAATACATTAAGACTAAAAGTATTCAAATCGGTTCAGCCGCTCTTGGTTTTAGCGAGACCTACGAAATTTAAAATTAATGTTTATTGACATAAGTGATAACAGTAGGCACCTATTTTAGTGCAGCTGTAACTGTATATTATCTTAATTATTATATCAATCCCTATCACTTTCGATGACTATCCAACATTTTGCACCCACCGAAAAAAAAGCACTCGACTTCAGCCATAAAGTTCCTTTCGCTCATCCAACGAAACTCGTTATAAATGAGCTGCTGGATAGTAATTACGTATTTAAAATAACAAACAGCGTGGATTTGCTATTGTTATCGGCGGTTATTTGTAGACGTCTCGGGCTGGTAATAACACACATTTGTCGGTCGACAACGGCGAGCCGAGAAACCAAGCACCTTAGCCGACGAAACGTAGAATTAAGCTATTATTTATACAAACAGGTTGCTCTTTTGGCCAAATATTGAATCGGGAACGAATGATTTTGATACTTTGATACGGAGGACACTTAGTAGTAAGATTTGTTAAAACTATAAATTACGAGTTTAAGGACCTGTTTTACCACTTTCTGATAAAGTGCCGAATAGGCTATTCACAAATTTTTTGACAGATTTTCCATACTTCATCTGTTAAAGGTACAAGTTAAGTGGTGGATAGCCTATTCGGCACTTATCAGGAAGTGATGAAGCAGGCCCTAAGTGACTTATGCCTGGTTTCTGAGGTTTTCACTAGCGTTGTTGATTGGATAATTTTTTGACGCTAGCCAATCAAAAGCAATAGTAAAAAGATAAACTCCGGTTAAACAACTCAGAAACGGGGTATTATAAAGAGTGTTACAAAACTAAGTAACTTTAGACTTTAGAGTGTGTATGTGTCCCTTATATTGAGTTCACTGTGAAAGTAGCAAAATTATTTTGTTATTTGTATGGGAAACCGCCCCATGTTTCATGAATTTGCCCATAGAGAAGTTACAAAATAAGTTACTCTTTCAGCGCTTCACTACTTCACTACTTCACGCTTCACACAACCTATACAGGGGACTTACACGCTCTAAAGTATTATCACTTTCTTTTTTTACATCAAACGTATTATCTATCTAGTTTACATGTTAAATTATTGTAATTATGCGCAGTTTTACAATGATACTTAAAAGGTACACCTTAACAACATAAATTCTTTTTTATCCCGAAAAATACTGTTTAAATTGTATAAGATTACTAGATGACGCCCGCAACTCCGTTGCGCCATAATTCCATTGTCGCGCGGGAACCGTATATTTTTTCGGGATAAGAAGTCTATGTCCTTTTCCGGGACTCAACGTATCTCCATGCTAAATTTCAGTAGACTCGTTGCAGCGGTTTGAGCGTGAAGAGGTAACAGATAGACAGACAGACACACTTTCGTATTTATAGTATTAGTATGGAAATATACCTATTCTTAAATAATTAAAATACTTTTTCTCGGATCTCTACAATGAGAATTTAATTAATATTAAATCGCAAATAACCGAATTGTATGTAGATCACAAAGTTTTGACATCGTATCAAGACCACCGAATCTCAGTATGCGGTTAACAAAAAGCCAAATATGCAAATATCTGTTTGTTTATCAAAATGTATACTGTATTCTCGTATCAAGACCACCGAATCTCAGTATGCGGTTAACAAAAAGCCAAATATGCAAATATCTGTTTGTTTATCAAAATGTATACTGTATTCATTTAGTATTATCTGAGAGATGATCCGATCCCAAATGAACCGTTCGCTATCCAAATAGCCGCGAGCGAACTTTAAACGACCGATATATTAACCGGAGATAAAGTGATGTTTGAACAAAAAGTGTATTAGAATTTTTGAGAATCGTATAAAAACTGTACTGTATATTTTGAATTCATTCCTATTGTTAAAAACACCGCCCCCGTATCTGTAAATCACTTTTCCTATCGTCTACCCTTTCGGAGCGATCGCATTCCGGTCGTATCGGCCCGTTTCGTTCGGGCACCTCATTAGCGATTACATTAAAAGATCGCCTTCTAGTGTTCTGTATGCATTTTCGACAAAAAATATTTATCCAATACTTATCCGATTAGTGCCTATTAGTTATGCTTAATTAAGAGACAAACAAACCAAAGCTCCTGTAAAAAACTTTTCTTTCATTGACAAACTGTTTTTAGCTATTATTATACTGACGCAATCATTATAAAATTAAACGCTGGTTAGAAAAGTCGGTAAGTGGATCGTCTTAGTAAAATTCTAACGTCTTGTTCGTTACTCCATATTTGGCTTATACTGTAATATGATTGACAGCTCTTCTACTAAAATACTTACCACCGTCTTTCGTTGGTTCATTCGTTGGTTGATAATTTTATTACAATTTTTTACTACCTATAAGCAATATGGATGATAGTCACAAATATCCGGTAAGAGTAGGCGATTATTATAAAGATCTTAAGTTATTAAACTTATTAATTAGCGTAAATATTAACGATGTAATTAATAAAAGTTACGATCAAGAGGTGAGTGATCTCTCATAACAGGAGGCAAACAGCAGCAAAGTACGCCTAATGTTGATTAGCATAAAGTAATTAAGTAGCAGACATTAAGCGGTCGATTGTAAGTTGTAGTAAGAAAAAAGTTTTATGAAGCCTACTCATATAAGATACACAGTATCAAATAACAAGTTTAAATTGATGATTGTTAATAAGTATTAGATGTTATAGTTGTAATATTGCTGTGCGGTAATTTGTTAATCATGCGGGTACAGTGAATAACTATTTTATGTCCCTTTGAAAGTTTTATATATTTTATGGATTACTTTTCAAAGTATCTTAGTTTGAACTTGAAAATTTTACATAACTATTGATCACTTCTCTATAATAATTTAATGAAGAGTTTGACATAAAATATAATATTATGGACTACCGGCCGTGTGGCCTTCCGACGTTTTAAATTTAAAAGACGTAAACTGTCCATAGATGGTAATTTGTGCTATAGCATTTTTATGTTATTGGCACTTATTAATAGTTTATAGTATACAAGAATAAGGCTAAAGTAAGAATACCACGGAACCATAGGGCGTGGATTTTGTCCATTCTCTTCTCAGACGAGTCCATCCGCACAAAACCAACATAACGATTACGCGATGTATCAATCCGAATTGCTGTATCGTTTCTCTCTAAATGTACCTCCACCGCCCATAACACTTTTGTGACGTTAAAATTGTGCTGATATTTATTTATGAGAAAACCAGGTTGTAAATTATTCTGAAAATTGAGATGTTGGCTGAGATTTATCGTTTAGAAAAATTGAAGCTGCTACGGTCTCAGTAAATAGGTCGTTCGATACTAGAAAATATAGTTTCCTAACACATTCTATGGATATCATGAAATTATTAATACGGACATGAATTTCCACTAAGAGCTAACAAGTAAAAATGTTATATGGCATTTTTATACTTAATTAACAATAATTAACAATTAATGCTATTAAACAAAATTTTTATTTGAACAAATTAATTATAATATTATGAAGGTGCCTAAAGGTATAATATTTTTCTAACATATATATTCGATACATTCTAACAACCTTAAGCCTAACATAATACCATCACCTTAACTTTTTTACAGAAGACATGTGTTACACAAAAAAAGCTGAAGTGTGTTTGCTTAACGTCGTCAAGTACAAAACCACAATAGATTAGGGGCCACTAAAAAGCTAATATGTCAATAGGGGACATAATGTTGCGCAACAATGGCCGTGCACTGTCACGGGGATAACGTTATTAAGCTGCGCCCGCGCAGGATTGATGGCCGCTCTATAAACCATCAATGGAAACCTAATATAGGTCGATTTTTTGCAAACAAGTAAACACCACCCGCAGATGCGCTACGGCGAATCTGCACCGATTGTAGAGGTAATGATTTTAAAACGCATACCCAGCACCTACATAATTTTAATTCAGCTGAAACCACTTATAAATAGTACTGCTCCTGAGCACGTTAAAATCGGCGATACCTAGACGCGATATTCCTATTTCAGGTATAAAGTTACTATGCACATTTTTTTGCAAGTGATACATTTTACATCCGCCGATACATCCGGAAAGGTGGTGCTAGATGAAAGGTTATAATTCGTCATATTCATAAATAAAAATCATCGCAAGATGCGCAGATGTGAAAGGATTGCGGCGCAAGGTGCGATCTATGGTGGCTTGTGCCAAACGCATCTTCAAACCCTCCTCTAGCGCATCTGTCATAAATTGCGAATTGAGATATTTATTTGTAAACTAGCTTTTAGGGCATTTGAGAATCATTCGGATTCGCTAACGCATGTGAAATGGTATTGTATAATGTAAACTATAATAATAATATAAATTATCCATCCATAGGTTTTATCTTATATATAAACATGGATTTTCAAATGTATTGATCGCGCTAAAACTCGAAAACGGCTGAACGGATTTGGCTGATTTTTGTCTTAAAATATTTGCAAAAGTCCAGGGAAGGTTTAAAAGTGACACAAAGTTCACCGGGACAGCTAGTATATTTTTAATTAAGGAAGTATTTTTCTTCTACTTCTACTTCTACTTATAGTAATAAGTTGGATTATGGTATCATTCAATTAATCAAGGATTATTATAGTAAATATTGTGGTAAGTGTTTGTAAGTGATAAGTGGATTTAATAAAAAAACCTTTAGTAATCATTTTTAAATTAGTAAGTATATTAAATTAAAAGTGTAAACAAGAAGATTCTTTAAAACTTTAAACTTAAGACTTCATATTATAATAAGACTGTTCTAACTTAAGCATAAGTATAAACTAACCGCTTTATAACATTGACTTTTAGCATTCCATTAGCTTTTTACTTTTTATACAATTAACATCGTAAAATATTGATATTACTAATTAAGATGTTTCAGAAGAATCTTTATCGTTATTAATTTTATTGCACTGATTCGAATAAGAGTGTTTCGTGTTTGCATAAAATGCAATACGAAATTATTTCTTACACTTGTGCACTCAAAGGATTGAACAACAAAAACTTTATTTATTAACAAAGAGTGTGCTAGATCTGAACAACCTGCAATGTTTACCTACTGTAACTTTTTTGTTTAGAGATATTATTATTTGTTTAAGACCAAGCAAGTGAAAACTAGAGTCTAATGTGTACAGACTAAAATTCCATGTTTACAGTTAGTTCTTGTTACAATAGGTGCAAAGCTTTAATGTCCCTAGCTACTTGACAATCAGTCAGATAGAACCTGGGTTGGTTGAACTATGTTGCTTAATCTACGTCTCAAGCCCATCCAATTACGTTTCTGGTGCTCGAAGATTGTAGTCTACATCTTGTAGAATTCAATTAATAGAAACATAGTCTATTTCGCTAAAAAATCATTTAATTATATTCAATGTTCATATTGGGGGTGTAGAAGACCGCGGCGTCTTTGAGCGTCGTTTCGTTTCCAGTTTTGCAATTAAACTTACAAGTTTATCGATCAAATACTCGATACTGCGGACCACCACCAAGCGCCAGCTACCTTCGCAGGAATCGCACGTACCAGTCCAATGAAAAAACTTATCTTTTATAACTTTACCTGAATACGCAGATTAAAAGGACATTGCAGTAGTATAAATTACAATGTAAGAAACGTCACTGTGTCTATTTTAATTAATGTAATTTCATGTTTAGTATGATTTCAATTGCCCAAATGCATTATATCATTGTAGTCTACAACTTATACAAAACTGGAAAATAAACAAATTAAATGCGTATTACTTTCCTTATATTGCTAAGTACCGTCGAAGAAATTTATTCATAGGCAGTTGACGGATCTACGACATTTGATTGGTTTATGTCGATTGCCGCGACAGTCGGCTGGGTTTTAAATAACGCGACCAAATTACGCACGTCTATAATCTGCGTATGAATCAACTTATCTGCTAGTACATAAACGTAATGAATGGTAAAATCCAAGAAAGTTCTACAAGAGTCGAACCACCTTTTGCACTGCGACATATTAATATTAAAGTCAACTCATCTTTTGCACTGCAACATAATATTAAATTCCGTATTGGCTGCTTAATGAAAATGTCAGCAGCCAGGCAATCTTGGTCTATAATGCGGTGAATGGGTTTATTACAGGAGCCCTGCCCACATACGATCTTATACGCAGTTTCGATCGAATAGAGATTACCGTGGCGCCTGTTGTCAACGTTTTGTCATCAACAACTTAATTGTGGGACTAGAACAACCAAAACAGAAAATAATGTCAGTGCAAAAACTTCATGCGGCTGTAATCAAGTTTTGGATGGGAATAGCTTATGTCTACTATACGAGTAATTTATAAAATATTACTGTTTATTAAAATTATTGTAGAAATGTCTAGTAAGAATAGATATTTTCTACAATAATTTAAATTTTAAACAGTCAAACCTGAAAGTTAGTATAATATACATAGACATAAATACTAATAATATACAAGTTTTTAATTATTCTGGTGCAGCATTAAGATCTGCTGCAGCTTACGCATTAAAAGTGCGACGACCGAAAAAATGTCTTCGATCATACTCAAAAGCGTTATTCTTTGTTAGCTTCGTAGATTCGCGTTTAAATACGTAAGTAACAAAAGTGTAATTATTGGTTATGGTTCCGTTTTGGTCTTTTATGAAGTTTTTGCGCCTTGATGTCTCCATTTTGCGATTTTCTAAAGTGTGGGCCGACTAAATGTTACTTGACGATGGCATTGTGCACGCCCGTGGTGCTATTGTACTCGCTTCATACTCTGATATATCACTCCCACAATTTCGCGACTCGCAGGAAGGTCTTTTAGATTGATGGGACCAGCAGTTTTTAGACGGTATCATTTTATAAGACTCGGGGGAAGAATGGATTCTTATTTTTATAAGAAATAGATAATTCCAGCTTACACTCTTGTATGTGGCGCTAATATTGCTTACTACATAATTATTATGTACTTTACTACATAATAATATTATATTAATGTTATTTCTATCCACTCCTCTGCCAATCAGAACTTTAAATAAATTTTGAATTAAGAGACCTTATATTTTGGTCTTTTACTCTAAATTAAGTGAATAACTGAATATACATATTATGTAAATAAATTAGTACTTATATTCACATTTCACATACAAATTATGACGTACCTAATTAAAAAAAAACTACAGACGCGAAAGTTTGTCTGTCAATCATCTCTTCATTAGGAAATCATCAAACTTAATTTGATAAAATTTGTTTCGACATTTAATTAATTAGAAATAAAACCATTTAAAATATCCCTTAAAAAAACTAAAAGCTTTTTAAATTTAGTATATTTTTTATAGTGGTGACGAAGTTGCGGACAACATCTAGTCCACCATAAAAGTAAGATTTCGAAATGTCACTTGGTTATGTTAATGGCGCAGTAATGTTTTTCGTATCGTCGCAGGTAGACCGCGCAGAATCAATGGCACAAAGTGAACATGAAGTACTTCGGGCGACACGGAGTCTATTAAATTATGTTTAGCGCCTCAGTCAATGGGATGATTGAAGGCTTCTAAACAATGTCGACCCACTATCTCAATGGCTCGCTCTGCATTCTTCGAGTGATCTTTTTAAAGGACAATGAATGACAAAGCCGAGCCTCTTCACTATAGACCGAAATAGAAACGCCTTTAATTCTAAATTAATGTAATTTTTTCGGCTATTCACTGAAATACTGCACAGTGTGAGTTTCTTGTGAGTTGTGACAGTTTTAGGAAGGAACTTTGGTCCTTAACGTTTCAACCTTAAGGTCGGTTTGGTCGTAGGTCTCCTTTTTCGCTACGGTTTTTGTATTCTACGTAAATACAATAAAAAACATGTAGCTCCATTTTGAGCAACCGTAATAAATTTCCAATTGCTTCTAAAGAATTTTTAGGGCACCAACAAGTATACAACAAAACAGCACTTGTCTGAAATATTAGATATCGTAAAAAATATTTTCATTAACTTTTTTACAGAAAAACAATATATTATCATAAATGGGTTAATTAGTAGCTTCAGCTTTTATACTTACGTAATTTCATTAAACCAAGGCTATCTACACATTTTATAGTGCCCACGTGTGTGCTTTGACAAACACGATCACAGGTAATATAAATCAATATTATAATACATACAATAACAATAATAACAATCCGTGGATCAACTATACGCAGCGGGCTATCAACGTTCTCCGGGTACAATATAATGATGCGTTCAGGGTGTTGGTGGGGCTTCCGCGATGGCATAGTGCATCGGCGATGTTTGCGCACGCACGCACTGACGATTTTCATACCGTGTTGCGACGTCGCATTGCATCGCTGATGTTCCGAACGCGCGGCAGCCCCAACATCATCCTGAAAACACTCGGTGACAAGCTGGACAGCCCGCTCCTGAAGCACTGGGTCCGTGCACACGAGCATGTATCCGGTGCGCCAGAGGGTGGCAAATATTTAAATTAATTATTTCCTTTTAGTTTAAGAATTTTTCTATGGGTTATTACCTGAAATAAACGTATTTTATTTTTTATTTTAATAATATTGTACTACGTGTTGCTTGAACAAGAGCGCCACTTTTCGTTTGTGGAGCAAAAGAGTTCAACGTTCTTGAGACGGCAACATTGGCGAATTCAATGTTTAATATTGTTTGTTGTTCATTTGTTAATTTTGTTACTCGGAATGCACAAAATCATGGAAACTAAGCATTTTATTGAATTAAAATGTAGTTTTTATTCTTCCTCAAGGTCAGCTCTATATTTGGAAAAATATTCTTCACAGGTAATCGATCCATATAATATTATAGTTTTGGGACCTATTCAACCCAAATAAATAAATATTACCTCCTGATCTAGTCACCTAATGTTGATTTAATAATTTAATTTAAGTTTATACAATTAAAATTTAATGCTTCGAATATATTTTTATACATTTATTATCATGTATTTTGTTCACTATTGATATTTCTCATAAAATGAAGCAACTTTTAAACGGTTTTAATAAATATATTAAGATATAAATTTTTGTTATACTAATGTTTAATGGTACATAATTATTTACAAATGATAATATTATTATAAATACCTAAATATAAATTAGGATGATAACATATCTACACTACTATTATAAAGAGGAAAGATTTGTTTGTTTGTTTGTTTGAGTCGAATAGGCTCCGAAACTACTGGACCGATTTGAAAAATTCTTTTGCTATTGAAATCTCACATTATTTCTGCTGAACATAGGCTACATTTTATTTTGGAAAAAAGTAGGGTTCCGTAAGATATTTGAGTTTTTCGGACGCAAGGTGTAAAAAATCAGCTAGAAAAGTTACTTATTTTGCGTACGCTGCCTAAACTATAAAAGATAGAACCATAAAATGTTCCAAGTAATTGTAGATCTTATAAATATCTACAAAAAAGTCCGCGACACACTATACCTATCTATGTCGAGTGAGGCACAATAACCATTTATTTATTTAAAAATCCTAAATTTTTTTTGGAATAAATTTAAACGGATATATTTTACTGACGCTATTAATCCTTATCAAAATAAATTATTTTATCACTAAGTACAGTTTATGTAGATAATATTTGGTCTTTGAATGATTAAAATTGGACGTTTGGTTTTGAAATTATGGCGAAATTAAAATATTACGATAGTGAGCGTCACCAAAGCGCGTGCGGGAGGAAGAAAATATTCTGTTGTAGAAATGAATATTCTGTACATAAAAGATATGAAATGACACCCGAAATTACACCTTTGTCACTACATCGCTATAGAAGCCAAAAATGTGGTTAGTTTTTTGTCTGTCTGTCTGTCTGTCACTCTTTCTGTCTGTCTGTATGTTTGTTCCAGCATCACACGAAAAATACTGATCCGATTTGAATGTGGTTTTCGCAGATATATTTATCTTCTTCCAACTTAACATCTGGTGTATAAAATTTTTTCCCCCCACCCCTCTAAGGGGACAAAAGAGGGGGTCAGATTTTGTATCAAACTTTTTTCTTTAACACGAAAACTACTGATCCGATTTGCATACGGTTTTCACAGATTTGCATACGGTTTTCACAGATATATTATATTTGTCTTCTTCCAACTCAACATCTGGTGTATAAAAATCCTCCCCCCCTCCCCTCTCAACCCTCTCTGGGGACCAAAGAGGGGTCAGATTTTGTATACAACTTTTTTCTTTAGTGGACTTATGAATACATCAAAAGAAGCACGCAGCATTACAGAAGAAGCTGTTGTAAGGAAGGAACAAGGTTCTAGTATGGATCACGATAAGGTTAATAAAAATCTACAAAAAGATAAGAATATATCTTCATCATCATCAATGAGGGTACTTTTAAAAAATAAACAGGTGATCGATAATAATATCACCAGTGTGGCCACGAAATCCACGACGGAACGCAAACGTGTGGAATCCGTGAACGAATCGATCTCGGCTGAGAACACCATTCAAGTAGATGATGAGAAGAAAGAAGAAGGAAATTGGATAACTGTCCAAAGAAAACGGAACAGATATCCTAATAAGGAGGTTAGAAAGGGAGGAAGTACAAGTATTGTAGGAATCCAAGGAACGGAACGGAAGAAATATCTTCATGTGTGGCGTTTAAAAAAGGATACCTCAGTTGAAAGTATCGAGAACCACGTAAAAAGTATTTGTGGAGGTAATACTGAAATTAAGGTGGAAAAGATTACACACAAAACGGATAAAGACTATTCTTCATTCATTATATCCGTTCCCGAAAGTCACTATAATACCTTGATCTCTCCTGAAAATTGGGCAGTGAATATAGAATATTGTGAATGGGTGTGGTTTCGAAAAAACTTTAGTCGAACCAAAAAATAAGAAACCCATTATAGAAGTGTTCTATCAGAACGTCAGAGGGCTCAGAACCAAGACCCAAGAATTTTATACGAGTTTGTTATGTTCGTGCTCAGATCTGTTCGCTATTACAGAAACTGGCTGTAATACTGCTATTCTCAATTCCGAATTAATCCCACCAGGATATTCAATAATAAGGTGCGATCGTGCAGACGGCCGTAAGCACGGCGGAGCGTGTTTAGTGGCCACACCGCGTCTTACGTTACGACAAGTACGTGTACCGAGTGACGTCAACATAGACTGTCGAGCGTTCGAGTTAGCCGGTGCAGTGGTGTTTCGATGCGAACGTTTTTTGTTTTTTGTATGCGTAGTTTATATTCCCCCAGGTAGTATTGACAATGAATATTTATTGTTATTTAATACTATTGAAGATTTTTGTAGTAAATTTAAAAAGGTACTGGTTTTAGGCGATTTTAATTTGTATTCGTGTAGTAGTACTGTAAAGGATTATTTCGAATATTTTTTATCACACTGTGGATTCACTCAGAGTAATGGAATAGATAACGCCAACGGGCGACAGCTCGATCTCGTTTTAAACAACTTAGACGAGGAGGACGTGTGCGTGCGAGCCTCCCCCGCGCCGCTCGTGCCGGTGGACCCCCACCACCCCCCGCTGGAGATAACGCTGCGCGCGCGCACGATGCGGCCCGCGCCGCCCGCGTCACCCTGCTCGCCCGTTCATAAGCAACACTTACATTCGTGTTTAGCCAGGGAATATCCGAGTTGGAATTTTAACAAAGCCAACTTTCAGCTTCTTTACCAAGCTATTGTGGATTTAGATTGGTCCCCGATGTATCAGTTAGAATTAGAATCTAGCCTCGACTTTTTTTTACAATAACATGAATACATTGTTTGACACCTACGTTCCTAGGAAAAAAAATTGCATTTCTAATGAAAATAAATTCATTTATCCCGATTGGTTCACGCCAGAAATTAGGGAAAAAATTAAATTAAAGGCATGTTTGCACAAAAAGTATAAAAGGTCGTTGTTAAAGGAACACTATGACGACTTTTCGCGTTGCCGTGCCGAAGTAAAAATATTAATAAAGACTGCATATGAAGCTCATCAGAATCGCATACAAAGTCAGATCCTAGAAAATCCTAAGACTTTTTGGAAATTTTTAAATTCCAAGCGTAATGTACGCGCTAAAAAGGTTATAAAAAAAGATGGGAAACTATTAGAACGCGACCGATGTGCTCAGGAGTTCGCCGAGTATTTTCACTCAGTGTATAGGACCGAGCGGCCCCAGTTGAGTGTGGACGCGGCAGTGGCGGCCGCCGGCGCGAGTAACGTGGCTGCGCGCGTACACGTCGGCTCGCTGCAGCCGCGTGACGTGCTGCGCGCGCTGCGGCGGCTCAAGCCCACGCATTCTGCTGGTCCAGACGGTATACCGCCTTATATATTTAAAGACTGCTGCTTTGTTCTAACGGAACCACTTTGCCACATATATAATTTAATTTTGGAGTCATCAACGTTTCCCTCCAGATGGAAAACTACGAGAGTAGTTCCGGTACCGAAGGGAAACTTAGGGTCCCAGATAGAAGGGTATAGACCGATAGCGGTCCTATCTACCGCATCAAAGGCATTCGAGTCGGTGTTGTACAGCCTCATCTTCCCGCAAGTTAACGCGCAGCTGGCTGATGAGCAGCACGGATTTCGTCCATCGAGGGGTGTTACGAGCAACCTGCTAGGCTATATGTTGGACATCGTACCAGCGGTAGACAGTGGCATGCAAGTTGACGCCGTATACTTCGATTTTAAAAAAGCCTTTGACCTAGTTGACCAGGACGTGTTGCTCACTAAGTTAGCGGCCTTAGGTTTCACCCCGAAGCTCCTCAAGCTTTTTGTTAGCTACCTGCGAGATAGAAAACAGTACGTCGAATATGATGGCCATATATCCTTGCCGTACGACACGGATTCGGGCGTTAGTCAGGGAAGTAATCTAGGGCCCCTTCAGTTTTTGATTACAATTAACGATTTGCCTAAAGTAATTAAATACTGCAAGAGTAAACTGTTCGCAGATGATTTTAAAATATATATACTTATTAAATCTATCGAGGACTGCATAAAATTACAGGAAGACATCGATAGAATAGTTGCGTGGACTGTAGAAAATAATTTACAATTGAATAGTTCTAAATGTCTCGCTATTTCTTTTACGAAGGCGCACAATTATGTCCGATATAACTATACCGTAGAATCCCTGCCGTTGACCAGAGTGACGTCTGTTAGGGACCTCGGAATTCACATCAGCAATGAAGTTACGTTTAAAGAGCACATCGCGGTCTGCTGCAAAAAAGCTTTTCGTAACTTGGGCTTTGTGCTACGGACGAGTCGGGGCTTCTCTAATGTGAAGGCTATCACCTGTCTTTACAACAGCCTCGTTAGGAGCCATCTGGAATACGGCGCGATGATCTGGTCGCCTTACGAACAGAAATATTCCCTGATGTTAGAGCGAATCCAAAACAAATTCCTCCGTTATTTATATCTGCGGCTGTACGGCGTCTACCCGTTCTACCCCCTAAGCTATCCGACGCTATTCGTGCTGGGTATGGTGGGATACGACAGGCTTGCGGTGCGGAGGGAGCTGTCGGTGGCGCGGTACGTGTTCAGCGTGCTGCGAGGCCGGACGAGCGACGCTGCTGTGCTGGGGGAGGTGTCGCTCAGCGTGCCCGACCAGTACGTGTGGCGCCGCCGCCGCCCGCCGCTGCTGCACGTGCCGTGCTGCAGGACCAACCTGCTTAAATACTCCCCGTTTGTTCGTGCGCTACGTACCCTTAATGAAGTTGCACAGCGGGTGGACCTGTTCCATTGCACTCTCAGTGAATTCACACTTAACTGCCTATTTGTCATTTGTTATGGGAAGACAAATGATTACATAATATGATGCAGAGGTAATAAATAACTTGTTATTGTCTTAATTTATAAATTGATTTATTTTTAAATTATGGAAAGGTTTTATTTACAATTTTAACTATATTTATTGTTTGATGGGATATATTTACTATTTTATGGTTTTATAATTTATTGTTATTAATTTTTTTTAATTGTGGTTACTAATGAAATTATTATTTTAGCACTGTTATATAATTTTATGTACACTACTATCGCATTAGGTAAATCCTGTAATGATAGTTTAAGTGTGTGATGATGATAAATAAATAAATAAATAAATAAATAAATACTTCATATTATTAGGTATTAACTGTGTTTTTCAACTTAACATCTGGTGTATGACCTTCCCCCCCCACACCCTCTTAGGGGACAAAAGAGGGGGTAAAACATGTATCAACTGATGATAAAATATACTTTAAATGGCAAAACAACGTTTGCCGGGACAGCTAGTGTTTTATATTCTTATATAATTGATTGTTATCTGTTATTATATTTGGATAAAAAAATATGAATAAAAATTTGTAACACTGACCGAATAGATCTAAATACATAATATTACATATTAATATTTTTTTATATTGGTACAGTATTTTGGGTTCCGTAGCTTGTAAAGAATTTCTACGTTATTAATTTATAAATAAATTAATTCTATTTTTTAATTTTTACTACCTTATTCATTAAATAAATTTCCGTCTGATTGTAAAACAAAGATAATTATGAAAACTGTTTTTTTTTAATTTAATTTAAATAAAGGCAATGTGTTTAAAGTAAAAGGTGGCAAATATTTAGAAGTTATAAAAGAGTGTAGAGATCTGTATATGTACCTTCTTGATATATACGGAACTTGCAGCTTTTTAAGGAAAATAATATGTCTCGTGCATAAATAGAACATAATAACAAGATCAAGTCGGTATATTATGTGTCCATGATACAATATCGCTATTGAGATTGTGATCGTTACTTAAACATAATATTATAATTATTATTATTTTACGCTCTAAGATCGAAGACGCACATTGAGCAGAAGAATAGCTCACATCGCGTTGTGGTCACAGGAAAACGTACGTAACGTAACGTAAAAAAATAATAAATAATATTGCACATTACGGAAGTATGTTATAAAAAAACAAAAACACAGTAACAGGAACTACGAGTATAAAGACAAGGGAATATTATACATTTTCGAATAAATCTTTGAAATTAAACCCTTTGATAAAATCGTCCTCTGGCTATTTTTAATTAATAGTTACCAAAAATATTTCGAGTAATCGGCACGTGTACATCGTATTAGCCGATCGGGTTTCGAAAGGCCCAGGTATGGGGCAAAAAACGCTAAGGGTAGGCCATTTTTTTCGACACAAATCTCGTATAAAAGGGCCTCCCGAACCCTGGAGACGCATTCACGATTTACGTGCCCATCCCATCGCATCTCGAAATGTACCAGAACCAATCGAAGTTCGTGCCGATCGCGCCAAACGACGATAACAGCATGAGGAAGTATAGCTACAAAGGTGTGTACTCGGGGGCGCAGGCCGCCTCCATCGCGAAACGGAACGCACGCGAGAGGAACCGCGTCAAACAAGTGAACGACGGTTTCAATGCGCTGCGAAAGAAGCTGCCGGCCGCCATCATCGAGACCCTCTCCGGCGGCGCGCGGCGAGGCTCCGGCAAGAAGCTCAGCAAGGTCGACACCCTCAGAATGGTCGTCGAGTATATCAGATACATGGAGCAGTTACTGGAGGAGAGTGACTCCAAGCTCGGCGTCTCCATCGACAGTACCTACGTGGAAGATTACGCGGAGTATTCACCGGCCGAGTCGGTGCCCTCGCCGGCCACGTCCGAGGGCTACTCCGCATCATGCTACTCGGACGACTACGCCAACTATAACACAAGTGAAACAAACGCCGTTAACAGTGAATACTTTAATTTTCTATGGTAACATTTTAGTAGGTAGTGTAGTATAATTACGTTCTAGTCACATGTAGAAAATTATAAATATTAGTGTTTGTAATTATAAAATGTTATAGCAAAATGTATCTAATACAAAATATGTATACTTAAAGAAGTAAAATGAGAAAACCTGCAAGATTGTTGTACCATAGTAATATATTATTTAATAAAACAAGTTTTACTGTATCATCTCTTTTGATTTAACCCCCTGGTTATAATTTTTACTTTTTCAATACTTTGAATCAGTGAAAATTTTGAACTAAATATTTGTTATTAAATTGGATTCAATAAAAATGATAAAAGACACTGCTTAATTATTATAGATCTGCTTCAAATTTGCATGATTAAAGTTACTTCATTAAAATAATACTTTTATAAAATAAAAAAATAAAAAACTTACTGTTTAATTATTTAAAAAGTTAATAATCAGATAATTTACTTATTGGTACATATTTCTTAACTAATACTATACATATTTATTAAATCTTTATGTTTTTAAGTAGGCAAGTACCTAACAACATTATTCAACAACATCAAAAGGTTTTAGTAGAAATAGCAAAGCATTTTTAGATAGAAGACGTATTTAATATAAATTAAATTGCACCTTTCGATCATTGTTTACTTTATTAATTTATTGAAATAGACATATTAATATAAAATAGTACATATTAATAATTATTATCATCATCAGAAATTCATAAGGTTAGGAACTTCAAATTATGTTCTGTTAGAACAGTCATAAATATAAAAATTACTTTACAATGCAGCTCCGTAGGGTTATTACGTAAAAATAGCGATCAACAATCCATCAGCAATAATTGCCCGATAATCGCGCGATCGATTGCTGGGGTGGTATCATGTAAGCGATGGCTCGCGGATCGCTCGCAAATCGTTTCAGTGCACTTTTGCGAGTACACTAGCGCCAAAAACAATTTAGTAGCAATCAAAGGAACTATTATTGGAATGTCAAATCAAACAAACTTCGACCATGTTTACATTACAAGTGTTTAATATCACGTTCCTAATGTATACAAAAGTCAAAAGTACTCTGCGACCTGCGTTCGCTTTAGTTGTGATTGTTTCATGAACAAAATAACAAGTGAGCGAGATTATATAATCACAATACTGTATAAATTATTTGGTATAATCACCAATGTATCAGCTGGATTCCCTTGTGAAATAGCCAAAGGAGTGGATCTTGGGTCAATGTGAAAAGAAGCTGTTGAAAACCGTAGAATAATCTTGCCCATATGCCGCTCTAGAATCTAGATTCTAGATCAACAAAATCTTGAGAACAATAGAAAAAGGTAAGCATCCTTAATTTGTAGCCTGTAAGTACTTTCTTAATGTTACTTCTCCATTTCTTGATTTTTCATAACACTTTTCGATTTTTGTAGTACTGGGCTGACCTTAAAAGTTAAAAACAACAGCAAGATGAAGATGGCTAACAGTGGTGGTACTTTGGGGCCTGCTGATGCTGCTGGTAATCAAAGATGGTGATATATGGCTTACCAATGAACAAAGTCTACAATGAAGTCTTGGTTTTCATCGCAGAGCACTGTATTTGGTGATGGTGAACATAGAATTTTATTATATTCTGTAAGTTCTAGAATTTCTAACTAACCTATTAAAACATAATCTTAATAGTTACCTATATTTTTATTAGATAAGTGAGTTTATACAGTGAGGCTGATTTCTGTGAAAGTAGTTGTTCCTTACAGTAAATTTTAGATTAGTTTTGAATTATAGGAAGAAGTAAATATTTTTGTTAAAATAACTTTATTTTGCAGGTATTATGGATTTCATTGAAACTAGGCCGTCTGCTTCAACTCATTTGGATATTGCTTTTATTATACTTTGTAAGTTCTACAATTTCTATCTAACTTATTAAAAACATAAACTTAACATCTATATTTTTATTAGATAAGTGAGTTTATACAGTGAGGCTGAAATGCCAAACCATCCAATACAATATTATTGGATGATTTCTGTGGAAGTAGTTGTTCCTTACAGTAAATTTTAAATTAGTTTAAACTATACGAAGAAGTAATTTTTTTTCTTAAAATAACTTTATTTTGCAGATATGGATTTCATGGAAGCTGGGCCGTCTGCTTCAACTCGTGATAGTGATTTTGATCCTAAACAATATACAGATAACAAACTACGGAGTGCTGCTGAATCAACAATATTTGATTATTTGTCTTACTTATTAGTTATTACAAATATTTACTAGTGTTAAAATCATTTTATAATTAATAACTTTGTGTTAAAATAGATGTGTGAAACTACATACCTATACTTTGTCATATTAAAATTATAATAAAAGTTGTCATTTATATAATATAATTATTAATTACTTATATATTAGGTATTAACTATGGTTGGGGGTTTAAATAAATAAAAAACTCACTTTGCACTTCATTTCTTTATTTTTTAAATTGACATTTTATAATATTATATAACTGATATATTATACTGATAAGTGATATTAACTACTAACAAAACATAATATTTTAGTGAGAATACAATAAAAACCCTTTAATAATCTGAAAGTCATTTTGTTCTTGGTTCTGAAAGCCAGTAATTTATTAGGAATACTAAACAGCTATTAATAGAACTAAGTATAATATTGTAAATATTAATAATGTAACAACTTTATAGTATTCTATAAAGTTTAGTATATTATAGACTATACTGAAGGAGTTGAATTAGTGATATTGATAAATTTATATTTATAATTGATAAAAAACTTTACTTTGTAAATATTATTAAATAAATTTGTAATATAAGTAATAGTTGTTGCATTTTTATTTATAGTTTGGCTTTAAATAAACGAAAATCTCACTTAACACAATATTTCTTTATTTTGTAAATTGACTTTTTACATTAAGTATTTAGGGAAAACAAAGTCTAACAAAAATAAAAGTATTAACGAATAGTATAATATAAACAACAAATAGACTTTACATAATATTTTAGAATACAGTAAAAACAGACAACAGTAAGTAAGTATGCTTTTAAATGAAATTTTGTTTTTGTTATCAAACATTCAGACATTTATTTTATTTAAAAATACAAAACAAGAATACAGCTAATAATAGAACAATAATTAACTAACATTCCTTAGCATAATACTTTTATCTGTATTCCTTAGTATCATGTAACACAACATTAGCCACTAGGCAGCTAAATTAAGGTCCAATAATATTGATGAATATACATTTTAATATTTACAATATTGATATTTAAAACATCACGATGAAAAGCTAATAAAGAAATTAATATTATGCATAAGAGCTTGTAGCACCTCCATTGTGGGTATCGCAGTCCGCAGATGCCAGACATAATAGATTTTCAATTGTTATGTGGCAGCCGGCTGGCGCTTGGGGATTGATGGGTTTTAAGCAGTATTCTGATTTTAATAAACCTTTTTAACATTGATTTTAATATATTTCTGTTATTATTAAATAATACATGACTAAATCTTTTATTTATTGTTGCACAGTTGGAGTTGCATATTGGAGGTTATGCATAAAATCATTAGTCATTAGAAAATGTTTTACTACTTAAAAATAAACCTTGTTTCTGGTGTAGGTATGTTTAAAAGTATTCCATTTAATTCTACTTACATGAAGACAAATAACAATAACTTAATAGTAATCTACATGCAAATGAAAGAAATAACACTGTTTTACTGCTTTATTTTTTCCTTTACAAAGATCACAACCTCTGCAAGTTCTTTGCGGTCTGCCACTCACTAAAAGCTGGTTCTCACTTTTTCAAAGAAACTAACATCCTGCAATGGCTAAAGTGTGGTCCTAAACTTGTTGAAGCACTTGGAAATCGTCTTACTGGCAGGCGACGCGATGGTTGTTACAGATGTTTCGCAACACAGCTGCACAGGTGTTAATTGTTGTTTTTCTTGTCAATCTGACTTGTCACAGATATCTACAAACAGCTTCTTTCAACCCTTGTAATGGGTTTTAAACTCAGAGTCAGACAGTTCCAGTGCCTGGGCTCGGTCGCGATTGCGAGGTCTTATTTAGCTGTATTTCTGGCTGCATCTCTTGCGTCTTCTTCAGGAATGGCTTCTAATACCAGCACTGTATGCGCCAATGTTATAAAAATACGTTTTGCAGTTTAACATTTTACGTAAAACACCATTAATCACTCAGCGATAAACAAGCAATCGGAAAAAATCACTTTTGTTGTGATCGCTATTTGACAGTTCAAATTGCTCGCCGATTGCCATCACATTGCTGTAAAAAGCCTTACGTGATACGAAATAAATGCAACAGTATGGAGATTTAGCGATTTATAATGCAATTATAGTTCCTTGATTGTTCGGCAGAGGGAGTACTGTCGCTCGATTGCAATCGTATTGTTTTGGGTGATCACGTGGTACGAAATTGCGATTTTGCAGCAATTATCGCGCAATAATTGCTATCGCATTGCTCTCGCAAGATACGTAATACCACTGCCGGATTTCTTTCTACACAATTGTTAGGAGGCTTTCCGATCTTTGCCGAAAATTCAAATAAAATGTCACTCTTTTATCTAGGCTATGGTGTCATTTAATTTTACCAACATTGGTGTCACCGCTGCTTTGTAATGGAGTAGAGCAAAACAAACCCTAGGTCATAAAATGGCATTCTTCCGGAATGGAAAACAATCTTCCGGAAAATTCTCACACTACCCAAAAATGAAACACCTATAAGGCCGAGATCGATAACAATCGGATAGATTAAGCATTTTAAATATGCAAAACGAATTTTGGTAGCACCTGCTTTGACATAGCATCTTCGATCTTGAACCGAACTCAAGAAATTAAGAGCACAGCCGCGCGATTAATAGATATGTCGCAGTCATCTGGTTCAATCTGTGATTCGATTGAATGACTAGCGTATTCATTGAATGACACCGTTCTATTGAATGACTGAAGGACAACTAGTCAAGACGCTGACTGTAACGTTTAACGTCTTGACTAAACGTCATCATAGTTAAGTCGTTAAATGGAATCCTATGATTTTTTTAAAGTATTAATTGTTGGTGGCGTACTAATAGGTTAATCTAGAAACTGACTTCAATTATGAGGCAACGGCTACTTCTGGGTGGTTTACAAAAAAAATAACCACGATGGCTAAGGCGGGAGCTTCGCTGCGCTACGCTCCCGCCTTGCCATCTAACCTAACCAAATCCAATCGTATTAGACAGACGAAGTAATAAATACATTGCTATTAATTACCTAAGAATTATATACTGTTCTTATACATTTCCTATTCCGTTAAAAATAAATACATTCAATTACCTGACTAATTTCATATCCGCTCTCTTCAAAGGGCTATGTTAAAAATCGCTAACTAGTTGAACGTTGAGTGACGATTGTTCAATCAACGTTCGGCCGAGTCATTCAATTGAACGGAGTCATTCAATGAATGCGCTAGTCATTCAATCGAACCGCAGATTGAACTAGATGACTGCGACAGATACATATCTACTGGTCGCTCGATATGATATATCGCTAAGGGGCCGTCTATAAATGACGTTATATGAATTTTATAATTTTTCGTGGCTTCACAACACTCTTCGTCACACTATATCTCCGTGGAACCCTTCCCTTTTCTTAAGGCGTGGAATTTATGGAAGGCCCCTAAGCGCGATGAGGCCAGGTGTTGATTAAGCCATATCTGTGGTCATATGTGACGAGATTAATGGTGTCCACTGCGATAAGAGGTGGAAGCTGAATGCGTTTACATGTGCGAATAAAACGACACTGATAAAGCGAAAGTTCGAATCGAATTGTGCATTCTTTGTTGTTCTTACTGAGACACACTGCTCAACCCGACATCAACCAGAAAATCCATACTATTATTATTTTGGAAGTGTTTATGTCTGTCTGTCTGTTTTACGTTTTACCCCTAAACCGATGTTGACGTTTGGTACGTAGATACTTGGTGCTCCCGGGTTAGTTTTAGTTGCTGAAAAATATACGTTTTCCACGCGGTAAACTAATTTTGGCACAAATGATTTGCGGACGTCCACATCATCTAGTTATGTAATAAATGCGTTAATATTACGTACAGAAATAAATTGATGAATGACAGGAGTGGCCGTCATTTGGATGCCGAGATATGCCAAATTTATTGGATGTGAACTGTCAGCTGGACTTGAACCGAATAACGTAAGTCTACCATAATAATATGTCTAACTATATAAATCAATTTATCTGTTAAAGAGTATGCAGATAGTTTAAAAATGACAGTAAGGGGGCCTACGTTTTGACTGTATCACGGTTTTTGTGTGATAACTGATTTATATCCTCATAGTGAGCATAAAAAATTCAAATATTTAAAAGTTTTTTTTAATATTACATTATATGTTGTAGCAATTAAACACTTATAAATGCATAAAATAAGTTCAAATATTTTAAAGGTTTTTTTTATTACATCATACAATTATTTTGCATCAATTAAACTTTGAAATAAATTGAATTATTTTAAACTAAATGATATTTATCCATTTATAAATACGCTACTCTTATAATAAACAATTGAAATGTCCGTGTGTCGTGAGATGCAGATTTATTCACAGTCGAAGATTGAAGTTTACGATAATGTGAGGAGTACTGATAGAGAATGAACATAATGATACAGATTGTTAACTTCATTAAAATATTTCTACCATCCCGATTCCCGCGCTTGCGCTGATTGAGCTTTTAAGTATGCTGCTCATTTTTTATGAAACTTACTCTGCATGAAATATTTAAATTGTAAAATATTAATTGATCATACTAATTATTTCCCATAGTTTTATAATATGCTTAGGTGAGATATGGACTTTAAGGTTATTCCTCACAGTTTTTAAGATGGAGTTCTTCCATTTTTTTTACGAAACAAAAAAATGTACCAGAAAAAATCTTTATACGATTTTACACACAAAATCACAGCAACAAAATGACGTAGGCATTACGAAGTGCGTGTTACATTCGCTTTCGCTAGTATTTACAAAAACTTCAATATTTCCTGTAAGCAAAAAACTTATACCATTAAGTTTTATCGGATTTCGGAAACTATTGTGTTACACTAGTTCCGTTTTTATGTTCGTATCTGAAATATGCCTGTGATCGATACACTCTTACAGATTATGTATATTTTTCCTTATACGTTTAAAACGAGAGTTAATTTAATTAACACTTCATGGTATATTCCACACAAGACAAAATTATAATATCATAAATTTAGAGTAAAATATCATATATACAGTATAATCTATTATGTATATCAATTATTCGAAAAACATTTAAGTCTAAAATATTTTTATAAAAGTAGGTATTTTAAGTAAACTTTAAAAGAATAAATCAAAAAATTAGAACCAAAAATAAACTGTACTTACATGTTAAAAGCTCTCCCGTAGATCAACGACTTTATTCACCGCACGTGAGCCTTGTTCCTGTTCGTGATTTCTGCAACATCTCCACGATAATGTTCGACTTTGGATTACACACAAAACTAAATCTTTTCATCAAAATCGCATTGAAATTGTATTGGTTTGATCATCAAATTATATTGGCAATAAATAAAATTTCTTTTCACATTATAGTTATCAATAGAACTTACGAGTTTTGGGCTACAATTCAGCTAAACAAAAAAAAGTTTTGCAAAACATACATGAATAATTAATCTTCATCTCATTTACTTGGAACAATGACAATTCTATTATTTCAAATTATATATTTTATCGCGGGATTTGAGCGTCGCGACCGAATCAAGAAATTTAGTAACGAAAAAGACCTACCTACCCCAACTCCGACCAGCACAGAGCGGTGCGGCGTTGCCAGACTTCAACACGTTGTTTGTTTGTGTGCGACTAGACGTATGCGAATTATGATTGCGCAAGTTGTTTAAAATTATTTGAAATAGCTTTACCGCGGCAGTTTTTACACGTGTGACACTCGGGGCAGTACAAAAATAACGATAGTATTAACGAACATTGAAATTTCTTCTATTGTCTAATCTGAAAGTCTTTTGTTTCTATTGTTACCTCTCTTTGTAGTTAGTCAGTTGATTAATATCTCATCGAACCATTGTTAATTGGTTAACCACCACTAATTAGGTCATTTATTTTCAATTGATCTCACTTTCACCCATCAGGCTAGTCACAGGAGATTAATCGCCTAGTTCATATACACAATTAATCTGAAACCATAATAATGTGTAATTTTGGTAGTACTGGGAAATATATGACAATCAGTCACGTACCTACTTAAAACAATATTCAAATATCCTGTGAGTACATCAAGTACCTTTTAAAAACATAGAATATCAAAATGATTCAACTCAAATCCAAATTAAAACACGACGTAACAAAGCAATATAATAAGTTTTCCTTATGTATTAGACATCAACGAGCAACAAAGCTCCTTAGTTATTTTTTTAATGTTATGTTAAATGAGCCTATTTATATTCCTTTCTTAGGTACAATAACAAAAATGGCAATTAATATAACTTGTTTTAGTACAAATAACTCTTTATGGGATTATAATTAGTATGATAAACAAGCACGCAAATAGCCGCACTCGATGGCCAATTTATAAAACTGCAAATTAAAACACGGTCGCAAATGAAACGTTAAATGGAACTCCGAATTAATATGTTGTAGTGGTCGTGCATAAATAAACATAAGCGACATTATGGGACAAGCGCCGTCGGTTATGCTAATGTATGGTGTCCGCTCCCACCGCTGCCACCAATCGGACGAGATTTATGCCACCACCACCGCAATACAGACTGATTTCCTCTTCATTAAACAAACTAATTATAAAGATAACTAGATATGCCCCGCTTAGATACTATTTTATACTGTAAGTAGATGACCCGGCTAACTTCGTATCGGCAGGTAAATAAATAAATAAAATATCTTTTTATTCAAAATAGGTATCATGTCATACACTTTTTGAAAGTCGTAGAAATGAGTAATGACGTAGAAACTAAGATGCCTATCACCGGTTTTAGGAAGTTACCCTGCGAGAATAACCAACGAGAATAAGAAAATCGCACGGGGCCATCTTTTACGAAAAAGATGGAAAATTCATCTTTCGAAATAAAATAATAATATTATAACAATGTTATGGCTTACAGCTGCTACGTATCAAAAAATAAAAGTAACCTGCGTAGAGAAGTGATATGAAGTTCTCTCCTAGTTTTTTTTTATTAAATAAGGGGGCAAACGAGCAAACGGGTCACCTGATGGTAAGCAACTACCGTCGCCCATGGACACTCGCAACATCCGAAGAGCTGCAGGTGCGTTGCTGGCCTTTTAAAAGGGAATACGCTCTTTTCTTTTCTAGTACTTCCACGAACATTTTAGAACCAAAATTAGCTAAATCGGTTTAGCCGTTCTCTAGTTTTAGTGCAGCTAACAAAATTGAAAATTCATTTTTATGTACCTATATTAAGATAAAATATTGTGGACAAGATTATGTAAAATTAAAATCATAAAATGACAAAATATAATATTTTAGTCACCAATTATTTTGCACATCAACATCCAATTATCGATAAAATAAAACATCGATTTTCTTCCTCAAATCTGCTAAAACCCATTGTACACATAATTGCGATCATAAGATATGATAGTGTTGAGCATATTTGACTGACCAAGAAAATGACCATTTATCATATTTCATAAATTATGAATGGGCGTTACATGATATGAGCGCTACTTCCGTGAAATACTCATTTTGGGGATTGCTTCTGTTTTGAAACGGACTCGATGTATTAAATTTCCATTCATATATTTTAATTACTTTATGGAAATAAATAATAGCTTATTCTTAAACTTTTTGAAATAAACTTTAAATTACAAGATCAATACAATATGATTTAGTAGCACATAGGCGTGTCTTCTGTCTTTGGAAGTTAATGTTTATTACTCTCTATTTTGGAATATGGATTTAGTTACTTTATATGAATGACAATAATTATTTTGTTAACACTACATATACTTATAAATGCACGAATTTTTTAACACTATATCAATAGCAGAAACCGACGCGACGCGCGACGTAACGCATACCTATCCACCAAATATTATATGCTTTATTAAATTTGTTGGATAGAGTTCAAAAGAATGCTATGAGAAAACAGCTTAGATGATTTTTTTTTGTAAAAAAACTAACCACTTACTTCAATTGCGCAGGCGGAAGATTTTTGTATGTGCAATTTGAGAATCACTTCCGCACGAAATACTCCAAATTAACACTTATGGTTGCTACATTTTTTGCAGATGCAACGGGAGCTTGCGGTTATGAGTTTTAGAAATTTCACCTCAATAAGGCAAGTTATTGAAAAATGCAGGTACCATCATTTTATATCAGATATGGTCAGCAATAAAGTTTTTTATGACAATAGATATTTATAGATATAAAAAACTGTTGCTCGATATTAAGTTTAGTTTTTAACTATATTCTTAAAAAAAGTAGAAGTATAACGCCGCAAAACCACTTTGATTGAAACAAAATTTGGGGGGACGCAGCCCCCCCAAAATCAAAGGACACTGGAAAACCGTATGTTAACTATGTTTGAAGCAAAATATGGGGGGGGTTTCGGGGGGGGGGCGCAGCCCCCCCCAAGAAACAACCGATGCCAAAGTCCCAAGTATTGTTTTTCAAAAATATTCAATGTACAGAATTGACTTTCATTTTAGTCCCGGGAGGGAGGGGGACAGAAATAGGATTTTATCAAATTCCTATTTCTACTTAAGCGAACGTCTATATCATAGCTCCAATCTTTAATTTTAGTTCAATCAGTCAAAAATCTAAGAAGATGTATACACTATATAAACATTCATACCTTTTTTTTAAGCCCTTAGGGGTGGAATTTATCAAAATCCTCTTAGAGAATGCTTATATCATCTAATAGTAGCTTTATCCATGCAAAGTCTCAGCCCGATCGGTTTAAAATTGACAAAGTTTCATACAAACTTTCATCCCCTATTTTACCCCCTTGGGATTGATCAAAATCCTTTCTTAGCGGATGCCTACGTCATAATATCTGCCTGCATGCCAAATTTCAGCCCGATTCGTCCGGTAGTTTGGGCTGTGCGTTGATAGATCACCATGTCAGTCAGTCACCTTTGAGTTTTATATATTAAGATATTTAAAGACTTTTTAAATAGTTTAAGGTAGATTGCGATAGCTTGTAGCTACATAACATCATAATATGACAGCTACCACCGTGCAATAATAAGGTGGGCCTTGTGTATTTTTTTTATTATTTCTCTTACTAGATCTAGTTTAGATAAACCTAAATTTATTAATTCGAGGCTGGAATCTCTTTTAAATGTTTATTTGCAAGATTGCTACGCATAGATAGCCTTAAAATAGTTTTAATATCACTTTCATCATAATATTTCGCCTTAGTCTCATTTTATATTTAAGATATTTGGAACACATAAAGATGAAGTATCTTCCATATTAGGAATTTATCTAAATGAAATGAATGAAATATTAAAATCTGAAGTTTAAAACAACAATTATGATTAATTGAAAGTTGATTGCAGATGATTATTAACCGATTTCAAAAAAAGGAGGTTATCAATTCGACGCGTATGTACTGTATGTAATATATCCAGAACTGCCCAATTTTCGTATATTATGTTAGTCTTTATCAGCGTCTAAACAAATGTGCCAAATTACAAGAGTATATGTATGTATGTAGATATGTATGTAATGTTTTTATGTTTGTGTTCTATATATTATATGTGTATATATATCATATCTCTGGAAATAATATGCCAATTTAAGTAATTTTTTTTTGTTGTACTAGGTATTGTTCAACTTAGGAAATAGTGCAAACAGTTTTGGAGATACGGAGTTTTAATTCTCAATAACGTACAATTTTGAAGTCTGTTTTATCTTTTTAAAATACAGTTATAATATTCTGTGTGTGTACTCGACACTCGTAGGTGAGAGAGCAGAAAAGAAAACACAAAACGTAGATTTAAACAAAACTGTCAAGACCACAGATCATAGAAGTAAGTCAAGACAGATAAAATTAATGTTCTCATATAGTCATAGTTATAGTATTTTAATACCCTAAATAATAATAAAATAGTATATAGTTAGTTTTATTAATCTTAGCTCTTTTGTAACTTGTGAAAGTAGAATGTATATCTATTTTAGTAATAATTAGGAAAACGATTATTTAATAATTATTAATTTAGTTTAAAGTAGTTCTCACTTTCTAATATTATCACAATTTTTAAAACTATTTTATTAATAGTTTAAACAAAAAAAATATATCATGTTTGCATTTTATGCTTCCAACATAAAAAGCGCATTACGTAAAAACTCTATTGAAATAACTGTAAACGAATGTTCCCAGGATACAAAAAGTGATCATACAAAGCCCCTTCGACTTTGATCCAGATTTATTTGATAAAAAATAAATGCATAAGGAGACATTTGAGTGTGATCCTCGAAAAGTCGGTGTGAATCTCATAAAGGGGATTATACGTTAGACGCGCCTAATGCTCTAGGATTCAATTAGGTGAAATAAGCTTAAATGGGCATCCGCTGTTATGACAGCAGTCAAATTATCGTCCGCTTTGGCTTCCTGACATTAAGGCCGGTCACACTAAAACAAGACGCGCAGTGACGCCACGATTATAATTATATGAATCGAAAGAAATTAAAGGAAACGAAACGTTAAAAAATCGTTAATAAAAATTTTATAAACGATTTTTTATATTTTAACGTTTATAAAAAGCAGGATGTCTCTGAAAGTTAAATGTCTCAATTCATGGCATAGTGTCACAGTAATTATACAAACCATTTTATGTAGTGAATAAACTTTGATTTAAAATAGTCTAGATAGATTATACCGGATAGACAGTAAGTAGACTTATCTATTGTTATCGCGGTCGCAAGTCTACCGCTTGGGGCTTGATGAATTAAAAATGCATTGCACTGTCGCGTTCTGTTTTGATTAGGTGTGATCTGACCCTAAGATCGTTAAGGAGGTGACAATGTCGTTATGGAATATTAGGAATAAATATCAGTTGTAGAGAGTGAGTAGATATACAATTTAATTATGAATGTCAATTTGTGAAGGGATTTAAAAAATGAGCGTAATTTCCTCAATCCGGGAATAGATTTCGTTTACGGTTCACTAGAATATTGATATTTACTAGTAAGTATTCTTAAAATAATTATTTGATTTTCAAAACTATAAAGTATGAATAATATTCTTTTGATAACAATATCTAAATTGTATCAACTACTGTCATGTATTGAATGCTAATATTATATTATGTTTTTTAAGGCAAGTTTTGCAATTTAATCATCGTAACATTTTTTATTATTTTAATGATAAAAATAATATTGCGGCTGTCTCTCGCTTACATTTAAATATTATCTTTTGGTAACGTTTAGTCCATTTAATAAAGTAGACGCTGAACTTAAGATAATGTGAACTGATTGAATCATAATTTTTCAATCTTAATTGAAAAAACGAGTGTAATTTTGAGTACTTAAGATAAGTATGTGGATTATGTTCGATTCTTGATCGCACACGAAGAAGTTGCTCCATCTCGTGAGCCGTTTCATTTGGATTTGTGTCTTTATCTTAAGAACTGATACATTCAATTTACGCTTAGCAGAGCTCGATGCAAAACTGACCATGTGTGATCACTGATACTAAGAGTTATAACTTATAAGACACGTCGTGTTACATTTCTTTATGTCATATAAGATGGACACTGGGCTCGGATAAGATGATAACAAGATTGTTGTAGCGTTCATATTATGGCTACATCTATTTGTCCGGGTACTGTACGAATAATTTTAAATTATTTATCCGGGTACTGTACGAATAATTTTTAATTATTCATCCAGGTACTAGTCACTAGTGGCAGTGTCATCGCTGTGCACGGTCCCTTATCCTAATGTATAACAATAAAAATATGTTTATCACTAATCAGTTTACTTTTTTGTAAAGTATAATTTGTATATTATTTTGTAACATAAATAATTGTTTGCGTGTCGGGCCACGCGCAATATATGGCTCCGTAGGGTTCCTACTACCGTGAATTTTTCCACATTACGACTCTAACGATTTTTTCCACTTTAAAATTTCATATTTCACAAAATATGTATCCTTAAATCGGAAAATGATCTTGGAACATACTCTAAAAAATAATAATCCAACGACACCCCACACGATGGGGTGGACGCGGTCCGGCTGTTATTTTTCATTTTTATAGTATAAAAAACCAATGTACCCGGACGAATAAATAAGAATTATTCGTACAGTAGGTACCCGGATAAATAGATGCAGCCAAGAGAGAAGAGAAGTACCAGCTAAGTACTATTGTCTTGTATGTCTTGTGTTGTCAAAAAACTGTGTTGTCAAAAAACTAATATACCCGGACGAATAAATAAGAATTATTCGTACAGTACCCGGACTAATAGTCACTCCCTCATAATATACTTCAAGATATTGCCCATGACATAACGCAATCTTGCAAAAAGAGCCTTGTCCTCTGTTATACTAGCCAACCAGCCAGCCATTAATAATATGTGCCAGAAATTTCGTCAACATTGATTTAGTTATTACGGAGGATATTTGTCTTACAAAATTAAAAGACTATCTTATCAAGTCTCCATTTTAATCATTATACAGGGTGTAACAAAATTAAGTGAAAAATACTTTAACAGCTGCTGTATGTGTTCCTTACGTACAGATTACAGTTCACTGTGAAATTGGAAGCGCTGAAAGAGCAATTTTTTTCTGATTCGTTTGGGCAAGCGCCCCAGCGTCATGCAAATTCCCATACCAAAAAAAATGCACTTTGAGCACTGCTAGTTTCACAGTAAACTCTATGCGAGGAGTATATCCTGTATTTAAATTGAAACCCTTACGGTTAGCAAAAAAGTTATTATAGAAGAACTTCTTAATCAGCCTTGTTATACAATATTTATAAGAAAACTATTTTGGACAAACAGATTAAGACGCCTAATGAAACTACCATTGCAATTTGCAACCATAAAATATAAATAATATTTAAAATATCAGAGTTAAAAAAAATATTAAAAATGTTATCTTGTTTATTAAGTTTTGATACCACGCATATAAAACAGCTATATCAATTAAAACATACCAATAAAAACTTAAGATTAGTATAAAGATTTATTTCTAAATAGGCATTTTAATTATTAGATAAGATGAATTAGAGACGTAAATATTCCTATTTTACATTCGTTTACAAGGCTAGGCATTTTATCCAATATAACTTTTATATGGGGTAATTAATTATTTATTTAAAATATTTTTATTATTATTTATAAAAGTATAAGTACAATTGAGTATTTCGTGAACATTTCAAGTGCCTAGCTGTTGCAATTATTGATATCGAGCAAAAAAGGCCCAAAAAATCAGGTTTGTTGTAAAGCCTTTAAAAAATAATTTTATTTTGTTTCTAGTATTTGTTGTTACAACAGCAACAAAAATACACAATCTGTGAAAATTTCAGATTTCTAGTTATAGCCGTTCTTGAGATGTATCTAACCTGGCTGTAGCGGAAACAGACAGACAGACGGACGGACAGATATCGAAGTCTAAGTGAGAGTGTCCCGTTTTTACCATTTGGGTACGGAGCCCTAAAAACGAGCGCAAAGTGCATAACCATTCTAAACTTAATGATGTGCCAATACGACCGTTGCAGTTATATTTTGTCATACAACTGGCGATTGGGTTAGCTGGTACCGACTTCAAAATAATGAAGATTGAGAATAGAAATACTGAGTACAGAATAATAATTATTTAATACTTTTTAGTTCATTTAAGAACATTACTTTTGTCTTTACCTTGGAAGTCGGTTTTAATTTTTGTTTAAAAATAATAATTCAATTCAATATTAATCGTGATCTGTCGGTTGGGTTTAACATAACGCGACCAAATTACGTAGGTCTGCCATCTGCTTATGAATGAACTTCTTTCATGGTACCTAAATATCGTCATAACTATAGAAGGAACATATTATATAATATATGTTAAACTTCTTCTGTCAGGTCGAGTTGCTCAATGCAACAAATAACAACGTCAAGTGTAGAGATAACATTATCTTCAGAGCATTGGCGGGTGTCTGTACTTGCTACCATGCGGGCTTTGATAACAGCACTCGAACGGCGAAAATAAATCCTATCTTTATATGAATTGGGTCCATAATACTAATGGTCTTGTTACTGTAAATATTCAGAACGTGACGACTCTTGAAACTTATGTGTCACGACGTAATTATGTCTTGAGCAAATAAAATAATCGGCCAAGCGCGAGTCGGACTCGCGCACGAAGGGTTCCGTACAATTATAGAGCAAAATTAGACCAAAAATTGTGTTTTTTGTATGGGAGCCCCCCTTAATTTTTTATTTTATTTTAATATTATTATTATACATTAAATCACAAGTAAAAGTAAGGATTTTGTGGAAAATTCAAGGGCCTACCTGTTGCTATTATTGATATAGAGCAAAAAAGGCCAAAAAAATCACGTTTGTTGTATGGGTGCCCCCTTAAATATTAATTTTATTTAGCTTTTAGTATTTGTTGTTATAGCGGCAACGGATATACACAATCTGTGAAAATTTCAATTCTCTAGCTATTACCGTTCTTGAGTTACAGCCTGGAGACAGACAGACGGACAGACGGACAGACATCGAAGTCTCATGAATAGGGTCCCGTTTTCACCCTTTGGATACGGAACCCTAAAAACGAAATAAGGGCTTCTGAAGCTTTTATTATGATTTTGTTGGTTTAAAAAGTTTAGTTTCATTGCAATATAATTTTAATAAGGTTTTTTTTTTTTTTTTTTTTTTTTATTTATTTTAGGTCGCTCAAACAACACATTATCTACCTACCTCAAAATAGATAAATAAACTTAAAAACGCTCATCAATAATTTGTCAAGGGATAAAATGTACATTAAAATCTTTTCACCAAACAAGTGATTAAGAAAGTTCGGTAGAGACGATCACGCGAGGATAAAAAAAATTCATACGAATTTTTCGAAGTTTGAACAAGAAAGGATGGGAAAGAGGCAAATTTTTGCGATCCGGAGTCAAAATTTCTCACGCATGCGCAAAAGCTTCCGCGTCAGGTGTCGCGTTAACGAAAGGGTTCGGCAAACGCACTCTATTCTTAAAAGGTACCCATTATTCTTACTTCAATCTACAATCGCTCTCGAGTGTCAGGTTTTTTCGACCTGATATAAAACTAATATTGGACGGTCCCATCCTCTTCCGTTGTTTTTTGCCCGTCATTGCAGTGCGTTTGGTAAAAAGGTAACGATTTTAATGCATTTCCTTCAACATTTTATCAATTAATGCTCTCTGAGAATCCACAGATAAATTAAAAACTTGACGGAAACGCGATAAAAATATCTCGACCTACGAGGTAGTGTATGGGATTTTAATTTGTGGCCAGTATTTTATCTATTAAAAAAGTGTATTGTTTTGTAAACGCATATTAAGGGGGTCATATATTTACAGGCACCATCAATAAAGCGTGTCGTCGCCCTGATGAATGGGTTGTTTAGATTTAACAAATACTCTATATAGCCCCAGCGCGACAATAAAAGGTCCAATCTAACTAACCCTAAAGTATTACACAAAAACCGTCATCAGTATCGAGATCAATGGAAAAGGTGTTACAATTAGTGGGTGCGAAAAAACTTCAATATTGAGATGGAATCGAAACTTGTAAGACAAATCGCCTCAATTTTTGTCAACCCTCGAGTAGTCAAAGGACAGCGCGGGGACCATTCATCCATTTTTTACGACGAGGTAGCAATTATCTATGACAGCGCGGTCAGGTTCCACGTAAAAAATGTCTTAACACGAATCCGATCGGATCCAGTTTTTTACAATTTATTGCACTTAGCATTATTTTCATAACTATATTTTCTGATTTGGAATGGATGTAAAAATGTAGATTTACATTCGGTCACCTTTGTGTCTCTTGTGGGTGATCCAAAATAATAAAAGTGTTAACGTATTCGACCGTACAATATTTTGACTACTCTTTCAGAAGTAAATGGTTAATTTTAATGTTGCATTTTAGGCTAGTTCTTTTTAATGCATAAAAAACTAAATAATATGTATTAACATGCATAATGTATTTCTAAGGTACCTACTTCCTTATTACACTTAATAGATGAGATTTAAATAAGCTTAGTGCAATGCTAAATAATTATTGTAATTATAATAATACATCAAAATTAATTTTACAACGGCAACCTACATAAAATTGATTTGACAAAAAACCTTAAGAATCCATCTAAAAATTGTAATTATACGACCTTAAAAGCCCATCACACTTATTTAATTGCCGGTTGTCCTTTGTGAATTATAATCAAGTCATTAAAAACTATTAAAATTTTTAACCCTTTTCTAGCTTTGATATATTTGATTTAGCTTAAGAACGTATGATTACTAGTTATACACGTAAAAATTAGCCGTCGCCTCGGGGTAGTTCCCTGAAAATCGCCAGACAAATTCAAAAGCGTTCTGTTATTGTTATTTCATATCTATATTCCGTACTACAATTGATAAATATAGATGGAATCGCGGAGCTGTCAAAAGTTATATTTATTTTCTTTAGAAATGCATAAAATCCATGCGAATATTGTATCGAGATGTTTGCGAGTGCGCATTATGCGCGGGCGCATCGCCGCAGCACACAATGGCCGCAACCCTTTGGCGACACAATGTGTGTCACTAATCTAGATCGGTGCACTATTGTGTGTCATTTGCCCCCCCCCCCGGTCCCCCACCCCCTTGCCCGCGCGGCGGGAAGAGAGCGTCGCTGGATATCTCACTCGATGTCGATTTATAAGAAATTACCGCGCCGCGGGGGCCAGGTAGCCGCTCCCACGGATGTGTACGTACAATGCAAAAACTATGCTCTCGAAAATTTTTACTTTTCAAACAGGAAACGAAAATACTGCCTCGTTTTGACACATTGTTTGCCGTAAATTGTTTGGCGGTTTCGAAAGTCGGCTTCCGGATTTTATTCGCGTCTAAGCCGAATTCAATTCGGAAAGAGGGCAAAGTTTATTCAAAGGATTAGATCGTGATTCTTCAAAATTTACATTACCTGCATTCCGCTGGATTTGTAAATCACTAGTTTGCCTTTCAAACAACATTTGCCTAATTTAAGCCTCATTATATGACAGACCAAGCTCCAAATTGAATTTTGAGAGATATTGCAGTAGTGAGTAGTTATTATATTATTAAATATCATTTAACTTAAAATAAAGGACAAAATTTCATCGAAAACCATCGTTGACTCCGTTATTAATATCATTGTAACAATTTCATTGACAATTTTGTTTAAAAATTGCCGTTTTCGTGTCGGTCCTGTTTTACCGCGGGACCGCGGGCTACGGCTAATGGGGGACGCGCAATTACTACGTGAGTACTAATGAAATACTACGAGGAATCGGGTATCAATATTATCAGTTTTAGAACAGGTTTGTTGCCCTCTTGTTAAGTCATCAGATTTGATGTTTTTGATGCGAGTAAATTAAAGGTTTGGCAGCTTCTTTTTTCAGAAATTTGTTCTGAAGCGATGACGTTCAGATTATTTTAGGTCTAAAATGTATATCAATCGAAACAAAATCATCAGAAATATAAGATAACCTATCATAAAAAGAATCTCTTGGAAAAAAAACATTGGCGTATTAGAAATGAAGTTAAATAGTGGAAATGAAATAAAGCTACTATATTTCAATTTAAACTTATATTCAAAATAAACAAGCGCACATGAATTATTGTCTTAAAATAAACGTAGAAGGAATAAAAATTACACAACGTTTCATCTGAGGCCTTTACTTAAACTAATAAGCGCCTAAAGGATGTGTGTCATCGTTTCGTACCAAACAGTATTGAGAGTAATAATTTTACACCCCCATAATAACCGGGCTTAATAACAGTAAATGGCAATAAAATAAATGATAAAGTGCTCAATGTGTGCCTTAAAATGGCAGAGTCAAATTAAAAAGTACATCGCAACACCGCGTTTGAGGAGTTAAATGAAGTCATAAAAATACTATCAAAAAATCTTCGAAATCCAAAAATTCGGATTGGCAACGGGCATTTTTTTAGACAATTAGACAATGGGTAGACATGTTTTAAACTGCTCCTTATAATATACAAGCCACAATAGAACTGTAGGGATGTATCCGATCGTTATCGATCTTGTAAGACAAATCGCCCTACCTCGAACATTGTCCAACATTGCTCAGCATCCGAACTGATTTATTGAGCAACCGTTTTCGTTAATTGGGAATGTGGAAAAATTTACGCAATTAGAACGAACGTTATTGACAAATTCAGAGCATCGATAAATTAATTGAGGTATCCAAAGTTATAAGTTAATTAAATGATTGTCTGACGGCATTGTCATCTAAATTGTCCTTGTAAAAAATAGAGTTTATCAACAATAATGGCGTATGAGTGTAAAAATACATAGCCGATTGACTAATTGATCAGAACATTGGCCAATCCGTCGTTTAGGGCTCTATAGACTTACAATTTCACACACTTCTTTCTCTTAAACGAACAGTGTTAAGTATAATATGCTCATATACTTAATACTGCTCCCTATTTGATAGATTTTGCTGAAGGAAAAAGCAAGACATGTTATGTAATGCTAAAATTATTGAGACGATTGATCATTAAAAAATATAATATCTAGCATGCTATTTAGAAATCAAAGCCAGCGACAAAAATTGCTACTTGCAGATAATCTAAAGACTAATTTACTAGCTAAAAGCTTAGCTTAGCTTTGTGAGGACTCGCGTCGTTTTTCAATTTTCTGCGTGGTAATAATCTTTAAGGCAGTTTTTTCATATTTTAATAGTAACCAAACCTTGACAGACTGATGATATCACATCTATATATTGTAACTAAAAGTTTTAGTTTGTTGAAGCACAACTCAATAGGCTAATGATTGTTTTTCCGTAAAGTGTACCACAAAACTGCTCAGGTTGTGATATGTAGTAGGGCTCGCTTCACTCACCCTGATTAATTGATAGAAACAACAATAACATTAAACAACATTCACGCTGAGATATAATTTACACTTTAAGAACATGAATGTGTTGCAAGTTTCAAGTGATCACCCGCCTGAGCATCGAGCACCTGTTAGCGCAAGGAGCTCCTAGGTTCAATTTCTCTCGTGACCCACAGTTACGTTTACATTTTTTACAGTATAAGATCATACAGTAGATTAATTTAACCTTGAAACCAATCTGTCAAGCGAGTTTTATTTTGATTTTTATTAGAGTTTTATGTCACTTCAACTCAATCTAAAGATTGATTTCAAGGCTAAGTTACTCTACTCCATGATTTTTGTACTGCTACAAAGTACCTCGTTTAACAGAGATTACAGCTTTATGAGTGTAAAGAGTATGAACATACATAAAAAAAATAAAATATATCCACAGACGAACGTATAACCTCCTCGTTTTTGGAAGTCGGAAAAACAAAATTTTCAACAACAAGTTCGAGTGGTCTGAAATTGTGCTGTTGTGTGCGTGCATCCGATTCACGCGGTCTAGTTTAAAGGCGGTCTACTGTGAAGTATACTACGCATTTTGCGTTGGCCCGCTAGTGCCCCGGGCTCTGATGCTCCTTTTACTTTACCTTTGTTACGCTTGCCACGGATTTATTTCTTATTCTCGCTGAGTCGCGCTTCCTGGGCGGCGGTAGCCGACGGCAGTACACCAACAATATAGAACACGTTTTAATAAACTTATTTTAGCGTTTACGACTGGATTTATTCAGGAAAGATAATAAAATTTTTCATATGTATTTGATTATTTTTATGATGATTTAATTCGCGTTTAAAGAGACTTTTTATTGATCTATATTTTTATTTCATATAAAATTTTATTGCTTGTGGTTACAAAATTTTAACGAAACGCCAAACATATGACCAAAAGCAGGAAAACAAGTCTTGTTAAAAAAGGAAGCTGCTTTGATACGGTATTTAGCGAGACCCAAGATCTAACGCGCATGAGCAAATTAGATGCAAATCTGTCTCGGATAGCGAGTGTTGGTTGTGCTGGGATAATGGCCTAACCAATAAATCACCGAAACGAGGCTCTGGGAGGGGGAGGCTCTTAGCAAAAAATACCTTAATGTAGACCACAGTGGCCCCTACTGCCTGGGGCCAGCAACTCTTTTCTTTATTTCCCTAAATAATACTTCTAATACATTTTAGTTTCGTGAAATATTGCTTCTCTCTTAACGTACGCTGATTTTAAATAGGTAGGTATATTTTTGTTGAAATATTTTCTCCTAATTGTAGGTATATTCGATATTCATAAAAATATCTATCAATTAATTAACGTAATTAATTTCCCAAACCAGTCGAAAGATTAGATATTTTTAAAGCACCAGAAGCTCTATTGATAAAAAATATAATTATGTATATTGAGAATTTCATGAGATGTTATGCCGTTGACATTTGATCAGCTAGAAAAAATGTAATTGATAAAAATCAAATCGTTAAGATAAAATAATTGATATATTTTATTGCTTGATACATTACATAGTTGCTCAAATGCGGCACATAATTGCTCGGAACATAAATATTGCTTTATGTCGTGGATTGACTGGCGTCCCGCGGACCGAGGTTCCCACGATTGATGTAGAGACGTCGGATAGACTCAATTTCAGTCAAAGTAATGTAATTGTAATGACAAACAGCCTTCGAGTCCAAGACGTATATGTGTCTTGTAATTTACGTAATAATAATTGTATACAAAGTAATAAACACTAATCCCTATATTTGAGAAAAAAAATAAACTACAATAGGTTGTGATAAATTACGTTATAATAATTATTAAACGATGTTTTTTTCTTGTCCTGTAAGCTAATTTGGTAACGTATAAGACAAGGTTTAGTGAGGTTAAAACTATTGCAAGGGTGCGTTAAAAAGGACATAAAATTAAATTAAGAAATTTAAAAAAACCCCCGCCAAAAAACTTTAAAAAGTAATGAAATAACATTTCCTGACTTTAAGTTTAAATCATTCCTAAGAGTAAAGTAATATTTTAGTCCATAATTGTTGTCAAGGTGTGTCGGGGGACCGCTAAGTAAACTACCACAACAGCGACTTTTGCATTTTGTATCGCCATAATAGTCGCTGATTCTCTCGATTCGGGTCGCTGTGAACAGACCCTTAATTTATATTGTTATGTGAAATCAAACATCTACATTAGCGGTCCCCCGACACACCTTGACAACAATTATGGACTAAAATATTACTTTACTCTTAGGAATGATTTAAACTTAAAGTCAGGAAATGTTATTTCATTACTTTTTAAAGTTTTTTGGCGGGGGTTTTTTTAAATTTCTTAATTTAATTTTATTTTATGCTTTTTAAACGTGTGCAGAATAATTCCTATCAACTGGATCATATCCCAATGAATACCATCTATAAAATATGTCCTCTTGGATGAGGCCATCAATATGAGCCCAAACATGAAACCTCCACTTTAGGTTCATACGGAGCTTGGCTCCTATAGAATCCAGGTGATGCTGCAGCAGCAGCATGCAAATATTTACTGTTTATCTACGTCTTACTGGTTGTCGCAATTAAAATGAGCCCAAACACGAAACCTCTGCTCTAAGTTGGTGAGGAGTTGGGTATCCTATTGATTACCAGGTGATGCTGCACCACCAGGTCAACTTTCCAATAATGTGTATATATTCATAAGTGTCTCGAACCAGGATGCAAAATATAAAACCCATCAAACGACTGCAAGTTGCTAATCGTCCTATCACGAACCAGATATACCGTGATATTTCAGCAATGAGCAGGCTGATGATGATGAACTATAGCTAAGAACACTCACCGTCATGTCAGCTTTCAAACAAAAAAAACTAGATCAAAATCGGTCCACCCGTTTGGATGCTACGATGCCACAGACAGACAGACAGACAGACAGACACGTCAAACTTATAACACCCCTCTTTTTGGTCGGGGGTTAAAAATGAACTACTACTGACTTTTAGTTCGAGTTAAATTATCCATGTTATTATCAAGCTGTAGGATAAGACATTATTACCCATAAATGTGATATCGTCAAAGCATTTAACAGCTCACTTTTACAACGTGACAAGTGCTTTAGACTATATATAGTATTAGTCCGGGAGACCACCCTCAGTCTCCCGGACTAAAACTATCAATTATAATGAATTATATTGTATCCCATGATTTTTTTGCATGAAGTGTACCGTTCGATAGGAATGCCCTACGGTTACTCGCGATAAGAGCGTCGGGACTGTTATCGGGGGGGTAAGCTCTTTTAAGAATCGGCGCCAAGGAGATTAAGATATCTTTGCCTTTATGTGTTAATTAAAAAAATAACTTTTCTTTCTTACCAGCCTTATCGTCCACTTAAGGTGATGGCGATACCTAGTATATTTTATCGCAATTTTTAACACTTTGGAATCATTAAAATTTTAAATTTTCGATACCGCCACAAAGGCTGCAAAGGCTTTTACGGTACACACAGCGACGCTCCGTAGGTTACAAGTTGTAGGTTTAATTAAGACTAGACCAGTATATTCTGTTCCTTATCAGTTCGTCGAGCGTGTGAACAAGCGACGGTAATATTTTCAGGTAATGGATTCATTTGTTTACTCGGGTTCGTGTTTACTTTTATGCAGTTTTATTTAATTACATTACATGTTTATGACAATGTTATGAAATGTTAAAGAATAAAATTAACTGGACCTTTATGTTGTAGCTACTAGTGCATATTATATGCACCGAAATAATAATATAAAATATGCTATTTTTTTTTAATTTAACTGTAGGTAGTAGGACTAGGTACGTTATATTTCGAACAAAATATTTTTTCAACGTATCCTTCTTCCGGGTCAAGCGGTTATTGTATGGCAAAATTTCAGGTAAGTTCCCATACCCTAAAAATTAGTCTTATCTTCTTTACAAGACATCGACAAGAGAACAACATTAGATAGTGATAGTCTAAGAATTTGGCGAGATAAAGGTTTGAGATATAAATTACCATAACAGATTGAAGTGTCTGTGGTTAAAATACAATTTTAGATATAACCTCTGAAAAAACCATAAATATCTTTTTATAGTTAAAAAAAAAGTTAAAAAGCCAAATAACAAATCTTGTCGAATGAAAAAACATACAAATTGTAGGATATATCGTATGTTTATAATAAGTAATATAGATATCGTAAGTTATAAAATAAGGTTTTATTTGGTAGTACTACGAAGATTTATGTTCGACTTTCAAAAGTTTTATTGGTGGAGGCTCGTTAACACCGATGTAAATGTCCCCACATAAAATATTTTGACTCCCAGAGCCCGATTGTTGATACTCTTATTGTCATTTAAATTTTGACGAATCAATGTGGAGACATCGATGTACATGTTCATAGACATCGCATCACAATATTACTAAAAATTGGTAGCACCCTGGTTTGAAGTAATAGAGAATAACCGATGTTGCTTTGACGATGTTTAACAAACATATTTTGCGGTAACTAAAAGTAGACTGATAAGAATAACGCAATTAAAAATAATAAAATTATTTTATTTTGAAAATATTTTTTTATTCTTGTTAGGGCTTTTAAGCTATATAATAATTATTGTACAGTGTACATAGGATACTGACAAATGTTTTGTATGTATTCAGAAACCAAAGCTTTATAAAAATTTATTCTAAGCAGAAGGCACACGTCATTATAACTAAACAACTGTATCGATTTGATAACGTATTTTAGGTGATAATGGCAGTATAACCAACAAGTTTGAGTTTCTACGAAATTAAAACTCATAATATGTTGACCTCACAGTTATAGGACTGAATGTCGCTGGATATGGGACGTCAATGCGTAGAGGTATTAAATCTTTTAAATTATTGCTCTCTTTTTAATGTTTAACATGAGATTAAAATGTTATATTATGTCAAAAAGGTAGCCTGTGTGTTGGTTTAATATTATGCGGTTGTGGATTCCGATTGCAAAGTCTTGGTTTCTTTTGCTACTCATTTTCAACATTGCTGTCGATAATATTATTATTAACACCCGCATAAAATACTTTCGAATTCTAATGATTACCAGCATAAGTAATACTTACTTTTATTAACATAATCTATTTTTTTAATAACGTACATTTAATAAGTAATAATGCTAATAAAGGAATGCAATTTTAGAACCCTTTCTAGGAATTAAATTAATATTCGCTTTTGCCACTTTAAATACACCTTAAACGAAAGATGTCATTTTGGATTCAGATGTTCTAAACATCTGGATTTTTTTTTTGTTATAGCTCGGGCTAAGGGTTGCACAAAAAGAAAGGGGTGCAAATAGAAAGTTTTTGCACAACGCGTGTCTTCATACAGGGCGCTTGCGCTCCGCAGCTTTGATGATCCATTTGTGCAATTGTCATCAAGTGTATTGTAATGGAACGGCCCTTGGCACGGGCTAAAACCAACTGCCAGCGTGAGTGCCATACCACAAATCTGTAACAATTATTGTATTAATATGTTTATTTGCAAAGAGCTTTTGCCTGCAGCTTCGCTCATGTTAAGAAGTATTATTATATACAAACTTGTATCCCCTATTTTAACCCCTTGGGGGTGGATTTGATCAAAATAATTTCTTAGCGGATGCCTACGTCATAACATCTACCTCGATCCGTCCAGTGGTTTGGGCTGTGCGTTGATAGATCACCATGTCAGTTAATCACCTTTGAGTTTTATATATTTAGATATAGATAATTATATTAGATACTGGACGGTTGAATTTGATGAGATATATTATAATTTTACTCTACAACTGATGCCACAGTTATAGTAAAACTAGTAATTTAAACAAAAAATACTACTATATTTCAACTTTATCAAATGGTATATTAAAAGAAATTCTGCATAAGAAATTATATAAACATTCACTGATTCGAACAGGTTATGAGAATTGGTCCAATAAAAAAATATTCATTCACAGTTTATTTCTCGTAGGCTCTAGATGGCTTGTGCCACCAGTCGGTAACACCTGACCGTTGTGACACCTTGTCGCGCCACAATCCTTGAACATCTGCCCAGTTAACGGAAAACACTTTCAAATCATTAACGATATAATGAATATCGTCAACATAGTTCACTTATGTAATAATGATAATGCATTATTTCAAAGTACATAATATTATTTGATTTTGGAACTATATTATGTTTACTGTCGCCGTCATAGTAATGAGATGCATGTCTTTATTTCCAAGTACTAAGAGCTGATCTGGATTCACATTGTCCCAGTTATTGCAAAGACAGAGTTGAAACTGCTGGTTAATAAGGTCTTCGCTTATTATCAGGCGTCGTGTAGCAATTTTTTTTCATGATTTGCAAATCTTGACTTTATATCAACAGGAAATCCTACATTAATGAAACGTCAAGTAAGAAAATATGTTATTTAATCTTCTTCCCATTGTAAGAGCGAATTAGTGAAGTCTAAATTGAGTTACGTGAAATTTAAAACACCACGCTACCATTGTCAATACTACTTGCTATCTTTAATCTATACATATAATAAAAATGTAGAAATGAAAATTCTGTACATTAAAGATATTTAAAAAATAATAAGCGGGGGGGTGTCACTACATCGCTATAGAAGCCAAAAATGTGGTTAGTTTTTTGTCTGTCTGTCTGTCTGTCTGTCTGTATGTTTGTTCCACTATCACACGAAAACTACTGATCCGATTTGAATGCGGTTTTCGCAGATATATTTGTCTTCTTCCAACTTAACATCTGGTGTATAAAATTTTTTCCCCCCACCCCTCTAAGGGGACGAAAGAGGGGTCAGATTTTGTATCAAACTTTTTTCTTGGACTTACTTCATATTATTAACTGTGTTTTCCAACTTTACATCTGTTGATAAATCCCCTCCCCCTCTTAGGGGACAAAAGAGGGGGTAAGATTTTGTATCAACTGATGAAGTAGAAATACAAATGGCAAAACAACGTTTGCCGGGAAAGCTAGTTTATAAATAAAATTTTGTAGTGTAATTTTATTTTTTATTTTATTTTAAGTAAAATGTACCTTTTTTACCTGGGGAAATGCTTTGCGCATCCCCGGTGGATTGGGGACATCGACCTGGGTATGTGGGACTCTCCGAGGAACTACCCACTAAAAGACTATTGTGCTCCTCTCCCCGCTTAGGTATAGTACGGATACGCGTAAGTTATATATTATACCTAGTGATTCCGTTAATAATATACTGGTAGTGCGCTAGAGCGCAAGAGTAAGAAAAAAACTCACAAGAGATCAAGCAATACAGATTTGTACGTAGGTGGTACATTTCGGTTTGAGATCACAGATAACTAGCCACCGTTTAATTTCTTGCACCAGCAACAATGAAAATATGAGAATCAATTTCACACCACAATATTCTATTTAAAAATAATTCTCTTTGAATGACATGTTTGGTAAATATAAATGTAGTTTAACAACAACAATTTGTCTACTGAAGCTCAAACACTGATCTTATCTTGTTCTTTTGTGGCAATGTTTGGTAACAGTGGTTTAGAATAATGGCTCCTACGAATGATGTGCGGTTAATTTTAACTCATATTTTGTTGATGGTATCCTGTATAGGTGTGTAAGAAAGTGTTTTATTACTTGTAATGGGTTGTTGTAAAAAAATAGTACAATATTTCAAACTATAGATTGTAGGATACAGGATTTTCCCTAATATTTTATTATTTATGGGAAAGCGTTAGAAATAAATAAATCCTTTAGAAAATCATGTATTATCTAGGTATATTTATTAAACAAAGGATAATGATAATAATTGTTACTACCGTATCTTTAAACAGAACTACTACAAATTATATTGTATTGTGTCAATAAGCAAAGTTGCAAGTAATTATTATGAAATGGTCGAATCATTCCTGGGATACTCAATCATTAGATCGAGTATCACGGGGTGATAAATCGAAAGTAGTATGGGAAGTTCGATAGTCCTTATTCCCATATCGAGGTCAGCGACAAATGACCATCGGTTTGTAAAGGATTCCCTGAATACGAATTTATCGATTCGTCCTGTCAGATGCTATTTATTTATTTTCACTATTCATAGAACCGTGCGAACAGTGGGCGAAATTTTTCTACTATTGTCACCTGACAATACCGCATAAAATAGTGTACAAAAGGTAACCCTTTGTGATGTTAGTCGGTACAATCTAGATCAGGCATTGTTGGGTGACAATAGCGGGTACTGCGCCATTTTTATTCGATTATTATTAATAATAATTGTTCGAAATAATAATATTATCGGTTACTTTGAAATATTTCAAGTTCACGACGGAGTTTATATTTTGATGGTTAGCTTACCTAACCATCAAAATATAAACTCCGTCGTGAACTCGAAATATTCAAGATAGATATTATGACCCACTGTATCTGGATAATACTAATTATTCAGCCATGAAAAACAAATTTTAAGGCTTACGAAATCAGTCCAGAATTAATATTCCCTACAGCCACTCAAACCTTAAGTACGGCTGCATGATTGATTACTTTTTGAACTCGAAACTGGAGGAATCTTAAACGAGAGCAATTTGTCGGGCTCCGGTAAATATTTTCGTTACTGCTGATTATCGTTATCCTAAGCGTAATTATAATTCGAATCCTGGCCCGGGGCGCGCGGCGTCCGCCGCTTTGAGCGCGTCCATACATCACGGCCCCTAAGTAGACAGTATATCACCCGGATCCAGGGTAATTAGGCCGATGGCGATGGACCTCCGGGATTTATTGGGCCTGGGCGTTAATGCGGCCGACAGCCGTGTACTGCCTTTTGTTCTCCGCAACCGAAATTCAATTGGTGTAGTAGGTACAAGGCAATAAAGATCCGCAGAGGAAGCTGCAAGTAAATTGATTCAATTTTCTAAATTATTTTCGAGTGAAATTGTTTTTGGTAAAAGTTTTTTTCTCTTACATTTGAAGGTAATTGTTTTAAAGTTCTAGAAAAATATGTTTTAGTCCGTTCATTTTCGATTATAAAAACAAAGGTGACAAATATAACAACACTTTTAATTGTGTGAAAATAACATTTAACTTGAGATTTTAAATATACACAATATATTATACGGAAACTGACGTACTATTTTTATTCAAATGTTATGTGGCACCAATCCAAATTAGACAAAAACGTGTGTAACCTCATCAAAATTTTATGGACTACGTATTAAGTAACTAAAGAGTGTTCCTATGTTCGAGTGATAAGGAGATTCAGACGTCCGTCTATCGGTAAGATATTTTTGTGACAAAAGAGGTTGAATGGCAGACAAAAAATGTAATCAATACGGCTACCGCAATCCGTCAATTAATTTACTTTTAAGATATGAAGGGCGACAAAGAGACGGCCGACTTGAATATGCTACTACTCCTTGACTACAATCACATATTCGCTCAAATTTGTACTATAAAGCCATGGAAACAGAGTCTTAATTACAGAGCGTTGGTATTCATATCTTCGCTACCGTAGGCGACAGCTAGTGATAACGCGTAGAGCCACGTCGTTAAACATCATTAGCGAGATAAACCTCCAAAAGCAGGCTGTGCTGCGCCTCTAGATATTACCAACAATTCCTTGATTAATGTCAACGAGTAATTTAAAATCCGTGCATGAAATTAAGATAAGTGAACGTAATCAGTTTTTATCGTACAATACCATAGACCTTGCACAACGAAAGTGTGTCTGTTAAACACTGTATTATATATATTTTTTTCTAATTTTCACAAATGTGCACATAGGTATAAATGAAGTCAAATATTAAAATTTTGGCAAACTTACAAAACATTTTAACTAAATTCGCCGCGAGAAACCGACAATTATGACAAAATATTGATTTAAAAAATACTCGAAAATCAAATATTATACGTTCAACAAAACTAGAAAACACATAATTATTATGTCAATGCATTTGTATAACAAACAAATGTTAAACAGTCTAACTGATAAAAAAACAAACGAACAACAGTTTCGGGAAAACTTAATTTAACACCCGAATTCTGTTGTATTGTTGTAGCGCTAACCAAGTTCTCTTTTGTTGCCGCCCCGCCCACAGTTATTATCAGATTCATCCACGGCGTCATTTTTTATCAAAACAATGACGTTTTTGTTTATCATACATACCGTACGAAGTTATTTTGCCTGTAATGGAATCCTTATACTGAGGACATAAGGACTATTCTCATTTAAATTCCAAGAAAAGAATTATGTTCTTTAGTTCGGATCACACGCAACAGAAGCGAGGATTTGTCAAAACGTCACAGGATCATACAAATGAATCTAATCATTTTATGTCTAGGAGTTTTGATTATTTATTTTCAAATAAAATTATTTCAAATTAATTATTGATATGAAAAGTTGCAAAATGCTATGATATAAATAATACAGCTGTTGTAACTAATATTATAAACGGTACATATTCTAGTTGCAACTTGCAGAAAAGTTAAATTAATTCACCGTTATGTTCATTAAAAGTATACAGTTTTGATAAAAAAATTTCAACATCCAAATTGCAAAATCAGTATTTTAATACTGTAATGTTATGTTTAGACATATTATGTGTCTGTAAATGCACACAAAACTATTTTTTTGTAACAAAAAAAAAATGCCAAACCACGATTTAATGATCGCATTCTTTTATTTATGTTGTTTTAATAAAAACGTACAAAGTTAATAAAGATAACAGAACGTTACTCCTATGTTTATATTGTGATTATAAAAAAAATAATGTCAGTCTATCCACCCACATTGGTTATAAATTAATAGAAAATATACCCCCATCGTTGTGTCGTATAATAATCCATGATTGCGCTCGTGTGAGGTATTTTTTTACATTTTTTGGAGAGATGGCATCTAGTCCGCTAATTTTGGGACGAAAATGATTTATGAATGGAAAGGGTAAGAGTTCGTAAGCCACGGAGTATAAGGACAGATATATATTAAATTCGGAACTATGGATTCTGTTTTCTTAAAATATTTTGTTTTATTTTCCTTGACTATTAGTAGTTCAAGTTAAAGCTGTTGAATAAAGTTAAATTTTAATAACAAAAAGCGGCCAAGTGCGAGTTGGACTCGCCCATGGAGGGTTCCGCAGCAGCAATAAGGTTAATTTTTATGAAATTATATTATTTTTGATTTATTTTTATATTTCAGTCGATTTAATGAAATTTAGATTAAGGTTTACTATTTATGACGTATAAAAAAAACTACTGGCTAGATCTCGTTCAAACCAATTTTCGTTGGTAGTTTTTATAGTAATATACATCATATATTTTTTTTAGAATTATCATGCCTCTACTTTAGAAATTAGAGGGGGGGGGACACACATTTTTCCACTTTGGAAGAGTCTCTCTCGCAAACTATTCAGCTTAGAAAAAAATGATATGAGAAACCTCAATATGATTTTTGGAGACCTATCCATAGATACCACACACGCATAGGTTAGATGAAAAAAATTTTTTTTTGTTTCATTAAGTTTTACTATTTATGACGTATAAAAAAAAACTACTGGCTAGATCTCGTTCAAACCAATTTTTGTTGGTAGTTTTTATAGTAATATACATCATATATTTTTTTTAGAATTATCATGCCTCTACTTTAGAAATTAGAGGGGGGGGGACACACATTTTTCCACTTTGGAAGAGTCTCTCTCGCAAACTATTCAGGTTAGAAAAAAATGATATGAGAAACCTCAATATGATTTTTAGAGACCTATCCATAGATACCACACACGCATAGGTTAGATGAAAAAAATTTTTTTTTGTTTCAGTTGTACCTATGGGGACCCCTAAAATTTTTAATACTTTTTCCATTTTTGCATCAAAATCTTAATGCGGTTCACAGACTACATCTACTTACCAAGTTTCAATAGTATAGCTCTAATAGTTTCGGAGAAAAGTGGCTGTGACATACGGACGGACGGACAGACAGACAGACAGACAGACAGACAGACAGACAGACAGACAGACAGACAGACATGACGAATCTATAAGGGTTCCTTTTTTGCCATTTTGGCTACGGAACCCTAAAAACGTAGATGTTTTATAGTCCTTCATATTTCATAATCAAAAATATGCCACTCAAAGGCTGCTGGAGAGTTCATTACAATTCATCAATTCATACAGTATGGCTAGAGCAAATAAACTTTAATCTGTTTTGTAAATAAGTAAAAAATCATAATAATAGACATTCGCGCTCGTTAAAGTCTTTTGCAGCGGGCGGCGTGACAGTAATCAGCTTAGCGCCCCGACTAAGACGGTGTTGCCAGTTTTGTTGATTTACCACTAAAAGAGTTCGAACCTTTTTGTATGGAGCGTGGCATACCTACTACCTAGATAGTACCTACTTAAAATGTCATATTTTCGTGTACACCTATAAAACACACGTCAATCCACAGAGAAAATAATTACAAATAACATTAAATACTCCTTGAGAAAATGTCGTAAAAGAAATATTTATTTATTTTACATTTTCAAACTAAAATAACTCAGAAAGAATATCTGTTTGTAAACATATTAATATTCTCTAGATTGGAGTATGTTTTATAGGTGTACACCAAAGTACGACATTTTATAATTATTATGTACTGATTGGAAGTTTAGGTATGCCAATAAGGTTCGTTGTTCTTTAGTAGTTATTAGGTTTCTGCACCCGAAGGGTAATTAGTCAGACCTTGTTACTGTGTCTTCGCTGTATGTCATACACCTATATATTTTATTCATACACCTATGTCATACACCTATATATTTTATATTTTAGACGACCTCTGTGGCTCAGTTGGTGGGCTGTTGGTAGCTCAAGCCGGGGGTCGCGGGTTCGAATCCCGCCGACGGAACAAAAAGTTTTCTAAGTTCCTGGGTCATGGATGTGTATTAAATTTATGTATCATATAATAAAAATCTTAAATATATGTATGGTATAAAAGTACATATTAAATATATTATTTCCGTTGTCTAGTACCCGTAACACAAGTCCTTCAGGTACTTAGCACGGGGCCAGACTGACGTGGTGTGAAGCGTCCATAGATATTATATTATTATTATATTATACCTATATTATATTATAGTTTCGTAATACGATTGCTATTTACTACCGATTTTAACATTTTTGGATACAATAGAAAAAAGTTTGTCTTGCAGTAGATACATAATATAATTATTATGTTCTACTTATTGGAAGAAAATACCAGATGAAAGTTTTATTCTGTCTTTATGTTGGACAATATACCAATGAAATGTATCAATATTTTATTTATAGCAAACCAGGGTATGCTCTCAAAATAAACAGTGGATTTTTTCCCAATGTTTGGCTCAGAGCCTTTTTTAGACGCCAGTATATTATATTATTCGTACAAAAAATGAAGTAATATTTTTTTCATTAGCATAGCAGTTTTTAAAATGTAGACCTAGCAACACTGTGACCAAAGTCCGTATCGCTACTGGATCACATAAATAAAACACACGTCTATTCTCTATCGGACTCGTCCAATATGGCAAGTGACTGGTACTTTTTATGCTTAGAAGTCTTTTATTATTTATCCTCTTTAGATTTTATCCTTACATTACATTTTGTAATTAAGTAACAATAATTACCTTAACTCTTACAGGAGGTATAGAGTTTTATAATAATAATAATAATAATATCTTTATTTCACAGAAAAAATGAAAATTTCTATTTGTATCGTGAGAATCACATATCATAGTGATAGGACTCTTCAGAACATATTATATTAGTATATTTATACTTTAAAATATTATATTATTATTATACACAAAGTTTGATGGTAAGTAACTTAATATTTCTTATTCTACCAACGAAATACCCGTGCAAACAGTTTATAAAATACTTTAGGGATATCCTTGTAGAGAGTTCACTATGAAAGTACCTATGCGCGCTGAAAGACCAATTTTTTTTTGTGATTTGTATGAGCAAGCGCCGTCACGAGTTTTCCCATTGGATACAAAAGTAAAAAAAGCTATTTACTTTGTATACGTGGGACTCATACACAATTACACACCCTTAAGTTATCACTTAGTTTTGTGACACTCTGTACGTATATATTATTATTTATAACAAAAATCTGCTCATAAAACGATTCTTTGCCATTTTACAATAGAAATAAATCAAATATATTATTAAAAATGTCACGTGCAAAATCAAAATATTTCACTTTTCTCTCCTTTTAGCATTTGGCATATTTATATATGCCAAATAGTGTAAATTCCCACGAGTTCAAGATTCATTTGTGATATTATATTAATTTGTGGCTTGACCACTTGAGTGTCAATGGCCGATTCAAAGCACCCAATAAAATATTTGGACGCAGATGATCATAATTAGGTAGAGGCCTAATTATAATATTTGATGCCCAAAACTGAGATCCTGTTAATATAACATTAGGTCTAGTACTTTTAGTACGGGTGCCCTAGAACAATTTTTTTTGTTGTTACTAACAAGCTAATTTTTTGTGAGTAGCTACATTTTGATAAGACGAGCAACATTTTTATTTTCGAAAAATCTTAAAAGTGGTAGCTAACAGAGATAGAAAGGATTTCGTACTTTGACTTGATGGTCCTAAAATATGGATTGTTTTATTTGTAGGACAAGGTTACTCTTAAATAATATAACTATTAACCAACCAATTTACAGAAAATCAGCTGGTTAGGGTTCCGTTTTAGGGTACAGTAATCAACCAAGTTTTGTTGATTACAGAACCCTAAAACGGAACCCTAACCAGCTGATTTTCTGTATATTGGTAGGTTAATAGTTATATTATTTAAGAGTAACCTTGTCCTACAAATAAAACAATCCATATTTTAGGGCCATCAAGTCAAAGTATGAAATCCTTTCTATCTCTGTTAGCTACCACTTTCAAGATTTTTCGAAAATAAAAATGTTGTTCGTCTTATCAAAATGTAGCTACTCACAAAAAATTAGCTTGTTAGTAATCACAAAAAAATTTGTTCTAGGGCACCCTATCTATTTTGCATGAGTGATAAAAAAATTTTGTTTAGGTTCATAAACATTTTAATGCTATAAAATACAGTTTTTTTAGTTTAAATAATAAAAAATCAGCCAAGTGCGAGTCGGACCCGCGCACGAAGAGTTCCGTACCGTTATAAAGAAAAAATAGGCCAAAATTGTATTTTTGGTACGGAAGCTTCGTTATTTAAATTATTTTAACTGTATTTTTATGAAATTATAATTATGAACACAATATATTTGAAAATTTTGAGACTATTTTAAGTGCCTACCTGTTGCCATTATTGTAAATATATTTATTTTAATCTCAACAAAAATATACAATCTGTGAAAATTCAGAAGGCTAGCTATAGCGGTTCTTGAATAAAAGACTGAAGACAGACAGACATACAGACTAACAGACAACGACATCTTATAATAATATCATATTGAAGATACTGTAACTCCTTGGTGGAAATTCATGTTGCAGAGTAATAATATGTGAAACATGAAAAGTGTATAATATTTATTACTGTGAAACGTCGTCTTAGTAATAGGGTCTCATTTTTACCCTTTGGGTACGAAACCTTAAAATCATACCTATTACCTATACAATATACATTAAGAAAGCATTAATAATAATTGTATATTATCGATAATCGGTTATAATAATATTATAAATTCAGACGTAATCGTAGTACTGGCCGAAAATTTATAATCTAGCTATAAACACTTTTATAGATAGCTTTGATAGCTAGAATTGTGATAGCTTTTGAAATTTATTTTTTGAAGGAAAAAATATGTAACTTTTTATTTTAGAATAGAATTTTATTTTCATAAAATTAACTATTTTGTCTATGTATATTTTGTATAACTCGTATAATAACACTACTTGCATCCATAATAATTATTATTTAACGTGTGAGTGACATAATATGACATAATTAATCAGATTGTAACCAGATTTTGACTATTCATTTGTAGCTTGATACTCAAAGCACAATAGTCAATAGACCATAAAGTTAATATACCAAGCGTATATTAACTTTATGCAATAGACATAACTACTCAAAGTCGCGTTGTAAGAACGTGTTTGCTAAAATTGTTTATCTTTTTGTTTCAAAACAAATAAAAAAATGAATGTTTTATATCACTTTATGTAGCAAAACTTTTCAGGAAATTAGTTTATTAATAACTAGATGACGCCCTCAAATCCGTTGCGCCAAAATTCGTTTATCGCGCAGGAACCGTAAATTTTTCGGGGATAAAAAGTATTCTATGTCCTTTCTCAGGACTCAAGGTATCTCCATACCAAATTTAAGCAAAATCGGTTCAGCGGTTAAGCGCTTAATGCTTAAGCGTGAAGAGGTAACAGACAGACAGAAAGACACACTTTCGCGTGTATACTATTAGTATGGATTTTAACACAAACTTAAATGTTGTAGTTTTTAAGTTTATAACTCATTTTCAAATTGGTAATTTTTAAAATATTTCAAACATCAAATCGGCTTCTAAGTAAGTGATTGTGCATTGATCACAAAAATAATAATAATTTGTCTTTTATGTACATAATATAAATATTATGTTGTCAATAAATAAAAAAAGTGAAAAACATTACGCAATAAATAATTTATTTAAACTTACATCTAATTATTTACAATATCACCACTGGCCAGATCCAAATTAAATTTTTACCCTTATTTAAGCCTCGGTTTACTTATACAATTAACTAGCAGTAATTTATTTCACCCAAGTCGTGTAGTTCTAATCTCTTTTTCGGTCATCTTCAAACAAGCGTATATTATACACTAATCTTAAAACTAATTTAAGGCACTGTTGTTTGACTAGATATCAAAGAGTCTTTTCATTACTATTCTTGATTTCACAGAACTTCGGAGGGATTTGTCCAACTATTGAGGAATTTCTGTACCTATAAACAAATAAAAGGAACAATAATTAATACATTTATTATTTTACTTTTAACGCATGATGTTTTCTCAGATTTGACTTTTATTTTTTAATGACATAGGAGTTTAACTTACTGAATTATTGTCAATAATAAGACAATTATTACTGAAGACAAGTAGAAGTAGACAAATTCAATCTCAAATTACTAAGTGATAAAATATCTTATTAGAATATTATTAAGGGCATGTTGTACCACTTCCTGATAAGTACCGAATAGGCTGTCCACCACTTTACTTGACAGATGAAGTAATATGGATAATCTGTCAAAAAACTTGTGAATAGCCTATTCGACACTTTAGTGGTTTTATTGATTACTTTGATAATTATTATCGGTTTAAAAAAACAGAAATTTTGTTACATCTTAATCTAATCTAAAAATATTATAAAACGTTAATTACTTCTTAGGTAATTATTAATATAATACTTACATGAATGCTATTTCTGCTGCCACCACGAGATGACGTCTAACAGCTCGTCCTCATCCATGTGTCCGATCTGCTGCTGCGCCGTCGCGTCGTACCGGTCGACGTTCGAGTACGACGAGGACACCCCCGACGAGCACTCCGACGGCGCAGGCGACTCCGGCTTGTCGGAGCACGGCGACCCGCCGTAGAAGAACCCGTCGTCCATGTCCGATAACGACGTCATCGCCGCGTTGTTCGGTATGTTTTCCCTGTTTTCCTGGTCGCGAGTTATGCCGAGCGCCGCGTCGCTCTCCTCGAGGAGCTGCTGAAGATACCTTATGTATTCCACGACCATCCGTAGCGTGTCGACCTTACTGAGCTTCTTGCCGGACCCCCGCCTCGCACCTCCTGACAGCGCGGCCACCACAGAAGCGGGCAAGTGCCGGCGGAGGGCGTTGAAACCATCGTTCACTTGTTTAACTCTATTTCTCTCCCGAGCGTTCCTCCGGGCGATGGAGGCGGCCTGGGGCCCGGTGTACGGGTTCGTCCGGAAGTGAACCTTCTTCCTGTACTGGAGATTAGGCGGGGTGTCGTGGGTGACGTAGTTCTTCTCGGGCGCCGGCGCTATGGGAACTATCCGCTTTTCCGCTGTGGTTTTAGTGACGGTTGCCGAGGGGTAGCCGGAGGACACGACGACGTAGTTCGTCTGACCTTGAACGAGCTGCAGCTCTTGTAACATTTTACGTGTGAGTTCGGTAGCACGCGACCGGTCCGCGGGACGAGCCGGGAAGCACTGGGTTCGGAGGCTCTACGTACGCGAGCGGCGGCGGCGAGGCTTCACGCACAAGTGAGTCGGCGGCGCGCGCGCGCACGCGTTATATCACCTGCGCCGGCTGCAAAAAATATAAATTTTAAAATTCTCTTCCCCTATTATTTTCCATCATCCCTTCCCCTATCCATACGAGCTCGTACCTGGCGAGGTGGTTACGGCGGGGGCGGGGAGCGGCCAACGCGTGCCCTAGTTTTTTCATTATCACCGAACACACCATTGTAACAATACATTGAAAAGTATTGTTGTTATCCTCTTAGTAATCTCGTTTTCTGATAGGAATATTTCGTAAAATGTACTTTTACTAATTGTTACACACAGTAAGTTGAACATAAATCATTACAAACGTAAACGTTAAACTTAGAAATATACGAAATTGGTTATATTGTTTAGTCACAGCCAGATGCCAATGATATGATACAACAACCATTTAAACCATAATAGTTTTAAAGTGTCTGGAAGGTTTTGTGAACCTTAAAAAAAATGTAATAAGCAAAACTTTGTAGGTTTTAACGTATTCTGTGTAACAAACATGTGTAATTGGAGCTGTTGGGTGTCTAACAATCGAGCTTAACGTTTGCACCTTAACTGATATTTAAGTGCCCGCATGAGTTTTACTATTCACTGTCGAGACAGCTTAGCTTAATATCTGGTTGCCACAATGGCTCAGCTGCAAATTGCAGTAACCAACATGTCCGCCAATACGCTCATTGTGCCTGCAATGAATTAAAAGTATTCTCATGCAAAACAGAAAAAGGCATTAAATGAGCTTTCTTTTGTTTCTGTGGTTAAAATTCTAAAATTTTTCAAATTCAATGCCAGGATAGGTAAATTACGTTTCTCTTTCTCTTTTTCTTCAACAGGGTAACAACTTTGGTGTTAAAATACGTACGGATTTTTAAAATATTTGAGATTTTAAAATAATTGTTAAGATTGTTAGCAATAATAAATAAGTTTTAATCGTTTCGAATGTGACTTATCATATCATTTCTGATATTATACCTACTTGTTTTTTTTTGTTATGAAGTCACAAGCTTAGATTTCTTAGAGTCAAAGAGGAAAATAGTAAAATAACTTCTTTGACCATCCTCCTCTATGACAAATTTTAGTACTATAGCTGTTCAAGTCTCTACCAATAGTTATTTCTACGATTTCATGATTAACATTTTATTCTACGTATTAATTCTTCATAATAATTATATAACGGGATCATTTTGGAAAAAAAGTGTTATTCATATTTGTTTTCATTTCTTTTTTCAAACTGAACTCTATCTGATACAGGATAAAGGCTATTTACTGTCCAAAATTTTAACCCCGTGATTTGATACCGGATATGACCTGTGGGAAGGTAATTGGTTTCGTAAATAGCTAATGTATTTTTTGTTGAACTATCAACTTTGGGGAGGAATATTGTCTATTACGATGCCGTACCCTATGGCGCTAGGATTTAGTTCGTATTTGTTTCAATAACTCCTATCAATTAAAGCTATTTTTTCACGAAAACTAACCTTCTTGTTTCTCGTAATAAAACTTGATCAGAAAAAAATTATTTAAAAAAAGAACTGAAAAAAAAAGAAGATAAAAAAGACCTATTTATTACGTAATGAATACATTTCTAAATAAAACAAATGTGTGACATTTCGAGGGTAATCTCATCCCCTTTATGATTTGTTTTTTAATAACTTAAATATTAATAATAATAATAATAAGATCTAGGGACGCTTCACACCACGTCAGTCCGGCCCCGTGGTAAGTACCTGAAGGACTTGTGTTACGGGTACCAGACAACGGAAATATATTTAATACTTGTATACTATACATAATATATTTAAGATTTTTAGTATATACTTACATATTTTAATACACATCCAAGATTCATGCAGGAACATTGAAAACTTTTTGTTCCGTCGCGTCGCGTCGGCGGGATTCGAACCCGCGCGCGCGACCCTCGGCTTGAGCTACCAACTAGCCACAGAAGTCATCAAACAATAATATTATCCTTTTCGCCCTTTTTTAATGTCGCTTTGTCGTCAACTCGAACTACATCACCCTCAATATAATTTTGCAATATTGACAAGCGTTGACTGATCTTTTGAATCATACAAAAACGTACTGATAAAAATGATATAAATCATAAATGCTTCAAATCTTAGATTAGATGTTAAATCAATTATTTTCATCTAAAGTTGACCAATTTACTACTGTGTTGATAGCATTGCTTCAGATTATGTTAAGTTTTTATGTGTAAAACAGATATATTATATTTAATAGGCCTGCTATATTATATTCTGTCGTAATACTGTGTCGAGCCTAAACTTATGTCATTGTTTTCTCAATAATGGTACAGATTTGCTTAACATAATATTATTATGTTTTATGTTCAAGCAAATATATAATATATCGTCGTAAAACAAACTTGTTGATTTTTATTTTAGAATTTTGATTTTGTTCGATTTTCGGATTCTATATTTTAAATTACTTTTTGTGATGACAATGGTAACATGTTGTATTTATCCATACTTCCATGCTAAATATTATTAATTTGAAAGTGTGTCTGTGTGTTACCTCTTCACGCCCAAACCGCTGAACCGATTTTGCTATTTGGTATGGAGATACTTTGAGTCCCTAGAAAGGACAAAGGATACTTTTTATCCCGGAAAAGTGTACGGTTCTCGCGCAATAAACGAGTTTTGGTGCAACGGAGATGCCCACATCATCTATATTCAAATAATTTAGAGTATAAGTACTTTTTGTGTAGTATGTATGTTTCTTAAAAATATAATAAAGCGTTAATGGCCCATTGGGAGTATACAGTGTGCACCTGTGTTTTATGCCCTAGGAGTCTAGATTCTACAATATACAGGTATGATCTAGAGGGTGCAAGTTCTATGCCAGGTATGGTTAAGGAAAATATTGTGACAAAACCTGCTCATGGTGTGTCCTAGACGTTTTGACCAGTTCATTCCTCTGGACATGACATTTAAAATATCCTATGCAATATATTGGAACGAAGTTCCTTATGGCGCATTGCGAAAGGGGGCTAGACGGAAAAAGTTGTAACGACACTTTTGTTATTAGTACCTGCATAGTAGGGACAGAGGGCGTTGATAGTATTCCTGGGCGTCAACTAGATGGCGTTTTTGAGAATAAACAGCGACATCTACCGGACGTTTAAATACTTAAATTTTATTAATTATTACATATTTTCCACAAAAGAATCGTTGTTGGTATTCCTGGGCGTCAACTACATGGCGTTTGTTTTTTATTTATAGCTTCGTTCCGTCCGGGTGTCCCTTGACACCTCTCAAGTTTTTATGTTTTATGAGTGGTTAACTCACTGGCGCACTCTATCTTTGCTCTATACTAATAGTGCGTCTACCTGTCTGTTACCTCTTCACGCCCAAACCACTGAACCGATTGCTGAAATTTGGTATATATAATATCTCATACTGTGAGTCCCGAGAAAGGACATAACTACATAAGATACTTATCTCGAAAATGTACGGTTTCCGTGCGATTATTGAATTTCGGCACAAAGAATTTGCAGCGTCACTTAGTATCGTCCACAATAATTGATTCAAAAGTCATAATAACTTAAACATTACATTTAATCCATCGAGCTTAAACTTTAAAGCTTTTACGTTACTAAGCGTGGGTTTTTCCCTTAAAGCTCCAGCGTGTAAATAGCGTGAGAATACATCATTTAAACGCAGCAATAAACAATTACAATTTGTTTTGACATCAATTATTTGTCGGTAATAAAACAATTATGTTTGACAAATAATGTGGAGCGGCGTGGGACGGTGGGACGGTGGGACGGTGGGATGATGTGAAATGTGTCATCTGTGCATCATCACGCGACTTCACGCACCAGCAGTGTGGGATATTGATGTATTGATCATTTTTTTGTTCACATAATTATTGATCATTTGTGAAATGAAGTTATTTGTGCTACGTTTATATGAAAGTTGAAACATTATATTATACCCTTGTCGATCCTGGCGACACAGGAGATACAGTGGTGGGAATGTATACAGGAAAAAGCGGCCAAGTGCGTGTCGGGCCACGCGCAATATAGGGTTCCGTAGTACCGCTAGTTTTTGAATTTTTTTGTATGGTCAATGAATGTACATTTATAACATGTTTTACACTACTAACAACATCATCTTAGTCACTTTCAAAGGAATTTGAACGAAAAGTTCCTTTATACTTAGCCGAATACATTATTTTTAATTGATCGACTATTACTCAATAACTTATGAAGTCTTCTTAGCCGTGATAGTTTTCCTTTTAAATTCAGCATATTTCCTACTCCTGTGATTTTTTTTTTACATTTCCAGAAGCAACCGTTTAGCTGGTAGAAGGGGGGGACACTGGACTCTAACGATTTTTTCCAATTTAAACCTTAATATTTCACAAATGGATCCCTAAATCGGAAAATGATCTATGAATACTCATGATATATTTAAAAAACCTATCCAACGACACCCCACACGATGGGGTGAGCGCGAAAAAAAAATTCAACCCTGTTTGATGTGTAAAAATATTTTGTTAATGGTACCTCCACCATTAAAAAAATATTTTTTAAATATTTTATGTACCATTTTGTCGACATTATTAATATTGTATTCATGCCAAATTACAGCTTTGTAGGTCCTATAGTCTCTGAGCAAAACCGCGGACGGACAGACAGACGGACAGACGGACGGACAGACCGAAACTATAAGGGTCCCTTGTTGACTACGGAACCCTAAAAAATGAAACATTATATTTCACATTACTGTGATGATGTCCTGGCTAATTCAACATTCAATGAATGCGTAGCGAGTCGTTGCATTATATTTTGCCACAATAAAAAATGTCCTAGAGGCTTATGTTTAGTCACCTATGTTTAGGATTCAAAGTGAAGAAGCATAGGCACACTTTGGCTTTGTCATTACATAATATTCATTTTAAAATATTAGGTACGAAATAAAATAAAAAAGTTATGATGGTTATTGTTTATGGAAAATTTAATTCCTGCACTCGACTCGGTAACTCTTCTTGTTAAATCTTATTTTCATACTTTAACATGAATAAAACCTCTTATTGCACTAAAATATCGTGGCATTTACAAATAAACTTTATAAATCTAATGCACTAAAACGAAATTACCCATGCAAAACAACAGACACTTAATTTATCTATCTATAAACACTAAAAGCCTATTAATTTAATAGCCGCGGGCAGAAATAAACATTTTTAATTTATTTTCAGTCACACAAGTGTAGTTAGGAACAAACACTACTAGTTTATGGGTAAGCTTTATAGCATAATTATTATTATTTAGTATTTTCTTATTTTACCTTTACTTATAGCGATTGCGACTTTGTTGGACCGCTGAGGAACTTGATTATAATTTAATAGCCTGAACTCTAAACTAACATATAAGTAATTTCAAAGAAATGACTAATAAAGCCTATTTTTTGAAAATACTTTTTTTTTAATTTTTAATCAAGATCCATAGGAGCTATGGATCTTATATAAGATGCGAATAGACTAAACAGAGATAATTCTCTTGTTTTTCGTTTTTAAGGCTGTTGTTATCATCATTAACTTTTAAGGAATTCATTTTTCTGTATCGATTGCCAAAGAATTATTAGTTTAACGAAACGAACACTTTATTAACGAATTTTCGTTACGCATCTACAATAACTTCAGTAGCGTTATGCTGGTAGTCGAAGCCACGATACTCACATTAACTACGTATTTAAAAATTATATTTTGTCAATTAATCATATTATTAAAAGGAGACCGACGTCGATGATACAATAGAACTACCTGATTCGAACCCAATAACGTTTGATTAACGACTCGTTGAGTGAGTCCTATTCATGGGGACGTCAAAGGGTTTCACATAAGAATCAAATTCTTGGTTTAATACAATAATGGCCGAAGTTATCGGCAATGACACGAAATATTCAATGAAATCATCGATCCTAAAGACGTTAATAATGCGCGAGCAAGTCAAAATAACTTTTAGCTCTTTGAATATTATAATATTAAAAGACCGTAAATATACACCGTCTTTTCGTAAAGAAACTTTTAAGCACCAATGAGTATCGCTATTGGTACAAAGCTTGCTTGGCTAAAAGTCTTTTGTACGATAAGTTCATAAACTTATCGTATATATCGTAAATTTTATTTCAATACAAGCAACTTCATAAAGTTGCTTATATAGAAATTAAAATTAAACACAACTTTGCAGCAAAGTTTTCAATCGGTCTGTTAAATTTGTAGTTTTTATTTCAGTTCCATTGCGTTAATCTAAACTTAAATCAATTATAAATTACAATGTAGCTAATATGACAGAAGTCTTAATGAAAATAAGAAATTACGAACATATTTGACATGGCAGTCTCATCTATCATTGTAAAAAAGCAAAAAGAAAACCTCGGAGGTTCTACAAAAGATTCTTACCTTCCTTATCACGGTAGCATAAAGGTCATATTGGCAGTAAAATAACTCTCGCTTAAACACTTTCACACGCCGCCCTCCATTCCGTCTATATGCAAATACCGTCAAAGTGTCTATTCCTTGACAGTTGGCAGGACTTGGCATCAGGTGATCGCGGGACACCTACCGTTGTCCGGACATTGTGACGTCATGTCCGCGTCAACCCGTGACACTGACGTTAAGACACCGATAACGCCTGATACACAGAGATTTCTTTAAAATCAACAATGAAATAAAGCTATTTAAAGGATGTGCCACACAAAACAATCATAATATTATTTCTGTATGGTACATAATGAAATTGATACTGAACGGAGATAAAGTATACCAGACCATAAAAAACTACAAACGTTAATGAAAGAAAAAGGTCCAATATTTAAAGTTTATTAATATTTTTTGCGATTATAAATTTCACTTCGTCGCATCAGGTCATTTGTCATCCAACCGCCAAAGATTCGTTAAGTAAATAAATAAAAATATGACCGACATTCGCGTTTTCATACGACCGGCTACTGCGTGCAAACTTAACACACATTTTAACTGAAACTTAAGTATGGCCCTCGGCGCGACGCGTGTCAATAATATCTTAAGAAGTACACATACGTTTTCAAGAGTCGTTTTATTTAAATGAGAAATGAGAAACTTTAATACATAAACATTTTAACATCCCCGGTATCACGCTATTCAAAATCACCCCTACTGCTTTTAGGGCCCGAGCCAGGAAACTAATAGATAAACAAATAGATTTTGGCAGTGAAATATTAAGTAGAATGAGTAGAACATTCAACCCTCATCCCTCGCGTATTACTAAAGTTTTTACGAGGGAACTCTTCGAATGACGTGGGGTCTATAAATAAGGCTGGTTTAGAATTTGACTTATTCGCCGACGAGCGACGGGCGATTCTTTTATAGATTTACAATACCTCGTTAGCGGGCGATAAGATAGACCTAAATAGACAATTAACTTTGTTTCTCGTAGTAATCAATTTTTTAAAACTAGTTTAGATGCGCGCGTCGAGAGATCGTCACGTCGTTAGCAGGTGGACCGCGTAAATAAAACGCCGGACACTGATTGCCAATAAATAAACTCAATATTTTGTGTCATATAATCTTGATATGATATGCAAGAAATGAGGTTCGGAGAAAAATTCTCGTTAAATGTTTGGAACGAGGCGCGTGGCCGGCGCACGACCGCGCAATCGCACGAGACGGGTTTGCGACCGAGCGCACAGCGATCAGCTACCCGAGCAGAGACGACACTTCGAACTAGCACTCCTATGGTAAAAGGCAGTTATATCTACCCTTGAGACCTGCTAGTTTAAATCGTTTGAAATAGTTTTAAAATGATCTATTATATAATACGTCATACTTATTTTAAAATAATAATTTTTTTTTGAATATCAAATGAATTTAAAAATATGTTATAAAATATATCAAACTTTCATCGTATGTAACATTGTTTTAGATTCAGATTTTGATTTTCTACAAAAAAAATATAAAATATGCACGATAAGACATTTGTAAATTAAGTGTAAACGAATCTCTATTCGGTCGGGACGGAATTTGCAGTTACTTTTGTATCGCGTCTAAGTTTCCACTCTACTCCGATACGTACTCGCATTTTAAACCATACCTTAATTACAGTGAGGCGTTATCGAGTAAGAATGTGCTCACGCGACATTGGTATTAATTTTAATGAAAGAAGTGTGCACCCGCGCCCGCGCCGAGGTAGCACCTGCCAAGTCATCGCCTCACTGAAACCGCGACAACCAGTAGAGGGACTTATTGGACGTTTATTTTTTACTTACCCATGAATAAGTGATAGACATACCTATCAATTTTGCTGGGAGTTTATAAATATAATACTTTGTTTAATCAATGCATTTTTTGGTCGATTAAATAAGCTCCATGGAAAATTTTAAACATGGCTTTTCCCGGATATACGATAAGCAGCTTGTTTTTTGACTTATACGCATTACGCATGCAAATAAGTTTTTCTTGAAAAATAATTAATTAGGCAGCCATGACCTACAAGACTTCTTGTTAGGAATTTCGTTTTATACTAATTATAAAATATCATATAATTTTTTTAAACAACTAAGTCTAGATTGCAAAATAAGGCACATTTCTTAATTGTGATTAAGCTTTGAGATTTATAATAATCACTAGAAGCACCTGCGATTTTGGTGACATCAAAGTTAGAAATGACAAAAAAAAACAAGGTTAAATGTTGAAATTTTTGTGTTTTAATATTTATTAATAATTAGATGTGACCTTATTAATACGCTGCAATTAATGATATTATGGTGCAAATTGAGAAGGAACGAAATAGTGAGGTACAAGACTTAAATAAACTGCGATCGACTACCCTTGATAGGGGTTTGGATTCATGGAAATCAATAATTAAATTTTAATATGATAGTGACCAACTTGGTAATGATATTAAAAGTAATTAGAAAGAGAGGTACATATGAGGAGTATGGAAATAAACAGAGAGAGGTGAACTGTCTGAGGGCAGGTGTCGGCAACCATCTGCCCTGCAATAAGCTATTCGTACCCCCTCTTAGGAACCCCTTCACGTATCTATTTTCATTTATTCTGTAAAATGACAAGACGCCATAAAAATTCCACCAGTTGTAATCGTACATTTTTTATATGTTAAAACATACATTAGTAACCACAAGTTTTGTCCAAAATAATTACGTGATTGTGTTATTTATAAAAATTACGAAAATAGGAGCGAAAAAATAAGCAACTTTATTTTGGAATCAGTATAACTTTCAGTGAGTTTAGCGTTTATGCTTTTTTAATCTAAGCTATAAAAGTTGGTTGTAGTGAGTATTTATAAAATAACACAATATAATATGATATTATAGCCATGTTATTAATGAACAAATATAATATTATTATTTAAATTCATACGACCAAATTACGCACGAGAGTGTCCTGACCGTGACATGGTGTGGGTTTCCCATTTCTCCACTGTTTACATTTTGAAGACCGTTTTTTAATATTATGGAACAGGCATGAAACAAACAACATTTTTTTTTTACACAAAAATCGGCCAAGTGCGAGTCAGACTTGCGCACGAAGGGTTCCGTACCGTTATAGAGCAAAAATAGGTCAAAATTGTGTTTTTTGTATAGGAGCCTCTCTTAATTTTTAATTTTATTATAATATTATTATTAAAGTGAAATTATATGTAAGGCATTCGTGAAAGTTTCAAGTGCTTACCTCTTATCATTATTGATTACGAGCAAAAAAGTTTGTTGTATGGGAGCCCCCCTTAAATATTAATTTTATTTTTATTTTAGTATTTGTTACTAACTAACTCTAGCTATAGCGGTTCTTGAGATACAGCTTGGAGACAGACAGACGGACAGACAGACATCGTAGTCTCATGAATAGGGTCCCGTTTTTACCCCTTTGGTACGGAACCCTAAAAAGCAGCTTTCTCCGTCGATACCTTACGTACATTAAAACATGCATCAAGACTCAAGACTTTTACCTTAGTCATAATTCTAATTGTAAATGATACCAAATTATAATATCAGGATAATCTCGAACATAAAGATTGGTCTCAAAAGCAGTTATTAAAGGAGAGTGCGGCATAATTAATACATAAAATACCATCGCCACAGTATACATATAATATACAGTAGTACATTTTAGTAGACCGCCCGAATTGGGTGCCTTCATACATAAGCATAATTTCTTTATTTGTAGAGTACCCACAACAATACAATACTGTGTTCAAGAACATAGCTGAGTTTTATTGATACTGGTGATAGTAAATATGTTATTGTGTTTGTTACCTTGCTACCTGCCGCTTAATTGAAACACCTATAAAATATTTTTTTATCATTTTTACCATGTCCGAGTTGCGCTACTGTACTTTGTACTGTGTCATCGACATCTGAAAATTGCGGCGGTTCGAAGCCTACTTGCGCCTTAAGTGCATGCGACAGGTTAATTTCAAAAATAAATTGCCGACTCTCAGCGTGGGCTTTTATGGGTGTTGTGTACCGGAGTACTGGAGTCCGGGACACGTCCCATAATGAATACTCGCAGTTCCCAGGATTCCTCAAATAATGTGCATAGTTTAACTTTTGCAATAAATTCTTAAAATTACACTCTCTGGACATTTACCCGAGTATCGAGTATTTTCTGCACTCCTGCTGCTGTAAACGCACTTGCGACTTCTTTGGTAAGCACTTTTCATCAGGGAGTTCGTTTGATCGTTGACCCCTGTTCTCTTAAAAAATCTGTAGCAAAATATGTGGCATTGCAAACAGCATCTATCCAATAAATATTTGCACACTATAGAAGTAGTAGAATATATTATGGAAAATGTTAAAGTTTATAACACCTTATTCTATACCAACTGCAAATAAATGATTTTGATTTATCCTGTTTGTAATTTTTAGTTTTGCTTAAACTATATAAAACTTTTGCATTTCAAAATAAGTATTAAGTAATACGAGTATGTAGTACCAAAAATATAGAGTACTTATTTAAGTTCTCACTTAAAAGTCACAAGTAAACGCTTCTTTTCAAATATATGACCACTAAATAATGTTAAGCTTAGTGCGAGTAAAAATAATTGTTACAATAATGAGTTCGCAGTGGGAACGAAATTAATATGAAGCTACTAAAGTTAACAAGGGTCGTAAATACCATGTAATAGCAAGTGTATTTTGTACGATTACCGTCCAACTGACCGCCAGATCTGATCTTGATTTGCGACATAAGTTTCAACGTTAAGCGATTGTTTTATTTTTTATACCATTAAAGAAATTAAGACTCTATTCTGTGGCGTATAAGATTGGAATTTATTAAGGCTCCGGAGCTTGTGAGCTTGGTAAGAACAAAGTGGTTACGATGTAGATCTTAACACGCGTGGGTAAAGTCACATATGAGCACTGAGATGCTACAATTTGCCACGTTAATAAACACCAACATACTTCAACTATAACTTTAAGTATAACAAAATGTCAAATGAACTGTCAAATCTCTAGCTAAAGTCAATAATGGACGCCATATTTGACGATAACCTTAACCTTAATTATAACAACGCCTCTGGTGCAGTGCAACCCACCCTTAGTGAGAGAGTTGAGAAGGTGCTCGGTCAACACAGTATTAAAAACAATGGAATATTCGAAACTTCTTAATCTAGATGACACCCGCAACTTCATTGCGCCAAAATTTGTATATACCACGGGAACATTTTTCGGGATTAAAATAATCGTTTGTCTATTCCCGGCACTCAAAGTGTCTTTATACCAAATTTCACCAAAACTGCTTCAGAAGTTCAGCGGTTTGGGCGTGAAGAGGTTACAGACAGACAGAAAGACAGAGAAATACACTTTCACGTTTATAATATTATTATGGGTGTGGATAAAATAATGTTGTATTTAAGTAAGTTCACAATTTTTTTTAATATAATAATATCTATATAGACGCTTCACACAACTTAAGGGCCCGGGTTACCCTCGAAATTTTCATACATTCTTAATACCAAAATCATTTTCTCATACGAAAATATTTAACATGTTTGACTTATTTTTGCTAAAAAAAAAATTTTTGTGTTTAAATATTTTTTAGTAAATTTACTACTAAATATTTAAACACCAAACAATAGACAAAGACACTAAAAATATATATAAATAAATAGTAAATTTACTACAAAATATTTAAACTTCAAAAAATATTTTTTAGTACTTATTTAAATATTTTGTAAAAAAAATTTGTTCAGGACCCTAGGTAATTACTATCTTAAGCTGAAAAATAACTCAAACATGTTAAATATTTTCGTATGAGAAAATGATTTTGGTATTAAGAATGTATGAAAATTTCGAGGGTAACCCGGGCCCTTAAGTCAAGCCCCGTACTAACTGAAGGACTTGTGTTACGGGTACCAGACCAGATGGAAATATATTTAATACTTTTATATTATACATAATGTTGTATTTAAGAGAATTTTAAAACTAGGCTTGTCATTAGCGATTCTTACTCATAAGCCACATTTCAAAAAATATTTCCGTTCTTGTATCGTACCAGCAGCTGTCGATTCCAAGGTTTCGATTTTGTTTACATTTTAATTGTTTGATACATATATTCCAAGCAGAGATCGAGGTGTAGAAATAAACTTGTATCAACAAATGCATTACACTCTACGCATTTTAATGTGGCTCGTTTAAAAACACACGATTCCAGTAAATGAGACAAAGTATATTATTTGCCTCAACTTATGTGGTTTTACCACTTAATAATTCTTACATGTATACTTCGATAAAGGTTCGATTACATTCGATTACGAGCGATTTCAAAATATGTTTAAATAATCTTTCTATAAGATGTTTTGTAGCTCCAGTCGACCAAAGTAAAAATGTACCTACTAGATTTTAGATTTTCTTATCACTGCCGCAGCAAATTTCCTTTTGGACTCAATATTCAAACAATAATATTATGTATTATTTATTCGTTTTTTTTTCTGAAGACACCCATTATTTTAAACAAGTATTTGTTTTGATAATCGTGATAAAAGTAATTCTATTAATTAGATCTACCTGCAAAAGACATCAACGCGCATCAATGCTTTATTTTGAGTTTATAAGTATAAAGACTGCAGTTAAGTTTCTCAATTTACTGTTATTTACTATTTTGATATAAAATATTTAATTAACTATTGCCGATGAAATGTTATATTTTGTATAATTCAATATGTCCTTCTAGTAAAGTCAGGTAGAAATAATACCATCAAGGCGATTGATTTAATCTGTGCGTATGGCATTAAGTTAAAGCCTTTGATTGCAAATATGATTAAGAGGACGAATTTATAGATATCAGATATGTGAAAATAATTGAAACAAACCCCATAAGGCACAATGCGAGGCGCATTCGTTATCAAGATCATTATACCTGCAAAGTTACATCGCGAAATTAGAGCTCTAGGCTAATACAAATATACTTATAAATCTCGTTCGATCGAAAACAATACTGAACAAAATAATATAGACTTACAATATTACGTTTTTATAAAAAGTTCCAGATTTTCGTGGCGAACAGTTTCTTGTTACAATTTATTTAGCTTGTTGTTTATTTTGTTGTCTACAATGATGATAAATAATTAAAATATGATTATTACTACAATCGGTATACTAATATTTTATTCAAATTAATTTTATTCTCATCAACATATTACGTAATTACTGGTTACACTAAGTCTTATGTAAATTATATTAAGACTCGAAAAAATTAGCAAATTTTTGCGCATCGCACCTATATTTATTAGTAAATATTCGTTAAAAGTATCCGAACGCAGTGGCTTACTGTTGTAGTTGCTACTATCTGTTACTGTTCGAATTAAAGTATAAATCAGAGCAAATTCTATCGATGAAAGTTACGCCCTGCCATATAAAACCCAATGGGCATAAACAAAACAATTATCACTTTGCCAATGCTACGATCGGAGATAAGTGTAGTGAGAATAGCTACACTTTCGTCTTTCTTACAGTATTGGACAATAAGATAAACAATTTAGATATTTTTAAGTTTGTATAATATTTATGTATATTTTTAGATGTTTAGATTTTAGATTTCTAGTAAATATTATTATATTATTATGTTACATTCATGTGTAAACGTTTGTGTTTAATTTCTCCGATATTTGTGATTTATTGAATTCTATATTTAGATATTATTTGATATTAAGGGCCTGTTTCAGCACTCACTAATAAAGTGCCGGGCAGAATATATTTTGACAGATTCTCCATACTCTATTTCTCAAGTTAAGTGGTGGGTAGCCCATCCGGCACTTATCAGGAAGTGGTGAAACAGGCCTTAAGTATCAAAATAGCTGTACCTTGTTTGACAGAGTTTGGTTCATTAAGTTTTCATGAGGAAAACAGAGTTTGACCCGTCAGTCTGTGACATCAATGCTCCCGAAATTTCGATCTGTCTGTCCGTCTGTCTGTCTGTCTATTACTCCTTCACGCCCAAATGGCTGAACTGATTTTGCTGAGTTAATAAATACTTTGCGTCCCGGAAAAGGACATATAATACTTTTTATTCTGAAAAAAATTACGGTACCAGGGCGATAAACGCGGGCGTCATCTGGTTACAAATAAGTTCAAGTTTTTTTTTTAATTTCGTTCGTTCGTTCATTAAGTTTGTATTTTAATTATTCTAAGCTCATTATTGGCCCGGCCACACATTGTATGATATTTCTGATCAGAAACAGTTGAACGTCCGCGCTGTCTTTTACATTTTGTACTTAGCCGAGTCAGCTCGAACTCGCCGGAAGGATATTTCGGATAGTGTGCGGGGTGGACAGCGGTCCGGCGGACCTTCAACTGTTTCTGAACAGAATTCGGACAATGTGCGGCCGCTCTTAGGGTTAAATCAGACCGTAATGCGACGCGTAGTTGAATTTATATGTATTTAACAGATTTGCAAGAAGTATCTCGCAATTGAAATCTGTAAAATCCATACAAATTTAGAAATGCATCAACGCCAAAGAATAAATACACTATGTCAACGCGTCGCGTTGCAACTTGCAGTCTTGAAAGTATCTACGAGTTCGTTCTAATTTGATCCTTAAAAATATCTACTAACTAATAAATAGGTATAATAATATAAATAGATACTATATACATTCACCTTTGACTGTTTTATCTCATATGCAATTTTCACATCGTTAAACATGGGTACAAGAAGATGTCTCCTGTTGATAGAGACAAAATACGTAAATGCTTACCCTGATGTACTCCCTCCGCTCCTGTAGGTTTATGTTACGATGTATTTTTGTATTGAAAGAAATATAAGAGAAAAAGACTTCTTAATTTTAATATTTCAAGATCTAGCTATACGTGGTGTATTATAACTATTTTATATATTAAATTCTCCTTGAATGTTATCCTTTCCTGAACTTAAAGAAGTCCTTTAAAAAATCATCGAAATCGGTTGCGCTGTTAGCATAAAATTTGATTGATCGTATGAGCGTATAATATTATTTAATTATTTTGATATATAAACAAAGAAATTATTACTATTAAACAATTTTCACTTCGCGTCCAAGATCCAGAATAACAATATTATTTTAACATCTGCTCGAAATCAAGGACTAGGAATTAATAACTGTAAATTAGAATGACAACAATAGGAATGGACACTAATACATTTTACTTCATCTTAAATTTAAATTAATTCATGATGTAAAATTTTAATTATTAATACATAATAATATATCTCTTAATTATATATTAACTGTGTTGCTAAATAAAATTCATGATATTTATTCCAATTTTATCACTTAAATATGCAGATAGAGAATATATTATTACGTTGATATTGTAAAATTAAACTCAATAGTCGAATTGAAAAAATGAAAATTAAAAAGTAAAGTCCACAAAATAAATATACTAAGGTCTTACATTTTCGTAAGTCACAAATATACATAATATAGGTTTTAATCATAAAGCGTTTCTCTTATGTGAAAAACGTACGAATATTGAATATATTTTATTATTTACTTTAGAGAACCCGATGAACTTCATATTATCTCTTCCCTAGACTTCTCCAAATATTTCAGGAATGAAATAATCCAAATCAGTTCAGCCAGTCACGTGTGTTAGCGAGACTTATAAAATTTAGAATTTCATTTTTGTTTATGTAGAAATAAAAAATAAATATGCAGTATATAGCATTGAGATATTGTGTGTAAGTATTCAGATATTATTGTTTATGGGTCCAAACTTTTGCCTCGGGGGCGAGCAAATGATAACTATAAAACAATCGGCCATCGATGTACCGCGAATTTTGATATCTCAATCTACCCCGGGTCAGATATCGTCACGACCCCCCTTCGGTGGTCACGAGAGCCGCATCCAATATTAATTACCGGCGAAACAAATTATCGGAGAGGATGTGCAAAATCCGTAGCCATGTTGCTAAATAAGTAACAATAGTTTAATGGTTAAGTACTAAACGGCCGCTTTCAGACTTTTAATTACTACTTAGTTAAAAATTAATATAAATTACATTAATCTCTTGCCAATAAATCTTTTTAAAATAGAGTTTTAAGTAATCATTTAATGTGTCTCAGTGCGAACGAAAAACTCCGAAAACATTGGACGAAGTCGCGGGCAACAGCTAGTAATGGATAAGAAAAAAGTGTGTAGTCTCGATTTTAAATTACTAGCTAAAAGCCAAGCTTTGTGAGAGCTGGCGTCATTTTTCTGGGTGGCAATTAAGGCAGTTTTTTTATATTTTAATAATAACCAAACAATGACTGACCGATGATAGCACAGTCATATCTGAATATAAATAAAAAATACTATGTTAAAGCACAAATCAATAGGCGTGATAGGATTTTCCGTAAAGTGTACCACGAAAGTGCTCAGGTTGTGGGATATGCTCGCTTCGCTCTCCCTGATAATAATTTTATTCAAGCACGATTACAAATAATGTATAAAATACCTTGTAAATTAATATTTTATTTATAATCTTTTTATTACAATAATTAACAAAGTTAATTATTGTAATAACGGCAGTTCACACGGAGGTTAAGGTCTGGACAACCAAACCGCTCGAGGCACGGACGCAATAAAGCTAAGTGATTTTCGACTTACTTTATTTCCTACACGAAAATATCCTTAAATGTATATAATGTATATGTCGCAGTCATCTAGTTCAATCTGCGGTTCGATTGAATGACTAGCGCATTCATTGAATGACTCCATTCAATTGAATGACTCGGCCGAACGTCGACTGAACGATCGTCCCTCAACGTTCAACTAGTTAGCGATTTTTAACACAGCCCTTTGAAGAGCACGGATATGAAATCAGTCAGGTAATTGAATGTATTTATTTTTAACGGAATAGGAAATTATAAGAACAGTATAGGTAATTAATAGCAATGTAGGTATTACTCCGTCTGTCCAATACGATTGGATTTGGTTAGGTTAGCTTCGCTGCGCTACGCTCCCGCCTTAGCCATCGTGGTTATTTTTTTGTAAACCACCCAGAAGTAGCCTTCGCCTCATAATTGAAGTCATTTTCTAGATTAACCAATTATTACGCCACCAACAAATACTTAAAAAAAATCATAGCATTCCATTTAACGACTTCACTATGATGACGTTTAGTCAAGACGTTAAACGTTACAGTCAGCGTCTTGACTAGTTGTCCTTCAGTCATTCAATAGAACGGTGTCATTCAATGAATACGCTAGTCATTCAATCGAGTCACAGATTGAACCAGATGACTGCGACATATATGTATACCATCAAGGAAATGTATTCCTAGGCAGTTGACAGACCAACATCATTTGGTCGGATCATGTCAATTCAATGTTAATTGTAATCTGTCGATTCCCCATCCCCCATCTGCCTAGGAATCAACTTCTCTGACAGTAGGTACTAAAAATAAAGAATTAAATGACTTCTTCGACATTATGTTAGCGATTATAATATACACAATGAAATACCAATTTATGAATTCAGGTGAAAAAAATGAATAAAAAATGTACGGACGTTTTGCGATAATAAACGATTTCTACCACAATGAATTATGAAACTTCAAACTACATGTGAGATCTGTATAAAAATCAGCGATGCATTTAAAATAAATATATAATTTTTCCTTTTTAGCCTTCTCAATTAACAATTATTATTATAAAATTATAATAATAATTAAAATTCAATGAAAAGCTTATCAAGATTGTCACTAGTCCATTTCTCGAATATAGACTGCCTAGACATATTAAGAACGTCAACATCAGCAAAAAACCTAATGAAAAAACACATATCATTTAAACATGCATGATAATTTAAAGCTACAATTAATCTTCGGAATCGAACCATCATAATAAGGCCGTAGGCTATTAAACTTAAAATAATTCTAGCTGTCTTAGTATTGATACATTTAAGATCAAACAAGATTGGCATCTTGTCGATCAAATCGCTTTAATACTAAATACTAGGTATAGAAAAACAAATGAGAAAAAGTTTTACTAAGTATACGTTTCGTAGCTAATTTCTAGTGCAAAAAATATTCTACTTATAACCAGCCGCTTGGAAACATTTAGCGCGCCTTATCTCGTGATCCATTCTAATGTTATAAATGCGAAAGTACGTCTGTCGGTCTGTCTGTTTGTTAGGCCTTAACACTAAACATTGAGCCGATTAAAAAAATAGCATTGACGTACTATAGTAATAGTAGTATAATACTATTTCGCATATCTATACATATAATAAAACAGCTGTAGAAATGAAAATTCTGTACATTAAATATATCCAAAAAATAATAAGCAGGGGGTGTTACTACTTCGCTATAGAAGCCAATAACCCTCCTGGCAGTCGGGTAAAAATGTGGTTAGTTTTTTGTCTGTCTGTCTGTATGTTTGTTCCAGCATCACACGAAAACTACTGATCCGATTTGAATACGGTTTTCGCAGATATATTGGTATTCTTCCAACTTAACATCTGGTGTATAAAAATTTTCCCCCCCACCCCTCTAAGCTCAACCTGACCTAACCCCCCCCCCCTTAGGGGACAAAAGAGGGGGGAAGATTTTGGATCAACTGATGAAGTGGAAATACTTTATAATATGGGCCTAGATGCCTGATATAAACAAATAAATAAATAAATAAATAAATAAATTATGGCAAAACAACGTTTGCCGGGACAGCTAGTTCATAGAATAATTTTCATTGTGAAAAACCTATGTGTATATTTTAGACCTAAATACATATTATGTAATAGTTCCACAGTAAACTGCACATTATTTAATTAATTAAAAGTCTGCAGTGTCATTAAAATATAAAGTCATATTTTAATTTTTATAAGTAAATTATTGTTCAGTCCCCTTAGGTATCGTAATTTTATGTCAACAATATAGGATAAGACCTATATTTAAAACGATCGAATGAACAACTTGTTCTAAAATGATATATTGCTAATTTAAATGTTCACTTACGCAATTTTACTCATAATCGCGGTTTCTAAGTAGACTACTTTGCAAAGAGTCCAAAATCCTATTCGTCGATTTTTGTAAATATTATTCTATATCTAATCACATAATGTAGGGTACCTAAGTGTACAAAGGCAAAAGTAAATAAGGAAGCGGTAAGTTGTAGTAATCCCTTGCAGGGGTGACCAACAATGGTGCGCATTGAGGCCAGTTCATTGGCAACAGTGGCGTCAGTGGCTCGTGTCCACCCACGCACCAAGATAACAAGTTGAATACATCTGCCTGGACATCGAGCCAGTGGCGGCCCTAGGGGGTGGCGAACAGGGCAATCGCCCGGGGCATCGCTCTTTTAGGGGCCTCACGCGTCAAAGAAATAAAAAAATACATTTTTTTCTCAAAGGAGTATGTTTTGGACTCTCTGGTCTGGTCCTAATTTTCACCACTAACGAGACCTATATAGTAAAATTTTCTATTAAATACTCAATCATTATAACCAGACCGCAATCAAAAATACCCTGTCAGTGAAAAGTTATGGCTGAATGAAAAGTCATGTTTTTTCTTATTATACGCTTTTTAAGTTTTTATTAGCTTCACCTGTATATTTGTTTGTAACCGTTTGTTTCTTTGGGCGCGATTTTGACCCACTTTAAACGGCCAGATTTCGTTCAAACTTTGTAGATTTATCGAGGACCGATGACAATACACTAATTTGATATAATTATTCCATTTTTCCACTTTGCTTCATTCTCCTTTTATTTACTTATTTGTATAACTTCTCTTCAAACATAACGAATACCTACCAAACAACTAGAGTCTAGACTCTAGACCTACATTTTCATCACATAGGTACTTCTCCGTTACGTAGGACTATGCACCTATGTACCTCGCAAAGACCTGCAGCCCGGGCCTCGCAATGGGTAAGGCCGCCACTGCATCTTGCCAGCAAGTTTGCACAGTTCCTGCACAAATATCAGAACGTCACAGACTCGTTCCGCTGACGTTGATAGATTCTGGTCTTGACTTAATCTGACTTGTAATGTGTGCTCATTTTAATTTTAATTTGATATTACGATAATAAATACGACTAATAATATTTAATTACCGAGCATTGATGCCCGAACGTGACATCCTCCGTTCAAAATGAAATCCCTTGAAATCGTGTATTTTTTATGTGCAATACCTTTTTTTTAGGATGGCTACAGGGGTATGTATGTGCGATACCTAAAAGAAAAAGAACCTACCAATAATATTTTGATTTCTTCCGTGATCTTTTCTAAAATTGTAACACATTTTCTCATAATCTCTTCTGTAATTTTGAAGGTTATTTCAATACAAAAGACCGTTTTCTTGTTCTGATTTTACAGTACCGATGAAGCTGTTTAATTTGATATTTTTATAGTTGCAATTTTGCCACCATTTGCTATGAAAATAATAGTATATGAAATAAAATATCTCAAACCACCTTTTATTAAATGATACCATGAATGCTGTATATCCAGTTATGATTATAGTTCATTTTGCAAAATTTATTTCATACAGCAAAGACTAATGGATCATAAATAATCGGCCAAGTGCGAGTCAGACTCACGCACGAATGGTTCCGTACCGTTTTAGAGCAAAAATAGGCCAAAAATTGTGTTTTTTTTTATATGGGAGCCCTCCTTATTTTTTTATTTAAATATTATCATTAATTATTATTAAAGTACACATAATAATATATTATAGGCCTTTGTGAAAATTTCAAGTGTCTACCTGTTGCCATTATTGATATCGAGCAAAAAAAGGCCAAAAAAATCACGTTTGTTGTATGGGAGCCCCCCTTAAATATTAATATTAATTTGCTTTTAGTATTTGTTGTTATAGCGGCAACAGATATGTAAAATCTGTGAAAATTGCAGAAGTCTAGCTATAGCGGTTCTTGAGATACAGCCTGGCGACAGACAGATAAGACGGACAGAGACAACGAAATCTTAGTAATAGGGTCCCGTTTTTACCCTTTGGCTACGGAACCCTAAAAAGGAATATTTTAAAACTATCAATTACAGTGCGTAATGGAAACTATAACTTTTTAATCGTAGCAATAAAATATTGTACTCACTGTGCTGTTATGTGATCCTCACAAAATTTATCTCTTTAAAATAACACAAAATTATTGGAATCAGTAATTGAAATATGTTCGACACCTTTCCATTAAAATGGTTTCACGAGATTTAAAATATATAATTTAATAGCGTTGTGATTATTCCCTTGAACAAATATGAGTTTTTAAGTTCACCTCAATCAAAGGGCCCGGTGTCATTAAGTGCGGCTCTCGGTCATTTTCGAGAAGGATTTCAATTTGACTTTATTATCTATTTATTTATTCATAATTTTGAGTGAATGACCGTCAAAGTGGCAAAGAAAGGAATGGAGCCAAATGAAATTTTTTCATCTAAGTTACGTAGAATTCAGGGATATATTATAATATAAGAAATTGTTTTATTTGATACATTACTTACCGTGAAATGTATTTTAAGTATCTATATTCTTATAAAATTTTTCAATGAATTTAGTACCTTTTTCCGATGATTACTAAATCAGTAAAATACTATTTGCTTCTTAGTGAAATTGTAATTTTCTTATCATCTCACAGTCGAACATTGCGTTCAAAAAAAGATTCTTACGATTTCCTTTTGTACAAAGTATTACCAGGCATAAGTAGTACCAGGCATTCTCTGTTCCACAATGGAGCAGACAAGTAAGGGGGTCAATGATTAAAAGCATTATGTTTATGGCTCCGAATTGCCGCAACATTAAGTGGACGTAATAGAGGGCGTTTATCTTAATTTTGGTTTCCACAAAACGTTTGACGCGCTCGTTACGAATTATGGCTTTTTATTAATGTTTTTAGGTCAAAATAGAACACCCACAATTCAGGAACTATCGCAGATAGCGATCTTGAGACAGCAAGTGAACATATTGTATAATATTTACTGTCTAAAAATCGTCTAAAAATATTGATACCATCAAAGTTAAGTTAATCTAGACATCAATATACTTAATGAGGGTAGAAAATATTTTGCAAAAAAGCCGTTAATGCACGGCATAGGTGACGACTTTCAGCCCTGATGGTTCTGTCTTCGACGCTTAAATCTTAGTATCCCACATTAAGTTTTTTTCATTTATTCAATTCCAAAAGTTATGCGCGTTATTGAATTAACGTAAGAAAAAGCGGGCCCGTTAAAACAAACAAAACATAATAAATAGCCTTCACATTTTCATATCCTTTCTAAATTAAATTTGGGCGTGATTAGCTCACTCGAGGCGTTTTCTCTGTTCATCAATCAAAATGAGGAGTAAAAATGCCATTTACTTCCTACCATGAGCTCTCGCTTGCTCCTGCTTAAATTTCGAATGAGTAAGAGGGACGGGACACTGTAAATTTTGTTAAAGTAATACAATTACAATTTCAGTGTCGACACTGATACCTCGGGTAGGGTCCGACGGCCGACTTCAGAAGCGGTAATCAATTTTATACACAAACGGTGGTTATTAATAGATTTTTTTTCGCTCTAATGACCAAAAACAACATCTGCCAATGCGACGTTGTCGGTCGTTAGCGAAGATCTTTAAAAAATGGTTTTAGTGATGCACCTCCTCAAATACGGTGGTATCACGTGGCATACTGCAATAATGTCGTTTTTGTGCGAACGAATTCGACCGTAGCACGAGCATGTTATAAAATATCATTTTTTACTTTTCCTTGTACATATACAAACATTTTTATAAACATTAACGCCCATTAGGTATTAATTGTACACATCGTATCTGCTGTCTTTTATACAGTACCATAATATCTCTCCGTAGAGCTGCAGTAAGGATTTCTTTTCGATATAAGCAGTTCCTTTGTGTCGTCCTTATGAATTGTATCATTATTTGTTTCATAATATGTACAACAAAGTGTTTAGAAATAAATAAAATAAAAATTTTATCGGTCAATTATTAAGGAACGAAAAACATGAAGCTGCTAGGAGTTATAAAAATATCATCGCTTTCATTCAAATCAATTAAGTCCAATATTTGATTAACATGAATTTATAGAGGAGCTATTATAAATAATGTAGGTATAGTTTTGCATCTCAACGGTCCTCTCAGTAGGACGTAGCCCTTATTTGTATTAGGTGTCTATAAATTGTGCCCTATACATTGGATCACCACAGGTAGTCTTTTATTTATGAAGCGAGAATCTTCTGTCTATGATGATGCATAACCGAGAACTATTCTAATGACATTATGAGATATTTAGTGCTGATTACATCACAATAAAATAATTTATAATATTATAAGTATTGACTGTTTGCGGTTGAAATAATACTGCAACGTTAGTGTTTAACAATGGTGCTACCCTCGAAATTTTCATACATTCTTAATAGCAAAATCATTTTCTCATACGAAAATATTTAACATGTTTGAGTTATTTTTCAGCTTAAGATAGTAATTACCTAGGGTCCTGAACAAATTTTTTTACAAAATATTTAAATACTAAAAAAAATTAATGGATTTTACTCGTAGATTATTTATTTATTTATTTACAATTGAGGCCGTCTATGCGCTTTTCGGCCATATCCTACTGCAAAAATAAAATTTAAGTTCAAATAATTCTGGTCAATAAGCCCAGAATTAAGTATCTTCTGTTACTCTACATTTCAAAGTTTTGACATAATATTATTGTGAAAAAGCAAATCCATACTTACTAATATTAAAAATGCGAAAGTGTATCTGTCTGTTACTGTTGTAAACCGCTGAACCGACTTTGATGGGTATATGCTGGTACTTTGAGCCTCGGAGAAAAACATAGGATAGTTTTATTATATTATAAAAATGTACGGTTTCCGGGTGAGAAACTATAATTTAGTCGCTAGGTAGTTGCGGAAATCATCTTCTTATATATTTTCGAATTTTAATCTAATATACAACGTGAAATTTTAGTGGTTGTTTTCCCGCAGTAGAACGATTTATCTATAGTAGTACTATCGAACCATGCATGTTATTTTTTGAAAATAAAAAATATTTTGTATGACGTACTATGGAAACTTTATGCCGATAGGCGCGAGTTACTATGGACCCGACCGATTTTTTTTTTTTGATGTGAACAAAAAAAGCTTTACAAATCTATTGTACTGCTAAGATAAAATCATTTTACTGCGGGAAAACAACCATTAAAATTTCACACTGTATAAAAATAAGTAGGGTTTTCCTTCCTGACGCTATAACTTCAGAACGCACGAACCGATTTCCACGGTTTTGCATTCGTTGGAAAGGTCTCGGTCTCCGTGAGGTTTATAAAAAAAATCAGAATAAACTTCAAAAGAAAAAGCAGGAAAACAGGCAAAACAACGTTTGCTGGGACAGCTAGTATTGATTAAATAGAAGAGCGCTATATTTTCGAATTTATATTATAGTGAAACTAAAAACAGCGCTGACCAATCTGCATATTATGCGTCTGCCGGTGTGCACACTGCCTAAGTCAGTTTGGACAGGTCGCATTTCCTTAAATCAAACCGTGGATCCCGTTTCGCATCCGTTCATACATCAAGATTGGTATCGAAGATAGATTTACAAGAGCTGTCCCTAACTTTAAAATATTTGCTCTCCAATTGATGCTAACGTATCATTCGCTTGTTTTATTGCCCGTTCATTTGTTTACATACTAAATCATTTTTATCATAACAAGTCATCTGCTTCTAGAATTACACGAAAGTAGCAATTGATTATTATTTACATTCGTGTGGCGAGAGTAACTCGTACTAAGAAGAAATAAGAAAATTTATAGTTTTTAAAAATTTATGGATACACCAGCACAAAATAATTTCTCGACTATAAAAGTCTTGATTGCTACGCTATATTATAGTACGGTTTCGGCTACTATTAACCAACTTACATCTATTTAAATAATTAATCCATACTATAATGGTAATAATTATTATTATAAATGCGAAAGTGTGTCTGTTTGTACTTGTAGGTTCTGAAATTTCGTATGGAGATTTGAGTCCCAGGAAATGACAAAGGTTATTTGTCATCCCGGAAAAAATTAAACATAGGATTCATATATTATATTAGGCGTTACAAAATGGTACAATTAATATTTTATACAGTTACTTTATTTCATAGTTCATATTGGCATAAACAAAATTATAGCTTGACTTAATTATGTTATTTACATTAAAAGTAAAATTACAAATTCATAACACAAATATTGCGGTGCCGAGGAGTATCGAATACATTTATTTGATTTAGAGTTCCTAAGTCGCTTTATTTTCGTGTCCACACATACGGGTGGCCCATCACCACCCGCTATGATTCGAATTAAATAAGTCTCTATGAACTTTAGATTTCTTTATAATAGTAACACGTTTATTTATTAAATTACATTTTGTATTCAACACATTATTTTCCGAACGAAATATTACGCTTTCAAAATGTTCATGCATAACATTATTGGATTGGTTGTCGCTTATTTAAATTTTTTTTCTAACATTTTACTTTTTATTACTGTGTTATGTTTATTATTACTGTGTTACATGGTATAGATGAATTCGAATTCTCGTGTTATATATACATAACATTATTGTTATAATTAAATGCTAATAGCATAAAATAAAGCACAAATCAATGACAACACAACTTTCTACAAATTATATATTTTAATAGAGCAGATCATAGCTTATAAGGTAATGTTAACATCTTCATTATAATAAAAGGCTCAAGATTAGCGCGGTCATGCCAACCGGTTGTAAAGTATCAAAACTGTTTTGTCAAGCGATCGAAATCAAAGGGTAAATGGCATTGTCTCTTGATTCACAATTGTCATTGCTGAAAACTGTATTGAATTCTGTTGAGCGAAATAGACCTAAGCTTAATATACAATCTAACATGATATCTGTATAATTAAAAAATCGGCCAAGTGCGAGTTGGACTCGCACACGAAGGGTTCCGTACCAGTCTAGAGCAAAATAGGCAAAAATTTTGTTTTTGTATGGAATTATTAATTATTTATTTTATTTTATTAAATTTTTATTATTAATTATTTATTATACTATTAATGATAAAAATTTAATAAAATAAAATAAATAATTAATAATTCCATACAAAAAACACAATTTTTGCTTATTATTATTAAGATATATAAACAATTGAGTATTTTGTGAACCGTAAAAATGAATTAAACATTTCGTATTGCTGAAACTCAAAAATGACTAAACCGATTCGGCTAGTTTTAGCCTTCAAATATTCGTGGGAGTCCAGGGTAGCTTTATTTTAGCAAGGATCAAGAAAGAGATATGAAATTCACCGGGTCATAGTAAGCAATATTTACGTTACATTACACTCTGTTAAAAATATGATTTAACTTCAACAAAAAAACGCGTTTAATTGATTAACAGAATAGATTTTTTGTATGACGTTCCAGTTTTAGTTGAGGACATTTATGAATTACCCCTTTTTCGCTTTGACGTCGCACAATACCATTTCCGGATTGCAAACACAACTCAATCCAAATGCACAGGAAACTGAGACGCTTCATTAACTCGCTGTACTAGCGAATAAATCCCTTTCAAGTGCCGACAATCAGGTTGGTAGAATTGTCATTTCGAATCGTGAAATTAATTTCAAAAAGGACAAGTAACATACATAAAATAAGTAATAGTTAAAAAAACTAAAAACACGCTTTTTATATAAAGTGTCGGTTACAAACAAACATACAAATTGAAAAATGGAATATTTTTATCAAATTAGTGTATTGTCATCGATCCTCGATAAATCTACAAAGTTTGAACGAAATCTGGCCGTTTAAAGTGGGTCAAAATCGCGCCCAAAGAAGTCGGTTACAAACAAATAACAGGTGAAGCTAATAAAAAGCGTATAAAAAGGACAAGTAAAATACAAGTAAGATACAAGTAAGATATAATAATATGGTAAAGCTAATAATTCTTTGAAAAGCAAAATGGTGATTAACGCATGATAGGCTAGCTGTTTACGTGTTTGATAGTGATGTGGTCATCATTGAGAAAACTGTCTCATAAAATTCACTCCCAAAGGATATATATTCTGTGCCAAAGGTATAACCTTTTTTAGTTTAAGACAAACGTTTCTTTGGTTTACCTACTAATAAAAGTGGGCGAAACTATGGGAAAACTTTTTTCTATAATAATCTAAGATCTACAATAGATCCTTGTATTAATTACACAGCAACATAATCATTTTGTACAAAAAATACAACTTGCTTAGCGAGAAAATATTATATTATTTTCAGATTAATCTTAAAAAAATTGTTCTCTTTTCGGAAGTAACGGTTTAGTTGTGATAAAACACAAAAAATCACGAGTTTGGTCACAATCGGGTGTTGTCATCACGAATTAGATCAAGAGCGATCATTTGTCTAGCTCCGTCTCGACTTTTTGCCGGGCGCTGACTAAATTATGTCTTTATCGTCGCAGCCCTTATCGCTTCCATCTTGAATGAACGACTGTTATTTGTTATCTGTGTCATTTGTGCCAGGTTTTTTATTAAACAAAATGAAAAATAAATCGTAGAGTAACAATAACAATCGTATATTGTAAATGCTATAACACCTATGATGTATTATTTATTACATCTACCCTTTTAATGTATTGTTGATCTATTTTGCTTTTTCTTAAACATACTATGACTAAACTCTAAACTTATTAAATCGAATGTTGCCTTTTCAATGCAAGCTTTTTTTAATGTCGGGCATTTTAGACAACGCATGTGGTCAAAACGCTATCGAGTTACAATCAAAAGTGGGCAAACTGCAATGTTTGCTCGGGTCCCACTATTTGCACATCTTTTTCAATGTTTGCTGTACCTTTTTGAGTAAAATTAAAATCAATTATGTTCTTAGGTTGGCTGAATCAGAATATTATATTTTATTGTTACTTTTATCTAAAAGCCCCATAATATATTCAACGAAAAAACCAAATTGCATCAAAACTTGTATACTTAGATGCTTTAATTCAATTTTGTTCACTCGGAAATTTAATTATAGCATTGTGGCCGTTATTTTTACCACTAGTGTTAGTCAGTAACCCCTGGACTTTTTTAAAAATTTGCTCTATTTTTGGCATAATGATTAATAGTGACACACGTGCTCAAGGGTTTTGTGGAGTGTAAGGTTTCATTGACCGTGGAGTGCCCTTATGTGCAGTGACATGCACTCAAACCCTTTCTGTGTTCGTATTGTGCAATGGATATGTCATCTGCCGCCCGATTCGCTTTGAGTATTTGCCGACACGACAATATGCCATTTCATTGAAGTCAAAAATATATGAATATGGCAATGTAGAGCATAATTCATGCTCTTCCAGCTGATGTGACTGCTGATATGACACGCAATGTGCACGCACCTTTAGTAAGACAAGACGTGCGCCACAAATAAATTTAACAAGTAAAAATTTGTTGACATGTTATATTTTATAAGGATCAATTAAATTAGGCTATTATTATTAATTGAAGGGGACACTTAAAATATTAAAGTGATTTTACATAATTATATATATTTATTGTTACACAAAATTTTTTAATAAAAATAACACATTTGTTATTGGATGTCTCTGTAAAAGTGCATAATATTTTTGTATTTTAAAGTATATTTTTTTGCTTGAATATGTTTATTATATCACACTAAGTATATAATCGGAAATTACTGTGCAAATTGTACTTATAAAAGTTGATAAGAAATATATTTTGTGTCCAAAAACGTTAAAATTATTAATTCAAATTTAAAAACCCAAGTAAGTTTGAAACACCTTTAACACATTGCTAGAAACCCTTTGACATCAGCTGCACTAGTGCAAAATAGAGATTCAAAATGATACAGTGATGCAGCGAATAACGATCAATAGTTGAATTAGATGCAAGGTGTTGACTGCAGTTAGCACCGTGCGCCGCAGAGCGTGTCCGTCCGTCTGCAGTCAGTAGTATAGTCGGTAGTCACATCTTTCCACCAGATCCCATTTCGTACACATTTCGAAGCTCAGGGACCTCACCTTGCCACGCAATTGTTTGCAACGCGGATTATATTACGTTGTCTTCATATAATGCCCTATAATTAAGCGCCTCCATCTGAGAAGACTGCCACAAAAGAAGGCAGATGTGAAATGCAAACACTCCCGAAAATCATATTTAAAAGTAATTCAATAACATAATGTCGATCGATGAGCAAAATATATTGCTTCCTTCCACCTTGAAGTATGACCCTCGCTCGGAAGCGGATCGATACAGTTACGCCGAAAACTGTAACACCGCTTTGTTTGTAGTAACGGCACTGCACCCTCTTACTTGAAAAAATTCGGGTACCGTTTTATAAGGATTTTAATAGTTACAGAGCGTAAAAAATGTGTAAGGTGTTCGTACGGGTTCGGCTGATCCGTTATATCAATAGAGATTAGAGGCACGAGTTTCCTACAACGCACCTTATTGTCGGAGCGCCCTTTGATGCGGCTGCAAAAGACGCGCTGCGGTCAACGCACAATGCGCGCAGTTCTAATCAGGTGTGATTCCGTATTAGTTTGATGTCTCAATAGTTTGTAAAGTTTAGTATACAAATACTCTGGATCTACGCGACGTTTGAATTTACTATTACCTTTATACTCTTTTCCTGTTTTGTTCAGTTTTGTAAATAATCGAGGACCATAGTATTACCTACATTGAATATGTAATATGTCATATGTTGATAATATTATCAACTATAAAAATAAATCAAGTAACGTAGAAAAATTTTTCTCAAAGACGATGCTCTCATAAAATTTTATACTTCTCTTAACCTCTTAGGTTTTTGTATTGGAAACTACTGTCATATTGTTTTTATTACGTAAAAATATTTGTAATACATACTTTAAATAAATAAATAAATATTAAATACACATTGAATGATCGTAATGAAACTATTTAAAACGGCTATCGTTAAACGTTCAAAATGAATGAATACAAATATTTAATCTCATCAGTGTTAAGTAGGACATTTCGTAAATAATACATCTAATCAGGATAAGTGCCGCGATGCCTTGATCTAATTACTTTCGTTTTCTTAATTGCATTTAAGACTCTCAATTAAATTAAGTCGGACTATCCACTTTTGACTAATAAGTGTTCATTAAATAAATGTTACCATGCTGACGGCTTGTAATATTTATTTTAATAAATATTTTATTGCACTATTAAAATGTTATTCTGTCTAGATCTTTAGGTGAATGGACTTGATGTCTTAATTTCGTTTGTTTATTATAAACAAAAGAATTTATTATATATAGTCTGTTTTGACTCTATGACATATTTTATTACCTTTTTATAGTTTTTTAAAAGTTGTTTACCGAATTCTTATTTAATTTTTCAATTAATGTGCTTTTTTAAATGATATTATTTTTATTTTTTGAGCAATAAATTTTCATAAAAATGTTTTAACTTAATAATGACTCTGACTCATTAATTTTAAATATTCAATAAGGCCAATTATTATTTATCCAAACTATGACACCTTTTACTGATACAGAAGTCAATACATACCTACATTTAAGTTACTGTCAATTCTACTTTTGGGTATCTTAAAAAATGACCACTGAGGATTTTTTTCTATAGTGCTTGGTGAATGGTGTTATATTTTACGCCTACAAACAAGCCCTCCTAAAATAGATAACAATTGGGTATTAATTAAAATTAGGAGGGCTTATACTGTGGATTCAACATTCCATCTGATAAGTTTTGGGAAGTGGGATCGATCCCGTTACTCGCACGCTTTTGCCCAATTTTGATGTCCAATTTGCCTAAAAAAACGAATTGTTGGATCTCACACGGAAACCCTTGTGGTTTGGCTTTTGTTTTTGTTCAGAATCCAAAACGCATTGCCGATTTGTTTTGGAATTCGTTTACGTGAGCGTACCATCGCACGGGGGCTACGAAGTGACAAAGCAAACAAATAAAACAGGATTTCGTCGTAATCTCTCATTGTCCCTGACTTAGGCGACATACATTTCATATTTGTTTAGCGCGCGGTTCAATGGGCGCATCGATAAAATACTTGAAAACTTCCGGTCAGGGAATAATTCGCACGTTGTTTCCTTCCCCGGAATCTGATGTAATTGTATGGAATTCTAAAGTCGGATACAAATTTACGAGTCCCATTATAGGAGCGTATAAATCTCTTTAATGTATACTGCTGAAGGCGTGAATGTTATTCAGGAAGTGTGCAGTGTGACAATTTTTTGCCACAATTTATTGCCACATTAGAAGCTGTAACGTTTTCAAGTGCCACAATAATTGACAATACATTTTGTTATCTTTTGGACAAAATTAGTAGCCACTTCCCTGTACATCTGCATTACTCCCAACATTGATTCATAGAATTGGCCCTTGCTATAATACTTGTTGTGTAACTCAAATAGCCAAGTAATTGATTCTAAGGACTTTGTAAAATAAACTTTCAAAAGTAAACTGTAAAAAAAGAAGACTTTGTAAATCAATTATACAAACAATTTAAAGTACTTATGTTATATTATAATTTTCAAACACTATTAGATAAAAAGTTTTGAAGATTAGATATCAACTTAAAACATCATTAAATTTTGCGTAAAAACTTGGCGCCCGAATGTTTTTAAATGAATTTTGCACAAAAGAACCTTAAATATACATTAAGCACTCCATTGTGTTAATTTCACACTTCTTTATCTATCGCCTCTGGCATAATCGTTTTCCCATCATTAATTATAAAGATAGTGCTTCCGGCATAACTTTTTTAATAAAAAAACGACATTGCGCAAAGTTTTTTTGGAATTTTGCATATACATCTTTAGTACTTTTATCTGTAGGTACGATTTATGTGGGCTTATAATAATAATATCACATAATATTACTAAACATATACTACGTAAATAATAATATTGTAATTCTGTAAACGGAAGGAGTTTAAAGAGTAAATATTTTAAAGAACTTACCCAAGATTTACTACTTACAAGAAATGCCCTTGTTACGCAATAGCTTTCAATTAAATCCTACTCCTTAATCCTTTACTGTACGATTTAGCATGGTTAAACTAATAACTGTTAGCGATTGTAGTGCGACAAAAACCGACCGTGGCGTATTGACAGTGACGTAAGTATTGTTTAGCACTTTTTCTTCGGAACCCTAAGTCCACCTTGTTGACTTCGACGCTCGAAATTAAACATGCGAAAAAAATAAACCCATAAGGAGATCGAACGAGTCTATTGTGAATATTGTGTAATGTAGCGCGACCACGGTTTACAACCTCGAAAAAGGTTGCGTCACTGTTGCTTCACATTTCTATTGCTGGATGTAGACTTGGGCCGACCGGGGTACCCGCAGGTAAACCCCTTTTTGCACAATTGTAACGGACCGTGGGCTGTTGTCCCCACACTTGTCTCGCCGGCACACTCCAAACAACACCGATTTCACGACCCGGTGCATTTTGAAAGGTTGCAATTAATTTTGCCTCGTTTTGCCCAAACATGAAATATTGCGGTCGCTCGTAAGCTACCGTAAAATAGCCGATCTATGGACAATGGTCACGCTCTTTATCACTAAGATGATGCATAACATGCGATTAATTTCTAAACCGAATTTCTGCATCAACTTTTAGATGGTAAAAGGTTAAATAATATTCTCAAAGCTCAGAAAAAAGGAAAAGCTAGCTCTGATTTTCTCTCCTACATAAAATTTTGTTATATTATAGATCCTCGGTAAAAAATAACAAACTCTCAAAGTTAAAAAAAATACCCTCGGAGGATTCAGAATAATATGTCTAATACGATAGAATATGGGTCAATTGGTACAAATGGATCCTATTCAGGCCACACGCGTATCAAATCATCTAACAATGATACGTAATAAGTCTATTAAATAAAGTCATATATATTTTAAAAGGTATGTTAAAAGTAAGAAACAAACTAAAGCTAATTTGTGTGTGACTTTTAACAGAGAGGCTTCAAAGAGGTCGTAAATTTTTGTTATAAATGTGTCAGAGCATTTATAATCCATCATAAGTTTAAAGTATCATAGTAATAGAGCATGACTATTGACTAATACAGTTTTATTAATGACAGCCAGAAATATTCTAACATATTAAGATATTTATGTATTATGGGGCAACGAGCAATATCTATGAACTTAGAAGTTTTTTACACGATTTAATAATTAAATGTATGTCTTTTTAACATTAATAATAATTATTATATTATGTATCAAAAAAAAACTGAATAACATTAGCCTAAATTATACTACTGTCTACAATATCAAATAGAGCTCAAATGGAGCCAATCCACCACACTATGATTTCTCGGTAAAAGGCTAATTTCATTTTATGGATTCTATTTTATAGAAACTTTCATCATCCTTAATTCTACGAATATAAAATGATGTTACAAAGAAATACAAATTACAATCAGTGAGGAAGCTCAGTCCGAAATATTCACACGATCGATGGAGGTTACCGATCGCCCAATTTGTAGTATCGGTTGCGGCCACAAAATATCATTAAAAAAATTGAGTTTCAAATTTTTTAGAACAAGCAAAAAGTCGGCTCGCTTGAAGGAGAGGCGTGGTGGACACCGCTCCTGGAAATTATGGCAATTTTAACACCTTAGAGTGCTAAGTTTTGTGTTACTCCCTGTAATTTGATCGCAACCCCAGCAGATATCGTACGTGTCCCTCGGAATCCGTTCGACTCTCATGTTTTTTAATAATCACCCCATTCCGCAGAGTCATTGGGTTTTAATGAGTCCGGTCTTATCGTAGATGCCGCAGAGGTAGCGCCATGTAATTTGATATTTCAATGGTACATCAAAAATGGTATCGCAGGCCACAACTAATAAGTACGAAATTATAGTAATCTCTTGTTGCACAATATGAGGAACGTTAGATGCTCAAATAATTTAGTATAATATGTAATCGGGAGCAACTAGTGTGAAAGCGTGTATAAAACGTCTTATATAATACGAGCCTTTGCCCGCGGCTTCGCTCGCGTTAAGAAGTATTATTATATACAAATTTTCACCCCCTATTTTAACCCCTTGGAGTTGGAATTTATCAAAATCCTTTCTCAGCGGATGCCTACGTCATAACATCTACCTGCATGCAAAATTTCAGACCGATCCGTCCAGTGGTTTGGGCTGTGCGTTGATAGATCACCATGTCAGTCAGTCACCTTTGAGTTTTATATATATAGATTTTAACGTATAAAAATATGTTAAATATTAAACGTATAAAAATATATTTTTCTGGAAAATAAATGCTGCATGCTACACACCGCGGGCTTGTATGATAATGTTATGAAATACCTGAAGTTATATCACTATTTTATCTGTATTTTTCGTTGCCCACATATATTATATTCGTAGTAAAATCGATAATAAATGCGTTTTAAATTTTCAAAAAAAAACTTAAAAAATAGAGTTTGTAAATCGAAATCTTTTTTTTTTAATAATTTCGAATATCAGTGGCAAATTTAAAAAATTGCCGAATGCTCAGAAGCTATTACCGTACCGTGTTATTATACCGGAACCTATTATTAAGTAACGCTGCCTACCTGTTAAATTAAATTAGGCGTTTTAGGGTGGCGCTTCCTACATTCCGTGGTTCTTTGTGATCATCCGAAAGCACATTTGGTCGGATTTAAATCAACATTTATGTTTTGCCCAGAACTAACTTTGTGTCACCAACGGGACTGATGCAATAATATTGTCACTGACTGACTCTAGCAAGTGGATCATGAGGTGGCTATACTAAAAGATAAATTACCTGTCATAAAAAATTGGAAGCGAAGAAAAGACAGGGACCTTTCCTAAAAATTAGTTCAGTGAACATTTTTTACAAATTGTAGTATTTTTAACCGACTTCCAAAAACGAGGAGGTTATACGTTCGGCTGTATGTATATTTTTTTAATAGGTAGATAGATAAAAAGATAATCAACTCTCTGATATGGTACGAGTGTACACAAAAATAAATTGCTTCAATTATTAATTTTCTAAGAGTAAACATAGTCCAAAACATAAATTTCCCTCGTCTAAAATATTTCCATTTTTATTAGATCAAAGTCTAAGATTATTTAGATATTTTAATTACTGTTCATAAATTATTAGCCAAAATGCTAAGACATATAAATTATATTGATGAGAAAACTAGTCACTGGTAATTAATAAATCGTCAAAACAGCCTACTGCGGTAATTAACAAATTTGCTAATTATTTTCCCTATCAAATATCAGTAGAACCAGTCAAGATTTTATTTTTATCTTTAAATAAAATCAATAGGAATATTTTATATTATGCTTAATTATTATAAATACCTACTTAAATTTTCTACGAATTATTTAAAAAAAAATTCTGATCCTCACCTGAGCCTTCCGCCGATATGAGTAAACACAATAAAAATATGCGAAATCGGTTCACACATTCTCTAGATTGGCGTTTACACACTCATTTAGCGATTTATTCTACTAGAGATCGCCCAATGGTCAAAATTCGACCTTAGATAAAAAAAATCGTATGTACAGGCTAGTCTTTAGTGTGTGTGTATTGTAGTGTGTGTAATGTTTTTTTTTTTTTTTTAAATTATGATAAAAGCATAACTTCATAATAATATTAGCTCGATGCACTCCTTCACCGTAATATAAACTATAACTGTGCGAAATTTCATGCATCTACGTTTCCCCATTTTTCGTAAAAAGGGTTACAAAGCTTTTCGCTCGCGTATTAATAATATTATTACATAATATTATGATATTATAGAATGAAAATAACAGGCGTATGAATTGTAAATTTATTTTACTGAACTGATTTCAATAACAGTAAAATAAATCTGAACAGGACGCAGTAATAACAATATTTATAGTATGTCAATATAATATGCCAAATGTAAGCGCTTATTACAGTTTTTACAAATGCGCGTACGCAGTATGCTGCGGGCTTTGACGTGCGCCTCAAGTCATAAGCTTTTGGATACTATAAATATTTAATGTGAATATAATTATTTACTTATAGTAAAAATTATTTTAATATAGCTATATGATGTTTATAGCCCATTCGTCAGGATCATTGTTAACATATTACAATAACATTGTCTAATATGTTTAACATAATATTATTCTTACCAATTTGATTGAAAATTATTATCGCTGAAGTCTTTATATTGAAAACTGTCCGGCCTGCACCTGCAGCTCTTCTGACGTTGCGAGTATCCATGGGCGATGGTAGTGGATTTCTATAGGTGACCCGTTTGCTCGTTTGCCCTCTTATTTTATAAAAAGTCATTTAAGGCCGTCCCCCGAGCAAACGACCTTGACCACATTGGTTCACAGACTACATCTACTTACCAAGTTTCAATAGTATAGCTCTAAAAGTTTCGGAGAAAAGTGGCTGTGACATACGGACAGACAGACAGACAGATATGACGAATCTATAAGGGTTCCGGTTTTTGCTATTTTGGTTACGGAACCCTAAAAACGGTAAATTACGGCATTTCCGTAGGGGGACCGCCCTAAGGTATCAAGTGATTTTAGTGTCTTTATTTTTGAAGTTTTTTTACGCTGCTCTACTCTATCGTTTTTGTGATAATTTTAATGTAATAAAGGAAAAACTAAAGTACTACACAACTGTTATAGTAAAGTACGTTGTGCCATTAACAGATGAAATTCCCTCGACATTAAATATCGATGGGATTCCGTCTGTTAGTGTTTAATATTTAGATTATAAATTAGATATATCTAATTTCGCTACATCTCATGAATTGCACCAAGTTAGGTCTCGTTAGTAAGAAGTTACAACGCATTGTGCAGTACAATGGTAGGTGGAGTCTAAGCCCGCGGCGCCCTCGTGGTAGGATTGTGAGATGATACAATGTGTTTGCATGTATGCAGAGATTTCAGGCTAATAACTCACTGTTATTGATTGTAACTACAAATTATCCGGAACCGACAAAGACTTTACTGAATGAATTTATAGTATAAGACAAAGAATAGCTTTAGTTTAACCATCATAATATAAATCACTAGATGATGCCCGCTAATCCGTTGCGACAAAATTTGTTCATTGTCCGGAAACCATACATTTTATCGGGATAAAAACCATCCTATGTCCTTCACCGGGACTCAAAATATCACCATAACAAACAGCAAAATCGTTTTAATGGTTTGAGCGTGAAGAGGTAACAGACAGACATACTTTCGCATAATTTATAATATTACTAGCTGAAAAATCATTTCTAGTATCAATAATATTATATATAACTACGAAGCCCTAAAAAGTAGATAAAAACCTATTCTCAGGCCTAACGAATGTATTTTTCAAATTTAATTATTGATTGGGTCGTTTTGGAGGAGTTTGCGCACAAACACTACGACACGAGAATTTTATATATAACGAGCTATTGCCCGCGGCTTGGCTCGCGTTAAGAAGTATTATTATATACAAACTTTCATCCCCTATTTTAATCCCTTGGGGGTGGAATTGATCAAAATCCTATCTCAGCGGATGCCTACGTCATAACATCTACCTGCATGCCAAATTTTAGCTCGATCCGTCCAGTGGTTTGGGCTGTGCGTAGATAGATCACCATGTCAGTCAGTTACCTTTGAGTTTTATATAATAATATATAGATATGGATATAAATCTGGGATCGCGTGAACGAATTCTTTGTTAGGCATACGTCCTCCTACACTCATCCGATACCACGTGATTACTCTATCGCTGCGCATGATCTTCGCCAGTATCTCTATTCGTAAGTGTTCGAGATATTGCCGGTTATCTCGCCGTACGATCGGGCCTCTGCTTGTCTTAATGTAACTTAGAAATTCCCCTTACTTTGACGCGTCTATTTTGGGAAGACGCAGCAGTATAAAATTGCTACAGTATTCCGTATCGTTGAAAGTAAAGGAACTTAACACAGAGACGATTCGGACACGATGTGTTGTGCATTGTTTTGATAAATTCACCTTAAATCATGATACGCATTGTATTGCGTGCGTCAAATTCAGGCGGTTTAGTATGAAGGTGATCTACTGTATGTTATTTATATTGTGAAACAAGTAGCATTTATACAGCAAATTCCACAGTTAAGTGTTGAATTCAATTTGACATTATTTAAATAAATTGAATATCGGCATTCATTGCGAAATAAATAAAACAATATCTCTCAATTTTTTTACTTTGTTTAAAGGCTTGTCTCGAAACCGATAATGCTAGCCTCATAAACATCAAAATTACAAAATTCACATGCGTAATAATTTACAAAGAGACACTAATCAGATCTTCACCTAATAAAATATAAATACAAATTTACTAGCCCCCAGCAAACAGGATTATCTCTCAATTCTACTTGTCGCCTTATATTTTGGGCATATACGGTTAAATTAATACAGCTCATAATAATAATTTATATTATGATAATACATCATAATATTCGATGTCCAATTTTTTTTATAATAGGACTTTAATGCATTCAATTAAATACGATCAGTGATCACATAAAATTACATCTCAATGGTTTAGCGATTTATGATCATTTAATTTTTCGGTAGTATTATTAATTGGCGTTAAATGGAATGGCAATATCAAAGTGCCGCTTGTATCATTCAATGGATTACCTTATATGGGGTGACGGCTAGTCAGCGGCAGAGCTCTTTGTCATTGCGACTCTTCGCTTGAATCGTTTGGAGAAGCGGATCTTTAATATGACCCTAGGTGATTAGAATGACACTTAATAATGTTACTATCATCTAATACTTATACTACACTAATCTATATTCTATGTTATCATTATCAGCCTATCGCCATCCACTACTAAAAGTAAGCTAGAGTGCGACCACCTCAGTCTTGGACAGGCTACATCAGTCCACTGCTTCTTAAATCGTCGCTCCATTGACCCGTAGGAATCTAATATAAATAATAAATCGCTAATCAAAGTTCACCAAATTCCCTCACCAGTCACCATCCAAGGTTACAGAAAACAGATAATATATACATTTCTGTATAATTGTAATATATTATGAGTACCGAATACGGATGCATATTTTAAGATTGTTCAATGTAATAATTAGTATGTAAAAAAACTCAGCTCCTCAATAATTTAATTCGCAACTTCCACTTACCTATAGAAGGAGCGCAGATAGGAGGTAGGGTCAAAACGAGACAAGCGGTCCCACTAGTACGAAACAGAATATTAATGTGGTAATTTATGTTCATTAAATTCTATCTTGTATTTATAAATTCAAAAGGAGTCGCGCGAGTGCTTTTTAAATAAAAATGCAAGAGTAAAGTCGCACGAAGCCCGTCGAAAGTGCGTGACTGTACAGTGTACAAGTATTCAAAAGTTATAGGTGCCTAGATACATCTGAGGCGATGAAGTGATAAAGATGCTTATTGATGATCTTCGGGTACATTAATTGCCAACGTCGGCGCTTATGTTTCGACGACGCGCTGTCAACTCGCGCGCGAATGATAAAGATTCGGATTTCGATATGCGCTGCACTCGGCGGTCATCTTTGATCGTGCATTGACAGCTTCGATGCCCAATCAAAAGGTTGAAGGAATTTTCACACCACTATCTCGAGATCCGCTTGCGAATTGCGCGTGCCTTATCGTGATTTCTTATTTCCTTTCCCATGTTTTACGGTATTATAGAGACACGTCTTTGAAGTTAAAGACATGTTAATTTATAAATTTATGAGCCGTTTAAGGAGTGGTACTTGAGAGTCACATTTAGATAGCCAGAATTTTTTTTACGTTCTAATTAGAAGATAAAATAAAAAAAGAAACTATAAAATACAATAATACAATCTACACTGTTCGTGGATAATAAGTGCGCAACTTGTAGACGCAAAATTTTAAGACTTGACTTGACATGACGAGTTTCAGTTGACTATAGACAGTTCTCACGATAATGTTGAAAAAGCAACAAAATACTTGATATTAATGTGAATTGTGAAATCGAATCGACATTTATCAATAATAATTAATCCTTAAATCCTTGAGTCCGATATTTTTCATATAATTTTGGTTCTTTGTTTTCTTAATTATAAGTATAAAGGCAAAAGCGCATAATGGTGTCCACGCGCAAAATTGTCGGTAATTCTCCTTAATGAATGTCAATAAAAAGTTGACTGATTGGCATTTTACCAGTCGTCGATACTTTTTCAATATCATTGCGAATGTCGTCCTGCAATATATGGCTTAGGAATTCGGTAGTCGCTCTAGGATTTTTATTCGACGTTGCGAATACCGAGGTATTATACCGAAAAAGGTGATGATAGCAGAACTCGTGCCGGATAAGGGAGCGGGCCCCGTTCAAGGTCACCCTGTCCGACCGTCGACTACTGAAAAAACGAGATCGATATAGATACAACTTTAATGAAGTGGGCTCGAACGTATACAATTCATAATTTTAAAAATAAATATGTCGACGGGCGCCTTATTGGTCGTAGTAATTATCATGGCGCGCGTCGGCGCGGGCGCAGCACGCGGCGACTGACAGGTCACTCACTCCGTCGCGCGCCGCCCGCCACCGGCCCGCCGGCCCGCCGCCCAGTCCAGTCAACACACGGCCTTCGCGAAGGACGCTACTAGCTCTATTTGTTATACATCACATTAATTAAAATAACTTACAACCGAAATAGTTTATGGGTTTTGCGCGATGATGATTTACGCTCCGATAAACCCATAAACATCATTCAATGTTCACAACTTCACAAGAGCTCATTGACTCTAGTCGATGTATCGCTATAAGATTTGTAGAGTTTGCTTGTGTTTGGATTTAAATTTACTTTTCGAATAATAAACTTTAGGATAATACACATAGTTTCTAATCAATTTACCGCTGAACAAATTTCATGAGCTACAACATCCACTTAAAGTTCAAAACAATAAAAATTTCAACTCCGTAAAATGTTCAATAATTAAAACATTTTTCTAACATAGCAGTTATCGATCGGTTTTATGATTGCATCTTTTAATCGTAACGCACGCAGCCATTTGCATGTACCTATATAGTCGCCGCTAATACGCATCTAAGCATCACCTGCGCTGGACTGGTTTATTTTTGCATAATGTGTCCAACCACACATACCACTAATAGTCCCTTCAAACTGTCAATGATCTATGAAAAGCTACGACAAAGAAAGATGTGCAGTCTACTAGGGCTAGCTTTTTTAATCCATCTTTGGCATTAACAGAATTAAATAATTAAAAGCGGCCAAGTGCGAGTTGGACTCGCCCATGGAGGGTTCCGCAGCAGCAATAAGGTTAATTTTTATGAAATTATATTATTTTTGATTTATTTTTATATTTCAGTCGATTTAATGAAATTTAGATTGAGGTTTACTATTTATGACGTATAAAAAAAACTACTGGCTAGATCTCGTTCAAACCAATTTTCGTTGGTAGTTTTTATAGTAATATACATCATATATTTTTTTTTAGAATTATCATGCCTCTACTTTAGAAATTAGAGGGGGGGGGACACACATTTTTCCACTTTGGAAGAGTCTCTCTCGCAAACTATTCAGCTTAGAAAAAAATGATATGAGAAACCTCAGTATGATTTTTGGAGACCTATCCACAGATACCACACACGCATAGGTTAGATGAAAAAAATTTTTTTTTGTTTCAATAAGTTTTACTATTTATGACGTATAAAAAAAAACTACTGGCTAGATCTCGTTCAAACCAATTTTCGTTGGTAGTTTTTATAGTAGTATACATCATATATTTTTTTTAGAATTATCATGCCTCTACTTTAGAAATTAGAGGGGGGGGGACACACATTTTTCCACTTTGGAAGAGTCTCTCTCGCAAACTATTCAGGTTAGAAAAAAATGATATGAGAAACCTCAATATGATTTTTAGAGACCTATCCATAGATACCACACACGCATAGGTTAGATGAAAAAAAATTTTTTTTGTTTCAGTTGTACCTATGGGGACCCCTAAAATTTTTAATACTTTTTCCATTTTTGCATCAAAATCTTAATGCGGTTCACAGACTACATCTACTTACCAAGTTTCAATAGTATAGCTCTAATAGTTTCGGAGAAAAGTGGCTGTGACATACGGACGGACGGACAGACAGACAGACAGACAGACAGACAGACAGACAGACAGACAGACAGACAGACAGACATGACGAATCTATAAGGGTTCCTTTTTTGCCATTTTGGCTACGGAACCCTAAAAAGAGCGGTGCCAGGATATTAGTATGAGTTTTGATAATATTCAAAACTGAGACTACTTTTAATATAAATTAATATAGAAATATGCAAATACGATGTCTAAAATAATTTAATGTGAAAATAGCGCTAACACCTTAGCTCTTACTTGAGATAAGTCACACGGCATTCCTTAATATATGGATATCAAATCAGTATCGATACAATTATTTTGTATAAAAATATATTTTTTTTCAATGCGCATCTTCATGTATTTGCATTAATCTATCATAACACAAACGAGTCTCAAGTAGACGCCCGCCCTAACTGAACAGAATAATTATAATAAAAAAAACAATCTCCATCCCTTTCTTTATTCCGACTAGATCCTAAAATTGTCCAGCATCAGCTTTTTATAGTTGTAATACGGGCAACGGGTTTGTAGGTGAAGCTCTAAGTGGCGTGTATAATTCTAATGCATGCAGGTAGAGCCCGCATTCCTCTTGCACTTTTTAAATTATAATTATTTGTTGCACGCTGTAATTTGTTGCTGGGGATAAAATAAAAAAGTTCGGTATAATGTCACCATAATTCGCTGAGATGCTCGCTTCGGTATATCTACAAGATTGTATAACATTTCATACTCTAAATGCGTGATTAAGAAGTCAAAAGTTGCTGAGTTCAACATGATACTCACAGGGCGGCCTCGACAGGGGCAGACAGGAATCGGTATGAACTATTTTTCCTGGGGTTTCTTATTTTAGGTTTTTAAAAAAATACTTCAAACCAATTAATTTGCGATGAGTCAAAACGGTCAATCGTAAATATGTAGCCACCCCTAGCCACCCTTACAAAAGATAGGTAAGCCGTAAGACAATAAATAACTGATCACATCGATAAATGTTAATAGACACTAGACAGCCATGGTCAAATACAATAATATTATGTATTTTAATGCGGGTAAAATTAATATACTAATTAAGGTTTGCATAGCATTACAATACTTAATTATACAACCTAATATCAATATGTCTTGAGTGATCTAAACACCTGTGCCGTGTCAATCCGTCGGAGCGGCTATCGTGCATATTTGCATATGCATGTGAAATAAAATATGTCGATTGTGATAAAATTGCTAATATTAATTGGAATATTCCAATTAGACATCGTAATACGCTTGCGTCTAGCGTCTACTCGGATTTTCGTGGTTTTCATCCTCGAGTCTCACTTAATCACTCGATTAACTATCTCAAATAGATAATTAATACTTATGTTCATGATAAACCGTTTTGCATTAACATTTATGTGTTTTATAGAGTTAAACTGTTAGCTATTCTCGGTTAATTTTTATCGTCAGTGAAAACTGGTTGGGCCCATACTAATTAATGAGGTATTTAAAATTATATTTTAATAGTTTCCATAAATTCTAATTTTACTTGACACTAAAAGTCAAACATAGAGATTTATTTTAGCTGCCTTGGTGCTACTGATTACTACTGTTGTTCTGCAAGAAAAATTAGTAAAACAAAATATATTTTTTCTGATAACTCAGTCCGTAAAGAAAAAACTTTACTGCAGCTTTACTAGGATATTACTTGATTAGTGCCTGTCCAAATGAGGCGTTTTACACGCGAAGTCCATACACGCGTTTCAATTTCTATTGCATCCAGATACCGCGTTTTACGCGCCTTTTACGCTACAAACATGGACTCTGATGTATACATCTGGACGCGATATAATAATATGTAGCTCTAGTATCTAGGGTGCGCGCATAAAACGCGCGAGTCGCTCACTCGCGCGTTAAACGCCTTATCTGGACAGGCTCTGAGATATTTTGCTTTTTTCCCAAGCATAAAAATACACAAACAAAGAAGTAATTATGAACTTAAATAGCTCAAATGAGTTGCTAAATCCCTATCCATATCGCTCGCTTCCTAAAAAACGTACAAAAAACGATCCTTTTATTTATACGAAATTAAGTTAACCAACATAAAGGAGTTTGTTTAAAACATTAGGGGTTTTAAGATGTTATCGTGACTGTTTGGTGTCAAAATTCTCGCATCATGCCGAATACATTTGGCGCGATATCGATCTCGTGCTTTGTGTATCGCGATCACTTCGTAAACAGGAATAGCGGGGGACCGAATAAATCATTTTATATAAAAAACACACACATAAAATATTAAAAAGCTACGTAATATTTTAAAAGGCTTCATCAATTAAAAAAACTGAATGCGGGTAACTTTGCGCATGAAGTGGTTCCGTAGTCCCGAGTTCGTACAAAATGGCTAAAGATTTTGTTTATCTCTTTAAATTCTGCTAAAATTATACTCTAGTATTTTTTGTTCTAGAGGCAATGGGAATCGTGTATGAAGATTTCAATATTGTTTAATTTTCAGGGTTAAAGAAATACAAACCATAACTCGTAAGAACAAACCGATAGACGGATGCATAACTCATAAGAAATTCTCAGTAAAAGGAAAATCCCCTTTTTACTTCTAAGCAAGGAACGCTAAATATTTTTGACACAAAATTTTAACCACGCCAAGTAATATTATATACCTTAATTGAGAAAGATGGTCACTATAATTTACTATCGGCGTCAGATTTATATTTTAATTATTTTTTGACTTAATTAGTAAATTTTTAGGCTTTCTTGACATTAATTTAACTTTTAATAAAATTAGTAATATTCATCATAACCCATTTGTCATTTTGTGGTTTAACATGATTATAATATACACACCGGCAAAATTAGCGGAACATAACAAAATATTCAGTTTTTTTGTAAATTATTCGCTTATTTTTATATATTTCTTTATTAATTTAATAATTGATGATTAAAAAATAAAATCTATATAAATTTAGGGCATGAAATCGTGTAAAAAGAAAAAAATCAGCAAAAATCAAAAATTAAGAAAATCTTTGAAATTTCAGTAGTAATTTTTTAAGTTAAATTCTCCATTTTTACTTAAGAAGTGCCATGTTAAAAGCGTTTAATGCCTTCTATGGATCTCAAGAGGGCCTGGATACGCCATTCCATGCTTGCATTTTGATTGTCAATCATTTCCTGTGGGATATTCTCCTACTCCTCCAGCAGCGCCAACTCGAGCTCCTGAACAGATTTTGGAGCTGGAGGTTTAACTCGTACCGTTCACCCATTGATGTGCCATACGTCCTCAATCGGATCCATATCCGTAGACCGTGCTGGCCTCTCCACCTAGGCTACGCCAGCATAATTTAGGTAATAATGCCCGATTTTTTTACTCTATGGACGCGCATAAAATTGAAGCTACTGCCTAAAATTGTGTAAAAGGCACAACATGCAGTTCTAGGACATCTGTGCTTTAGCCGTGTACTGTCAAAGTACCATCATTAACAATCATCAGCTCCGTGCGGGCTCCAAGTCATATGCCACCCCAAACCATTTCGAAGCCTGCATGATAGGCCACTGTTTCCGTTAAGTTTGATGGTCTATAGCGTTCCTTACGATTCATCCACATTCTTTATCGCCTGTCAACAAAATTTACACAGAATTTGCTCCCATCACTGTACAGCATACGATTTCATACACTTGTCAAATTTTGATGTTCACGCGCATATCTTAGCCTGGCTCTTTGGTGTCCTGTCTCAAGTTCTGGTGCCCTTGCTGGCACTTTTGAGTTTAATTTAACTTCTTTGAGTCTTCTTCTTACTGTACAATCGCTCACACGTACATCTCGGATCTGTTCCGACAGGTTTCGTGTATGCAATGCAGTTTGAGGTCGATTTCTTAAGGCTTGTACCCTAACAAAACGGTCATCCTGAACCAATGTCACCCGATATCTGCCTTGTTCTCGTCTCCAGACGTAAGATCCAATCTCTCTGTAGCGTTGAAAGTTACGATGGACCACGGAAGCTGACCCACCTAAGGCCTGACTGACCGAACGGTAGGTGTGACCTTTCTCTATCGTGGTTACAGCTCTAGCTGTCTAGATGCTGGGAAATCACTAATTTTATATCTAAGCAATGTGTTCTTCCAAAAACCAAACAATCGAATGAGCTGGCATACCTTGAACCCCGCTAAAAACGCCATTCTTATCAGAAACACTTACAACGTCAATAATCGAAAAACATTTATTATGGCATAATTGCAATAAAAATCTCTCAAATTGCCAGTTTTGTTCAATATTTTATTTCTTAAATGAGCTTAGAAACTATTTATAAGGATTTCAGACAGCCCGACCCACTTGAGTTCAAGTTGTGCCCCTTTTTAACTATGTTCCGCTAATTTTGCCAGTGTGTGTATTTCCTATCATAACAAAATAATATTATACTTATTATACAATATATATACCAAGTCTTTTTTCGGAGTCTTAAAATATGACAGTGATGAGGAATACTATAGTGTATTATAATAATATTATAATAACTAATATACTTCCAATTGATAAATTACCTCTAAAATTTCCTCCGGGCTTTCGTAGCAATCATAATTATTATTTAATTTGTACGTCTTAAGAACAGTCAAAACAAATATTTGAAGTTTGATTCAAAGCATTCAAAATTGTTAATTTACCTTTACATGCTGCTATTAATTACATATTAATTATTATTATAATTAAATATTATCGTAAGAAAAATTGTATTCATAGGTATAGCGTAGTTATAAAGGATAACTATCGTTGTGTTTTTTATGGTTACTTTGCTATTCGTCAAAAAGTAACTAACCGATTTTATGATTTTATTTGTATTGCATATATGCAGTTTTTGCTAAATCTACTTTTACGAAATAATTACTTTTAAGTTTTGACATCCAATGTAATTAATTGTAGATTACATAATTTGTTCCCACAAATTGTTGTTATTAGTTTCGGATTAAACAAAATTTCTCGTGGAACTTTTTTTGCGCCAGGGACACGTTTTTATACAAAAAGGTCTCGGATATCTTTTTAATATAAAATCACTTTTCCATAATCTGATTATCCATAATAACCCTTCGGCGCTATCATTTTATCCCTTTTGTAGGATTTTACAAGAGATTTAAGTTCACTTAAGTACAGCCCAAAGGTGAGGCGATTAGGTAATGTAAGTGATTTGAAATTATCTTTTTATGAGCACTATGAAATGTAACTGTTATGCTGTAAAACAGTAATAAATTATTATATTATATTTTAATATAATATTGGTCCTTAAATTAAAAATGTTTCAAGTTACAATACTTTTATTTTTAATTCCTAAGATAGGCTGGTCCTGACTCCTGTGGATTAAAAATTTAAATAAAATACAATTATACATTAAATGAAAGAAGTGCTACATATCCATTATCCATAGAATTAGCACATATTTTGTCATTTATGTTTTAGGTCCAAAGTTATCATTATGAGTGTAGACTCAAAAATCTTAAATGATTTGTTTCTACATTGTTTTATAAATAAGCTTGGGTAACATCCGTAGATCCACCTGCGTCCGGCAATATTTGGACCAGGCATAATGAATGGGATGCAGATCACTACACCCTATCATTGGTTTTACATACTGACCCATTAAAAATATCGTCCACAGATTGTCTGGGAGACTCTCCCATATTTTTTAAGAAAACAATTTAACGCTATGACAAAACCAGAAGCCAGGAGTCGAAATATGATTATTTAGCTAATTTTTAGGGCCCCTAATCGAAATTTCTGCCTCACACAAGACGTATTTTAACTAAAGGTGCTCCCAGACAGCAGTTATAAAACATTGTGTAACACGATAATATTTTCTAACATCATGTAACATAGTACGCTACAACATGTCAAAAAACAAACGTGTCTTTTATTACAATTTGTTAAAAAGTTACACAAAAATGTTATATAACTGCTATGTGAGAGCACCTTATGAATAAAGAGAGAAAAGTTAGATTTTAGAGTCTAATTATTTAGCATTCATTATCATAGATAAGACTACGATGAGGCAAGTGCTCGGCACATTGAAATTATGGTTATGAGTTTTATATTAATATAGTTGACAATATTGTCCCCCGTATCGAAATGGAACAAAAAGTTACTTACCATGGCTACTTCCTTTGGAGCACCTAATAAAACAACAGTAGTGGACATTTGGACATTATGCCGAGATTTCGTTCGGATGGGGAGACTTGATTGTTTAAAGTACACCTGTATCCGCCGTCGACGGCGTTGATTTAATGCACGCTACCTATAAAATCATTTTAACGACAATCATTAACCGAGTGCCTTATTAACTGTTATGATTGGAACGATCAGTTTTCGGCATTCTCTGCGATGAGCAGCGGTCAAATTGGATTCTTATTAAAGTCTTATTTAACCACTGATACAGTAATTAACGATGATTATATCATATTAAAGTTGAAATATTTTTCATGGGCAAGCCGGGAGCATAAATACTTTTCTTGATATCGTTTTTATTGTATCACAGAGATTTTTATGTGCAATGATATATTAAATTATAAGAAAATTAAAGATAAGTATGTAAAATCTGAGCCTTACGTTTTTTTTTCTATTTAGAAGTTTTGAGCTTAGCTTCATCAAAGTTTAATAATTTATTAACAGCACGTGTTTTCAGAATTGAGTTAAAGTCAATAGAAATATTGTTATGTATGAGGTAGATGATTGAATTATAAGACAGTGAATACCTGTTACATAAGTCGAAGGAAGCAACATCAAACGAGCCAGCTGTTTAAGTTATTGAATACAAATTCCATACGTTGTTGTGGAACAGAGCTGTGAAGGGGCGGCATTTTGGCAGTCAGAGCCGACATCAATTTAATAAAGATGAGCGCGAGTAAGCCTGCCCGAGCGCGTGTAGTCGTATCTTCAGCGGCTCTTTGATGGCGCCTTTCGCACGGTAAATGTTCGGTACTGGACATGCCGAACTCTGTACAGTGTAAATTCGAATCGATACCTCAAGTGAAGTAACGGATCTCCTATCCATACTTCCATACTTTACTTACTAACAGTATAAAAGCGAAAGAGTTTCTGTCTGTCTGTTACCACTTCACGCCCAAACCGCTGAACCTATTTGACTGAAATTTGGCACGGAGATACTTTGAGTCCCAGGAAAGGACAAAGGCTACTTTTTGTCCCGGGAAAATGTACTGTTCCCGCGCGATAAACGAGTTTTGGTGCAAAGGAGTTGCGGGCGTCATCTAGTAATCTATATAATAATATGTAATATGATTATGGATCTAAAATTTTGAATTTTTGACACTGTTATCTAAGTTATCCATGACGTTAAAATAGATTCTATATAAATATTATCCACAGGAGAACATACTATAACCTCTTCCTTTTTGGAAGTCGGTTAATTATATAAATTTTATAGATAGCAGCCTGTAACATAGATTCTATCATGCTGCCACTATAATCGGTGGGGTAGATTATATAACACCCATCAAACTCCACTTATGTATATACATAGAATTCTGAGATACAACTTAAAATTATTATTAATTTGAACAAAAAAGTTTAAAGCTTAGAAAATTCTATACCACATATTTTCGACACCTTAAACGAAAAAATGTGGGTTAAAATTTAGGCTGTACATTCAAAACGGGTATTTAATGTAAAAATTCATAGCGTTATTAATTGCATTACACAACTCGTTAGCAGGTGGTTTTGGTCGAAATATTACAACCAACTAACTCGGCCTTTGTGTAAGTGCAATTATTAATTTCGTATGCTTCCAATCCAATATTTCGACTTACCAAAATTAGTGATGGCTGTTGTATTTTGGAACTGATGACGTAGTACAAATGATATACAGTAAAACCACTCAATCAATTCTTTGAAATCAAACTAGTAAAACACAGATGCCGCGCGTGCGATGGAGTCCTGCCGCTACATTGTTTCGCCACTTCAAGCTATCTGAAATAACGCAGTGTGCATACAATAGATAAGATTAACCTGGTATGAAAATGTTCTACTGTATTCTGTTATATTTTGCTGATGACGTTGTTATTAACGTTGGTTTTTATTCTGATTTCAATGGCTTTGCCTTTAAAAAGGCTTTCATCAAAGTGAGGATGAATGTTGCCGCAAAGTCGACTACTCGAATATTGCTCTTATTAGGATCACGTCATTACAAAATTTTTCGGTTGCCATGTCACTGTATTATAATGTTATTAAGATTTGATGAAATGCAAAAAATTCTAATATAGTGCAAATGGACGTTTTGACCATTTCGTGTTCTTTTTAAATATACGAGCAGTCAAATGTAATTTTTGTTAACATGTCACTTATAAAAACATAAGTCTCGCCTTTTCATTCTTATATCTTATTTTAAGCCTAATTAGTAATTATCTTACTGTAATAAAGTAATCTATACATCTATACATACAAATAAAATTGGGATGTCCGTTTGTAATATTCAGAGAACCGTTTGTTACTACATGCATTTATGAATGTATACGCTACAATATATTATACCAAAACAACATTTTAAAATGTTTTGTCTGTATGTCTGTCTGTCTGTCTGTTTGTTGCGGCTAATCTCTGAAACGGCTGGAGCTATTTTGATGGGACTTTTTAGTAGATAGCTGATGTAGTAAGGACTCAGGCTACTTTTTAACCGACTTCCAAAAAGAAGGAGGATATATTTTACTTTGACGCGGGCGAAGTCGTGGGCAACAGCTAGTAAGTAAGAAATTTATGACTAACAATACATTTTAAGGAGAAATAAAATAATTAAAATCTTTGTAATGTACAAAATTACTAAAGGAGAAGCCCTAATAATTTGAGCCCTATAAAAGACATCAACGAGATCGAGCGTAGAACAAGTTTTTTTCTGAACACAAAATATATTATACTAAATAACGCCCGCAATTTCTTTAAGACAAAAATTTGTTTATCAAACGAGAACCGTACATTTTTCTGGGATAAAAATTTTCTGTGTCTTTTCCCGAAGCTTACCAGCTATAGTATTAAAGTATCTGAATACCAAATTTCAGCTAAATCAGTTCATTGGCTTGGACGAAAAGAGGTAACCTACACTTTAGTGCTTATAATAATTAGTATGGATATATTAAATAACATAATATCAAAATAAAAATTGTAACATTTAAAAAATCAGAGAAACTGAGTCTCTCGTTGATGTCTTTTACAGGTAAAAGACATCAAAGAGGTCGATGATAGGTTTTATGGTGCCTCACCGGGAGCATTCGCTTGAAATGTAACGTTACACAGTCGAGCATTACATCAGTGAGGGAGGAGAACCGAGCATTACAATGCGCACTTAATAATGATACAAATATGTGTCCTACTCCTCCTATTCTTCTTCCGATTAATTTCGTTGCGGGTCCCAAGACAGTTTTATCATGTCCCTCGGGCTCCCTGAGATCATATCAAAGGGTTTTCGTGGTTGGATGCCGCTGTCGATCCTGGCGACACAGGAGATACAGTGGTGGGAATGTGTGGTAGGCCAAAGCCCGTTTAAAAAAATGATACAATGTGTAATATCTTGATACAGCTTGTAACATTAATGCTACGTGACAGTGATGTCAGCTAGCTAGAGAATGCTCAAAGTCGAATCTATAATGTTACATTACACGCGAATGCTCATCAGTCAGGGAGGTAGTACTGTAATGTAATACATTCAATCAAAGTAGAATCTACAGCATGACTGAGACATGTTCATTACTCGAGGACGTGATATTTGGCTAATATATTAGTTGAAAAAAAAAATAATTTAAAAAAAATATCAATTGATCACTGAGTAAATGTACCTAAAAGTTAAATAATTGCTTACCCAACGCATAGACACCGCGCGCGGGAGTAGTAGTAACCTAATTTTATTACATAATTATAATGAGAATCGAGTACAGACTACTCTCCTTAAGTATCGGTAATGTCTCACCAGTCATGCTGTTTAATGTTACATTTTAAGTAAATACTCCGGGTGAGAGGGTACCTTTAAAGTTTAACAGGCGAATATTCCGATAATTTTGTTAACTAATTTAACCATTTATAAATTTTATACCTACGTCATAATTTTATCAAAGTACCAATTAAAAGGGGGTGGTACCAACACGAATGCCTGGTAAACAAAGTAACGGACCGTTAAGAAAGTTTTCGGAAAGCTAATTATTTTCGCGATGACGGCGATACTGTTTATTGATTGCGTCCGTTTATATTACCTGGTGTAAGGTATCCCTGGTGTATTGGCTCGTTGGTGGCACCTGAGTTGGCTTGTCAGCTGGAACTACTTGTCAATATTATACAAAAATATTTACAAGATAATATCTGTCTAGTTATAAATTTTCACTAATTTATTATATCTAGTGGTTGCCCAGTGGTCGAAATTCGACCATAAGTTATATTTTAAAAAAATTCTGTTATACCAAATTATATGGATAGCATTGTGATAATATGTTAATAATGTTCTCTATATTATAGAGTTTGAGTGTTATCAATATTTGGTATGAAAATATCTACTTTCCATCATTATCAGCTAATGATGGGCAAAATCTTTCTGTTTTACAGTTTCACGAGCTTTTTCCCGTGGCTTAGCTCGCGTTAAGAAGTATTATTTTATACAAACTTCCATCCCCTATTTCAAACCCCTTGGGGTTGGAAAATATCAAAATCCTTTCTTAGCGGATGCTAACATAACATCTACCTGCATGCCAAATTTCAGCCTGATCCATCCAGTGGTTTGGGCTGTGCGTTGATAGATCACCATGTCAGTCAGTCACCTTTGAGTTTTACATAATATGTAGATTACTTTGTTAATAAACAGATTAATCTCATTTATTTATTTTATTATTTTTAAACATTTTGTCCCCTATGCTCCCACTATAGCTTTAATAAGCGCGCGCTCGCATTATTGGCTAATCAATTTAAGCCCGTGGGAACCTGACACAATCTGCTTGCATAATTAAACGCTGCTCTTAAATGAAATATGTCAGATAGTTCAGTAGATAATAATTATTATAATCTTGAGGTCTTAATAATTATTAAATTAAAATTAATATTATATTAGCTAGTTATAAAGTTTTATCTCTCTTTAAAATTCTTCTACACCTTCACACTGCATTACTTTAGAATTTAGATGTTAGGTATCTCATTTAATCAAAATATGTAATTTTGATCGGAATGCATTTTGTACAATTTTTGAAATTTGAAGTGTAAACTTCTTTAGCGGCGTTGAGCACTTTTGTGAGATGGGTAAAAACTGTGAAACTTGCGTCAGGTTGCGTGTGCTGATCGAAAAACCGTAAGACGGTTGGAGAGTAGTAAAAATGCACAACGATCAAGTTTTCACTACTGCCGTCACTCCCGGAGTGCAACCCGTCTTTTTTTCTGAAAGTTGACAGTGTGATTTATGCCAGTTTATGCCCAATGCCCTAAATAGTAAAAATAAACATAATAAATATTATGTCCATAGAATTGTTGAAAATACAGTAAGAAAAAATAAAAATGTAATAATAAAAGACTTCAGTGAAACATTTGGACGACTATTTCGCGTGTCTCAGTAGAGGGTCCCCAATGACGATATTATCGGCTGTCATCGGCGTCATCTCTCAATTTCTCACAAAGACCGAGTGGTCCGCACTCCCATCGATATGGAATTGACGTATCGGCTTTTTATTTTGTTTATCGTTTCCCAAAAATACTTCTCCAAATTTTTACTGACTTTCTTTTATAAATATTTATTACGGTCAAAAATAGAAAAGTTTTGTACCCTCAAGTTTTCATTACAATATTATTAAAATATTATGACAAATATGAGGCCACAAAATAGCTTTAAATTTGGCAATGGACCGACCGCTGATAAGAAAATAATTTCAAAAGTTTAATATCTGTTTCTTCCAGCTTAATAGGGAGTTAGCTGGACTGACAATAATGTTGCGGTAATAAGCCTAAACCTAATTACATTTTATATGCCTAATCGACGCATCCTTACAAATTCGAGAAGAATATTTAAAAAGCTACTTATTGCCTCTTAACGATGGCACCAGTTGTAAAACAATTTAAGGAGTCGATGATGTGTTTACGTCGCGGGTATTGTACTTTGTATCTCGTTGGACACCAGGCAAAATACAATGTTGGGATAAACATCGAGTAGATTGCACCGCAATTTACCGAGAATGGTGGAGTGCTTCTATAAATATTTATTGCTTTGGCTCCTGTCAGCCAAATTATACAGTAGTTCTCGGGAAAGTTTCAAACATTATAGGCTGATTACAGTACTCGTCTATACTCTTAGCGTTTTATAAACAACATTATAGTCATTTAGCTGCTGTAGATAGCTTTTCCTTTGAAAAAAGAACTGGTGTCTGGCAAGTGGTAGATTTTAACTAATCTATACTAATTAAGCTATCAAATGGCAATTATCTACTATTTGAAAAAGATTGTTGTAAAATGTACCCACGTTGAAATGCCTACTTACAATAAATGCCTGTAGCTTATGCTATGTCTTATATTGTTCCATATCAGATGTTATTGTTTTCAGGTTTTGTGAGAATAGCTGTTACCTTATTAAATTAAGCTTTATCGTTTCAACGATGTCAGGTCAATTCTGTTAAATTAGTTTTAAGAAAACCCTTTTCTTAATGGAGTATATAAACATTTATTATTATTTATATATTATAAGGTTTTCGTAACTGATACTTATAAAATCGTTAAAATGGCACGTCGGATAGATAATATTGCCGTTCTTAGTTATCTCCTGCTATTTGTATGAAGTAACTGCCCAAAATCAACATAAATGATTAGGTTATGTTCATTAAGTTTATCTTAATTTATTAATTAATTATGTTAATTATAGTATTTGGTAAGTCATTTAGGCCGCTTTTATATTTAGTTATTTGTAAAACAAAACATGTTGGCAAGCATGAAGCCCTTTGAGCAAAGGATAAATATATTAGAATATTTTTTTATATCAGCTGAGTTCAAAGTGTATAAAATCCCTACGAAGATGCCGTAATCTACCTTATTTAGAGCCTTATAAACTTATAATTTGAAAGCTTCAAAGTTATAATAAAAATACAGCAATCTATACATAATATAATGAAACTGTAGAAATGTGAATTCTGTACATTAAAGATATTCAAAAAATAATAAGCGGGGGGTGTCACTAGATCGCTATAGAAGCCAAAAATGTGGTTAGTTTTTTGTCTGTCTATCTGTCTGTCTGTCTGTATGTTTGTTCCACTATCACACTAAAACTACTGATCCGATTTGAAAGCGGTTTTCGCAGATATATTTGTCTTCTTCCAACTTAACATCAGGTGCATAAAAAAATTTCCCCCCACCCCTCTAAGGGACAAAAGAGGGGTCAGATTTTGTATCAAACTTTTTACTTTAACACGAAAACTACTGATCCGATTTGCATACGGTTTTCGCAGATATATTTGTCTTCTTCCAATTCAACATCTGGTGTATAAACTCTCCCCCCTACCCCTTTAAGTGGACCAAAAAGGGGGTCAAATTTTGTATCAAATTTTTTCTTTAATGGACTTACTTTTTATTATTTACTGTATTTTCCAACTTAACATCAGGTGTACACAATTTTTCCCTCCACCTCTCCCACAAAAGAGGGGGTAAGATTTTGTATCAACTGATGAAGTAGTACCTTAAATGGCAAAACAACATTTGCCGGGTCAAGTAGTAAATAATAATCTTCAGCATATCAACATTCCCTTTTCTCGTTATTAATATCCTATTTTTGTTTATTATACTCATGATAATATTAGCTTCCAAAAAAATCCCAATTTATTAAAATTGAAACATACTTTGAGCATCTCCCTAGTATTTACAAATTACGTATATTTTAAACACACGACAATAGATGAGACAAAATCATTAACTACATAATATTAACTAATTTTTTTTAAGACTGAACTAAGATAAGTAAAAAATAGTATTTTTGTGCGATCTCGGCAACGCATTTAATGTATGCTCAAGGTAGTTTGCTCGGGGGATGACCTTAAATTATTATTGCAATAAAGGTATCACTAAAATATACCTATACCTTCTAGGGAACAACGCATCTAGGTTTTCTGCATCACAATTACGACGTTCCACGTTACCTATATTTTAATAACTGATTTTAATATAAATTAAGAAAATTAAATAAGACTAAACGGTATTTCTTGTGCATGATTGTATTTCACTGTTAATAGGTACCAAATTCAATGTAATTTAAATTTATAGCATAATAAAAAATCTATATCCATACAAAGCACAAACTATATGGCTGTAATTTTAATCTTAACACATTAATATGTAATAATTCAACTAAATTCTTTTCATTAAGGCGGATACGATGGGGTTGACATGTCTTATTGACAAAAACCCCCATTAAAAAATAGATTAAAAAAAAAAAAAAAAAAAAAAAAAAAACTAAATTCTGCTAAAACTTAATTGAAACCAAGTTGGTAATTTCGGTCCGGGGCATCTTAAACTATGATGTCTCAATATAATATTTGTCTAATAATTGTGTGGTCTACTACCTAGGGGATCATAAGAAAGCAGAGTTCATTCATAATATTTTATTCGTATTATAAATTTACCTAATACGTAATTAAATGAACTAGATATCTTTTAAAAATATATATTTTTTAATTCAAAATAGGTATCATAAATACTCTTTTTGAACGTCGTAGAAAGAACGAAGAAACTGAGATGCCTACCAGATAGATAGAGATTCGAATGGTCGAAATTCGACCTCAAACCAAAAATTAAATGAGTATTTTATGTTTCAAATTCCAACTCTTTTCTATTGATATTCTATTGTCAAAATATTGACTTCATTATTTTTTAGACATAAAGCTTAGGCCAAACCTACGCGACCAACGCGAAAGCGAAGCAGAGCGTCAAGTTGTCAAATGTTGTCAAATGTGTGTTTTGTATTGAAAAAACACATTTGACAACATTTGACAACTTGACGCTCCCGCTTCGCAGTCGCGTGGTCGCGTAGGTTTGAACGAAGCATAATAATTCCTGCGACAGTTTCAGATTAATATAGTCTTTAATGATGACAGACTGGTCGTGTACTACCTACTTAATTGTCTAACAGTATTTTAGATTCCATAAAAAAACTAAATCTATTTTCAATTTGACAAGAGAATTCAACCATAAATAAAAGAATACAATTTGTGTGTATAGACTAATCCTTGTGTGTGTGTTGTAATGTGTGTAATTTTTTTTATGAAATAAGGGGGGCAAACGAGCAAACGGGTTACCTGATGGAAAGCAACTTCCGTCGCCCATGGACATTCGCAGCATCAGAAGAGCTGCAGGTGCGTTGCCAGCCTTTTAAGAGGTAATAGGGTAGGGGAGGGTAGGGAAGAAAATACGGGAGGGTAGGGAAGGGAAAAGGGTAGGGGATTGGGCCTCCGGTAAACTCACTCACTCGGCAAAACACAGCGCAAGGGCTGTTTCACGCCGGTTTTCTGTGAGCCCGTGGTATTTCTCCGGTCGAGCCGGTTCATTCGTGCCGAAGCATGGCTCTCCCACGGTGTGAATGTAATGTTTTATTTGTTAAGAAAATGTATCATAAAAGCATAATTTCAAAATAATATTAGCTCGATGCACTCCTTCACCATAATATTATTAAACTAACTGTGCAAAATTTCACATACGTTTCCTCATTTTTCGTCAAAAGGGATCTAAAGTTTTTTGCTCGCGTATTAATATATAGATTACATAAATTAGCCTACAAATTCTAGTTTTCTCCACGAAGAGGTCACCTGAGGTCAGCGAATATTAGCGTCAAAAACAAGTCTATGCATAATGATTAGGCGAAAGACTTAGGCCATAAAGAATGTTAAGCTAATAAGTGTAAATATCTTATGCATAGGCTCGGAGATGTTTCTAAAATTACTGGAATGTCCACATAAAAACGAGTTTTGCGAAAACACCTGCTGCAAAAAATAGTACCACTAGGAATTTATTTTCTTTTTTAAAAATGTAACATTAATTTATTTACAAAATTGTAAATCACTTTCATCCATGATTTGATTTTTTTACGCCACGAAGATGTTTTCTCGAAACCAGAAATAAATTATACGAAATCACCATGTATCTGCTATTCTGCCTGTAAATTACAAAAATAATATGATACTGTTAGGTTTTTACTTAAATTCTATTTCGGGTATTCGTGTCAACTTGTAAATTATTCTAATAAAATTTGGTGTATGGACATTTCATTAGGCGCTGAAGACTGGTTATTTTGCACCAAAATTCGCTTTTGCAGATTTATTAATGAGAGTTTCTTGTCTTTTATTCGTTTAAAGTACTCTTTTAGTACAAAAAACTGACTGCGTTATTTTTATTAGTCAACAACTTTACGTGTTCGCAATACTTCAATATGTTGTTACATAATATAATTATTAATTATTAATAAGTGCTTAAAAGTAAAATAAAATGAAAAACTGAAAACAAAATATCTTTTCTTAGGTAAGAGAAATAATAAAAATATTAAAATATTTCAGACAAGCGCCATACCTACCCATGATCGATTGACATGTAAGATTATTCTTTTGAATTTGTAAAAACTTAAACTCGGTTATAAATTAGGTTAAAATTTTATCGGCTTATTACGTTTCATGACAATCGATGACTATTATATTAATACTGTTTTTTGTTTGTGTTCATGTAAGCACTCTTTTTGCCTCACATTGCTTCGTAGTCTATGCATTTCTAAACTTGTACTGAATTGACAGATTTTATTATATAATTGCGTGAGGTGAGTCGTCTTGCAAATATTATGTCAAATCCATACACATTTCGAAATGCACCTACGCGTTGCATTGCGGTCTGAAATCTGAATTTACCCATGCTTATGCTTTTCATATATTTAAGTAAATATAAGCTGCATAGTCGTGTAAACATAAAAATTTAATCGTGCAATAATATTGTAATATTAACAAACTTGTAAAGTTGAATAACAACTTGATTGAACCAAAAATTTTAGCAAAAAAATGTTAGCACTTTGCTATATTGTTACATAATACCCGATATTCAGATTTTTGAAATGTGAATTGTTAGTGGAACAGGTTGGGAATTTGCATGTGCTCGTTAACGCTGCCCGAGCGACGTGCGTCAGTCTTCTGCTGACATGACCACTTACTTATACTAGCACATTGTTAGCTAAGTGTCAACGTCGGTGCTATTTTTTTCAGAAATAATTGCGGCCTAGCCAGATGACGGAAACCACCGCTTTGTAAACAATAGAATGCGATAATGTTGGAGGAGTGCTGTCAGCTACGTGCGCACACGCACAGTCATAAATCAAGATTTAAATATAAAAAAACAAGGATGTTTTGACGACAAAATTGTTAGAAATTCCGCCATAATCTTGTAAAGTGTCACTTGATAAGCAACAACTTGAGAGAGTAGATGTTTCACAATCACAAGCTCCTGAAATGTGAAATATGATTTTCCTTGTGTCTGAAAAGACAACAACGCTAGTGAATTTGGACAGTCATCTCTTTCTAGTGTTGAGCAAAATTGGTTTTGGTCTTTTCCTTTTTGCTGGACTAAGACCAAGGCCAAGACCAATTTTGCTCATCACTACTTCTTTCACATCCACACCGCCATGAAAATATCATCCTTTCAAAAGGTTCTTGTAGGTACGTGTTTAGTTTTACTGCCGTAAATAGCAAGAAAAGCTTTTTTTGTTCTTAATACAGTTAAACAAAAGTCGTAAAGTCCCGGAGTTTTATACTGGAAACCGTCTACCTTAAATTTTACCACGGCCTGATTCTTATTGGACAGTAAAAGCCGATACGGCAAAGGGAATGGCGTGTAAAAACTTTTAATTTGCTAAAAGTGAAGCGTTTCGAATGGAAATTGGGTTAGCACCTCGAGCCCGCCTATCAAATGGACACTCACAGCCTTGATTGAATGTCTGTAAGGCTTTTAAGCGGGATTCACACGGTCACCTGAAGCCGCATGATTTAAGCCGCACGACGAAAATCGACCATTTAGATTCGATGTAGTTGCAACTGACTGAATCGCCCTTCGACCGTTTTTTTAAACGCAGCAAAGTCGTGCAGCCTCTTGAACCGTGTAAATCTCCCATTACGGCTTTAGTCGCTGGAGGCGCGAAGGCTCGGGCGCCGAAGTATCGCCAATAAACCTTTCATTGCCGGCGCGATTCCCCTTTGTACCGGCTAAATTGCAGCCTCATAATACTGACATAGGCATGAGCTTGTTACTGTATCATAAAGTCAAAACAATTTCAATTTTAAAATATGCTTTACAGTGGCGTATAAAATTTATCACGTTTTATCTCTCTTTCTGCTTCAACTTTTACAACGTATGCAACAAGTTTCGTCGATCGTTCTTATTTTTTGGTTCCAGAAACCGAGTTCTATGCTAGGGATACATAGATAGATATTGATTATTATAAAATATTTGCTAACAATAATTGTGAACAATTTACATATTTTAATATAAATTTTAATGATATGCGGACATTTACTGACCTACCTAATAATTTTAGTCTCATTAACGAAAACACCCTTTCACAGAATATTAACAATCAGATGGGACGTCTGAAAGTCATCAGCCGTACGGACGCCCACATAGAGCCTCACTAACAAAATTACACACTCATTAGTTCTACGGAATGTTTGTTTTAGTTTTTATCACAGACGGCGCCGAAACTCGCCCTAACCTAACACAATTAGATGCACTCATAAGGTGGCTTTATTGATCGGTTACGAGCGGAAGTCATTTCGAAAATTAATTTCATGTGATACTGCGCGCGAGTGTACTCGGCGAGTGTAAAGACTTACAAAGTTGCTTTGGCGCGTGGCCGTACCGCCATTTTGGAAAAAATCACTTATTATACAGCTGCTGTACATTCCTGTTAATGTTGAAAATTATATTGGATGTCGCCGAGATATAAACTAGGGTTGGCATCACTGTGATAGACATCTTCGTACTTTGAGATAATACTGTCGAAGTGCCAAAACGTCGTCGTCGGTGTATATTATGACAGATTTACGAGCGAGTATTGGATGGCGACAAGATGAATCATGCGGTAATTAAACAGCGGTAAAGATGCGACACCGACTTCTGTCACGTCTGCCCGTGACAGATGAATAAGTGAGTATCGATTGCGGTTTTAATGGGCGTCAATGGCGGGACAATAATAAACACGTTGCCGACTCTGATTTTATCATTTCTATGAGCCGATAAAGGGTTGATCGCCGGCAGTCTCAAAGGCAAATTGTGGACAGGAGCGATAGTGCAATACGGTGGTCCTCAGCGATCCCGCGGAATAGGGAACGACAGCGCTCCAAACGAACACACTTTCGTAATTACATTTTATCGGCTCAGATTAATGTACGTGCCTGCATACATCTTCAAAGTATTTACTGATCATTTAAATTAAAATAATTTAAATTAACATTTAATAAAGACTAAAGTATAACATTAAAATTGTACCTACGCGCAAAACTCTAAATTTTTTTTATTACTAGATGACGCCCGCAACTTCGTTGCGCCAAAATTAGTTTATCGCGTGGGAAACGTACATTTCCGGGATAAAAAGTATCCTATGTCTTTTCCCGGTACTCAAAGTATCTCTACACCAAATTTCAACAAAATCGGTTCAGCGGTTTGGGCGTAAAGAGGTAACAGACAGCCAGACACACTTTCCTATTTATAATATTTGTATATTTCTTTTTCAATAAATAACTACAACTATTAAAAGAACATAAAACATAAAAGTCATGTTTACATCCATTAGTACGTACTCGAGGGGCGCGAAGTCTGTCACCTGCAGCCGGATGTAGGAAGCGGACGATATTGACCCTGTGGGTGCGCAGCGCAATCACGGCTACCGTGTCGTGTGTGGGAATTCTGGTGACAGGTAATGAGTGAACCCTGACCCTTGATTAGGGGTGCGATTACCGGGGTCGACACGTTATCGTTGATTCATTATGGGGCCGCAATAGTTGTTTATTGAAATGAGTGCTACATTACATTGCATGATTTTCGGTACGTAGGTACCAACATTATAACAGTTAGACAACATCACAACAGAATAAGGACACGAAAGATTGTTGTTAAATATGAATATAAACCAAAAATAGATGAAATTCTACTGTAAGTAATATATTTTATATACCATACATTTTATGGCATAGAGCTTCGGCCAAACCTGCGCGTCCAAAGCGACTGCGAAGCAGGAGCGTCTGCAACGCGGGACGTTCGCGTCAGTTGTACAGTTTGACCAGTAAAATAATACTAAAGATTCTTAGCTTAAGTATTATTCCCTACAAAATACAAAATGATAATAATATACTCGAAAGTGATATACTCGAAATTAGCAACCCTGACTACCCTTGACTTTGTTTACATATTTTATTTAATTAAGTTAACTAAATAATAATTTATCTCTCCGCGAAGCCATAAAATAAGGACGGATACCTAAGCATGTGACATACTGCATGATAATAATATGTTTCAATGAATATACATTAGGTAACGATTTTATATAAAGACATAAATTTAACGATTACATTTACAGATTGATATTCTAATTTGTTAACATGTCAAGGTAAGTTTGCAGATGTTTCTATACCTATATTACGCAAAGAACTACTTCATATTATAATTTTAAAGTTTCGCCTCTTAGTTCTAGTTCCTTATCAGAGGCCGTATCTTCGTATCTCGAACATCGCTTCGATCGTAGGCAATTCGTAGAGACAGCATGTGTGAGGAATGACCTCCTAAAGTTGAATGTAGCCCGCGCTACGTGTACAAAAGAAATTTTAGTAGCAATTTCAGAGTCAATAGTTTATCTTTAGAATTAGGGATGCTGTGTAAACATTACTGCACATACTTAATAACAGACCGAATATTATACTTAATAAAACCTATGTTATATAAAAGGATAATCTTAAATTATTATCATTGATAGTAATTCTTTGGACGTAGTATAGATGGTCGGTAGTAAGAATATCGGTATATTCGGACACTCAGGTATTTTATTAATTTAGATAACTTAAAAAGCTAGCCGTAGGTCACGACCATTAAACTTTTAAGGCTATAAATATTTTATAAACTTTTGGTAGGCCTTAAAGATAATATCTGAAATATTTTATTTGATTTCCGAATCAAATTAAAACAAATTTAGTAATTTTATATAAACATAGGAGAGATGTAAGCGATAGCAAATTTATTTAAATCTAAGTTGCATATTATTTGTTTTACACAATCCATATATTGTATGTATAAAAATTGATTTTCAATTATGTAAGTATCGCTGAAACTCAAAGATGGCTGAACGGATTGGGCTAATTTTAGTCTTAAAATATTCGTAGAAGTCCAGGGTAGGTTTTAAAGTGACACGAAGTTCACCGGGACAGCTAGTAATAATATAAATTTCGCTAATCAGATATAATTTGTGAGTAGCAGTCCATCAATATTCTGCAGACAACATGATATCTAATATGATTGCAGGAACATAATGACTAAAAACGGTAGAAGGTTAGTTACCTACTACCGTTTGTAGATACCAAAAACATAAAAAATAACACCTATCAATTTTTTCCTCGTAGAAAAATAACTATCACATAAACATTTTATTGAGGAAAGCAAATCACTAAAACGTTGACTCATTTCAGGAATGCTACAACCGGAAATACGATACCCAATAGTTCTACCTAATAACAAAATATACGCAGTACTATTTTATTAACAGCCGACATACGAAGCAACTTATTACTTTTAATTATCTAATCATACCCAAAGAAATGAAAATGGTCATGACCATGTACAGAAATCAGATGGAATTATCGAAGAATAATGCATCTGTTGTTTAAACAGAGTAACGGAGAGCATCGATTATCTCGATGTTTACAGAATCGAACTAGACCGAGTCGATTGTATCGGATCACCGACTCGATCATTCGTCTTGAGGTTACAATAATAACCCTAATGATACCTCAAGGGGAAAGGTGTTAAAACGTTTATTGAAATACGTCAAAATTTGAAATAATAGCTTTTTAACAAGCCGACAACAGGCGCAATCTTGTTAAGGGTTCGAATCGATTTACTATAAAACTATCATAATTCATTGGGCCTATTAATTTGGAGGAAATTTCGTTGCTGATAACGCGTAATTTTGTTTAAGCATACAACGGTATTTCGGGTCAAACCCCAAAATAAGGGACATCTGAGTTTAATAAGCAGTATTTTTGAAAGTTACATTAATTGGCGTAAAATAACACGGACATGAGCAAAGCGTAACGGAGAAGTGCCAATTCTTAATAGCCCACAAAACATCAGTTTCTGTTACAGCTGTAGTGGCCGTGATACACCTGCGAGTAGCGAAACGGCAGTCAAATGCGCCGAACCTGAAAGCTCAGTCTGGAGGTCATCTTTAATAAAACTTTCGTACGAGTAGAAAGCTGCCTCAGTAAGCTCGAAACATAAAGCCGGCATGTAAGTACGGCACAACTAGCACTAGTGACTATTTACATAATTGAGTAGTAAACTGCCGTGCTGAAATTTAAATCCATTGTTTTGCTTAGGGTTGGAAGAAGTTTATTTCGAATTCGTATTAAATCATACAGCTCGTGCCAGTGTGTGTATACATGTGTATACAACAGTCAAATATTACTGGCACGAGGATGGAGCGGCAAGCTGCCTCTGTAAGCCCGAAAATCGTATTCGTATTAAATCATACAGCGCTCCAGCAGTATGTCACAAGCGTGTATCAGTCGCGTAACAATTTAGCAGACGTCGAAGTACCGTTGCTCCCCGCCCCTAGCCGACGTCGATAATTTCAGGCTAGCGCCATTCGTTCGGTGAATCGGCCAGTTTATCGATTTATTATTGAAATCAGCCTGTCGCACGCGCACAGCTTCCTGCTTACCAAATTGCTTATAAATTGGTCGCCGCTCGTGCCGCGCACTTAACTTTTAAATATTAACAAAAAATGCAGATTTAACTTTTCAATTATGATAAGAGCGATTACCTTATTGGTAAATCCTGTTACGTCTTTATTCTAATTAACAATGTTTTATGAACGTTCCACTATAATCGGTGTAATAATTTTTCAAAAATCATACGTCAACATTTTCAAAATGAACTACGATTATCTCAAATACCCCTGCGATTGTCTGCTGCTGTAATATGATTGTTTTTCCATCAAAGATTCTAAGTTTTACCCTTCAAATAGTTATGTTAACTGAAAACACTTTCATTGCATCCATTGCAATTTTTTTTTGGATAATAACATCAACATCTGCCAAACCACAGATGCCAAACCAAATATCAAATAAAATTATTTAAATTCGACATGAATATGCATTTCAAGAGTTTTAGAATATATATAACTGTATCAGAATACTGTTAGAGACCGCGGCTAATTATCAATATCAATCTATTTTCTACTTTTTATTGCCTATAAGAAAGTATTAGAAAAAATTCCAACAAATTCTAAACCGGTTGACTAACTACTAGCGAGGCTCGTGTTACATATGCATATCCAATATTTTAATGGATTCGAATTTTGTCATTAGAAATCTCCGATAAGTTTGGCAAGTGTTCCGAAGGTTTTGGGGACGCACGTGCCTTTCGGTGCGTGCGCGCAGATGTATCGAGACACCTGCCTTAATGCTGCTAGAGATCCTTGTCCAACATATCGGACACCGATATCGCTGTCTCGTTCTTTTGATGTGTATTTTAATTTTCATCAAAGTATACGCATGGCAGTCGCCACTGTATTTTAAATTATTATAGTTGTTTTTTTAATGATATGCTCTAGAATAGTTCGCAGCGCTCATTAGTATGCTCTCCGCGAAGGATCGCAGTCTTCGGCAGCTTCTTAAGGCGCCGATCACCCCTATCCGTTATGCAGTAACTCTTTCAAGAGGCTGCTAAAACAGTGGGATTCTTTTAGCTTTTATATCCAAATAAAGGATTTTCATAGAACCATTTCTAAATCACTTAAATGCCAAATTACATTTAACTTATCCCACAAAAAGAAAACTACTTATTCCAAATGCCTTTCACTATATTTAGTGGGAGTAAAAACTGAATAGATCACATAAATATCCTGCAAAACCAACTCGTGTAAAAAGGTTTTAAAACCACTTCTAGACTACAAACGTGTTCCTAGAATGTTACTACTATATTTGGAGTGCATTATTTGTCGAACTATCATTAAATGGCAATTTTAAAATACCTGGGGCTTGTCTGCTAGATAGACTAGATCAAATATTATTACCTAAGTGTTTGCAATTATGTGATAACAACTTTATTCCAACCAGTTACCGAAAGTTGGGTGATACTAACTGTTCAGTAATTGCTTAATCATACCATCTAAAAACATAATATTTTGGCTTGCTTTAACTTACTGGTTTCCAAGTGAAGTTGCATTCGATAATTTAATGATTGCGACTATAAAATTAGTTGTTGTTTTACAATATTATAATAAAAGTTCCTTGTAGTTTTGTGTTGTGAAATTGACATTGATAAACGCTTATGTTTACAATTTGTATTTGTGCACGCATTGTTTTAATTTATATAAGCACAAAAATTACACCCAAGAAAGAAAATCAAAGGTACTAAACCAAATAAAGGTAATAGGAATTATAAAAATTATAAAAAATATGAGGTTAAAGTATTATGTATGAAATAGTATCTTATATTAATACAATGTCAAAGGAATTTTATATGTTGTTATTAAATCATACAGCGTTCCATTATAATTTTCCATTTTATATTACATCGTATAACAGTTTGTATTAATAAATCTATTACAGAGTAAGACAGAATTTTCCTCGTTTTTTTGCGCTTTATATAACTTAATTATAACGCGCAATTATTATTACTATTTCGTCTTATCGACTATGATCTGAATGTTATAAAAATTATCTATTGAGAATATAATTATTATTATTATTATTATATTCCTTAGATAAAAATGAAATAATCATTTCGTATTTTTTAAAGCAGTCTTTTGTTTTTTTTTTTGAAAAAGTTGAATTTATAGACAAGTATAGCTAATGAGTCATCGCATTAGCATTCATCAATTAAGTATTGTAATTAACGAACCCTTATTAGTTTATAAGGGTAGTTTGAGATTAGTTGGGCTACTTTTGATTAATGACATGATAGCCACGATAAAAGCACAGCACGATAGGTTCCTTGCTGAGAACCAAATGGACACAGAAGCGGTGCGCCGGCTCGTATCGAATTCCATAAAATTGCGTGAAAACACGAATTCGAACTGCTCTTACAATGACATAAATCAAAATAGTTGTAGATGGTACCGGTATTTTTTTATCAAAGTTTGGTTATGGTAATCACGTTAGTTATAGAATTTCAAAACTAGGAAGCATGGGCTCAGAAAAAGTTTGATATACTAGCTAAAAACCGAGGGCTCGCGTCTTCACACCTTGGCTGACTGATGATAACACATCTACATGTTAAAGCACAAATCAATAGGCGTGATAGTTTTTCCATACAGTGTACCACAAAATGTACAGTTTGTGGGATTTACTAGGGCTTGCTTCGCTCGCCCTGATACGAAATAGTTGGGCATAACCTTACATATAAATATTTAACTCTTTGTTTATTGTTATTTTTGCCAGGGCGACCAATTTTAATAAATTTCCATTCCTAAATTTTCACAAGTAGAAGTAGATGTGGTCTAATTAATTCCTTGACATGGATTGTATAAAATATATAGGACTCTACATCACTAAAGTTGTTCGCATTACAAAGACACCCACAAATCGTTTCGAACTTTAATCTTAATTCGCCCCGCCCTTTCACACCTAGAGTTAAAAAATACTTTTCATTATACTCTTGCATAGTTCATTTAATTTTTAATTAAACACAAATAAAGCATTTTATGGTCAACGCCTTTTTACCCTCTGAATTGAAAATAAAATACAAGATTCTTGTTTTTAATTCATCTTAGACTACCTTTAATGATTTTATTCTTCACTTTGATTTTTGACTAAAAATAATTTATCTCTTGATTCTTCGAAATCAGTTTCACAGTTCCCATCAGCTGATTATTAAATAATGAATATACAAGGTGTAAAAAAACTAAGTGATAATACTTTAGGGTGTGTATGCGTTCCTTGTAGAGAGTACACTGTGAAAGTGGCAGCGCTGAAAAACCAATTATTTTTTTCACTTTTGTATGGGGAAACTCGTGACGCTGGGGCGCTTGCCCATACAAAAGTAAAAAAAATGTTTTTCAGCGCTGCTACTTTCACAGTGAACTCTCTACAAGAAACATGTACACACCCTAAAGTATTATCTCTTAGTTTTGTTAATTCCTGTAAGTATATTATAACAGGCATCACGCATCCTGAACTGCCTACTGAGGTAACACTTTAGTACTTAGTAAAACTAATTTACTTTTATATTTTATTAATGATACTATTTGAAAGATTTATAAGGCAATAAAAATACTTTCCAATGAGCTATTGGCTTGTATACGCGAGATTCGTCAGTGTAAAGTCATAGTTATATTATTATAATATTTTAGTCAAATAAAACGAATAACGAAATTATGTCGGTAAAATCTCTCAAGTCAGTAAAAAACCCATATTTGAGTTTTTTGTTTTTAGTACTTTGCAATAAATAAGTAATTTTTAACATTTTTTGTAAGACTATTGAGCTGTTTCCGGGACCTAGTGATCTTATTGCCTGTTTATTGCGTTTCTCCTAACTATTGACCGCTAAAACAATATGACCTTTATTTTCTGGACCGTAAAGATGACGTCGTCTGGGTGAAGACCACCGAGGGAGGGTTCCGTGGAAGCTCGGTGAGACGTTACAATTTAATTAAGGGCGGATCACTAATTAATGTTTCCTTTGCGTCGTTTTTACGTGCGATTTAACATTTGTTTTGACTGTCTCATAGGTGATATTCATTGGTTTGATCGTCTTAATTACGAAAATAGGGAAAGACAGTTTGTCACACTCGTATTTTGTTTGTCAACGCTTCTTGACAGCACTAATTTATTTTGAAAACTATTTCTTGTATCTAAGGCATCCATTATACGCTCATGCAAGCGTCAGTCAATTCCGTCAATCATGAATTATGTTTGACTGATGGTGACTGATGGACTGACGAATGTATCCAGATTTTCGTCAATCAGCTTCATGCAACCGTCAGTCACACTCTTACACGGTAGGTTACCCATCAGTCACAGTGACTGGTAAAACTGACAGCAAAACCTACCGTCTAATGGATGCCTAAAATCTAAATATTTTGAGTTTGAGAGTCGTTATATTATCACAATCTAAACACTTGTTTCGTCTTCAAAATGTTTAATAATATATTTAGTAGGTAAGTGTATAAAATTTTGTTATTGAGTTAAATTTAATTGGGCATGATAAAATTTAATACAGTACCAATCAGCGTTGAGTATAAAAATATCAGAAATATTTTCTCAGGCGTTTGAAGTACAGAATAAATGATCGAAATTTTATCAACGGAGAGATCTCCAGCCACCGGGTAAGTGATGTCTTAATAATGACATGAGGTAAAATATCATGGGACGAATCTCGCCGTACAAAACCATCTCGTCGACAAAGGAACTCTACCCCGAGTATTTTGTCACTGTATAAACTGATCCCATCAGTTACATCGGATACAAAAACGTCTCAAAGGGTTCGCCTATACTTTTATGGGTAAAAACGATAAAAAATTAATAACACTTTTACCAGAAACGTGGATGAAATTATTGTTACTCACGAAGGATACAAACAATCCAATAATAATGAAAAAATCTGGATAATTGAACTACTGGATTAAGTCAACATTAGAAAGGATAAATAATACGCCAGTAGACTGTTATTTAAATGATTAAAATGAGACATCAAATAAATTGTTTGATAAAAGGGGTTTGTTTTTATAGTTCAATCATTTGATTTAGTCGTGCATAAGCCATCTGTTTGATAATTGGTCTAACCTACATGAGGTTTGTAATTTAACTAAAGAATAGACCAATCGTATTTGTAATTAGGTAGGCAGGTAGAAAAATACTGTAGTTAAGTAATTATAAAATTGTCTTCGTAATTACTAATTATTGTTACTGAACTTGATTAAATGAAATGAAATTAATTTCTTTCATGTGTTTTTTTTTTCTTTTTTCAGCTTAAGAGTGTAGTTCACTAAAACTATACTGAGAAGCTAAATTAAGTGATTTAGTATGAATGAAATCTTTAAAGAAACAAACATACATCCGTGTATATATAATTTATGAGAATAAACAAAAACTTGAAGTGACTTAAGTAAATCACCATATCATACGAAATGTTCGCAAAAACTTTAACAATATTTCATCGTTGGTGTCATTTCGAAGTAATATTCCGCCACCCAAAGAGTAAAAGCACTGAATAAAGTATCAATTAGAGCACTTTTTTGGTAAAACTTCCTTGATTTCTCAATTCACTAAGTGAATTCGCATATTGGTGTTCGTCATTTACTGTTTTTATGTCGTGAACGGTTTGGGTGGCAGACGGCAGTGTAATGAGGAAAGGAAGATTCTTATTTTTAACCGATATCCAAAAAGAGAGGTTTTAGTTTATTCTTCTTAGCTCGCTATGTTTGCTTGTTTGCTCTGCAATTCAATACAATACATGGGGGACCTGCGTAATGCGTATTTTATTCGCATTTTGTCAAACTCAGCCATAATTTGACCAAATGACGTAGGGCCGTCAACTGTCTATATGAATCTATTTCTCCGATAGCACTTCCTAAAACAGTAAAAACATGTATGAAAACAACAAATTTTTTGAAGAAAGTAAATCATAAGTTGTACATTTTAAAACAATGTAAGTGTAAGCCAACAAACACCGGTCTCGCTTTTTCTTTTTGATTTATTGCATACAAATTTTACGCCACACACAGCTCACCTTATAAGCATAATAATAAAATGTGGCACTGTGACTGTTTAATGATTTTATAATAATCCATTCATTAATACAAATACATCATTAAATAATGTTTATTGCCAACATCATGGAGGTATATTAACCTGGGAAGATATTCTCTCGTTTACTTATACCACGTAAAGAAAGACGACGAAATAAAATACAAAAATAATAAGTCGATTGCTATCCATACTTCCATACTAATATTATAAATGCGAAAGTGTGTCTGTCGGTCTGTCTGTTACCTCTTCACGCCCAAACCGGTGATCCGATTTTGTTTAAATTTGGTATGGAGATACTTTGAATCCCGGGAAAGGACATAGGATACTTTTATCCCGGAAAAATGTACGGTTACATCGCGATAAACTGATCATCTATGTAGTTTAGGAATATATTCATACTTTGGAATCGAATTATTAGAATTATCGTATCACCAAAGTGAAAATATAGTTATAACTTTTAAATGAGCTAATGACGCCCGCAACTCCGTCTTGAAAAAATTTGATTACCGCGCGGGAACCGTAAATTTTTCAAGGGTAATAATAGTATTTTGAAAAGATATAAAACCGACTTCAAAATTGTACGTACTTGAGAGTAAAAATTGCCTTATCTCAAAAACTACTGAACCAATTTTGATGAAACTTAGAGTGTACCCTAAGTTAAACAACACCTAGTACAACAAAATAAGAATTACTTAAATCGAACTTGTAGTTCCAGAGATATGCGAACACAAACATAAAACATACATACATAATTACAAACACTTTTGAAATTTGGCACATTTGCCCAGACATTGAAATAGACTAACATATTATACAAAAACTGGGCAGTTCTGGAAATATTACATACATACGCGTCGAATTGATAACCTCCTTTTTAGGGTTCCGTATTTTGAAGTCTTTTAATTACATACTTACGCGTCAAATTGATAACTTCTTTTTTTTGAAGTCGGTTAAAACGTATCTCCATACCAAACAGTAATATCGCATCAATGGTTTGAGAGTGATGAGGTAACGAGACTGACAGACACACTTTCGCATGCAATATAATGTTAGTACGGATATCTGTTACGTTATAATCTGACCTTATTTATCTTCGACAGGTTGCAATTAGATATTGAACATCTTTGCCAAATTGTCTCTTTATTGAGCGAGAAATTTTTACCTTCTCATAACCACGAGTACTCGGTAAGCGATCGGGTAATTTTGTAGCCGCTTTATTAAGTTACTGCATTAAATGTCTCGGCTTTTCTTTAGCGAAAAGGAAAAAAAATGTAATCTTGTTTAAGTGCACATCTTGACTTGTATAAAACGAGGACCGTTTAGTAATATTATAAGGATAAGGAACGATATTAAGCTCATAAACAATCACTTGTTTCTTTTAGAAACGTCTTGCCTTATCAATATAATATTGTCATTACTATAATTGCTAATTGTTGTAGAAGAAAACACACACAAAGCAGTACATTTTCTTTATTTCAGGTTCAGTGGAACAAATATTATTTTAAACACGACATTCTCGTTTCGTTTCCAAAGTCTGACAAATCTAAATCTTGTTTTTCTGTTCTTCACTTTTTCGGAACTTGACGTAAACAATAAATCCTAGTTTTATATACTGTGCCTGCCAATTCGTAACACACTCCCGGGGGAGACACAAAAGGAATAATTCTTGAATTTTGGGTTGTCGTCTCTTGTAAGTTGTCCGTTGCTCCTCTCTTGGTATGATCTTCGGCGCTTTTTTATTATTTGCCACTCTAGCTGGTAATTTTGGCTCTCGACGAATTTAATGGTCAGACCTTCGCATTCTGAGTCTTGCAAGATGGCGTCTCGTATTTTATCACCCAGTCTTGCCTCATTTGCTTTCGACGAAAGAAATTGTAAGATCGGCATCTTTTACATCATAATTACCGATTTGTTCGTGTCTAACTAAAAGTAGTCTTATTTGAGACCTTATAGTTTCTTGGTTTCTTCTAATATTAATAACCTCAGTCTCAATCTCGTATCGTAACTACTTTTTCTTATTGTTCCTTGCCACACGGTCGCCACTTTTGTTGTAGAAGAAAACACACACAAATATTATTCGTAAGATCTAAGGATGCAACGTTATTCGTAGTATTTGCGTGCTGTGTCGTGAATATCGCTCTTGTGGAGGTGATAAGGTCTTTTGAGTTGGGAGATTATAAGGTGGTTGGAGTATTTCGGGCTGTTTCTTGCGGTAGTTTTTAGGGTTCCGTACCCAAAGAGTAAAAACGGGACCCTATTACTAAGACTTCGTTGTCTGTTCGTCTGTCTGTCTGTCTCCACCCAACTAACAATTTAAGCTTATAAAGTTAAGTCAATAAGGTCTAAACTCTTATACTTGTTATAAATGAGCATTCATTATGTCAATGTTACTTATAATGGCACATTATCAGAAGATTTGGCTAATATTACCTTTATTCTTTTAATTTGGTTGGGGAAACGTTAATAACTCCAATTTACACGGCTACTATATAGCTTCGAAATATGTTCATCTTATAGTGGCTAGTTACGTTGCTTTTTAGCCTTATAATATTCAAAGACTTAAAGAGGCTTTTAATATCGTCAATTATTCTTATAAAAGTAATGCACAAGGTAACTATAATGCTTTTAGCTCATAGGGGCATTTAATAAGACGTCTATCCAAGAAACGACTGCTAACTGCTAACATTTTATATCACCTTAACAAGGACGAAAGCAATCCATATTCACTTATACAGTGATTATAAAGTTATTATTCTCTTTAAGGTTACATTGAAATGCTTTACATAACTAAATTCGGCATTTTGAACGTACAGCAGATTGTGTGAATTTCTTGCGAAGCGGAACAATTGGCCAAGTGCGAGTCGGACTTACGCACGAAGGGTTCCCGTTTTTACCCTTTGTGTACGGAACCCTAAAAAGGGATTCAAATAACTGAAAGAAGTTGAAAAGGAGCGATGGTTATAGAAGAAAATTATGTATTTAACGCCAAACTCCGTAATTGACCCCTAATACGCTGCTGCTGGTATGAAAACAATTTGTTTATAATTGAGCGATAAATATATAACAATAATAATAATTAGTCACATTTTTTTAACCGTCAATACCCCGCTGTTACGTGGCTTACCCCCGAGCAAATCAGTTTTTGTTGCAGCGAGTTGAAGGGCTTGTACGTCATTTGTGGACTCCCCACAGTGGCTTTACGTTAATCGATGAGCGGTCAATAATATCCCACGGGTTTCGCTGGGTTGTTTTTATAATAATATTACGTAATAGAGGTCAGGATTATTTCACCTCAAAATATACGTCAAATACAAAAAAAAACGGATGAAAGATGTCTCATTCATGAAATTGAAAAATTCGTTGCTCATTTGCAAATGTTTCACGCCATAAGACAGAACAAAAAGAGTTGAACGTCGGCGCGGCTCGCCGTAGAACGTTCGTGTGAACTCTCTGAACCCATTTTATTCATTTATTACGTCGTAAAGCTAGATCACTAATTAGTTTTATTGGGACAATATCTCGAGACAAGAGCATTCTCGTCTCTGAATGCAAATACAAATGATTTTAATTCGAAGTTGTGTCTGCTTTTTTACGCTTATTTTATTTAAAATAAGTAAGCATTTTGTTACCATTATGTAAAATCTGAAGAAACAGTAAAATGCTTTACATTCGGTATTTATATTTATATTATATATGATGTACTAAGGAGTAGGTAATAAAAATAGACTACTTATTTTGATGATCATTATTTTTTGTCACGATACCTACTTTCATCATCTATTTGTAAATGCATTTCATTAGACTCTTAATAATAAATAATAATGGATCTGTAATCGTGAGAAAAAATATTATAGAGGTAAAAAAATATGACCAGACATGTCTGGCAAATCAATTGCTAGCTACATAACAAAGTTGAACCAAACGTCGCCAGAGTCAACGATCTATGCTAATATTAATTCGTCGTTGATAAAAAGAGTTCCGATGCGCTGGATCATTATATTGATAGCATAAGTGATGTTATTAAGTTTAAACGTACTGTCAAGCGATTAGTTGGACTTTATTGGCTTCAGTAGCAATTAAACTTTTTGTCACTCCAAATAATTGTTCATGCCGAATTCGTAAAGTTTTTCCCAATAATTATTGTTAAGTTTATTGGTAACGTTATTTATTTACCGCAGATTTATTTATTTTTATTTCATAAAGTTTGCTTCATACGTAGATAAAACTGTTTATAAGTAGTAAAGTTTATTGTCGTTTAGGTCTTAGGTATAGGACCTTAACATTGAGATGGCGCAAAAATTTATTTGAGACTCCTAAGTGGTCAAAGATTAGTGATGATGGTTCATTAGCGTTCTGTCACAACTAACGTCGGCTAAAAGCTCACTCATTATTCAGTCATGCATAAAATTTAAATTTCAATGACAGCCTCCGCTTACAAAATAAACAAACGTGTACAAAAAATTGATCGGACAATAATATTTGTCAGCTTGTTTGAAATGTTACTGAGGTAAAATCCCAATATTATATTATTAAAGGCTAAAAAACCTTTGATCGGAAATTTATGAATCGCTCGCATAATTAGAAAAACAAACTCTTTTGAATTATGTCCTAATTCAACAATGCCGGGCATAATGTGTTGTCAATTCGTCCCGATCCCTATTGTATAGAAATAATCAACCCTTTGTGAAATTGTCGGGCGGTGCGATTTAATCGCAGCAGGGTTTTCCAAATGGGGCCATTTGACACAAGACAATGCAGGAGGTGTGTCATTTGACCGTGTTAGTTTAAAATATGTGCCCAACTCAAATTATCACAGCAAGATTTTATTATTAAACATTTAAAAATATCTTTCGATTTTATAAATTAAATCATAAAATACAGTTTATTCGTTATGAGCAATATAATATAAGCTGTCTAAAATAAATTGGGAATGATAAACAAGATTATTGTAATTAAATATTGTAGACGCTATGAATTATGATAGAAATATTTGACTTTATTTGTGTACGAATCAGACATGCTCCTATTTGTAACTGCTGTCAATTAACACTTTAAATAGTGCCACTATAAAGCTATAATAAATTTGATTTTATTGTTTCATATGTAGCAAATAAAGTAGGAAATACAGAGCCAAGAAATAAAGCTGCTATAAAATAATACATGTGATTTATGTTAAGACTTATATTGCATTAAATCATTTTTAAACGTTTTACATGCAACTTTACTTTGACTGACTTCAAAAATGAGTATTTATTTCGCAAGAATTTGCCTCAAAAGATAATAAAACAAAATTGAAAACAGATAGTAGATACCTACTAAAAATTTAAATGCGAAACATAGTCGTAATATTACGTAAAACAAAACAGTTATTTGAGGATCTAATAAGGCCACAAAAGTAGGCTCATGTGAAAAAAAAAATCCAACAAAACCTGTCAGTCTAGCATCAGCAGCTATAGATTAGCAAGAACTGTAAAAATTTATGCTTTAAATTTATTTTCTGATTAAAAGTTTCTATTTTGAATTATTAAGATAAATAGATAAAAAATTCTTCTAATATTATTTATCTGTATAACATTTTATATTTTCATAAAATTGCATATTTGAAGTCTTTTGGAATTCGAAAAAATGCAATATGAAACTTTGTAACGTGGCACCGACGTTTCGGTCCTATAAATATCTTATCCTCGCGCTCATTAATTCATTTCTTTTTGTACCTTTTCCTAGATTAACTTTTACTTTTTATCGAAGTATAGCCATCACGCGATGCAAATCAGTTGCTCACTCACTAATATATTACTAACCGAGTGTAATGCTAGACCCACACCGATATCTGATTAATGCTAGCCACAAGACCCTACGTATTGATTAAGTATTTTATTATGTTTCATTTCATTCACAATGTCGTAAGCCTTATTTAGTGTTCAAAACCTAAGACAACGGTTACACGGTCAGTCTGGCATCAATAATTCAGTCCATCAGTTTGGTCAGAATGAAGGGAGAATGATCATCTAACCAGTTGATTGACAGACTGATAATTTCTTTATTATGTACTTTTCAATAATAATTCTAGCGTCAGTCTCAGATTGATGGACTGAAATGAAGCCATACTGACCGTATAACCGTTGTCGACTGCTATTACCAAACATGTATCAAGAGAATACTGGCGGTTAGTGGTTAGCCAATTAATAACGAATTATTGGTAGCCAAAACGAGTTTGAGTTAATGTCAATGTAGACAAAAATATTAATAGTTTAGAAGTTTTTTACTGTACCTAAAATCCCAAAATGTACATGGAGTAGTCTAGATGTGTCTTGATAATTTGACGCCCAATACTGATTTCTTAAGTCCGCTTCGATAAGGAGGTTTGTAGTTGTTTAACCTTATAAAAGATGGAGAGGTACTAAAGAAACTATAATAATGTGAGGCTTAATTTTTCGGTACACATTTAAGAGAAGAAGTTTGAAAATTACTTGAAGTAACAGCTATAGGTCTACCAGAATCTGATGGCAATTTTTGTCAGCAGATTTTAAAAAAAATATCCTTAATCATTGGATTAATTTTTATATTTGCATGTTTAACATACAGAATTAGCCGCTATTTAGAAAAAAAGGATCAAAATGCATATTCCAATTACCCCGGTATTGCTAGAGTTAATTTAATTTTTCAAATTCTGGTAGATCTATACGTCTTATTACTTAGTTGAAGCAGTTAGTAACTAAAGATTATTTTTAATTTTTTAATATCCTGGGTAAAATTTGAGTATAATATTGTATCTTAATGCCCACCATGGTGGCTACCAAGAAATTGACTTTCATTCATAATGACCCCCAAAATAAATTCGATTCACGTCACGCCTGTGTTTCGGCTTCCGACTACGCGACACAATGCTTTTACTTTTACGAAAAAAATATCCAAATATCACGTATTAATAATTTGACCGTCATTAAGCCAAACGTGTGACGAGTTGGCGCCAGATTTTTATTGTACCTCGTCGTTAGCGACATAATATCGTATCCGACGTGATCCGTATTGTAATGAAGCACTTAGGAAGAAAATATAACATAATGTTATTAGTTATTACATAATGTTTAACTTTTCCTAATTGTACGATATAGAAATTGCAGGTTTTTCAGCGGTAGGTGAAAAGTTATAGGTTAAAGCTAGTAAAAGCTTCTTTTCTTTTTAAAATAGGTTGTTTTAATGAGTAAATGATAAAAAATCGATATTAAATTGAATTTTTAAATATTGAAAATAATTTTCAACAGTTAAATTCAAACATCAATTATTTTGTATTTTCAATTATTTTGTAACAGCTTAGATATCTAGGTGGTGTCTCACTAGGCTTTATCTATTTTATTTATTTTTATTTAATCTTAAAGCAAATCATTGAAATAAATTACTTTATATAGGCTTGTTAACCTATTCTCTTGCAGATTAATGTAAATGAGATTGTTTTCAGATTAAGATTAAGATTAGCCGAGATTTAATTACATTTTGATAAAAAATATTAGAACTAGTTTGTAATTAAAAGGCTGTCTAGTTTTCCAAAGGAGATGGAAATGTTTAGGATTTCTTTGTTGGCTATAATTTGCATTCCGAATATTTTTTAACTTTACAAAATAAATTGTTACAAGTATTTTAAATTAAGAAGAAACTTTAGTATAACTTACGGGCGAATATTAAAGAGCAACGAAAATTCTAAATGACAATTGACAACATGACAACAGATATTTTATCTGTATCTGTTTTGATTAAAATATAGCTGATCGTTTTATATATTATAATTTTTACAAATGTTCATTTACAAGTTCTTGGTATACATTAGATAATAACAATATTCATGCAAGACACACTTTAAAATATTACTCATTATCTTAAACCTTAATTAGGAAAAAATCTAATAGACAGGGCGTAACAAAACTGTATAATAGGACTAAGATTGTTATTAATACTTTTCTAAGGCCCACTTGCGCCAATCTGGGTTAAAGTTAACTCTGAGTTAAACATCATGTCATATCTGTCACTCACCAAGTCAGTGATAGAGATGACATGATGTTTAACTCAGAGTTAACTTTAACCCAGATTGGCGCAAGTGGGCCTTAGCTGTCTAGATTTTTGTCATAGTGATTAAATCGTATAGGCCAATATAAAACTATTTTATGGGCAATAAATGGTGATAAAATAATAAAAATAAATATTTACAGTATATTTGATTCAGTTATTTTTCTTAAAAGCTTTTGGAATAGCTTCCTAATTATAATTAGAAATGAATATTAATTTATATTCGATTAAAATAGACCATCCATGAAATGGGTCATTATTCTTTTGACATCTGAAATATTTTCTTCGTTGTTTGTTTCGCATTTTTATTATTATTTGAAATGATTACTATAACGATGCGATAGAATAAAAAACCAAGTGCGAGTAGGACTCGCGCACGAAGGGTTCCGTACCATTATAGAGAAAAAGTTGTGTATTTTTTTTGTATGGGAGCCCCCCTTAATTATTTATATTATTTAAATTTTATTAATAATTAATAAATGATAAATACAGGTGAGTATTTTGTATATATTTCAAGTGCCTACCTGTTGTCATTATTGATACCGAGCAAAAAATTGAAAAATCACGTTTGTTGTATAGGAGCCCCCCTTAAATATTTAATTTATTTTGTTGTTATAGCGATAACAGAAATACATAATCTGTGAAAATTTCAACTCTCTAGCTATTACCGTTCTTGAGTTACAACCTGGAGACAGACGGACAGACCAGACAGAGAATAGGTTCCCGTTTTTACCCTTTGGGTACGGAACCCTAAAAAGGTGTGTCTGTATAGTGTATAGATATAGGTAGTAGAAGTTACGCGTACATGAGTTTTTTGATAAAATTGGTCATCATATATAATATAATTATAAATAACATGTACATTAGTTTTCTATACTTACTAGCTTACTATTAGCTGAAATGGAAAAATAATCCAAATAATAATATATAAGAAATATAAGTTGATTGTGTTATCAAATTTGGAATACCTGCATAGTTGAAACTAGGTATACAATATAGCCAAGTTTGTGAGCACGCGATTACTACAGCCCAGCGCGGTGATTGGAGGAGAGCGTAGGCATTCTAAATCTAAGCACTAAACGAACGAACCAATAGCAGCTAGTATTGCGACAATAGTCAGTCTAGAATACGCCTAGTCGCCTTTTGTGTATTAGATCAGTGGTTCTTAACCTTTTAGTTATGAAGGACCATTTTACCAAATGTCTGTCTTGCCGGGGATCATTCTTAAGGCTCAACATCTTAAAGTCTAAGACATTCTTGGTAGTTTCGCAAAATAACATTAAAAATGAGAAAATTTATGACATTTTGAAGAACTTGAAAGATAAAACGGACCACCTGATGTTAAGTGCTACTGCCGCCCGTAGAGATGGTCTACAGCACCACCACAAATACGCGCAATGGTTGGTACGAGTACATGAAAAATTGATAAAATCATTTTTTTATTTATACATTATCTCTGTATTGGCCATAAATTATATACATAAATAAAAAGCCAGGGAATTTCATACGTCTTCTTTTTACGTTACCATATCCTTTATATCATTTCCAAATGTTTTGACTAAGGTACAGAACCTGAAAGATCGAACTTGCTCTGAGGTCAAAAATAGAAAAACACAAGTCAATGCACGATTGCTACAAATAAGAGTTGAGATTAATTTAACATTTTATTTTTAATTTTGAATCAATAATAATAATATATAAATATTTACAACATTGTGCTGTTTATAATGTACTGTTAAATTATTTAATTGAACATTAATTTCCACCAAGAAGTTCCACCATTGAACATCATTATAATGTACTGCGGTCTGTGAATACTAGATTACTAGCCTTGTTTGATTTTCATTGATTGGTTATAATTTATAAAGAAATGGTTAGCACTACCCAATAATAAAATATTGGGCAATGCTACCATACTATTTATAATAATATATCGACCTATAATCAAATCTCTTCCAGAAAATATATTGGCACTTTCTCATCCTAATAGGTTCCAGAGACACTTTTTCCACATCAATAACATCTCTTAATCTACCTACTGATTTGAAACACAAATTCGAGTGTACAGTCGCGTGGCTACCCGCTATCACGGCTACCAGTGCTAGAGGAGCTATAAATTACACGAATTATACGCTGCAGCGGCTACATAGCGTTCAAATTTATTTCACATCCTTACTAACATTATGCCGATAACATAAGGTTAACTTTCAAACAAATCCTCAGGTAAAATAGCCGTGAACGGTGTCTACGTGCGCGCGTGATATATTGTGAATAGCGGCCGCGCCAGTGTCAGCCGTGGTGTCAACGACGCAAAATTATACACTTATAGCTTTGTGCACATCGAGATTGTACGTTGCAAGAGCCAAGAACATTCTCTACAAAATACGTAGTACAAGAAGATGCGTCTTAAGCTATTTACATAATACATAATATTATGTCCGCAATCCAAAACCAACTCTAATTAGTCTAAACCCTAAAGATTCATCAAAAAATGTAATGAATCATAGGACAATTTCATCGCTAATTCTTGTATTATTTTCGAATGCATTATGTCAAAAAAGATTTTCACTATTTCCACTTGTATACAATACAAGATATATTCAGTGTGGCCATTTTATAGAATCATCATCCGAAGCTTTATCATCTCCAAAGCTTTTTTGAAACTTCCAAGTTCCACAATTAATCTAGCATTCGTAGCCATATACATCGCTGGCGCCAACTAACTAATAAGCTTAGCTATACGGCATAAATATGCGCTCTTTTATTTTTGATTCTTTGGTTACTGATAGGCTTCTAGATAAATACATTCTTGCGGGAATAAACTTTATAAGAGTTAGCGCAATGTTAAGGTCCGTTGTGGTTGACACTCGAAATCTATCTGTGTCTGATCTCGCCGTTTTATCTTTTAAATCATTTGTATCTTTGCATTTATTCGTACATAAAACAAAATATTTCTTAAAATAAATTAATGCCATCGTTAAATCTGTTCATAATATGGCTTTACCTCGGACCTACGTGCAAAATAAATTTATATTAAGAACGACAACACATATAGGCGAGTTCCCTACATAATATAAGAAATATTTTTTGTTTTTATTTGTAGTCTGTGTAGGACTAACTTAACCTAACTATTATTTACATCAACTTACAACTTATTTCATGTAAGTAGATTAAAAAGGATTGTGACTTAACAGTAAACACACAAAGAAAATTAGCCATTAAAGCATTAAAGTATCAAGTTGGAAGGCCGGTATTATATCAGATGTAATTAAGCAAATCCGTTGAACAAATCATACCCTCAATCTACGTGGTTATTAAAAATGTCAATAAATTCGTCGAATGACAACGTAATTGTAATGAAGGCTTCGAAGGTATCTGCATAATCAAAGAGCTCGATAACGGAGGTCCGTTCCTGCTCCATTAACCGCCCGACTTAATAATACAATTAAATTATAATTTAACTTCCAAATTACATATTGTCTAAAGACGTCATATTTCATACATCAAGTCGAGCGTATGAAGCATATGGATGAAGTAATAAAGTGCATGCAATATTTAACTTCTTTTTTAATTTTTATATCTGTTTAGTCAATTTGCCATCACAGTAATTATAATACTCGTAATATTGGTACAAAAAAATTAAGTTAAACATGTCAGTTGTTACTTAACGAAAACTATTTTCGAATCTTTCGATGAAATAAATCTGATTATGAATTAAAATTAAGGGTAAAATTATTGTATAAATATTATTTTCTAACTTCATTGTGACATCAAGCTATGGAAAAATGACTTATATATTTTATGACTATAAGAGACATTAAGTCATAAGAATCATATGTAGAACTTATATAATTATATACTTACTTACCTAAATATACTATAATTATATTTGTGACTATATCTACGTATTATTCTTATTAATTTGATATTATGCATCGCGTGGACCAAAGGTAAGCTTTCAACTTGATAGTTTATTAAAAAGAAGCAGCTACATAATATTATGTAAGATTGCCATCTATGGAAGGGTGGGGAAACTAACATGAGGGGTTGACGCTGTCATTAATATACATCGATCGAAAAGCGACATCTGTTAGACGCGTTACATAATAATATTATGTTAGTCGATAGTCTAGATTCCTATAAGAATTTCTAATAAGAAACATTTTGTCGCTCCTAATTGGTTAAAAAGCAAAACAGAATTTCGAATTAGAATTAGAAATTCCCATTTGAAACTCAAAATACGAAGCATTGGGATGTGTTTTTTTGAGTTTGTGGCAAACATTAATTTTATTATTAATCTAGAATCTAGATCACTAAAAATATAAAAAAAATCTTTTGACATTGTTATAATATTGCGAAAACTGTAATAAACGCCATCTATATGTGATAAGCAGAACTATTTTAGGGGATGATCATAGAATAAAAACATCAGCAAGCTCGTTTCAAGCTACTGAGGAGTAAATAAACACTTTCAAACAATCAGATATAAAAGCTTTACAAGATTGATAGCATAAAATAATGTTGATCTACGCATCGTACTACGTAGGTGATAAAGTTTACTTTATGAATTTTCACCTGTCAATCAATCTAAATTGCGCTTAAAACGCGTTAATTTAATATTCAGAGATGGATAATCGAGTGCTTGGAGTTCAATAATTTTATAAATGAACGATTCGAGTCGTGAAGATTAAAAGAATAGATAGCACGTCATCTTTTAATCTTAATCTAGTTTTACTCTAGAAGAGTCTAGCTAGACAGTACACTGAGCTTGACATCTCGATCGAAAAATGAGCTTGCTGCTTGACATCTGAATCGAAAAAGGTTTTCGAGTGATTTCAGTTTCAAATTTCTGAACTCCGAAATTTTACGTGAAATTGTGTCGTTTTCGTCACGTGCCGAACGCTCGAGAACGGTGTCGCACGCCCAGCGCACGCGCACCTGCCAACCTGCCGCAGCGACGTTCGGCCTTCATTTACCTCCGATAGCAGCTTTACACCGATCACTTAAGGATCACTCTCACAAACCCCAAAGTAAAATAACTCTGAACGGCTAAATTCAGACGTGCACAAATAAAATTACCACCAAGCTCATATTTACAAATTTAAAAATTAACTTCATAACTTAAAACTCGTCACGTTAACTCCCAACATGAAATGCTCCTACAATAATAATAATTATTGTGTTACTTTGTATGTTAATACTGTACTAATTATGAACTTTGGAAGTGTAAGATTTCAGGGAAAAGGGTCTTAAAAAAATTAAGGCAAGTTGCATAATTTTTCGATATTACTAAGAATTCTAGTTGGATAATGACAAAATAGACAGGAACAATATTCGAATTAGTCACTTCACCACATCACAGCCTCAAACACCTGCCTGAAAGCTCGTAGATTATGAAGCTTTTAAGCGAAGCTTTAATAGCTTTAAAGTTTAATCCCTAGCTATTTTGCGTCAAAGATTAATGTTATGGTGTATAATAAGGTACAATTTATTAATAGTGCCAATTTTGTTTTAAAGAAATTCTAAAATTTTCCTATAAACTTTTTTTGCTATTACAGCTTTCCATAAAAGCCTGGTAATATGACACATAGCTAGTTTACATGCATAATCGCAACCTCAAATCTTTTACAGCGTCCATTGAACATAATGAGTCTCGAATAGATACAAAACAACTTTCCTTCCGAACAAGGTAATGGATAATAATTATGTGCAACAACGTGCACAATAGCCGCGGCGAGTAGTCCGATGAGTCTATGGCATAATAAGAGCCGGCGTATTTTGATCGGCGCTCTACAAGTAGCTGGCGGCGGCGCGGCGCAGCGGGGAGGGGGTCTATAGGCCCGTGCTTGCGCGCGCGCACGGCACGCGCCCCACCGCCGCGCCTCGCCGCGCTACTTAGTGACGGGGGTGTGCGCCACCTCCGCCAATCCACCGCCGACCTCCGCGGCACGCACACGCGCGCTCGTCTCCGTTTTATCGACTACTATTTACGCGATGCCGATGGCGGCCGTCCACCCCTATCAGAATCTCGGTGTTAGCCAAAAACTCACTCAGCTCCAGACCGTGCCCCGTCGTCTGGCGCCAGCCCCCGTCGACACGAACCGATGCAAGAAAAAGACCTATCTCCAGACTTACCCGAGTCAGCCCGCCTCAGTGGCCCGGAGGAACGCGAGAGAAAGGAACAGAGTGAAACAAGTTAACAATGGATTTGCTGCCCTCCGCCAACACATTCCCTCGGCCGTCACCGCGGCTCTCGCTGGAGGGAGAGGGTCGTCCCGCAAGCTGAGCAAAGTCGACACTCTGAGGCTGGCCGTCGAGTACATCAGGAGCTTGAAGAGGTTGCTGGACGAGAGCGACGAGGGATGTTCGGAGTCGCAGATGGGCCTGGGCTTGGTGTCGAACGGCCCGCAGACTCCGCCATCCTCCGAGGAGTCGCACTCGCCGGCGCCTTCCCTCGTGTCGGAGGGTTCGATCGGACAGAACTGCCACGACACCTACGAGCCCATGAGCCCGGAAGACGAGGAGCTGCTCGACGCGATATCGTGGTGGCAGCAGCAATGACCTGAGGTAAGCTTTCCACTATAATTCATTTCATTTTAACTATACATATTTTCATATCGACTAAACCGTACCAGTTAAATATCATATTGAATTGTCTGTAACGAGTAAAATATTATTTAACTCTAATTTAAAATTGAAAAAAAATATTTGAAATGGGAAATACTATTGATTAATTTTTTTTCTCGTGTGCCTTAACTTGAATTTTATCGTTTATTTCCGATAAGAGCAAGGTTAAATTTAACTTCAAATAGATAAGATAGATTGATGATCTTGAACGAATCCTTTGGTATCGATAAAAGCTTTCGTGTTGACAAAATTGGTATTGAGTATTAGGTACTGATATCATTTTATTTACTTTTGTCGCGACTTTATTTACAATATGTATAACCTTGAATAATTCGGGACGTAACCAGCGAACTTTATAATATATAATATCGTACTGAATAAAATCGGCGTAGGAGCAAAAACTCAGGTATAAAAAACATAACTAAGCTTTTTGTCCTATTCGTTAGTCACGGTTACCTACCGGGTCAGGTCTATGCTTTTATATTGCACGATTCCAAAGAAGATTTAAAGCCCTTTGGCTTATGAGCCAAAAAGTAAACACGATCTATTATAGTTGCGCACTGAATCGTCCTATTCACTATCTACTCATTGTTCAATCACATCACAAAAGAATATTGCACAAAAGCAAAATCCGAAATGTCCTTTGATAATATTTTTTAACACCGACGTGGGTGCAGGTTATATTATTTTGTCCGCATACTTAAAATTTTATATGGAACCAGCTCTATATTTTTATAGTACTAGCAGGGCATCGATTACTTCTAACGAACTCGGGCGCCGCAGCTCCTACTTAAGTCACACACAAAAAGTGGTCAATATTACAAAATAACATGATAGAGAATTGCTCTGATTTTCTACAAGTGGAAACAGGTTTCTCAATATTCCCTCTTATATTGGTTTTATCTCGCATCTACACGATGTATCCGGTCAATAAGGGTTGTCAACGCACGTTTAGCCATATGGTCCTTCACGGGAATTGCATAAAATTTGTTAGCGCCATCGAAAAGTTTCGTGAAAAAACACTTTGTCGGCGATTAATTTATCGTGCCGGAAGTCGAAATCTCAAGAGGAAATATGGGGCTGGGGGAAGCACACGTGTTACAATATTTGCTACGCAAACATCTGGTTGCGTCAGTCTAATTTAAATGGAAATATTGCAGGTCCTCGATCATAGGTGGACTCGCAAACGTGAACTTTATTAACGGGACTTTTCTTTTTTCTCAGGTACCGTGATTTATGGCGATGGAATTGCAGCCATTACGCGGCTTGTTGATTGTGAAAAAAAACGAGTATTCGCTTCAAGAAGTACCCGAACGCTCGAACGACAGAGTCTCAGAGAGAACCTCTAATTAAGCGCAATCAGTATATTCCTAATGAGAGGGGATAATGGTAGAGTGTAACGACGCCAAGGAGCATTCCTGCGATTGAACGACGATCGAACATTCTGCTTACATTTCATACGTCAATGAAATAGCAACATCAAGACTGAAATGACTTTCATTGTTCCACTTAAGCATTTAGTTTACTTTAGAAGACTTAAATTCGCTGTGCCTTGTATAGCCTAATATTTTATGATAAGATTTTTAGACACGTTATTGTTATCTAGTCATTAGGTTTAAGTATTATAAGTATCTAAAGATTTATAAAATCTTAGTTTTAAGAATGCAATGTTAGCGGTTAGCAAAAAGTGTTGCGGTTTCGGATATGTCGAAGTAGATGTAATGTTTGTGCCTTTATTCTATAATATTGAAACAAAGACTATGATATAACATTAAGCAGCTTTTAGCACCCTAAGACAGATTCCTAATACTCTTAAGGCTAAGTACATAATTATATTGTTATAATTATAAGAAAAAGTTATTATTACACAACATCATCCACCGTCTTGGTTGTGAATACTAAATAAATTTAAATTCTTATTAATATGGTTTTTTTTCTGATTCTTTATGCCCACCCGAAATTTGAATTAGATCTATGAAAAACTACAAAAGAACTTTTTGTATCTATCAACATTATTGAGCATGAACCTTAAACGACAAAAAAAATTGGAAAATATAATATGAGTTCCTTATTCTCTATTTGAGCTATAAAAAAGAATAAAGTTGATTTTCCTACATAAACCAGAATCCTTAGATAAAAGTGTGTAGTAGCGCCGAGCGCGAGACCAATCATTTATCTAAGCCAGAATCATATAGAAAATTTCAATTCTTTTGTGAAAAAAAGTGCTAGTCAGTCACTTTATAACCTCACCTTTTCATCAATATGTCATTTAGATTTTTTAACCAAATCATAATATTATTAAAGCGATATTATTATGGCAACGTATAATGTATAATATTAGGATATTTTCAATTTCACCCACTTATAAACGCATTTAGTTTTATTTATTATCGGCAATAATTAAGGTGACATACAATATTTGACTTTAATTAATACACGCATATATTATTATACCATGATGTGTATTAAGTGAAATAACAAATGGCCAATTCATACTAAGTATATTAAATTTATACACCAGATGGTAAGTTGGAAGCAGACAAATATATCTGCGAATACCACATTTAAATCGGATCAGTAGTTTTCGTGTGATGCTGGAACAAACATACAGACAAACAGACAGACAAAAAAAATAACCACATTTTTGGCTTCTATAGCGATGTAGTGACACCCCCGCTTATTATTTTTTGAATATCTTTAATGTACAGAATTTTTATTTCTACAGTTTTATTAAACAAGGGAGGGATGATAAGTAACTAGCCTAATACTACACTTAACTTTCCGTGATAAAATTAATTTCATTTTTCGATATTATAGTCTCTGTGAACCTCTTTTCACTTGCTCTGTCTTAGTTATAAAGGCAGTAATGCCTTTTATAAAATGATTTTTTTCAAGGCCTTCAAAATACTCCTCTACAACGGCTGTGACTTCATCATTTGCGGCAAATTTCTGTCCGTCCAAAAAAGTTTTGAGCTTAGGGAATTAATAGAAGTCTGATGGCGCTAGATCAGGCGAATAAGGTGGGTGGGGCAGCAAATCATACTTTAATTCACTGATTCGCGCTCTTTAATTATTTTTTGATCATGCGTAAGCAATCGTGGCACTTAACGGGCCGGTAACTTTTTCATATTTAATTCCTCACTTAGGATATGTTGTATCCGTCCCTTTGAGATACCTATAGTGTCTTCTATTTCAGATAACTTCAATCGTCGGTCTGCTAAAACCGTAACATGTACTTTCACGACCATTTCCGGAGTTATGTCGCTTTTTGGACGTCCAGGCGGGTTTCATCTTTGACACGTATATATATACGACCGCGTTTAAACTCTGGTACCTAGTTTTTTACTGTGGCATAAGAAGAAGCAGATTCACCCAAAACATTTTTTAATTCATCATAGATATTATCTCTCCCCTTTATCCCCTTCATATTATGAGGAAACTTTATCACAGCTCTTTGTTCAATTTTATCTACATTCAAAACAGTTGCCGAAGTTTACTTTCAAATGATAAAAAATTAATAAAATTTTCACGCCACCAAATTCAAATTTAGAACACAGGTGGCCAGACACGAATTTTAAAATGACAATAAATACATATTTTTAATTTTAACATTTTAAATAGCAGAGGCTAGTTACTTCTCATCCCACCCTCGTGTGTATAGATTAAAATATGTTATATTTTCATATTCATAATATTAAATCAAGTCTCATTATTAGTAAGAATCTGATTCACGATAACAGTTTAAATCATGAACCGCTACGTCTTGTGACGTCAGTCTCTACTAGTCAGTTTTTATGATATCCTAATTTTCCTGATGTGATAAAATAGGCTTATAAATCATAAGCACCACTACTGAACTACGAAATTGTAGTTGGTGTAATTATGTCGCAATAAATCTTCGAATGTAATTTATTACACTTTGAATTTATTGAGCGTCGCGTCGCCGCAAAAATAGTAGGCTCGGCCAGTTCGCGATAGCAGTTAGGCTACAATAAAAAGGCAGCAGGCGAAATTATACAGGACGTCCTCGATCATGTTACAATTTGGTGAAAAAATAAATAGGGCTTCCAGTATAATATTAATTTGAAAGACAATTTGGGGCTCAGCGATCACGTCGTCACTGAATCGAAGCGCAATAGTAATTTTTGATAATGAATGAGAAGGGAAGGCTGAGGGATACGTCGTCTTTGTCGTTAGCGAACCCGACTGCACACCTGAATATTCGCGAACCACCACGCGTCTCATTAATTCTCCTTATATTAATTGTCGGTCGCTCGGCAATGCTGCATCCCCTTACATCGAGGCGGCTTTTTATGTTGCATTTCTAGTTTGGATAACTAGTTGTGCCATGTATGAAATGAACAATCGACAGGGGCGATCATTTGATGTGCATGCTTCAAATGGGACGCCTGTAATTTTGCCGTATACAACTTAACCAGTCGAGTCGTAAGTGGCTTCAATTACCATTTTCTCGAGACGCGGCCCAGCCAGCTATAAATTTAAAAGACGGTATAGCCGTGTACGACATTGGTCTAGTCACTAGTGTAATCTATTTCAAATTATATTTTCTTCTTGAAGCAACAATTAAAAAAGTGAATCGAGAATTTATATTATATATGATACAAGATAACAAATAAGTTATGCGCATCTTGATTCTTGGAGCATCTCTATAGTCTATGGAATGGTAGAGTATTGAAAAACGCAGAATCGTGCTGTAGTGATAATATTATATTAGTATTTACTTGTAAAGACAGAAAATAAGTTATTTTCTAAAAGTATTATTAACTAATAATTAACTAAAAGTATCCCAATAATAATCGTAGAATTAACAAGATCAAATATTAAAATAAAGAAATTTAGATAATAAGGCCTACTTGCGCAGATCTGAGTTAAAGTTAACTCTGAGTTAAACATCATGTCATCTGTATCACTCACCAAGTGAGTGATACAGATGACATAATGTTTTAGTTAACTTTAACCCAGATCTACGCGGCAAGTCAGGCTAAGAGGCATAAATTAATTACAATAACAATTAATTATTATTGCGTGTGACTCGTGGCCGCTCGGCTAAGCTCGGGTAGGCTCGAGAGCTTTCGGTCGGGCGGGCACGCGACGCGCGCGCGCTCGCTGGCCGCTCGCCGCTAGGCAGCTGCCCGGCGCGATGCCGATGCCCACTGCCCAATAGGGTTGCCAAAATATACCAAGTAAAGAATTTCCAAAAAGTGAGAATTCTGAAGACGATCGGAAATAAATTGAATTATTATTAGATTTTTATGTGATTAAAACTAACTAACACTAATAAAAAGGATTTTGACATTTTATTCTCATCATTAGGTATATTTTTTGTCGTTCGCTAGCTGTCAACATTGACATATTTTTGGGATCTATGTATAGCGCATTTGACGGATTTATTCATTGGAACATTTAAAATACAAAAATATTATATTATTATCCACATAATATTATGCATTTAAATTCATCGATGTAATTGAATATAATTAAATAAAAAAATACCATCCTCATCACCTTGATGAGTGGCAGTCTTCCACAGTGCGATTTTCGCGTAACTTTCTGCCGCGTACTGTAAAACTCTGGAACGAACTGTCACCAGCAGTATTTCTGGACCTATATGACCTGCAAACCTTCAAGAAAAGAGCGTATTCCCTCTTAAAAGGCCGGCAACGCACCTGCAGCTCTTCGGATATTGCGAGTGTCCATGGGCGACGGTAGTTGCTTACCATCAGGTGACCCGTTTGCTCGTTTGCCCCCTTATTTAATAAAAAAAAATAAGTACTCGTCAAATTTTTAGGTGATAGGTTAGCATTGGCAACCCTTCTCGCAAGTCGCTTGCTCAGAAAACGATTATTTTCGAGAGCAAAAAATGCATATTAATTAACTTCGGTTCCAATTTATTTGGAACGTATATATCTTAGACCGAGATTAGCATACGTGACATGTCATTTTTAAAACGACACGCGAAATACTAGAGATTGCTCTTTAATGGAAATTGCTTCGTATCAAATTTATTTGATACCTTTTAATTAGGTATTTATTCTTTTATTACTTTGATTTGGTGTTCTATGCTAAATGAGAAATAGTGACAAATACTCACAGACGAATACATAGCCTTCTTCGTTTTCGAAGCCGGTTAAAAATGAACATTCAATAGGCAATACTTTTACTCAACTGTTAGCAATAAGCGGTATAAAGTTTAACAAAGCTTTGCCCTTGGCCGAGTGTATACAGTTCCCTCTCAACAAACGCATGACCTATATCATTCAGCCCGGGTTATTTTGGGCCTACACTCGACCAACGCAAATTGGCTACCTGGCATAAAACGATAGTTATAAACCGAGTTTATAGTCAGTACGCGTAATGAGTAGGTAGGCCTGTAGATTTAAATACATTTGAGTATCTGCCAGATACGTATATGCATTAGTAATAACTTAATAGTAACTTTTTATTATTAAAATATAGATGTACTAGGTGCCTTTAAAAATAATCGCTAGGTGCTACGGAATACCCTTACGTAATTTAAAAAAGTAAAATTGCAGTTCCCTCACTCTAAATATTTATTAGAGGAATTTGGAGTATAAATTAAAACATTTATATGCAAATCTAATATAATATACAATCCCGTAACTTTGATTGAAAACCAGCATGTAAATCGTATCTAGTTGCGATATATGCGTTACGAGCTTTTTCCCGCGGCTTCGCTCGCGTTAAGAAGTATTATTAATTATTATATACAAACTTTCATCCCCTATTTTAACCCCTTGGGGTTGGAATTTATCAAAATTCTTTCTTAGCGGATGCCTATGTCATAACATCTACCTGCATGCCAAATTTCAGCCCGATCCGTCCACTGGTTTGGGCTGTGCGTTGATAGATCACCATGTCAGCCCTAGTCACCTTTGAGTTTTATATATTTAGATATCTAGGCAGAGTCGAGTAGTAGAGCCGCTTTGGAGTCAAAACCTTAAAACACAATAAAAACTTTTTGTCAACAGGTCGTCACTGCTTTTAAGAAATGACAAGGACAATGACCATATTGTAAGTAAGTAACTCTTCAATTATTTATGTAACATTAATTCAATATTAAATTGTAGCAATTTACATATAATATGTAGATACAGCTACATAATTATTACAACTCCTATTCCACGTGGCCTATTTTTAAAAAATGCCTCCACCAGGGCTGTCAGTTCCCACATTTTTGGCTCGGACTATGAAATTTTTCAATTGAGTCCTCGTGCAATAAATTAACGGACTGCTATAAAGTTTTTAGGGATCGGTAGCAGGTAGCCCGTTTTAAAAATATTTTGGATTTCTCCACCGAAATAATGATACTTGCAGGAAAGGTGCAACTTCCCACAAATGTCTCCGTTGAGGGTCTTCTTAATTACGCACACAAACAAAATGCTCATTAACCTTTTTGTTAATCTAATCCAAATTTGTTTTAAATCGTTTTAATATTTTTAAACGCAATTTCAATCAAGTTGACTTGCGCTTGATTGAGATTGCAGCCGTAATTGTGTAGAAAATCTGAGCATTGACATTTTTAGTCAAGAAATGAATGGAGATATCGGGCACTAAAATATTACGTAAGTACTTACATTTTTAGATTGGGTATTTATCATTAAATGCGTTTGCTTGTATTTCATTTAGTTTGCACAAAGCCGATGATATTATACTTAGTATGAAAACAAAGATTAGACTTCGAACTATATCCGTCATGGACCATTCCATTATAATTTAGTCCATAGATTTGTTAATGTTAACAAAGTTCGTTAGTTCATTAGTTATTGCACATTAATTTGGTCGAGATGCAATTCTTATTTTACTTTTACAGTATTATTGGAATGAGCTTAATAAAAGTGTACTTTGATTCAGCTTATTCCTACAGAAAATAAGTAAGCTGAAGTTGCTCCATGGATGTCTGTCTCGGGAGTTATCGGCTTAACTCAAAGCGTCGTATCGCGCTATTCAAATAATTAGGCTCGATACCGGCATGAGGCATCGGACATTGAATTAAACTACATAAAAATCGTTCGAATCGTCGGTGCAAAAACATGAGCCATCGTGATGTATCGAGACGCTCATAAAATACCATATAGCCGGCGTGTAAAGCCTTATAGTGATGTAAACATGGTTACCCACCTGCGAATGTTGCAAATTTTTCCATATGTAAACAATTTGGCTGCATAAATTGCTACACCAAATCGGGAATTGTGATTTATACGCTGCAAGTATAAATGGAAACAAAACTGATCATAAATTGTACGCGTCGTTTTAATTGGATTAGCCTTAAACAAAAGTTTTGAAAAAGTCTACCATGACTTCTGTTTATCAGCGATGAATATTGCATTTGTAATAATGAAAGTAAAATATTTTATTTTAAAAGTGACAATTGTTATGAAATTTATTTTTAAATAAAATATAATACATATAGATATTTTCCCGCATTTGGTAACATATTTCGATAACTAAGCTATGTAATACATAATATTGTATTATTGAATATTGATAAATATTGCGTTCATAATAAAATATTTAAGTCTAAAAATACCGCGATAACTAATTGTAGAAAACAATAATTTTAATGAGGGCTTCACGGACTCTACAAAATAATAATAGTGACAAAAGAAAAACTAATACTGAACTCTTACAACTTACTCTAATAACTACTTACAATTAATATTTCAAAAGAAAGGCTTTGAAATATATTTAGTGCTGATACATTCCATTATTAATATTTAATTTCAATATCAATGAGAATATTTCGATGAAATTTTGGTTGAAAGACTGTAGATGATCATAGAGACAATTGTGTTCTAAAATTTTGTCATCATCAGATTACTCATTACTTCAAAAGTTTTACTTTATTATATCTTTTGAACATTTTTAATGAATAATTAATACTACGATTCAAAATTACCTACAATTTTATAACGATAATAAAAGTACCTATAGCTTCACGTCCATAGATTGAACCATACAGATAAGTTTTATGTCAAGACTCAAGAGTAACTCTTGCTCAATTCTAGGCTTTTCAATTCTTAACAACATACTTAAAAACACATTAAAATTATATCTTTAATTTATTAGTGTTTTAATATGTGCGTGAAATCTTAATTCATTAATAAAAATTATTTACTTGAGATAACTTTATAGATCCGTATAAAAAAAGTAAATTATAATTCGTAAAATAAATTTCTTATCCTGTTCTGAGGTAGCTCAAGTTAACGAACATTTTATTTCACTAGTTATACTAGATGAAGCTGTGAACTTTAATCGTTGCGCAGAAATAATCTCGCGAGAGCCATTCATTTTTCCATCTCAGAAACACGTCCATTTTTTGATACGAACTTGAACAAACATACTTTCTCATTGACGTATAATATGTATGGGTTTATTATTATAATTACAGAACCTTAAGAAGTAAAAAATCAATTACTTTACTTTAGATTGAATAAATAGTGTACTCGTACCTACGTAGGTGTATAAAATGCATCTTGATGTGACAAGCAATAACTAATAATTGTTTTTCTGCAAATTTTGCTGTTTCCTTACAGTATTTTCATCAATATTCAACAATGTTCTGTAGCCTAATTAAAATGTATATACCTACTAAAGATTTTATTGTACGCTAAGCGAATGTGTAAAATTGTAGATTACCAAAAATATAAAACACTAGATAAAGAATCGAATCAAACGTATAAAGTTCATCGCTCCTACCAGGTGGAGTGACAGCAAACATTGATTTATCAATATGGAAGAAATTACGTTATGGTATCTGATCCTATAGAACTGACCTAGCATAATGCGCCGTAGATTACAGCTATTACATTATCAATGAAGCCTATTTAAATTCTATTATCGATTGTTATGACTTCGATAAATATTTTAACAGGCATCATTCTTATCGAGATCGTCGGTAACGTTTGCCGCATTCTTTAACTTTCTTTTCTGTAATAGCATCATAAAAAGAAGTGTGTCACTTCATCTAGATCAGTATCTTCTAGATAGTCCCAAATCTTCTCTCATCTATCTCTATATTCCGGTTGTTACCTTCTATCCGATTCAATTTTGTCACCTCATAAAAGTGATTAGATTATTAAAATAAAAGAAAGTTAAACAATGAGAAGTGTTTATTTTATATCAGCTTAAAGTAATCTCTTTAGTATTAGTCTCGTGAATTTGTTTGCCAGTTAGTGAATATTAAATGTCAGAAAACAATTTATAGGTACTACAAAACAATTATAACATAAGTAATAACTTTAGTCTACTGCTTTTAGGTATAATAGCATGTCAATGTTTTAGTCCATACCATAAAAATAAATTCAGCCGTAGGTACTCAAAAAATAAAAAATAAAATATTACGAAATGAACATACATACAAACGTTCTCCCTTATAACGTTAGTATGATACAACTTCTCTATTACAACAAAAAACCAAAAACAAGAAACATGCTACCGGTTGATTCGTTAGAGTTAAGCTATCAAGGGTTGATTAAGGGTTAGTTATTTCTGAGCATACCCGTAGTCTCATGTCAATCAGTTGTTTCGCTCTAATGAACGTGGTCAAAAAACCCTCGTCTCCGGTGGTCTGTCACAGCGGATCGCTACCGGCCGTCATTACCCCGGTGACTTACAGGCTCGTTACTACAACTCCGTTACAGGTATCTTACCTGCAACATGGCATTTATGCAGACAACATAAGGACCACTGTTATAGATAATCCGAGGTAGAATTATTGCGAACGGGCTGTAGCACTATCAGATCGTGGACACGGAACCTGATAACGTTTAACGAATATTAGTTTTAAGTAAGAACTTACTGCTAATTTGAAGCGGGCCCTAATAAACAGTTAACCACCATAAAATCTGAATTGCTGTTTAGTAGTAAACATAAATTAATAGCGTACTTAACGTCACTTTAAAGTCCAGTTAAAGAAAGATAATGAACGTTCGAGCATCTCGCTCAAATCGGATATTGGCCTTTCGGAGTAGCCTAAATTTTCTCGAATGATGAGCAAGGTTAATAACAAATAATGACGACTGTATCAAAATTTGTAACCGTATCGGTCACGCATTTCGCCAACACAATAACCGGCCGACCGCCACTCAAAGGCGGTTAGCACTAATGAGATTGTAACCATTCATTACGAAAAAAACGAAAATCTCGCTCAAATCGAATTATCGTTAAAGAACAAATTAGATGCAAGCGCAGGGATAAGTCCACGCGAACACGCAACTCGTTAAACGAGGCGCACTCAAACTCACAATGGTACTTACAACAAAAGAGATGACCTTGAGACTTACGATATTTTTGTATTAATTGTCATTATTGTCGATAGCTATAGCATCACCTAGTGTGATGAAGAAGCTCATAAATTATGACTCTCATGTGTAGAGATTAGTACTATTAATCAAATTTTATCACGATTTCTCCCGAAAATATTCGGTACCAGTCAGATCATACAAAATACAGTAATTATAGCATAATATAATCATTATAAATCACGGCACAATTATTACGAACGTACTCACATTACACGTTGAATTATAATCTTGATTTAATAAATAGCTCTCGAATATTATTATGTTAAAGAGCATTATGCTCATAGGATTGTTCATTTATCAACACCTAACGAGGCGATAAAATGATCGCACGATAAAGACATTTACAAATACGTCGGACGAAAATAAGTGAGTCGTGCAATTTGTTAATACTTCGTGTACAAAGGTAGCGGCGCGGCGTACACCACTTGGCTTTTTAGTCGCACCTCAATATCTGACTTATCTTAGTCTTCAGCACCATCACATTTCATTTCAATAGCGCGATGATAATTATTAATTAATTTAATTGAATTCGTAATGCGTAATCGATCGTATGAAAAAGCTTTTATTTCACTTCATGTTTTATTTTTTACCGACTCTTAAATGTAGATACGGTTACGATGCAATTTTGCCGGTACTCCTTTGTAGTTTCATGTTTGCTGAAATTTAATTAAAATATTTTTTTCATTTACTTCTTTTGACACAAAACTATGCTTAGATATTATATATAGAGTAGCTATAGAGGTGCCCTGGTGACATATTCCTAAAGACATCGATGTCCTCTCTTTTACATCTTGGAAATTAAGGAACTAATATAGAACAATTTTACAATGTCATTGACATTCAAATTCAAGTTCTCAGATTGTATTGAAACCGCATCAATTGTCTGATAATTTTCTGTCTCATCGACTTGATCGGTACGGCACGAGCGAGGGAGGCACTGAACCAAAACTTAATATTGACTATTTCCTTCAACTGTAATTGTTTAGGACTCAAACGACTGCAGCTCGACGACTATAAAAATGTACTGTTAGAAAAAATATCGGTTTGACAGCAAATATAGCTACGGCTGTATTCTGAATGTATAAATAATCTGAACTAAACTGATTTTTTTAATAAAATTTGAATCTGAACAAGCCTTACAAACAAGTTGTTGTGAAATTTAAATTTAAACAAGTGCGAGTTTGATTCGCGCACGAAGAGTTCCGTACCACTGACCACTATAGAGCAAAGGAGGACAAAAATATACTTTTTGTATGGGTGATTTAATTGTTAATTTTATTTAAATTTTATTAATAATTATTAAAGTATGAATAAAATTAGGTATTTTGTGAACATTGCAGGGTGCTACGTTGTCATCATTTATACCGAGCAAAAAATGTTTAAAAAATCATGTTTGTTGTATGGGAGCCCCCCTCAAATATTTAATTTATTTCGTTTTAGTATATTTTGTTGTTACAGCGGCGAAAGAAACACATAATTTGTAAAATTTTGAACTCTCTGGCTGTTACCGTTCTTAAGCCTGGAGTCTTAGTAAAGTGTCCCGTTTTACCGTTAGGGTACCGAAGTCGGAACCCTAAAAATTGAAAATAAAATCATCATAACACTTATAAATTATTGTACCATTGAAAAATACATAATATAACATTATTGTGGTAGATTTTTAGGGTTCCGTACACCAAAGGGTAAAAACGGGACCCTATTACTGAGAGTCGATGTCGATGTCTGTCCGTCTGTCTCCAGGCTGTAACTCAGTAACCGCTATAGCTAGACTTCTGAAATTTTCATAGATTGTGTATTTCTGTTGCCGCTATAACAACAAATACTAAAAACAAAATAAACTTAATAGTTAAGGGGGGCTCCCGTCTCCCATATAACAATCGTGATTTTTTAGCCTTTTTTGCTCGCAATCAATTATGGCAACAGCTAGGCACTTGAGATTTTCATAATGGCCTTAATTATGTCTACTTTAATATTTATTAATAATAATATGTAAATTAAATAAAAGTTTGAGGGGCCTATTTTTCCTCTACTACTGGCACTTGGCCGATTTTTTCTTACTTACGTCACAGAATAGTATATTAGTTTAACAACTTACGTTAAGATTAAATCAAATTACAGCAGAGTAAAGTAGCTAATACGAATAATAAGTATTTTAAAAAGATAAAACCGACTTCAAAATTGTGAGTAACTGAGAATTAAAATTAAACACTACTGAACCGATTTTGATGAAACTTGCAGTTTTACCTAGTACAACAAGAAACATAATCATCAATCTCTTAAATACACTTTTGAAATTTGGCACATTTGTTCAGACTCTGATATAGACTAACATACACAAAAATTGGGCAGTTCTGGAAATATTACATACTTACGGGTTGAATTGATAACCTCATTTTTTAAGTCAGTTAATAAACTAATTGTTCTTCGCTAAAAAGGTATTCTCGATATACCCTCAGGTGTTATTAATATAACCAAATTAATATTCTTGTAATATTAATAGGAAATTACAATAACGATTAAGAGTTCTTTAGTTCTTTATTCTTCGTTAACATGACAGCGAGTTTATTGTGGTCTACCACGCAACTACATTAAGACACGGTAGTACGTGTCGGAGAATTAATTTGAATTGTTTAAAATTCATTACAGTTAAATACTGGATCTCATAACTCTCGTTAGAGTCGTATAAAATGAACTTTCTTTAAAAGGGTTACATTGGCATAAAATCTACGGAAAATACAAAAAATATTGAAGAATAGTTATCCCGGCAAACATTGTTTTGCCATCTATAGTATTTTTACTTCATCAGTTGATACAAAATCTTACCCCATCTTTAGTCCCTTTAAAGAGGAGTGGGGGATGTTATACACCTGATGTTACGTTAGGAAACACAGTAAATACTATGAATTAAGTCCATTAAAGAAAAAAGTTTGATACAAAATCTGACCCCCTCTTTGGTCCCCGTAGAGGGGTGAGGGGGGGAGGAATTCTATACACCACGTCATGTTAAGTTGGAAGAAGACAAAATATATTTATTATTATTATCTGCGAAAACCGTATGCAAATTGGAAGGCCCACTTGCACAGATCTGAGTTAAAGTTAACTCTGAGTTAAACATCATGTCATTTCTATCACTATTTGAAGTGAATGACAGATATGATTAACTCAGAGTTAACTTTAACTCAGATCTGCGCAAGTGGGGCAAGAACATCTCTTGAGAAAACCATAGATAATCGAGTGTGGCTCGAGCAATCAAAGTCTAATGGACAGTAGTCGCGTAACAAATCAGAATTATTGTTATGTCAATTTAAAAGAAATAAATCCTTCTCACGAATATTGATCTAATCGTTTATATTAATCAGTTAACACCAAAGGTATTCATAAACAAAACTATTAACTGAGATGTTGGTAAAATTAATTATGATACTATTACATTCTGCGGTACTCTACTGTTGATGGACCATCCGAAAAATTGATTCAATAATAGATATCGGCTAACTGCAACATTCGGTCGGGTGATGCCATAGCAATAATAATTATAAATTACCCGGCTAAATCACACAAGTCGCTTATCTGATTATTAGGCTGCGTTTCCACCAGAAATGTGTTGCGATTTGCGAGGAATGTGTTTTTGAGAACCAATAGAAGCGTTTCATTGACGTGACCTCACCATGACATCGCTCAGCAGTCAGCACGGCGATGCTATAATATTGGATCTTAAAAACACATTCCTCGCAAAACATATCTGGTGGAAACGCAGCCTTAATCCATTTAGCAACAGCATTTAGCAGCAGCAGATAGTATTATTTTATACATAAATCTAATAGGTTGGTTAATTAGGATTAAAAATCTCATCAATTTAATTGAAGCAGCGTATATTCTGAGAGATATCTTAATATAATACTTCCTGTTATGTAATCGTGGCTACCATTGGTATAATTAAATAATTAGTATTGAAACTATATAACCTCATCGGAAATTTGGAAAATGCTATGCTTATTGGAAATATCTTTATGAGGTAAGTAATCAAAATATTTTCATTAATGTGAAATCAAGCGGCCATGTTTGTTGGTGGTCCGAAAACAGCAGCTAGTGAGACTGATGTTATTACGTTGACGAATCGAACCGCAGTCCGCCCATAGCTATTACATTACCCGTTTTATTATAACATATTACAAAATTTTGAATTAATTATACCTCTACTATAACGCGTTAATGACTATGATATCTTGATTATGATCGATTCGAAATTTGGTAACTCAAAGCCTCTTTTATGAGATAAGTTTATACTCATATTATCAATTTTTATGGAATCATTGGAAATATTTCTTGATTTTCGTATTAACTTCCTGTATGTATATCTCTATTCTCTATACTTTATGTTATGCATTTCAGTATGTCAACTGCTGAAAATTAAGAAACGTAATGATAATTCACTCACTCAGCCCAGATTATGGCTAAGATTGATTTGACACAATCCGACCACAACGTTAGGCATCCATTATACGCTCATGCAAGCGACAGTCAATTCCGTCAATCATGAATTACGTTTGACTGATGGTGACTGATGGACTGAGGAGTGGTATTAGACGGTCACTCAATTCTCTTCAGTTTTATATCAGTCAAAACCAAAATTTTCAAAGGTAATAAATACGTCACAATTTTTTTTCCAATTTTGTCAGATGTCACACTCACTCAAAATTCGTGACTGATGGTTGCATGAAGCAAAAATCAAAATATCCAGATTTTTGTCAATCACCTTCATGCAACCGTCACATGCAGTCACGCTCTTACACGGTAAGTGCTGTGCCACAGTCATAGCTGTGACTGATTTCTTCTGACAGTCACTATGGTAATACTGACAGCAAAACCTACCGTGTAATGGATGCCTAAACCACCTTTCGAATCAGTTTCCCTGGTTCTTCATGTTTTTGAAGTAGTCGACTTTTCATCACTACTCTATCATTGGATGGTAACTTTCAATGAGCCGTTGATGCTGTAATATTTATCATCTGATAGACATAAAATAAAACGGTTTCCAAGTTTTTCTGGTAATTAAGAATTAAAATCATTAATATCCAGCGGAGCTTATTACCATACCGCATACGCAATATTTTATGCGTATTATTTATGGCAGATGAAATTTAGTAAAGTTAGAGACATAATTACATATTACCATGATACCTCTAATGAAATAAATTCTCTTACGACTTTATAAAAGTTATGAGATTTTAATGCTCCCATGATTCGGTCAATAGCACGCCAAATAAGATTAACAACTGGTTTAGGCGTACACATATTTTAGATAATCTATAATCTATCCTATTTTATATTATAAAATAAGCCTAATTAACAAGCCGGGTTTGAAGCTATTTACATATTTTTGTCCTGCAATGTAGCCAGACTAATATAATTTTATAAGATTTATTAAAATATGTATAATTTTTATATTATACATATTTTAATATTATTTTTATTAACTTAAAATGATTTAGTTGGATTTTCTAACTCATTGATATTTTATGCTATTATTTCTCACAATAAATTACCTCCTCAGCAAACTTTGTATTTTGTTGTAATTTATAGACCGGGAGACCAAAACTTTGGTTATGTTTGAAAACCTTAAAAATTCTGATAATACGAGCATTTTATTTCAGATATGGGGTCAGTAACGACGCGAGCGTACCGTTTCACGAGATATACAAAGAGCGATGTAAGTTTTAATTATGCCATTACTTTTAATTCACTTCGGGGCTCGGGCATTTCTCATAAAGTCGGCGTCACGAGGATGGTAGCGGTCACGCATGCGCACGATTAATTCAAGCCAATCAGGGGCTGATTACACGCATTAACACACCACAAACTAAACACTGCCGCTGCGTGCTCTCTACCCGCCGTTACATAATGTCCATTTTCATCCTCTCCTTCCATTTGTACCGGGGGCAGCCGGCATCATGTTTATGGGCGATATCATGCAATGTCACTACTCTGTGTGCCGGACTAATGATGTAAACACTGTCCCGCGGCTACCACTTGGTTTTACTGATCTTTCATTACTACTGGATTTATATTGGCATAAGCTGCAGATAGCGGTCGCTAATTTCGATACGAATAAATAACTATTAACGCTACCGAAGATATTGAAGTAATTACGACTGTGAGCTGTACTCGTATTTTGTGGAGATATTGATGGGTATCAGTCCAAAGAGGAAAATAGAATATCCATAAGTCTAAATGAATTCGAGTAATATAATGAATTATATTATATTCTTATCGATTATCATGAAAAGTATCAAAGAATAGATATTGTTAGATTTATGTTTAGTGTTAGATTTACGTTTAGTAAACCTTTGCCTATTTTTGACGTTACCTGTCAAATACGTCAACCAAGTGACAGTCGACGGTATAAAAACCGTACGCTGGCGATGCTCGCCCTCTAGTTGGCTGGCAGCGCTCGGATCGGTTACTCGACGTCACTCGGTATACGTGAGCCATTTTGTTTCCCATTTTGTTTCCCATTTCGTTTTCCATTTCGTTTTCCATTTTGTTTTCAATTTCGTTTTTCCTAATTGTCTAGAAACTGTGACCTAATTTAAGTTGTTTGAGAATTTACTTGCCCTTATTTGTAAGATTTAACGTTAAGATGTTTTTGTTCTAACTGAATCTGATAATTGTGTGAATAAAGATTAGTTTTGTATTTTTGGTATATTGGTTTCATTTATTTCCGCTTTTAATTGCTAAAATCAGAAGCGGGGATAAAGGATTCATTGCCCACACGCTTAGTGGAATTGTATTTTCTTTGTATCGCGAACAGCAAGTAATTCTCAAACTACCTTCATTTAGATTTTTTTTTCTCTTTTCTTTCTTTGTTTTGCTTATTTGTGTAGTGCATTAAAGTGTATTGTGTTAATACCGGTCTAATGCCGTGAAATGCGTGTCGTTCGCTAAATCAAAGTGGCTCGCGTAATCGGGATTCTTCCGGTCCTCGCGAGAAACGCTTGCGCAAGTGTCGCGGTAGTTGCAATAAATCGCGTTCGTATTCCCGTACAAGTAGAGATGATCGTTCACCGTATTATAGTACCGTCCGCCGTTCGCGTAGTATTTAGTACACGACGAGATAGAAAATCACGGAAATTTGGTCCGTCCGTCCGCCGCACTCGCATAATTATTTTGTTTCGAATTTTGATCCTTCTATTCTTCTAACGAGACGTGGTGCGAGGAAGTAGATCGTGCAAGGGAACTTAATGGCTGGTTTGATTACGAGTGCTTATCGCGCGTCGCAAATTGTTTAAAAAGTGATTCGAAAGTGTGGTTAGTAATATGCGTGACACACGTAGTGCTAATTCAAAATTTCCTTTGCGCTCGCCGAAGCCAGGTAACCACGATAGGGAAATTAAATGCTTTACTTGTAACCAACGAGGACATGTACAAAGTAGGAGATGGCATTGAGCTAGTCCGCAAAGTGCTTAGAACTTTAACTAATGCGGGGTTCTCTATAAATTCGCGCAAATGCAAATTTTTTTGTTACTGAGGTAGAATACCTTGGTAGGATTGTAAATGTAATGTTAGGATCAGGTATGACCGAGCCCACGAAAATTTGGGGCTTTCGTCAACACAAAACTTCCAGAGAATGTGAAACAACTGCGGCAACTGCTAACCTTGGCCGCGACTCCGCTTCTCATCAGGTAAATATTATTCAGGAACCTCGTAACTGGGCCCACCTCTCTACAAAGTGACGAGGAAACCTTGAACTTACCCCAGAAGTTGCAGTACGGCGCTCTGGATACGAATAGGTATGTTGCTCGTGATGATCCGGGTGGAAACCAACCACAGGAAAACTTCATGGGCGGATACACTGCGGAAGCTGCAGCTTGTCATTAACGTGACAAAACACAAAACTACCCAGACATCACTAATCTTCTTATAGGAATCGAAGCAGCTACCCCAGCCATGTCCTGGTCCGGGACGTTACTGTTGAGGGCCAGTCACTAAACGGGAGGCGCTCTGGGAACTCTCCAGAAGCAGAGCTCGAACTTCTGGAAAGAAATCAAACTGAACAAGATGGGCGTGACAATCAACAGTGAAAAGCAACACGCGAGTTTCGAATTGATGACCTTGTGTTCGTAATTAAAACTTCTCGGTATACTCCACAGGAAAGCTAGTCTCTGGGATGCGAGAACCCTACAAAGCAGTCGACATTCTGCCGAGTGGTCGCTGTTGGCGCCCTCTATGCGTGCGCCTGCGCAACTGCAAAGTTGCGAAACGTCGCGACTGCGGCGCCACGCGGTGGCGACACGTCGCGACCACAGCGCCACGCGGTGGCGACACGTCGCGACCACAGCGCCACGCGGTGGCGACACGCCGCGACCACAGCGCCACGCGGTGGCGACACATCGCGACTGCAGCGCCACGCGGTGGCGACACATCGCGACTGCAGCGCCACGCGGTGGCGACACGTCACGCGGTGACGACACGTCGCGACTGCAACGCCAGCGGCGATACCTCGCTGCTGCAGTGCCAGCGGCGATACCTCGCTGCTGCAGCGCCAGCGGCGATACCTCGCTGCTGCAGCGCCAGTGGCGATACCTCGCTGCTGTAGCGTCGGTGGCGAAACCTCGCCACTGTAGCGCCAGCGGCAACACTGCACAACACCGGTGCGACTCAGCGTGCATCGCGAGCATCGCGGGGAAGCGGACCGCGCAGTCACCGCGGCGCCGTCCCTGCACCCCTCTTACTGATTGAAGCTTGTCAGTGGCGACGACGACGTGGGAGGATGACGCGGCGCGGACAAATGGTCCCCTGGAGTGTGTGCTGCTTACTTTGAGGTTAAATGGTCTGTCTCGATTAAGATATTGCTTCACGTATTGCCTTTATCTTAAATGTACCCTAAGTAAGCTTCAAGTTGTGCCTCTGATTAGTTATTTTTTTTTCGACTATCATTATCTGGTAGTAACAAAGTTCAAAAATGGCAGTATTCTGCGTTATGCATTTACGATAATCTCGTCGTACTGTTGTGTGTGTTTTTTTTTCTTTTCGCCAGATGCAGACTGAAAATGAGGGGTCTACCTTCGCAGCTATTGAGTTGTCCTTGGTTCAACCACGAGCTGCCGCCAGTCCACAGTCCACTGCTATCGAAGCACCTCTCGATGCCGTTACGACACTACCAGCGGCCGAGTCATCATCAGGGCCAGACGTACTGCTGCCACCCGCAGATCCTCCTGCCACCTGGAGAGGCGCTGTCATCGTCTACGATGGACCTAATCGCTGTGTCAGGTCCGGCTGCCTGCATCGGACCGCCAGACACGGAGCTCAGAAAATCGGAAGCAGAAATGGGGGAGCCCGAGGACGGTCTCCTGTCAGGAGAGGCCGTGTTAGATTTATGTTTAGTGTTAGATTTACGTTTAGTAAACCTTTGCCTATTTTTGACGTTACCTGTCAAATACGTCAACCAAGTGACAGTCGACGGTATAAAAACCGTACGCTGGCGATGCTCGCCCTCTAGTTGGCTGGCAGCGCTCGGATCGGTTACTCGACGTCACTCAGTATACGTGATTGTTGCCATTTTGTTTCCCATTTTGTTTCCCATTTCGTTTTCCATTTCGTTTTCCATTTTGTTTTCAATTTCGTTTTTCCTAATTGTCTAGAAACTGTGACCTAATTTAAGTTGTTTGAGAATTTACTTGCCCTTATTTGTAAGATTTAACGTTAAGATGTTTTTGTTCTAACTGAATCTGATAATTGTGTGAATAAAGATTAGTTTTGTATTTTTGGTATATTGGTTTCATTTATTTCCGCTTTTAATTGCTAAAAATATATTATTTTTAGACAAAATTGGTGTAAATTAGAATGGTTGTACCGATTGTAACATTGATTGCTTATCTTAAACGCTTATCCAAATAAGATAATATTCTTAATTACTTTCTTGCATAACATTATAATATATTTAAAACTAGCCTCGAAATATTAGATTTAGTTTTTTCCTGCACCTGCCTATGCCTACCTCTTACGACTTACAGCAACAACCGTTAGATTGAGAAATTTAGCGCAGCTACTTTTTAATTGTATCGATATTCTAAAATTTGAATTATATTTTTGATTTAAACTACAGTTATTACTGTATTTTATTGGTATGATGGAAAACATTTTACTATAATAGTTTGCAATAACTTAATTAACGTAACTTAAATAACGTAATTTCTTGTTATTGGCATGTCTCTATTTAATATACATGTTTCATTACCCCTATTGTTATCTGCTGTAAGTTTTCCCAATAAAATATAATAACTATTACTTTACATCTAGGACAAAATTGTAACATTTTTGTTTAAATGAATGCAAAAATAACTTTTAAGAGAAAGCAACTGTTATGCTTTAGTGATCTATTATATATTTATAGCAAAAACACTACATCTTGAAATCGTACATCATCCAGATAAACTGCAACGGTTTTAAATCAAACAACGATTTCGATTACGATATGATACACGGCTGCCGTCTGCTAATTGAGTTATACGTTATCGCCGCGACAGGATAATATTTATTGTGGCAATACTGGCAATATCGACAATGATGATATGGGGCAATAATTATACGTGGAAATGACAATAAGCTTACCTCCCGCGGGAGAGTGGCGTGCGCTAATTTGTCACATTAATGTCAACTTCCCGAAATAAGATGTCACCTTGTGTGGCATCGACCTCCTGCGAGCCACCTTCCTGTGCCACGCTGCGATCCGGACATGAGTTTTGACGCCATCGCTGATATTTTGCGATAAAAGTAATCAAGGCTTGACCACAATAGACACTCTGCTCGGACATTAGTATTTAGTACCGTTCGTATTTGAATCTTATGCTCCAGTCGTAAAGCTCACATTGCCACGAAATTCGTTCGAAAAAAAATCTATTTATCTTCAAACCCGCACCTTTTGTACTATCTGATCTATGTGCGATTTTTTCGGAACGGTGTTTGGTTTTGTTTTTAAGTCCAATGCAAATAAATTTAGCAGAAAGGCTTTCGTGGGGGCTTCTTATCTTGACAGGAGATTGCGGGGAGCGAGATTATGAGTGTTAAATTGACTCCGAACACGTTTTTGATATTATGAGATTAAAATTCCTGCGCTCACCGACCGGGAGTCGCTGCCAGCTTCTCTAAATTATGCGCACTGAGCCTTGTTTATTTTACACAAACACTATTTTCATACTTAAGCAGCAAAGCTGGAAACTCATTATGTCGTTAACATAAAGATAAAAAGATAAAAAAAATAACTATAATGTAACTGTATATTATTGTGATAGTAGATTGGCATAAAACATAATTTACGTTTATGTGATAATAAAACTATGAAATAAATTACAGTACAAAATAGAGACATCTTTGTGACTATTAAGTTCAAAATTTTGATAAAACAAGTTAATCCATTAGCCATGAGAAGTTGAAACACGTATTTCGAGTACGTTACCCACGATAGATATATAAAAATCGGCCAAGTGCGAGTTGGACTCGCGCGCGAAGGGTTCCGTACCATTAAAGAGCAAAAATAGTAAAAAATTGTGTTTTTTGTAAAAGAGCCCCCCCTTAATTATTTATAAATTATATTATTTCAATTTTATTATTAAAGTATAAATACAGCTGAGTATTTTGTGTACATTTCAAGTGCCTACCTGTTTATCATCATTGATACCGAGCAAAAAATGTTTCAAAAATCACATTTGTAGTATGGGAGCCCCCTTAAATATTTAATTTATTTTGTTTTCAGTATTTTTTGTTATAGCGGCAACAGAAATACATAATCTGTGAAAATTTCAACTCTATATCTATTACCATTCTTGAGTTACAGCCTGGAGACAGACGGACAGACGAACAGACATCGAAGTCTCAGTAATAGGGACCCTTTTTTTACCCTTTGGGTACGGAACCCAAAAAACGTACTTTTCTAAATATACTATGTTTTATTTATAAGTAGATTGCGTTATGTGTAGAATGACAAGTTAATTATTATCTTATTTTGATACATTAATTAAAGCTTTTTCTAAATAAGAAGCAAACATAATCAATTATTATACGAGTAACGTACAACTCTACAATACTACAATACCTGACAAATACCTAAAAAGCAGTACATATTATCAATACCTACTCGATCATCAAACTTCCCAAAATTCCAACTGTAAGATTATAAAATTTTTGTAATGACTAAGACGTATGTTTTAACATCGTAATAATATAAAGATTGTTACAGACGCTAGATGGAGAAAAATCTGTTTTTTCGATGCAGTTATCTAAAAAGTTGAGATGTAAATTGGTTGTGAATTATTATTATATTATCCAAGACTCCGCTGGATGTTCTTTTACTTAGGAAATTTTTGTAGTCTCTGTAATCCCCAGTACGCTGAAAAACATTGAGGTCCTTTCATTTTTGCTTTGCTCTTATAAAAATGAGTTTTATTATTAAGTCAGCTGTTCAATATTTCCCTTCCTCTACTTCCTTTCCTTTCGATTTCGCAGTTCCGATATCGCGATCGAAATCGAAACCCGCGATGCGTTCCTGAATGTCCCCACAAAAGCACAAAGCGGTCCACACCACAACAAAAGCTCAATAAAAAGTAAAACCGAAATGAAGGAAGTGCACGGCCGGAAATGCAAACTCACATTGTGCGAAGTTGGCATTGTGCCAACTTGCACGTGTTCCGGGACTTTGAATCCGAAAAAGCTTTAATTAATACGAAATATTTCAGTAGTGAAGTGAAGTGAGCATTCCGAAAGGGTTAGCACTCGGTTTGTAAAATTCAAAATAAATATGTAATACTTGTCCTTAATTTCATCATTGTGTTAATTAATGGATTTTGGATAAAAATGTACTTCATATTTTTATTATAATAATAGTAAACATTATTCTAAAGTTATTTTAATAACAATCCGTTTCGGCTACGGCGTACTAAATAGAAGTTAGATAACATTCAATATTTTTTCTTTACATTCTCATTTCATTACATCCAACTAGGTAGTTTCACAATTATAGTTCAAGACTAATTTAAATTATTACGAACAAGTTTTTAAGATGTCAATCACATTATTATTGATAAAATATGATACCTCATCGATGCCCGCATATCTTGAGCAATTTCAATTTTTTTGCAGGTATTTTTGGCAACTAGGTGATTGGTACCCCCATTTTTTTAAGGAGGGGAAATACTTTACGCATCTCCCACCCCCTCGGGGGAAGGGGCGCGGGCATGTGGGAGTCCCTCAAGAGGTCTACCCACTAGAACCCCCCAGCCCTCCGTCATGCGCCTAGTGCGGGAGGGACGGGTACCGCGGAGCGACTTTGCAACTCCGCCCCTTCCCGCGCGCAGCCGCAACCGGCACCTTCTTCAAGCGGCTTGAGCCGCTGCGCGCTGACTTCACCAAGAGCTCCCCGGCCCATAGGGGGACTTGCCATCTTGGGACCCTTGATGCGGGCGGGATCCTTGGATTGCCGCCCGCGGGTCTAGGCCTCCGTCTCGATCGCGGCAGAGACGGGCGGAGCCTGCGCGCCGAGTGGTACCCCCATATCCCAACTGATACCAAAAAGATTTCAGGTTGTGATTCGTCCCGTGAAACTAAAGAACAATTGTTGCTTTATTTGGTTAATTATTTCATTTTTATTTGATAGCAAATTTTGCTCAAATTTTCAAGTACCTAAATTACAAAAAAATACACCCAAATAGCAACAATTTAAGGTTATAATATTATATCAGCAATAGTTGCAAAATGCTTCGATGGTATGTACCTAGTTCAGGTGACCACACCATCAAAAGAAATCAACCACAATACCTCAAAAATTTAAGAATAGATAGCCTAGCCGCAGGATGATATATCATGATCTTTTATTATTTTCGCGCAAAGACGTTAAATTTTTTCTGCATCGAACGTCGATAAACGAAATAAAATACGGATTTTCGACAAAAAATATGTCGGTCGCTCAGCGTGGTGGGTTTGCGGCATTGTCGCGCCCACAGCTCGACAAAAGGTAAATAAGAGAACACTGGCGTACCTCGCCAAAAAAATATCATTTAAATAGCGGCCCATTGATGTTTAAAAGCCGTGGCAAACAGGCTTTGTTCGCAATATATGGATTCGGTGGCGATATTAGATTCGAATTTTAAAAGAATTTGCGGATTGCAGTGTACAATACATTAGAGGTTAAGCCGAAAACTATAAACAACTTTAGTCACAGTCATACCAAAAAGAATGAGGACAAGAAATCGATAACTTTAATTATTGTAGGTACAATAGCAAATATTATCATCAATGGCAAAAAGAAATTTATTAACTTTTAACATACCCAACAAAAATTTTAAAAAATTAAAATGAAAGTAAAATTAAACTAAAAAAAGCTGAAAACTAAGATACAGCAACAAAAGTATCATCAATTTACCTACTAAGACAAGTGAAAAAAATCAGTAAACCAAAGTCAACATTGCTCTACGGTCAGTAGAGCGTGAGTTGCAAACTTTGGCTTGTTTACGTAAAAGCGGTATTTTTTTCGTCACTTTTTCTGCGCCCGGCCCGTGGCTGTAACACGACCTGATCATATCTGGACACTTTTTGCCCCTGTGGTCATCGACAGCTGTATTTAGCCTCCGCATAATTACTATTAATAAACTTATCCTCGAAAAACCGCAATTTATAGCCCCTATGATGCACTAACTGCTTACAAATTGTTGACATGTTTTCAAAGTATTATATTTTAGAAATAATAAAACAATTTTAATGCTTGAAAACTCACGAAGCATAGTGTGGTTTATTTGGTTTTTTCCATCTCCAAAACTTATAAAATATTGGCCTATGAATAAAATCTTAATTAGCGGCAAAACTAAGAAGCAAAGAAAAGCAAACATAAAATTTAAAACAAACAGGTACCAAAAAGAGGCGTTTTGATTAATTTTTGGGCGAAACTAATCGACCTGCGCTTTGTCCAAATTGGCGCACAACTCTGACATTTATGGGTAACAATATTTCGTTCAAAAATAGGACAGCTTGGAACTTCAAAATTTGTTTAAATTTTAAATTGTTGTCATAGGGTGTAGAAAATATAAATAGGTAGAAAAATTATTGAATTTCAGAGACGATATTTAAACTTTTGGATGTGAAAACAGTCAAAAGCTTAAGCTGTCTTTGTTGGTTTGTCATAAAAGTGCTGTCTAATTTTTAATATGAGTATATCAAAGCTATTTTATATAACTAGGGATATATATAACCCAGCAAATTTTTATTATGAAGAATGATATTTTATTAATGAACTACCTATGCCATTATTCTTTTCCTTTGTTTTTTAACCATGGTCACCCTGGCGAACGTTTAGCAGATTAAATATTTTATTAAAAATTAATCGTTACCATAAATGATTGTTTTATTTTTTATTGGCTTAGCGGCAAACGAGGGGTACAGGTGCAACCTTTGACACGCCGCTTTTACACCACAAAATAGGGCCATAATGGGAACGCGCCTCGCGAAATGATGACGGAAACACTCTAGCTTGTTAAAATTAATAAATATCTCAAATCCTTTAGTTTTTATTTAGTTTTTTTTCTAAAAAACTAAAACCTCTTAAAACCTTTGTGTATTTTATTAACGAGACGAATCTAATCAACATAAAAGCTCGAATCAAAATTAATGACATAATATCAGTGCAAAACGTGGGGCTGTTCGGGATTAGATGAACCAATCGCAATAATTACCGTGATTAAAAAAATTGCAGCCAATCGGACCGACAACAATGGAATCTAAAAATGGTACGTTTAATGCAGCATTAAATATAATGAAATAATTCTGTATCATCTGATAAAAGCACATAAATGCGAATGGAATAAAAACAATTAAAAAAATAATAACCGAGACTTCTCGTTACTTAAACAGCTAGTTAAAGCAATAACGTTTTATATGGGCAGAGCGAGTCGCGAGCCCCGATCGACGATTAAATGGGGCACAGATATTGAAGTTTACGATTATTATGAGATCTACCATTGTCTTCTGACGAGAAATAATATATAATTAAGCATTGTTTTAATTTTATAAATAAACTAAAACGGCGATCCTTTATTCCTTCTTCGAATTTTTAAGGCTTTGTAGGCCCACCGATGGTTTTTGTTTCGTTTGGTTTATTTTCTTTATAGCACGAGTGTAGACGCTAGAGCTAATAGATTTGAATAATAATTTGCTTACCTCCCCGCTAGGATCAAGATGGCTTTTAAAATATGACGTTGAGAAACGCACGAACATATAACGGGGATGCTTCTCGAAGATTCCATTTTGTGATAATAAAAATGGAGGCGAGAATTATAAACCAGCTCTTAATAACCACGGCTACTTAATTGGAATACCGCCATTGATTTGTTAATAGTCTCGTTAATTTTTATTCAAACTATGAGCGAACTTTATCTGCGTAAGTTATCTTCGCGAGGAATAATCATCTTTTCAGGCTTCGCGTGGTTCTTTTGCAAATGTTCATTTTAATTAAATTTTTAAACATTATCTATTCCCATGTAGATTTTAAGAGTCCGTTGCAAGGGCTAAGAGTATTTCGTACGTTGACCTTATGCTACTCTTATCTATAACTCACACACGAAAATATCTGGTGACCAGTGCCGTAAATAGGGCGGTGCCACCGGTGCCCAGGCACAGGGCGTAGACTCTGGGGGGCGCAAGAATGGCCACACTAGAGAGGCATACTATAGGTACAAAGCATTGCTTTTGGAACATGTCTAAAACTAAAAACATAACCCTCTCGGCATTCGGGTAAAAATAAGAGCGCAGTTATAAAAGCTCGCACAGGGCGCAAAAAGGTATATTTACGGCACTGCTGGGGACACGGTAGTGTCCCCGCCGAAACAATCTAAGCGAAGCACAAGGGTACTACCTACCTTTTCTCGAAGTGTTTCGCCATTTTTTCAAACCTTCATAGAATTGGTTTCCGTTATAGCAGAGAGTTCATATTTTCAGGATATGATGTCGTCAATAGATTTATTAAGCATACAAAGTCTCAATTGAATAGCTTTAATACTTTAGATTTTATAGATATCTAAAATACGCTGATTTCGTCACTGACACACTAATAATCATCAAAACGTTTGGCTACTTCCTGAAGTGCTAGAAAGCGACCATAAAAGGTTTTCCCTGTGAAAAAGACATCAGATCTAATGTAGAGCCAAGCTTCTGAATCCACGCGGCGTAACTCTATCGACCCTAACTCCAACAAATTCTAGATAATATTAGTAAGTATGTATGGCTTGGCTGTTTCGTTACTTAAACTTCAGATTCGAAAATAAATATTTGCCTCAGCTCCACGACGGTAGCGAAACAGCGACACCATACATAGAGTGGAGTGGAACCATACATGGAGTTAGGTTCGATAGAGTTAAGCCGCGTAGGTAGATTCAGAAGCTTGGCTCTACATTAGATCTGATGTCTTTTTCACAGGGAAAACCTTTTATGGTCGTCGAGGTAACATTTTGCATGAATGTTTTTGGTGGGATTTGTATTTCTGAATTATTATTATTCTCATGCGCATGAAAAAAAGAGACATTATTGTTGGTCAAAGGCGAATTACTGAACTTTAGCACAGTGACCTTCAAATAATTAGGCTTACCTAAACTAAAATTTTATTAAAATTACAATAGATATTTATAGTTGTGGTCCAAATATTCTTACCAACATGACCATAAAAATGAGGCTTTGTATCATAAGGAGTTGATTTATATCTCAAAAGACTATCCTGTGAGAACCAGGTCGGAAGCGGCAGGCATTGTTGTCGTAATGGTACCATTAACAACTGTGAAACTCATAAATACGGGTTCGACAGCAAGGGTTATAAAAATCAATCGTAATAATGATCACCGATCATCGCTAACGAGCCGCACGTGATCATTAGGGCAATCACACATGTACCAATAGTCCAGGGACCCGATTCTACTGCTCCGAATATCACTTCGATTGTAGTCTGTCTGATGACTTCTCTGTCGACACCTCTAAAGTAGGCTAAAATGATAGGGAGTCTGGATTTTGGAGACCTTGGCATCTATTAATGTTAATGTACACCTAATTAAAGAAACATTTTAGACGGCTTAGCTGGCTAGTTTGTCCGGAATGTCCGGCTATTGGGTTTGGCGAGCTGACAACCCTGATCGAAGTGATATTCGTGGTATGGAAATCGGTCCCCAGGTAGATCCATTTGGTTCCATATCTCGACGGCCATCGGTGACCACTACGGCTATCTCGACTAATGGGTGCACGATGACTTTCTATAAATTAATAACAACGGGCCAATGCTGCCGCCGTGATTGGTCGTTAATGAGGAAATATCTTCATCCCGAATGCACGATACTAACATATACAGTAGCGTAACTTAGACATGTTCTTGAAATCAAATTCGTACATCACAGATGCAAGTGTTACTCGCGCGCAACGTGTTCCGCAGTCCACTCTCTGAAGTCTTCCGAAATTATGTGTGCGTGCTCCCGAATCAGGCGGTCTAATATGAAGATGATCTACTGTGTATTGTTTACACTGTGCCAAATGTATGCGTGATATTATTATGCCCGGATCGGTGATTGTTTTTTTATTAATTTCATAACTTCTGGTTAACATCTTCATTAGACGGAAATGTACCAGTCATAGCTCATCGACTGTTTTTATAAACATAAATTTATACGCTTAATAGTCGGTTTGTTTTCGTCTACAGCTCAGTCAATGGTTAAAAAGTATTAGAAAGGAAGTTACGAGCCTTAGTAACAAAGATTTGTAAATACAATTTTGTTTCTTAGCCTCATATAAAGTAAAATTGCAATAAGTAATTAATTACAAGAAAACATTTTATATTTTTTGCTATAGTAGGTAAATTAACTATTTTAAGGTACTAGTTACTAGTACTTTGATATCTAATATATTTAAATGTGAAAAAGTTCAAGTCCGTATACACATAGACTTGAAAAGCATTAGTTTTCCCTGGCACAAGTTTCCTATGTCCTTTCCCAGGACTCAAAGTATTCCTCTACTACCTGAGAAAAATACGTTTTGCGGTTTGGGTGTGAACACTATCGCTTTTGCAATATTAAGTATCATAATATTATATCTACCTTAATAAATACCATATTATCCATAGTAGTATTATCATTAGTAGGTATGGATAGTATGGATATGGTTTAAAAAAGCCACGTAGAAATAAAAATGAACAAAATACCTAACTGTACTTTAAAGCTTTTTGCAAAATACTAAAATAAAATAAAGAAAATGTTGAAATCTAATAAAATACATGTAATTATGTCAGTCGTTAGTTCCATAACAATAAAGAGGACGATTTATAATATGAACTTCTATTAATTAAATAAGCAATTTCGTTTGTTCAAAAAGTTGTTGTGTTTTAAATTTTAATAGACCAACTTGCTTCATCTAGTAGTCTAAGCTATTCATTATCTTGTAAATAGCAGTCTGTCTGTCATCAATTTAATAAATTTATGCACTTTCAAATAAAGAAAGATAAAATAATATATGATTTTATTAATTCTACAAATTAATGTAGGTACCCACTACCTGGCAAGATTTTTTATTAGTGTAATTTATTTTAGTTTTAGGTGCATTATAAAGTATATTATATAAGTACTAATTTATTTTGTTTCACAGTTGGCGCTCGTTTTTTAAGTGATTAAATATGGTCACACAAGATAGATTATTCGTCATCTGACTATAAAATATTTGGCTATACTATACTTACATAAAATCCACATTCTCAAATAATATTTTTTCTGATACTAAAGCTTCCATATAAGCAAGGAAACGAATGTCTTCAATTAATATTCTTACTGAATTTCTACAACTATTAAAATATTTTTAGGTTATTAAAAAATTAATGACTATAGTGCTGCGCCACCTGGGTTCATTTGAGTACAATGAGTAACTCGGCCGAGGTGCGAATTGTTATCGAGTGAAGCGCCACCTTTGTTATCAGTTCACGCCTCGGAATTTCCGTGTAATTCGTCCCATTATTTCACCGACCATTGTAGCTGCCCACAGGGACCATTTATTTTGTATTACACTTACATGACACTCTATTGTATTATACATCCTATTATTGCAGAAATTAGGATTCTGTACAGATATGTTAAATAAATAATTTTTAGTTACGCTTTGCATTTTTATTGTGTTAACTATGATTGAAGGACTGTTTTGTATCAAATAATGAATAGCAAGTGTTTCTTAATACAATATATTAAGTATAAAGTTTTGTATATCTTTGCTGATAATAAAACGTATTTTATTGTAATACATACAAGTATTACTAGCAATGTAATACAATATAGTCATAAGCCACTGGACAAGTTCTCAAAAATGTACATCAGAAAATTCAGAGTCTGAAGGGTAACTAACATTTTCATACGGAACCTTGTTAAAAAAGACAGTGTTCTGTTTTTAATGAAACTGGCACAAGTCTCTTGAGGGACGTGACAATGAGTGAATGTAAATAGTGAATGGTTTTGTCGGGTGACAAGTAGTTCATTCATCAAAAGTCTTGTCTCGTGCCGACTCCTCAAAACCTTGTTCCTTTGGTGCCAATGAGTTATTGAATTCTTATTAATGGCTCGAGTATCACCAATTACTGCAATAAATTTTGTGTCCCTGTCGAGTGTCTGACAATTTGTAAAAGAGAACAGCTGATTATCTTTTTTTATGACCACAATGCCAGCTGAGCTGTAAAGAATCTTAAAGTAACGTAGTAAAAATTTGTTGTTGACATAGAAATCAATATTAAGTATAATTAAACAGATGTCTAATTATTATAATTAGGTATGTTATTGAATCTTTGAAAACCATAATAAAGCACTATTAAAACCTGCTTTTCAGCGAACGAAAGTAATTTTCATGTAATGCAAAATAATTGTACAACAAAAACTTAATGACTTTCAACTCGGATCGTAACTTTTTCTTTCAATATCATCAATATCAATAAAAACGATTCTTAAATTAATATATCCAAGCGATTCTCCTTATTCGTCGACGTCAGTTTTACGCCACATTTTTACCCGACTGCCAGGAGGGTTATGTGTTTGGCGCGTATCTTGTATGTTTGTAATATTCTTTATTACCTCGTATCTTCAGAACCGCTAAGCGGATTTTCATATTTGAGGTATCGTTAGATTTGTCTTAATGGCCCAAGTGTTCTTAGATAGGTGAAATGAAGAAAAAACCAAAATGGTGGACGTTTGACGCCATATTGTGAGGTAAAAAAAAATAGAAATTTAACAAGCATATCGAGTGGGGTATCAAAATAAAGGATTTTAAACACTGATTCTAAATATGTATATAACTTGCAGTTTTATTATTAAATCGAACGATAAATCTACACTAATAGTGCAAAGAGGAAAGATTTAATTTTTTGTTTGTTTGGCTCGGAAACTACTGGACCGATTTGAAAAATTCTTTCACCATTGGAATTCTACATTATTTTTGCTGAACATAGGCTAAATTTTATTTTGGAGAAAAATAGGGTTCCGTAAAATATTTGGGTTCTTCGGACGCAAGGTGTAAAAAATCAACCAGAAAAGTTACTTATTTTACGTACGCTGCCTAAACTATAAAATATAGAACCATAATATGTTCTAAGTAATTATAGAACTTGTAAATATCTACAAAAAAGTCCGCGACACACTATACCTATCTATGTCAAGTGAGGCACAATAACCATTATTTTATTTAAAAATCTTGAAATTTTTTGGACTATATTTAAACGTGTTTAATTTACTCATTCTTTTAATCCTTATCAAAATAAATTATTCCATTACTAAGTACAGTTTATGTAGATAATATTTGGTCTTTGAATGATTAAAATTGGATGTTTGGTTTTGAAATTATGGCGAAATTAAAATATTACGATGGTGGGCGTCACCAAGGCGGGGGTGCGCGTGCGGGAGGAAGCATGGACGGACCTCCGTCCATGCTGATTGTCTACCTAGACAATCAGCTGTGCAGGTAAAAACCCGCCTGCATGGATAAAATATACAATCTATAAAAATAAGAACATTGGCTACATTACTGCAAATTGCAAAATTTGCACGACAGAGGTGCTTCCGCGGTACGCTTACTTCAAACTTCAATGTTTACAGACAGACAGACAGACAGACACAAAACTCTTCTTACTTATTATTTTTGCGTAGGGGGTTAATAATTGGGGAGTGGGGTCGAACTTCGAAGAGTTCGAAGTCGAACATTGACTTCTTAAGATTTCAAACATTTCTTCAAATTAATCGGAAAAGATTCCTCCATCCTTACCACCTCTTATAGAACCTTACAACTCCTTTTTCCAGTTAAAAAGTAGCCTATGTCCTTTCTCAGGCTTTAGACTATCTGTGTACAGAATTACATAACAATCGGTTCAGTAGTTTTGGCGTGAAAGCGAGACAGACAGACAGACACAGACAGACAGACTGACAGACAGACAGATATACTTTCGCATTTATATTATGTATAGATTTGTATTTAAAGCGACATTTAGTTCGAACTTCCGTCAATAGATTTCGCTGTGCTTTCTTTAGATCGCGCTATCGCTTGTCTGTACACGTTTGTATAAAGTCTTTACGTTTTTTGATGTAACAACTGAGTAATTGTCCGTGCTAAATTACCGTTAATGAAAAATGTAAAATTGAAATATAGTAGTGTATAAAAAATAAAAATAAAATATATTATAAAGAAGAAATAAATAAATTTACCATTTCGTTCGAAACATTAGCTGTTGTAAGTTGAAACTTTAATTCGTAACTCGTAAAAATACTTCTCTAATATCATTTATCTTTATCTTTAAGGTATAGTTTTGAATTAACTTTTGAAAATTTAAACTAGTAAGTAGTAACTACCCTAAGGGGCGTTATAATATATTATATTATTGTAGTTTGGTACTGATTACCAAAGCTAATAGGATTAATTAAGTTAAGGTGAGCTGAGATTTGTCTTAAAAATTCAATTGATTGTATTTGTTGTTAATTTGTTTGTGTTGTGAATTCCCATTTTTTTTTACTTTTTTTGGCTAAGTAACATGGCTTTATCCCGCAAGACTTAAACGAGCTAAGGCTGCAAAAGAGAAGACAGAATCTCCTATTTCACGTAAAATACGCGTTGATAAAATGAAAGATAGAATGAAGTTAGCATAGGATCCAGATGCAACCACATGACATAAACTCATTTAAAGAATTAATCCGGTTACGTAATCTTTCTTAACTAAAAAGACATAAATAAAGTAAATTAATTAAAAAATCAAAAAACCCGACTGCAAAAAATTTTAACTAAAAAGACCGAAACAAGACCTAATTCTGCCGGAAGCTTCAAGCCATGTTTAAATTGATACGACCATTGCTTACGAGATTCATGTCAAGATGAATAGAAGGCTACATTGAAAGATATAGAAAAAAATGGACTACAAAATGCAGTCGGAGGCATGTCGCACCAATTTAAACCTTTTAATAAAATCATAAAATATGCTTCCGACTGCATTTTGTAGTCCATTTTTTTCTATATCTTTCAATGTAGCCTTCTATTCATCTTGACATGAATCTCGTAAGCAATGGTCGTATCAATTTAAACATGGCTTGAAGCTTCCGGCAGAATTAGGTCTTGTTTCGGTCTTTTTAGTTAAAATTTTTTGCAGTCGGGTTTTTTGATTTTTTAATTAATTTACTTTATCCGGATTGCGACTGGTTTACGAATACTTCTTTTTCTTATATTTTATTGGTTAACACCGAACCGACTGATGGTATCTCAATGCTAAAAGGATACGTTGCTACTCGTTATGCGTTAAATTGTATCATGTGTCGATAACTTATTATAAAGTATCGGGACACTATTTTTGGTTCATCACATAACACATTGCATTCTTAAATTGTTTAGCCGTTTTTTTAAAGATAACTATTTCTTTGCATTATTAAAAAGGTAGCAAGATCTTTCTGATGTAAACATACTTAAGTAGGTAGTTTCTTATCCTTAAGTTCTACAACGTTGCGTTGATCAGTATTCATAATAACAATGTACTCTATCCAATCAATCAATAAAAATCCATATTATATAACAAGAAGTAGATACCAATAGTAACAATGCTTGCATCTATGCCGAGATACAGGAGTAAGTTGTAGATAACTATAATTATAGTTCCGACAAAATGTTTGCTATCAATAACATTTATTACATTTATAAGTCCATATTGAATTATGTAATAAATTCATTTGTATCAAAGAAAAATCAAAACAAACTCCCAGCAAAACGAGACCATCACCTCACGTCGAAACGATACGTGATGAATGACTGATCTTAAGTTTACAATTTTAAATGAGTCCAACGATTGAGGGTTTAAATTACAGATATATTGTATGTCACGAGATATATTTTAGTTATCCAGACGTACAGTCGCAAGCGCGTTGCGAACAATCAACGATTTCTGGCGTATAAATGTTTAATAACCCACTGGAATAATGATATAATATAATCATCGTGACTATAAAATAAAGAATAGCGTTAAAAAGTAGCCACGAGTAAAATACGATATCGCAGTTTTATGCGCTCAATTATAGGTCTATAGATACGATCGGGAGAATATAATATGAATAAGTATGAGTAAGTATATCAAAATTCTTAGTACGGCAAAGGTATCTTAAGTAAATATTTGAGGTGCGTTGGCGTGTGTCGATAACACGATCAAAGAGCTTTAAGCAACCAAATGGAGTGCAATGTATTCGTAGCATTATCGAATAAACATAATATGGACGCTGTTACAACTTTCTTGTGATTCTGATTTCAATAACTTTACGAGTACGTTGCTGCCAATTATTCGTGCTAGGCCTTCTGTGCTTTGTCAACGATTCGAGTGTCCATGAGTGCTATCTGCGTGCGATCAAATGATAAATTACACAATTGGAACGCAGTTATATCAAAATATGTTTCCTCAAGTGCATGTTCAGTGGTCAATTTACAACGTGCTTCTGGTGTAACATACAGGTGATCTAAAAAGTAAAAAAAAAACTTGTGGCAGTCGGGGACTACCGCGGTAAAACCATTTCCTGTGCAATGAAAATTCTATCATCATGCATAGCAAAACCGAGCCGATGTCTGCCGAACTGAAACGACGTGAAAAGATACACGGCAACGCCGGACGGAGTGGAGGGTCTTTTTAATAGAGAACGACAGACTAAAAGTGGCTCACTTGGTTTTTGTAGAGACACAACAATATAACCTAAATAACTAAAAATCACAACTAGTAAATACTTATTAAACTCAAAGGTTTCTTTTAGTAACTCAAAGCCCAATCTTATACAATACAATGGTTCTGGAGTATTTTACTTGCTCTTAAATAGTTATAAAAAATATATTCAATAAGGAACGTATTCGAATAAGATCTCTCAAGATGTCTTGATATAAATAGCCTCTAGACATTGAAATTCCTTACTTAAATAGTAACGTTTCGCAACGACAGGACTCAGGATCTTATGGACGAGCTACTTATTGCATCCTAGATAATAAATTCTAAAACGAGCCCTCATGAGACGTATTTGAGGTCATAATTATTACACGAACCAATTGTCGCATAGGTCCTTTAGATGTGGAAAACCATAAGAATTAATCTCAATTTGTAAGCTCCGTTACAGTATAATACTATACAGTAGATCATCATTACACTACTGGAACCATTTGGGTGCACACACTCGTAAATATGACTTCAGATAATTTAGATCACGATCTCCGCGATTCTCGGTTTTCCCACAACCTGAGCACTTTTGTGGTCAGCGGTACACTTTACGGGAAAACTATCACGCCTATTGATTTGTGCTTTAACATATTAGTAATTTTTATTTATATTTAGACGTGTTATCATCGGTTATGGTTTGGTCATATATAATAAATAAGTTTGTGCAGATCTAAATAGTCACGTTTACTCTACTGTATGTGTCAGTATTGTGGCTTCGTCTTGTCACGGTGTTTGTGTAATGAAATGGAGCAAGTCTGTAGCGTTCATTAGAGTCGGACACTTCTATCCAGTTAATTGTTTGAACTCTGCCGTTTAACTCCGTCTCGGCCAATCGGTTAACGACATCCGGTGACTCGGCCGACTCACTCGATGATGCAATCGTCTTAATATTATATTGCACTGAATCGTCTTCAATTCCGACTTCCGATTGGGTGTCAAGGTTTCGATAGAGCCCGTAGTTTATATACCAATTGCCATTCGCATTACTTGTTATTGAAGGTCAATGGATGTTAACTTCGTTAGATACAGTTAGCCGGTGCTTCTGCGAATCATAGAGCAGTTAATAAAAGCGTGCTATTTTAAATAAGAAAGTGTTTGACGTTTAGCAATATTGATAATAATATTTAATCTTAAATATCTCATAATATAACATACCTAATATCAAGTGTCTTTAACGACTAATCCATCCCCATTGTAGCGTTAAAAGATTCTTACTTGTTACCAGTTACAAACTTTTTTTTTCCTAGCCTATGCTGTCCCACTGCTGGACAAAGGCCTCCCCCAAAGTCTTCCATTACAAAACTTAAATGACAATAATAATATATTTTGGCTGAGGAACATCTGGACATGCATATTATGATTGTCTTCCGAAGAATTTTCAAGACTCGCTGTAGACAGAAAAAGTTTTAAAGCTTAACTGCCTACCATGATCAATAGCTATTAAAGGCATATGAAATAGATAAAACTTTCATCGTGTTTCTTCTAGGGTCTAATATTTACAAATAGGTCCCAGTAAAAATAATTTCTTGTAGGCAGTACTGATGCTCACCACTCATGCCTGATGCCACTATATGGACGTTCCGGGAACTTCTGTTATTATAATCTGATAGCCTTTTAGAGGCAAAGTGGTTTATATGTATTTTTTTACAGCGAGTACGAGATGAAATTACTAATAAAAAGTTTTTGGACTAAGCTCGCGCTGCATTGAATGAATGTGTATCGAGAAACTTTAGTGATGTGAACACACGTCGACGTTAAGTTATTAATAAGCTTTCATAGATTGAAAAAGGTCGTAATTAGAAACATATTTATTTTAATGCTAACATAAGCAGCATTAAATTTCCCAGAGGCTGTAAGATGTAATAAAGAAAACAGATATGAAAATAAAATGAAAAATGGATGAATGAAAATGACAAATGAAGTGTATAAAATCAAAAAACAATTAATACAGCTGCTGTAAATAAATGTTATATATTTCACTACTGCTTAGCAGTTTGTAGGTAGGTAGATTTATTTATTACATTTGAATACATTGTTACACTACAACTTACAAGTACAATAGAATTTATGGTTCAAAGTATTTTTCCACGGTAAGAGTAACTCATAAAGTCATTAACTGCGACAACCAAATAATACTTTTTATTGAGGAGATGTAGATAAATTGTTATCAGTAGTTTAATACCACGCGGCCATCGAGCTAAGATGCTTATTAATAAAAACCTAATACCTTTGCTCTCGTATTACTGCCGCAACATTTCTATCAACTAATATTATAAATGCGAAAGTGTTTCTGTCTATAACCCCTTAACGCTTAAACCGCTGAATTGATTTTGATGAAACTTTGAGTCCTGGAAAAGGACATAGGTTAAGAAGTTGCTCTAAATTGTAATAAGGCCGCCTTTTTGTACATAATTATTGAACTAATTATAATTATTTGTTTATGTTTAATTATATTGGTAAATTTTTGTGCACAATAAAGTACATATTTTGTTTGTTTGTTTGTTTTATCTAGCGACATAATATGTTAAAATATCCTTCGTAGAATAAGAAAAAATCACAGAACATTATTTTATCGATATCGATAAATGTATGAGTCAGCGTTGCGCGTTGGTCTACAGCAGACAGGTTCGGCGGGTCGCCGAATGAATTAACTCCCGCCATTACAATTCATTCACGATTATTGTTATTCAGAGATGCGCCCGCGCCGCCGCTGACATTGGTTCACTGCTGACTCGTTTCTCGTTGACGTTTTCCCAATTTTTTTGCTACTGTCGACCCTGGTCCGTATTCGCTTCATATTCTAGAAATACCTTTGAGTCCCGCCAATAATATCGTACTCTTGAATCTATAAGAACGGACATAATAAATGTAAGCTGGGAGCAATTCATATTTTTCATCATGAGTAAATTCAGTACACAATTATATTGTTGAGATGTTTTTACCTCATGAAAGTATAAATAACAATATATCGTAAGTTAACCGAGAATGCAACGTTGGGAGAGCGAATAATGAAAATAATTTTACATGGAATAGGAAAAGTAAGCAATTTTACAATGAGTAATTTTTGCGTAAACAAACTTTAGACATTGATAAATACTAGCTAGTTATTACGTCTAGGAGCAATCTAGGCCCCTAATTGTCAGAGGAGATCAGCCATGCACGGAATAAACATAGAAAAACTCACAACTTATCTCGCAGACTTTATTAGTTTTTAAAGCAAACGAAATTACGGCTAGTTAGAGCATAAAACGGGGCTATAAACAACATATTTTGAGCGAGATAAATAAAAAAACGGTAGCAGGAAACATCAATCCACGGCATCACAGACGGACTGTAAAATGTATCCTTGAACCGTAAGATGTTTATGATATTTCCCGTAATTACGCTAACCGTAACGTTAATTGTGCTACCTATCATTAATTGTTTATTCGTACTATTCTTTTCATTTTTTGCCACACAAAAATGTGCCTTCGCGAACGTTAAAGCCTTATTAAGTATGGAACGTTATCATTCTAGTCTTAAAATACGCGAGCTGGGTACTTTACGGCTAACACATAACGTTAAAGGCCCATAAATACCCACTACTTTTCTAATTTATGCTTCTTTATCTTAAAAAGTATGATATTAAAGGCTCTACGGGATGAAACAAGAATCTAAATAATATCTGTCTTTTATATCTATTTATTTTATTTATTTATTTATATCGGGCTACATAGGCCCATACAATATATACCTTAATGACTAACATACATATAAATTACTAGCTGTCCCGGCAAACGTTGTTTTGCCATTTAAAGTATATTTTCTACATCATCAGTTGATACATGTTTTACCCCCTCTTTTGTCCCCTAAGAGGGTGTGGGGGGGAAGGTCATACACCAGATGTTAAGTTGAAAAACACAGTTAATACCTAATATGAAGTAAGTCCACTAAAGAAAAAAGTTGTATACAAAATCTGACCCCTCTTTGGTCCCCAGAGAGGGTTGAGAGGGGAGGGGGGGGGAGGATTTTTATACACCGGATGTTGAGTTGGAAGAAGACAAACATAATATATCTGTGAAAACCGTATGCAAATCTGTGAAAACCGTATGCAAATCGGATCAGTAGTTTTCGTGTTAAAGAAAAAAGTTTGATACTAAATCTGACCCCCTCTTTTGTCCCCTTAGAGGGGTGGGGGAAAAAATTTTATACACCAGATGTTAAGTTGGAAGAAGATAAATATATCTGCGAAAACCACATTCAAATCGGATCAGTATTTTTCGTGTGATGCTGGAACAAACATACAGACAGACAGAAAGAGTGACAGACAGACAGACAGACAAAAAACTAACCACATTTTTGGCTTCTCTAGCGATGTAGTGACAAAGGTGTAATTTCGGGTGTCATTTCATATCTTTTATGTACAGAGTTTTAATTTCTACAACAGAAATTGTATTCCTCCCGCACGCGCTTTGGTGACGCCCACTATCGTAATATTTTAATTTCGCCATAATTTCAAAACCAAACGTCCAATTTTAATCATTCAAAGACCAAATATTATCTACATAAACTGTACTTAGTGATAAAATAATTTATTTTGATAAGGATTAATAGCGTGAGTAAAATATATCCGTTTCAATTTAGTCAAAAAAAAAATCAGGATTTTTAAATAAATAAATGGTTATTGTGCCTCACTCGACATAGATAGGTATAGTGTGTCGCGGACTTTTTTGTAGATATTTATAAGATCTACAATTACTTAGAACATTTTATGGTTCTATCTTTTATAGTTTAGGCAGCGTACGCAAAATAAGTAACTTTTCTAGCTGATTTTTTACACCTTGCGTCCGAAAAACTCAAATATCTTACGGAACCCTACTTTTTTCCAAAATAAAATGTAGCCTATGTTCAGCAGAAATAATGTAAGATTCCAATAGCAAAAGAATTTTTCAAATCGGTCCAGTAGTTTCGGAGCCTATTCGACTCAAACAAACAAACAAACAAACAAACAAACAAAAAATCAAATCTTTCCTCTTTATAATAGTAGTATAGATAATAATATACACTTAATAGCTACACTTATCACGAGTTAACGGCGACGTGACGCGCGCTTCATTCCGGATTCTCCCCCGGAACCTTCGGTAGACCACATCAGTCGGCCAGAATTCCTCCGCCTCAAAGGTCGACAGAAGATGCATCGTTACTCTCACCAAAAAGGAACTGAAGTTGACCTTGTGGCGAGACTACAGACGTTCGACCCTCAAGTGGAGGGATGTCTTCTTACTGATGTAGTCCACAACGTCCTCGACCTGCATGGACCAGTGCAGGCGAGATATGTACAGGGGCGTCGCGGGGACCTCGCTCCGCAGACGCAGCTCAGGTACATAGGGCACGGTGCCGCGATGGTTGCGGGCGGCGGGCTTCTTCTTCCTCTCCACCAGTATGAAGCCCTCCTCATCGCACCCCCTACTCTCGTCCTTGCCAGGTCGAGAAGACTTGGCCTTGCGGCTCTTCGTAGCTTTGCGACTCTCCGTAGACTTACGTATTTACTATAATTATGTATTTTATTAAAAGGAATTATTAACAGATAACTCAACGCATAAAGCGTTAAACTTTAAATTTTGCGCATGTTTTTTAACCAAGATTGAACTGAATTTAAGTAATAAAAATTCAACCGGTGCGTAGGTCAAAAGAGGATCATATTAATTCTATGGAAGAATTTTTATGTACGCTGTAAAAGATAGGAAAAAAGGCTAGTATAGGTAATGATAAAATTGTAGATGAAAAAAGACTACTATTTGGGATATTTGAAGACTGGGTCTGTCTATTATTATAAATTATCACATTTCGTCTAAAATAAGGTTTGTCATTGTAGAGACTGGAATTTACTTGAGGACCTCATTTATTAAAAAACAATAAATTAGACATAAACAAGTTTGCAGAAAGCTAAATTACATAGAGCGGCAACGAAATTGTGTGCTAACCTATTTATTACCCGTATCTATGCTCTATATCTTGATGAAAATTATTTGTTATTTTTTATTTTATACCCGCGTCTCGCTATAAAATTACCTGCTTTTGTACCATTTTCTTTAAAGAATACAGAATCAAAACTTTGTTAAGAGACAGTTACAATCCTGGCCGTTATAATTGTATAGAATTGCTTTGTGAAGACCGGGAATTCACACAGAAACAAAAAGCTGTGGAGCTGCATGGTTGTGCAAGTTTTACTAACTGGATAATATTTACATACATCTAGACAGCCATTCAAATTTCAGTCAGAGGACTGGATTAAAGTTAATACAATATTTTATATAATTATTATAATATGATACTGGCCAGTGGCCAATACTATCTAGATCATTAATTTATACTGCGTGACTGGTGAGACATGTTCAATACTTGAGGACGTGATATTTGGCTATTATATTAGTTGGAAAAAAATAATATAAAAAAATAATATCAATTGATCACTGAGTAAATGTAGCTTAAAGTTAAATAATTATTTACCCAACGCATGGACACCGCGAGCGGGAGGGGTAGTTGTGTGGTGTTTCTTTGGTAGCGCACGCCTCTGCACCGGCCGCATATTATGCCTACTTGCCTAGCCGCGTAATTTACTTAGTATCCATGATTCATTTATTTTTGGAAAATTCAAAAAGAACCTAATTTTATTACATATTTATAATGAGAATCGAGTACTGAATACTCTCCTTAAATATCGGAATCTCTCCTTAAATCAGTTAAAATATTATATAAAAGGATATAATATTTTAACTGACATTCCTCCCTTGGCTGCAGAGAGGTACTATTATGTACTAATTAATGAATGAATGAATGAAAAAACAATTCACATTTTGACTGCTAAACAAATATATAATTTTGTTGCTTTTGTTACCTTCAAACAGTTGAAAGTTACAAAATAATAATAGAGCTAAAGTCTCCATTCGTTTGTGTTCCGACCTCGTACCTGCCTAACACGACGCAACGCTGAGAAAATCTTTGAGAACGTAATCTATAATCCATCGGCAACACGTGCACAGCTATTATTGATTTTGCCGTTTTTTATACGAAATTGCATGCCTGTCCCAAAGTGACATTGAAAAAAATCTAAGGTATGAATGACTATTATTATTAGCTATTTGGGACTTGTCGCGTGACCTCCATCAGATGTTTCTTCTTAGGTATATTTTACTAGCAGTTTTAAGATGTATTATTATAATTGTGTTCACAATATTTTGTGACTTGGGATACACGTTTGAGCCTACTATGTTTAAAGATGTCGAATTCCAATAACGCGCGCGCTAAGCTAATTTGAGCGTTATGAAAACCTATACATAATATAATATAAAGATAGCAAAAAAGGAAATGGGCGAATAGCCCATTAATAGACAGCCCCAAATTTCATAAATAAAAAAAAGGTTTTTGAGTGCTGTGTATGATCACCTGACCTCGTGCAATATTATAATAATATTATTCTGGATCACGCGATATCTGATTGATGATCTGGTACAAGTGATGGAAAGTGTTATCCAAAGACCAAAACACAAACACAAAACATTTTCTATGGTCTGATGCTTTTATTGTACTTTTTTCATGTGTTTTTTTCGGTTAATTATCCTAGACCCTAGTACAGAATAAAAAAAATATGTATGGGAATTAAGGTAAAACATCTTTCGGCGTTTGAATTTGCAATGTCTTATGTCAAAATATGCCTTTTACATCAAAATTCACTGTCGAAATCATCGAATGCATCACGACTAAAGGCCCAGTACTTACTATCTTTCATCGAAAATAGTTTTCAATACCAACATTATTCGATGAATTAATATTGCATAATATTTTACATTAACTGCGGGACTCCTGTCGCTTCAAGATTTTAAACTAGAGACAGGTTAAGTTTATTGTTTTACGTATTGAAACAAACTTGAATCTCACATTAATTTAAACCGAAATGCTTATTATTATAAGCTTCTGCGACGAAATTTATTAGTCGTTTAACGGGCCCAATGTGCGGTCTATCTCTTTACCAAATTTAATTATTCAGATAGACTAACTTTAACTTGGGTTAAAAATACAATTCTAATCATTTTTCAAAGGATACCTACATTGAGTATCCATATAGCTATTATAAATACGAAAGTGTTTTTGTCTGTCTGTCTGTTTGTGTGTGTTACGTGTATAATATTATACTGTACCATGATAGTAAATAATGGGAAATGACGGTTGATGGTCACTACAGTGCGTAACTAATAAGAATATTTAAAAAGTAAACATCGGATTGTTTGTACGGATGTCAACAGTAACCTGACTTGCGACCCTTTCGAGTTTAGAGGTCCCGGAAAATAGAGCTAGAATTACATGATGTTGTGTCGGCTTGTCGACGTTTTCTACGTTAGGGGTTCATAAGCTTTCACTTTTAATTTTGTATAATCAGTGTAGTTACTTTTAATGTACGCGTCGCTCCGATGCAGTGCAGTCTCGCCTTTTCTGTTAAATGTTAGGTTTTTGAGCATACGCTTACACAGGTTAATTTTTAGAGTTCCGTACCCAAAGGGTAAAAACGGGACCCTATTACTGAGACTTCGATGTATGTCCGTCTTTCTTTCCGTCTGTCTGTCTGTCTCCGCTGTATCTCAAGAATCGTTATAGCTAGACTTCTGAAATTTTCACAGATTATATTGTATAATATCTGTTGCTGCTATAACAACAAATACTAAAAAGAAGATAAATTTAATAATATTAAAGGGGGTTGCATACAACAAATGTGTTTTTTTTTTGCCTTTTTTTGCTCGTTCAGCTTGCAGCTGCAGTCGTGATGTACTCGTAGTGATGTAACAAAGTGTAACAAAACTAAGTGATATTACCTACTTAAAAAAAAATCACAAAAATTGCTCTTTCAGCTCTATAATCCTTTATAGCGAACACGATCTAGGCCCTAGATCAGGCTGATCTAGGGCATTCTAGGGCACACCCTAAAGTATTATCACTTTCTTTTGTTACAACTTACAACCCTTCATATAATATAACATATTTTAGAAAATATTATTTCTATAAATTATTAAAAAAGTAATTAATAACTTTTAGGTTTAATTTTAACACAAGAATTGGAGGATTGACCATTCTTGTATTTCTGAGAAACGCTCAATTTTGGGACCTCCGGGGCCACGGTAAGAGGGAATATAAGGAGATATCTCTACACAAGTGAGATAAGATATAATGTGATCGGCGCCTCGATAGCATATTGTGTGATACTTATTAGCGTTGCAAGATGCCGCCCTTGTACACCAGATTAATATGTCAAAATATGTATGAGATAATGTGTGTGAGAAAATCGCTCTTGATTCACATGATAAGTACAGTATATTAGCAACTAAGGTAACGTATAGGGCTGAAGTTGCAGGGTGAAGATTTTTTTTATACGCTTTTTATTAGCTTCACCTGTATATTTGTTTGTAACATGTTTGTAACCGACTTCTTTGGGCGCGATTTTGACCCACTTTAAACAGCTCGTTCAAACTTTGTAGATTTATCGAGGACCGATGACAATACACTAATTTCATATAATTATTCCATTTTTCAATTTGTATGTTTGTATGTTTGTTTGTAACCCTTTATATAAAAAGCGTGTTTTTAGTTTTTTTAACTATTACTTATTTTTAATCAGTCGACGGAGATTCTCGTAATTATGCCATACTTATTGTATTCTATTGTTGTCGCGATCATAGGTGCTCGTACGGGGATTGATAGGTTAATTGAAGGCCAAAATTGTCTTAAAACATTACTTACTGGTAAACAGGGCAGAATCAAAAAGGTATGCTGCCATCACAGAAATAAATCAAGATAGAACGGCCACACGCGTCCGTTGTTAAGGAATCGCGCGTGTCAATTTTTGCTTTGCTTTTAGTTAGAACAAATAACTTACCCGTAGAAAGAAATACCTCATTTTAACCAATTTACTTTCGTAATTCTGTTTTACAATTAGACACTGCACAATGAGGCATTTTTGCACAACCCCTTCGGTGTAATCAAGTCGAGACGTGCGCGCTGACTGAATAAACGTTCAACGAATTTTGCCCACTTGTGCAAGTTTGAAACACGCGTACTCCACCCGCTTAGCCGTTCTATCTTGATTTATTTCTGTGGCTGCCATAGACGATGATGAAAAAGTTTTCATGAATGACAAAAAAGGTTATACGTAGTCATAATATCTACGTATTTTATGTGCTACCTAAAAATACGAAGTATTTGTTTTTCAGCGTAAGAAAGTGGATGGGATTGATTACGGTGTACTTATTAACAATCGGAACTATGGAAGATCCTTTGGAAAGTAAAACTGACTTTTGCAATTCACCTCAAATGTCTGCTTTCTTGGAAATAATGAATTTTTTGCCAAAATAAGTTATTTTATATCGCGTAATAATTGTTTATTCATCATTTTAGTCCCCAGTCCCCACATTCGTAGATTAGAAATGGATTGTTATAACGCTCGTAGTTTCTGAGATCGTCCATTTTTCCTTGTCCTTTTTGTTCTGGAGAGATATTAATTTTGTAATGTTCTTTCAAATTGTTCATAACATTTAAATATTGATTCAAAATATTAGAAATACGAAATGAGGTGAAACAGATGGGCTACACCGATCAATTGATGCCATCTTGTTTTCTGTATCTTATCTTCGAACAACCCTCTTAAGATAAACCTAAGATAGGAAGTCCATTGTTAAAAAACATTCATAGAACCATCAATCTTATTGATTAGGTATTTTACATAAACAATTTTATCTTTATTACTTGTTAAATGGCCTATTAAAAATAAAATAGGCTATTGAAAGTGATTCTTTACAAATTTTGATTCCCCTCTTCAAATTAAGCTATGATAGATAGCAATGAGTAATGACAGTCATACTAAACTTATAACTTACAATTTTTGTTTAATTAGATTGCGAAGCTGTCTAATTAGCCAAAAAGTGCATAATGTACTATCAGAGAAGCTGATTCCTAGGCCCCCATCTACCTACGTAGTTTGGTCGAGCCGACAGATCACAATCAGATTGCATTGACCTGATCCGACCAAATGACGTTGGTCTGCCAACTGCTTAGGAATCAATTTCCTCGATGGTACATATTGTATTGGCCCATCATAGTTGAACGTAGAGAAGACCTAAAAATACGTAAAATGTTATGCCAAAAAGGCTCCAAACGAAATGTGATTTATTGGTCTCACTAGATTTGCAGGCTCTGGGATATAATTACACTGTAGTCGTATTGTAGTAAAGTACAGCTTCCAATATAAAAGTATAGAGATTTTCACGGATCGTGATATTTATATGACAACATCCGCTCTTCCAACTCGAGATGAATGGATCGTGAGAGCGAGATCAGATTCATTGGCGTTCATACAACCAGAAGCCGCGCCACTTTTTATCCCGGACAAGCGTTTGACATGCCATCTATGATGTCATACACTGGCTGAGAATTCATAAAGGCTAGTTCAGATGAACCCAAGAATATTATGAAAATATACTTGTGAGAAGGGATGCCAGCAGTTTGTATTTTCTAGTAAAATTAAAAACTGGATTACAATAAACACAGCTTCCGTATCTACAATCTACATCAAAAGTTTTAATGTTCAAACTAAATTTACCAAAAAATTTAAGTGTTAACCAAAATACGAAATTAAATTTAGAATGTAGATACGACAAAAGTCAATTTTCATTACTTGGCCCTTAAGTATGTCTTATAATAAATTGTATGTACCGGTTCTTACTAGATCAATCGGAATCATAACTGAGCGTAATATCCATTCAGTAATTTTCCGAGAGGCTCTTTTTACGAGGACTCTTTTCCTGGTCGACCAGTCGAAGCACGCGGCATCGCCCGAGCCGCATACCGCGCCTGTAAAATATAAAACACCTTGTCCTCACTCCCGTAAAGCATCGATATTAATTATTCCGCACTTTTTACCGGATACTTCGAGCGAAATGCTCACCTCCGATAATAAATACGTCAACGGGAACAATGATAACGGGCCACATTAATCACCCAAATTTCCAGGCAATTTATTAGTGCTCTATGTAGGTCCCATTTATAAATATTTATCGCGGTTTTTGTCGATGACAAATTACGGGCATGTGCTGCTCAAAAACTCCCCTGCTGTAGAATCTCCTCGTGAGAATAATAAACATTAACGGAATTACCAAACAATTGATCTCAAACATTTTCACTCATTAACCATAATTAATTTTCATGGTATTTTATCACTACGTGGGTAACGAGCAATAAAATTTATTTATAACACGCATCCTGCCAAATGACCGCCTTTAAAGGCAGCTTTATGCTGCTATAAGTCGGCCGTAACTTGTAACACGGCTAAACACTTTCAATAACGAATGCAAATTTAGCAAAATAAACGACGACATAAACTAATTTTCACGTATTTCAAATATATGTGTCCCGCGGTGTTACCAATGGCTCTCGCAGACTTTCGACGTCTTTATAATATTAGAGTAAAGTGTGGTAAAGTTTATAGCAATATTAGATTTGCAGAAAAAATACACTGAAACCATAAAAATAAAATGAACAAAACATACTTACTTAATGTTTATTTTTCCGTAAATTCAAAATTTAATCCAAATTAAATATTTTCTCAGCTTTTCTACGTTTATATTATTGTTACTGGTGTAAAATGTAATCCAATTAGGTATCGAATACAAAGTGTTTTGTATAACGAATAGCGAAGTTTTTCACTTTCTTTCTCTGCAGCTATTACAGATGTGATCACTAACGCTAAATTTAACATCACACGGGCGGCTCAGCTCAGAGAGTTCGGGGAAACGATACCTCATTGTTATGCCTTTTACAGTCTACAGTTACACTTCTTTCACACTTCTTCAAGGCATGTTACTAATGTTTCTTTTGTATTTTTATTGGGCCTCGAATTTGAGCCTTTCGTTGATTTTTTTCTTGATACGCTTGAGCTTTTACGCAAGTCCGTCAGAAAGTAAATCAGCTACTGGATTTAGGCACGTGCTTGTACTGAGAAGTTGATTCCTAGGCAGATGGGGGACCTGCGTATTTTGGTCGCGTTACGTCAAACCCAGCCGACAGGTCACAATAGCTATGTCCACATTGTGCATTTTCATCTTCAATTTTCATAATATTTTGACATTCGAAATGTCAAAAGATTATGAAAATTGAAGGTGAAAGCGCACAATGTGGACATAGCTGATTAACATTGACATGATTCGACCAAATGACGTCGGTCCATCAACTGCCTAGGAATCAATTTCCTCAATGGTACAAAACAAGTCTCAGCCATTATCAGTTGTTACAAATTGAGCTGTCAAGAAAAAATCAGTTGATATCCACAAAAATATGCAATACTACTAGTAACTACAGTTACACTTAGTACATAATATTTAATAGGCAATTTAGGAGCCCCATAAAACGTGTATTTTTGTAACTAGTTCTGAAACCAGTCGCAGGCATTTCTAATCTATTTGTTTTAAAGTGTCTTTTAATTAGGTATGTAAATATATTATGTTATCTTAAAGTATGTAAATTTTTCAAATTATTTTAAGGTCAACATTTAAAACTGAGCCTAGTATATAAATGACCGAATTCATTTTTTGAAATAGCTGTTATGTTTTTTGGCTTAAGACTACTACATATTTCTTTAATCTAAATTCTAAAACAACTGTTTGTTGACATCATAGATATCAGAAGTTGACATGCTACATATACTGGGGCAAAAGGTTTTAAATTATTGACAACAGTCAAAAACCTTTCATAATGAAGTTCATAAGAATAAGCTGGTTTACATGTAGACAGTTCTTCAGGTTAAAACTTTCAAGGGTCGGAGAAGTTTTGTTATGTCTCTAATCGGACCACCGAGTAGAAAATAAGACGTTAGGCAAATCGAGACGGATCAAAATGAATGAAAGGTCGTGAAGGCATTAGGCTAAACATTTCTGCGCATCTCAAATAAATAACTCCAAATGCACGTCTTACAATATTGAAAGCTGCCGTATACAGGATGGATTATAGTTTTTCCAATAAAAATTGTGTCAGTATTCCAAACGTTGATAAATTTTATACATGTTTTTTTTAACATTACGTTGAAGTCATTTTAAATGTACCTAAGAGATTAAAATATGATAAGGAGTAATTTCCATCTATCTTACATGGATCTTTGCCTTATATTATTATAGTCATATTTTCCAATTTAAGCGCATATTTTATACAATTATAACTTTCAGTGAGATCATGTCTTAAATGCATTACAACAAGCAATTTCATAAATCCTTTGCAAAAGGAGTGCTTCAAGATATTTTGTGTACACCGTCTACTCTCAATAACTAAAAGATGAAATACAAAACCTATTTATGCGTTACTGGATAACATCACCATGTATCCCGGTGGTCCAATCTTCATGATGATTAAATTAGGATACAAACAAATATCTACAAATGATATACAATGGCCGACCCGAGTTGCATAATGAAGCAATCAAATACTATGCGTCTTAGTTCGATATCCGCGCATCGAATTGAGTACAGAACTCCGAGTTTGCACAAACAGAAGAACAAGAAAATACAACTGTACGCTACCTACAAATAAAGATTAAATTCAAGTGACAAATCTCGTCGGTGAGTTACGATGTACTAAATTTTGCATACGGTAATCCCATGTTTAATGCACATAAAAACTTGCTGCATTTTAAAACCCCTCTCGAAAGCAAACATTTGACATTTCGAGGGAAATTGGGCGGAAGGCTTTTTGCTCGGTTTGGAATAAATTTTCAATAGATTAAAAATTCTCAGATAAGATTGTCTTACATTATTTCTCAAAAGTTTATCCAAAATGCTGCTTTGAACATTTCGGGAGCAGTTTTATTGAATGGCAGTCTTCCGAGTTAAACAGCACCGTGTAAATCATTTCACATCTATATATTATTATTATATAATTAAAACTGGATGAATAGTAATTTTTTCGATGTACATAAATCTATACATATAATAAAATCGTAGGAAAGTCAATTCTGTACATTGAACATTTTAAAAAAATAATACTTGGGACGTGATCTACAATCGATATGGAAGCCAAAAATATAGTTTTTAGAATTTTTGTCTGTTTGTCTGTTTGTCTGTATGTATGTCCGGGATAAACTCAGAAAGTACTGAATGGATTTACTTCAAATTTTGCACGAATATTATATAAAGGTCGGGTCAACACATAGGCTATATATTATGATGATATCGCCTAGGGCGGGGGGAGGGGCTCAAGTTTCAATATTTTTAGTTTTTTGCTCATATCGCTAAAACGGTGCGTTGTAGAGAAAAAATGTCCGGTACGTAATGAAAGCCCATAAAATTTCCTACAAATTTGTCCTTCACACTTTGTATCTATCTTCACTCCTTGCCATGCTATGAGCTTTTGTCTATCTTTTCTATACAAATTTCGAGTGTCGTTTGATTAACATGCTGGGAGCTTTGGCATCGGTCTTTTCTTCTTGCCCCCCCCCCACCCAACCCCCCCCCCAAACCCCCCCTCCTCAAATTATGCTTCAAACAAAGCGGTGTTGCGGCGTTATACATCTTTTTTAAGAACAAAGTTAAAAACTAAACTACACATACGGTTTTTCAGTGTCGTTTGTTTTGGGGGGGCTGCGCCCCCCCAAACCCCCCCCCCTTATTCCTCATGACGCTTTTGTTCATAATTAAAAGGTTTCGTGGAGTTTGTATTGCGTCTTAATTATCCTTTTTAGGAACAAATCTATACATATCTATACATATAATAAAATCGTAGGAAAGTCAATTCTGTACATTGAACATTTTTGAAAAATAATACTTGGGACGTGATCTACTATACTAACGCGGACGAAGTCGCGGGCAACAGCTAGTAGGTAATGAAATTAAATGTAAGGCAGGTTGTCAACAGGCAATTTTTCTTTTTTAACAAAGGGATACGACAGATTTAGTCACCTAATTGAAAAGCGGATTATAGTGTACACTGGCTATCACCTATAAATTGTCTTGTATCTCATCTAAAACACAATGCGAGCAATTTTCAAAAGGCTTTCTACCTTGTTATTTCGACGTGTAAGTAGGATTTTATTTTTTTAAGAAATTCCTGCTTTAAAGAAATATTTAAAAGTTTCTAGTAGTTTAAATGATAGTAAGATTTATTATATTAATTTCTTTTACTATGAAAAATTTAAAATACTGATCTATATTAAGTAAATACTTTATTAATTACCATAAAATATGACTAATTGACTACCACTTCACATAATTAATGCAACATACTAAATAATGTTATAAATAGAATACACAATTGTCGCTGTTAAGAATTTGTGTTAATTTTGTGTAATATTACTGCATTCATAGCTCAATACATTTTTGTGGGTTAGTACACGAATGCTTAACAGCGTCCAAATAAAACTTTTCGGTAGCAATACACTTCAGATTGGCATATCAGATACATCCATCTAACAAAAAACCAAGCAATAATAAACCTACATTTATGTCGTTCACATTAATAAATCTAGCAACATTTAACTTCGCAGCAACTAGATCGAGTTACGACACAGGAGCGTTTTGTTTCGATATAATAAGAGCGGGATGATTTAAACCCTCATCGCTGTTGATTTACTCGGCCATCGCGGCAGATATATTTAATATCTGTCAGGCCGTCCGTTTGTCCTCATATTCCGAGACGTTGTCGATATGGCGCCTTTGTTCGCACCAAAATTTATAAGTTAGACGTCTGTCCATTGTACGTACTACAAAGCGTATTTTATATTGATCATAAGACGACGTGCGGTCAAAATGTGTCGAAGCGTTAAAGATTTATATCGACCCGAGTAGGTCATCTGTGAGCTGCTGAATCGATGCAATTTTGTCGCTATAGCTTATCGATACTATAGCTTAAACTTAAAAGTGTGTCTGCCACTAAAGCTATTATGATAGGTATGCACTATACATTTAGGTACTTTGAGTATCTGAATTTAGAAAATTTAAGGAAGCACATTTTCCTAAATTGACAACTTAAAAGGAACGCGCTACAACTTTAAGCTCAATCATCACTAATTCACTACAACATCTAATACCATTAAATATTATTATCTAAGTTTATATTTTCTACTTAGTTATTTAGATAAATTTTCAAATTTCGAATATTCGGACGAAATCTACTTTTTTAATTGTTAAAGTAATAGATGTAATTTTATTTATCGCTTCTCGTTGTGCTGCCAAATTGTGGTATTGATGATTTTATTGGCGTGGGCGGTGCACTTTGTCGCCTCGCTTGCATGAAATCGTTTCATGCCGCCGACTCTACAAGAACAACGTCCTAAAACCGAACATGCGGTTTCGATTTCACATTAACTTTTTAGAGGAGAAGTTAAATCGTGTCACGAATAGAGATTTTTAAATGGGTCATGTGATTCCATTCTTAAAAATATTTAAATCAACATTGGAACGAAAACCTCGATAGGAAGTAGTAAAAATATAGGATACTAGATGACGCCCGCAACTCCGTTGCGCCAAAATTTGTTTATCGCGCGAGAACCGAACATTTTTCCGGTATAAAAGTATCCTATGACCTTTTCCGGGACTCAAAGTATCTCTATACCCAGCGCAATCGGTTCAGTGGTTTGGGCGTGAAGAGGTAACAGACAAACAGACAGACTCCCTTTCGCATTTATAATATTAGTACTTATGGATCATCTCTCTGGGCCCTGGGAGTTGATAATCATTATAACCTATGTTAATGATGTCTACGTGTTCATTACTGCTTGATCCAAAATGAACTCTGCACCATCAGTAAAAACTGTGCAATAACCCTCCCTTCATTTAAACCATCCTTTATTTGAAATCAAAGTGTATTTCATCTGTAATTAATTTATTGGGAACAATTTGGGAATAGTCATAACTCATAACAGATCAGTATATTGTATGCATATGGCTAATGTACAGTCTATCAGCTATCACCTTGCGGTGGGTCAATAAGAAGATAGCGTTATGGTCAGTGACTGGCGACTTCAGACGCCCTTAAAACTTGTGACACACTGACGCCAAGAATGAAGAACTATATCTAAAATATTTCTTTATTGTAAAATGAATTAAAAACAGAAGATTAACACTTCCTACACTAGAGGTAATCTTCTCTAGTACTGGAAGTTGAATTCTTGATCCTTAAATTAATTTTGATGACTTCTGTGGCTCAGTGGTGAGCGCGTTGCAGTTGGTAGCTCAAGCCGGGGGTCGCGGGTTCGAATTCCGCCGACGGAACAAAACGTTTTCAAAGTACCTGGGTCATAGATGTGTATTAAATATGTGTATGATATAATAAAAATCTTAAATATAAGTATAGTATAAAAGTATTAAATATATTTCCGTTGTCTGGTACCTGTAACACAAGTCCCTCAGCACGGGGCCAGACTGACGTGGCGTGAAGCGTCCATAGATATTATTATTATTATATTATTATTAAATCCTCATCCTCGAGGCATCCAGTTTTCTCAAACAACAAAAACACGCATAAAAAACGATATTTTAAGTCACTTTTCTGTGAGACAATATTATTATGGATTCTGTGCACCGCCAACTGGTCCATCTGTGTCATCTGTGTCGAGGCGTGGTTCTTCTGCCTTTAAAATATGCTTATTATGCATCCACTCGTTTTTAATTTATCATAATATCAATGTACTAGTCATCTAAGATGGTTGCCTGGTAGATATCGCTATTTAGCGATAAGGCCGCCAGAATTGTATTGTCTTTCACCGCTTTTAATGTTTTCTTATGTATTTTGGATGGAATGCAATAAAGTATATTATTATTATTATTATTATTATTATTATTATTATTGACTGAAAACTTTGGAGATACCTACTTAAAACCAACTAGTGAACAAATCCTAAAATGCTTGACACCCGGGCATCATTCATAGTGTGACGTCAACGTCAGCAGTAATTTATCTCAGGGGGGTTATTATGAGCTCTTATATCCAGCCAGTTTCCAGCCAGTTTACAAGCCGTGTCTATGCAATGGCCTGTAAATTGGCCTGTAAGCTGGCTGGATATAAGAGCTCATAATAACCCCCCAGGAAAGAGTAACAAAATATCTGCAACATAACATTTTAGTCCTAAATAGGTTTCATAAAATAGGTAATTACTAATTGGTAATACCGATTGTATTATGATTATTGTATATTTGATGTTCATTACTTTATGTAACTTTGTTCGCCGAACTTCTAGGTGTTAAGTGGTACTTGTAGCATCTGCTTGACCCGTGCACGTAATCAACATAAAAATATTATTTTGGAGATTCATACGATAGCAGTCGGCAGATGTTATATTCTCTATTTTTGTTTATCCATCATTGTTTGGCCAGGGGTCTCAAAGGGTCAATATCCAGGGTAGCTTCCGTTCACTCCGATTATTTCTTGTTTTGTCTGTAAACAAGTATCGATTGTATCGATGTCAAGTTTTTTTTTATTTCGTTGTAAGTAAGCGTTAATAGCTTGAGTTATTATTTTAACCGAACCAATTTCCAAGGTGTTGTTTAAATTTATTACTCAAAAACGGTAGTATAAAAATTTTAAGGGTCAGCTTACATTTGGTATGCTTATTGCTTAGCGATGCGTTTACATTTTTGTGTGTTGCATCGAAATGCAATGCACTACATAATGTATATTATTATTTGTATTAGGTATGTTATATCTACATATGTATTAAGTTGGTAGCGTAACCGTCAAAACTAGCCGTCAGATCACGACTAATATTGAATTGACAAACCCCGACCAAATGAAGTAGGTTTGTGAACTGCCTAGGAGTCAATATCTTCGATAGTACATGTGACGTTACCCTAACGACATAAAAACAGTCAACATACAACATCAGAACGATGCATTGCGAGATTAAAATGAAATATACCCTCATATTTGATTATAACTCCACATTATTCATCGATAACATTATTTTAATACGATTTTAAATTACATCTCGTAGATGACGGAGCACTAGCGAGCGCCTATCCGTCTCCGCTCGGATTAGCGCTGTTTACTCCAACATTCTCGCTGCACTTGCCTTTTTAACGTGTAAATTAATTTAAATCGACCTTTGGAGCATGAAATTCCCAATCCATTATCCCTGAGACAGCTTAATGCGGCGACGGGGGCGATAGAACCCGCGAAACGCGCGTATTCTCGACATAGCGCGCGTCTCTCATGAGTTGTGACTAGAGTTTTAACCCTCTACTACCTGATCCTAATTTCTCATACATAACTACCTACCCGGAGTCTCTCAGACTCCCGTATTTTGAAATCTTATTATACAAAAAGTATGCTACATGAAAATAAACTAAAATAAACTTGTTATAGCTTAAATACTTCTTTATTTATTAAAAGTAATAAAAACACAATAAACTTATGTGTTGTACTTTAAAACTACACATTTTTTCAAAATGAAAAAATTTTTTTCAAAATTCTAACTCTTTTGCTAAACGAGATCTTAAAAAAAATGTAACAAAAAATAGGAACTTCCTTTATCAATTATTTAAAGATTTGTGACTAATCAACAAAATGTGACATACATATTTGGCAAAAAAGACTTTTTAAAATAAAATTGCAAGGCTCGAACTTTACAATTTTTGACGTATATTGAGCATGTCGTGTAGGAGCACTTCAGGCAGGTAGGCTTCTTACATATGAAGCATAAGTATTGTGTCTTATGTTTCTTCTTCGAGTCACGTGTAAACCAGTACTTGCGTAGTGCCAACTTTTCAGGTCCTACATAACTACATCCTGCAGCACCTAAAAATGCCTCTTGGTCAAGTTTCAGTACTCGACGAATGGAAAATCATCGATGTCTGGCTCGTTTTCGCTGCATTTTTCATCAACATATTCCTTTTCATTCGAAGAAATGTCTTCCTCCTACCAACGCTCAATATTTTTATTATTTGACGTCATTTTCAACTAAACCAACAAAAAAAAAAGGTTCTTGAAAAAGTCGCGTAACTACCTACCTGGAGTCTCTCAGACTCCACGACATAGTTTTTGACTCACCAAAATGCACCAAATGCGCGTGCGACCTCGACGACCACAGGCGCGGTACGGCGGGTAGAGAGGCGAAGGTACACGGACGCAAAACCATCAACGAACCTTGCTTGTAAAGATATGAACAAAAATAGAACTGCTGGAGTCTGAGAGACTCCGGTCAGGTAGTTAAGGGTTCGTAATTATGGAAAAATCGCCTGGCCCAGGTATGCGCCTTGAAAACCATCTGTGTGCTATTTAAAAATCCTTTCGATACAATTAAATCACAGTACTTTTATTTACGTTCCATTTTACGAACACAATAAATTGAAACTCGAAGTTTTATACACGACAAAGAATTTACTGACCATGTACTTCGGCGACCACGGTCTTTTGGGTAATTAATAATTACTAATTATTAGCAACGTTAAATGTTATCGTCTCATTACAATTATATTTTTCTATAATAAGTATAAAACAAACAATGCACTTACAAACTTCGGACTTCTGAAGCTGTATATGTAACGATAAATAATAAAGATTTTTTTGTTATTCCTAAATTATTTTTTTTGTGTTGTGCTTATATAAAAATAAAATTACTTACATTAACAAGTATCTCGTACAGTCGTACCCATCTCAGTATAAGTAATTTTTCTGTACGCGGCAGTCATTTGACAATCACTTTCATGTTAACATTCTAATTATCTCGAAGAATTCCGAACCGAATTGCGATATTCATTATTCGCTTCATTAAAAGCAAGTGTCAGTGCATTATTCAAGTTAATTCTCAGTTAATTAAAGTCGCTCGTTTGCGTTGAAAAATGCACCCTTATCTCCCACCGCGGTGTTAAAACCTAATTAATTGATAATCGAAATAAATGAATTCCATTTTGCAATACTAATAGCCTTAGCGGGTGTGAAGGCTGAATAATCAGGAGTCACATTTCAGGTGTCATCACACCGACCGTGATAACTGATAAGTAATGGTGAGGGTTGTCGCTCTTCCTTATTGCTTGAAGGTAATTTTTATATGAATTCTAGCTGTCCCGGTGAACTCCGTGTTACTTTAAAACCTTTCCTGGATTTCTGCAAATATTTTAAGACTAAAATCAGCCCAATCCGTTCAGGCGTTTTCGAGTTTTAGCGCGACTAACACATTTGAAAATACATTTTTACATACAAGATATAGATATAGTTTACCTAGTAAGTTTCATTCATAAGTCATTTGATCACAAAATATGAGAGTTAGCAAACAGTTACAAAATTAACACTCTAATACCAGTTAATAATTGAGAATGGCAAGCCTAAATACGCAGATTTTTTGCATCTTAGCATAGAAAAGTAGACTTTCAAACATTTAATGGCCTATCAATCTGTCATAAATATCGATTAAGAACAGCGTGTGGCAAAACTTGACGTAATAAATTATTAAGTGACTATTTTGCATTTTAATTGCCTAATCTAACGGCACATGTGTTTTTATTAAGCCTATAATTAATAAAATTTAATAAGTCGAACTATTTATTATACTATCAATAAAATTTCAGATCTTTCTTGCGCGTTATCCTTCATTTTGATTTGAGGAAAACGTTTCTTAAACATTAATTTAGATTCTACAGTGTCTCTTCTTTTTAAAACACGACATGAGTAAAATAGGTACATAGTGCAAATGAAAAGATATTTACTAACGAGTACCGCTAAAGCCTTCTTACTGTAATCACACAAACGTAGTTTATACAATTCACCCAAATTGTTACTACGTCTGTACACTTTAGTACTTGATTCCATTCTCTATTAATATCAGCCGTTTATGCAAAACAAAGTACACTTATTAGTTAATAAGAGGAAACGCTAATACAATAAAATTTGGACGAAGAAACTATATTTTCCATCCCGCTTCACCCTGCGCTGGCACGTGTATTGTGATAGAGACAGATACAGTAAATTGAGGTAACGTATTCCTCTGATTCCTCCTTTAAAAATAGTATTTCCTAAATATCTTCAGAAAGGGTGAGTCTATGTCTCTACGTTTTTATTTTACCTTAAAGATCTTTTAAATTTGTTTTATGGTCGGTTGATTGGCGGGGTACGGAACATTCATTTTTTGCGATTTTTGAAGGGTCATAATATTTTTTTATTTATTAATAAAGCCGTATCGAATGTAGAGGCATAGGTCCCAATATTGTATATAAAAAATAATTTGTCTAGACGCATTATCCAGGGAGGAAATTGGGGAATACGTTTGTATTGAAAAAAAGTGATAGCGTATCCTCTTAAAAGCTGCGCCTGCGCCTCTCATTATGCAAGTTTGCGCCAATGTTAACGCTAATAAGGACTCGTAATCATTTTAGATGATGTCACAGATTGGCGCGGCCGTTTACGATGTCGCTTGTCACATCGCCTCTACGATTAATACGTTTTGTTCATGGCTGGCCAGCTCCGATCAGCAGAAACACGTCGCCAGCGCAACGCCCATCTCAGATAATAAATGATTTGCCTCCTCCCAAGCTCGTTTTTAGAGTTCCTCAGTCTATAATGTGACTTTAGATTTGAGATCAAGTGAGAATTTCAGGTACATACATAATATTGTTCATTAATAGAACAGGGATTTTCCAAAATTGTCTGACTAATATTTCACTTCGTTTGTTAGTAATGGCTACTAGGACACCCAAATTGTACAAGTTACAATCAACTTTCAAAATATGCTAACAAAATCACAATAACAACCACGGTTGCTGAGTCAAATCAATCAATTCAACTACCCAAATATGCTACGGAGCGCTACGCGAACCGGCTTTTATCGACCTTGGCAGTTCACGCGATTTACTGAGGGTGATCCAGGAGAGGCGCCAAATAAAGAGACATTTAAGTGTTCCACCTTAAGGGTTAATTCAGACCAAAACGCGACGTTTAGATACGTTTCTTAATTTATATGGATTTGACAGACCCGCAAGACGTCTCACGCAATTGAAATCTGTGAAATTCATATAAAATGCCGCGCCGCGTCTCGCCACGGCCCACGCCTCATCGTGTTGCGGTCTGAATTGACCCTAACCAGAAGAGGTGCCAAATAAAAGAGACAATAATTAACAGTTCCACCATAAGACGGTATTAAAAATATCCGCACACATAATGTAAAATATCAGAGGACGGCCGTATATTTAACATAACTACGGCAATAATTGGCACGCTAAGGCACGGTCCTCATTATTTCACTGCGGATTGTACCACCAGCGGTGCCGAATTGATCGTTTCAGCTATATCATAAGTTTATTCGCGCCACACTCGACTTGTGTCAATTATGGCGTGAAAATAAAATTATCTATTCGTACCGGCGAAACCCATAATATGTAATGAGAAATATAGATTACTAGATGACGCCCGCAACTCTGTTGCGCCAAAATTAGTTTATCGCGCAGGAACCGTACATTTTCCGGGATAAAAAGTATCCTCTGTCCTTTCCCAGGACTCAAAGTATCTACGTACCAAATTTCAGCGAAATCGGTTCAGCGGTTTGGGCATGAAGAGGTAACAGACAGACACACTTTCGCATTTATAATATTAGTATGGATATAATAGATTAGGATGTCACCCATGTTTATAATTATGGAAAATCTCTATGACTGGTAAAATATACCACTGAGTTGTTTTGTATGATAGACAGGGGGGTTATTATGAGCTCTTATATCCAGCCAGTTTCCAGCCAGTTTACAAGCCGTGTCTATGCAATGGCCTGTAAATTGGCCTGTAAACTGGCTGGATATAAGAGCTCATAATAACCCCCCTGGTCATAATATTATACAACGTGAAATTTTAGTGGTTGTTTTCCCGCAGCAGAACGATTTACCTATAGTAGTACTATCGAACCATGCATGTTATTTTTTGAAAATACAAAATATTTTTTATGACGTACTATGGAAACTTTATGCCGATAGGCGCGAGTTACTATGGACCCTACCGATTTTTTTTTTTTATTTGAACAAAAAAAACTTTACAAATCTATTGTACTACTAAGATAGAATCATTTTACTGCGGGAAAACAACCATTAAAATTTCACACTGTATAATTACTTATCTGAATAAGTACTTTAATATAATTATTAATTAAGATTTCAGTTTCAGAACGATTGTTCTTTAACTTTATGTAATAATGTTCTTGAATACGAACGGAATTTCTCGGTTCCGTTGATAGAATTTGACAAAACATAATGGATCTGGAATCTGGATTAAGTGCGTAGATAAAATAAATTCTGAAATATTTTGAATAACACCTGCTGTGAAAGTTTATTTTAATGTAGCACGTGGTGCGTAAATTAATCTGTGTTTAGTAACGCAGTTAGGCTGGACTGTCGATTGATTTGTGAAACTCAACTTTCATTGATCAATCGAAATTAATATACCTACTTACATCTTATGTCATGTTATTGTTTGTTGTTAGATAACTCAACGGAATTTTCAGTAATCTATCCTTTGGAAAATTAATTATACATTGCTCGTGTTGATTTTTTTCTAATAATAAGGGTACGACTTTTGAACTAATGATGAAAGTTGGCACAAGTAGACCACGAAGGATATAATTTTTTGCCGGAAAGGTCCCGCTTGCAACCAAGTCTAGAACATAAAACGCAACTCAATAACAACAAGTATAAGATTGAAAACACATAAATCATTTGCTACAAAAAGCAATTCAAAGGACGAATATTGTATCATCGCTCGATGAGTTTCAATAGACGCGGCCCGAGATGATTTCAAAGCATTAGATAGAGCAGTGTTGAAAGTGAATTCTATCGTGAGATCGGTCTTAGGAGTAAGGATCGTGATATCGCAACAAAGAATGTTTTATGTAGCTAAATGGAAGTTGTGAAGATTCGAAGATAATTTCGAATATTGTGGTCAATGTTTGTAAATATTGATAGGTTTCTGTCAGATTTTATCGCTGTTTTGATACTTATACGCCAGTTGTGAGCTTTTTGGTAATACTTGCAAATAATACAGTACATAAAAACACAACATTATGATAGAAAAGTTTACATTTTGCTTCTAAGGTTTTCCAATAACAGTATTCTTGTACAATAATTGACAGGATGAATATTGTGATATTTATTTATTTATTTATTTATTTATTTACAATTTATTGCACACAAAACCATTAAAAAATAACATAATATTAGAAGAAAGATGACACAACAGGAACTACTTATTTCTAAAGAAATCTCTTCCAGCAGCCCTAGGAAGAGAAATTTGATCACAAACAACAGATAGGGCGTGCACAGACAGTAATTAATATTTATGAATAATTTAAATTACAAAATTAAATAAAATAATTATAATATACATAATATTATACTACAATACTTAGATACTAATAATACTATACTATAATTTATTACATACTATATCTATAATATTATATAATATTATATATACCGATTATAAATATTTAAACATTATATCGATACATACTATATGTTACATATTTAACTGGATTCAGTATTGAGGTAGTGTTCCTTCACGCGTCTTTTAAAGACAGTGATTGTGGGACTATCACGAATGGTATGGGGAAGGGAATTCCATAATCTAACTGCATGAACGGTAAAGGAGTAGGAGAAGAAGTTGGAGCGATGGGACGGGAGGGAAAGATTTGTTCTCACATTAGACCTACAGGGGATGTCTGAGGGTCGAGAAAAGTTAAAGCGATCCACGAGGTAAGAGGGAGACAAAGGGTTGTAAAGGATATTGTAAAGGAGGGAGAGGATATGGACATTTCGCCGAAGGCGAATCGGGAGCCACCTTAACTGTGACCGAAGAGCTGATACGTGATCATACTTTTTTAAACCAAAGATAAAACGAATGCACTGATTTTGCAAACGTTCTAACTTGGTTAGCAACTCTTCGGTAACATCCAAGTAACAGGAGTCGGCATAATCGAGGATAGGGAGGATGAGTGACTGGACTAGGGAGATTTTAGTTTTTAAGGGCAAAAAGTTCTGAAGGCGCCTAAGCATGTGTAATGAGTGGAATACTTTCCTACTTACCTCGTTGACTTGAGGTTGCCAAGACAGATTATTATCAATGATGATTCCAAGGTTTTTAGTAGATTGTTTGAAGGCAATCGGAGTACCATTGTAAACAATTCTGGGCACATCATTTAATCGCTGTGTCATATATCTACTGCCGACAATTATTGCTTGGGACTTATCAGGATTAACTAAGAGACCAAATGATTTTGCCCAGTCTGCAATTCGCTGAAGATCCGCATTAATATCACTGATTGCCGCACTTATATCATCAATATGAGATTGAAGATAAATTTGCAGGTCGTCTGCATAGAGATGAAAATTGCATGATAAAATTACTAAGGATACTGTGTTTATAAACAATGAAAAAAGAAGAGGAGATAGGACACCACCCTGTGGAACCCCCGCATCGAGATCACACCATTCTGAGGTAGCCTCATCATAGCACACCCGCTGCGAGCGCCCCCGAAGATAGGAGTTGAACCAGTCTATAACTGAGGAGGATATATTTAGGGAACGAAGGACAGAGAGGAAGATGTCAAAGTCTACTGAATTAAAAGCACTGCTAAAGTCTAGTAGCACCAGGATAGATACACATTTTTGCTCCATAGCTAGTCGTAAGTCGTCAGTGACTTTTAGCAGTGCTGTAACAGTGCTGTGACCAGGGCGGAATCCGGATTGAAAGGAAGAGAGCAAATTATTGCAAGATAGGAATTGGGAAAGCTGTTTGTGGACAATGTTTTCGAGGACTTTGGATAGGTATGGCAAAATGGAGATTGGTCTAAATTGGGATAAAGAGGAGGGATTGGGGGTTTTAGGTAAAGGAATAACATTGGCACGTTTCCACACCGAAGGAAAAGAACTCGTTGACAGGGAGAAATTAAAAATATGGGTAAGAATTGGCAAGAGTTCAGGAATTGAGAGGGAAATCATACGGGGACTGATGTCATCATTGCCTACGGCGGTGGAGGTTATAGCAGTGACATGCTTCTTAACATCATCCTCAGTGATGGGCTGGAATAGGAATGGAGTGCAAGGAGGAATGGGAAATGAGGAGATATGGGAAATCGTGCGCGCTTTGGTATGTGGGTCAACATTTACAGGTGGTTTAGAAAAGTGCTTGTTGAGAGCGTTCAAGTCAACCGTGCTATCCAAACCAACAGATGTCTTCCCTATACCAAGCGACGAAAGGAATTTCCACAGTTGGGAGGGGTTGCTTTGGTTAATTGTTGAATGAATGTGGTGTCTTTTGGAATCTCTACACAGGCGACTGCAATGGTTTCTGAGAAACTTATATTTAGCCAAATTAGCCTCAGATGGTCTTTTTCTATACAGACTTAAAGCTCGATTGCGCTTTGCCATCACATTTAATATGTCCTGTGTGAGCCAAGGTGCCGGAGCATATTTCACCTTTACTTGCCTAATTGGAGCATGAGTATCAAAGATTTGGGTCAGTTTATCATTGAACAACGCTACCTTTGTGTCGATATCCGAGGCCGAGTAGACACAAGACCAGTCAACATTGGATAAGTCATGCTTAAGAGCCTTCAAATCCACACCCTTAAAACTACGCAGGGAGAGAAACTTAGGTTTTTTACGGGGGGGTTTGAGCTTAAGGGAGAGGAAAACTAGGTCATGGTATGAGACGTTAGATGGAAACTGGCCGTGGGTCTCTATAAGCTCAGGGGATGAGGTGATGAGGAGATCCAGGAGAGAAGGGTTGGAATTCGGAGCATGGTGGGTAGCTGAGAGCGGAAGGAGGCTTAGGTTAAGGGACGTGAGCAAGGAGCGGAGTTTCAAAGCACGTGAATCAGCTTTTAAGAGACATGTGTTGAAATCACCTGCAATTAAAGTACAGTCGTAGTTAGGACTATGCGCGGCCAACAGGGTCTCCAGAGAGCTAAAATAATCAATACGCATAGACGGACTGTAGGCCACACAGAGTAGTACCCTTTTGTTATTTAAGGTGATCTCAACACACAAGTATTCTATTGAGAATGAATATCGATTGGGTGAAGCAGCAATAATTTTGTGGACGATGTCCCCACGCAGGTAAATGGCAACTCCACCGCCACTTTTACCTACACGGTCGTTTCTAATTAGCTTATACCCCGGAAGAGCATAAGCAGTAGATGGGAGGGAGGGCTTGAGCCAGGATTCTGATACTAGAATAGCATCCACCGGGGAACTGCTAAACATTTCGAGTAAATCTGGGTAATGACGGGGTATGCTCTGAGCATTTATATGGACAAGGTTGAGATTATTGGGAAGACTAGAAAAGGAGGTGCTTAAGCGTTCATGAGTAGAATACGAAGTCGTTCCCCCATCACCATCCAGACTAACAAAACTGTCAGACGAGGAAGAACACGAAAAGAAGTCCTCATTGAGAATGTTATTGTTAAAGCAAGATGAATCCATTAACTACTTATATAAATAAATAAATAATATAATATATAATAAACAATATAATATTATGTTATGTAAATATTATTTCAAAACAAATACAAGATTAATTTTATCTGACGTTCACCCATCCCAGCTCGCCATAAAAAGAAAAAAAAAATGAAATATGAAGTACATACACTAGCAACATTTGCCTATTGTCTGCTCAGTAAAAAAAAAAGCAGTGACATTGACATATTTGACAATCTGTCAGACTGTCAGACATTTGTACTTTGTAGTAACTTATTTTTACTTACAAACTAAAATTAAAAATTCTAAACTACACTTTAACAACAAAATAAACCGAAAAATTAAACTACTACCCTATAACAGAAACATGGAAATACGGACAACACAAAAGTGAAAACAATAAGAATACGGAAACCCGCCAGTCGCAAAGCGTTCGCGCATCCAACCGTGCATCCAACTATGTCCTCCGAGCACGGCGTGAGGATGTTGAAGCTGTGCCGGGGGGCTTGTTGTCCAGAGTGCTAGACTTCGGCACCTCGCTACTCATAACTACCGCTGCAGTAGGGACAGTCTTGGGGTCTTTAACAGCAGGATAAGTGACCATTAAGGACTTGAGCTCTTGCATGCTTTCGACCTTTCGGCGAGTCTTGTCAGGCAGCATGATAGCAATTTTACCTTCGGTAGACCAGCAGCTACGTATACCAAAGTGTTGTCGCGCTGTCATGAAAACCTGATGGCGAGATTTAGTCAAGAACTCTGAGATTACGATTCCACTATTCTTCAGTGAGGTCTTTGCATCCCAAATTATACGCCGCTGCTCAAGATCCCTGAATCGAACCAGGACTGTACGGGCTTTTGCTTTTGAGGAACCAAGGCGGTGAGAAGATTGGAGATCATTGCTGGTAAAATCCGATACATCCATTTTATCCTTTATTATGTTGGTAATGACATTGAAGAGATTTTCATTATTTGTTTCAGGGATCCCATGAAACAGCAGTATTTTTCTGCGCAAGAATGTTTCGTGTCTGTCGAGTCCCAAGGATAAGAGATCAACTTGCGCTTTTAATTTTGAAAGCGTTTGCCAAACAAAGTTTTTAAAATGTTGAAACTCACTGTTCAAGCTGGTGAGGTCAGGATGAGTTGGTGCAGTGGCAGTGTCATGGAGTCGCTGCTCGTAGGCGTCCATACGGGATTGGAACAGCTTGGCCAAATCATCCATATTAGCAGCAAGTTGCGAAGAAATATCCATTTTGTAGGTTATAGTTCGTAGATTGTTGTGAAAGTGGTGATAAAAAAAAATGTTGCAGTGATGCAAAATTTATATTGTGGCGAGCAAAGGTGGGCTAAATAACTTATTTACTGCAATACATAAGCTGATTTAAAAACTGTAAGTATTTTTAATTTGAAGATCAATATCCTGAGTCTAAATTTAATGTTGTTGCTACGCCTACCCGCAAAAAAAAAAAAAAAAAAATATTAAAAAAATTGGCCATTATATATGTTAATTTTAAATTAAACAATTATAAATCCTATGCCTAATGCCTTTCGGTAAACAAAGTAACCGCTTTCGGCTATCATATTATCTAGTTTTGAATGATGTTTGCCCAGGGGGTAAGCTGTATTCTATCATGTATGACAATGTTATTTGCATTCGATAAGTGTAACGTGTTGCCGCGAGTGCCGATGGTAGAGACCATAATGGTAAATTTCGTCGGACAATTTGTAAAAACAAAACATGACAGTTTAGTGGAGTTAGTGTATTATACAATAATTATCTTAAATTGATTTCAATAATTTTGTCCAGTTCAAACCATTCAAAAAAATACTCATACAAAAAGTCGCCGACTATCTATTGAGTGAGTCTAAGGCCCGTATAAATAGTCAGTACTTAAGATGCGACTCGGTCTCAAGACGCGGTTCGGCTCTGTGATTGGTCCAAATTTTGACAGCCAACCAATCACAGAGCCAGTAGGCCTACCACGAAATGGTTTTGAGACTCAAACATTCGGACGAGAATGCCGCGTCTTGCTCTAACAAAGGTGAAATGACGTTGTTAGAGCAAGACGCGGCATTCTCGTCCGAATGTTTGAGTCTCAAAACCGTTTCGTGGTAGGCCTACTGAACCGTGTCTTGAGACTGAGATGCATCTTGAGTACTGACTATTTATACCGGCCCTAGTGTTAAAACACATAATTTATAATTATGTCCATATAAATCACGATTTATTTAAAGCGCATAATAATTTAGTAATTATTAACATTAATTATTCGAGTTTAGTTTATACTTTTTTGTATTAAATCAATATTATACTACGTACAATATTATCACCTTGCCTTCATTTTGACTAGCAATAAAGTGCATATTTTGTACTCCTTCCTAATAAATATTTCCAAAACTAGTTGTCCCGGCAAACATTGTTTTGCCATATAAAGTATTTCGCCCATTTCATCAAAATAGATTAAATAGTTTACGCGCAAATCGTAAAAGTATATTGTGCAGTAACCGTACATTTTTCCGGGACAAAATGTATCCTATGTCCTTCCCCGGCACTCAAAGTATCTCCATAACGTACCGTTTACGCGTGATGACGTAACCAAGGGAAATATGTATTAATTTTTATTTATTTTCAAAATAAAATTTCACACGAATGGTAACCCTTTTATCAGTAAGCACCATAGTTATGCGTTAATCGTTATGCCCTCAAATTCCCTCATACAAGGGGTGCCGCACACCTGTCCAGCGCCCTCGCGACACGCGACGCGACGCGGCCGCACATTGCACATATAATACAACCAGTGTACGTAGACCCGCGATATTAGGAGCTTTATCTAACCAGTGTTATACCATAACATGTAATACAGTAGACCATCTTCCAATATAATTGCATGCCATAAAAATGTTAAAATTTGATTAACTTCTTATAGTATTTGGGCGTCGTCAGCTACGACAGAATATGTTATCCACTGAAACACAGATTGTAACCAACTTTATCCAAATACATAATCACAATATTATAAAAAAATAATTCTTATTAGATCGAATCAGGAGCATAATATTGACCGCACTGCCTCTATGTATTCATTTACTGGAACTGGTGTAACCTAGATTTTCAGTAAGTAAATAAGGGTGAATTATGGAACCTTCATTTGCAATCGATTGAGAAACTAGTTTTGTTGGTAAGCGTTATATCAAATAACTATAGGAAGCAGAAACAAATTTCTATGCAGAATCAAGTCACGCTAAAACGTCTCTACGTTGCACAACTTTAATTTTAAAACGGCTGAGTTACTACTGTTTGTACTATCTGTATTGTGGTAACGCAGACCAAAGTAATTTGGTGAGGCAGGGGTGGCCAGTGCTACTCAACCAGTTCTGATTCTGAATTTGTATAGCAATACGCATTGTTATGGATATGGTGGCTGGTTCTCATTGTTCTGTGGGGTGCAACTTGCCCTTGATTATTATTATTACACCAGTTCGCATTTTAATAGTATGCTGATTATGAATTTACACAATCGCTTTGATATTTGTTATTGACCACGATCGTAAGTTTATAAAACAATGACACTTTAAACTTGATTACTGGTTTAAAGTTAAAATTCAAGATTTAATTATTATTTATTTATTAAAGACCGATTATCGAACATGGTATAGGTTCTATATAGTATATAATAGTGATAACTGATAAGTGATAACTGTTATGTATAATATGACTTGTCTAATAAGATTTTATTTTGCTTGTGTTAAATATTTAGGGTCTATTTCACCACTTCCTGATAAGTGCCGAATAGGCTATCCACCACTTAACTGGATAGATCAAGTATGGAAAATCTGCCAAAAAAGTTGTGAAAAGCCTATTCGGTGCTTTATCAGAAAGTGGTAAAACAGACCCTGATAAAGTGCCGAATAGGCTATCCACAATTACTTTTTTAACAGATTTCCCATACTTCATTTCTCAAATTAAGTGGTGGATAGCATATCAGAAAGTGGTGAAACAGGCCCTTACTCTTTTAATTATTTAACATTAAGTTATGATGTGATGCATATTAATAAATCAAATAAGCGCAGCTTGCAATCTTTTCAAATTGATCACACCGTGTTAAATTTTATATTTTTAAATATGAAAATTACGGGTGTTACGGACAATAGGGAGTGCTACCCTCTTCGCCCTCCCCGTTCTAATCGCGGAGGGTTGAGCACACCTGTCCGAGCCACGCGCCAGCTACATTTGACCTCACCTATTGTGCGAATACAATGTGCAATTAAATCTATTCAACACAAAAAAGTATTACACATTACAAATACAAAATACAATTACAATCACATTTCTAATAGGAATAAGCGCGCGTTCAAACGTGCGTGTTTTCTGCGCGCATGGATTCAGCATAGCGTAGTTTCCCAAACGTTAAAGCAGATTAAAATAATATTATGTTAAACATTCTTGACTGAGCCTCCTTTATAAAAAATATTTAAATAAAAGCTTATGTCATATAACATATTATGGCATAAAAATCAACATTTAAAAGCTTCTCTACCTACAATTATTAAAAGGATGAAAACAAAAGTGCCTTAACTGCAAGTAGGTCGCATAGTAATGCCCTTTCTATCCGCTCATTAGCAAAAGCAGAGGAAATGTCTGAACTTACCGGCCCTCGCAAAAAGCTGCTTATGTATCCGCTACAATACCACAAACACTTGACCGAAATATCATACCTACTAGCTTTAGCGCATAATATATTTGGTGTATAGTATAATTATTATATAGGTTCATAGAGCTTTTGACGGAAAAAAAACTTTCTTCCTAGATAATACGTCTATATTCACTATTATAGTGGACCATGTCAGTCCAGAGCCTAAGTACTTTACCAAATAACGCCTTAATTTTGTCAGTAGGGTTTGTAATCCAGTTACAAACACATTACACATAATATTATATCTAAAGCAAGAAATACACGGTCGTCAACGGCGGTTGACGACCACGCAAAATCTATAACGAAAAACTGGTTGACAACACGTTGACAACCGTATGGCTGACAACGCGCATAACGCCTCCGTGGTCCAGTGGTTCAGAGCTCGGCTCTTGACTCGGAGGTCGTGGGTTCGATTCCCGCGTTGGAAACATGTTATTTCCAAGTTTGGTTAGGACAATGCAGGCTGATCACCTGATTGTCTGACAAATAAGATGATCCATGCGTCGGATGGGCATGTAAAAAGTCGGTCCTGCGCCTGATCTCTCGCCGGTCGTGTCGGTCTGCCGTCCCACTGGGTTATGAGAGTAAAGGAAGGAATAGAGAGTGCTCTTGTGTACTGCGCACACACTTGGGCACTATAAAATTACTCCTGCGTAGCTGGCCTGGTTTCAATGAAACCGGCCACCGTCACCGAAACCGGTGTGGGAGCTATTATTATATTAACGCGCATACAATTTTTTGCTGTTGACGACAGCCGCTGACGACCGTGTATTCGGTATTTTATACTGTCTATTTTGTCGGAAGGGGGTTAATTCAAACCGCAATGCGACGAGGCGAGGCGAGGCGCCGCGTGGCATAAATTTGTATGGATTTGACAGATTTCAATTTGCGTGAGACGTCTTGCGGATCTGTCAAATCCATATAAATTTAGAAATGCATCTACGCGTCGCGTTGCGGTCTGAATCAACCCTTAGAGTGGAACATTAATAACTTTAAATGTAATTAATTCAAAATTTTGACATAAGCCCCATACATAATATCTGTCAAACTCTTCATTGAAGGTTGTGGGTTAATCATAATTAAATATCTCTGAGTTCGGCGGTTAGTTACTACTTACTACCTCACTAAGAGTGAGTTGCATCAACCTACTTTAACTATAACTTTAACCATAACAAAATGTGAAATAAACTGTCATATCTCTAGCAAAAGTCGCCATATTTGACGATAACCTTAACCTTAACTTTAACTACGCTTCTGGTGCAATTCACCCTAAGAGTGAGTTGCATCAACCTACTTTAACTATAACTTTGACTTTAACCATAACAAAATGTGAAATAAACTGTCATATCCCTAGCAAAAGTCGCCAGATTTGACGATAACCTTAACCTTAACTTTAACTACGCTTCTGGTGCAATTCACCCTAAATTTTACCAAAATCCATTTAGTAGTTTCTTCTTGAATACATATTGACATTGCACCGCTTCTTTATACATATTCCTTGATACTACAAATCTCAGTAAGTACTTAATAACTTGTAATTTTTTCATCTTTATGAAGATGCAAAAATGCCGCAGGGACTCTCTAGTAATAAGTCAGTACCATCGATAAATCCAGTAGCGTTTTCCCAACAATCAGAGCAAATATATTTACTGTAAAATTGGCAGGCCTTAAGGATACAGTGATTTAGCATAATGGGAACTAGTCTCCTAATTATCTCACATTTCATATTAGATTTATTGCTTTTAAGTATTACTGATTGTATTTTGCATATTCAGATGTTTTAAGCTAAAAAACCGTGTCCTTCTAGGAAAAAGATAATAGTAGGGAGGGTCAAATTATTACTTTTCTAGAATTGTGTCTCTTGCATAAAGTTATTATACCTACCTAGCGGAATAGAGAAACAAAGGCCTGAGCAAGCGAGATGTCACTATCAGTAACACTGCGTGGTAAAAAAGACGTGTGATACATGAGAGCAGCACTCTTTTTTTGACGTCCATCAGCCCGTATCAGCCCCGTTGACAATTTAATCTCATAGAATTCATGTTAAATCATGCTTGTGTGAGTGTATACGTACACAATACACATAATAATAATATATTTTTTCACACAGATAAAAACCAATTTCGGTTTCGTTTGACAGCTCGAGTTTGTTGCTCTATTCCGCTAGGTAATAGGTATATTAACTTTATGGTCTCTTTCGCGTATAATTTTCAAACAAACATCGTATAAATGTCAGAGAAATTCATTTTACGTAACAAAAGCAGGTGTTCAATTATTAGGTGTCTCATTAGCAGCATGACCTAGATTTTATAAATTGGTAGTAATCCTAATATCATATAGGTGATGAAATTCAATTTTTATTTTAAAATTATTATTTTTAATGGAAAATTATGAATTTATAATTAAAACGGAATTTGTATTAATCGCATCAGATTGAAATGAAATATCGTCATTAAAAAAATATGTTAATATTTCATAACTTAGATTCATTCAATCAATAATTTACATGCAACAAGTATACATTATATAATAATAATAATTGGTAGGCGTGTTTTTGTTCTATCTACATATTTTATAATATCATTCATTTTGTTACATGAAAAAGCTCAGTTCCCATCTACCACTAGACTTGAATCTAGTCTCGTGACTTTTAATCTCAGCTATCACAGGCCGTCCGGGACAGGCCAACCGGTAACGCGGCCTGCGCGTAGCCCGTGGGAAGTCGGCCCGTGCGGCCACAGGGCTGCCAGTGTATTGTTCCACCGAGATTGATAGCGGAAACCCAGTATCTCCCATCGAGCAACTTTATTTGTCATTTCCGTTGAATTTGTTGATACTACAATATAAGGAAATTATTTTTGTGTTGTTTATCGGTAGCGAGAGATTGATGACTTAATAATTACGAGTCTCCACCGAGATTTGGCATTAAAATTGCATATTGGAACATTTTTTTACGAAGCATCAATCATTGCCTACTAGCTGATAGGAAACGAGGAAACTGATAGTGAAAAAGAGAAAAAAGGATATGGGTGGCGCTCCTGGATCGTTATAAATACATTTCGCAAGGTTGTGCGAAATGTAGGCGGAGCCGGCGAGGCCAACTGAGGCCAAGCAGTAATTAATACTTGAAGGACCTAACGATTCCGTAATTAATGAATGATTAATGAGTTAAAAGTTATTTCATCTAATAATATATTTCAATGTTGTTGTAGACTTGTAATATGGTACAAAAAGGCCAGTTAAAAAAAATCTTTGCCATATAAATTATTTCTAGTACCTATAAGTAAATATAAAAATTAGATAAAAATCTATTCTCAGGCCTAACGAATATGTACATACAAATTTTCAGGAGGAGTTCGTGCACAAACACTGTGACACGAGAATTTTATATTATATTAGATTTCTCAAGCTAATAATAATTTATATTATATTTTTAAACTGCACTACTAGCGTGACCTACTTAAACTATTTTCATACATACATATGGCCGCATCCAGAGACGTAGGGGAGACCGGGGCTGTAAGTTCCCGGGGTTAGTTGTTCCGACAGTTATAACTTTATAAAGGAAAGATTCAACATTCGTGAAGTGCGTTGTTTAAAAATTAATCTTATCATTTTCATCATACATTTCCATGTTATTTGAAAATCGGCATGTTTTATTATAATATTATCTAAGATATAACTCAACATTAATTGAATGAAGAGTTGGACAGAAAACTTGTGAAGTTTATGACAATATCTTCATTAAATTAAAGTTTACTGACTTAATATTTCTAAGTGCTGCCGATATAACTGTAAAACAGATTTATCAATAAAAATATTAATTCTTTTCTTTTATAGCGTTGTCATGATAAATACAAACATAATATCAGAAAAATGCTTGGATATGGAAAAGAGAGAAAAAAGAGATGATCCGAAGCTCGGATCTAGATTTAAGAAATCTGTTGTTGCAGTTTGGAAATTAAAAGTTACGAATTAAACTTTGTTTTATTAAACCACAACTTTTATATGTTCTATAAATTCCAGACTTTCAATAACCTGTCTGCAATCCACCAAAAAACACAAACGTAGAATATGTCTGTCACTATTGCGTCAATAAACACCTGCCTGAAAACAAAGAAAAAGATTGTGTGCAAATTACAGAAACACTATAATAATTAAGGGCCTATTTCACCACTCACTGATAAGTGCTTGATAGGCTATCTACAACTTATCTGATATAGGTATACTATACAAGATATTAGTGTAAACACCGTCATCCTTGAAATCAACAAATGAGCCCGTCAAAATGAACAACTTTTTCTATGAGAACAATGCTGGGAACAAAAAAAATCCGTCTTCATACCCATACGAATTGAAGATCCGGGCATCGGTATGGAATATGGATACGAAGACGGCATTTTTGAGTTCCCAGCATTGTTCTCATAGGAAAAGTTGTTCATTTTGACAGGCTCATTTGATGGTTTCAAGGATAACGGTGTTTACACTAACACGCTGTATACTCTATCTGTATAGATAAGTTTTGGATAGCCTATCCGGCACTTAATATCAGTAGACTGAGACAGCCACTAAGTAGTGTCTTAAGTGTGCATGTAATTGTTATTTTTATTTATTCAACGATTCATATTTTACCATACGTGTCGACTGTTGGCTATTTAAACTTAATTTCATACCATTCATAAATTTTCTTCCATTTGGGCACTGTTTTTTCGTCTTGATGCAGAAGATCTTTCCTGACTCTCAGGCCAATGTCAATCATATTTTGCAGCGAATGGACTCCCTCTGACGAGAAGAAGAATTGTTTCTGATCTTCCGGCTTCAGCATTGAGCGTAGGCTCATGAAATTATCATTTACGAAGCGCCACGGGCGTACCATGAAGAATTCCAACGCTAGATTTGCTATTAGACTCCGACGTTGCACTTTTAGTAATCTACAAAATAAATTAAACAGTAATGGTAAATTGTATAATATGCACGTATTTAAGTACCTAATTTTAAATAAATAAACACTATTTTATAAAGGTGTTTTTAACTTTTAGAATTTTTTATAGACTAATACAATTATTTCGCACAATGATCTAGAATGATTCCGAAGAGAATGAGGCAAGCCACATATTATTATGTAATTATTGTCATAATAGTATGTCCAATTAACACCTTTTTAAGCTTAAAGATGAGACTATAATCTACACTACTATTATAATCTATACATATAATAAAACTGTAGAAATGAAAATTCTAGATATTCAAAAAATAATAAGCAGGGGGTGTTACTACATCGCTATAGAAGCCAAAACTGTGGTTAATTTTTTGTCTGTCTGTCTGTCTGTCTGTCTGTATGTTTGTTCCAGCATCACACGAAAACTACTGATCCGATTTGAATGCGGTTTTCGCAGATATATTTGTATTCTTCCAACTTAACATCTGGTGTATAACAAAATTTCCCCCCCACCCCTCTAAGGGGACAAAAGAGGGGTCAGAATTTGTATCAAACATTTTTCTTGGACTTCATATTATTTACTGTTTTCCAACTTAACATCTGGTGTATAAAATCCCCCCCCCCCCCCGCCCTCTTAGGGTCAAAAGAGAGGGTAAGATTTTGTATCAACAGCAGCTATCAACTGATGAAATAGAAATACTTTATATGGCAAAACAACGTTTGCCGGGACAGCTAGTATATAATATTATAAAGGTGTTACCTCACCGGGAGCATTCGCGTGTAATGTATTATGTAACATTATAAATTCGACTTTGAACACATTACGATACTACCTAGTACCTCCCTGACTGACGAGCGTTCGCGTGTAATGTAACTTTATAGCTTCGACTTTGAGCATTACGTCTTATTAACAAGTTGACTTCACTGTCACGTAGCATTGACATTACAAGTTGTATCAAGATATTACCATACAAGGTGCGCATTCTAAAGCTACGTTAATAATAATACGTTATAATACGTTAATAATGGCAAATGGTAGACACTTGAAATTTTCACAAAATAAGTATTCAATTATTATATGTGTAATTAAATAATTAACAATAAAATTAAAATTTAAGGGCTCCAATACAAAAACCCAAATTTTGTCCTTTTGCTCTTTAACGGTACTGAACCCTCTGTGCGCGAGTTCACTCGCACTTGGCCGATATTTTATATTCATAGGATATTTACATGGGAAGCCCGAGAAAAAATAAAATGGTTGCCATTTTATAAACGTGAGAGAGAAAAAATTTAAGAGCCAATTTGTCGTTATAAATACATCCTGATGTCGGGAAACATTGTATACATTTCAGATGAATTTCGATCGCATGTGTATTATAATTATTATTTTTTACTTACTTAGGCTTTTTGCCGAGCCCTCGTAAAACTAGATCTACCGCAATAGCTGGGAGCACGTGAGATATATAAATCTGAAAAAATAATCATTAATTCAGTCATAGGTTCAAGTGATATCACACATAATATTAAGTCTAACGGTAAACACAAAGTTCACTTGGTGTTGCCTAAGTGTCAACGAAAGCCAAATGGGAGTTGAGGAATACTTATAAGGACCACTTTTAAGTGTGGTTAATTTTATACCCGTACGTATATTATATTGTACATTACCAGTAAGATGATAAAATAACCGAGTACAATATATTGAACACCCCTTACTTTTTTACACTTTTCAAGGAAAAAGGTTTCGTATCATAAAATAAAGTTTCAGAAGCAAGTATTTACATATAAATAGAAAATCTGCTTATTCTTGAAATACACCATGTGGGTTGGGCGCAATGTGTACTCGGGAGCTACACTTGGATTGGCTTGCTTCCCGAGAGTGTGAATTTCACCCAGCGAATTGCTCAGTTCTTCTCCTGCACATGCGTTGTATACAACGATGTCATCTGTCTTTTCTAATCTGTAAGGTATAAATGCATGCATTAATTTAAATAATACTTGATAATAATATCTATGGACGCTTCACACCACGTCAGTCTGGCCCCATGCTAAGTACCCAAAGGACTTGTGTTACAGGTACCAAACAACGGAAATATATTTAATACTTTTTATACTAATACATAATATATTTAAGATTTTTATTGATACACGTATTTAATACACATCCATGACCCAAGAACTTAGAAAACTTTTTGTTCCGTCGGCGGGATTCGAACCCGCGACCCCCGGCTTGAGCTACCAACAGCCCACCAACTGAGCCACAGAGGTCGTCAAATAATAATATCGTCAAAAAATATAAGTTGGCTGTAACAAAACTAAGTGATATCTAATACTTTAGGGTGTTAGGGTGTGCATGAGTAGGGAACAGTAGGGAACCCAGGATGGGAGCAGGCTCCCATCCTGGGGCCGTACCATGAAACCGTTTTGAGACTCAAACAATCGTACGAGAATGCCGCCTCCTACACTAACAAACGTGAATTAATGCCGTTGTTAGAGCAGGACGCGGCATTCTCAGCCGATTGTTTGAGTCTAAAAACGGTTTCGTAGTAGGCCTACTGACCCGGAGCCCCGCAGGACGGACGTTATTGGATCGTTATTATACAAGAAGTAAAGATCATTGAACGTACTTTTTGATTCCCCTCACCCATGCAGCCACCAAAGTTCCTTTCACAACTACATCAGCTGGCACGTAGTCCGATTTTGCATTTTCGTCGGCAACTGTAGCTCGAAGTATGCCTAAAATATTATTAAGACCATTAGGAAACTAGCGGAAATTTATTTTGTGTCTGCAGTTTCCTCCTAAAGGAACCTCGTATCTAGCCATTAATTTCTAAAGGTAATGGTTTTATTCTTTCACCTTGTGCGGCGGCAGTGAACAGCCCTGCGGGGCCGTTAAAGTTGTCTATCCACCCCGGAGAAGGCTCCATCAAACATCCTGTAACTGCAAACGCACGTTGATTAAAATCGTATCTTGAATAAAATAAATTATTAAAATCAAAAATCTTTTCGAAGAGACGCTCTTAAGAGAAGAAAATATTCATAAAAATTAAAAAAAAATCCTTAAAATTTTCATAAAAGCTTGCCGCGGGGTCTTATACCAAATCTGTCAGTATATTTTAATAAAAATATATAAAAAATATAATAATCTGAGCATAACAATTTACACAATTAAATTGGTACTAGTTTATTTACAAATCACGCGACGAGATTTTTATCATGATATTATGGAATAAGGAAAATTTTATATTATTTTTTGGAGCGTTAAATAAAAACTATTTTCAAAAAGTTTTTTGATTTTATTTATTTTTTTAACTGATCAACTCAAGTGCTCGACATAATAATTTATGGTACTTGATGTTAATCAGGAAAGAAACCGTGTGCATTTTAGCGAGTTTTTATCTTTCGTTTATTTCTACATGATTATAATGTTGGATTCTATTTGTTTATACTCTGTATTGCTGCAAGATCGTGTAAAGACGTACCGTTTTCATCAATCATTCATCAATTTTGTGCATTGTTCAGTTGGGAAAATAAATGTTTAGCAGGAGGTTCGATTCAAATAGTAAACTATTGTAAAGTCGGGAAAATCAATGTTTGGCAGTGGGTTTTATTAAAATTAATCAATTAATTGGTTTTAATAAAATCTTTATAAAGATTGCCCAGTGGTCATAATTCGACCTCAAGGTTTTTTTGTATATCAATGGACCTCAAATAAAAAAATAAATTATAAGTTTCAAGAGGTCTTTATTTTATGGGCATAATTCCTGCGACAGTCTCAGATTAATAAAGTCAAATGATGACTGGTCGTGTGATAATTATTGTCTAACAGTATTTAAGATTCAATAAAAAAAAACTTAATCTATTTTCAATTTGACAAAAGACTTCAACCATAAATAAAAGAGTACAATTCGTGTGTGTTACATAGGCTTGTCAACCAAAATCTCCTAGTGTAATGTTTTATTTAAAATGTATGATAAAAGCATAATTTCTAAATAATATTAGCTCGATGCACTCCTTCACCATATTATAAACTAAAACTGTGCAAAATTTTAATCACCTACGATTCCGCATTTTTCGTTAAAAGGGATACAAAGTTTTTCGCTCCCGTATTAATAAATAAATAAAAATAAATTAAAACATAAAAAATAAAAACACAATTAAAGTAGCAGCCACCACGGCACCGGCGTCAACCGCGTGCGGCGAGTCCATATAAAATGACGTATGAAAACTACAGAAAATATGCCGGTAGCGGCGTTTTGTAGTTGTGGCTGGTAGTCCGTGTGCGAGAGCCCGGGCCAGTATTCACTTTGATCATTTCGAGTGCAAGTGGTTAGTGAAGGTGATTAGTAATCACCTGCATTAATCACTTGCACTCGCACTAATCAAAGTGAATACAGGCCTTAGAAGATGCATTTACATAATATCATACATAATATTAATACGCAAACGAAAAACTTTGTACCTAACCCTTTTTACGAAAAACGCGGAAACGTAGGTGCGCACAGTTATTATAGTTCATATGGTAAGGAGTATCATACATTTTTTAACAAATAAATCATTATGTCACACACTACAACACACACTAGGGACAAGCCTACACATACGAATTGTCTCTTTTATGGTTGACGCCTGTTGTCAAACTGAAAATACATTAATTAAAAATATTAAAGTAATTTGTTTGACAATTGAATATCAATAGAAAAGCGTTGAAATTTGAAACATAAAATTTTTATTATAAATTTCTATTAATTTAATAATATAGATTAGGTCATCCGTGGATTAGGTATTGTATGTAATACCACAGCCGAACATATACCCTCCTCCTTTTTGGAAGTCGGTTAATTATCTTACGAAGAATACTCACCTATTGACGGTCTGACAATAATAATTGGCAGTTTTCCTCTGTATTCATTGACAACGTGCTCGGACATATTCTTCGTGAAGACATAGGAGTTGGGAAATTTTCCTAGTAACCTGCATTTTAAAGGAATCTATTGTTTATGGTATATCGTAACTTACGGGAGACGCTTTACGATTCGTAAGGCGTCTCCCAGACAGATGCGGGCAGCGGTGGCGATCGCGGCGGCGGTCAGTTGTTTGTACTGCCACCGCCACCGCGTGTGTCCTAGAACTCTCAAGTCATCCAACTGACCGCCACCGCCACCGCCACCGCTGCCCGCGTCTGTCTGGGAGACGCCTTAAGCATAATTATTGTAATGCAGAACTTAAGGGCCCATTCTTCGTAAATTAGCAGGTCGATTTCTGTCAGTGCGAATATCGACCTAAATGTCATTACAATAAAATTCATATCAGCGCGCCTTGTACGGTGGCGGTTACGACGCTCGCCGCGTCCATGTTAGGGCGAAATAGGAGAAAAACCCGTTTTACTTAGATACAAATATTATAACTAAACATCTATCCAATGAATTCCCTGTTAAATTTTAATAGCTATCGAACTGTCCAAATTATTTTTTGATTGAGTCTCTGTAAGTCCTATAAAACTCTTGCTTTTAAAATCGATGTTGTTTCGGATTTTTTTTATCGAGCCAAATTGTGTTTCTATCCAATGAAAGCACTAGTTAAAAGATGCATCTATACATGTATATATTTTTCAGTTTTTTTGAATGACCCTTTCTATCAAAAAAACTCATTCTAGAAACGTGAATTTGGAATAACCGGCCCTTAAGCACATATTAGGTTTTTTTTGTTAGGGAATATTCATTACAATAATTGCTTAATCATAATTAGAAATGTCTTTATTGGCGAGCTCCCCGATACGGCAATAATGTTGTAATAATTTTGTGTGCTTATCATAATATTGTAGATTTGAAAACCAACCAACATCAGCTATTTTGCATCATAATATTTACTAACGGAGCATCCGAGGAAACGTACAAACATACATACCCTAGACTCTAGGGTATGTATGTTTGTACGTTATGGCCTAGAGTCTAGACACTGAAGAAGAAGAGAGTAATATTTTTGATACCGCTGCCATCATTCTTCTGGCTGGCTCAATTAATTAAAAAAAAAGGCAGAAGAGAAGTAGCACAATACTTTGGTGTTAAAATCCGCAGAGCCTCCGGATCCATGTTGTCAACAATGTCCCTTATCTCCCTCCAGTCTGCCGCCGGTGGATAAATTTTTTCTTGGATCTGTTCCTCGTAATCCAGGTTACAAAAAGCCGTGGAGATGTGAATGTAGCTCTGTAATTAATTCCAAACTACGAATAATAAAATTCAATACAATATTTCATGATTTGTAGCTCTAAACTAATTTACCTACTAATGGATTATATTAAATAAGTTTGGGTAAAATAATCTCTAAAGAACATTTATTTTCATAGAAAGCTGGCCTAAGAGCCGAATATGAGTCTGGTGAATTGTCGTTTTTTATTTGTCAGTAGCTATTGGGCAATGAGCATGTCTCCTGGAAGAAACCGCTTTTAGCGGTACGACCGTCTATTTGCACGGATTATTTTATTGTTTCTCCTTTTATAGTAGTTTAGTTTAATTTTTATGGTTTTAGTACAAATAAACAAATTTTTTCTATTTTATTTTATCAAATTGCGGAAAATGTGCGTGCGATAAACTAATTTTGGCCCAACGGAGTTGCGAGCGTCATGTAGTTAAGGGCATCTATCACTCAAAATGTTTTTGTATGGGCCACCGCGCGATTTTCGGAGCTCGGTAAGCCGCGGCGTACGCGAATTCTCTAGATATCTTGTCACTGGCATCAATAAATAAATGCTACAATTTCCATTTTTGCGAATACGGATAGATAATCATTTTATCTAATTAAAGCTATAAAAAATAGGTCGCTTAGTTCAGTATTCTTAGCACAGCATTGAAAAAAGATTTTAAAAAGAGGTAACTTTGGCTTTGTTTTCTATCGAGTGAAGTTCTTCTGTTTGTGTCAATTAATGCGAAGCCGAATACGTTATATCCTCAAGTAAAGGTCGTAATTTTTTCAAAATTTTTAGATGATAATGTAAGGAATGAAACAGGATCAAAAAACTTGTCCACGCGCTATTTCACTGTTACCTACCCTTAATGATATGTTATTGTGTTTGACAAAATGCGACCAAATTACGTAGATCCGCTATCTGCCTATGAATCAACTTCTCTGATAGTACGAACTACCTACTATGCTGTATGTATTAAAAATATTTAATACCTCCAAATTGTGTACATCTTGAGCTAACTCGATCAGCCTTAATGCACCCAACACATTGATATCGAATGATTCTTTCAAAGATTCGTCAAATCTAGGTGGAAAAAATAAGTAAGTTAAAACCATAAAGTTAATATACCTAGCGAAACAGAGAAACAAAGGCCTGAGTAAGCGAGATGTCACTATCAGTAATACTGCGTGGTAATAGACACGTGTGATACATGACAGCAGAACTCGTTTTTTGACGTACAGTCGGCACGTATCGGCACGTTAACAATAATTTAATCTCATAGAATTCATGTTCAATCATGCTTGTGTAAGTGTACACAGATATGAAACCAATTTCGGTTTCGTTTGACAGCTCGAGATTGTTGCTCTATTCCGCTAGGTATATAAATATTAACTTTATGATTAAAACTAGACTGCACAATTTTAATCAATCACTTTAAATTTAGTTTCCTATTTTTTTTAGCAATATTCCGCGAAATAAACCTCAACATATAAGTAAATGAGTGGGTGTATGCATAGGCATGCGTACAGCACTCCTCCTCTCCCACACTGCCTATGCGTACACTCGCAAGCAATAATGTTGGCAAATCCGTGTAAGTCCCATCACCACCATGCAGGTTGAAAACCGACGCGCGTTTCGCCCCAACACCGGAGCATCTACAGGATGTGGACACTACAAACAACATCTGCCAAGTGCCGCCACCGGCCAAATCACCGCCTTTTATACCCTATCGAGCCCCGCTACTACTACTATCCCCACTACCCTCACCAATACCCCCGAACATATTAATAAGTGGTGGCGTAGTCAAGCAAGTTATAATAACAAACTAAATTTAAAGCTATGGATTTCCGCAAAGTAACGTCCTATTTAATCACTCAATCAATTTCACACTTCTAGTGAACTAGCGTTAATTTTTAATTTTTCAAATTTTATGAAAACAGAATAATTTACCTCACTGTAGCAGCGCTATGAATTATGATATTTGTATTTTCTATCACTAAAGCCCGATTGGATTCATTCAGTCCTGAAAAAGTTTGACAATATTATATTATATTATAGCATTCTTAAAAAGCGTTAAATTAATGAAAAAAAATAGTATCATAAAAAGGATAAAACCGACTTTAAAATTGTATGTAATTGAGAGTTAAAATTGCCTTATCTCGAAAACTACCGAACAAGTATGTACTCGTAGTAGCATTACTATTTATACTACTATAATAAGTCGCGTCAAGTCCCGATTTATTTAAGTTTCAATTATTAATGTCATCTTTAATTTTCAGTATCGCATACATACCTAAGTTATTTTCGATCATATTCCCCGGTACGACAGTCACTTTAGACTGAAATAATCCGCTTCTTTCGTTTCTAACTCGATCAAAGCACTAAAAAATAGAATATTTTCAATATTAACTTTTCAAAATACAACTAACCGTTCCGGCAAAGATTTATTGTTATTTAAATCAATGATTAACGTACATATTTCCTAAAAAATTAAAGTTAAAAATCATTAAATGTCTCTTAGGCGGACTTGTGTAGAGCTGGGTTAAAGTTAACTCTGAGTTAAACATCATGTCATCTCTATCACTCACTTGGTGAGTGACAGATATGACATGATGTTTAACTCAGAGTTAACTTTAACTCAGATCTGCGCAAGTGGGCCTAAGTGGGGCCGTAAGTTGGTACTTTAACGCAAAATTACAACACAATCGGTAGAGCAAAATTGAAGGAGTTTTGCTACAAATAGCTGGATAAGAAAATTTTTGAAATAAGGTAATTAAGGTGATGCTTCATACAATGGGTGCAATTATAATATTATTAACTCACGGTACTTTTATAGAGTGCTGCAATTCTTTTTTCAGGAGGCACTCCTTTTTTATCTCGTACGAAAACGAAGATTTGTTTCAAATCTGGACAAGAATAAAGAAGCTTTTCTATGAGCAACTTTCCTAAAAAGCCTGAAATAATAATATATAAATATAATATTAATTATTAGGATGAGGCCAAACGAGCGTAATTTGTGAGTCATGAGCTGCAGAATTCCTGCCGGGCAGAATTTCTTTTCATACAAATCACGACTCACAAAATTACGCTCGTGTGAATCAAACAGGACTTTTGTATGAAACTGAATGCAGCAGAATTCTGCCCGGCAGAAATTCTGCTACTCACAACTCACAAATTAGGTACGCTCGTTTGGCTTCACACTTAGAGTGATATTTTTAAGTATATGGATGAAATAAGCGTGAACACCACGTGAATACTGTACAAGATATTGTGTGCCGTACTCGTACAAAGTATACAAAATAATCAGATTTTTAGGGTTCAGTACCCAAAAGGTAAAAACCCCTTTCGATGTCTGTCCGACTGTCTGTCTCCAGGCTGTAGGTATCTCAAGAACGGTAATAGCTAGAGAATTGAAGTTTTCACAGAGTGTATGTATTTTTGTTGCCGCTATAACAAGAAATACTAAAAACAAAATAAATTAAATTTAAGGGGGGCTCCCATACAACAAACGTGTTTTTTTTTTTCATTTTTTGTTTGTAATCTTGTAATCTTGAAATGTTTACAAAATACAAAAAACACAACTATTGCTCTGAAATGGTAAGTACGGAACCTTTCGTACACGAGTCCGATTCGCACTTTGCCGATATTTATTATTCATTCATTCATTTATCAATCACCTGTGCCACCAGTGATGAAGATAGACTTCCCTTTGTAGTACTCGGCAATTGTCGGCTCGATATTGCCATCATTTTTTTCGAAAATCGCCATTTTCCTGAAATATTAAAGAATAACAATCGTCAGTTCATAATTCATACACTTTAACGATATTTATTATAATATTATTATTTTATCACATTGTTTTAGTACACGTTTGTCCCTTATATAGAGTTCATTGTGAAAGTAGCAGTGCTGAAAGGGCAAACATTTTTTTGTGATTTGTATTGGGCTACCCCTTACCACAAAAGATTTAAACACCCGTTGAACAGTTGTTTAGAGAAAAATTCAGTACAAAAATGTCACAAAACAAGTGTTCAACTGCAGGTGTTTAAATCTTTTGTGGTAAGATCGTAAGTTTTTTTTTATTTCAACACAATCGGTCTAGGAGAACTTTTTCAACTAACATCGCACATGGAAATGGGAATTTTTAACCGACTTCAAAAAAAGGAGGTTATCAATTCGACGCGTATGTAATATTTCCAGAACTGCCCAGTTTCTGTATATGTTAATCTATAACAGCTTCTGAACAAATGTGCTTTTCAAAAGTGTATGTATATGTATGTATGTATATATGTATGTATGTATGTATGTATGTATGTATGTATGTATGTATGTATGTATGTATGTATGTATGTATGTATGTATGTATGTATGTATGTATGTATGTATGTTTTTATGTTTGTTCACGCATATCTCCGGAACTACAAGTCCGATTTAAGTGATCCTTTTTTTGTTGTACTAGGTATTGTTCAACTTAGGGAACATTGCAAGTTTCATCAAAATCGGTTTAGTTGTTTTGGAGATAGGAAGTTTTAATTTTGAAGTCGGTTTTATCTTTTTAAAATACAGTTATAATATCAAGTATAAAAGTCTTTCATACAAATGTTTACAACTTATAAACAAGGTATAATAATACTGGTAGCTCTTACCTTACTATTTTTGTCTACAAAATGGGCTATAAAGCAATGTGTCATCGACATTTATAAACACGCCTAAAACTTACTTGTAAACAATAAGTCCGAACGCTACATAAAAATATTATATAAAATCAAACCTCTAGTTTATTCAAATAATTAAAAGTATTTGTCTGATACTTTAAAAAAAGTAGTTGGACAGACTAGAACATAAAATACCTATTATATTGTTATGTTTGCATAGTGAGTATCCAGAATCTTCTCAAAAAGACAACTCCAGATGTTGTATTTCAGATGGCGTAAAAATATGTAAATGATGGTTCAGATTTTATTTTGCCTACAAACCGCGCCAGTTTGAAAAGGCCCCAACTGGAAAAGTATTTTTTGTCTCTATATCAACTATGTAATAATATAATTGAAGACGTGAGTGGAAGAACCGAATAAGTAACATTTCGTAACATACAGACAATAACTCATTTTTTCCCTAATTATTTCAATAAAACTTGTAACTTATCTACTTCATAACCTAGCTAATATATCTGGCTACACATACAATCCACAGTTTTTCTATTTCAAATAACTTTTCCGGCCCTAAAGCCTCCATTTAACCAAAAAAACGGGAAGTTTTTTTCATGTTACTTACCTTATTCTTCCACTCACGTCTTGAATTATTTATGTAATATGTATTTGATGTTAAGAATATTAAGAAGCGTGTACTACATGCTACAGTGATACTTACCTTTGTATACACGATACATAAATATATAGTCACCGCTTGGACTATGTCGCCAAAATAAAAAAAATATATTATGCATTTAAATTTATTCATTATATTTATGGAAAATTCCCGGGGCACATGCTTACATTTTACAATATTAGTTAGTAGTTATTTTGGTACTATGCAATCAAAGAAGTTAAATCATTGGCAGACGGTGGATCGACATAATTAAAACAACAATACAATGTCACAGCATTATATTTTTGTTTTAAAAGGCGGTTATATATACCATTATATATGTACATAGTATATATAACATTAGCCAACCATTAACCTCAAAATCAGAAGCGTGCGCCCTTATACCAATAATTATCTTTACAGCTATAGCCCCCGAGATGCGTGTACGGTGTAACAATAAATCATGTCTAAATCAAACGCTCGTACGAGGCGTAGCTAAATCGCAAATTTATCTTGTTAGCCGTAATTGAAAGACTTTCCGAACTTATAGACGACTAACCGCGGCTTATGGTTAGGTCGCGCTTTATTTTTAACCAGCTGTTTTCTTTATAGTATTGCCGTATGCGGCTAAGCAGTCGGTTTGATGGTTGTCTGGAAGAAACCGCTTAGCGGAATGACCGCCATTCTGCACATTCTCTTTTATTTTTAGGGTTCCGTACTCAAAGGGTAAAAACGGGACCCTATTACTAAGTCTTCGTTGTCTGTCCGTCAGTCCGTCTGTCTGTCTCCAGGCTGTAACTCAAGAACGGTAATAGCTAGAGAGTTGAAATTTTCACAGATTATGTATATCTGTTGCTGCTATAACAACAAATAAAAACAAAATAAAATTAATATTTAAGGGGGGCTCCCATACAACAAGAAATGGAACAGCAGAAAATGATTTTTGTCTCGTAATTTAAAAACCATAAATACAGTGTGAAATTTTAATGGTTCTATCTTACTTATCTACTGTACCCTACAAATAAAACAATCCATATTTTAGGACCATCAAGTCAAAGTATGAAATCCTTTCTATCTCTGTTAGGTACCACTTTTGAGATTTTTAGCAAATAAAAATGTTGTTCGTCTTATCAAAATGTAGCCACTCACAAAAAATTTGCTTGTTAGTAATCACAAAAAAATTTGTTCTAGGGCTCCTACCTTCTCGCAAAAGTTTGTAATATTGAAATACAAGCTGAGGCAGGATAAACAGTAGTTATAAATCTTTGTGATTACACACCCAGTATTGCAGTCGTAATTGAATTTTGTAAAGTGCTCAGCAACGACTCTTTACTGCCAGAAATTTAATTATTGCACACTAAAACAATTTGAGGCGTACGGCGTACCTATTACCTGTGTTTTATTATCTTTAGTAAAATCGGCAATTATTGTACTCAGTTATGTCTGACAAATTAATATTTAAATATAGCTTCTTTACGCACTCAAAGCTTAGTTTACAGTTTGTGTACCTTTTAATTAGTAAGACTATAAATTTCGATCTAAATATACCTTGAAGATGCTGTGCCTTTAAAACATGCTTTCCTTATTTTTTTAAATTCACATTTCAAATCAGAAACAAGCAACGACCTCTTTATTGGTTTTCTTCGGGGCTCTTATCGTCAATCAATTTTAAATCGAGTTTTTCAAAGTGAATCATGTCACTCTTATCTCTGAAATTCACGTAATTCAAGGTCCCTTAATGTTTAACAATGGAAAAAATATTGTCCTCTGCTCATTCACCTACACGTACCGGGCCCTTAATTGCTTGTCAACAAATTCTTGAATGGACGGCTTCGTTGGACACACGGTATTCCTTTTTTATGATGAACACTCGGAGAACGAGTTGTCATTAGTAGGACACTAGTAAGTAAATTCTGATAATAATTTTATTGTTAATGCTACAAATTGCTCCTGTGTTCGACAGGCCGTCTGCTTATTGTTGGGAACATTAATACCTACTCGTGTAGAAAAACTAAACAGATAGCTTTGCAATTTCGCTGCTTCGCTTTTTGAACTCGGAGAATTTTACCGTGACAAAATCATCATTATATTATCTTCATGTTTAGTGCTTTGAGAGTAAGACAGATACACTTTGTCTTTTATAATACATATTACTTTTTACATTGATGTTAAAAATGCTTACGATAAAAATTTATGTTGTAGTCTACAGTGGACTGACTGTCCAACTAGCATTTAGCTGCTAAAATCGCCAACCGTCTAGGTGTTTACTGTTGCGAAGTGCTAAATCTATTAATCATAGTGCGCTGTAATTGTATAATTTTTCAACTTAAGTGCCGATTTAATCAATTCTAAATTGCCTGACAAAATAACACACCTATTAATATCGAAGATTAAAGCACAATCGCCTGCGCAGACGCACTCGAGAATACTTGAGCTAGCCTTTAATTAAACCATGAAGGTATAAGCTACGATAAAACAGGGAGAGGCATCCATCATACGATATAGAATGTGATGAAAATAGCGTTTGGAACCGGCGGCCGATGTCTTTGGACGACGATGCCGACATGTTAAAAGGTTCAAGAAGCCATAATGAGCCATAATCTGATTTGTTGAATCTATATTAATATTCATAAAAATAATTAATGATATTATGAGGCCTGGACAACTCCGTTCCGCCAAAATTCGTTGGCCGGGCGGTAACCGTTTTTCCGATATAAAAAGTGTTCTATGTTGATTCCCGGGACTCAAAGTATCTTTATATTCAGCAAAATCGGATCAGCGGTTTGGGCGTGAAGAGGTAACAGATAGAGACACACTTTCGCATTTAAAATAATATCAGTATGGAAGTACTAATTTGCTTGTATGATAAATAATTTCTTGTTCCGGATTCACAATTCATAATTCGACTCACATTTGACAACTTCAACTCCCAACAACCAATTAACGCCCGTTGCGCCTAGCGTTAACCAATAAACACGCCGTGTTTTCGAATCTGAGTGAAACGGGAATTGTGAAGCACCCCGCTGCCGCTCCGAAGGTTTTATGTCGGGCATCGACACTAATTGCACTTTACAAGCACTCTATTCGGATAAATAGACTATAAAAAGTGTTCTGAAATATTTATTATAGATTGAATAAATGGCACACTCTTTAGGGAGTCGGTGGTCTACTACGCACATCGCCGAAGAAAGGCCTAGCTAAAAGTTATTAAAAAGTGTGCTCATAAAACGTGTCATAAATGGGATATAAATATGAGGTAGCAGATGTTTTTAAAGAGATAATTTCTGCAGACCCAACCAGTCTGGCGCGGGCTAGCCACGCGCCGCGCCATCCGCCGTCGTTCGCCTCCATAGCTAATTAAACCTTGTAACACGTACCTAGTAAGTTTACGGTTTACCTACTTTTCAGTAATTTTAGTGCAAAATTGAACTGAAAGCGATTTTACAAGAAGGTCCAAATTCAAAGAAAGTGACGCCATGGGACACGAGCTTAATAATCTGGGAACACGGTAGTGTCCCCGCCAAGATCAGCCAAGCGAAGCGCAAAGCAACTACCTACTTTTTCTCGAAGTGTTTCGCCGTTTTTTTTTAACCTTTGTAGGCTACGGGAGGAGGAATTTGGAATAAAATTCTTGAATGCACGAGAAAGTCCGATATATTCACGAAAAACTCAAAATACACTTTTCAAAACTAAGACTAAATTATAACTGCCGACGCCCGACGCCCGACATTCACTTTTAAACAACTGAACAAAACAATTGAATTTCGCGGCGTCGCTTCGCCATAGACAAAACATAAACAATAACCTTTTTTTACATTTCCTAAATGTGGCAAAATGCAGTACGGTGGTGGTCGCGTCGCCAACATTCCCCACCCCAGTGCTGGAACAGCACTCTTAGCCCATAGGCACACGTGCGACGCGGGTCGCAGAGCGTCTTAGGATTCCAGCCCTAGTGCGAATGTCCACCACTCTGACGCGCTCATCTTTCCCTGGCATAACCGCCTCTACTGTACCCCGTAACCAACAGTTTCGTGGAGAATTTGGGTCCACGATGATAACAAAGTCCCCTACTCTCAGAGGTGTCTCTTCCTGGGTCCATTTGCTCCTAGGGATCAGCTGCGGCAGCATCTCCTTTACCCACCGAGACCAAAACATATCGGCAAGGCGTTGCGCTATACGCCATTGCTTGCGTAAAAATAAATCGGAGTCGTCGAACTCCCCTAACACCGGTAAATTTGACGACGAACCTAAAAGAAAATGATTAGGCGTGAGGGCCTCCTCCGACCCTGGCTCCACGCTCACGTGAGTTAACGGACGACCGTTCACTATCTGTTCGACCTCAGCCATCAGTGTGAGTAGAACTTCCTCACGGGGAGTGCGCTCATTCAATATGACTTTCAGTGAACTTTTAACAGTTCGAATGAGGCGCTCCCATGCCCCACCCCAGTGCGGACTGGAGGGAGGTATGAAGGTCCAGGTAGTGCCGTAATTAATTGCGGTCGACTGTAATATATTAGGACTTAAATTTTGAATAGACTTTCGAATTTCGATGTCGGCACCTCGCAAATTCGTACCGTTATCAGAATACAAGTGAAGCGGCCATCCTCGTCTAGCCGCCATCCTACGGAGAGCCATTATCAACGAGTCCGTTGTTAGAGACGAGACGATTTCAATATGAATGGCTCTGACAGTTAAACAAGTAAATAATACACCGTATCGTTTTTCCCTTCTTCTACCGATTGCAATTTCTATAGGACCGAATAAATCGAGCCCGCAGTAGCTAAACGGTCTTTGGTGATGCGCCAAGCGTGCCTCCGGTAGGTCACCCATTCTAGGTGGTTTGGGTTGCGCTTTCCTAATCCTACAAAGCATACATTCGATAGCTACACGCTTTACGGTCGGCCTAATATGCAGAATCCAATATTTCTGCTTCAACTCGTTGACTACTGTCTCATGGTTACCATGGGCAGCACGAACGTGAAAATGTTTGACAATAAGGCGCGCGACGTGATGCCTGCCGTCGAGTATGACGGGATGTTTCACACTAACCGGGACGTCGCGTGCCGCGTCGATGCGGCCACCGGCGCGCAGGATTCCGTGCTCGTCGAGAAACGGAGACAAGGTAAGTAACCTACTTTTCTTATTCACAAAAATATTATTTTTCAGACTATGTACATCTTCGGGAAAACTCTGTAGCTGCGCGTATTTAACTAACAGCTGTTCAGCCTTAGACATTAAGTCACCGTCGATAGTACCGGTAAGCTTCTTACATTTAATATTAACAAACGAAATAACTATACAAGTAGACCTAAGTAACCGTAGCCACGATGAGAATCGCAGCGGATCGGGCACAGCAGGTAGATTATTTTCGACTATGTGGACTGTATTTACAAACTCTAGATCCACCTTATTGACCTTCGGTACCAAGAAATCCGCTGGCCAAAACGGCTCATCATTATACAAAAAATTCGGGCCACGGAACCACTCGCTATCGGCGTTAAAAACTGAAAAATCACAAGAATCTCTTGTGGCCAGATCTGCGACATTTAATTTGGTAGGTACATACTTCCACTCGTTAATATTTGTTAGTTCATCTATCTCCCCTAGACGATGAGCAATAAAAGCTTTATAACAGCGCGCGTCGTTCCTAATCCAATGTAGAACCGTACTAGAATCACACCAAAAATATCTATTTACAGGTTTCATAGTGTGCTCCCTTCCAATAGTGTCGGCGAGCCGAGCCGCGAGAAGCGCAGCTTTTAGTTCCAAGCGTGGCACCGACGTAAGTTTTAAGGGAGCCACTCTACACTTACTGGCAATAAACGCAACGCGAATATTACTATTTGACATCCAGCGCCAGTAAGCGACAGCGCACATAGCCTTAGTAGACGCGTCGCAAAATAAATGCAATTCCAAATTATTGTAACCGCCCGAAACGTAAGTACACGCGTCAGCTGTTCGTGTCCTTGACCCGGGCGACGGAGCGCGCGCGAGCGCGCGCGGGGAAGCGAGGAGCGCGCGGGGAGACGGGGGGCACTCGCTATTCGGTGCACCGAGTACATTCCTAGGACTATTTACATTTTGAAAATAACGCGGCAAACTAATGTCATTTTTTATTTTATTCTCGACCTTAATAATTATTACACTATTTTCAGCGCGCGGAAGCGACTTCGGAGTCTTACTATTTACATAAAGTCCACTAGCCGAGCGGACAACAGGTTCATCGTAGATGAGCAGCGCTGAGTGGGACACATCAGGTAAGTTGGACACTAAGCCGTGGATACACCAACCTAGTGGGGTCAGTGTCGCGTAAGGTTCGTTAGGTTTGCCTCTCATAATTTTGAGCGGCAAAATCAAATCATAGTTATCTTGACCTATTAATATTTCAGGTTTACACATTCCGGTAGCAAAATTATTATGAATTTGACTTAAATGTTTATATTTACAGAAATCTACAGACGTTGAGTTTTGCACCGGTAGCTTTAACTCTTCTATGCTGCGCGCGGTAAATTCGAACTTCTGTCCGTCAGAGTTCGAAATACACGTCCGTACCACCGTACTGTTACATTCTAGCGCGGTGTTATTCCACGCGCCGCATACACGTAAAGTTTGACTATCTCCACATAAACCTAACTTATTAGACAACTCATTACTTATTAAAGAAACACTAGAGCCATCGTCTAACATGGCTACACAATTTATAACACCATTAGGGCCGTGAATATTAACACGGACGACTTTTAACAGACATTGTGTTGTACTGCAGGTATTTACATTGGACACATTTTGTTCCTGCGACGTACTGTTTGTATTTACACTATGTACACTTTGTTCAGATCTACAGGTGTTTATATTTTCGACATCTTGTACCTGAGACCCTACATTAGACAACTGTGCAGTACTTACATTATGCTGCGGCAAAGTGAAGTGCAACAACCTGTGATGCGACTGGTTGCAGCCGTCGACGTCACACGCTGCTGCTGGGCAGGTCTCCCGGTTGTGGCGGCCGTTCAGACACTTGTAGCACAAACCTTGACGTTTCACAAAATCCCACCTGTCTTTGCGCAGCGACCTACAAAACTTTTTACACTCCGGTAAAATATGCACACCTATATTACAATATTTACACTTAGACCTACTATTATTACCTACTTTGTTATGCACAAACATTACGTTTTTAGAGTCACTAGACACACACTTACGGTTCTTAAAATAGTCATTGGACACACAGAGAGACACTGAGGTTTTGGACACTTTGAGGGCCTCTTCACTAAGGAAATTAGAGAGAATCTCGAGTCTACACACTGAATTATTTACACATATTAAGGGATAACTGTAATCACTCCACTTGGACAATAGTATGGGGGGCAATTTAGACAACACTAGGGACGTTATGTTCACTCCGCGTAGGTACTCCTCCTGGGACAGACACCTGACTGCAGCCACGTAGTTCTTGACCTTGATGGAGAAGCTGACGATGTCTCGGTGGTACTCCAGGCCCACGGGGTGCAGCTTCCGTATCTCGTTGAGTATCCTAGGCAGGATGACGTCCGGCTGGCCGAACTGCAGCTCCAGCGTTGACATGACGGCCTCGGGGTCAGCGGCGCTGATGAGGAGGGCGGTGACGGACTCTCGTGCCGCTCCTCTGAGACACTTTCGCAGGCGCCACATGTTCTCCTTGGAGGTAAACTGGCAGACCTCCGTCGACTCCTCGTACGCCTGTTTGAAGGCGAGCCACTCCATCGGGTCGCCGAAGTATGTAGGTAGCTCCTTCGGGGTACACAATCGGCTGATCATTCCCGCATTCGCAGCATTAGTAGTAGCGGCCACAGCTACTTCCTTTAGCGCTTCCGCTAACTTACTGAAGTCCGATTGAGTATTCGCGTCGATTGGCGTGAAACGCGCGGCTTCGATCGGCTCCGCGCGGGCGGCGGCGGCGGCCGGCCCGCTCCGCGTATGCGCGGTGGACAAGATGGCGTCGGCGCTTCGATGAAAATAATTATTTTTATTATTTACACAATTATTTTCAATATCGACATTTTGTTCGCCGTTTTCTAGCCATTCTTCGACTTTGTTCGATAGTGACGAGCATTCTGAGCTTGCACTTCTGTGTGAATATTGCTCTTCAAGCGCTGCAATTTTCGCCGCCATTTTTCGTTCTATGACTTCTTGTTGGACTTTGGCTAATTCTTTTAATTTTAAATTTTCTGCGGCTTTCCGTTCGGCTTCGAGTTGGGCTTCCACTTGCGCCTTCGCGAGGGCTTCTGCAGCCTCAGCGGCCTCCAGCTCGATGAGCTTCTTTTGCGCCTCGAACTCGAGATTTCTGGACATTTTAGACGACTTACTGTGAGTCTTCCGTTCGGACTTTATGGATCCACGGCAGATAGGCTCCGACCTGTGACTGTTGCCGTGGTCCCCGGTAGTTCGTACATCCCCATAAGGTTCTTCCCGCGCCGATTGACTCTGCAACATCCTCTGCCTCGCGCCACGAGTTAGTACCATATCGTGTGGCGGAGGATTGAACATCGCGTGCTGGTTAAAAACGACGAAAAGTAGACGATCCGGCTCGAAGGACCAGCCTTTGTAGGCTACGGGAGGAGGAATTTGGAATAAAATTCTTGAATGCACGAGAAAGTCCGATATATTCACGAAAAACTCAAAATACACTTTTCAAAACTAAGACTAAATTATAACTGCCGACGCCCGACATTCACTTTTAAACAACTGAACAAAACAATTGAATTTCGCGGCGTCGCTTCGCCATAGACAAAACATAAACAATAACCTTTTTTTACATTTCCTAAATGTGGCAAAATGCAGTACGGTGGTGGTCGCGTCGCCAACAACCTTCATAGAATTGGTTTTCGTTGTAGCAGATAGTTCATATTTTCAGGATATGATGTCATTAGATTTATTAAGCATACTAAGTCTCAATTGAATAGCTCTTATACTTTAGATTTTATTGATATCTAAAATACGCCGAAATTTGGTTATACGCCGTAAAATAAGTTTAGTAGAGGAAAGGAATGGAATGGAAGTTTAAATTTGAGACTTTCACCAATATAATGAATTTGGACATGAAAGTTTACACGTGATGGACATTAACAGCTAAAAACCTCTTAATAAAAAATATAAAAAATACCAAAAGACTCCCTAGCAAGTAGCAACTTACAAAAAGGACTGAAATCCCACCAAAAAATTAAATTAAGAAATTTAAAAAAACCCCCGCCAAAAAACTTTAAAAAGTAATGAAATAACATTTCCTGACTTTAAGTTTAAATCATTCCTAAGAGTAAAGTAATATTTTAGTCCATAATTGTTGTCAAGGTGTGTCGGGGGACCGCTAAGTAAACTACCACAACAGCGACTTTTGCATTTTGTATCACCATAATAGTCCCTGATTCTCTCGATTCGGGTCGCTGTGAACAGACCCTTAATTTATATTGTTATGTGAAATCAAACATCTACATTAGCGGTCCCCCGACACACCTTGACAACAATTATGGACTAAAATATTACTTTACTCTTAGGAATGATTTAAACTTAAAGTCAGGAAATGTTATTTCATTACTTTTTAAAGTTTTTTGGCGGGGGTTTTTTTAAATTTCTTAATTTAATTTTATTTTATGCTTTTTAAACTTGTGCAGAATAATTCCTATCAACTGGATCATATCCCAATGAATACCATCTATAAAATATGTCCTCTTGGATGAGGCCATCAATATGAGCCCAAACATGAAACCTCCACTTTAGGTTCATACGGAGCTTGGCTCTTATAGAATCCAGGTGATGCTGCAGCAGCAGCATGCAAATATTTACTGTTTATCTACGTCTTACTGGTTGTCGCAATTAAAATGAGCCCAAACACGAAACCTCTGCTCTAAGTTGGTGAGGAGTTGGGTATCCTATTGATTACCAGGTGATGCTGCACCACCAGGTCAACTTTCCAATAATGTGTATATATTCATAAGTGTCTCGAACCAGGATGCAAAATATAAAACCCATCAAACGACTGCAAGTTGCTAATCGTCCTATCACGAACCAGATATACCGTGATATTTCAGCAATGAGCAGGCTGATGATGATGAACTATAGCTAAGAACACTCACCGTCATGTCAGCTTTCAAACAAAAAAAACTAGATCAAAATCTGTCCACCCGTTTGGATGCTACGATGCCACAGACAGACAGACAGACAGACAGACAGACAGACAGACAGACAGACAGACAGACAGACAGACACGTCAAACTTATAACACCCCTCTTTTTGGTCGGGGGTTAAAAACATTTCATGTAAAATATTACCTCGACGACCACAAAAAGTTTGACTTGTGAAAAAGACATCAGATCTAATGTAGAGCCAAGCTTCTGAATCTACGCGGCCTAACTCTATCGACCCTAACTCCAACAAATTCTACATATTACTGATATGTAGAATTTGTTGGTATTTATGGCTTGGCTGTATAATTTTTAGTTAAATATTTGCCACAATACCAACACAACACCACAATATGTTGGAGTTAGGGTCGGTAGAGTTAGGCCGCGTAGATTCAGAAGCTTGGCTCTACATTAGATCTGATGTCTATTTCACAAGGCATACCTTTTGTGGTCGTCGAGGTCGTCGCCTAATCATGATGCCACAAAACGGGCTTACTAAAAAATATTAAGTATCCAAATAAATATACTTAATACAAATAATGTTAGCTACTCTACGCGTAATAAACTTCTTATCACATTCATAATATTTATTGATGCAGGTTCCTCGCTCGTAAATTTATCTACTCGCTCGAGAGTCGCAAATCAATGTTGAGTGTTTAAGATACCATTATTAATTGATATTAAAAAATGTTGCACCGAAATGAGATATGAGACTGTTCTGTAAATATTCAGACATCTGCGTCGAATAAATTAAATTTATTTAGAGAGTAGATAATAAAAAACTCAAAATAATTCCCAATAGTCATGTTGTCAACTAAAATTAAATGCTTCTAGTTTTTGTTGACATGCATTATCACTTTATTAATAATATTGTAAATGTATTTTAATCATTTTATTATCCTAATACAAGATTATTGACCTCAATAGAACACGAGCGCACGAGCTAAATTATTTATTTAAATCCTGATCCATTGTAAGTATCCTGCTAAAATTAATTTGAAATTGGCGAAATGATTTACTAAAAATTAATAACAATATTAGTTAAAAAGCGAAAACCCTTTTAGGCTGTAGCCTGTAGAGTGTAGATCGTGCCAAATATTATTACTAGATTATGATGTTATTATGACAATGTGTCCCGACACCAGTTTCCGATCCTTTTGTGTTATGAATAAATAAGATAAGTATATTATGGTATTTTTTTCAATAAAAATGCCATTACACTTTACAGGCTCGGATATTGGTGTCGGTGACTCGGGACACATTGTTTTTAACTTAAAAAAAACATATATCTAAAGTTGAAGTTAGGTGATTATGGATGTTCTTTAGTTTCGGTAAGTTTGAAGTAAAAAGTATTTATAAGGCATCTTAATTCACAAGTATTCTCTAACGATGAACTCTAATCTTGAGAGAGCTGTCAATGATTTGCAGATGCTTTTTCTGCACAATTTACTTTTTATGCCGTCCAATTTAAAGAACCTATAAGCAAGAGGCGTAACTGACTATGCCGAGGTGTTAATGTAATTATAGTAATCTTGAAAAAGTAGCTGCGTTGTAAAATACCAAGGGATTTTTTAAAGTGTTTTATAATACAGAACTATAAAATATATTTTTTCATAAAATAAATACGGGGAAACGGAAAAATATACATAAAGAGCAAACACTGGAAGAGCCGCGAGTGTGTTACCGATACAAAGAGGAATACTCTTTGTTGTTGAACTGAAGATTCTTCTCACTCGACTACCCTGTACTTCTACTGTAGGTTATCTGTAGGTTATCTATACCTTTCAATGGTAAATGCGGTTAGTCCTATCTTTAATCGAGTAATTTGGAATCACTAGGCCTACAGGCAGTCTGGATTAACCCAGACTGACACAAGCCGGGTTTTAAATATCTGTCATATCTCAAGTTCCTTGTATTTTTGAATGAGACACTGTTTCAAAAGATTAGCACGATGCCAACAACCTGGATTGGACTTTAGATGATGAATACAAAGTATTATAAATAGGCAAGTTATGTGAGGAATCCCGCTCTTTGTCGATTGATCCACTGCCACATTGGAACAGTAACCAACTGGTGAGTCCAATTAAAACCTACGCGCCACCGACGGCGAGGACTAGTTTTTGTCACTGTGTACTCCTCTAATTGGCGGACATCCATCATTACGATACATTTAGATTTACTTATTTTTATTCCAATAAGAAATACCTCATATAGGACAGTGATGGGGTACTAAGATTCAGAGCATAGTAGCTCTTATCGACGAGAAAAGTAGAGTTATCAGCTTTTATACCACCAACTGGTCGGTACTTCAAAATGCCCCACCGTATTTGTCTACCAGACATTAAACTTATTAATCGGGACTTAACGCGACTTATTCTAGTAGTAATGTTACTACTTACTTACCAGACCTATACCAGATATTGCCCATAAAGGCGCTAAAGAAAACCCCGAATATCGGAAGTTTTCTGCGCAGCTCTGTAACCTTCTTCATAATATTATGTGATCCTTCTTCATATTCTTGATATTATGTGACTCAAAATAATTCTTATTGGACTTTTCGCATGCCAAAAATATAATAGTAGCACGCTTATTTAGTTGAAACCCTACTCAAGTCATTTTAATAGTGCCCTAGTATGTGCGCTGTACACAAGAGCACTCTCAAATCTAAAGTCTTACAAAAGGGCTACCGATACTTTCTCTGCCCTTAGTTCAGGCTGAGATTAAATTTTTAGTTTTAACATTTACATCAAGGAATGGATCATCTTTCTTGTGATTGTCATTGAATCAGCCTGCAATATTGTAACCAAATTTTTAAGCCGCATTAATTCCTCGCGGAGTTCTATAAATGCAACATTTACTAGTTATCATTGTGAATTTCATGAGGACATAAACTTTAATTTTCAAGAAATCAGAACAGCGTCTCCAGTGACATAGGTACAATAGTAACTAATCGTCGCCCTAGTCCATAGTCCACAAACGTGACAAGAAACTGTACTCAGTTTTTTTATATAAATTAAGGGGGCAAATGAGCAAACGAATCACCTGATGGAAAGCAACTACCGTCGCCCATGGCCACTCGCAACAACAAAAGATTCACAGGTGCGTTGCTGGCCTTTTTTAAGAGGGAATACGCTCTTTTAGGTTAGGTTTGCAGGTCGTATTGGTCCGGAAATACTGTTGGCGAAAGTTCGTTTTAGAGTTTTACTGTGCTTGGCAGAAAGTTACGTAAAAAACGATGAAAGACTGCCCACTCGTCAAGATTATGAGGATGGTAAGTATATTTGTCTCGTGAAACGACGGCGGAAAGTTGCAAGAGGTATAATTCCGAATAATTTCTCGGAGCACTCCCCGTGTCACAACGGAGTCCAGCATGTTTGAAACACTATAGCAGTCAACAAGTCGACAAGTCAGTTTAACGAAATATGTTTTCGCATCTCACGATCACTCGACTCTTCGGCCGTAACTCCTGCGCGTCAGATCTCTGTCGAAACGCAACCAATTACATCCCGTGTCATACGAATGTTATTTACATTCGCCTCTGTGTATTTATCATGAGATAAGACTTAGTTATTACTTCGGGGGACTATGATTAACGCGTTACAGAAACTGTCTCCTCAGAGCCAGTGACTTCATCGAACGAAGCTGTCCTCTTCTCAAACGCGTCGGCCCCGTCTTAATTAATGTCTTTTCATCGCCTTAATTGTGAAGGCTGGTCAGTAAACTGGAATAAAATTGATGACAGAAAAAGTTATGATGCCACCAAAGACTGGACGAGGTAAATTTATCGATTTGCTTATTAACCGGCGTCGTGGACTAAAGTGAATGCAAATTGCGATCGCATCTAGAAAAGGACGCGCCGGTCATGGTTATAAAACTCAATGAGACAATGCATTACCGCAATTGTATATTTTAATATGATCTACCATTTACCCTACAAGTGAACACCCGTCGGCCACGTGCCACTGAAATATACGGTTTGTTTTAATTAAGCGAATATGTAAGTAATTCCGATTGCACTCTCGTGCCTACTTCTCGGACGAGCACCTTAATAATCTCAAAGTTTATTTTTCAAAAAGCATTAACATAACTACACTATAAACATCATACAGTAGAGTAACTCAGACGTGTAAATAAACTCGCTCAACTTAGATGCCATGTTTACTAGCAAGCGACGTGAGGCAATTCGCTTTCGCACTTCAGTTATAAACCTGAAATCTCGCTAATAAAAAAAATACCTTTATTTCGGGTAATAACCCATAGAAAAATTCTTAAACTAAAAGGAAATAATTAATTTAAATATTTGCCACCCTCTGGCGCACCGGATACATGCACGTGTGCACGGACCCAGTGCTTCAGGAGCGGGCTGTCCAGCTTTTCACTGAGTGTTTTCAGGATGATGTATGCGTGCTTTCGATTGATGCTTTAAGATTCAACGACGAAATTCTGGGGAGGGGGAAGTGTGGCGGACGAGTAAGCGCCACAATCCTGAATACATAAATATACAGACAGACACACTTTCACATTTACAATATTAGTATGGAAATGGATAAGGCTGATAAGTGATAACTAAGTGGGCATCGGCTTGACGAATCATAGTGTATCAAACAAGTAATTGTTCGAAGATCTAACTTCAAATCTATTATTTACCGCTAGGCGCTAACGCCTAACATTTTCAATGCACGAATATGGTCTACTGTACATTATATTGTGTCACAAGTCGGCGTAATGGATATGATCGAAAACTCGCTGGCTCGCATATTATCCGCGGCGAACTGGTCCCAATATCGCTTATTATGTATCGCCTTTGTGTTAATCATATCTTTCGCTCGGTAAGGCGACCGCCGCAGCTACCGGTCGTCAGTCTATTAATACAGGCGCAGACCGGCGAGAATGCCCTCAACCTACCATTGTAGTGGTGGCAAAGGAATTTGTCTTTTTAATAGCGCTGCCTATCTGTGTATCCCCATAGCCTATTATTAGGGTTAATTGGAATTAAACCCTTTTGCTCCAGTCAGGTACGGGAATTGAAGCTTGATACTAAAACAAAACGCTCTAGAATCTTGATTATTTACGGCTTAGGCGTTTCGAGTTTAATAGAAATTGTTTTTTTATTTTTTTACGATGTAAAAGTTAGGTTTAGTTAAGACTTTTTTGCTGTAGACACTGCGTGTTTACTGTGCCAGTTTCGTTTGCGACAATGTGAAAGTATTTAATCTTCATAAATTCAATTAAAAATACCTTAACGGCTGACGCTGATGTCTCTAGTTTTTACATTTTGTAAACGTTTTCTTATATAATAATAATTAATTAATATCACACTTCAATTTTGATTGAGGTCATCGATCGAAATTAATTGGTTAAATATTAAAATATCTCATTAGTATTTATTTCATATTTCTTAAAATATACTTACTATAATTCTTATAAAATATGTATGGTATATAATTTCTACTCGCATAGCCTATTAGTTATCTGATATAGGCCATAATATAAAAATATTAATATTCTAGTCTTATTTTTATGCATCAAATTAAAACAGATGGTGCCATCTTATTTTTTTACTGAAATATAATAATGAATATTAAATGATATAAATATATTTCAATAAATCAGCATGTAGATTACATTTTAATGAAAATACGATGTCGAGCTTAGGGCGGTTAAACGTAACACGATCTATTAATCTTCCTTCAATATATTTATCATTAAAATAATAAAACTAAATTGTTACGGTTTAGTAATAAAATATACAGGAGCCATTTTCTAAAGGAGGCTTCACAACGGACGAAAAACAAAGGAACTCTGCATTACCAATCTTAACAGTAACCAACATATTAATAAGTATATTATAAGTAATAATATTTTATGTCAAATGTTATTCCCAGCAATAAACTGAATCTAAAAATCTTATACCATTAAACATTCCACGGAAATAATAATTAATATTTAAATCTGGCGTACCTGATATTAAATTTCACACAATATGATACATATTTTATGAAGGCTGCTTTTACTAACCTTTTACTTTTGTCGAGCTACGTTTAAATATAAGTATCGAAGAAAATTTACCTATAGTATTTGTAATTAATAAACTTCCCCCTAACCAGTAGTCTCCTTAAGGGGAAAGCAAATATAGGACCCAACACCTCATTATAGAAATACGTTAGCGCCCGCGGCGCGCTGTCTCTGCCAGAAAACAAACATGTATATTAATTTCCGAGCCGAAACTGTTAAGGTCGGTCTACATGATTCTGAATCGTAATTCGTATGCCACTAAAATAATTTTAGTCTGAAATAATACAATGAAGTCAGAGTAGACAGAACTAAGGAGTACCTCGATTTCAAACAAAGCTACGGGCGTTGGGAGTGACTGCAACTTTCAACATGCTTCACAATGCTTAGTAATGCCACAAACGCAAACGTAACGCATGATTACTGCGCGCGCCGGCCGATATGACAAACTACGTCAACTTATAAAATGCGAGAACTCTTCTGAGTTGGCCTACTCGTTAGTTTTGTTTACTCCGGTAAAGTTGAAACTTGAAAACACGATGACACTCGTGTTTTCAAATGATTGACAATGTTTGAATAAATTAAGGGCGTTTACCCGCGCGCGGATCTTATGCAGCTGTCTACACACCAAGGCCGCCGGCCCGGCGGCATAACCCGCCGGGCAAGGCCGGCGGCCTCATTTAGAAACAAGCTTTGTCAAAATTATTTCAAAATGAGACCGCGCGCCGGCCGCAACCCGGAGGGTTACGGGTGTATAGAGTATAGACAGCTTTATCCGCATGCAGATGACGACATGCTCTTGACCACGACATGTTGCCTGAATGTCAAGAAAAACATCTATGAAATGATAATATGCGAGCAACTTTCATGACTCGCATGGCAGGAAAAACGCTTATAAAGTTGAAAATACGCGGAGATACATTTACACTGTACTACTCCTTTTTTTCTACGTTCATGGTACTACTATTATTATTATCAATATTCTTTTCTCTGACCTTTCTGGCTTCCGTATCGTATAATCCCAACCTAACATCGGCAGAAGCATCAATCAAAACAATGTTCGATTCGATAATCGATCAGATATATTCAAATCATGTCTGGTACGTTTAAAATGAAATATTCATGATTTGAAATTAGATTGCTTCTTAATGGTGTTGAAAAAAAGTTACCTTGTGATGCCTCACTCGTCAACTATTAAATGATTGGGTTCCTTAATAAAAGAAGAAACAGTACTTATTGTACGATCACTGATCCTCTTTGCATCCGTTTTTCAGTAAAATAATTCCTCGCTCTCAGTTTGTTGAACTATAACTTACGAAGTTATTAATAAATAATTAAAGATTACTCCTGTTATGGTGTCTCATAATGTTTAGAATAATTAGAAAACTCAATAACTCTTAAGCTGTACCAGTAATCAGGATCCAAGTCTCCAATATAATAAATTTTATTGCTGAAATAAAATTATTCCTACATAAAAATATTTTACTGCTCTCAATGCCGTAATAAATGTTTTTATGGCTTTAATATTTATTATATTTTTGTATAATTAGATTAAGTTCAAGTTAAGTAATATTGAAGAAATTTAAAAAGCGAAAAAGGTTTTTATTATATATGGGACACTAAATGAAATCGATTCTCTTAAATTATAAAGTTACGACGAAATAAAACTACGAAGTATTCGTTACCTAATATATTACTCGAAATAGGTATTGTCTATTAAATATGTTAATATATTGAGAAAGATACATTGTTAACGCGATGTACTGCACGAACGGAGTAATAAAATGAAAGATAGTTTGCCGTAAAATACAAAAACAACTTTACTCGAACGCGTATGAATCGAACCATCGTGCATCGTTAAGATCCTAAAATGTTGCCCGCTATCAGTACATCTGTGGGATAAAATTGAAATACCAAACGCGGGAGTTAAGCTGTGTAATAAAAATCAATGATATTTTATAAATTCTACTTACCACGATATTCTGTACTATTAAACGCTCGAGCCGGCTTCGACGAGGATAATAATGATTAATATACTGTTAAATCGATTATATTAATTGTGAGCGGGCAACACTAGACGCGTCGGCTCACGCGCATCCCTAGGGTGTTCGGGGATAGAGATTGTGACAAAATGGCAGTATGACGCTTTCAGTTTTTCAAAGGCGGAGTATTTTGATTTTGTGATAGTATTAATAAATCTTGCTAACGGATATTCTGTTTTAATTGTCTAACAATACTTATTAGAGACGACGAGCTCAATCATTTCGATATCGAGCCCTTGAGCGGTGAGCCTAACAAATTAGCTTTTTGATACATTATCCGATGTATTAATCGCGTTGAAAAGTCAATTAATTTCGAGTTAAGTTTACACCGAGAACACTCTGACGATATATTTTTTTCACAATTAAATATTTACATACAAAAGAAACGTTGCCGGCGACCGATAAACGAATCATAAAAAGCCCGAGGCTCGTCCGTATCTCTCCCGAACAAATCACAGTTTTATCGATCCACCAATCGGAAAAAATATTGATATCAATACAAAAAGTGGTTCAAAAACAATAGAATGGATGGATCGAAAGGATTCTCGCCGCGATAACGAGGCGGTTAGACAAAAGTAAGTATTAATAATAGGTCACTCTCGAAGATGTCTCTATTTAAAATTTAGATAACTAAGGGGCTGTTTCACCACTTCCTGATAAAGTGCCGAGTAGCCTATTCACCACTTTTTTGACAGATTCTCCATACTCGATCTGTCAAGTTAATTCATGGATAGCCTATTCGGCACTTATCAGGAAGTGGCGAAACAGGCCCTTAGTGTTGCGATAAAACAATTAATGTGAAGATTCACAAGGAGATGTTTTGTTTTACGAATAATTATTGGAGATGATGAATTTTAAGCTCTACAGATTCAGATGAAAGTACTCTAATGATTATTGATTAGGTTTGTATGATTTATTTCGGCTAATGAAGAAACTCAACATTAGCCGAAATAAATCAAACATTTTCCATAGAAGTTTAGTTAATCCAACATTTAATAGATCACAATTATAATAATTTATATAATCGCTAAACCATTTTTGCTGAATTTAAAATTTTGTAAAATACAATTTTACTTAAAATATAATATAATAAATACTTGTATGTTTAATGCCTCTCACAAAAATATAGAGGCGACCGTGAATTGAATAATTGTAATTTATACGAACTTGTTATAAACAATTGAATTGTAAAAGACAAAATTAACGATTTAACTTCTGTTATTTATTAAACCACTGAGTATTTTATTGCCTACTTACCTCTATTGATTTCTTTTAAAGTCTTTATTCGATACTAAAATAACGTTTGTCGGTCCCACGCCCCTGCTCCAGGTATTTTCTTAAATATTTAAGAAAGCTGAGTTTACGCTTTAAATAAAAGTTATCTCATTTTGATTTTGCAAAAGGCAAGGGTACATGATAGAAAGGAAACTTACTGATTTACTTTAAACGTAATAAGTGGTGGAGATAGCTATTGTAAGTATTGTTATCTAAAGGGATGCTCTACCCTAGTAGGTAAGTGTAATACAGATTTAGATGATGGTTTTTAGAATAAAAGTGGTAAGTGAAACCGACAAAAATGTACTTACTAGCTACTTACATAGCTCTTGTCGTATATAAGCTATAATTTTGAAATTAATGAAACAACATAATATCCTTAAATACGTAATATGTATTTAAATATAAAAAATATAAAATAATTAACGAGACTTATCCCAAATCAGACGACGCTAATGGTGCAGTGACAATAATTATTAATAATAACAATTATAGTATTAATGAGATTCTCAAAACAACTTTATTAGTGAAGATGATTGGACTGATTGGATTAAGTTGTTAGTTGTCAACATTCGTACGGTCTGTATAATAAGTTATTTTTAAACACATTATAATATTATTGTACCTACAAAATCTTCTCTTTGGACATAAATAGAAATGAATTTTAAACTTTCTTAGTCTCGCTAAAACTCGAGAGGAAATGAATAACTGGCTAATTTTTACCTAGGCTTGAAATGTTCGTTGAAATCTTGAGAAGGTTCATATTAAGAGAGAGTGATACGAAGTTCACCGGTTCATCTAGTTAACAGCAAAACTTATTAATACTTCCTAGTAGACACTACCTAGATCCTATCCCCTAGGATATATCGAAAAGTATTTCAATATTGACGAAAATCGCAAAAGAGACTGCTTATGATTTTGAAAAACTGGTGACACAAATTTATTGGATAAAATACATAAATTATTGAAAGAATTGCATTGTATAAAGAATAAATATTAAAAGACATGATTTTTTAAAATTAGTTTACAAAGAAAAAAAGTAAAAACCCACATAGTTAATCAACAGAATAACAAAAATTTGTTTTTCTCTTGATTAAGTATGTAGTTTGATTGGTTGTGAAAAATTTGTTATTCTGTGTCGCCATATCAATATCAGTATCAATAAATGTATTTTTTGACATTCTATTAACGTATCTAGTGTATATTAAAATCTGCAAATTACGTAATAAAATGTTACTTGTTTGATTTGCTGACTGTACTGTCGCATCACTTAGGTCTACGGCCCAGTGTATTTTTAATAAAAAATCGACAAATGCAGTCAATGATACAATTCCTATGCATTCAATATCATTAGCATGACCAATCATATAAATAACAGATCGTTAGCTCTCATTAGGAACTTAAAAATAATATTGACAGATATTAATTTTACATAATGAATGAACCTAACTTAATTTTGATGCAACGTGCAGGAAAAATACGCCACTTGTTTTATGTAGAACAATTAAAGTACGCAGAGCATAAATTAGTAACATCACAAAATAATATGCTGAGAACAGTTTCAGAGTTCATAAACTTTTAAATAAAGTTTTAAATAAATCTTTTGACCTGATAACATTAAGCTGATATCGCTTATTAGAGCACAGGTGGCGAAAGATAAGGGACTAAAACAGGTGACATGTAAAAAATTGGGAAGCTTGCAAAAACTTATCTTGTTTATGAACTTTGTTGGACTAAATAGTGTTTTTTACATTGGATACAAATAATGCCATGTGTTTTTTTTTATATTAAAGTTACAGTAGAATAAATATTTTCTTGTTCTTTAAAAGAAAGAAAACTCACAAAATATAATATGGTTGATGGTTTCATCACAGTATAGCAATATCCCTATATTATATTGCTATACTGTGGTTTCATAGTCATGTCATCGAGGTGGTGGCTAATAAATTATTATGTAAAACAAAATTAATGCAAAATCAAATTTCATTTTAAGCATGTTTTGTCAAAATCTTAATTTATAATTAGCATGATAACAGGGGTTCCCAAACTTATTTTGTCGACTGCCCATTTAGAGAACAAATTATGTTTTAGCGCCCCCATAATTCAATTTAAAATGCATCGAGATGAAATATATAACTCCTACAGCGCCCCTTAATTTGTGTCCCACGCCGCCCCCCTTTAGATTTCAGCGCCCACAAGGGTGCCGGGCGTTATCGCTTACTTTGAGAAAGACTGGTCTAGAATCTAGACCTTCCGCACACTCGTAACACTAGATGTATATAAATCAGACGTGCAAAAGACAGTAGTCTATTATGTTAAATTAAATGAAACGATGTCATATTTTATTACTAGCGACAGCGACATTAGCATATCAATAAAATTTATCAATTTGATCATGATTATATCAAAATGTGGAGCATCGGTGACAACACCTCATCTATTATGTTCATGCTTCACGAAGTCATTTTAATCATTTCAGTAATAAACTTGAATATTTATTATGCTAGTTCAGTGACCGTCTGCTCTGAGCACGAGGATTGAGAAACATTGTGAGTTGTGGGTAATAGGTACTTTCTTTTATTTTGCAAATATTGAGGTCGATGAACAAGGAACGAGAAATTTATTTATTTCGTTGAAATTCAGCACTTATAATAATATTATAGAGTAGGCTACGGGCTACGAATAACTAGTTTTTAGGGTTCCATACCCAAAGGGTAATAACTAAGACTTCGTTGTCAGTCAACAAATTCACGAACGGGAGCATTCGCGTCTAATGTAATGTTACCGCCTGGCCACGGGACATTAAAGAGTCGAGCACTACAATTCGCACCTTGTAATGATACAGTAGGTATGTAATATCTTGATACAACTTGTAACATCAACTAGCTATGGCATGTTCAAAGTTGAATGTTACATTACACGCGAATGCTCGTCAGTCATGGAGATAGTATTGTAATGTAATGCTCGAAGTCAAATCTTTAATGTTATATTACACTTGTATTGTAATGCTCAATATCGAGTCTATAATGTTACATTACAAGTGAATGCTCGTGGTGCAAGTGAATGCTATAAGGCCAGCGAGCATTCGAGAAAGAGCGTCCATTTTGGCGGCGCCTCGGCCCTCGGGCCAGTAGGCCTACCACGAAACGGTTTTGAGACTCAAACATTCGGACGAGAATGCCGCGTCTTGCTCTAACAACGTCATATCACGTTTGTTAGAGTAGGATGCGGCATTCTCGTTCGATTGTTTGAGTCTCAAAACGGTTTCGTGGTACAAGCTCAGGCACGTGCTTGTAAACACTCGTTACAACAAATTCGATGCAGCCAGTAGTATCATAAATGTCTCAAACTTGTCCTCATACTTTTTCGTCTTTCACAAATTGCTCAACATCGTTAAGCAGATGCATTATAATTTCATCGAATTTATTAACAGCGTTTGTTGATTTTGGCCTCGAATTTCGAACATGACGTCAATTTTATTTATTATCATACAATTATTATAATTTACAAGTTTTATGCTACTCATTTGTGTCAGTAAAAATAAAATAGCTGAACATTGGAAGACTTTGAAATTGTGTATGGTAATTAATTTTAATTGACTAACTTCAGTTTACTTCTTACCTTTGGGGTTAATTTGACATTATAATATTACAAATAAGCATTATTTTTATTTTTAACATCAATGAATTAGTTATTATTGATACTATAATATTTTAGTACCCGTGTTAATTTACTGTGAAACAAAAAGGTTAGCCGAGGTGTTAAAAGGAGAAATCGCCTTAAACGCCTTGACATATTTTGTTTTCTTCTAGACTTAATGAGTTCGATTTTTTATCCAGTCAGTACTAATTTCACCTACATAATTATTATTTAGTAGGTACTCATACAATGGGGAGCTCAGGGTGGCGGTATGGGGATGCCGTCACTCATTGCACCGAGTCCCCGAGAGGGTCGCGATGCGCAGTGTACTCTTCGCGCATCGCGACGACAGAGAGAGTCGCCTACGCAAGCCCCGGGAGGGCCTCTGTTCGGTGACAGGAGCATAGAGACTGCTTCAAAGAAGACGGGCCCGCTATTGATACGCGGGCGGACGATTGTCGAGCCACGGAGTAGAGCTCACGCGTTCTCGCGACTCGGCAACGGGATGGCGAAGAGTACCGACGGGTTTTAGTGGGTAGGGCTGCGGTCACTTACCATCCTTACGGTCGCAGCGAGCCCCACATACCCGTGGGGGAGTCCCCAATTCCCCCGGGATGCCTGAATGCATTTCCCGTCGAAAAAAAAAAAAAAAAAAAAAAAAAAAGGTACTCATACAAAATATAACTTATTTAATTGCAAATTAACTAAATTTTAATGCACTCTACCTACAACTGATCTACGGTACCATAACGGTACTCTATAAACTTCTACGGTGCAGACTGCAGTCACTATACCATACATTATTACGCGTCAAAAATATTCTTCTAGTGCAGTTTGATTAAGACCAAAAATATTATTTATTTATTTATGCAAACTTAACATTTATTCTTAGTATGTTTCAAATTTTCAATGCGTAAAGAAAACATAAAATTTTTTCAAACAATGAAACTATCCGAGTTAACTCCTCGGCTATTTAGTAGGAATTAGTTGATTCCATGGGCGATGAATGTGAACAAATGGCAATGGGCATCAAAGATACATTACGAACAAACCTAGTATGGTCGGTGACGGATACGATGTCCCATTTTTCGTCCCTATTTCAAGGCAATAAGGTGCAAAAACTCATCGAAACTTTTGAAGACCGTCCGTCTCTAAGAACTATGGACACAATATGTAAATGCGTTTGGGCGTTTAAAAAGGATTTAATGGAGATTCCTTGAACTACTAGTAAATAAACCCTATTTACTAGAGGCGGCTCCATTGTGAGGATTCGAGGAGAGTTTATGGACTAATTTTGTTCAATTAAATTGTTCTCGCTTGTATGGTCGATACTTTAACGCCTATAGTTACTGCGATTGAGCACTATGCGGCTGCGCAGGCGCATGTTCCTCATGACTTACGTCGCTGGGCCTCTTAGGGTGGATCTACACTCTATAATCTACATTATTCATAATTTAAATCCAGATTCGGACGAGACGACGCGCGACGAGTAGAGAATTTAGAACACTAAAAATACTACAACTAATTAAAGAATACACTACACGGCAACGATTATTTAGAAACTCGATGGACGATTCTGATTTTCATATTATTATTCTTCCACCTCTTATAATCCTCTCCTCTTGTAGTACCTACTCGGAATTTTTTCGTCCGCCTAATATGAATAAGCGCTAAACGCTAGCTTATGAGCAGTCCACACCCGCGCCGCGCCGTTTTTCCATACGAACGTTCTCCCCTGTTTCCTCCCTGGATAATGCCGGTAGAGTTATAATTTTTTTCCTGAATATCTATGGCCACTAATACAAATATGTCCCTATGTTTTCTTTTTTTTCATAATTTAGTTATTAAAAAAGATATGAACGTTCAAAAACCCAAAAAAATAGCCAGATTTTCCGCTGTGTTCAAACATCAGAAAACAGATTTGGCTAGATTATACAAAAAAAAACATAGGAACACAGCTCAAGGCTTTCTTTAATCTTTAATGAAAAAAGTACTTAAATCGGTTAAGTTTTGGAGAAGGAATCAGTGGACAACGAATCGATGATTTTCTGTTCTTTTATTAGAACTTTTGTCGTGTTGTCTCTATCGCGCTCTGCGGTGAGAGACTTGAGATTGTTGAGACAGCAATACATTTTCAAATACCTATTTTCAATTTCTCTCGCCCTTGGTGTATCCTCTTAATAGCGAGCCAACAGAACGGAATTTATAACCAACCATTTACTAGTAAATGATTACAAAGGCTACCTGACGGATGAAATACTAGGTACTTGGCCCGTAGAGCCTCGTATTAATTCTGCTGTCTTTAAACCTCCCGCAATTATTAGTGAATATGGAGGTTGATAAATCAAAGAAATTAAAAACCCATTACATTATACTTGCTGACGCCACATACAATATACTCTTAACTTTAATTTGAGAGTAAAATTACCATTTTAATAAGACTAAAGAATCCATAAGTTTTAAAATAGGATGCCTTATACACGAAGTAAAATGAATAATGACTATAAATATTAACGTAAAATCATTTTATTTTGTAAATACGTTATATGTATACCTATACGTTTTAGACATAGCAATGACAATAGGATATTTGCACATGCAAAGAAAAATTAGTTTCCACAACAATCAAAGATAAAATCACATTTTTAATTAAAGTAATGGCCACATTAATTCAACCTTTAATTGAAAGGGGTTTAAATAAAATTTCGGTGGTAGCCAAAATATTCGTCTCACGCTGGGAGTTTTACTAAGACGTTCAGCGAAGTGTCTACCGTCTGCATTCAACTATGTTACGTATGGGATTGTATGAAAAAAGCCAGATCATTTACAGTTCGCGTCATGCTGACATCGCGTTTCACAAATCGTTAATAATAGAATTTTATATTCATGCTGACATTAAAAACGATAACATCGCCTTAACGTTGACAAACTAAGGTCCAAAGGGTTACTGTTTTGTTGGCAATTATTTTTCATGATTTTATAATGTTTATTATCTTTGAGAAAGTATAATTGGATGTTATTTATGAGTTATGAATTATGATACGCCGTGTTTTAAAATTAATGGTGCCATTTGTTGTTACTTAATGAAATTTGTTTTTAGTTATTCAGAACTGTTTTCAATTGCTTTTAGCACTAAGATGGTCCTAAAAGCAAAAAACCTGACTAACGATTTCTATCACCTACAGCAACACCGGAGGAATCACAATTAATGCGTTGCCAGCTGCAGTGTTAATCATAAATAAAGAGATTACAAATTAAACGCAAAAAGACTAATTATGCTAGTTTTCTATTTAATTGCACGTTTAGCGAAAAACTTCAAAAAATTTACACGATGCAATCTTTTTATCACAACTACCAATCTATTCCAAAAAATTATAATTGGTAACCATCCGAAAAAAGAACCCCAATGTTTTTTGATGATCATAGCGCCATGCCGAATCGCATGCATGTCATAAAACTCAAACAGAGCCGCAGTGTCCACCGACATAAATTCTGTGACATCGTGCCGAAAACAAAAACACCAACAAAAAACAATTAAAATTATATTTAATAGGCTCGTGAGAACTGTCAACCACCACCCACGGAGGACACATTTTTAGGCTTTTTAATTGCTCAGCCGAGGCGACCGAAAAAGTTAATTTCACATAAATCACTACATCCCTACCGAATATTTAGTTCCTGGTCGGTTTTAGACAGGCGGAATAGAAACGTCCGTTTTTTGTAAGGGTGTCTAAAATTTTCTACATGTTTGTTATAACTGGAATTCCTTCAAAATTTTTCTCCATATACCTAAGTCAAAATTAACTATTCTTCTATACCTACTCGAATTTAGTAGCCTATGCAGTTCATGTGTAATGGCCCTGCAAGATAATTAAGCTCTGTATCAATTAACCATTAATTACTACTAAACTAAAATTTCTTCCGTAATTTTAAAAATTCCACAAGACAGAGAATTCGCAAATAATATTCATTAAGATATGGACGTCTTAATAATACATTGTCTCCAACCGCGTTATTGGAATTCATTAAAACGATAAAACGAGTATTTTGTATCAAAAATCTTTTTTGTTGTACCACATGATTAAAGAACACAATAATGTTGTATGTATAGTTCTATAAATATTCATAAATATTTGAGTCTTTAATTAAGATCTTCGGAATCAGGAATCTCGATTTAGCTCGAAATTATGTTCTGTGTACATTCCAGATGTAGTTGCTCCTTTGAATTATAAGAATTTACTGTAAATAAATGAATAATTAATATATAATAAATATCTAGTCGTAGTCCATATAGATGCTTAATTAAAGATAAACTAAATAAATAATATAACTATTAGATAAACATAGATAGTAGATACTAACATTGACACTACTACCAACATGATTAATAAGTTGTAATACATTGTTTATTAATACGATAGCTTTTTTTTCAAAATTTTGTATTCTAAACATTAAGGCCGTCGCCCGAGCAAACGACCTTGGCCATACATTTGCCGCGTTGCCGAGATCGCACCAAAACCGTATTTTTTTTTACTTATCTTAGTTCAAAATTGACCTAAAAAAAATTTAAAACGGGGAATATGTAGTTTATGATATTGTCGATCTATTAGCGTGTGTTTCAAATAAAAGTAATTTGTAAATACTAAGGAGATGCTGAATGCTTGAATTTTAATAAATTGGCTTTACTTTGGAAGCTGATATCATGAGTATAATAAACGAAAATAGAAAATTTTAAACGAGGAAAGAAATGTTGATATACTGAAGATTATTGCTGTATTTTTATTATAACTCTGTAGCTTTCAAATTATGAGTTTATAAGGCTCTAGATACGGTAAATTACGGATTCTCCGTAGGGAAGGCCCTTAAGTAAGTAAGTATATGTATAGTGTTGCTAATTCACTATAAGAACTAGTAATTATTCATGTTACCTGTTAATAAATAGCTCTTGTGAATTATAAAACACAGCAATATTAACGAGTATTTTTTCCATTAATTTATTTTGTAACAGAAAAGTATAATTTAATCTTGGTTGAAAATTTGTAACATTTTTTCATTTAATTTAAGTAGAACAATATACTTCCGCCTTCTTAGAAGATTCATGATTGGAGACAACAGTAGAATTTTTTTAAGGAAAAGTTTAAACATTTTCTATTTCCATTTTTAGCCTTTAAATAATCAAAATTCTTCAACTTTTACGTTTTTTCTTCCGTCGGCAAACGCGATCAGCAGTGAAACGTAAAATGTAATGGAACGGATAGGCATCGATTAACATCGCTACCTACGCGCCGTCAGCTCGGCATTAACCCCAAACCCCCAAAACTTGATATATCTGCAGCAAACTAGATGAACAGATAACGACTCCAAATGACCAAAATGCTCCTAAATCAAGTAGCAAATTTGACAATTCGGACCGCCCATACTCGAGCTGAATCCACTTTGAATTTCTTTATAATAAGCTACTTTGACTGTGGAATAATATTAGCAGTAGGTAATATTCCGATCAAGAAGTTTACACCTTTAAGAGTGAGTTGCATCAACCTACTTTAACTATAACTGTAACTTTAACCATAACAAAATGTGAAATTAACTGTCAAATCCCTAGCAAAAGTCGCCATATTTGACGATAACCTTAACCTTAACTTTAACTACGCTTCTTTTTCATTCATTTTGTTACGGTTAAAGTTAAGTATATTTAAAGTAAGCCGGTGCAACCCACTCTTAGAGAGGTTTGTTTCTGAAGTGAAAGATTAATTATTTGTTCATCTGCATCGAAATGGTTGCAAAACTTGCTGGCAGATTTTAATAAGGTAGATTTTAATAATGCAGTTGGTGCAAGGGGAGGATGTAAGTATACATTTTATAGCTAGAAAATATATTATACCAGCAGAATTTCTTTTGCACGAACGAAATTGAAGGAAACATCTAGTTATACTTGATACTTATTTAAAAATTGTCATTATCCTAAAATGGGGAACTAGGGGATCCATAAAATGGGTCTAAAAAATTCGGAAGCATCCATCAGAGACAGTCGTAATCCATCATCCACGAGGACATAATAAAATTTTAGACTCTATAAGTGTATGTTTGTTTTTCTAACAGGAAATCTATTTAGTTGTTTGAGGTTTTTTAAAAAATGCCTTGTGGGTGGCGGCGGCTGACGACAGAATAAGTGCTGTAACGCGATCCGACTCCTGTTTATTTTTTCTAAGCTCCGAATTGTCTACGATCGTTTAACTGTCTATGATTTGATGATGATGAGATACTTTGGTAATCCTAAGCCATTGGGTGTAATTGCCTAATCATGTTTTTAATGCTATTTTAAAATATGACGCACTAAATAATCTTCGCAAAAGCAATCTTTTAAACATTAAAATAAATAACATAACATAATATAAAAAAAAAAATACATTAGTAAATACATGACAATAATTCTAAATTTTATATCGTTTTGTTGCCGTCTACTCCGTGAAGAATTTTTAAAAATAGATAGTAACAGTAGAAAATTTTACGACTCGAAACAATGGCGTCTAATAAAGATCTCTAGACGAGGAATTATATTTATGTTGTGTAAAAACAATAAATGTTGATTGTAGGAATTCTCGTCGTAAATCGCAATAATTGGACCCGTAGTATCCGAAACACGCGATTAATCGTAGTGATTTTATTCTGAGATCTATAAAATGATCGAGGGTTTCTTTTCTGTGTGTGCGCCGATCCAGTCGCGTGGCAAACCCTCGCAACCCCTAATCTAATTCTCCGTCTCTCTCCCACATATTATGATTTTCTCCGTCGGGTAAAAAGAGACAGATTATATTTGTATGTGAGAGTAAAACGGGCCTCAACATCTGCCGGGCGAATGTTTTTTACTTGATTAAGGTAAAGTTTAATAATAATACCAGCGGCTAATGATGCATTACGATCTAGCTCTCATTAAAGCCTTGCTTATTACTTTTAACAGTGAAGTTTATAGTAGTGTTTGAAATTCTAACAGTTTCCTAATAGCTAATTCAGCTTTTATAACAAATATTAACGTACATACTTATCTCGAAAGCTCTTGAGAGTACACTGTTCTCTCAAGAGCTTTCTTCTAGAGATTTACATACATATTATATATAACATAATATAAAGTAGGTAGTAGAGCCATTTAAATACAATTGATACAAAAGAATATTCGTACTCTTTAATTTTTTACTTAGATCGCTCGAATAGTAATAGGAAATCTCATATTATACGAAGAACAAAACGAAATTGAATTTTAAATCTGTGCAAAATATTGGAATGTAGGATGTGAGAAACGTATTGAGAACGAATGCGTTAAAGCTCCCAAAGGAAGGGGGTACAACATTCGTCTGGAGAGAAACAATGAGTTTGAAAAGCGTTTTGTGTCTGGACCACGGTTTGAAAGAGCTCTTGTTATTATTGTTATGTTTGCCCCAGATTCTATAACAGGGAACGGACGGCCATGGGAAGTCACCATTCAGCGAACTTGCACCAGCAATTCAACAGGTCAATAATTATGAATCAGAAATACAGTAATTTAACAGGTCAATTATAAGAGAAACTATCGTTTAATGAGCTTGAAGCAAGTCGTTCTGTCAGATAAAATTTCCTTATTAAAACGCCTAAAATATATAACAAGCAAAGTTTCACATTAGATTTAAAGATTTACTCAATAGAATACGATGACCCAGCAATCATTGTTAATTTTTTTCTCTCTGTTCTTATATTTCCTAATCTGTTCCTGGGAAATGAGTAATGACCGCAAGTTTTCCCATGAAATGTAAGAGATTCGTTCCTTTAAAGTCACAGTTAAAAGCGCACATTTTTGAGCTATTGCAGCTATTGAATTTTTATTAGAATTTCCAGCGAAGCTCTTGTAACTAAATAATAGATAAATAAATAGGCATAAAATACCTATATCATGTGGACTTTTTTAACCAAGAGGCAAAAACCGTGTACAAAGAAAACAAAAACCATAATATTCCAGACATAATCAAAAACATAGATTCAGATATTGAGCGGAATATGAACTGTTGATAGCCGGATATGTAGCCTTTAGAATTCACCCCAGCGGAACTCCAACATGTTCAGCCCAGTCTAGTTCTCTCGATGCACTATAGCTTTATACTGACCTTAACTTATTTATTTTCAAGTTGAAGGTTCCCTTTTATTTGTATTCTAATGAACGAACCGTCTGGGCTCATGAATGGCTTAGCTATTTCGAGACGACTTGTATTGAGATAGGTTATAGTATTATGCGTTAGATTCTGAACACAGCTGACATTTTATTCACAGGTTCGATAAACATTGAGACTGTTTTACTGGATTGCGCTAGAAGGGTTATTTTATATCTTGTATTTAATATGAATGTACATACATACGAACAGATACGTATCTGTTTAAATTTCTTTCATTTTGTAGACTCTAGACTAGCTCCAGAGAGCCTTAATGCTTTGATCACACCTCCTATTCCGACTATCGTTATAACATGAAAAAGTTATGAGTTATGACTTATATTATAGGGGTGTATTTGTTATGTCTTGATCACAACTTCCGAGCTGTAGAGTAGCGAGATGGAGCCCTCCGTCGAGTACTCGGTGCTCTCGGCCAATTTGAACGGACTCTATGTTATGCCTTAACTATGCTACTCTACTCGGTAGGTGTAATGAAGGCATAACAAATACATCCATACATGTAATCAAGACATATTAACAATACATATAAATCATAATTTTGTGATTTGCGGTAGTCAGGACAGCAGGTACCAGGCAGTACATCAAAGCTATAATAAAATGATCAAGTTCTAATAATTAATGATTACATTATTTTGAGACTATATTTCACTGTAACCCTTTTAGAATTTAGATATTGTTTACCAGGTAACCTGATTTGCTAAACTATGTTTTAAAATTGTAAGAAGTACTTTTATTTTTATACCTGCAAAAGCAGTGCCGCTTGGTTTTTTGTAAACATGCCAAATTCAAAGTTGTCGAATGTATCGAAACTATTAAGAAATTTAAAAAGGGGTTTATTTAGACAGGCTTCAGCGTTCGTCTTACTGATTTGCTACACCTTAAAGTGCTATTAGCATATGGTGGGACTAAATATAGCTTAATCTGTCGCCTGCACCATACCGTGCATTAGCAGAGACCACATGTGCTCAAGATGGCGGGGCTCGACTTACGGATCCAGCGAAAAAATTACTTGCATCTTACTTGAGTTACAGGATACGTTAATATTAGACGTGGATATGAGCTGCAACCAGAGTTTTTACACATCAAACCCTACATGTGCGCAAAAAGGTTAGCTTAAAAGGTTAAGATTTAATCTCATCGTATATTACTGAATTTCATTGCTTGATGAAAGAAAATTTCTTATTCTTTGACTTCAAAGCACACAAGTTACGCGTTTAAACCCTTGTGTAATACTCGTAATTCTACTAATTGCAAACTAGCTGATACATTGAATTTGGTAAAATACAATAATTAAAACACTGTAGTACATTACAGATGTTAAATGAAAATACAAGATGAAACGCATAAATACAGTTTCCTTAAAACATTGAATAATACAAAAGACGATTGCCTTCACGCTCCAGCAGGAGAAGTAATAAAATGACATTTGATCAATAATCGAAGATATTCATAGACTACTATACCATAATGCATTTTATGAAAGTATAATAATATTATATTTACTAGCTTTCCCGGCAAACGTTGTTTTGCCATTTAAAGTATGTCTACTTCATCAGTTGATACAAAATCTTATCCCCCCTTTTGTCCCCTAAGAGGGGTGGGGGGGGGATTTATCAACAACTGTAAAGTTGGAAAACACAGTTAATAATATGAAGTAAGTCCAAGAAAAAAGTTTGATACAAAATCTGACCCCCTCTTTGGTCCCCTCAGAGGGGTGGGAGGGGGGATTTTTATGCACCAGATGTTCAGTTAGAAGAAGACAAATATATCTGCGAAAACCGTATGCAAATCGGATCAGTAGTTTTCGTTTTAAAGAAAAAAGTTTGATACAAAATCTGACCCCTCTTTCGTCCCCTTAGAAGGGTGGGGGGAAAAATTTTTATACACCAGATGTTAAGTTGGACGAAGACAAATATATCTGCGAAAACCGCATTCAAATCAGATCAGTAGTTTTCGTGTGATAGTGGAACAAACATACAGACAGACAGACAGACAGACAGACAGACAGACAGACAGACAGACAGACAAAAAACTGACCACATTTTTGGCTTCTATAGCGATGTAGTGACACCCCCCGCTTATTATTTTTTAAATATCTTTAATGTACAGAATTCACATTTCTACAGTTTTATTATATGTATTGTTAGCTAAAAATCGTACCCCAGAACAGGTTGCACCGATCCCCACTACCTACTACTATATAAGCAGAAGCATAACCAGGCAAGGGCCTCTTTGCTGCCCGTTCGTCGACCGGTAAGGTAGTTGTTTTTCGGTGTTACGCGTTCTGGAGGTTAGAGCCTTATCGTTATATTTGGTCTATTTTGTGTCAGTGCTTTATTCTAAAAGTGTCCAAGTGATTATTGTGAAATTGTGATTTGTGTGTAATAATTATTAACGATTGTCTATTGTAACAAATTTTGATTATTAAGTAAATTGTTAATTTTAGGTCGATTAAAATTGTTTTTTTTTATGTTTTATCACTTCTGATTCCTAAAATCAGAAGTGGGATAGACTTTCGTCCACATATTAGCCTTGCCAACGTAGACAATCGTTGATTTTTACTATGCCACGCGATTCACGTGAACGGACGGTTAAAACATCCCGAAATATTAGCCAACGGTCGCGTCGAAGTAGGCTGCGCTCGACTTCAGGCGATAGCAAAAGTCGTTCCCCGTCGCGTCATCGTAGTACGAGTAGCCGAGCGCGCTCCCGTCCGTACCGTGATAGATCGCATTCACGTCGCCCGCGCCGTCCGCGTCATAAGACTCGTTCAAAATCGCGACGAAGATCTTATTCTAGTGATAGTAACCGCTCACGTAAAAGTTCGAGGTCTCGTTCAGATCATTCGCGTCGAAATTCAAATAAATCTCAAACTACCTTCATTTAGATTTTTGTTCTCTTTTCTTTCTTTGTTTTGCTTATTTGTGTAGTGCATTAAAGTGTATTGTGCTAATAAGTAATATTGGTCTAATGCCGCGAAATACGTGTCGTTCGCTAAATCAAAGTGGCTCGCGTAATCGAGATTCTTCCGGTTCTCGCGAGAAACGCGTGCGTAAGCGTCGCGGTAGTTGCAATAAATTGCGTTCGTATTCCTGTACAAGTAGCGATGATCGTTCACCGTAAGTACAGTCCGCCGCTCGCGTAGTATTTTACGGCGAGATAGATCGCCCCGGAAATCCCGTCGCTCGTATAGGTCTCGTAGGGCGTCTAAAAGCCGTGACCATTCGCATAGGACGCCGCCGTCGCTTCGTCGCGACTCGCGTACAAAACAATCACGGCCCGCCGCGATTAGGCACAGCGATGATAGGAACGGTACAACAAAATACGCTTGTTGACGACGCTCGTAATACCGCGGACTCGGTTTTATGCTGTTCAGAAGCTAGTAGCCTCACGCAAGCGATTGTAGACGCTAGGCTGTGCGTCCGCCGCACTCGCATAATTATTTTGCGTTCGCCGAAGCCAGGTAACCATGATAGGGAAATTAAATGTTTTACTTGTAACCAACGGGGACATTTACAAAGTAGGAGATGGCATTGAGCTAGTCCGCAAAGTGCTTAGAACTTTAGCTAATGCGGGGGGTTCTCTATAAATTCGCGCAAATGCTAATTTGTTTGTTACTGAGGTAGAATACCTTGGTAGGATTAGAGTAGAAGGGTCAGGTATGGCCGAGCCTACGAAAATTTGGGGCTTTCGTCAACACAAAACCTCCAGAGAATGTGAAACAACTGCGGCAACTGCTAACCTTGGCCGCAACTCCGCTTCTCATCAGGTAAATATTATTCAGGAACCTCGTAACTGGGTCCAGCTCTCGACAAAGTGACGAGGAAACCTTGAACTTACTCCAGAAGTTGCAGTACGGCGCTCTGGATACGAATAGGTATGTTGCTAGTGATGATCCGGATGGAAACCAACCACAGGAAAACTTCATGGGCGAATACACTGTGGAAGCTGCAGCTTGTCATTAACGTGACAAAACACAAAACTACCCAGACATCACTAATCTTCTTATAGGAATCGAAGCAACTACTCCAGCCATCCATGTCCTGGTCCGGGACGTTACTGTTGAGAGCCAGTCACTAAATGGGAGGCGCTCTGGGAACTCTCCAGAAGCAGAGGTCGAACTTCTGGAAAGAAATCAAACTGAACAAGATGGGCGTGACAATCAACAGTGAAAAGCAACACGCGAGTTTCGAATTGATGACCTTGTGTTCGTAATTAAAACTTCTCGGTATACTCCACAGGAAAGCTAGTCTCTGGGATGCGAGAACCCTACAAAGCAGTCGACATTCTGCCGAGTGGTCGCTGTTGGCGCCCTCTATGCGTGCGCCTGCGCAACTGCAAAGTTGCGAAACGTCGCGACTGCGGCGCCACGGGGTGGCGACACATCGCGACCACAGCGCCACGCGGTGGCGACACGTCGCGACCACAGCGCCACGCGGTGGCGACACGTCGCGACCACAGCGCCACGCGGTGGCGACACGTCGCGACCACAGCGCCACGCGGTGGCGACACATCGCGACTGCAGCGCCACGCGGTGGCGACACGTCGCAGCGCCACGCGGTGGCGACACATCACGACTGCAGTGCCACGCGGTGGCGACACGTCGCAGCGCCACGCGGTGGCGACACATCACGACTGCAGTGCCACGCGATAGCGACACGCCGCAGCGCTGGTGGGCGCAGTCCCAGTGAACGTGTTCCCTGAACGCGTATCAGGCGCAGACCTGGCAGCCGCAGTGCTGGTGGGCGCAGTCCCAGTGAACGTGTTCCCTGAACGCGTATCAGGCGCAGACCTGGCAGCCGCAGTGCTGGTGGGCGCAGTCCCAGTGAACGTGTTCCCTGAACGCGTATCAGGCGCAGACCTGGCAGCCGCAGTGCTGGTGGGCGCAGTCCCAGTGAACGTGTTCCCTGAACGCGTATCAGGCGCAGACCTGGCAGCCGCAGTGCTGGTGGGCGCAGTCCCAGTGAACGTGTTCCCTGAACGCGTATCAGGCGCAGACCTGGCAGCCGCAGTGCTGGTGGGCGCAGTCCCAGTGAACGTGTTCCCTGAACGCGTATCAGGCGCAGACCTGGCAGCCGCAGTGCTGGTGGGCGCAGTCCCAGTGAACGTGTTCTCTGAATGCGTATCAGGCGCAGACCTGGCAGCCGCAGTGCTGGTTTACCTTCACGAGGAAAACTTGTACAAGATGACTGTGACGATAACCCCGAGGATTCCGGTGCATCGACGAGTGCCCTCGCTGACCCTGCTACACTCCCGAGAGTTGAAGAGTCACGTAGCAGGCGGTGGCGACACGTCGTGACTGCAGCGCCACGCGGTGACTGCAGCGCCACGCGGTGGCGACACGTCGTGACTGCAGCACCACGCGGTGGCAAAACGTCGCGACTGCAGCGCCATCCAGTGGCGATACCTCGCTGCTGCAGCGCCGGCGGCGATACCTCGCTGCTGCAGCGCCAGTGGCGATACCTCGCTGCTGCAGCGCCGGTGGCGAAACCTCGCCACTGTAGCGCCAGCGGCAACACTGCACAACACCGGTGCGACTCAGCGTGCATCGCGAGCATCGCGGGGAAGCGGACCGCGCAGTCACCGCGGCGCCGTCCCTGCACTCCTCTCACTGATTGAAGCTTGTCAGTGGCGACGACGACGTGGGAGGATGACGTGGTGCGGACAAATGGTCCCCTGAAGTGTGTGCTTACTTTGAGGATTACTGGTCTGTCTCGATTAAGATATTGCTTCACGTAGTGCCTTTACTTTATCTTAAATGTACCCTAAGTAAGCTTCACGTTGTGCCTCTGATTAGTTGTTGTTTTTTTTCGACTACCATTATTTGGTAGTAACAAAGTTCAAAAATGGCAGTATTCTGCGTTATGCATTTACGATAATCTCGTCGTACTGTTGTGCGTGTGTTTTTTTTTTCTTTTCGCCAGATGCAGACTCTGAAGATGAGGGGTCTACCTTCGCAGCTATTCAGTTGCCCTTGGTTCAACCACGAGCTGCCGCCAGTCCACAGTCCACTGCTATCGAAGCACCTCTCGATGCCGTTACGACACTACCAGCGGCCGAGTCATCATCAGGGCCAGACGTACTGCTGCCACCCGCAGATCCTCCTGCCACCTGGAGAGACGCTGTCATCGTCTACGATGGACCTAATTGCTGTCAGGCCCGGCTGCCTGCATCCGACCGCCAGACACGGAGCTCAGAAAATCGGAAGCAGAAATGGGGGAGCCCGAGGACGGTCTCCTGTCAGGAGAGGCCGTGTTAGCTAAAAATCGTACCCCAGAACAGGTTGCACCGATCCCCACTACCTACTACTATATAAGCAGAAGCATAACCAGGCAAGGGCCTCTTTGCTGCCCGTTCGTCGACCGGTAAGGTAGTTGTTTTTCGGTGTTACGCGTTCTGGAGGTTAGAGCCTTATCGTTATATTTGGTCTATTTTGTGTCAGTGCTTAGAATAAAGTGTCCAAGTGATTATTGTGAAATTGTGATTTGTGTGTAATAATTATTAACGATTGTCTATTGTAACAAATTTTGATTATTAAGTAAATTGTTAATTTTAGGTCGATTAAAATTGTTTTTTTTTATGTTTTATCACTTCTGATTCCTAAAAGTATAGATTAATAACAAAAGCTGAATTATGAGTTACTTAACAATTTATTTGTATTTTTAGCATTAAGTAATATTGATCTGTTTACACTTTTCGGACGGACGGATACACAGCAAAGTGATTTTATTAGGTTTCCGTTTTTACGGTTTCGTAGTTTTTTTTCTTTTGAAGGATGTAATGTAACCTTTTTCTTTTGAAGGTCTCAACTCCTAGGAGTAAAAAGCGAGACTGAAAACTTTTCTGCGTTATGAGTATCTACTACGATTCAGCTCCTAAAATCGTGGCAAAGTGTTTCCCTATTGTTATTTCTTCCAAGTTATTGTTATTACTTATTATTTCTTATTCTTATTACTTAATTGAAATACCTTATTTTTAGGGTATTCTAATATTTAACCCAAGATAAATGTTATCGTCCACAGCTCCAGAAAAATTGTAGGCGCTCGAATAAAATTAATTGAGAGGAAAGAGCACTAGTAAGTTAATTACACAGACCAACACTAATGAAATATTTTAAAAACCTAAGCTGATAGAAAACAAAATTTATTAGAAACATAACAATATGATCAGGGCACAAAGTTAAAAGTTCTTACAGGTACACCTTACAGCTTTAATTTCAGACTTATTTTTTTTTCATTTTTGTTTTCCTATGTTATAATAACTTAGAATAAACAAAATATTTTCATTTCATATTATTATAATAAGAGATGATAAACATTAATAGTATCTAATTAAAAATTAAAAATCATAAAAGTATTGTGATGCTCAGTCTGTTTTTAAATTTTTTTAATGACAATAAGTAAGTAATTAGCATTGTTATCATTCACTTTTACTTTTGAAATAAGTTATTTCCGTAAAAATGAAAGCATAGAGTTCGTTGATAGAGTTTTAACAATGGTCATAGAAACGGCGCGTGCCGTAACTGGATAAAAGTTCAGATGCAGCTGGCGTGGGCGATCCAACGGGACACTAGCACAAGACTCGTGGAGTCGCATAGACAAAATATAATATTCAAACTATAATTTTATTCATCATTATTGTAATAAATTTATTATTAGCTGTACCGTGTATCTGTTTATTACGATAAATTATTACATTGATATATCTAATAAGTAATTAAAAAATATTATTGTACAAACTTTATTAAGTTACTACTTGTTTATTTTATCATACTGTTAATTGGAACTAAATTACAACGATTTAACTGGATAAACCTTATAGGCTATAACACAAAAATATCGACACATATTTATTGTTCAATGTCCTTGTGTGCATACTTTGGAGCTGTAGTTGGGAGCGACACCCCACGAAATAATTACTGTCGTTTGCATTTTCGCGTATCGGAACACAATAATTCACGTAGAGACGACTCTAAAATTTTAATAAAATTAAAAAAGAGGTGTTTTGTACTAAGATATTTTTAATTTTTTGTAATGTTTAGGTACTACCATGTATTTCGTAATGAAAATGCTTGTAAAGTTTCGATTGACAAACAATTATTATAGGGGTATTTAATTGTTCATAATATTATATTATTCTACTTTCAAAATAGGTATCATACTTATAGTTGTTAAAAATGAGCACTATGAAACATCATATTAATTATTTTATTCATACTATATTTTTTCATATTATTTTATTCATATAAGTACAACAGTATACTCGTACTACTACTAAAATCTTTTAGATGCAGGTTGCGAACGTTTTCATAATAAAGTATATTATATATCACTAAAAATAAAAAGTAGAACAGCGACTCCACTTCTTTCCCGCCCTTTTGAAAAGGGCATGTGTGCAACTAGTAAACGTAAGTACTACCCCTGTTGATCCCCCCGCTATCCGCGACCCACCCCAGGTGTGGCTGAACGGCACGCGCCATTCCCGCGGTGGCTGGCGCCCTGACGCCACCTAATATTATATCATTCTAAAAGTGCTCGTATCTCATGTGATCCAGCCTAGTAAAAGTGATCAAACTGCCGCGATTAAGTCTCATCAGTAATATGTAAAAAGGAAACATTAAAATGAGTTCCATTGGCGTTGTCGTGTTCCGTAACTCACCTTTAAAAACGCAAGTGCTTCAAGAATCTGTGAACAATAATTCAAACATAGTTAATAATGAAATAAGCAATGTGCGACGTGAGTTTGTCATAGTGCGAAAGAAGAAAGCCTTACCTCCACCCGACACGATTACAGTGACGTCACAAATTAGTCCGAGTGATTGTAGTAACTTTGGTGCTGCACCGAAGCGACCACGTCAAAGAGAAAACGTTCCAGATGAAGCGAGATCTCCAACACCGCTAGCCGTGGCACGACGAAATGCGCGGGAAAGAAATAGAGTGCGCCAAGTTAACGACGGATTTGCCGCGCTACGTAGACACATACCCGATGAAGTGGCTGCAGCGTTCGAGAATGCCAACTCTAACAGAGGATCTAACAAAAAGTTAAGCAAAGTGGAAACGTTGCGGATGGCCGTAGAATACATACGAAATCTTGAAAGTTTGTTAAATATCGGTCACAATAACAATTATGACAAAGAAAATGAGATGCGTCCCTCTTTGGAATCGTTTCCATCTCCCGCTTCATCATCTCCAAGAGAAACTAGTCAAGAGCGAAACTATTATTCTATAAACTCCCCACCGATGGACGATGATGATCTAGATGAAGACGAGTTGGACGGGTCCATGCATCATATCTCTCATCAGCAGTATTTGGGTCTACCTGCAGCGGAAACTTTCCAGTTAGTTTCACCACATCTATACGAGGAAGAAGATGGCAACGGTCAACCACTAACACCATCGTCAGATCTACTCGGTCAGGAAGATATTCATCCAAATGTGCTAGGCAGTAGTTTCCCATTTCCTAATTCAGCAGAACAATTCAGCGTTATACCAGAACAAAGTTACTGTATAGAGAGCGATGCCCCTGTAAATGAAGATGACTTTGAAGTTAAATATGCACATTCAATTGATCAACAGATAAATTGTTTCTCTGAAGAACAAGACTTAGTACTAGAGTCTATCAATCCTGATTTAATTTTAAATCAAAGTCAATACAAACTCAAAGAGGAGACAAATTTTGTTGAAGATCAGCAGTATAATGACATTGAACTAAAAAAAGAGCTTCCAGATATCCAAGTGACTCCAGAAGATAGAGAACAATTTGAGGAAACTTTAAAATGGTGGCAGGAGAAAACTAAACAATCACGACTTATTTCTAAAACCAATTAATGCATAGTTTATAAGTGTAATGACACATAATTTTAATGATAAATATTGTATAATTCAATGCATAAAACATACAGCTGTTGGAGCCAAAGTGTGTACTCGAAGCAAACGCAAGGTGTTCTTTAACGGTCATTCTACGTAATGTAACGTATGCCATAAACTAGAAATGATAATCTTAGTTTTAATGTTGTTTAGTTCCATAATGATAATAGTATAAGCCTAGTTTATTTTTAAATTATACTTAATCGACTTATAAGCTTACAAAAGCAACGTAGATAAAATTTTAACTAGCACATTGTAGAATAAAGAGATTGTATATTTTGACATTCTTACTTTACCTACCTACATAAACTGTATAATTTTGTAAAAAAGGCCAACTGTTAATAAAATGTTTACTTAGTGCCTTTAAATAATATTGTGATGTTAGTGAATAATGTTGAATATAATTTATTAAACGATTTAATTCACACCTTGTTTCATTATGAACTAATTTATTTTATAAGGCAAATCCGATATTTGATGATACCAATCGAACTAATAGGGCAATCTCATGAATACCGAAAACGTACCCCTCAGAAACAAACCCCTATGCTAATGCAGCCAAATTATTATGCAGTTAACGCCAATCTCTTTGTCAGAGCCGCTGGAGCAACCACGGCCGACATTAACCGACAGTTAAACTACAGTTCCATTATAACTATTTCTCACTAATTTATGTTTAAGATTAAAACATTTAAATCTTAACAGATAATAATTAATAACAAACAAGTTATTGTATTTTTAGAAGATGTATAAATAAAAGTATTTGAGCAAACGCGAATTAAGATCACAACTAAATATTAAGCTTTTCCTAAAAAATCTCATAATATGTAATGTACAGTTTCATGTTTATGTTCCATGAATATTTTATCTACTCACAGTAGATTTTGCTTTTTTTAAAGTGTCTTAAAAAATCGTGGCAAAGCATGGTGAAACTGGGCCCCGAGCCGTTAACGGTAAGGGCATTGTGATTGTAATGCGCCGCCGTTACCCCAAAAAAAGTTTTAAAGGAACGGGAACAAACGCCGCCTGATTACCATACGGGATCAAGTTTATCGCGAGATATTTGACGCACATCTCATTATCTGCTACAATTAGATCCCTGATTAAATTCTTCCCTCGACAGTATCGACAGGCATTTCAACCGTGTCAACCGTTTATGGAAATTTATCAGCTATTTCTCTTGAATGGGCTAAAACAGCGCGGACCGTCTTAAAATGCATTCCATATTATTATAATAGTCATAGGTGACATGGTAAATAGGTATTATTGTCAATTATAATTAAATAACGCCTCCGTGGTCTAGTGGTATAGAGCGCGGCTCTTGACTCGGAGGTCGTGGGTTCATGGCATGTACAAAGTCGGTCCTGCGCCTGATCTCTTGCCAGTCGTGTCAGTCTGCCGTCCCACTGGGTTATGAGAGTAAAGGAATAGAGAGTGCTCTTGTGTACTGCACACGCACTTGGGCACTATAAAAATTAATCCTGCGTAGCTGGCCTGGTTTCAATGAAACCGGCCACCGTCACCGAAACCGGTGTGGGAGCTATTATTATATTATAATTGTCAATGATAATAATACAGTCGGTAATCTTTCAGCGTTCATGATTCAAAATATTTTACATTGTCTTCGGATGAATCAAGTTATCTAAAATTAGAAGTTACGAGATAAATAATACATTCTTAACACTCAAGGCTTATCATTATCTAGTTTGTTTTCTAAACATACCAATATCACAATTATTTATCGTGAGTATATTAATTTAGTATTTTTTTAAACTAAACGATATATGTCGCAAACAAAATAAGGAATGTCAGCAATCTTGAAGTTTGAGAGGGCGACTATTGATTAACCCAGAAAATCAAACATCGTCCTTCTCTCTTCACACTCACGCCCGCTTTCATATGCCAGGTGAAAAAGGACGACGCGGATTCATCGCCAAATTAGTTTTTTCTCAATAACTCGATAAATATACATTTTTTAAATCCGCTAGGTCGGTTTCTCAATTATTATAGAACATTTATACAATATGTTAAAAAATTTACTTAGCTCAATTATGGGGTTTATGGCAATATATGAAAAATTCGTGAAAATTAGATGCATCTTTGTGATTTTTTTCTATCGAGAAAATTTTAAGATACTTAACGTGTTTTTGCTCAGGATCGAATTCTTGGAAAAATAATGTAGTATTTAATTTTAGAAAATGAAAAAATTGGGGGCTTATTTACAAGTATAAAAATGAATTATAAAATCGAAAATTTTGGGTTAGTCGCCCCCTTCTTCTTCTTTAATTATGGCGACCTCAGTGAGTTGCCAATGTCAGAGTGGCTGTGTTGACTTTGCTCAATATTGTAGGTCTGGTGAAACAACAAGCTTAAATGCATAGACTTATAATATACTGATGTATTTTCTTGCTTCGTTCCACACACGGTTAGTTTCCGCATTCATATTTTTTTCTTCTTTTTTTGGTCCTCATATTTTACGGCTACCGCTTCCATGTTTTGAGCTCTATTTAAATATTTTCCGGTTCATTCGTCAGGCAGCTCTCTGTAATTAGTATTTTAGACGCACGTGGAAGGATATTGGAAATGTTTCGGCGGAAGATTCGTTGTGACTCGGGCAAAGTTAATTGAACGTTATAAATGGAGCTCAAATTTTTCGCCTTTGGTTTCTATAACAGTGTTATTTACAGTGTCATGATTCATCACAAAGTTAAAGGTAAGATTTATGAAAGGGATAAGGGATCTTTTTCGCTTTAAACTTCTACGATAAAATATATTTTTTTGTTAGGATTTCAGCAAAATGACACCTCCATATTTGATATTCCGTAGGAATAAATAATTAAACGTACAGAATAAATTCTCTTGCTACACAATACGTACCTAAGTACTTTACGTGAAAACATAATAATATTTTATTTTAAAGGTAAATTAATATTATACAGGTAGGTTTAGCTTTAGAATATAGTTCGTTTACTGGTTTACCTCAGAGTTTTTACAAGGATAATCATCTTTATGGCACTATGGTATAAATATTTCTGTCACGGGTAAAGTAAATCTGAATGGACTGTTATACCTAGGAAGGACCCTGATCGTCGCATCAAAAAGTCCGTTAGGAGCTCGAATAGCTTTTGTTGTGCAGGGGGTTGTAGGATACTAAATGTTCTTGATAGTTGAAGTTTTATTTTTTATGTGATACTAGCTTTTGCCCACGGCTTTGCTAAGTATTATTATACTATACAATCTTTCATCCCCTATTTTTAGAATCACATCAACTAAGAAAATTCTACCCCTAAGGGGTGGAATTTATCAAATCTCTCATTTTTTCAATTCAATTTATCAATTTCTTAGTGGATGCATGCCAAATTCAGCCCAATCCGTCCAGTGGTTGGGCATGTGCGTTGATATATTACTATTTCAGTTAGTCAGTCGCCTTTGAGTTATATACATAATATGTATATTATGTATTTCAAGGCACAAATATAGAGATAACACTTATTATATTTGAAACAATAAGTTATCTAAGCAATTTTTTCCTAATACATAATTTAGTAATATGTAGTTGAATCTTTAGAATAATTTTTCGCGTAAAATTATACAAAAGAATATTTCTAAAACTGTTGATTTAAAGTGTTAAAAATAACAGGATCATTTTATAAGACACATTTACATCATGTCATAATAATAATATGTATTCTGTGATCATTTTCGAATATTTATGATATACAATGATATCTTAGAAGTATCAAGACCATTCGTGGACAAGAGTGCACCAAAAGTCAAAGAAGCTACCCCATTGTTGCGCAATATTTATTCTTGCGTGGATCTTCGTCTTTGAAAGGTTAACTCCATTGTCGCAGGGTTCATGGGAACGCAAAAAACGGACGCTTCGGGATATTCTAACGTACGAAACTGAATAAGCACTTTTTCGTAGCATCCACGTGTTCGGGGATTAGAATGACGTATATGATAATCTTCTCCTCTCATGCGAGGAACTTTATAGTAAACATTGGTAGTACGTATAAATTGACAACAGAGAAAAGTCGTAGTGTGTCAGTGGTTGCGGACAGACTGAAAAACTACGAAATAAATGACTGAAAATAAAAGAAAATCTGGTCTGGTTGTTGGATATGGAAAAATAATTTAAAAGTCCAGCCACGTAGAAAAAATATCTACTAATATGAAAAAGAACCTGGACTATAGTCTATAGGCTATAGCAGTGAAAGTCTGTGGAGATAAATAAGATGCAAATATTCGATATATCTGTATAATAAAATATAAGTAGTACCTAAATAGCACAAGTTGGCAAAATGAATTCAATGATCCTTAAAAAATATAAATCGATAATGATTCCTACATCCGAATTTCACAGGGTGAAAGAAGCAGCAAAATACCTATAGGTGTATATACCGCCTTGCACATAGATAATAATATTATATATGACGTATAATCTAAAGAACAAAACAAACACCGATGAGAAATCATTGTGTAATTTCCTATCAGCCGAAATTAAATAATGTGTATTTAACTAAGAAATTGAGGGAAATAGACTATCGACCCTAAGCCAGAGATAACCCATATTTATGGGGCTTTTACATCGAAAATACTTATAAAGTACCTACTGTACGTTGAAAATGATTAAATTTAATAATTCAGAAAAATTATCAAAATTAATTTGCGATAAAGCTAACGGTTAGGTCAAACGAAGAGTCGCAACTCGCAACTTACTGACGCATAAAAGGAAAACAAAACAATTGTTATAGGTAGCTGGTAAGTCATATCAAAATATTATATTTTAAGTCGTAACGTCGATTAATAATTTAATCATGTACCTGTCCTTAAATTTCGCTTGGTTTCGGTCTGAAGTGTGATCCGACCCTAAAGTCGCAAACCAAACTTCTCTCTGCTTTTATGGTAAAAAATTAATATTTAAACGAAAGTAAGTCGAACAAACTGACAATCAGTATATTTGATCTAATTTATCGTCTGCACGTTGTAAAGGTATAAACATCTTGTAAAATCTAGTTCAGGCTTATGATCATTAGTAACAGACTGATAAGGTGCCATTACCTTATAACATGACTGTCATCGTTTCAAGGACTGGACATTCGAAATGTCAAAAGATTATGAAAATTGCAGATGAAAGGGCACAATGTGGACATAGCTAATAGCTTTGCCCACACTGTGCCTTTTTTTTGTTCATCAAGGGCATGCCTTATAGCGCAGTCAACAGCGAACGTGAGGCATGCCCGTGACGCGCGCTAAAATCGTAGCGCTTGCTATGACACTTTTCTTTCTACGCGGGTGGATTTTGACGCATTCAATTATTGAATATGCCAAACGGAAGTTGAATAAAAAGAAGATGACGAAAATAGAAGATGAAATATGTGGACATAGCTAATGATTTGTCTCGCGCGCGACCAATCATTAATCTATGGTGACACTATTAGTAGGTAGGTTAATAATTAGGCAAGTTGGTATTGGTAGACGATGATCAGATGCTGAGTGTGATATTGTTTGCTTACTGTAATTGGTGCACCAGTAATGTACACACGTGCGATCTTAAACTTTTGCGATATCCATTATACCTAATCAATAGTGTTACCCTCTTACTAATAAAAACTTCTTATACATGCGTTCGACGTATGAATAGTTATACAGGAGTTTTTAAGTTATACACACGTTACACAGAGTCTATACATGGTCTATACAGAGAAATTTGTATGGAAGTGACAGCATCGTTATACAGGCCTTATGTCAAAAAATGATTATTAGTAGAAAAAATCTTATTCACCCTCTATACACGCTGTGGCCTGTGTAACTTTTTATTAGTAAGAGGGTTTATGTGTAATCTTAAATTAGGATAGTGAAAATCGTGTTGAAAATATGAGATTTCGCTATCGTGAGAATTTTTTCGAACGTTGTCACCGTAATCGGCAACCTGACTAAAGGTTCTTTCTATGATGTAATCTTTCCGACGGCATTCTTTTGTAAAAACATAACTCTTGAGTTTGTTTTATTGTGGAGAGGCAGATAAATTGCGATACAGCTCCACTTCTAACAGGCCCGTAACGGCACAACATAAGGTTCACTCTCATAGAAACCGGTGTAAAATAACTCTGAACATGACGGAGACAGGGAAATTGCCAGAATCATGAGCATGGTGCCGCCATACGGTGCGCGGGCGCCATCTGTTGATCTCCACAGATTGTGAACAAAACACGTACAAAAACACACCCAATTGGTGCCAGAATACGTACAAGTCACGGTCGCATATGCTTTGGTTTTAATTACGATGTAATTATTGGTATAAAAATATAATAGGATATAACTAGCTGTCCCGGCAAACGTTGTTTTGCCATTTAAAATATTTCTACTTCATCAGTTGATATAAAATCTAACCCCCTCTTTTGTCCCCTAAGAGGGGTGGGGGGAAAATTGTATACACCAGGGGGGGGGGGGGGTTATACAAAGTTTTATACAAATTCTGACCCCTCTTTTGTCCCCTTAGAAGGGTGGGGCAAATTTTTTATACACCAGATGTTAAGTTGGAAGAAGACAAATATATCTGCGAAAACCGCATTCAAATCGGATCAGTAGTTTTCGTGTGATAGTGGAACAAATATACAGACAGACAGACAGAAAGACAGACAGACAGACAGAAAACTAACCACATTTTTGGCTTTTATAGCGATGTAGTGACACCCCCCGCTTATTATTTTTTAAATATTATCTTTAATGTACAGAATTTTCATTTCTACAGTTTTATTAGTATGTATAGATATTGTACTGCAATGTTTTCACGGTAGAGGCAGCTTCTGCATAATATATACAGTAAACAAAAAGTTCTGTTGGACGTTTGACAATATTTCGGTCAATATATTCTGATATTGTAACGTGTGCAACATTGGATTTTGGTCGGATGATTGATTTTTAGGGTTCCGTACCCGAAGGGTAAAAACGGGACCCTATTACTAAGACTTCGATGTCTGTCCTTCTGTCTGTCTGTCTCCAGGCTGTATGTTTTTTATTTACCGTACATGCTTAGTAGGGGCTTTTGTTCCAACCTTTGTGTGACATTACTTAATAGCACTTTGAAGTTTCCGAATTCTGATCAGAAACATATTAATATTTTGCATTCCGCCGGATCGCCACCCCGCACATTATCCGAAATATCCTTCCGGCGAGTTCGAGCTCACTCGGCTCAGTACAACATGTAAGAGACAGCGCGGACGTTCAACTGTTTCTGATCAGAAATGTCGTACAATGTGCGGCCGGGCTTAACAATGTTAAAGTTTTTATCTTGTGTCAATGAAAGTGTCATTTGTCATATCAATATTTTTACATCTTTGATGTATCACAACTTTGACGCGACGAGGGAAACACAATATGATAATATAATATATTTTAATTGATATGATGGCGTATTTATTTAATAAATATAACTAGTTAACATACATTGTATCGGAGTCGGCACGTGTAGAGATTATAAATAACTGGGAGATGACACATTCACCTATAACACGTTGCTACTGAGGCTTTAAAGCTACACTTAGGCTGCGTTTCCACCAAAGATGTGTTGTGAGGAATGTGTTTTCAAGATCCAATAGAATCGCTGCGCTGAGCGAGATCACGGCAAGCTCACGTCAATGAAGCGATTCTATTGGTTCTCAAAAACACATTCCTCGCAACACATCTCTGGTGGAAACGCAGCCTTAATTAAGGCTGGGTATATGCATCCACGTGAACGAGCGGTTTTGCCGCTACACGACGAGATCATAAGTGAACTAAAGAGAGACTAAAAACTATACTATCGGTGGTAATTAAAAAAAACCTCAGTGATGAAAAATATACTAAGTAAAAGCCGAGCTTTGAAGGGCTCGCGTCGTCACAGCTTGGCTGACTGATGATAACACATCTACATAATATAATTAATTATAATAATAATAGCTCCCACACCAGTTTCGGTGACGGTGGCCGGTTTCATTGAAACCAGGCCAGCTACGCAGGAGTAATTTTATAGTGCCCAAGTGTGTGCGCAGTACACAAGAGCACTCTCTATTCCTTTACTCTCATAACCCAGTGGGACGGCAGACCGACACGACCGGCGAGAGATCAGGCGCAGGACCGACTTTTTACATGCCCATCCGACGCATGGATCATCTTACTTGTCAGACAATCAGGTGATCAGCCTGCATTGTCCTAACCAAACTTGGAAATAACATGTTTCCAACGCGGGAATCGAACCCACGACCTCCGAGTCAAGAGCCGCGCTCTGTACCACTAGACCACGGAGGCGCGTAATAATTAATTATTACTATGTTAAAGCACAAATCAATAAGCGTGATAGTTTTGTCGTAAAGTGTACAACGAAATATTATAAGTGTTGTGGGATATACTATAGGGCTCGCTTCAGTCGCCCTGATAAATGACTCAGTGATGAAATCATAAAAGTTAAATAAATCACTCATCAATTTAGCGTTACATTTCTATATAATTCAAAAGCACAGTCATTATAAATAATTCGTAAATGAAATTTTATTAAAACATATTGACTCGTGTAAGATACATCCTAATATTATCAACTTCTATACGTATACAGATCAGCTTAGAGTAAAGATCACAAGTCAAAGTCATGTAAATTAGAACATTATACTGCACAGCTGTTCTGCTATGCAGTGACTAGTTTACTGATAACAGTGTTAATAACCAGAATTATTGCTTAACCTGTGTAAGAAAACAGATAATAAAAGATCTCTATAATTCTCTACATAATAATATTATATTTTTTATAAATAAAAACTTGCCGAATTTAGAAGTATAACGGCCTGTTTCACCACTTCCTGATAAGTGCCGGATAGGCTATCCACCACTTAACTTGACAGATAGAGTACGGAGAATCTGTCAAATAAGTTGTGGATAGCCTATCCGGCTCTTTATAAGGAAGTGGCGAAACAGGCCCAGTATTACAAAAGTTAAGTATCAGTAAGTTAGTCTATTTTAAGTCTTACACAAAAACTCTTAAAATACTAACTAAGTATGCTTATAAGGTTTAAAATAAACTTAACACTTGCACGTCTTGTAAGATCTCTTTACATTTTTCATACTAAACTTAACTCTAGAAGGGCTTTCCTAACAAAATACCCAAGTAATATATATTAAAAAATAAATAAATAAAATAAAATATATTGTTTATTTCAGGCTTTTAACTCATAAATATTAGTAAATGTGTTAGTAACAATCTATGACTTAACCTATGTTAGTATTTTTAATATCTAAGAGTAAGTATTTTAATGATTTATTAGGCATTTATTTCATAAAATATGGACGGGTTTGTTTTCATTGTTTATTGGGTATTAAATGTAATTTATGATAAAATTTATTATTACAAGTAATTAACTTAAAGTTAATTCGCTATCGAATTAACTTAAAGTTAGTACCTATATACTAAAATTATTTTCTATTAAACTAAGGCTAATAATTTATGCTTTAAAGGCGTAAAGAATCAGGTACTAAAAGTTTTAATAAATTAGTGTTAAATTTATTATATAATGTGACGTAAGTATTAAATTATGATTATACAGTTAAAATTTTATAATTATTATTTTAATGCGAGAGTAACCACTACCTAATCACTTACAATTTTTAAAGTTTAAAGTTTGTGATTTATTGAGATACACGCATGATGCAATCTATTAATGAAAGTTTCGAATTGGAGTTGTTATATTTTCCGAATATAATGAATAAAACATATTAAATAATTCAGAACCGGAATCACGGGAGCATATTGCAGGCTGTGGAGTGTGGAGCGTGTGACAGCCGCGCTGTTTCCTCCCTCGTGTCGCACAATATGTTCCATTATTAAAACTAGCTGGCAATTATTATATCCGTTCAAGCAGATATTTAGATGTTGATAGCTACATCAAATTAGAACACCGCATATTATACTAATACTACCTTTTGCCCGCGGTTTCGCTCGCGTTAAGGCCGAGCAAAATCCCCCGAGCAAACGACTTTGACCATACATTTGACGCGTTGCCGAGATCGCACAAAAATCCTATTTTTTTAACTTATCTTAGTTCAAAATTGATCTAAAAAATTCAAACGTGGAATATGTAGTTAATGAAATTGTCTTTTGCTATTAGTCACTAAATTATTCATGGTTGGTAATAAAATGATTGCTAGTTTAAATATGAAAGATTACAGTGATCTAGTTGCAAAGTCCTATGAATCACATCTTTGTCTCAACCTAAGTACGTTAATTAGAACAACTTACGTATGTTTAAGTGTGACTCACAATAATTACTCCACAAATATAATAAATAACTATTACGACTTAAAATATTTCTTAAGTAAATTGACACTGGGTTAAGAAAACAACAATGATCTCACAAATTTTCGTGCGCTTTTTTAATAATAATAGTCCAATTAGGTGTACAATAATTATATTTTTATTGGACATAGATAAAGGTCTATTGTAATATGTGTACATTTTTATCTTGTTACATATTAATTATTGTTTTTGACATTAATTAGGTCAACAATGTGATAAGATGGCTACCTTAGTGCTGGCAATCGAAGGTGTCAATAGGTATTTTTTGTGAGAGGAGCTTATTCCAAGCTGTCTAGGTATTAATTGATTGTTTTAGTACAGAAGTTGCCTTTAGTTAAAAAACTAAGCCACCTTTTGTGCCAATTTCATCAACGTCAAAATACCATGTGGCCTGCTCTTTTTTATTATTGAGAAGCACGTAACACAACTTGATATTTAGTCAACGATTAACGATTACAAAAATCATGCTAATGTTAAAATAGGGATAGGTTTTGTATGATAAAAAATGATTAATAATGAGAAATATTTTTCGTGGCTTAGGCGCATTCATACTCGCTCCACCTACATCGGCCGCCCTTTACAATTTCTAGTTAACTTTTTATTCCGACCAACTCTAATTGATAGCACGTGTGTAGTTTCCGTTCTGCCACGTGTCTTATTATGAATTATTTGATATTCGTTCAGCTCCACGGGCCACGGCCCATCGCATGCATGATATGATATGCATGTTATGCACAAAACACTAAACAAATGAAAGCACAGGAACTACTTGACGTGTAAAATAAAAGGCAATTTAACGCTTGTTGAATAACTCCTTTTTTCGCTTTTTATTCTTTCAGCGTCTGTCTTATTAACTATTTAAGGCATTGAACATATAGGTATAATCAGTGAAATTAGACGTAGACCTATCTATAAAAACCAAAAATAATATTGTCATTTTACTAAAACTTTTGTATCTTATTAACGAATGTTTAGATTTTTTTCGTACATTAATTGATGTCAAATTTCTTGAAGAGTAAGTCCAGTTATTGTGTAAGTTTATTAAAAAATATTATGCTAAATCTAGCCTTAGATTTAAGAACTTAAGGAGAAGGGGATTTAGGGACCCTGCAAGAATGCAATTCGCCAGTCGCCACATCATGAGTTACGTACGCGTGTGAGCAAACCTCTAGAGTACTATTATAATATATTCTGTGCCTCTAGTGTTGCTAGTTTACAAGGACGACGATTATCGCTTTTCATCACATGATCTGTTTGCTTGTTTCTGTGAATGTACCAATGGCTTAGGAAAATAATAATATACCATTTATTTAATATTATATTGTGTACTTTTTGATTGGATTACGCAAACGGACGTAAAAGCTCTACTTAGTGAGACAGAAGTTCACGATCAAGGCAACTGACATCACTAACTTTTAACCTTCTTTATCGCAATGATAAACATTTATTATGTCATTTTAAATAAATTACTTAATACTGATATTTAAAATACTTCGTAGCAAAATTTCGACTAGCATTATCTCTTTACTCTCTTGCTCACAGATCGTCAAAGTTAAAAATTATTGGAAATCGCAAAAAATATTAAACTAGTACTTAATTGACAATGTCAATACTGTGCCTTTTTCTGTTCGTCAAGGACATGCGTTATAGCGCAGTCAACAGCGAACGTGAGGCATGCCCGTGACGCACGTTGAAATCGTAGCGCTCGCTATGACACTTTTCTTTCAACGCGGGTGGATATTGACGCATTCAATTATTGAATATGCCAAACGAAAGTTGAATAAAAAGAAAATGACGAAAATTGAAGATGAAATTGCATAATGTGGACATAGCTATTGCACTGTCTTGTCTATGTGATACGTCACTAAGGTCATTGACCGCACATTTGATTTCCAAACACATTTTAAAATCGATTCAATTAATTGAATTGATTTCAATTACAATATCTCAATGATTTCAATTGATTAAATGTACGCACTACATGTTGTTGTCGTATCCATATAAATAAAAATGAATTTTGTTAGTCTCGCAAAAACTAGAGAACGGCTAAACCGATTTGGATAATTTTGATATTTAAATATTCGTGGAAGTCAAGGGAAGGTTTAGACAAGTGTAACTAATAGTAACAAGAAGTTATTTTATATTTAAATATACATATTGATGGAATAAAAAGCAATTACTTTTCATGATTTATTCACATTATGTCTACTTAATTATATTTATTACTGAGTATATTAAAATTAATTTGCATAATTAATATTTCACTAAGATTTTTGTTGCTATATTATAAGTTATAACACAGCCGAAATAGATATTGCTGTTACTTTGCTACTTGTGTATTTTATTTTGTCTCGTAGAAAACGAAATATATAATACATAATTAGCATGAACACACAAAAATTCTCTTTAGTTACATTAGATAAAGTAAACAAAACTAATATAATTTTTGTTGAAGCACTCTCAGAAATTGTTATTTGTTTTACATTATTATCTTAATTAACAGCGTCATAGATAAATATTTGATACAGCAATGGAATATCACAGAATAACGTTATGTCTACGTATTGATTAGGCCTTAGGGAGATATTCTGATGAAACTCCGAAAGGGTCGAGGGAAACGTAAAGCGTTTGGAGATTAAAATACATGATACTTAACTGTATATTCATAACAAAATATATTATTATTATATTTTGTTATGAATATTAATAAATATAAATATTATTACTATCAGTAATTTTGAGTAACCATTTCTGTATTACAGTAATCCACGGTAAAGTACACGGTAATATAATTTTTGAGTGAAAATCGAGTGTGCCTGTGACTTTTTATTTTGCGCACAAAGTCGCTGAAACATATGGTTTTAAAGAACTACAGAGCTTTCCCATACAAAAGTGAAAAAAAGGTCTTTCAGCGCTGCTACTTCCACAGTAAACTCTCTACGAGTAACACGTACATAGTACACACCTTAAAGTATTATCATTTATCACATAGTTTTGTTCACCCTGTAAAATAGTATACTAATTACTAACGACTGAATAAAATTCAGTTTCCCTGACCGCGCATTCATTAGAATATGTACATTCTAACTCTATGGGGATCAACTTGTAAAGAAAATTAAGCTACCGCTCGCCCTTAGTGAATTCTAAAATGTAATAAAAACAACTGCATCGAAACTCATCCCACATTTTCATACTTGTGTGCTCCACTTTAAGCACCTTCTAAATATAACCAATACACCACAGATGTCTTCCTGATTTTTTGCCACTCGTGAGCTCGTCGTGGGAATTCCTTTTGGGGGTGAAAAAAGGGGTTGAAAAAATTAAGTGCAGATGCGAATACTCGGGTCAACTGCACGTGTCATAACAGGAAGGTTTGTTTACCTATCTGTTCGTCGCGTGCCACTTGTCCGTCTGTAACGTACTGTGAAAACGCCATAAGTTTTTACGACTCTATCAAGAAACCAACGATCCGAGACGCTACTGTATACATGTGGCCATTTGATGAAGGGCCTAGTTATGTCATTACAGTGAATTCGTGTTAAGTTTGTAATGAATCATGTGCAGCACCAGTGATGTTAGTGTTTAAATTTGTATTTTGTTAATTATACGGAAAGTATATAATATTTTATCAATTTAGACATTTAACTGGCATCGCCAATTAACCACTGCAAAGATGCCTATAATGATATTTTGCTATCAACTGTTTGACATTGCGACTAAGTTTTATACACATAAATTAGATACTTTAACTAATGAGACAGTTAACTATTACAATCTACTGAACACATACTGAAAACTGGAATAATAATGTTAATTAAATTATACTACCTAATATTATATCTTCGCATTAACGTGTTCAACAAATATTTTATTGTCTAATAATTTCTTAACCAAAAAGTAATCTTATTTTTATCTATAGAAGCTGATGGTTAAAGCAAACTATTTATAAATTAATAATCAGCTAAAATAATTATCGGACTCTATTACAATTTGTTCTTATCTAGTTATATCTACACTAACCTATTAAGATTAGAGTATAATAATTTCAAAGTCACTCATAAGATAGTGCCTTGGCCTAGGTACAATCCAAGACTGGGCACTCATTACTACAATTGGAAATGCTGAGGTTTTAAGATATTTTTTTCACGTCACTTTATTTTAATATTTTCAAATACTTATATAAATATCAGTATCACTAGTATTAATTAATACAACATATTTCGCGTGAATCTCTTATCAGTCCGACATGTCATTTCATAATCAGTGTCTAACAAATATTTACAATTATTTTCATTTGATCATTTCATCATTTTTATGTTCATTGTAGGCCAAGTTATTATAAAGTCTTTGTTATCAATCATTTTAAAGTGAAAAAGTCATGTTACTTAGTCACATCATAATTTCATGAATTATGACACAACAAACAAGCGCACATCGTTTCTAATATCGCCCAAAGCACAGAATATATTATATTAGTAGTATCACCCAAAGTGAAATGCATTTGTTATTTCACGAATAAACTTGCTAAGAAGCAATTTAGTCTAATAATATCAATCACAATTTAATTAATTTAGACATCACTACTATGTCATAAACAACTTAAGATCAAAATATTATCTAATCTTCGCTTCTATCACACCGTTTCATTGAGTTTTTCCTCTTCCTTTGAGTCTTTAGCTCTCGGTTGATTCCCATATCTAAAGTGTTCGGCTATCTGCAGCAACGTCTTTCCTTTCGTTTCAGGTAAATATAAATACAAAAATATCGTTCCTAACAAAGTGGATATTCCATAAAATAGATAGGCTCCATGGTGACCTATAGATTCGAACATCGCCGGGGCCGTTTTGATCGTTGCGAAGAAAGCTATCGACGTGGTCATGACACTTATTCCCGACCCTAAGCCTTTGGTTTCCGAAGCGAACAATTCTCCTACCATATTCCAAGGTAGCAACGATATGCCGACATTCGATACTACTACATACACCGCTATCAAGGCCAGCGATAATATAGGTGAGATATGTTTTATTATTTTAATCTCTATTAGATACAAGTACGACGCTAGTGTCATTAGCGATAAAGTCGTGAGGACTCCACTGAATATCGCCATCGGTCTTCGACCTCTTCTTCGCAGCATGATGCACGCGATGACTAGCGCAACCACGCGGAGGACGTCGATAGCCAACATCGCAGAGTACGTGTATTTTTTCACTTTGCTACCGAGAATCACCTCCATTATGTCCGTGGTGTATGCACTCACTACGTTCACGCCCGATAGCTGGCATATTATAAAGAAGACTATCATTATACCCAAAGGTTTCCAAAATTCGGGTTTTTTAATATTCATCGATAGAGTCTTCAACTTGCTCTTGGACTGTACTTTCTTACTCTGTTCCGCGAGCATTTTTTCCAATTCCGTCTTCATAGCCGGACTGGTCCCTCTGTACCATTTGAACGACTCTATGCATCTATCCGTCTCGTTCTTGGACGCCAACCAGGCCGGCGACTCGGGAGCGAAGTACATTATAACACACGCGACCAGCGGAAACACTCCACACAGGAATGACGCGTACTTCCAGTGCATGAACGTTCCGAACAAATGCGAAATGAAGACGCCGGATGCGATACACAAAGAGAGGGCTGCCAAAAAAAGTCCACGGTAAGCCGGCGAGCTTATTTCGCCGACGAACACCGGACCGAGCGGGCCGAGCCAGCCCTGGCAGAAGCCGGTGATGAATCTTCCCACTAATATCAGGTAGACGTTTCCGGCGAACCCGATGATCGTCCACCCGCCGATGTAGAACACGGAGAGCAGGATCTGCGAGGCTCGTCTGCCGAACCTCTCCATCAGGTAGCCGGATATCATGTTGCCGAACAGCAGCGCCAGTGACGCCATCGCAGCTGGAAGAGTACCATCACGTTAATCTCCTTAAATTACGTTTTACTTAAAATATTAGTATTACACTGCATAGCTGATAATGTAACCTCTCTATATTCTCTTATGAAGCTAAACCATTTTTAACTTAAGGGCATGAACTCTGTTTGAAATAATTATGGTTAACTAATCATTAAATGAAAATGCCGTAAGACTATAATTTATTGTTATTTTATTTAAGTTTCTATCTAACACAATATACATAAAAACATAATATTTTGGGTACAGATTTTTAAATTCGTACAATTTACTTCCCACCAATCCCCAATTTATCTTCCTATGGAGCTAGTAATTGATTATAATATTATTCTCATAACGCATGTAGGCTTTAGTATAATTTTATTGTAGTTTTTCTTACCAAGCCAAGATATCATCTCGGTTGAGTATTTTATTCCTCCTTTATTCTGCTGCAATTGCGGAATCAAGATGGCCGAGAATCCTGAAGTGGCCCCAGCGCCAACTGAGAGCAGAAACGGGCCCATTGCGATGAAGGCCTGAAAAATTACAACAAGCTTTCATTATTTCAATACATGTAGCCCCCAATTCCGTTGCGAAAAAAATTACAATAAACGTTAATTTTTTTGGCCTTTTTTGTTCGTATTCAATAATGGTAGCAGTTAGGCACTTTAAATTTTCACAAAATCCTTAATTATATTTTAATATTTAATAACAAAATTAAGATAAAGTAAATATTTAAGGGAGGCTCCCATACAAAAAACACATTTTTTTGTCTACTTTCACTCTATACCAGTACAGAACCCTTCGTGCGCGAGTCCGACACGCACTTAGCCGATTATTTATTAGTTTGTTTCAGAATTTCTTTATAAAAATCGCCCAAACTATTAGTATAATTTTTATTATTGAAAACCGACCACAGAAGATACACATGAGAGTGTTTTATATCTTTGGATTTTGATATATTTTATAATAGACATAAATATCAAAATTTGCATAAAATATATATAAAAGGCTGAAGTTGCGAAGCGCGTTTGTCGGCCTTTAAGATGGTTGCTTAGTATCAATATTGATTTCAAAGACAATACATTTTATTGCCTTTGAAATCAATTTTGGGAGCTGTCACAGTTTTAACTAGTACAGCTCCCAACGCTAATAATGATTGAATTCTTAAATATGCCTTATTAATTATTATAAGCTTTGAATGTATAATTATTATGATTTGAAATAAAATTATTTTTACTATTATTCAATATTCATATTACAACTGTGCCAAAAAGTCTTAATTTCAAAGGTTTTACATAATCAACGTCCTAGGTTTATTCTATGTCATAAACCGAAGTAACTAGTCGGTCGTCACTTCAACGCGATGCGACGATGCAATGAATGTTTAAATGAGCCGTTCCATTATTTTTGTAGCTTTGGTCATTTAAAAATGCATCGCATTGCATCGACTTTCCACATTGCAATACACCTGACCTTATTTAACTAGGACATATAATTATGTAATGTATTTTCAGTAACGTTCTGAGTCAAAACTCAACATCGATAGCATAGATAATACAGTATATAAACTGAGATAGATGAGACACAAGCAGAACTATAGGTAAGATTATTGGACTCGTCTTAAGATGGCGCTTTGACACGTAATGTAGCAGCGCCATCTAGTTGAGTGGTACTTAGTATTCCTAGGCGTCAACTAGATGGCGTTTTTTATAATAAACAGCGACATCTACCGGATTTAAATAATAATATTGATACAAGAATTAATGGCCTGGATTCACTTTGATTAGTGCAAGTGCAGGTGATTAGTACAGATGGTTTATAGTGATTTAGAGAAAGTAGACTTGCCATTTATCTCCAAATCACAAATCATCTGCACTAATCACCTGCACTCGCATTAATCAAAGTGAATCCAGGCCATTAGAGGCAATAAAACAGTACAATATTTTATTTACTTTATTTTATTAACAACCCAATCAAATCAGAAAATAATACTGTAGTCTGTAACTGAACTTTTCAGTAATTTTTGAATTGTCCTTTTGGTTGGTGAAACCTGAAAGAAATTAAACAAATTTTAATACCTAGCAATATTTTGAAAGAATGTATTAGGAAACACTATTAAAAATAAATATAATTTGATTGCTAATTCTGTCATAATTCACCAAAAATTATCAGGTTCATTTGCTATTTTTTACTGAACTAGGTTCAATATCAATTATTCAGTTAGTGTAGGGAGTAGTACAGGGGGGTTTTTCTCACCCAAAAGATGGCGCAGGTTTATGAACCTTAGCCCATTTCAAGATTTTCACGACAATTAAATAATTAATTAATAATTTTACTACGCGGGTCACTCATAATTAACAAGGTCCACTTATATTAACGCGGGCCACTTATAAAGTCCCGGCGGGCCGCATGCGACCCGCGGCCGCAGGTTGGGGATAGCTGATTTACTTAAAGGTTTATATTTTTACTTACCTCCTTCGTCACATCCAAAATAATAGTGAAGTCAGGGGCTCAGACCAAATAAAAGGTCTGATGTCACGGGTATATCGGTATCTTCGAAGTTCGACGTGATTTCGAAATTTCAAACGAAGCTCGTGTCGATTGGTTTGATTACAGGAACTATCGGATACCAGTTACCACTAAACAAGTTATCACAAGCCGAGCAAAGTCAGAAACAATAAGAAGAAAGTAACTAAAAACCACAATAACAAAACTATAAAATGCTTTTCGTCAACGGATGAAAGATAATTATAACACTACATTGCATTGGATAAATGTCATTGATACGTAATTTGTCTATATTTTGCCATCTAGTGGCATTTAGAGGTATCAACGGAAAAAAGTTTGTTGTATCACTTGTATGATGGCAGCACGCTCCATACAAATATTTTTTTTACCAACAATGTACTATGTGTCACCCCCCTGATCGATAGCGCGCTCTTCAAAGTAAAAGACGATATTTGTATAATGTGCAATGTTTTTACATTCTGCCGTATAAAAATAAAACTAAAACTATATAATATGATTCATAATAAAAGACTTTTCAAATAACATTATTTAATAGATTAGAAGCTCCTGAAGAAAAATAACTGGTGAAATGAACCAATATGAATACTAAAAGGCTGTTAGTTGTTACTATGTCTGAAAATAACTCTAAGCACTATGTCGTTATTTCTGGTTTCGTAAGGGCCCCTGCGATGGGTAAATGTACGGCGTCCAAGGGTAGAATATCTGTATATGTATAATGTACTTATTTAATTTATTCTATATTACTATTATTATAAAGCGGAAGAGTTTGTTTGTTAGTTTGAACACGCTAATCTCAGGAACTACTGGTCCGATTTCAATATTTTTTCAGTGTTAGATAGCTCATTTATCGAGGTAGGCTATATGCTATATTTTGTCACGCTAAGACTAATAGAAACGAATAAACAAAGGAAAATGTGGAAAAAACGGGGAAAATTATATGAAATTGCTTATTATCTTAAGAACTACTGGAGCAATTTTTATGTTCTTTGACACACATGAAGAACAGACCACGTGGCTATTTTTGCAAAAAAATGTACGGTTTCCTTGAAATTCCTAAATTACGCGGGCGAAGCCGCGCGGAACATCAGCTATTTAAGTATACAAAAGGAATTGAATGTTCTTGCTCTGAATTGCACTTAATAACATCTAATTTGTAGGTGCATCAAAATATTATGGCTTTCCTCATTGTAAAGAAATTATGAGCCTTGGCCTCAACGCAATGTAGGTTGGATTAGGCTGTGGCCCTTGGCCTACCACGCTTAGCAGGCTATCAGATATAATCATGAATATCGTCCTACCTTTTTCAATTTTATTCGAAGTAGGACAGGGAATTTTCCAGATATCATACTTCTTAGTTCATCCTTCATACTAGTCATATTAATCATAATATCATACTAAATAAATAAATAATATATCATAAAGCCGAAAGTTTGTGAATTTGTATGTTGTTACTTCTTCACGCTCAAACGGCTGGAGCGATTTCGACAAAATTTTGCAAGGAGTTAGCTGACACCAAGATTAACACAATGTAGGCTAAATTTTAACCGACTTCCAAAATGAAGGAGTGTTGCTCAAGTTCCATTGTATCGTTAAAATATAGAGAAAAAGTGTCTGCTGACTGCTATGTAATGGAAGCTCATAAAATTTAGTACGTCTTTTACACTTTTTAGTTTTTACTTTTTACCTATCTCTAATCCTTGTCAGTTGTCACTATGTCACTATAATATGATAAAGGTGAAAGTATGTGAGTTTGTATTTGCCCTGGCCCCCCCTTTGCCCCCCCCCCCCCCCTCCTGTAAATGTTGGGCCTTTTTAGGAACATACTAAATAATAATTAAAAAAGTGATTTTTTTTCTACTGTGACTTAATTAAAAGGTAAACGTACAGTTTTCGAGTGTCATTTAATTATCATGTGAGGGCGCTTCGCTCCCTAAGCCCCCAACTTCGGATCTTTGTGATCGGGTTCCATTTTCACCCTTTGAGTATAACCATAAAAAGGAGAAAATTATCCATTTCCTTTATTATACTATGCTAACGCGGACTAAGTCGCGGGCAACAGCTAGTTGTTTTGACATAACGCGCCGCGCCGCGCCTAAACGATTTCATTTCATTTCGATTGTTTTTAGGGTTCCGTACGCAAAGGATAAAAACGGGACCCTATTACTAAGACTTCGTTGTCTGTCCGTCTGTCCGTCTGTCTGTCTCCAGGCTGTAACTCAAGAACGGTAATAGCTAGAGAGTTAAAATTTTCACAGATTATGTATATCTGTTGCCGCTATAACAACAAATACTGAAAACAAATTAAAATTAATATTTAAGGGAGCCCCTTACAACAAACGTCATTTTTTTGACCTGACCTGCTCTATATCAATAATGGCAAAAGGTAGGTGCTTACATTTTTCTCAAATTCCTTACTTATATATGTGTATTTTAATATTTAAAAATAATATTAAAATAAAATAAAAAATTAAGTGGGGCTCCCATACAAAAAACACAATTTTGGCCTAATTTTGCTCTATAATGGTACGGAACCCTTCGTGCGTGAGTCCGGCTCGCACTTGGCCGATTATTTTCTGTAGCTGGTAATCATTTAATATGTAACATATTATTATAGCTTCTCTAGAATATCGTGTTACATGCATTTTTATATTATGCTAATAAAAATGAGATTTTTTTTATTAACTCTTATTTGGCATCAAAGAACCCGTCTTATTTCGGGTCAATAGTCATGTTCATGAATCAAACATTTGACATCTAATCAGTAATATCTTATCGCAGTCTATTAATTTTCGGAATTCTCTAAAATTATTCCAAAATGTGACTTTTTTTCGGCCAGAGAACTTTAGAAAGGTGACTTTGCTTTGGCCGACCTCACTAGAGACACTAGAGACGCCCAACACAACTTTTAATCGGTATTTTGAGAGCAAAACATGTTCTTAATTCTACCTAATGCATACTTATTATAATTAATTGTAACCTAGACAAGAATTCCACGTCAGGACTGAAAAACGCGTTGAGATTTATCTCAACGCGTTTTTAATTACTTATTTTTTAAAAGAAACAAAAATCGTCCGTTACATTATTAAAAAGAAAACATAAGCTAAAATTATGATGACGCCCACATATCCGAGAACCGTATATTTTTTCGGGATAACAAGTATCCTGTATCCTTTCCCGGGATTCAAAGTATTTCCATACCAAATTTCACCAAAATCGCTTCAGTGTTATAAGTGTGAAGAAGTAACAGGCAGACAGACAGACACACTTTCGCATTTATAATATTAGTAAGGATGCGTAAAATCTTATACAATTTTTAACAAAATTAAGTGATAATACTTTAGGATGTGTATGAGTCCGCTATATAGAGCTTACTGTGAAAGTAGCAGTGCTCTTAAATAAGAGTCAGTGATAATAGTAAACTCACGGCCGAATACTGGAACGTCTCTCAAATATTTAAATGCTGCTTAAATTTTTGAGTACCACTTGGTATTAGACTTTTAGCATATTATATATATTGCCGCTATAACAATAAATACTAAAAACAAAATAAAATTAATATTTAAGGGGGGTATTTGTATGGGATAAAAACTAATTTAAATAATTAATACTTATCTTATGGGATAAAAAATCACGTTTGTTGTATGCAACAAACGTGATTTTTTTGGCCTTTATTGCTCTATATCAATAATAGCAACAGGTAGGTACTTAAATTTTACACAATCCTTAGTTTTATGTGTACTTTAGTCTACACTACTATTATAAAGAGGAAAGATTTGATTTTTTGTTTGTTTGTTTGTTTGTTTGTTTGTTTGTTTGTTTGAGTCGAATAGGCTCCGAAACTACTGGACCGATTTGAAAAATTCTTTTGATATTGGAATCTTACATTATTTCTGCTGAACATAGGCTACATTTTATTTTGGAAAAAAGTAGGGTTCCGTAAGATATTTGAGTTTTTCGGACGCAAGGTGTAAAAAATCAGCTAGAAAAGTTACTTATTTTGCGTACGCTGCCTAAACTATAAAAAAGTAATTGTAGATCTTATAAATATCTACAAAAAAGTCCGCGACACACTATACCTATCTATGTCGAGTGAGGCACAATAACCATTTATTTATTTAAAAATTCTGAATTTTTTTTGGACTACATTTAAACGGATATATTTTACTCACGCTATTAATCCTTATCAAAATAAATTATTTTATCACTAAGTACAGTTTATGTAGATAATATTTGGTCTTTGAATGATTAAAATTGGACCTTTGGTTTTGAAATTATGGCGAAATTAAAATATTACGATAGTGGGCGTCACCAAAGCGCGTTCGGGAGGAAGACAATATTCTGTTGTAGAAATGAAAATTCTGTACATAAAAGATATGAAATGACACCCGAAATTATACCTTTGTCACTACATCGCTATAGAAGCCAAAAATGTGGTTAGTTTTTTGTCTGTCTGTCTGTCTGTCACTCTTTCTGTCTGTCTGTATGTTTGTTCCAGCATCACACGAATAATACTGATCCGATTTGAATGTGGTTTTCGCAGATATATTTATCTTCTTCCAACTTAACATCTGGTGTATAAAATTTTTTCCCCCCACCCCTCTAAGGGGACAAAAAAGGGGGTCAGATTTTGTATCAAACTTTTTTCTTTAACACGAAAACTACTGATCCGATTTGCATACGGTTTTCACAGATTTGCATACGGTTTTCACAGATATATTATATTTGTCTTCTTCCAACTCAACATCTGGTGTATAAAAATCCTCCCCCCCCTCTCCCCTCTGGGGACCAAAGAGGGGTCAGATTTTGTATACAACTTTTTTCTTTAGTGGACTTACTTCATATTAGGTATTAACTGTGTTTTTCAACTTAACATCTGGTGTATGACCTTCCCCCCCACACCCTCTTAGGGGACAAAAGAGGGGGTAAAACATGTATCAACTGATGATGTAGAAAATATACTTTAAATGGCAAAACAACGTTTGCCGGGACAGCTAGTATTTAATAATAACATGAAATAAAAAAATTACAGGGGCTCCCATACAAAAAACGCAAATTTTGGCCTAATGTTGATCTATAATGGTACGGAACCCTTCGTGTGCGAGTCCGACTCGCACTTGGCTGATTATGATTTCTTTTATTTATCGCTTCTTTATAGAATCGCCGATCAAAATGTATGGAATACAGACATAAGACGAGTCAGAGGTCAACGTCATATTATTGACGAACGCTTTTGTAAATTCCATACATTTTGGTTGGCGATTGTATAACGAAGTGATAACGAAAAAGTTTTGGCTAAATCGCCTGACCTCTTTTATCGATATTATCCAAAATCTCATTTTCATTCAATTATATCTAAGTATGTAAATTTAAAATTAAGTTTTTTTGCAAAACTCTCAGAAAAAAGGTCAGTACTCTTATTAATTATACGAGTACTGACCTTGAAATCGAACTAAAATAGCCATAATTTAAGTTATAACTTATAAGATTAGGAACTTGCAGATGCGGTTATTTTTTAGTATTTTCGCAACGACGTGTTGACATTCATTATTATGTGGGTCCCGTTTCAGGTTTGACAACAACAAAGGGTCTGGCAACTCGCTTAAGTTTTTCTTTATTCGTAATTCGAGTGTTTGCATCCAAATTTAATAAAAATACCTTAAAAATACCTTTAGATTGCTTTGTTATTAAGATACGCAAATAATTGCGTATCCAATACAAACTTCATAAAAAGTGTTTTATAATATCGATAATGATATACTTAAAAATAATAATTAGGTATAAGTAACAGAACTTTATTAACGCAAAAAATGTTTTCGTAAGTTCCTTTCTTCATGGCTTTTGAAGTACAGTTTTAACACATCAATTAAAAAATGTATTGAACTGTGAACACAATATGTTTTTTTTTTTGGAAAAAAATAAAAGAAACCAACCTGTCTTCTGAAATATGTATGCTGTGGTTCGTCATCTTTGTTTTCGTGGTTCGCGTTTATTTTCTCCAACTCAGCTCCCGTGTCCATCGCGACCAACTCCTTGCCCCACAATGCGCGAGCGCATGTACAATTACGAACGATATCGTATCTTATCAGCTGTCAATTTTTCTTCAAATACGCCGAGAAAGCAATTAAAACTGAGCGAATTTCCTCAAAGTTTATGTGAAACACTCATAAACGCCATAATATACAACCGCGACCGACGATTATCAATGTTGAAATCAGTATGCAGCACTTAAAACCGGTACAGAAGTAGGTACATTTTAATTTAGGGTTCTGCAGCAGAACAGCAGCTGATAAAGACAGTTTGGCCTATACTACAGCGTGATATTATGTAATAATATGTGTAGTACAAAAAAACTAGAGAATGTTTTGTGTTGCTTTTACATTGATATATTATTTTACTTACTTACGATTGATATATGTATTATTATATTATTTTGCTTTGAGGCTGCTTTTCCACAACCTGTTTTTTTACTAAAGACGCATTGTAGATATACCTTTTTAAGGGCCGTAAAAGCTTAAAATGTTAGTAAAGTAAATTCGTATGAGCCTTCTATTTCTAGTACTTCGGGGAATATATTATTATTGAATACATTTATATGTAATTTTTGATTAGCGCTAATATTATGTCTATTTTATTTGTGTCCCTTAATAATATTTTAACAAATTATTATAATACTTAATAACTAAGGAGGCGAAAGTTTGTGAGTGTACGTTGGTTACTTCTTCTACTTATGATTGGATTTCTTGCAAGCTGTTTTTAGAATACATCTTATGCCGTGAAAGGGCTCCGGTAGAACAATAACCAAACGTTGAAAGAGGTTAAGAACTATATTACCAACAAATAAACTCAGACCAAATAAAAACTCAAGACAGAGCGCTGCGAACAACAAAGTGAAGCCGATCGAAAGTACGCCAGCTGTGAATGTACACGCTTACGCCCACATAGGTACGCAAAACGAAAGTACGCCAGTTTTCGTCGTATATATTATCGCGACTCGTGACAGCAGCACGCGTTTAGAAAATAATTTGTGAACACTTCAAAATGCCGAGCTGTGTTATGAAAGGGTATAAATATTATATTTATTTCATCGATTTTAGGGTAATTTGAACAACATTGCGACACTAGCCCATACAGTGCGCGGCGCGCACACAATATGCTTGAAAAACCTGCTTCACTTTGTTGTTCGCAGCGCTCTGTCTTGAGTTTTTATTTGGTCTGAGAAAATTAATAAATAAAATAAAAATGTACAGAACCCTTCACAGCGCTACGTCGACTGGCATTTAACCATAATATGAAGACCAACAAACTCATTCATACAATAACCTATTTTAAAAGGTATTGTGTTTAGGGACTCCGAGGCAGGGGAAGTTTTTTGTCATAAATGGTTTTGGTAAGTCAGGTACAAAAATTACACAAATGATTGTCAGAGCCAGCATCTAAGATTTAACGCGAACTTTGTTTTATTATTATAATTTTATTATTTTAGTAATAAATATGTATAAGAAATATTTTACAAGTTGAAGAGGAATGAAAAAATAGTTTAAACTTAATAAAGTAAATGATTTTAATAATATTGTGTTGTTAGATGTATTTTTTTCGTAGATATATTTTTTTAATTATTAAGAGCGTTTACACCTAATTTCAAGTTTCCATACAAACCTGCGGCGGACTATTGAAATCATATTGAAATTATTGCTTTGCGCGCAGCGATTTATAGTAGTTTTAAAATATTTGTAGAAAAAAAATAACGAAAGATTTGTTGATATTTAAGAACGATTTTTGAAATTAAGATGTTCTTCAATGATATGAAGCTATTATTATATTAAATTAAGTTAAATAAATAAGTAAAAAAGTTTTAATTCCTTGATATTTCTTCGATATTTCTCATTCTTTGAATTTAAATAATTATATAAAGTTAAATACCTAAATGAAATATTTTTTTCTGCTAACTATTTGTTTAAGGATCTTGTCAATAGGTTATTATTATTTTTTAATTAGATTTGTCGCTGGTTTCGTAAATTAATAATGTACAAATACTCTATAAATCCTATTTTTTTCTCTGCTAACTATATGGACAGTGAAATTTCCTATAAAAATAAGTTATCAATATTTTTAAAAAGATAAGCGGTTGATGATTTTTTCAAGTTTGAAAAGTACAGTTTTAAGCGAAATTGAGTGTAAAGGTGTAAACGCTCTTAAAGAACTCGGTGTTACAAAAACCTGAAGGGTTTGTCCGAACACCGGTGCATCAATCTTCAAATGCTTACTATTACTTACTATAATACCTATATATAAGCTATAACCTTATTAAGCTATATCAGTACATACAATTACTAATAACAATAGGTAGACAATAGATTTCTAAGAAAATTTCTTTCTGTTGTAGTGTGATTGTGATATTATGTGATGCATTCAAAACTCGAATGATGTTTATATTTTAATGCGTAATTCCTTTTTAAGCTGACTATTGACAAACAAATAATTATATCAATATTTTTAATACATGAAAATTAAGAGGGATCTACACCGCCGTTTTTTCATACAAACGTTGTCCGCTGTTTCCTCCCTGGATAATACCGGTAGAGTAGAGTTGTTTTAGGAACTCTACGTATCTACATGCCCAAAAACGTTGACGATATTATGTCAACCAATAGGCTACTTGACCTAATTTTTTTCTTTATGCTAATCGCTTCTTAATCATTCATTTTCAAAAAATAAACTAATATTTTAATATTTTACACAGTAGAAACCCATAAAAATGTTGATTGAAAAATATGCCTTTTAAATGGCGCCGAAAACACTGTCCGCCATAGTGTGACGTCATATATGTTTTGTATTTTAGAGTCTCTATTAACATTTTTTTATGTGCTAAATGTACGAGTCTTAAGGTGCCCAAAAATTATAAAAGAATTAAATAAGAAATTAGAAATCATTTGTAATGTTGAAAACTTTTGGAGAAAAGTTTTGGACATTTCATTTCCCGTCTACATAAATGGAGATAATATATAAAACTGATGTTTTATTTGAATCACTCAAGAAAATATATTTTGCAAATCTTTCTAGGCTTATTCTTATTATTTATGTACAAATAAACTTACATAAAACGAGCGCGATAAATAAAAGATCATAAATTACGAATGTGATGACGTCACATCCAAATCGGAAGTACTGCAAAAGCATTTTAGTCAGTACAAATCATATTTTCAAATCGACTTTATTTATCAATCATAAGCTTTTATTTGATGATAATTAGTGTGAAATATGGTTTCCTAGGCCAAGTTCTACTAGAAATATGCATTTGTTCAATGAAATTGAATATAGGTCAAGTAGCCTATTATTAAATAAAGGGCACGCAGCACAACGTCCTGTGTAGGTAATTATTTACAATTAAATATAATTTTTGCAAAACACTTAAATTAGTGATTCGTGAATCACTAATTTAAAAGAATAATTTTTCATATTATAAAATATCTCTAATTTCTCTACTTCTTTCCGTAGACTTATAATATTATCTTACTCCATTAATTTGTGCAACGTCTTCACGTTTTCTAATCGTATTTAACTCAATTTTATAACAACATTATCTCACATCTATTAACAATAATATGCGTTTTATTTTATTATTAATATTTTTATATATTTCTGAACGCCTATAAAAACTTAATAGCAATAGCAAACAAAAATATTAAAGGCGTTTAATTTGTTATTGTTTAATAGTTTATACATATTGATTTAAAGTTCTTGTTATTGTCGTGGTAAGTAATTTCGACGACACTAAGCGGCGCTAAATTTATTCACATTCAATTTACATCAATCTATATAAGAATAATTACTATAGTCAATTATTATACACCTATACCGACTAACAGCTACCGATGCCAGTATGCACGGCCTTTATCGAAATAATATAGAGCAATAAATAAATTGTTATATACCTACTACAAATAATAAATAGTTTTTATTATTCGTAGTATACCTACTATAGATTTTATGATATATTATGTAGGTATATTATTTTCATTTCATGTGGCTCCAGTTAGTGCGTAAAAATGCAGCACGGGGCTAGATCAACGAAAATTGCCTGACTGAGCCGAATTTGACAACCAACTGAAGGTCCTGTCGGCTGTCCTGTATTCACTTTGATTAGTGCGAGTGCAGGTGATTAGTGGCGGTGATTCTAGTAATCTTTCTACATTTTTAACAATTGTAATTATTCAACTATTAAATTATAATTCACTTATTCATAAATGAATAAAATTATCAGATAATATCATATTAAACAAGTTCGTATTAGCTACATTCTGTACTGTGCTGTTATTCAAAACAAGAAATCCCCATTTTTTTTTCTTTTTACCAAAAAAATATTAAGGAAATTACATAATATAATATTAAGTGAAATAATATTATGTCGAAAATAACAATGAATCTAAAAATAATTTAATAAGCACGACATAAATACGTGGTGATCTGAATTTTAAAATTGGCACTTTTATTATAATAATATTCTAATTATATTATCTATGTAAGGCATCAAAATAAGAGGCACTTTATGTACAGTCGGTCGATGACCGTGGAAAATTAATTTCGCAGCATGAAACAATAATGAAAAAATCGGCCAAGTGCGAGTCGGACTCGCGCACGAAGGGTTCCGTACCATTATAGAGCAAAATAAGGGCAAAAATTGTGTTTTTTGTATGGGAGCCCCCTTAAATCTTTATTTTATTTAAATATTATTATTAATTATTTAAGTACACATATATTTAAGGCTTTTGTTAAAATTTCAAGTGCCTACCTGTTGCCATTATTGATATTAAGCAAAAAAGGCTCAAAAAATCACGTTTGTTGAATGGCAGCCCCCCTTAAATATGAATATTATTTTGTTTTTAGTATTTGTTGTTATAGCGGCAATTATACACAATCTGTGAAAATTTCAGAAGTCTAGCTATAGCGGTTCTTGAGATACAGCCTGGCGACAGACAGGCAGACAGACAGACGGACAGACGGACAGACAACGAAGTCTTAGTAATAGGGTCCCGTTTTTACCCTTTGGGTACGGAACCCTAAAAATTCAGAACACAATTTTTTAATTTTTTTCCGTTGATTCATGTCTTGTAATTATTTTGATAAAAAAAAATCACGCAATGATTTAACATTATACAAAATGCAGGCATTCCTTATGGTACGCTTACACTCAGCGGGGCTAAAATGGTCGCTTTGGAGAATCATAATAATATTATGATTCTTTTTTAAAAATTACAAAATGGTCACTCTGCTTGCAATTCATGTCTAGTAGCTATGCCCACACTGTGCAATTTCATCTTAAATTTTCATCATCTTTTGACATTCAACTTTCGTATTGGCGCACTCAATAATTGAATGCAATTGAATGCGTCAATATTGTCAAGAACAAAGCGAAAGTTTTGGATACGGTCAGAGGGCATGCGTCGCGGGCATGCCTTACGTGCTCTGTTGACTGCGCTATGATACATGCCCTTAATGAACTAAAAAAAGCACAATGTGGACATAGCTATTAATTCGTACTGATTTGACATTCGTTTGTTTGACTGCTTTGACGATTCAATTCTGAATTGATTTTAGAGCGACGATGCGACCATTTTAGCCCCACAGCCCTTGCCACTGCTCCTGCCGCTGTCGGAAATATTGCCTCAAATACTTCTGCGGCATTATAGAGGCAAGTGGGTAGTCACACTCAGCCCTCATACTCTTTTACGTAACGACTCGCAACGATGGCGGATATCGAAACTGTTGCGGCGACAGCATTATGTCTGCTGAGTATATATAACTACTTATATGAATATTTTAAACAGATCGAATCGAAGACGCCGTCGTCGTAGTAAAAGAAAATTGTGGATGAGGGAAATTCATAGAAATAGAGCACCGTTAGTATCTATTACTACAAATTCTACATGTTAAGTCCATTATTTTAAGTTGGCGCATGGACCAGTCATAAAAATTAACTATTCTTCATTTCTAAAAAAATATTTCCACAAAGCAACGTCTTGTAGCTTGTAAAAATCCTTTCAAAACGCTAGCGGCAAGTGAGCGAGAGAGCTGAATGTAAACACTCAACTCGCGCTCGCGCTGCCCGTCCTTTGACTTCCGCCCGAAAAACCGACACTCGAGGGAGCGCCGGGCAATGGCAGCGGCATGAGCAGTGGCAGCGCGAGTCACCTATTTACATATTCACGCTGCCCACTTCCCTCCCCACTTCCCTGTCCAACAGGGCTGAGTGTAAATGTGGGGTTTCAAAACGCTGGCGGCAAGTGAGCGAGAGAGCTGAATGTAAACACTCAACTCGCGCTCGCGCTGCCCGTCCTTTGACTTCCGCCCGAAAAACCGACACTCGAGGGAGCGCCCGGCAATGGCAGCGGCATGAGCAGTGGCAGAGCTGTCACCTATTTACATATTCACGCTGCCCACTTCCCTCCCCACTTCCCTGTCCAACAGGGCTGAGTGTAAATGTGGGGTTACATATACTACTACTACGATGGCTCAGCGACCCAAAGTGGATCTTGGCCTCCGACACGAGTTTGCGCCACTTGTCGCGGTCTTGCGCAGTTTCTTGCCACTCTGTGACTTGAAGATCGCACATGTCCGACTCCACGACATCTTGCCATCGGTACCGTGGACGGCCGACAGGTCGTCGCCCAATCGGACGCCCAAGGAACGCCTTTTTAGTGGCACGATCCTCTCCCATTCTTGCAACATGACCGAGCCATCGGAGTCGCTGGGCTTTTGTTACGCCAATAATATTGGGCTCAGCCATGAGGTCTTCAACTTCGGCGTTGGTTCGGATTCTAGTTCCTCCGTCCTGTCTTCACCGGGCCCAAGATCTTGCGGAGAATTTTTCTTTCGGCTACCAGTAGTTACCAATAGTACATTAGTACCAGTAGTACCGCGCTGGGCCTACACAGCGTAGGGGGGCGTCCCCCGGGTGGCGGATGGGGGGAGGTCGATAGCACAGCCTAGCTAGCTACCCGGCTAAGTCATATTGACTCGCCGACCAACGTAGGATGCGGTCCTCCAGCATTTTGGGGGTTGTGCGGCGGGTTAACACCCCGCCCACGGAAAAACCACAAGTTCAGAAACCGACTTCCTTACATATAAAATATAAAAACCTATGTTATAACTTATAAGTTATATAATAATTAATAACTTATAATATAACGCTCTGTTCAAACACATAATATACGGCATAATTATAAAAATTTTATAGTGTTTTAAAATATACAGTGTGTAACAAAAATAAGTGATAATATTTTAGGGTGTGTACGTGTTCCTTGTAGAGAGTTCACTGTGAAAGTAGCAGGGCTGAAAGACCAAATTTTTTTTCCACTTTTGTATGGGGAAACTCGTGACGCTCGGGCCCTCGCCCATACAAAAGTGAAAAAGTATTACATACTTATATGTACTTATTTTTGTTACATACTGTATACAGTGTGTAACAAAAATAAGTGATAATTATTTAGGGTGTGTACGTGTTCCTTGTGGAGAGTTCAGTGTGAAAGTAGCAGCGCTGATAGACGAATATTTTTTTTACTTTTGTATGGGCCCGAGCGCGTATCATCACAAGTTTTCCCAAGGTTTCTCCATACAAAAGTGAAAAAAAAAAATGGTTTTTCAGCGCTGCTACTTTCAAAGTGAGCTCTCTACAAGGAACACGTACACACCATAAAGTATTATCACTTATTTTTTTACATCCTGTATAGCAGAAATATATTGTAATTTCAAGGAAAATTACTACTTACACGATTAAAAGAACTGTAAAAAGCTCGTTTTCCCGTAATTCATAGATAGTAATTATCTTAGAATAATATGTAAAAACTTTATAGTTTTTACATCAAGATAACATTTTGTAGTTTATTAAGTACCTATTATAAACTACAAAATGTTTTTTATACGTTGATCGAATACTGTCATAAGGCGATTAACAAACAATGAAAATTGCGAGGGCGGGAGGTCAGCTACAAATTACAAATTTCCTTTTTTTACTTAAGGCCTCATACACAATTACTGTGTAAGAGCACGAAATAAAGACTTACGTTGTTTTGGTAACAGATAAGTTCAAGTTCACGAAAAATCACCCCTCTATTTTTAATTTGCATTACAATTTCAAAATTTAACTTAATTTTACAACCATCAGAGAGAGAAAAAATTTGAAAGCCAATTCGCCGATAAAATATGCCGTAGATCATGACAATTTAAAGGATCGGACAATTGTGGGTGTCGGGGTCACTCGGGACACATTGTATATGTCTCAATTTCCAAATTATAACTATTATTTTAAAACATCTAGGGTAGAATCATGCTAACAGTAATAAAAACGAGATCCGGATAATATTCGTAATTCGTCCATTGATAATAAAAAAATAATAAAAATATTTAAACTTCTAGAATGCTGTTTTCATTGCGCCATAAATTATTGTTCTGTTAACACATCTTATTGTTGGATATCATAAACGTCGCCTTAAGTGTGAACTATATAATATTATATTCATTACAATATAAAGACGCCACTGAAAGTTACAGATATAGTACAGTGGTTAACCAGTTTGCAAGTGGCTGTCGAAACAAAAATTACCTAGAGCAGTTAAAAAACAAGGTAATTTTCAATGAGATTCATCTGATCTGGCTCAATTTATCATAACGGATCTTTATGAGAAAAAGGGAGCGATCAGCGAATATTTTCTTCGGTAGGGATGTGCCCTACCAAAGAAATTGGAAATATTTTTTAAGGACCTGGACGTAGTACTACCAAAATGTAATGTAAATAAAAAATATATTTCATAGAGCACAGGATAAAAAAATAAACTAAACTTAACGTTTTTTTTCGTCTGCTAAGATTATGGTCAGATAGTTAAATCGATTTTACTAAACCATACAAACATTTCATGTATTTTTTATATTCGAAATTGTTCATGGCACCAATTATTTTTTAGCACAATGTCGATTATAGACCAGGGCTACGACATGAGCATCTCGCGGCTGGTGTTCTACCCGCTGCTTCTGGCAGCCACTGGGTTATGGCTGCTGTACAGATGGCAGCAGCAGTCCAGGCTGTTCAAGATGGGCAACCAGCTCCCCGGCCCAACCGCTGTACCACTTTTCGGTAACGCTCTACTGGCAGTCGGGAAAAAACCAGACCGTAAGCATTTTGCTGTTTTTTTTTTTTATTTTAGAGCAACGATTTTTAAACTTTTATATAGAAGCCGTTTGAACAGAATAATTTTTCACGGAACACCAAAATAAAAGAACAAGTTAGGTCATTCTTCAAAACATAATATGCATTCATTGTTTGAATATTAATAATTAGGTAGTTACTTTATTATGCGAAATCGAATGCATATAAAATAAATTTTCATTTATAAGTGGATACGTCATAATTGATTTAAGGGTATTACTACGAAAAATAACCAAATATTACTTTTTAGAGCTTGTCACATTAGGCCTAAGTTACGCTGAAAAGTACGGGTCCGTAGTCCGAGGCTGGTTGGGCTCCAAGCTGCTCATCTTCCTCACTGAGCCTGATGATGTGGAGGTTATTCTCAACAGTCAGGTCCACATTGACAAATCCACGGAGTATAGATTCTTCAAACCGTGGCTAGGAGAAGGATTGCTCATCAGCTCTGGTAAGTGTACATTTTAATTACAACACGTAGAAAATAACTCGTCATCTGCTTCCATAGAGTTTTCTTAGAATAAGGTGCCTAGTTCTCTTATCCAATCTAAGTTGTAAAGTCATTATTATTTTTTAAGTAAAGTAAATGGCAGCAGACAATAATTGATATTCTATATCGAAAAGAATGTCGTCTGCTAAGCCGGCTATTTACTTTGCATGACCTATGCAATGTAAAAAGTGATACCTGTTGGAGAATAAAGTATAAATTATTTACATAGGTATATCTATTTTTTTTAATTGTCTTATCAAAATAAATATAGCATTTAACAGATAAGTTTCTAATTTTTGTCAAAATCGTAATTAAATTAGACCTATGATTTTCAGGTGAAAAATGGCGTTCCCACCGCAAAATGATCGCTCCCACGTTCCATATAAATATTTTGAAATCCTTTATGGACATATTTAACCAGAATAGCAGAAATGTTGTTAACAAAATGAAGAAGGAGGCTGGCAAAGTGTTCGATGTCCACGACTACATGAGCGGAGTCACGGTCGATATACTATTGGGTACGTTTTATTGGGATTTTGTATACAAAAAAACCGGCCAAGTGCGTGTCGGGCCACGCGCAATATAGGGATCCGTAGTACCGCTAGTTTTTGAAAATTTTTGTATGGTCAATGAATGTATACCCGAGGAAATTGATTCCTAGGCAGTTGACAGGCCTACGTCGTTTGGTCAGCTTATGTCAATTCTGGCCGCGACCAAATTACTTAGGTCCGCCATCTGCCTAGGAATCAACTTCCCTGATAGTACATTTACAACATGTTTTACACTACTAACAACATCATCTCAGTTACTTTCAAAGGAATTTGAACGAAAAGTTCCTTTATACTTCGCCGAATACATTTTTTTAGTTGATCGACTATTACTCAATAACTTATGAAGTCTTCTAACTTCTTAGCCGTGATAGTGTTCCTTTCAAATTCAGCATATTTCCTACTCCCATGATTTTTTTCACATTTCCAGAAGCAACCGTTTAGCTGGTAGAAGGGGGGGACACTGGACTCTAACGATTTTTTCCACTTTAAAACTTAATATTTCACAAATGGATCCCTAAATCGGAAAATGATCTATGAATACTCATAATATTTTTCAAAAAACCTATCCAATGACACCCCACACGATAGGGTGGGCGCGAAAAAAAAATTCAACCCCGTTTGATGTGGTAGGGGAGGTACCATAAAAAAAAAATTATGTACAATTTTGTCGGCATTATTAATATGTGTATTCATGCCAAATTACAGCTTTGTAGGTCCTATAGTCTCTGAGCAAAACCGCGGACGGACAGACAGACGGACGGACGGACAGACTGAAACTATAAGGGTTCCTTGTTGACTACGGAACCCTAAAAATGATGCATTTTGATCTGAATGTATAACAAAGTTATGCAAATCAAAATGCAATAAACAAGTAAAATGGCACATCGAATTGATCAAGTTTTTATTTATTTACATTTAAATAGAAATTAATCTTAACGCATATTGTAATCACATTTTTATTCACTTTAATAGGAATAGAAAAAATACAATACGCTGCAAAATTTAATTAAATATACGAAGTAGTTAATTTCTGTATTTTTTTTAAGATTGAATTTTTATTCATTGTAGTAAGAATAAGATATTATACAAGAAGTAAGTATAATATTATTTTCAGAGACTGCTATGGGCATTACCAAAGAGACTCAGGATGAATCTGGTTTTGACTATGCTATGGCGGTCATGAAGTAAGTGTTTGTTGTATTATAAACATAAGCAACTTAAGTTACATATCTTTATGTCATAAAAGAAGTAAGCAAAAAACAATGACGTTGTTTGTAATATTCCATCTTATATTATGGCATAATATTATTGTTATCGTGAATTCATGCTGTATAATATGAAAATATTATTTACGTTTTATCCACGATTATTCGTTATGTCCTTGCTCGTCGTCTACTCTTATCTTGAGCTTTCATAAAAAATCGAGCCTCTCAATTAATTAAAAATTTTCTCTTCATAATATTAAGGTCAACTTGCGCCAAATGAATTAAATCGTTAATTAAATATTAAGGCATGTATGAAAAAGAAACATAATAATATTTTGACAAACTATAAAGAATAAAGTAACTTACTTTGAGATAACGAAATATTAAATTATGATGTTTCAGAATGTGCGATATTATCCACCAGAGGCATTACAAGATATGGCTACGTCTTGACTCTATATTCAAGTTTACCAAATTCTACGAGCAGCAGAAAAAACTACTATCAATAATCCACGGCCTTACCAACAAGGTACCTAATTTATTATATTATGAGGACGGGCCCGCTATTGATACGCGGGCGGACGATTGTCGAGCCACGGAGTAGAGCTCACGCGTTCTCGCGACTCACGGCAACGGGAAGGCGAAGAGTACCGACGGGTTTTAGTGGGTAGGGCTGCGGCCACTTACCATCCTTACGGTCGCAGCGAGCCCCACATACCCGTGGGGGAGTCCCCAATTCCCCCGGGATGCCTGAATGCATTTCCAGTCGAAAAAAAAAAAAAGGTACACTACCTACGCACTTATATGAAATGTTTACTCGATTTTTAATTACATACTTGTAATTAAAAATTAAGATTTAAGGAAAATCTTAGGGCGGAATTTCAACCAATTCAAAATTTCGAAAATAAAATAATAAAATTAAAACTATATACTATAAAAGCAATTAAACATTTACATAAATATTAATTCAAATTTCAATGCACCAAGAAATTAATATCAACAATATTTTCTTGGTCCGTCGGAATTTGGAGGTCGTCGACATAATTATGTACCTACCCGCAATGTCGAATTTGGTTTTTACCAGAGGAAAGTATAGTCACCTAAACCCTACGAAGAATTAAAAAACCTTATAAATTATTTTAATAATAATATAGTCCTGCCCAAAAAAATAAGTAGAGTTACCCCAATCGAATTAATCTATTATAATTGACGTACATAATTTGCTTAAAGATTTTGTTTTTTGTTTTGTTTGGTAATTAAGTTGAAAGCCGGCGACGTGAAGCGGCAGCAGACGGCGTGTCGCCGCGACACTACTGGTTTCTATGTATTTCTGTGAAATATCTAAGGAATATCGCGACACTTATTCATAGAAATACTAGATATACCATAGAAATACCATAGAGATACCATATAAATCTAGGTCCTAGACTACCAAAATATTCCCAAGCAAACCTTAGTGTCAATATTTGTACGGAAATAAAGCTTGCGCAACATTTAATATGAAAGTGCATATTATGATGCAGTTGACTGTACGGCAATTAAAAAAAACCTTTATTTTGGTCCTTGTCCTTGGACTTTAATGCACTCGAAAAGTTTGAGGTTTGAATGAATCAGTTTGGCTTCATTTGGATTGCATAAAGTGCAGTGTGAGTTTTTGCTTGACCGGAATATTGCTATAGCTCTATCCCTAAAGGGCCTTCCTAATTCTTGTACAGTGCCGCGATGATCACCCAAGCAATAGTCGCCGTGTTGTTAGCTGTGATAGTATACATTATGAAAGAGAAGAGTGTGAAGAGAGGACGATGTTTGATTTTTTGCGTCAGTCGCCCTCTAATTAAACACGTATTTTAACGCCATTACAAAATTCAATAACAAATAAAATATAATGATTATTTTGATAGACTTATTTTTTTTAATTTACTCAAAAATTCTGTTTACCAAAAGATCGATATAAATTGTATTATCAGTGACCACTGTATAGGGTTTGTTTACGGTTACCAATACCAATTTCGTGTTGACGCATTTTTGCGACAAACATTCATTTGCATAATTATTTATGTTAAAAAATAATCTTGTTTATGCATTGCGATTTAATTTTATTTTAATCTAAGGTTATTAAACTGAAGAAAGAGAAATACGTCAGCTATAAGTACAGGGGGGTCACTGAAACTGAGGTGAAGAAGTCATCGGTCACTGAACCCGTGCTGGCCAATGAGAAGACCTTGGCCGATACTGTGTTCAAGGGATATCGTGATGACTTGGACTTCAATGATGAGAATGATGTTGGTGAGAAATTTAACTTTTTTTTAATTAGAACAAGTGTTAATTACAAAAATAACATTTTTAAAGTTCCGTACCCAAAGGGTAAAAACGGGACCCTATTAGTAAGACTTCGTTGTCTGTCAGCTGTCTGTCTGTCTGTCGCCAGGCGTGCGCGAGTCCGACTCGCACTTGGCCAATTTTTAATAATTGACATGGCAGCGAAGCGAGCGAGCCGTTCTTCGTAAGTAAATACTAAATTGTAATATAATATTTTGTTAATTTCTAGAAAACTCAAAATTTAGAAAGGTATGCATCACTGATTTTGTGAATTGTGGGAAACATATCCTTCTAGTCGCACTTAGAAACTAATATTAATTACTTAAATGTCATTAAATGATGATTTTAACATAAATCCCATATACAGAGTAACCTTATTTCCGTGGTGCTCCCCCTTAAGTTCTTTGACTTTCGGTCATTGCAACTTTGTGCTGTCTCCCGCTTATATGGGGAGGGAAATTGGAATTATTCCTACTCCTCCTATTTTCTTCTGATTAATTCGTTCCGGGTCCCAAGCAGTTTTAGCATGTCCCTCGGGCTCCCTGAGATCATATCAAAGGGTTTTCGTGGTTGGATACCGCTGTCGATCCTAGCGACACTGGAGACACAGTGGTGTGAATGTGTAGTAGGCCAACGAGTATTAGTAACATCAACTAGATTAGGGTTTGTGTGAGTTTCCCTGAATATAGAGTTCGATGTGAATAGCATCGCTGAAAGATCAACTTTTTCTTTACTTTTGTATGGAAAAAATGACAACGCGGGGGGCGCTTGCCCATATGAATCACACAAAAAAATTGCTCTTTCAGCGCTGCTACTTTCACAGTGAACTAAATATAAGGGACACATACACCCCCTGTACCCACTTAGTTTTGTTACACTGTATTATCTATCAAATTCTTCGTTTACTTAATTACAATTAAATAATTAATATATTTTTAATTATTATACTTTTTGCACACATCAAAGCACAGAGGCGGGCTTGATGCCTTTAGGCATTTTCTTCCACCCAGCCTTTGGGTGATGTAGAGATAATAATAATTCACCTCTGAGTGCGGCGCGCCGCGCGCGGCGGTCAGTAAAAGACATTAACTAGATATTTTCTCTTATTCGAGGTCCTCGTAGGTCATGTCAAAGCAAGAAATATACAGTCGTCAACGGCGGTTGACGACACGCAAAATCTATAATGAAAAACTGGTTGACAACACGTTGACAACAGTGTAGCTGGCAACACGCATACTATTTTTTGCTGTTGACGACCGCCGTTGACGACCGTGTATTCGGTGTTTAATCAGTATTTAGGGACTGCGAATAAACATAACCTTCTTTTTAACTTCACCGCAGTCGGGTAATGATGATCGGTATTTTCGCACATCGCTAATAACAAGTCATCGTGTCGATGTCGTATAAGTCATGCAAATCAGAGCTCATTGGCACATTCCTACTGAATATGTTAACCTCGTCCATTGTTTTTGCGTTTGTTTTTAAGGGCCCGGGTTACCCTCGAAATTTTCATACATTCTTAATACCAAAATCATTTTCTCATGCGAAAATATTTAACATGTTTGAGTTATTTTTCAGCTTAAGATAGTAATTACCTAGGGTCCTGAACAAATTTTTTTACAAAATATTTAAATACTAAAAAAAATTTTTGTGTTTAAATATTTTTTAGTAAATTTACTACTAAATATTTAAACACCAAAAAATAGACAAAAACACTAAAAAATATATAAATAAAATATAGTAAATTTACTACAAAATACTTTAACTTTAAAAAATATTTTTTATTATTTAAATAAAAAAAAAAGTGTATAAAAATCCTCCCCCCCCCCTCTCAACCCTCTCTGGGGACCAAAGAGGGGTCAAAGGGGGAAAAAAGTGTATACAACTTTTTTCTTTAGTGGACTTACTTCATAATTATTAGGTATTAACTGTGTTTTTCAACTTAACATCTGGTGTATGACCTTCCCCCCCACACCCTCTTAGGGGACAAAAGAGGGGGTAAAACATGTATCAACTGATGATGTAGAAAATATACTTTAAATGGCAAAACAACGTTTGCCGGGACAGCTAGTATTATAATAAAACTGTAGAAATGTGAATTCTGTACATTAAAGATATTCGAAAAATAATAAGCGGGGGGTGTTACTAGATCGCTATAGAAGCCAAAAATGTGGTTAGTTTTTTGTCTGTCTGTCTGTCTGTCTGTCTGTCTGTCTGTCTGTATGTTTGTTCCACTATCACACGAAAACTACTGATCCGATTTGAATGCGGTTTTCGCAGACATATTTGTCTTCTTCCAACTTAACATCTGGTGTATAAAATATATATTTTGCCCCCCACCCCTCTAAGGGGACGAAAGGGGGGTCAGATTTTGTATTAAACTTTTTTCTTTAACACGAAAACTACTGATCCGATTTGCTTCCGGTTTTCGCAGATATATTTGTCTTCTTCCAACTCAACATCTGGTGTATAAAAATCCCCCCCCCCCCTCTAAAGGGACCAAAGAGGGGGTAAGATTTTGTATTAAACTTTTTTCTTTATTGGAGTTACTTCATATTATTAACTGTGTTTTCCAACTTAACATCTGGTGTATAAAATTTTTCCCCCACCCCTCTTAGGGGACAAAAGAGAGGATAAGATTTTGTATCAACTGATGAAGTAGAAATAGGCAAAACAACGTTTGCCGGGTCAACTAGTATTGAATAATATATTATGTATTTCCGTTACCTAAATATGTCGATAGGTGAGAAGAAGCGTCTGGCGTTCCTCGACCTGATGATAGAGTCAGCACTGAACGGCACCAACAAGATCACCGACCACGAGATTAAGGAGGAGGTGGACACCATTATGTTCGAGGTAAAATAATTTAAGTGATTATTCGTCACTGGATAAATAATTTTATTATTATTTGTTCGAGTTGGTATATTATATTATTGTTGTTTTTGAATTTCGAATGACGAATACATTACAGTATCTGAACCTATCAATAGGTAGAATTGATAGGTTCAGATACTGTAAAGTGTAATGTATACTTTTTCTGAGGAATCAACCCAGTTATGACACTCGTCTAACTATGCACAAACGTTTGTAAAACGGATGATGTCTTAAACTTATTACCCGACTGTTTTATGCTACTTATTAGCTAAAATCGGCGGGATTTCTGAGGAGCCATCGGGATTATAGCAAATATCTGCGACTCCTTTCACGGTTCCCTTGCTATAACCATTTTCAACAAATAAAACTACTGATATTTTTCAATTAAACTTTCTAAGATTTTTAAAAGTTGTATACCTATTATGTACTTAGTAATTTTGTATTTTAATAATGTTATATTTTTCTAATCGTTTTTAATATAATTTAAAGCTTTTTAAATTTTCGTGTGAAGATAGCCAATATATTCACGAGAAAATTTAAATTTCCTAGGTAAATCTTATTTTAATACGAGAGCTCTATAACAATATTTTAAACAACATAATTACACATTTAGTACTTTATTCACATCGTAACTTACAAACAATAAGCCATAACTTGACATCCCGCTATATCATAATTTTCCTTAGGGTCACGACACAACAGCGGCCGGGTCCAGCTTCACGCTGTGTCTGCTGGGCATCCACCAGCATATTCAAGACCGGGTGTACAATGAGCTGTATGAAATCTTCGGGGACTCCGACCGCCCCGTCACCTTCGAGGACACTCTGCAGATGAAGTACCTGGAGCGAGTGCTGTTCGAGGCTCTCCGCATGTACCCACCCGTACCCATCATCGCCAGGAAACTGAATAGAGATGTCAAAATTCGTAAGTACTTTTATGATGACAGTGGTTCCTTTTATAATTTACCATAGCGCGATACGTTTTTAGGCTTCAGTCTCGTAATCAATGGGCAGCGGGGCGGGAGCGGCGGCATGGGCAGCGCCTTCTAATGTATAGATTTATATGGACAGGCCTCGAAAGTCGCTCGCCGCGCGGCGTACTAGGCGGCTTATCCATAAATTTATACATTGGAACGCGCCGCCGCCGCTCCCGCCCAGCTGCCCGCTGATTTCGAGACTGAAGCCTTACTGCTACGATAAATTGGGAAGGTAAATGTATAGAACCATATTATGCAGCCCCAATTTCACGGCAACGGAAGCCTCGGAAAGGCGAATACCTAAGAAAACCTGAAAAATTAAACCTATGACTAGGTGGCTTATGGACCATAGACCGGTCGAGCAGATATAAATTTCGCTAAAACTTGAAAGTTTTTTAACACGGTTTTGCCTGTGCAATCGAGATAGCAAAGCATTCGAATGCAAGTGATGGATGGAACCAGAAGTTGCCATTTTTATCTCGTGTTATGTGACTTAGTTCTGAATTTTTTTCATGTCGATGCCCGACTGGCTTTAGATGCTAAAAGTAATGTTGTCTAACACATGTAACACACTCTAAAGTATTTATCACGACTTAGTTTTGTTACTCCCTGTATAGTAGAGAACATTATAATTTTCAGCAGCTAAAAATGACCAATCCGATGGGACGTTCTGGCATGACAACAGGCAGGTACTTAAAATGTGCACAAAATACTTAGTTGTATATTTGCCTTAGGGCCCATACAAAAACACAATTTTTGCCTATTTTTGCTCAATAACAAGGCCAATTTTTTACCCGACATCAATTTTTTATTTTAGCAGCATTATATATTAAAGACTTTTCTTGCAGCAACCAAGGGATACGTGCTGCCGGCCGGCGCGACGGTCGTCATAGGGACCCTGGTCATCCACAGGAACCCCAAGTACTACAAGAACCCCCACGTGTTCGACCCAGACAACTTCCTCCCTGAGAACACGTCTAATAGACACTACTACAGTTACATCCCCTTCAGCGCCGGTCCCCGAAGCTGCGTCGGTAAGATCTCTCTCGTATTGTCGCAATATTATAATTAATTATTTAAAAAGTATTTTTGAATAATGTTAACTAGTTTTACACATTATTGCTATGGAAATTAACGCCTCCGTGGTCCAGGTATAGGTTAGAGCGTAGTTCTTGACTCGGAGGTCGTGTGTTCGATTCCCGCGTTGAAAACGTATTGTTTCCAAATTTGGTAACGACAATGCAGGCTGATCCTGATTGTCTGACAAGTAAGAATGATCCATGCGTCGGATAGGCATGTAAAAAGCGGTCCTGCACCTGATCCCTCGCTAGTCATGTCGGTCGTCCGTCCCATGCACTTGCTTATGAGAGTAGAGGAGAGAGAGAGAGAAAGTGCTTTTATGTACTGCGCACACACTTGGTCACAATATTTTTTTCCTGCGTAACTGGCCTGGGTTCAATGAAACCGGCCGCCGTCACCGAAACCGGTGTGGGTGTATTATTATGGAAATTGCGAACTGAGTGCGTAGTGCGAGTTTTATTCGATCATACTCATCGAGTACGTTAACGCGAATTTGTATGGGATCAAAGCGGTATCCACGTAAGCCAGTAGGTGGCGCTGCTTTGATCACATACAAATTCGCGTTAACGTGTTCGATGCATAATATGATCGAATAAAACTCGCACTACACCCTCTGGTCTGCGTTCGTATGATCAGAGATTGGTTCAGAGGCAGATGTGGGTTATGTCAAGTCAATATTAGTAGTTATGTGGCGGTCAAGCCCGACCGCCACGTAACCTGACCGAGTAACGTAGGTCTGACACACTACCAATTAATTTCTCTTATTTTGCTATCAGCGAAATTGATTTATAAGCAGATGGTGGACCTACGTAGTTTGGTCGGGTTACGTCAAACCCAGTCGACAGGTCACCATTAACATGATCCAACCAAATGACGGCGGTCTGTCAATTGCCTAGTGCTCCTAAATAATTACTGTCTGAACAAACTTATTGAGAGCCACAGACATAGATCAAGATAGATACCGCATGTCGCTCCATTTGTATGAAAACGAGCGTGCCACTTTTAATAGCTACTGTGACATACTGATGATAAGAAAAGTGTCCATTATCTAAACCAACGTTTCTATTTGAATTTCTACAGCTCAATACGGCACTTTTAGGCATTTAGGCATTTTTAAAATTCCGATTGACTTCCGATTCCGGTAGCAGACTAAAGAACAGACTTTCGAAAGACAAGCATTGCTCGTCGTTTGGGAGCACGATATGACACGCGAAGTACATACACATGTCATGTTTATCATGATCTATGTCTGTGTTGAGACTTGAGAGCATTGCTTTGTACTTTCTAGGTGTTGGCGTAGCTTGCGTAGCAAGTACGTAGCAGCTTCGTAGCATATTAACAGCTGCAATGTACAAGCCACAATGGCCATTGACCACTCTCAGAGACATTTAATAATTAATTAATTTAATATGTAAAGGGTACAGAAAATATAGGTATTATGGAGTCTGTATCTAAATGTCCATTAAATTTAAATTAAGTAATCATTTTATTTATTTATTAAATTTTTGAGTGCGGCCGTTAGTGACGTGCGGTGTGTAGTGTTTAATTTTATTATTATTTTTATTATTTTACTTTGTAATTAAAAAAAGTATCTAATAATAAACGGCCCATTTTTTTCTGTTAAAAGAGCCTCTATAATTTGTAATGACATTTTTTTCAGGTCGCAAATATGCCCTTCTGAAACTCAAGGTTCTACTAGCTACTGTGCTCCGGAACTACAAGATAGTGTCAAATGTTACCGAAAAGGAATACGTACTTCAAGCTGACATAATACTGAAGAGGACAGATGGTTTCAGGCTGCAGTTGGAGCCAAGAAAGAGAGCGCCGATTCCCGTCGCTTAAAGCGACTCTTAGAGCTACCGCACACCAGAGACACGACAGTTTTAAGACAGACTATGGCATGGCATAATAAAAATTACTAGACGCGCACATTTGAAACAAAACGTCTCATAGACAAAGTTGTCCAATGCGTACAACTGCCCGGCGACAAGTCTAACGACTGTCGGCTTCCCTTTGAAGTGTATGCGAGCGCGCACATCAACGACAAAACTGTCTAGCGGTGTTCCTAGTCTGATCCGTGCGTTCTCTACTGAGTACTGATGAATATACGTTGCGTCGTCGTAGACAAAAGAGTTTCGTCTTGGTATGCGCCGCGTGGTAGACACAACTGTTTCTCTTTAGTCGTAAAGCTGACTCGTCTACGTGAAACAAGATTGTCTAAAAACTGTCGTGTCTCCAATGTACGGTCTACCTTAGAGTCGAAGAAAATACGCCAAAAGATGGTTTATTTCACGTTCAACTCTAGACTTTTAACCCTCGTGAAACGTCGTAAGTTTTTATGAGGGCTTCTCATATTATATTAGGGTAAATTCAGACCGCAACGTGACGCGTAGATGCATTTCTAAAGTATTGAATTGCCAGATTGGCATGACGTCTCACGCAATTGAAGTCTGTCAAATCCATACAAATTTAGAATTATTAATGCATCGACGCGTCGCGTTGCGGTCTGAATTGACCTTTAAATGTCACGTGGTAAGGGTTAAAAACATTTTCAACTATCCCTTTCTAGTCTCTACGTACGTCGCCGTCGTGAAGTTGCTACACAGGCGAGAGGTTGAAACAGATTTACATCCCACATTTTTTTCATGACCACCAAAGATTGAAAATCTAAGTGTTGAATTCGGAATTAAAATATAAAAACCTCGGTCAACTTGGTTATTGTTTGAAAGTGTATTCTATAAACATAATATTTCGTTGTAATAAAATATAATAACGAAAACACTTTTTACTTTTATTTTAATAACAGGTCTAAGGTTAAGTAAACTATATAATATTATAGTTATTTTGTGAACAAAGCAATTGCATATAAATTTTCATAAATTTTTGATATTCTTAACCGAGTTTTAATCAAAAGTTGATAACTACGAGATTTTACTAAGTATTTTAGTACCACTCAGAACCAAAATTTTAATAAGATCTTATTATTGTTAACAATGGCTCCTTGAGTAACATCACATAATCATTTTATTATGTCTCATTAAATAATAAAACACAAATCGTCATTATAGAAATTATCATTACTTATAATTATTATTGTTATGTGTTAATTTTTCATACCTTACAAAGTTTATTACACATAATTACAACTAGGTACTTCGCTTCTAAGAATTTTAATTATTATTTGAGTGACAATTTTTATTCTACAAACTAAATAATACCTTACATTTAAATTTATTTTCCTAATATTACAAGAATGATCGTGTCTTAATCACAATTTATAAGGTAGCTAAAAACTAGCTTCTACAATAAACATAGTACAACCATGAACCAACTTTTGGAGATCGTTCTTTTAATTACCTATGGTGATATTAGAAAAACAAACATTGCTGACGACCAATACAGTATGGTAAATTAAATACATATAATTTAATTTTATGTTTATCTATAACAATTAATTATTACTAAATTTAGTTATAAGTAGCAGAATGAGTCTTAATCACTGTTCAAAGTATGAAATTTATATAACACAAGACTTCAAAACATGGCTTCAAAATATAAAAAAGTAATAATAAACGCCGTTTGCTCCTGTGACCTGTGTGGCATTAAATTGCATAATATTGCGATGCGATATTCGAATGACAATCGGGCCCTAGGTTTGAGAGCCCCCGCAGACTGCAGACCATTGAATCGGCCGATAGTTTAGTTTGGCTCTTGATCAGTATGAAGCTGTATGGAAGTGCGCATATATTACTATACCGAGTCGGCCGATAATTAAGTCTGATGGGCTATACGATTGCCTTCCAACCATCGGCAAACTGTGGGACACGACGCCGATTGTTTGGTCGGCCGACTCGGCAGAAATCCGAATCGTGTAAAGCTTCATACTGACATAGACATACTGATTAAGAGCCAAACGAAACTATCGGCCGATAGAAAGTCTGCAGTCTGCGGGGGTTCAAAAGTGATACACCTTTGTACTACATTCAAGTGAACAATAAAACAATAGAACGTCGTAACAACTGCGTAAATCTGGTTGCACTATATCTTTGGTAGCATCAGGTTTTAGTGACCTGTTTCGACGGTGTCCTCCCTCTGTGTACGATGTACTCCGCAACCCACAAGCACACACAGACCAGGCAGCACAAACTCATGGTGATGAAGCAGTACACGTAGCTGCCCGTCGAGTCGTAAATGAGTCCTGAAAAGATGAAAATTCGATGTAAAATATTTGGCTTTTGTACGTCATTTGCGTGGACCCTGCAATAATTTGGAACCTGATAGGATTTTTACCAATATTGTCGAGTACTTTATTTGAGTGTTCGTTAGTTCATGGTGGAAATTTATGTTCAATGTTCATGTTAATAATCCAACACTTTATAATATAATTACACATTTCTTTATAATAATTACACGACTGGTTTCGAGTAACTCGTCATCAGAAAAATTTATATTTATTTTAAGATAAATGTAAATCGATTGTACACTACGAAATCATTCGTCCAGTTCTTGATACGATAGGCGAATAGCAAAAAATATGATATAAAATGCTTCATAAACAAAAATGTTCAAGTTAAAATATAATTTGAAGGAGTAATTTACCTATTAGAGGATCCGCTATGAGCATGAGGGACCCTGAGAAGAGGATGTGCAGCGCCAGCGCTGCCGGGAACCGCTCCGGGGCCGCAGCCACCAGCACCAGGGGAAACATCACCTGTAGAGTGTAGGACATAATATCACGATCAATCACATTGCTACGTCGCAACTCGCAAGGCGTCGCGAAGCATTTTTAACTCTCCGTGCACCACGTGGATAAAAGTTATACCCCGGGCACCACGTGGGGTTTCTCAAACCCCAATACTTATCTGGGCAAGGAATACGTTATTTACATTAATTATCTGTTCACTTTATTTAAAATAACTAGTTTTTGTATATTTTCTTATAATTTAAAACGACACCATGTTAAATAACTCCCATTTCTATCTTTACAGCCAAAAATTTTAAATTTAGTAATCTTTTACGGCTACATTAATTACAATACAGACCTGGACAGAACACCGCACCAGCCCCGACACAGCGGTGATTAGAGTGATGAAGATTATATTGTCACACATCACCAGAGCTGGAATTGATTGTCACAATTTAAAAACTGTACCTAACCAGTTATAAGTTATAACACACTATGAACTAGTCAGTTAAAATATTTATTATATTCTCAGAATATTATTCTTATAAAATGATCAGGGTTAGTAGAATGTTTGATGAAATATCTCGCTTAATTCATGTGACCTATACTTTAACTAATGTAACAGCATTTAAAAAAAAATTAATAATTTTCATTTCAGTTTTAACCTTCTCAGTTCTATTTCTTATTTCCTAATCTAATTTTATCGATAGCAATAAATCCAAATTGTAATTGCGATCATTGACTATCGCTGCCTTGCTTATTTTAGCTGTAAGCGAAAATTAATAAAATTAAATTACTATAAATATATAGTAATTTAATTTTATTAATAATGTAGTCATAATAATATAAGGTGGCACCAGCGGTCATTGACCTTTCTAGTCTAGGAGCTATTTGAAAAATGCTCTCATTGTATTCTGTTCACTTAAAAAAAGAACATTTATAAAGACACAGACTATTAAAGATTCATCGGAAAACCTCTTGGTAACTCTTAGTATGATAATAACCTCCAACTGTTTATGAGTAATATATAGTAATATACTTCATACATATAGTAATATACATAATACGATATCGCCCTTAGCGAGCCCCTAGGGCCTAGGGCCTAGACCTACAATAATATTGATCAGGATGTGCCATGTAGCATACTTTCGCATTCATAATAACATTACTATTATTAGTAAGGATGGAAACAGGGCCCCCGCCTAGTATGTGCAATCACTGCACATACTGCAATGTGTGCAATGCACACGGGCGCCATCCTCTAGGGGCGCCAAATTGCCATCTTTAGGGGCGCTAAAAGCAAAGACCCAAAAAATTTGCCTAAAGGGGTGCAATAAATTTGTGTGCAAAAAAAAATCCTTTTTTGCATACAGGCGCCAGTAGCCCTTACGGGGGCCCTGGATGGAAAATGTCGGAAGAATAGGCGCTACGCTGCAGTAACAAGCGTACATATTATCTTTGTTTGGACGTAGTGTAGGAATTAATAACTTACCTATTCGTAGTACTGTGGTGAGACATGTTCCAACGAAGAAGATCTTCTTGCTGTCGACGTAGTAGAAGTAGGTGAAAACGGCGAGGGAGAACCGCGCCACCAGGTCCGCTACAGCGCCAACCATCACACATGTAGCTACTTGCATCTGCAAAATATATAAGTTTATAAAGTATAATCCGACTTAGTGATAATTTTAACAAATAATCGGCCAAATGCTAGTCGGACTCGCGTGCGAAGGGTTCCATACCTATTTTTGCTCTATAAGAGCAAAAATAGGCCAAAAGTTGTGTTTTTGTATAGGAGCCCTTAATTTTTTTCTATTTTAATATAGGACTTTGTGGAAAATTCAGTGTGCCTCCCTGTTTCCATTATTGATATAGAGCAAAAAGGGCGAAAAAATCAAGTTTGTTGTATGGGTCGAGCCATATCCAAATATTTATTTTATTTCGTTTTTAGATGGTTTTTAGTATTTGTTTATAGCGGCAACAGAAATACACAATCTGTGAAAATTTCAAAAGCTTAGCTATAGCGGTTCTTGAGATACAGCCTGAAGACAGACAGACGGATAGACGGATAGACATCGAAGTCTCAGTAACAGGGTCCCATTTTTACCCTTTGGGTAAGAAACCCTAAAAACGGCTTCCAACAGTATTTCTTTATCATACCGGTAAAATATTCTCTTTTCAAAAAAAAAACATAGTTCGGTCGAGCCCACAGATCATGTCGAGCCGGCTCCTACCTTGGTTCACCGATGCGAGTTTTAGACAAGCTATGTACACTTTAGGTAAACAATTTCATATCATGAGAGAGAAACCTTTATTGTTTTCTTTTTAATCAATTTTTTAAACCTTTTTCCGGCTCTGCAAATCGTTTTGCGTGAAACCTGCGGTTTTGAATTCCTACAATAATAATTTATAATATAACTATAATTTACATATATTATATTTTCATCAAAAATATACATGCACGGTATGAGAGGCTATAAGGACTGAAAATTTTCAAAGTACGAAAACATTGTAAGAAGTGTAGCGGAAGAAAAGATAAATACAGTAAACAGAAGAAGAAAATAAATGAATACCTACCTTGGTATAATCATAGGAGAAGAGAAGCATCGGCTCCATGGCGAGGTAGGTGACGTCCGACACGAACGCGAACCCCAGACCCACGAGCGTGCTCACAAACCGCGGGTCCTTCAGCAGATCCAACTCCACGTTCTCGTATACTAGTTTACTGGAAAACAACAACTATCAACAAAAACTAGATCAATATCGGTCTACCCGTTTAGATGTTACGATGCCACATACAGACAGTTTCTGATAAACTTATAACATCCCTTGTTTTGATTGGGGATGTGAAAAATGAATTAAGTAACATACATGCAAAACAAATTCAGGCGTAGTAGTGCAGCAGTAGCCGTATCAATTATAAAGAAGAGGCCAATATTTAGAAGGGGTAAATAAACTTTGAGCACAAAATAGATAATTATAGTACAAATACTTTGAGGTTTTTGGTTTTTGAGAGCTCATAGAAGTTAAGTCCTATTGTCTTTCAAAGCTGAGATCGTAAGCACTAACTAAGATCATAATATTTTTAGTATACCAGTTCCCAAAGTGGTTTAAGTTTCAATGTTGTCACAATAAGTTGTTGGTGTATCTTTGGAATAAATAAATAATTGGCCTATTTACCCTAGGTGTCCACACGAGACTCGACAAGGGCCTAAGTGGGGCCTAATAAAAAATGGGAGTCCACAATCGTAAGCCCCCGTTCACGAAAATTTATTTGGTGTGCAGTAAAGAACTAAAATGTTGGGTTGATTTCTCTTATTAGAAACCATAGGCAAATAGTTTGTTAGGAAGCAAAGCAACTGTTTTTTTTAATAATAGCAAGTTTTATAGATTAATAGTATTGTAGATTAGGGGCCGTACTCCAGGGGTTCCACCGGATCCACCTAAATTTTAGTGGTCTACGAAATAAAAGAGTTTGGGAACCTCTGTATTATACAGTAACTAAACTGTAGTTGGTAATGGCATATTGTATGAATAATCATAGGGGTGTGCCAAAATGTTTTCGTTTTCGCTTCGTTATAAAATCGCTGATGAAAATGTATGGAATTGACATAAGCGTTCGTTAATATGACGTTGACGTTCGACTCCATACATTTTGATCGGCGATTCTATATCGAAGCGAAAACGAAAACATTTTGGCACACCCCCCAGGTTAGAATAGTTCCTTCTGTGAAAAAAAATTACGTCATGGTACTCCAAAAACTTAGAACTTACATAATATTCTTCTTATAAGACTCGATACGCGTGGGGTTTTGCGAAGCAGGTTTGATCTCCACTTTATTTTCTTCTGGCAAAATATTGACGACGGAATCTTCTGTCTTGTCATTGTAGAATATGCTTTTGATACTCAACCGGTCCTTGCGGCCCGCCTTGAACATTTCTGAACGTTGAATAAAAGTATGAGATGTTTAAATTCGGACCGAAGCAAAGTAATATTAAATATAATATTGGTCACAAATAATGTAGGTATATAATAAAAATAATCGGCCAAGTGCGATTTGTACTCGCGCACGAAGGGTTCCGTACCGTTATAAATCGAAAGTTGGAAAAATGTGTTTTTTGTATGGGAGCTTCCCTTAAATATTTATTTAATTTTAATTTTATTATTACTTAATTATTAAAAAACCAATATAATTAAGGATTTCCTGAGTATTTCAAGTGCCTACCTTTAGCCATTATTGATTACGAGCAAAAAAGCCAAATAAATCACGTTTGTTGTATAAGAGCCGGGAGCCCCCCTTAAATATTTATTTTATTTTGTTTTTAGTATTTGTTGTTATAGCGACAACAGAAATACACAATCTGTGAAAACTTCAGAAGTCTAGCTATAGCGGTTCTTGATATACAGCCTGGAGACAGACGGACAGACATCGAAGTCTCAGTCTAAGTAATTCCCGTTTTTACCCTTTGGGTACGAACCCTAACAATATAAATTTTAATAAATTGTAGACAGCAAGCTACTATAGAGCTCCAAGTTGGTAGTACCTATATTTATCAAATACCTACTTGGGTGTGTTTTAACAATCAAGTGGACCTAAAATCTCAAAACGAAAATTCACGAACCTGCGTCATCATTGTATTGCGGGTTCAAGTCTATGAGATGCCATTCCACGGGGTGCATCACCAGCATCGCGAAAAAGAGATGCAGGTCGATGGCCATGATCAGAGCCAGGGTCCACCTGAAGCCGTACTCCGAGAGGAGGAAGGTGACTAGCAGGGGGAAGGTGATCGACGCCATACTGCTCATGGTCTGGTTTGCGCTCATCATAGCCGTACGCTTCTTGGTAAAGTAACAGTTGAAGGCTGTGTAGCTCACGGGTATCATTACACCGAAGCCGGCACCTGAAGATGTTTTTAGCTAGATCATAAAGTTAATATACCTAGCGGAATAGAGCAACAATCTCGAGCTGTCAAACGAAACCGAAATTGGTTTTCATCTGTGTGAAAAATGTGTACGTACTACGTATACACTTACACAAGCATGGTTGAACATGAATTCTATGAGATTATATTGTCAACGTGCGGCACGTGCCGACTGGACGTCCAAAAAAGAGTGCATGTATCACACGTCTCTTTTTACCACGCAGTGTTACTGATAGTGTCATCTCTCTTGCTCAGGCCTTTGTTTCTCTATTCCGCTAGGTATAATAACTTTATGAGTTAGATATAAACTAGCTGAGCCGGCAAACGTTGTTTTGCCATATAAGTTATTTCTAGTATCAATTTTAAAAGTAGATAAAAACCTATTCTCAGGCCTAACGAATGTACATACAAAATGTCATTAAAATCGGTAGAGCCGTTTTGGAGTAGTTTGCGCACAAACGCTGTGACACGACAATTGACAACATTTCAAAATTTTAACATGGCTTTTTTATTATTTTATATGAAAGTAGACTTAAAATAAGGCGATACGTGTTTTTTGCTTTTTCAAAATTATGTTTTTATGATACCTAAAAAATAGATTTTAATCCTTCGTATTCTAAAGAGACGTAAGCGCCAAGTGACGTCATACTTACGCCTGAACGGTTATTAATCCATTATAGTTTACAAAAGAAAAAATATGACAGTTGTCAATGTAAGTTTGTTACGTTTATTAGGACGTCTCCATACATCTTGGGGCTCCTATTTTAACGACTCCAACTCCTCCCTACTAATGGACATTTTAGATGACAATAATCTGGTGGTGCTTAATGATGGATCTCCCACCCGTAGGGTTTCGCCTCTGCAGAATCCTAGGGCAGTGGTGGATCTCTCGTTGTGCTCGCCTACTATTGCTTCTTTGTGTTCATGGTCTGTCCTCCCCAGTACCTATGGTAGCGATCATTTCCCCATCCTTGTAACAATTACTTACTCGACAAGACAGACAATTACACTAAACCCTCCCCGCCAAAAATTTAAGCTTGACAAAGCAAATTGGTCTGAATTCGCAACTTCCACTGATTCCGAAACTAGTCGACTCTCTTTAGACACAAATAGTCCCCACATTCAACTTGAAAATTTAAAGAATATCCTTCTTAGAGCTGCAGAGAGGTCGATCCCTCAGAAACAAACTGGAGACCGTAGATCATCTCCTCCGTGGTGGGACAGCGATTGTACTTCAGCTTGTAAGCGTCGTAAGGATGCTGAAAAACTTTATGCAAGGTCCATGACCATGACAAATTTTCTAAATTATAAAAAAATTTCGGCTGAGGTTTCTAAATTATTTTCAGATAAAAAGAAAGAAGGCTGGAGACAGTTTTGTTTAAGTCTCTCTCCGACATCTAAACCCTCAATCGTTTGGAATAACATCAGGAAATTTCGCGGATCCCTTTCGGCAAGCAATTACCGTCAGTCCAATGATCCTTCTGAATGGATTGATGCTTTTTCGCGAAGGTTGGCTCCTCTGACGGCTCCATCACTTGGCGAACTTTGCGTTAGTACTTCTCAAGGATCATCTACCAACTGGTTAGACTCCCCTTTCTCTCTGGAGGAATACCGTCTGGTATTGAGTTCATTGAAGGACACCGCTCCTGGGGCTGATGGAATACCATATTCCTTTTTTGTCAATAGCGGTTCAGTCACCCAACAGCTTTGTCTGAACATCCTGAATGGAATCTATCAGTCGGAAGTTCCCCCGGATGAGTGGCGCTCCCAAATTATTTTGCCGTTTCTTAAGCCGGGAAAACCAGTTGATGACCCGTCTAGTTATAGACCCATAGCTCTTTCGGTCACCCTAGGAAAAATTTTGGAACATCTGATCAAAAATCGACTGGAATGGTTTTTGGAAAGCCGAGGTCTGTTATCTAAAACACAGTTTGGTTTTCGAAAAGGTTATTGCACAACAGACGGCGTAGGAATCTTAGTAACCGACATACGCATAGCCTTTTCGAAAATGGAACATGTGACGGCGGTGTTCCTGGATGTATCATCTGCATACGATAACGTTAATCTTCCAATACTCAGGCAAAAAATGCTACAGCTGAGTATTTCAGAGAGGATGACAAATTATATCTGCAATTCCCTTTCCCCCCGTACTATCACCATCACTACTCAAAATTCCTCCCTCCCTCCCAACACTGTGTATGTAGGTATTCCCCAGGGTAACGTCCTCAGTCCTACCCTCTGGGGTATTTATACTTCAGATTTAGATCTGTCAGTCATAAGTTTTTGCGAGATACTCCAGTATGCAGATGATATAACCATTTACATTGCCTCAAAAGATATTGCAGAATGCTCGGCCCGCCTCAACACGGCCATCCAATACCTTAATGAATGGATGGATAGACATGGTCTATCCATTTCTGTTTCCAAAAGTTCGGTGGTAGTGTTTAGTAGGTCTAAAACAATTCCAGATGTCAACATTCACTCTAATCATCAGGCTTTCCCGGTAAGGGAGGCGACGAAATTTTTGGGTGTGTATTTAGATTCTAGACTCACTGGCGTACACCATATTAACCATGTGGTTAAAAAATGTGAGAAAAACATTAATATTCTCCGCTCACTCTCTGGAGTCTGGTGGGGTTCACATCCTTACACGCAGAAGCTGATGTACAATGCTCTTGTCCGAAGCCATCTAGATTACGGCTCATTCCTGCTCGAACCGTGTAATAAACTTCCTCTTAAGGTTCTGGATAAGATTCAATCCAAATCCTTAAGAATAGTTATCGGGGCCATGAAGTCCACACCAATTAATGCTCTTCAGGTTGAATGTGGGGATCCCCCACTTAACATCAGAAGGCAATACCTTTCGGACAGATTTTTATTTAAATTATTTCAAAATTCATCCCATCCACTCCTTGATAAACTCCACACCCTTTCGCAGTTAGTCAGCTCCTCAAGCTACTGGCGGCATAAGGACCTTCCTTGCCTTTTGATTAGCTACCATACTATTACCCGTCTCCCTTGCCCTATTTTCCAGTGCAGGCTCAATCCCCTTTACTTCACCCCCTATAATGCACTTACCTTCCATCCAAAAGTGCTTCTAAATTTTTCTATACATAAGGGCTCTCCCATGGCCAACACTCAATTTAACCAGATCATTCACCAGCACTTTGAGGATTGGCTGCTTATTTTCACGGACGCTTCGAAGCTTTTGGAGGGTGACTGTGTTGGTGTGGCTGTTTGGATACCGAAAGTTAATGTGGTTTTAAATTTCAAATTACCTCCAAACTCCTCAGTATTTACAGGGGAAACCCTGGCAATTTTGGAGGCACTCTCGTTTGTTGAATCCCACCACCTCAACAAATCCATTATACTTTCGGATTCCAAAAGTGCCTTGGAAGCCATAATCGCCAATCAGTTTCGCTCCAGATGCAAATTCCCACTGGTCTTGAAAATAAGACAGCTTCTCTTCAGGTGTCACACACAAGACTTACAAGTAGTTCTAGCTTGGATACCGGGGCATAGCGGAATTACTGGCAATGAGGCTGTGGATTCTTATGCTAAAGACGCTATAAGTACAGGAGTGTCAAGTCAATTTACAGTCTATTGCCAGGATTTGGTCCCGCTAGCCAAAACCCACATGTACAATAGCTGGCACGGTGTCTGGGTCAGAACTAGTGAAAATAAAGGAAAACACTATTTTAATATTCAAAATTTTATTCCAGTAAGGCCATGGTTTTTTAAATTTAAAAAGGCAAGCAAAACAGTGTGTTCAACAATCTGTCGAATGAGGCTAGGACACTGCTGCACACCTGTTTTTTTAGCAAAGATTAGGGTCCGAGATAGCTCCTTATGTGAATGCGGCCTAGACGAGGGCACTCTAGACCATATTTTTTTCTCTTGCCCAATATATCAACCTTCCCTATACGATTTCCTCCCCCCTACTATTACTCGCCCTATCAATTTTATGTCCGTTCTGTCCTCTGTAAATACTCCCTTTATTGAAACTTTATGTTCATATATTTATACTAACAGAATCAAATTGTAAGGTGTATAGGACTAACCCTAAATGTTTGTGTTTGTTTTAGATTTTTCAACAGACACCGTACGCGTCTCATCATACCGTAACCTTGTTTCTTCATAAAGCCATCCCATAAAGTAAAGTCTTTGCCAAAACACTCTGATACTGGCAACTCACAAAGGAGCCATTAATAAAAAAGAAGAAGTAGGACGTCTGTCAATGTTATCGTCAGACGTCAACCTTTACGCGCCTCTCTTTCGTATTGTTTTGCCATTGTAATCCAATTAAATTTTACTAACACAACTCACTAGTATGTTATAGAACTAGTGGTAACAATAATTTGGTTATTTCCAAGTTATTTTTAAAGAAATGTGAAATGTGAATTGTCATTGTTGACAGTGACTGTTTTTTTTATGCTTCATGAATTTTTTTAAAACTATTTTACACCAGGCAAAGAAAATGTCTGATTTATGCCGTATGTATGACGTCACAGCGTATTTTTCAGATTTTCTTTATTTTCTCAGTAAATACGCAATATAAAAAATTTTTGAATATTTTTTTGATATCAGGAGAAAAAACTAAAGAAACGGTATTTTTTATTTTAAGGCTTAAAAATTTTGAAATGTTGTCAATTTTATAATATGAAACATGAAATCGCTCCAACCGTTTAAGCGTGAAGAAGTAACAAACATACAAACTCACAAACTTTCGCCTTTATAATATTAGTAGGATTTATTTTTGGCTTTTGGCCAAGGCTTATTTGATTAAAGTTAATGTCTCAAACAAACTGGTGGAAATAACTTTATTTGTCTTACTACGTTTACGTTACTAATTGTGATAAGGCGTGCAATGTGCGTGCTCGCAGATATCTTAATTATTATTATGCTAAATATAAACAAAGGATTTACCCGATAAGATTTAAAGTAGAATGAAATGAAAGTCATACTAGTACGCTTTGATGTAAAAGGGAATTTCAATGAATTTAGAAGATATACGACCTGCAAACCTTCAAGAAGAGAGCGTATTCCCTGTTATCAGGCCGACAATATAAACGACACTCATCAGTGTATATTATATCATTTTAAAAAATGTTGTCTTAACTTACTTATATTACTTATCTCATCTAATGTTGCGAGTGTCCATGGGCGACGGTAGTTGCTTTCCACCAGGTGAACCGTTTGATCGTTTGCCCCCTTATTTAAAAAAAAATTAACCTTTCACCTCGGATAACACCAAACGTGAAGGCGAGCTGGTAAGTTTTCTGGACGAAGATGGTGAGCACATCCCCCAGCACGAACAGCCCGGCTCCCACCAACCCCACTTGACGGAAGCTGTACTTCTTCAGGGCAATTCCGCTGAGAAAACCTGGAAAATACCGTTTAGTAGTATTTAGCAAATTGATATCAACGGAATACGAACGAATGTTCTAAATGAAATGCCTAGATGTTACATGGTAGTTGACTTATTAATTTATTGTTACGTGCTAGGGTTCGATGATTCGGAGAGAAAGACCTGGTGACTCTCTTGAAGACTTTATTTACACTACACTTAGGTCACACAGCTCACTAGGTCCAAACACTACGCACTAAGTCCAAACACTAAGCACTAAGTCCAAACACTAAGCACTATCACTGGTTCACTCACTAAGTCACTATTGATCACTTGTTTCTCTCTTCGAAGTCGTCTTGATGATCGCTCATTCGAAACTGAACTGTCGGGCCGTCTGGTCGGACTATTTATATGGGCCGAAGCGAATAAAATAATGTTCTGGTACTTTCGGGAACAACCCCGGTTCACGTAAACAAGTAAACAAGGTTTCGACTTTTCGTGAATGTGCGCGTACCTGCCTGCGCGTAGGTAAGTATAAATAAAAACATACAACTAGCGGCATCTGGTATTGAATAGTGGATTTACGCTGTCTGTGTATCCACGATAGTTTCGCCGGGTTGCCGCTAGATGACACTACGTGTCCGCATTCGTAACATTATTATAAGGTAGGTATCAACACGTCATCCATAAAAGTCGTATAAATAGTTTAGTGACATACATACCTATTACCTAGAGGATTCGACCGTACCCTACATATTCAGGCGGGTTATGACTTATGTTACATACCCCGTATCCGAATAAGGTAGGTCGGCCACTTGCCTGCGAATCAATTTCCTCGATGGTACGTTATACATATTATACAGGACTTACAGACACACTCAGAGACATTTATTATTATTTTCTGTTTAACTAATGAAGAGTTTTAAAGAAAATGTAAGTTGACTCACTTTTTTGCTGAAAGCGCTCGTAGAGTCGTAATTCACTATCAGCACAGTTCGGGAAAAAGTGCTTCTTTTGAAGCAAATTTCATCAATATACACCGATGAGCAAAGTTATCTATGCATATTTTTGCATGCTTAATCAGTGCTTTGGTAATATAATTCAACGTCTACTTATCACTAAGCACTCGTATGTTATTGTAAATATTTATGTCATTCTAAAGAATAAGCAGCTTTACTTTGTAAGAATTCTTTAACATATTTTTAATGCACAAATATTTAAAACAGATACCTAACTGACAAAGTAACGCGTTTGGATGAGGGCTTATCAAATGTCAATATAAACTTTTATGGTTCAAGTTTTTCAAATACTTTTTAATTGCTTTGGGATTAGAAAGATAAAATTTAAAATACTTGTCGGTGGCGCAGTCTGATGTCTTTGTCGAAGTAGGTATTTTTAACCGACTTCCAAAAACGAGGAGGTTATACGTTCGGCTGTATGTATTTTTTTTTATGTATGTTCAACGATTACTCAGCCGTTTGTGGTCCGATTTGCAAAATTATTTTTTTGTGTTGTATAGGGTTTGACTTGAATTTGGTACCGTGTTCATAAAAGTGGTGACCTGATGATGGGATCCATGAGTAATCGAGGGAACTCCTCAAAATTTATATTGAAACATATAGTGGTTTTGATTTTTTCTGAAGTATTTCAGGCATATACTACCAAAAAGTAAGATTTTGCACCAGGATGTACCCTGGTTCCGAAGGTACCCAACAGAACTTTTGAATCCTTGTAGATACAAGTTCGTGGATTTTAGCTTTATTTAAACTACTCCAAGCAAAAGCCAATGAATCTTACTTTATTTCTGCTGAACATAGGCTAAATTTTATTTTGGAAAAAGTAGGGTTTCGTAAGATATTTGGGTTTTTCGGATGCCAGGTGTAAAATCAACCAGAAAAGTTACTTATTTTGCGTACGCTGCCGAAACTATAAAAGATAGAACCATAAAACGTTCCAAGAAATTGTAGATCTTATAAATATCTACAAAAAAATCCGCGACACACTATAGTTATCTATGTCGAGTGAGGCACAATAACCATTTTTTTATTTAAAAATCTTGATTTTTTTTGACTACATTCAAACTCGTTTATTTTACTAATTCTTTTAATACTTATCAAAATAAATTATTTTATCACTAAGTACAGTTTATGTAGGTAATATTTGGTCTTTCAATGATTAAAATTGGACGTTTGGTTTTGAAATTATGGCGAAATGAAAATATTACGATAGTGGGCGTCACCAAGGCGCGGGTGCGCGTGCCGGAGGAAGACATACTTTATACTTATGACAAAACAATGTTTGCCGGGACAGCTAGAACTGTAACTAAAAAGGGTAAAATTATTATTTTTTATCAAAAAATTAAAACTGACTTCCAATGTAAAAACAAAAGTATATTCTTAAAAATAATCTAAAAAGAATCAAATAATTCCTATTCCTTATTTATTATAGTGCAGTCTTCAGACTTAGCCTAAACCTCAACTATTTCTGTACTCAATCTTCATGCTTTTGAAGTCGGTACCAGCTTACTTTAGCGTAAGTTCTATATCAAGGATCTCAGAACTTTTTCGGGCTGGTAGCGACTTCAAAAGTACGAAGATTGAATACAGAAATAGTTGAGGTTTAGGCTAAGTCTGAAGCTACACTATAATAAGGAATAGGAATTATTTGATTATTTTTAAGATTATTTTTAAGAATATTAAGTACTTACTTTTGTTTTTACCTTGGAAGTCGGTTTTAATTTTTTGTTAAAAAATAATAATTCTTTATCTTGGATCTTAATCTTTTGAGTTAATGTAATTATTCATTTCAAACTAGATGATGCCCGTAACTTTGTTAAGGGTATTGGTTGTAGTATTAAACAATTTTCATCAAAATCGATAAAGCGGATTAGTGAAGAGGTTGCCGACATACTGACGTGGATAACTTTACTATTAAAAAACCGACTTATTTTTTTCTTATCCCTGTACACGACTGACGAATCTTATTAAAAGACTCAAGCTCAGATGCTGTAGTGTAAACCGTACTTAAATCTATTTTAATAAAATGAAAAAAGTACTTAAATCGGTTAAGTTTTGGAGAAGAAATCAGCGGACAAGGAATCGATGATTTTCTGTTCTTTTATTTATTAGAACTTTTGTCGTGTTGTCTATATCGCGCTCTGCGGTGGGAGACTTGAGATTGGTGAGACAGCAATACATTTTAAAATACCTAACTATTTTCAAATTCTCTAGCCCTTAGTGTATCCTCTTAATGCTCTATCTAGACTCTAGAGCGTGCCGAAAAACCCTACAATCATACAGTATTAACCCACACCTAATATTATGGTTTCCGGCTGACCAAGCATTGAAATGAATGTTTCAACATTTCAATTAACTATGGTTTGTATTGTTGCCATTAATAATATCGAGCGAATCAATAGATGACCAGGGTTACTGACGATATTGTGTATCATCGGCATTTGTATTCAATTAACTGTCGGTTAAAATAGTTAAACTACAGTAATTAGGGTCAGTAACGCGCCGACCTAAATCTCACAGAGAATCTTACCACCCTTAATTATTCCCAATTAATCTAAATGACAATAATTCGATAAAAAGCAAACAGTTAATGGACATTATTTATGTTGATATTTATGTTGATTCTTACGACCGCAAAACTAGTGGTAATTCACACATTACGTCAAAACCCATGGAGCTAGTAGCCTGAAAGTATTCAGTCATCAAAAATCGTAACAGCAATACCCGCGTCATAACTCACACATAGCTATGTTAGTTTTTTTTTAAATGTAATGTAGAATATCCGGATCCGGAATGCCATACAATATAAGTACCATAATATTATCTGTTTTTTTTTTCATTTTATGATTTCCTAAAATGGATTTGTAAAAATAATACTAACGACGACGGCTATGTAATACAAGTTGCCGAAATATAGATTACTAGATGACCAAAACTTCTTTATCGCGCGGGAGCTGTACATTTTTCCAAAGTAAAAAGTGTCGTTTTCTGAGACTCAAAATATCTCCATACCAAATTTTGGCAAAATCGGTTCAGTGGTTTGGACGTGAAGTGGTAACAGTCAGACTGACACACTTTCACATTCATAATATTAGTATGGAAGTATAGATACCTATGAATTTTAGACAATTTTTTATACTTCAGTGAACCATTAATTAATTATACTTCAGTGAACCAGTAATTGAAAAATTGTATAATACATTCCGGAAAGGTCCACTGAAGTATGGCCTACCGCCCACAGAAAAGTATTTCAAAAAACGCGCGTAAATATGTGGGGGATTTACCAGAGATAGACAACGCTCCGTTGTAAATGCCAATAACGAGTGGCAGTCCACTGGCGCTGCCTTGCTCCAGGAAGAAGTCGTTGAACAGTATACCAAACGCATTCGACGATCCAAATCCCAGCATCTGAAACAAAAATCAGTTAAAAGTTAAAAGAAAAAAAAAATCAAAAGTATCTTTTACAAGGAAAACTACTCTTTCAGCGCTACTATCTACTTTTACAGTGAACTGTACCTATATAAGAAACACATACACAATATTATTTATCACTATGCTTTGTTACATAATATTTATATATTATGTAAGTATGTAGTTTTTATTTGTAAGTATCAAAAACTATATCAATACAGTATAATTATCTGACCAGCCTAGCCAAACAAAAATTTAGTAACCAGTAAAAAACATTTTATCTCTATTAGATTCAGTAAAAACTTTCTTATGTTATCTCAAAATCTTTTCTTTTGATATTGAATATTGAATTGAATATGCCAAACGAAAGTTGAATAAAGAAGATGACGAAAATTGAAGATGAAATTGCATAATGTGGACATAGCTATTGTCTTTTTAACATCAAATGGAACGCGGGGTTTGAGTACGGTAGTTGAAGCCTATCAAAACTTGGTAATTGGTATCGAAAAGCTTATAGAGGAACACAATAGTTTATTAATTATTATTAGAGGTTTTTGCGCAAGTTCTGAAATTGTGTTTATATCCATCCATAGTAAGACTATAATTTTTTTCTGATCTGAAGTAAGTAACAAAACAGCCAAGCCATAAATACTTACTGATATGTAGAATTTGTGGGAGTTAGGGTCGATAGAGTTAGGCCGCGTAGATTCAGAAGCTTGGCTCTAATTTGATCTGATGTATTTTTCACAAGGCAAACCTTTTGTGGTCGTCGAGGTAACATTTTACATGAAAATATGTTTTGTTGGGATTTCAGTCCTTTTTGTTAGTTGCTACTTGCTAGGCAGTCTTTTAGTGTTTTTTTATTTTTTAGGGTTCCGTACCCAAAGAGTAAAAACGGGACCCTATTACTAAGACTTCGATGTCTGTCCGTCTGTACGTCTGTCCGTCTGTCCGTCTGTCTGTGTGTCTCCAGGCTGTAACTCAAGAACCGCTATAGCTAGACTTCTGAAATTTTCACAGATTGTGTATATCTGTTGCCGCTATAACAACAAATACTAAAAACAAAAGAAATTAAATATTTAAGGGGGGCTCCCATACAACAAACGCTATATTTTTGCTATTTTTTGCTTGCAATCAATAATGGTAACAGCTAGGCACTTGAAATTTTTACCAAATCCTTAATTATATTTGTACTTTAATAATTAATAATAAAATTTAAATAAAATAAATATTTAAGGGGGCTCCCATACAAAAAACACAATTTTTTGTCTACTTTCGCTCTATACCGGTATGTAACCCTTTTTTTATTATTATTAGGAAGTTTTTAGTTAATGTCTGTCCCGTGGAAACTTTCAGGTCCTAATTTATAAAATTGGATAAAGTCTCATAGTTAAAATTCCATTACCTCCCTACTAAATATATTTTACGGCGTACTTATAACCAAATTTCGGCGTATTTTAGATATCCATAAAATCTAAAATATTATACCTACTCAATTGAAACTTTGTGTGTTTAAAAAATCTATTATTGACATCACATCCTGAGAATATAAACTATCTGGTACATCGGAAACCAGCTCTATAAGGGTAAACATTCACCTCCCCCATTTTAGGGGCTGGGGGGTGAAAATTACTGGTTTATGATTTTTTTTGTTGGTTGTATACTTCGATTACATACTATATTTCAGTTTTCTAGCACTTCAGGAAGTAGTCAAACATTTTGATGATCATCAGTGTGTCAGTGACGAAATCGGCGTAATTTAGATATCTATAAAATCTAAAATATAAGAGCTGTTCAATTGAGACTTTGTATGCTTAATAAGTCTATTGATGACATCATATCCTGAGAATATCAACTATCTGGTACATTGGAAACCAACTCTATGAGGGTTCAAAAAAACGGCGAAACACTTAGAGAAAATGTAGGTAGTGCCTTGCGTTTCGCTTGGCTCGTCTCGGCGGAGACACTACAGTGTCCCCAGATAAAATATAACATCAAACCTATAAAATATTATAATATAATCGTAGGCAAGATGAGAAGGTAGAGCTACAACAATGTTTTTCAAACTTTACAATCTGCAGTCTTTTATAACGTTAACTGGTCGAGTAATAAAATTTATAATCATGTCATTAGGTCGTTTTTCTTGCGGTTCCGATCGGCCAAGGGCGAAAGGATCAAGTGTTTTGTGGAATATTATATGAACGGAAGTTACATTTTATTTTTTTCAAATCATTAATACTTCGATCGTGGGAATCGCAGACACAATAGATTGTCTTAATAGAATTACAGATATATATGCTTTCATAAATTAAACTTTCAAGTTTAAGTTTAAGACCTGCATGATCCTATGGCACCTTAAATTTTTATTTGAAAGTTATGTCCTTTAATAGGATTTTGTGTAATATGAACTCTTCTCTAAACCTGGTGCCGTTAATAATTATTGATCATTTATCATAAAAAATAAAAAGTTTCCATTTTTTGTGAACGTAAAATAAGTACTTAGGTACTTATTTTTTGGGTTCCGTACCAAAAGGGTAAAAACGGGACCCTATTCTAAGACTTCGTTGTCTGTCCGTCTGTCTGTCACCAGGCTATAACACAAGAACCGCTATGGCTAGATTTCTGAAATTTCCAGAGATTGTATAATGTAGGTATATTATTACATCTGTTGCCGCTATAACAACAAATACTAAAAAATAATATTAATATTTAAGGGGGGCCGTACAACAAACGTGATAATAATGGCAACAGGTAGGCACTTGAAATTTTCATTTTTCACAAAGGCCTATATTATATTATGTGTACTTTAATAATTAAGTAATAATAATATTTAAATAAAATTGAAAATTTAGGGGGGCTCCCATACAAATACACAATAATTTGTTTTCAATAACATAATTTTTGGCCTATTTTGCTCTATAACGGTACGGAACCCTTCGTGCGCGAGTCCGACTCGTACTTGGCCGATTTTTTCTAAATTATTGATTAAGTTATAAAATAAAGTTTTATAAAATTTTATGTTGTGTACTGTATAAATCATAATGCTGATATTATTTTATTTAGAAAACTTGAATCATAATTTGACGTTACAAGTTAAAATTATACCTACTCTTTAATTTTAGATAAATTAAAGAATGAATATTATTTTGCTTAAGGAAATGCTGTCAATGAAAATACTATCGATTAAAATTTTGTATAACACGTTGTGGTTACTGGTCAGATCACATTTTCTTCTCTGTGTGGCCATGAGCATCACCGGGGAAATCAAAAGACCATTGTAAGTTTTATGGAGCATGGGAGCAATTACTGAAGGTGTATAGCCCATGCGCGTTACCTCAGCCATAATATGTGGTAACCTGAAATTAATTATAGTTAGATTTTTTTGCACCTATGTTTAGGGGGGATCATAAATACGAGTAGCTTAAATAAAAAAAATTAAAATATGCTTTTTGTTTCCGTAAATATTGATTTTACGATGAAAATTATAGGATCAAAGTGTTAGAGAATTATATTTGCATTAACTTTAGTTCTTATCATTTTTGTAAAAAAAGTAAGTAAATTAAAGAACATGTAGTCAAAAATAGGCTTAACATTCGAACTAATATGGCAGTTAACGCACCAGTCGGACATGAACGAGTTTTGAATTTATTTATGAGCTCCCCTAAACATTGGCGTAAAAATTTCTGACTATATAATTAAGGTCTAACGCGACTGGGCTAGTAGGATGGTGGGCAGCCAACGTTTAACATAGTATTATGTATACCTATAATTCAAAAAATTAAAAAGTAGTAGACGTTCTATTGATGTGTTGTGCTGTTATTCTGATTCGCGCAACGAAAATTTAAATGAATATGCATGTATAATATACATATATTATTATAATATTCATTCAAATATTTAAATATTATCTAATCCTTACAAACGAGCAGATTGAATTTAAAGGGTTCCTTAATATTGCAAAATATCTATTAGTAGTTGTCACAGAAAGTTCCACAGTACTAAGTGTCGTAGAAGGACAAATAATAGTTAAAAGGAAACGCACGTAGCGTTTGTTTCAATTCCTCGAGATAGTCTGGCTATTTTTTTAATGACAATAATTAATAAAAACGAAACAAAACGAAAGAATTATTTTATTCTAAACTAGCTGTCCCGGTAAACTTCTCGTCACATTAAAACCTTTCCTGGCCTTCTACGAATATTTTAAGACTAAAATCTGCCCAATCCGTTCAGCCGTTTTCGAGTTTTAGCGTTACTAACATATTATTTGAAAATCTATTTTTATATACAGATTTCTGAACGAAATATTCGAGAGCGTTTTTGAAAAAACAGTCGCGCTCATTGCTATTTTCTAAACTTTTAGGTAAGTACATAAACATCTAAATGATATATAAAAAAATATTTTCAATTGTGTTAATAACGCTAAAACTCGAAAACGGCTGAACGGATTGGGCTAATTTTATTCTCAAAATATTCGTAGAATTCCTGCAGGGAAGGTTTTTAAGTGATACAAAGTTCACCGGGACAGCTAGTAAAGGTATAAAAATAAATAAGTAAAAGCAGGGTTTAGACGTCAAAATCTCCAAGGTAATTTTAGCAAATATACATAATATACTGATTAGTGATATAAATACTTTAAAGTGACAAACCGGTAGTTTTACGTATACTTAGAAAGGAATCAGCATAATAATTTTGAATTGCAAATCGACGATTTGACCGATTGCTTATAAGATAATATTATTATTAGATACGAATAGCTTTTAAAAAACCACCATGTTGGGTTAATAGAAGTGTATGAAAAAAATCGGCCAAGTGCGAGTCGCACTCGCGCACGAAACGCTACATAAATAAAAATTAAAAATAGGCCAAAATTGTGTTGTTTTTTGTATCGGAGCCTTGCCCCTTTTTATATTTTATTTTATCTTATTATTAATAATATTAAAGTTTAAATTCAACTAAGTATTTTGTGAATATTTCAAGGTGAGTAAGTAAATTCACATACACACCTTTTGCCATTAATATTGCTATTGAGCAAAAAATCACGTTTCTTGTATGGAATTCAAAAATTTTATTTTGTCTTTTTAAAGAGAGATTTTAATTTAAGACTTAACTTTCCAACGGCACTATTCTCTAATCTCTAAACAGAAATCAGTTACATCATACATGCATAAGGCTGAAAAGACCGGCCAAATATTTTTAATACTAAATAATAAAAGGTTCCCAAAGAAAACAAAATATTAATTAGTCGGTTTTGTTAAAATTTAATTATTATTTTATCCATAAAATAACAATTAATTACATAGATAAGAATTAAAAAAAAACTTATTTTTCTGTATGACCTTAATTCTTCAATATAAACAAGCTATTAATCAAGAATTCAATTAAAATATATAAAACTAGATGACGCCCGCAACTCCGTTACACCAAAATTCGTTAATCGCGCGGGAACCGTACATTTTTTTCGAGATAAAAAGTATCCTATGTCCTTTTTCGGAACTCAAAGTATCTCCATACCAAATTCTCAAATTCTCCATTTCAGCAAAATTCGTTCAGTGGTCTGGGCGTGAAGAGTTAACAGACAGACACACTTTCGCATTTTTATATTAGTATGGATGCAAAAAATATACTCACAAATGTGAATCCCACACCGAGACAGACGAGATAGCCCCAACCCCCATCAGGAGCGATTGCATTACTCTTATAGTCCTTTTTCGTCTCCAAATGTGCGAAAGCTTCATCCATTTTTGTTTAATTTACAACACACCGAACAATAAATTAATATTAAATACTAAAATTAAATTTTAATTATAAAAAAATATGTGCCATTTTAAAATACTGACACGACTAGTTCGTATACTATCGAAAAGACGTCTAACGTCGCTGTGAAAATGAGATCCTCGCGTATGTCCTTTCGTCCATTCGCTAGCGAAATGTCGACTCCACTGGTAGATAAATACTCTTTGAAGTTATCCGCTATAATACATAATAATACTTACTTAATATACATTGTGTATAGAATATACAGGACGTAGCAAAACCAAGCGTTAGTACATCAGGGGTTAGGTTGTGTATGGTTCCCTTGTTTAGAGTTTACATAATGAGTAGAGAGTACAGTGTTTTAAAGCAAAATTATAACGTTTTGGGAGTATCCCATGGCTCATCTTGGCGGGGGCACTCCCGTGGGCCGTGCCTCCAGATAGAAACATATGTACAAGTCAAAACTCAAAAGTAGCCCTTTAGTCATGCTGCTTTCACAGCAAACTCTACTTAAGGCACACATAATAATATTATACCCCTAAACTAATACACAACACTTAGTTTGTTACAACCTGTATTTTATACACCATTGCTCTCTGGGTAAGCGTTGAGCGTTCTCTACATAGAGTCCATTTAAAAGAAAAGTATTTCCAGTACCTACTTCCAAAGTAGGTATTGGAAATACTTTTCTTTTATAATAATAAGCACCATCATATTTTTAACAATTGTCTGAGTAAGCCTAGTTCACAAGTTTAGCTATCAAATGAGACCTTTTTTATCTTCATAGCATAAGAAGTATTGGTCAGATTAGTGTGAAAGCCCGAGAAAAACTGAAATGCAACCGTGAGAGAGAGAAAAAATTTGAGAGCTACTTTGTCAATAAAATATGTCGAGACACATTTGTATTGTACGACCATCGCAGCGCTCAAAATGATCACTTTTGCATTTTTAAACGTGTATCCTCTTCGTCTGTAGTAAAGTAAAGTAGTAAAGTAAAGTCTAATTTTAATTTGCAATATTAAAAAAACGTCGTCGAGTCATCTATGTGAACTAACCTTAAAACGTCTGCTGAGTGCTGTAATATAAGTATGTAAATATAAAATAGAACTAACATAATATTTTAAAGCCTGATTTACACATTTTAGTACTCAAAGATAAGACTTGGGCTGAGATTTTTATGAAATAAACGTAATTTATATTTTACTTCATTTATAATATACCATTTCAAATTACTTCGAAGTGGACTTATCAAGTTGCAAAGAAAATAATAGAAACAAGAAATCGCAGAAAGGAAGTGTGCGAGTAAAAATCACAGTATTATTTACCAAGTAAGTAAACGAATAATTAATTAAAACAGTTATTTACACGCTGAAGTAAACAATATTTATGGCTTATAATTTAAGTAAGATAAGATACGCTAACTGTTGTCTACACGAGCAATAAGTCAGTTAGCTGTGTCCACTGACCTTAACTTAAACATTTACACAATATTAAATTATAAACGAGTACCTACCTATTGACGATATCTATAAAATATGCAAAATATTGTAATTTATTCTTTATAGTTATTGTGTCTGAGGATAATCATTAATCAGAAAAAGGAATACTGGCGGAAAAACTATGCGGGGTAGAGCACCCGGGGAGCTCCATAATAATACTATGCAAGGAATATAAGGATTTACAATATGTCAAGCCCGGTTTCTGATTTCTTGACAGAGCAGAGGTTACACGATCAATTTTTCATCAATCTGATCCATCAATCCGAACAGCTATGTCCACATTGTACCCTTTCATCTTCAATTTTTATAATCTTTTGACATTCGAAATGTCAAAAGATTATGAAAATTGAAGATGAAAGGGCACAATGTGGACATAGCTATCCAGATTGACGAAAAATTGATCGTCTAACCCACGGATTGATGGATTGATCATTTATATGGACTTTTTCATAACCATCAATATTCCGTCAATCAGATTGATGGATCAGATTGATGAAAAATTGATTGTGTAACCTCTGCCAGGAGTTTATTCACAGCTTATGATTGGCTAACGTCAAAAAATTAACCAATCAACAACGCTAGTGAAAGATAACTTCCTGTCAAAAACCATAGAATTATACTTAACCTTTCAAATTAAAACCTCCGAAACCGCTCAAATTATAGCTCTTGGCCGGGTGTCACTTTAGTACTTATATAATTATTATGTATGACATTTATTTTTTTTGTTTATAGATTCTCGTAGAAACCTATATTATGTTTCTATGAGAAATGCTGTCACAACTCACAAACTTAACTCTTTCGGCGCTGCTAATTTTACAGTAACTCTATAATCTAAGCAAAAGTCTCTGAGCAAAACCGCGGACAGACAGACAGACAGACGGACAGACGGACAGAGGGACGAACAGACCGAAACTATAATAAGGGTTCCTTGTTGACATAAGGGTTCCTTGTTGACTACGGAACCCTAAAAATGTATTCAGCGAAATATAAAGGAACTTTTCGTTCAAATTCCTTTGAATGTTACTGAGAATATGATGTTGTTAGTAGTGTAAAACACGTTATAAATGTTAGGTCATTGTCCAGTCAAAAATAAGCGGTACTACGGGACCCTATATTGCGCGTGGCCCAACACGCACTTGGCCGGTTTTTTTTTTGTTAAAAAAATCAATTAGCAATTTCGTCGGCGCGTTAAAATCGTCTATTCATATTTCATACAGAATGTAACAAAACAAAGTGATAATGTGTAAAGTGTGTTTGTGTCCCTTTGTAGAGAGTTCACTGTGAAAGTAGCAGCACTGAAAGCGCTACAGCCTACACAACTTTCTTAAAATTATTATGGGCTTATTCATGACGATAGTTGATGGCGAATATTGCGGATATAACAGAGTTGCGGACGTCATTTAAGATTATAATAATATTATACCTTCTAAAATCTGTGATTATTCCTAGCTATGTGCTATTACTAACATAGCAACGACTGTAACTATGCCCCAACGATATCCACTTAGTCCAAATATCATTTGAACCGTTAATAGCGGGAAACCTCGTAGCGTTAATCCCACCTAATACCCTCTAAGGCTCAAAGCCCGACAATTTGGGCCCGCACTCACTAGCTATGACTAATTGTACATATCGGGTTTCATTTTCGGGGATGTCAGCAATGGATGTACTTTTATATGGATTTATTAGGTATTTATAAAATCGTAAATCGTAAAATGCCTGCAGTGTGTAAAGCTGAAATGAAGAGATAAGCTAGCTTTTTATTGCCATTGGCAAGTGGCAACATTTATTTTTACCGACTTCCAAAAAAAGAGTTTCTATGTTGTTTCACAATGCTGATAGTATCCCACCAATACGGCGCGCCCCCGGCGCCGGCCGATATGACATAGGTAATATTCTTATAGTTAAATATTTTCTATACTAATTTTCGCGTGACCGCACACTCAGCTATAATATATATTTCTGGTCTCAGTGTGTGGTAGCTACAGCTATAATATATATTATAGTACGGTATATTAATATATTATATTATAGCTAAGTCTGTGACGGCCTTAACTGAGTAATTAAAGATTTTGACATAAGCCCCATATATTATATTCTGTCAAACTCTTAATTTAATATCCAGACAGTTGTAATGTAATCAATATTCGTATCCAAGTGCGGCAGTTACTATCTAAGAGGGATTGTACAATGAAACTCAACATGATAATAATTAATAAAGATCGTTTATCATTGAATTTAAAACTTAAATTAATTCTTACTTCTTACATGAAATATAAGGAAATCATGTTAAAAACAATTTAATTGTCTTAAAATAACCAATATATTTTCCTTATTGTTATTAATTGGCACGTTATTTTCTACAGGGTTTAACAAAAAGTGTCTCTTCCCACGCTTGTACTGTTACATAGTGGACTTATTAAAGGGATAGGTACATACACACCCATTTATACTATCACTTTGTTTTGTTACACCCTGTATAACTGCTATCACAATATTAAAAAACTGAATTTATATTGTTTAACACATTTAAATGACGCGATTAACAACACTAGGGCCTACTTGGAGGGAGTAAAGGTTCAAATATCATTGTATCTCTTTCATAAATACAAAGAACGAGAAAGACGTCATGATGTCGAAACTAAGGTCAACTTTCAACTTAGATCTTTGACTGGCCATAGATGGACCGCATCTTGCAGTCAGGACCGACTGCTCAAGAGTCATGCAGTCGGCCATACATAATACAGGGTGCAATTAAACCTTCCTGCCAAATTTTGATATAATGATCCTTGTTAAAAATAAAAATACACGTAAATTTTCTTTTATAATCACTCAGTACTAAAATGTTGAGAAATAGCTCCAGTTATCCTAAAAAACACTACAATAATTAATGGACACTACTCGTCTCTTGCGCGTTCACGTACCCCCGCGAGTGCGCCTCGCCCCGCGTCACCCCCGATCATACCCTCCGCCGCGATTGATCGTTCTGCAACGATTTTAAATGGGATAAAATATTGTCATCAAAAAAAATTAACACCCAATAATTTTTTTACGTTAAATGGACTCTCCTAATGATACCTAAGCCCTGGAAAAAATTTGGCAGGAAGGTTTAATTGCATCCTGTATATCTTTGTTGTTCGACCGCACGGCGAAACTCGACCGCAGAGCGACTGCTCCAACCGCTTATGAACTGCTCGAGCGGTCCGTGTATTGCGGATATGTTTTTAGTATCGAAACTGGAGATCGCCGTGCGGCAACCGCATCTTGCAGTCGGTGTTGACGTGTTGTTGTGTGTCAGATGCGGTCCGTCTATGGCCGGCTTTAGAGTTTTCATCAGAGTGAGCCTGTCTGTTGAACGTAGAATAATATGCTAAAATCAAAATTATAAATGGAATTTTAATAAAACGTCGTACCATGGGATTTAAAAAAATATTATATTAATATAATATATTAATATAATATTTTTTTTAAATCCCATATATTAAGTATGTTACTACTTATTAGTATTAGTCTTTGAATTTAATATTCCTAAAAGGTGTCAAAATACTCTACAAAATGCGTCTGTGCATGCACGTTGCTCCCACTCAGTAAGTAGAAAGTAGCTTCATGAAAAAATCTGGTGCTATATTTTTATAAATACCTTAGGTATTTTAAATTCTATTTGGAATGTTAATTCAACGCATGCACTATTCACTAACAGCTATATAATACGATAGGTACTAGTACAATGTCTTTATCAAAAATTGTTTTTGGTCGCTAAAATCACATCGAAAAGCACGTATGTACCAAACTGTATAATTTATGGAAGACGGAAAAGTTAAGGGTGTCTTGCGCGTTTTCACCAACCTCACCTGACACCTCAACATTGAGTGTCCTCTAACCATCAAGAGGGCCATGCCATTAAGAGTATATTTAAGTTTTCACCAATGTTTATGCCGCACTTAAAGACGAATATTACTTTTTAACCGACTTCCAAAAAGGAGGAGGTTATATTATGTTCGGCTGTGGATATATATTTTTTATTTGTTTATAATAGTAAAAGAGTTTAACAGATAATAATACATGATGAGGCTTATGTCAAAATCTTCATTGAATTAATATTAGTAATTAATATTCATCTCTGAGTGCGGCAGTTTGGGATACAGTGTTAGGAAGCTGTAGATGAAAACGGTTTTGCTTTTACAATACCTATAGATACTAAGGTTGGTTGTCATAGACAAAAATGTGTTTAAGTACAAACTACAGGAGTCTTTAGTTTTGAATACACTTTGACGATAAAAGTTACCTAATATCTAAGTACAAAAATGTCAAAACTGCATTGAGTATGAAACAGTTTCGCAAGAAATTAAATTATTTCATTTCACTAAAAGTACTTTCAGATGAACTAAATTAAAGGCCTGTTTCGCCACTTTCTGATAAAGTGCCGAATAGACTATTCACAACTTTTTTGACAGATTCTCCATACTTCATCTGTCAAGTTAAGTGGTGGATAGCCTAATCAGAAAGTGGTGAAACAGGCCCTAAGTGTAACTGCACTGGAGCGAAGCGGCCCGACAATTTGAATGCCATGGTAGGTAAGTACTAGGTGCCAGAGACCAGATGTAGGTGCTTAGTCATATTGCAGTTTGACTTTCGATTGCTATGTTTAAGAATGCTCCAACTTTTTAATTAGCAGGTCGGATGTCTGTCAGTACGAATATCGACGTTAATGACATTAAAATAAGATTCATATTAGCGCGCCTTGTACAGTGGCGGTTACGATGCTCGCCGCGTTCTTGATATGGCGAAAATGTATGAAAAAATTTGAGAAATTTTCTTATTTTTCTTATAACTGTTTCTTATCAAGTTCTGATAGCAGATATCTGGGCGAGTTAGGTACCAAAATTAATATTCTCGTCATTAAAATTGAAAAAGGTCAGGGCCTACGTTTTGTGCTTAACATGAGCCCAGCCCGAGCCAAAATTAAATGAAAAAAAATTACAAATTGGCCACATCAATATTTATAAATGGCAGACATCATGCTAGACTCAGTACAAAATCTCCCGACCTCTTTAACACAGACATTAATACATTTTCTTAGTAGAAATAACAAACTATTTAATGTTAAATACACGAAACATAAACAATTAAATGCATGTAACTTAATATAGGTTGATTATCGTAATATTTTATATGATTAGTGTCATAATTTTTTTAAGTTGTTATATTTTATCTTTGAAAATTATGACGATAATGAAATACACATTTCTAAGCTCTTTAACACGCTTTTTAATTAAAAGGTACCAACACTTCCGTTTTTTTTCTCGTCCAATATTTCTCATCATTAATTGCATGTTAAAATAAAAAAAATGATTAATTTGTATATTTGTATTTTATGTATAACTCATAACAAATGTAAGTAAACGATTACTGCCAAGTTATAAAATCAGTGATTTAAAATATTATATCTTTTATAAAAGTTTATACAAAGTTTACAACAATATATTATTATGTTAAAACAGTAATCAGTCAACATCAAACGCCGTTGATAAGTACATTAGTCAAAAATTATAAGTACTCAATGTATGTACAGAAGACTATTTTTTTTTTATACTAAATAATAATAAAATTGGTTCATCGGTCTATACTCTATCGTAAATGTACAAAATATATAATATTTGTCAAAATATACGACCCTTTTCTCGTAAGCATATAGGATCTTCCAAGGAAGATTATTTTATAAAGAAAATACCAAATTAAAGTTGGAAGTAATAATACTTTCACTTGGGCTGGGACGATATTTTCCGAATCTAGAATAACCGCAAAAATTTTAGAGCAATATAAACAAAAGTGTGGTAGTCCACAATTCGAATTCTATTTTCATTTCTATTGCGTTAGTACAGTACGATGGAAATAAAAATAGAATTCGGCAAATCTACGTCACATTTCTAATCACAGAAATATTTCGAATGATAAAAATGATTCCAAAATGTTCTTAGCTCTTGTATTTTTTAAAAACCTCCAAATATAATCAAGTATATGAATGGTATAAGAACTTGAAAATATAATAAAGAATAATATTATTATTTCTAATAAAAATAATATGAAACAATTTAACCTGATTTAACAAGTTTAAACACTTCAACGACAATAAAATTTTTGTTACAGAAGAAGTCAAAATAGAGTTTTTAACGTCATGGCTTTATATATGCGGCCCATAGACGAGCAATTTTATTGCGGGATATCATGTATTGCGTAATATTATGTATTGACCGTCAACCAATTGTCAAATAAACTGTTTAATAAAATTGAAGCGTAATATTGCACAATACAATTGATCGTCTAGGGGCCGGTTTATGTCCTGTGTGTCATGAGTTTGTCATGTTTTAGGCTGTTAACACACGGACTAGATTTTTGTCATGCGATGTAGTAGAACTGTAGAACTGTCAGTTGCTTTTCCAGCGTCCGTGAGTGACCAGACTAGTGCGTCCTTGAGACTGTCAAAATCAGCAGGCTTAGTATAACAACACAAGAAACGGGAAAGAATCGACATACTGACTGATTTTAGTGATGAAAATGGCGATTACCTTTCACTTTCTACCTGACACTTTGTCTATTCTTTCGTAGAAAGAAACCGTTTCTATGGTGAACAATGAACATGCTAAGCCTACTGGTAGCAAAACTAAACCACACACACGTCTTCATTTGAGCGTCTTCAAGTTCTCAAAACGAATGACATTTAAAAAAATACTAAAATAAAATTAGTTTTAGACCTAATTCGGTCGAACATCCAACTAAAAGCTAAGTTCTAACTACAGATTTAATTTTTGATATAAGTCAATTTTATTGGATGCTACCTCAAAACGACATCGACTTTATAATACTTGTAAGTACATTAAGTTTTGCAAATATTTTAACATGATATTTTTAGTTTTAGTCATAAACTCGACGTCATTTTGAATTTTACACATGATAGGTGTACTCATTTTAGTATGTTAGTCTATTATAATACGATAGTAACAACACTATTAAAAATATAACAATAGAAAATTAAGTATTTACTTTTGTATGTATTTACAAAAAATAAGTCACAAAACAATGTTTCTAATTACCTTGTATATCGATAATAGTTTTATAAAAATTATATTATAAGAGTCTAAATATTCAAGGTACTTAATTATGTAGTATAAGAGAAGCTGATTCATAGGCAGATGGAGTACGTCTACGTAATTTTGTCGCTGCGTTATGTCAAACCTAACAGATCACGACTAAGGGTTAATTCAGACCGCAACGCGACGCGTAGATACATTTTTAAATTAGTATGGATTTGACAGATTCGCGAGACGTCTCACGCTGACGACATCTGTCAAATCCATACAAATTTAGGTCGCGTCGCGTCGCGCCTCGCCTCGTCACGTTGCGGTCTGAATTGACCTTTACATTGAATTGACGAAACCCGACCAAACGGCGAAGTTATCTGCCTATGAATCAATTTCTTCGATTGGTACAATACAGCCAAATTACTATCCGGAGTACCATTTCAGAAAAATATTGATTTCTTAGTTACGTTACAATTTATAAAACGTGTATGTAAATATTTAAAAAAAAGTTTATACCTTGTTTCAATATTTTGCCACTTTCTAAGGAACTACGCTTGGAGTTTAACTATAGGATATGCTATTTAATAACAGTTACAATAAAAATATAACTACGCCTACATTGATATAGCTTCTATAATTGCCGTCCTAAATTCGAAATCAATATTTATAAAATTGGTACGCCGGAGATACTGAATACTCGTAATTCGTAAAACGTCACTGACAGCTAGTAGGCACTAAGCCAGCGATTGCTACACATTAGCCGTTGATAGCCACAAATTAGCCGTTGATAGCCACAAGTTAGCCGTCGATGGCCAAATATTAGCCGTTGCTACCACTAAATCTGCACGACCTTACGTCTGCGCGTGAACGCAAATACGTACTCGACGCCCCAAACGAGTACGCACGACATTATCATGGCGTTCTGCACGTGAATACACGTCGCGTAGCTGTTGGTGTAGTCGCGAACATAACCTGGAATTGAAATGGTAATCTTTGAAGATGTTGTATTGAATTACTTAATAATATTGGAACTTAGTAATATTGGAAGAAGGAAAATATTATGTTTCTAACTTTACAGCTTACGCAGCATACGCTTAAGCCCACTGCTGCACTGTTATCATTTAAAAATTAATTGACATCTGTGGTTCAGTTGGTTAGTGAGTCGCTCAATTACCTACTCGGCATTAGAATCCGCGACCTCCAAAAAATTTTTTCTGTTGTCTGCGCGTCGGTCTTGAAAACCCCAAGTTATTCAAGACCTTAGAGCCAGTCCACACGGCGCGTTGCGTCAGCGTTGCGTCTACGTTTGATACATAGCCGGCCACACGGGAACTGCGTCATCGCAGCGTTATTACGACGTAGTCTTAACACCCCCTCCCGCTTCGTCTCGGGGGCTGCTGTCCGTCATGTGTGCGTTGCGACGACGCAGCGAACCGTGTTAACATCTTAGTTATACGTATGTAAAACAACGCAACGGCCGTGTGGCCTGGCTTTTAGGCTTGGGTCGGACTGACCTGAAGCATCCATATTAATAATTAATAATGCAAAAATCTCACCAATAACAGGCCCGATCATGACCACCAGCAGGCCTTTGCTGACCATGTGCAGGCCAAAGGCGGCCGGCAGTTTCTCCAGGGGGCAGTACTCCGAGATTGTCAGCGTGAAATTGCTGAGGCACATGCCCCGGAAGAACCCGCAGATAGACAGCCACACCATAAGCGGCACCCATTCAGTCTGCTCAGCGAGGACTGGAAATATTAAATTGCTTTTAAGACAATTAGTTTCAAAAATCGACAAGTACTTTAAAGAACTATATCCCGTTCCCGACTACGTATATTTAGTAACAAATCTATATCATAATATTTTGGTATTTTTGTTTTGTTTTGTCTAAAAATATTCGCGGAAGTCCAGGGAAGGTTTATGTTACGAGGGAAGTGATACAGAGTTCACCGGGTAAGCATGTGTGTGTGTGTGCGTGTGTGTGCGTGTGTGCACTGTGCATGTGTGCGCGTGTGCGTTCGTGCGCGCTAGCGTGCGTACGTGCGTGCGTGCGTGCGTACATGCGTACGTTTATAAGATATTAGTGTTTATTTATTATACCATCACTGGTCATAAATCTGTTACTAGCGTTTAGAATTCGATTAAATTACAATCATTTCTTGTGACTTAGCCAATATTTTATCCTGAAATCTAAAAAAATATAATTACTGCAGTATCAACTTGATAAAAAATGTACGGGTATGATTCCGGCTCTTCTGATAATTTAATATTGCTTAGTAACGAGCGGGTCGATAAGATTGAAAACAATAGAACAATAAAAGATTATTGTTAAACAAAATATAATCCGTTCTCAATAGATAGCGGCCCCGACCTGTTTATGTATTTGATAAAAAGCGAAATTAAAATAGAAAAAGTTATAATGATAATATTATGTTTGTGCTGACTATAAAGAAAAAGTTAACTTGACTAAAAATGTCAGGTTGAAAAGGAGCGCGAGTCGCGTAAGCCGAGCTGAGCGTTTCCAAAAGTAGAAAATTTCCAAAACTAAAAAAAAAACAAACGAGCTATTGACTGGTCGCAGGCCACTTGGAAATTTACCCTTCGCTAATTCTTCGTTTAATTTTTTCGTCTCGCGAACGAAAATATTCCTATCTCGCTTTTATACAAAGTGTAGTGTATGTAACAAGACCAAGTGAACGTACTTTAGGGCGTGTCTGGGGCTCTTCACTCTTGTATAATAGAGTTCTATGTTTCTACGTCATGAGTTTTAATTAAATTAAAAAGTAATTACCCTTTCGGCGATAAGTATACTTTAACAAGCGAGTCGGACTCGCGCACGAAGGGTTCCGTGCCAGTACAGAGCAAAAATGGTAAAAAATTGTGTTTTTTGTATGGGAACCCCCTTAATTATTTATTTTATTTAAATTTCATAATTAATTATTAAAGTATACATAATATATTACAGCTGAGTATTTTGTGTACATTTCAAGTGCCACCAACCAACACCGTGCCTAAGTCTGCCGAAATGAAACGACACGATGCACGGCTTTCAACGCCGCCCCGCTCTGCCGGTCGGAGTGGGGGTGTTAGTTTTATTTTCGTTACGGAATTTCTTGATTCGGTCACCGCGCTCAACACCCGCGATAAAAAGCATTATAGCTTAAAAAACACTAAAGACTCACCCGACCTCGTCACCGCTAAAAAGAACGCCGACACGAAGAATATCATCTTCTTTGTGATGGTCGTCCTGTCGAAAATCGGCGGCAGAATCAGTCGCACTCCGACGTCCGTTATGGCGGTCATGGTCAGACAGAACGCCGTATCGTTCTCGTTGTAGCCAAGCCCACGAATAAAAAATGGCGTCAACATCCTAAACTGGAGCTCCCCACTCCAAAACAGTGAAAGACCGAGCAGGAGGTTCAGAAAAGACCAGTCTTTCAGCAGGTCAAGATCCATCAGGGCCATAAATTTTTTAAAGAATCCAACTTTCTCCTCCTTCTTCTCTTGCACCGGTTCGGTTTTCTTGATCGCTTTCATTTGTAACGCGTCGTCCTCAGCTGTCTGAAAATATTTACGATTAAGTAACTTTTGAAACGTAACTTGTAACCATAGGTGGGACGACGATCTCCGTTTAGTTGCGGGTCCATGTTGGATGCGAGTAGCAGATCGGTCATATCGGCAATGATAAAGGACTGGTTTTAAAAGCCCTTGGCATGTACACTCGTAATAAACACAACAGTGATTACTTAGACCAACCTTTTACAAAGTGGGCGATAACGCCCCCTTGTGGGCGCTGAAGGCCTAAAGGGGCGGTGTGAACCCAGAAAAAAAATGGGGCGTTGTGTAGAGGCTTGGGAGGTGATTTATTTCATCTGGATGCATTTTTTATTTAAACAATGGGGGGGCTAAAACATAACATGTTCGCAAAGTGGGCAGTAGACAAAATAAGTTTGGGAACTGACTTAGATGAATAATTAAACATACTCACATCCAAATACAACTGCAAGTAACTCCCAGTGAAGTCCATATTAGATATATTCGATATCACAGATACTTTCCTCTTCCTAACCGCCTCGCTCATGCTACCACTGGAGGTGATTCTCTGCATGGCGCCCACCGACGCCGCCGTGGTTAAGCTCGGTTCAAACTTTGAGTTCCTTTCGAACTCCTGTAGAGGTTTATCGCAAGTTTTGGCCCGCGGCAGGCCTACAGTTCGGACTGACGGGTGGTTCATGTTGCCGTGCGACCGCTGCGTGGTCAGCTTCGGCATGGGATGACTGACCAGCGGATTTATCTCGAACTTATCGTCCGCCTCCTCGTCGCTTTCGTGTATCGCCTCCATATTTTCCTGCAATACAAAAGTGGGTAAGGTAAAGTAGAGGTAAATATTATAATGTGAGTAACGCCTACAATATTTGCGCTTGATAAGTGACGGCAATTTTGTAGCTGCTTATACTGAGCGACCGAGACAAAACTTGCGGAAACAATAAAAATAATTAGGTGATTTTGAAACGTGCTCTACCGTACTCAGAGTGGAACATTAACTACTTAAAATATGAAATTAATTCAAAATGTTGACATAAGCCATACATTATCTGTCAAACTCTTCAATAAATTGAAGGTTAATCGTAATTAATAATTATTAATTAAATGTCTCTGAGTACGGCGATAAATCTAATTATTATTTAAAAAAAACCGGTTCTAATAGGCTACCCTATACGGCAACATACCATAGAAATCAACAGCTCATACCTTAACTAGCTGCATCTCACAATCCACCGGTTCCTCTTTGAGATGCCATTTTATCGGCTGCAGGAGACACGAGCCCAGGACTGCGTGGAAGGCCAGGGCGCCCAGTATCACCACTGTTCCTCGGAAGTTGTAGATCTCGAGTAGATGATGAACCAGCTGGGGCATCACCATCAGGCCGAAGCCTGTCCCCGCCATGGATAGACCCACGGCCTGGCCTCGCTTCTTCGAGAAGTAGTGGTTGAGGGAAACGAAAGACGACGCCGAAGCGAGACCCACCCCGAAACCTGGAAACCAAAATGGCTACTTTATTTTTGACATCACATCCCAAAAACTTTATTATGTCGTATATAGCAATAATTATTAAGATCCAAGTATTACTATTAACTTTATTCAGCCAACAGTTCAAGACAAAAGTAATATTGAATTGACATAATCCAACCAAATGACGTAGGCGGTAGGACCGTTAGCTGTCTACTAATCAATTTCTTCGATGGTACATAACATGAAAAACACTATTTTCTTAACAAAGTAAATTAGGTATCTTTATTGTAGTTGTATTTACGTAGTACTACAGATGGAACGTGTTATAGCGACAATCATAATATTAATGTTATGTATTTCTACTAATAAAACTCCGGTGTCCTAACCCCTTAGGCAAACTTGCGTAGATCTGGGTTAAAAGTTAACTCTGAGTTAAACATCATGTCATCTCTATCACTCACTTGGTGAGTGACAGATATGACATGATGTTTAACTCAGAGTTAACTTTAACTCAGATCTGCGCAAGTGGGCCTTAGAGCATTAAACCTTGGTGCTCTAAGCCTAAACCCTAATAGACAAGCGAGCAGCGAGAATATTGGCTTTACTCCAAAAATTATCACCGCGTTGACAGCACAATGGCTATAATTGTTATTTAAGATGAACAGCGGCAGGTAGTAAAATACCTAATTTACAGCTTAAAAAACTACGCACCTACATCTAAATATTTTTTTAATTGTACATCCATATTGTGTTCTTCATAATATTATGTGTCCCAGTTAGTGGTAATCGAAAAAATAGTATGCTTTCTCTTTAATTAATATTATGATGATTGATGAGAGAAAGACAACGCGATATGTAACAAAGGATTAGGAACCATCCATTATGTACGTCACACGATTTTTATGAATTTTAGACCCCTCCTTGTCACATCACATTTGTGAGATCTCTCCGCTCCCTAGTGTCATCTAAAAATATCTCAATATTTAAAAATTTTCTAGTCACAAAATTAAGGACCCCTCCCCCTCCTTGTCACACCATGTCACATTTCGTCGACCCCCTCCCTCCCCATTTAGGTGTGGCATACTTTATGGATGACCCCTTATTTATCCTTAATAGGCGTATTGGTGAAATTGGTACTAACAGCCGCACCTACAGACCTACCCCCTTCCTAATAAAAAGATCCACATTGTGTATGTATGCAGGGTGTAACAAAACAAAGTGTTAATACTTTAGTGTGTATATGTGTCCCTCGTATAAAGTTTACTGTGAAAGTAGCAGCGATGAAAGAGTTACTTTGGATTACTGTGTTTCTATGAGTAATACTTACCCCAATGCAACGTCATGAATTTGCCTATACTACAATAAAAAAAATAGAAAACCTTTTAGGGTAGCTACTTTCACAGTAAGTAGAGTTCACTACTCTACAAGGAATACATTCACACCCTGGCCTAAAGTATTATTCACTTTGTTTTGAATTACACCCTGTAGAAGTTATAGTTGTACAATGCCCTTGATTCAGACAAGACTAAGGGCCTGTTTCACCACTTCCTGATAAAGTGCCGGATAGGCTATTCACAACTTTTTTGACAGATTCTCCATACTCGATCTGTCAAATTAATTGGTGGATAGCCTATCAGGAAGTAGTGAAACAGGCCCTAAGTAACAGAAAATATAATTTACGACAAAAGCATCACAAGTAACTGGGTTCTTAGGTTTTCGACAGGACTTTACCTACTCAACGGCAATGTCAATGTTTTAATACTTACGTTAAACAACTGAATAAATAACCTCCTGTTATATAACCTTCTATCAAGAAATCGGGGATAAGTAGTTGCATAGGTGATCATTAAATGTTTCTTACTGCCGCACTTTAGGCCCGTATAAATAGTCAGTACTTAAGGGCCCGGGTTACCCTCGAAATTTTCATACATTCTTAATACCAAAATCATTTTCTCCTACGAAAATATTTAACATGTTTGAGTTATTTTTCAGCTTAAGATAGTAATTACCTAGGGTCCTGAACAAATTTTTTTTACAAAATATTTAAATACTAAAAAAAAATTTTTGTGTTTAAATATGTTTTTGTAAATTTACTACTAAATATTTAAACACCAAAAAATAGACAAAAACACTAAAAAATATATAAATAAATAGTAAATTTACTACAAAATATTTAAATAATAAAAAATATTTTTTAAAGTTTAAATATTTTGTAGTAAATTTACTATTTATTTATATATTTTTTAGTGTTTTTGTCTATTTTTTGGTGTTTAAATATTTAGTAGTAAATTTACTAAAAAATATTTAAACACAAAATTTTTTTTTTTAGTATTTAAATATTTTGTAAAAAAAATTTGTTCAGGACCCTAGGTAATTACTATCTTAAGCTAAAAAATAACTCAAACATGTTAAATATTTTCGTATGAGAAAATGATTTTGGTATTAAGAATGTATGAAAATTTCGAGGGTAACCCAGACCCTTAAGATGCGGCCCTGTCTCAAGACGCGGTTCGGCTCTGTGATTGGTCCAAATTTTGACAGCCAACCAATCACAGAGCCTGAACCGTGTCTTGAGACCGAGATGCATCTTGAGTACTGACTATTTATAACGGCCTAAGGTGGGATTTCACCAAACACACATAAAACTTAGTTTTATAAAACTTAGTTCCCATTGAACCCGTTCATGCTGCGACGTAAATCTCGTTTTGTTTCGATTGGATTTCACAAACTTCTTTTGATCGCGATTATTAAATCTAAGTTTACGTGACGTCACGCGATTATTTTACATGTTTTCATCATTTTAAAGTCTTTTCACGTTAATTTAACTACATAATAGCAAGAAACAATACGTAAACTAACAAATTTCTTTTGTCTATTGAACGGGTTTTATGACGTTAAACTTCGGACTTTGGGCGTTCAGAAGATAAAACTCGGATTTGCTGTGAACGCGTTCAGTTTATGCTGGTGAAATGCAATTCGGTCTTATAAACGCGTTTATACGTTTAGAACCGGTTCAGGGTGCTCTGAACGCGTTCCATTTCTTTGGTGAAATTGCCCCTAAGAGACGAACATCAACGCCTTTTATAGCACACCGACGACGTTGCGAACCACAAAACAACGGTGAACCGATTTACTGACTCACCTCGCACCCGCCACACGACAATGCGTTCTCTATTCCTATTTCACAGATTTTTTGCAGCGTCGGTGTGCTAACGCCTTTATTAAATGTAATTAAATAAAAAAAATAACAATTTAAATAAAAACATTATCAATAAAGAGTTTGACAAAAGTCTTCATTAAATTTTAATCGTAATTAAATGTCTCCGATTGCGGCAGATAGTATCACCGTATGCCGGTCTTAAGAGGATACACTAGAGCCGTTTTTCCATACAAACGTTGTCCCCACTCCCCTGTTTTCTCCCTGGATAATGTCGGTAGAGTTATATGTAGGATCATGGGAATCCTGGATTAGGTAGGTTCACACAGTTGTTGTTTTTAAGTTTGATTTTAAGAATTACTTTTATTAACAATTGTCTATTGTTGCCGTCTTCTTAGAAGTAGCCGCCGTAAGATGTAAACAGGGTCATAAATAATAAGTTACCTATTGTTAGAAATTAGTTATTTAATATTTAGAGTATTTTTAAAGAGATATTATTAAAGAGGTATTTTTAAAGACGAGCCGCCGTTTTATGACACTATTGTGTAATTTTAGGAATTGTTTACTGTTTTGGTTTGTTTTCACCTGTTATTATGTAATTCTAAGAAGTGTTTGTTCTTATTTTAATAGCGTGGGAAATGAGAATTGAGGGGTGTAAGCCGGAGTATAAATATCATGTCTTTAGTCGTATAGAGTTAGTCCTAAGCTAGCTATAGAGAGGTGAAGTGAGTTCCAAGCTATCCGTAGAGAAGTGCGTATATAGTCTTGTAGAGTTGTTAAGACGGAGGCAAGTTGTGCCCATTGTAACTTGTAATTGTTGTAAGTTGATGTGAGCTAATACACTGATGATCGATCTGACTGCGTTTCCTTACCCAACATCACATTAAGTATCAACCACCACCTACACCGATACTACATTTGGGGGCTCGTCCGGGATCGAAAGCATCGTTCGTCGATAACGCTGAATGGTCGTCGTGCGTCTTTCGATTGGAACCGCAGTTGAAGAAGTCATCAGCGTGTGCGATAGCAGGTTGGTGCGAGTTCGTGGTAGTGCGCGCAGTAGCAAGCCATGGAAGGTGGAATCGATCGGGTCACAAGAGGTGTCAATGCGGGAGAGCTGGAAGATGGCCAGCTGCCGCGGATGACGGTCGTTGAGCTTAGAGCGGAGCTCAGACAGCGGCGCCTGCTAGTGACAGGTCGTAAGACGGAACTATTGGCGAGGCTAAAAGCGGCACTATTGGTAGAGCGAGACCGCGCTGCTGCAGATGAGGAGGATGGAGCTGACATCGAAGATGAAGAAGACGAGAAGCTTGACGACGCTGCCAGTGCCTTGGGACTCAGCAATGGCAGTCGTGTGAGTCGTCACTTAGACGAAGATGAAGATGAAAGACGGAGTAACCACACGCCGGTTATCCGTAAACGTAGTGAAGAACCGGTACTACTGACCTTCAGGGACGTGGAAGGCGCAATGCAGAAATTTAGTGGCGATAACCACTCTAACATCATTCAGTGGTTGCAGCAGTTCGAGGAGATGGCCAGCCTTTGCAACTGGAATGAGGTACAGAAAATTATTTACGCTAAACAATTATTAGAGGGTTCGGCCAAACTCTTCGTGAATTATGAAGGATGTGCAAAGACATGGAAAATGTTAAAGCAAGCGTTGATAGATGAATTCGAAGAGGCAGTGGATACCCTACAGATTCATCGTGAGCTAAGTAGGAGGAAAAGGAGATCCGACGAAACGCTTCAAGAATATGCATACAAAATGCTAGATATTGCAGCGCCAGCAAAACTAAATGTACGCGATGTTATCCAGTATATTATCGAAGGTATTCCCGATGATGCCATTAATAAAACTGTGTTGTATGGCGCCAAAACCATGAGTCAGCTCAAGGAAAGGTTTTCGCAGTACGAGAAAATTAAACAGGAAATGTCGAGAACCAGAGCTCGACCAGTCGAGAGGAATGCAGGTAGGACGGCGAGGCGCACCGAGGGTCAACCAGAACGTGAAGGGCCAGGAAGATGTGTTCCAGAGGTGGCAAAGAGGCGGTGCTACACCTGCGGCGGGGCAGACCATGTGAATGCTGTGTGTCCGTTAAAAAACAAAGGCAAAAAGTGTTTTAAGTGCAGTGATTTTGGACACGTAGCTTCAGAGTGTGTGGAAAAATCTAAAGACATTCACGTAGTGTCTCGGCAAACCGAGGAAAAATACCAGAAACAAATTCTAATTAGAGACAATAAGATTTTAGCATTAGTAGATACAGGTAGTGACTTAACTTTAATGAGTGAGAGTGTTTACGAGACAATAGGGTGCCCGCCACTTCAACAAAAGCAGGTATGTATTACGGGATTAGGTTCGGAGGTGAATAAGACAATGGGTGTGTTTACTACTAGTATAATTGTAGATAATGATGAGTTTTTTGTAGAGTTTAATGTCGTACCTAATACAATTCTAAAGCTTCCTGTCTTATTAGGTACGGATTTTTTGAGAAAAGTAGAACTCCGTATTCGTAGAGGCGTCGTAACATTTTTAAAGTTGAACGACATCGATAGTTTTGGCCTAGACAAGACAGCACAATCAGACATATTTAAAATCAGTATTATAGAGGAACCAAAAGAAGTCGAGTTACCACATTTTAGGAAAGAGAAGTGTTGCGAGGAAATTAATAAAATAATTTTGAATTATACGCCGGAAGCCGCACGTGACGTGGGCGTAATTCCCGCCAAAAATGTTTTGAAGTACGATCGGCCAGTGGCTTCGGGTCCACGGGGATTAGCTCTTTCAGAGCGAAAAGAAGTAATTGACATATTAAAAGTATGGGCGGAAGAAGGAATCATTCGACCTTCTTATTCCGAGTATGACAGTTCAGTAGTTTTAGCAAAAAAGCAGGATGATAGAGTCCGCGTCTGCGTAGATTATTTTAAATTTAATTATATTATTATGTTGAGACCTCTTTCACCATTGCAATTAATTGATAAAGAGATAGACGCCTTAGCCGAAGGAATATACTTAAGAATTAAAAAATTTAGGAATAGATTTTTCGCGGCTCAACCTAGGTTAGTCAGGAAGTGTATTATGTCTCGCAACACGGTTAAACCGTTACAGGGAGAGACGGTTGCAGTAAGAGATTTTCCTTTGCCTAAAGTAGTAACGAAAACTCAAAGTTTTCAGGGGTTGAGTGGGTATTTCGGGAAATGTATACCTGCGTATTCGTTGATAGGTAGATCGTTGACAGATATTTTGATGAAGAAAGATATTAAGTTTAGTTTGGGAGCGAGAAAAATAGAGCTTTTGGTGAAATTAAAGACTGCGCTATTTTTTGGGCCTGTATTGGAAACATTTCAACATAGAGCCAAGACGGAATTTTACATAGATGCGTCTCGATTAGGATGTAGCAAGGTGTTAATGCAAAAAGACTGTGATAGCAATAAGTTTCGTCCAGTATATTATGCTAGTGGCAAGACGATCGACTTAGAATGTAAATATAGTAATTATGAGTTAGAAGTGTTAGCTATTATTAAGGCATTAGAAAAAAGAGTTTATTTATTAGGAGCTAGGTTTAAGATTGTAATTAATTGTAAAGCCCTTACGGCTGCAGTGGAAAAGAGGAATGTATGTTTTAGAGTGGCGAAATGGCTATTATTTTTAGAAGATTTTAACTATAAAGTTAGTTATAGATTAGATGAAAAAAATTTCTGGTTTAAGACGATGCGTCAAAAGGTAGAGCAGATAGCTGCAAGTTGTATGGATTGTATTTTTGATGAAAGAAAACATTGTAAACTTGACCTTTTGTTACGATGTATTAAAAAGCTTGATGTTCCACCTGATAAGGATATGGCAGTAGACAATAAGACAATTGAGGGCAATTGTCACTGCAGGATGGCCGAATGTAGGATCATGGGAATCCTGGATTAGGTAGGTTCACACAGTTGTTGTTTTTAAGTTTGATTTTAAGAATTACTTTTATTAACAATTGTCTATTGTTGCCGTCTTCTTAGAAGTAGCCGCCGTAAGATGTAAACAGGGTCATAAATAATAAGTTACCTATTGTTAGAAATTAGTTATTTAATATTTAGAGTATTTTTAAAGAGATATTATTAAAGAGGTATTTTTAAAGACGAGCCGCCGTTTTATGACACTATTGTGTAATTTTAGGAATTGTTTACTGTTTTGGTTTGTTTTCACCTGTTATTATGTAATTCTAAGAAGTGTTTGTTCTTATTTTAATAGCGTGGGAAATGAGAATTGAGGGGTGTAAGCCGGAGTATAAATATCATGTCTTTAGTCGTATAGAGTTAGTCCTAAGCTAGCTATAGAGAGGTGAAGTGAGTTCCAAGCTATCCGTAGAGAAGTGCGTATATAGTCTTGTAGAGTTGTTAAGACGGAGGCAAGTTGTGCCCATTGTAACTTGTAATTGTTGTAAGTTGATGTGAGCTAATACACTGATGATCGATCTGACTGCGTTTCCTTACCCAACATCACATTAAGTATCAACCACCACCTACACCGATACTACATATATTTTTTTTCCTGAATATATTATGGCCAATAATACAAGGTCCCTATGTTTTCTTTTTTTTCATAATTTAATTATTAAAAATTATTATAATATTATTATTAAAAAATAATTTAATTATTAAAAGATATTCAGAACGCTCTTAAACCCAAAAAATGGCCAGATTTTCTGCTATGTTTAAACATCCAGAAAACAAATTTGGCTGGATTATACAAAAAAAACAGGAACACAGCTCAAGCCTTGCTTTAATTTTTAAATGAAAAAGTACAGTTTTGGAGAAGAAATCAGGGGACAGCGAATCGTAGATTTTCTGCAGTTGTCTCTATCGCGCTCTATGGTATAGGCTTGCCGCTTGAGTTAGGGAGACAGCAATAGACATTACAAGTACCTACTTTTTTTCATTTCTCTAGCCCTTGGTGTATCCTCTTAAACTTGATTGGATGGTATTTAAAAGTGTCCCACTCACCTCCAAATATACTGTAGGTAGCTAATATATGTGCCATGCTATTGGCAGGGGCAGTGAACAGTAAACCTAGTGCGCATATAAAGGAACCGAAGACACACACTTTTCTATACGAGAATGTCTTTATCACGGGCCCCACGAAGAAACCCGAGAAATTAACGACCGAGTCCAGGGTGCTGGCTATGAAGGAAGCCCCTGTGGTCTTCACGCCCAGATCATCTAGCAGGTCTTTGAACAGCAACCCGAAAGACGGCTCCAGCGAGCGCGTGGAAAACTGGAAAAGAAAAGTCCTTGTTAGTCTTTTTCGATATTTCGTTTGTGGTAAAGAGCTCACAGAAGATGTTACATATATGGATTATGGAGTTTATGTAAACCTTCATTAAATTAAAGCTAAGCAATGTCTTTGAGCGCTTCCGTTAGTAATGTGTCAACGCGTTACTGCAGGGAGTAGGCCCCGGCCGTAGGGCACAGAAGGCAATCTTCATAATAAAGTTATGAAAGTGAGGCTAAAGTGTCATTGTGAATCATAATCGCCTATTAAACCTACGCAACGCCCGGAATACATTTCCGAAAATAAACCAGCAAATATACCCGAGTTGACTGTTAATTTAGTACAAGGGAGGACCATTATATTATGTACCTATATTCTGTTGTTTTGTGTACTATGTCTACAACCTATAATACTTAAAACGTATTTTAAAGACTGTTATAAAAATCTTATTCATCCCGTTAAAAATCACTAATCAGTCAGTCATGTTTTTTGTAAAAACAAGTCCTCAACAGTTTGTTACTTTGTGCTATAATATTACTTTGATTCATTTTAAAGGTAACCCACTTTTAGGCTTAAGCACAAACGCAACTCGTGAATAACAGAGAACACCTCTTTTGGTTCGAACAGCGTTGGCAATGACCTAGAAAGGCCCAGTGACACACAAAGAATATAATATCAGTTGCAGGTTTGCACTGTCTGTTGCTTAAAAGTTAAAACACGGGCTGGTAAAAAAAATCACATATGTATATTGAATAGTTAAGGGTGGGTTGCACCAACATACTTTAACTATAACTTTAACCATAACAAAATGTCAAATGAACTGTCAAATCCCTAGTAAAAGTCCATTATGGACACCATATTTGACGATAACCTTAACTGTCCTTAACTTTAACTACACCTCTGGTGCAACCAGTAAAAATGAAGAGGTAAGTAGATGAAGTAGGTAAGTAACAATTTTAAAACGTTAGTTTTTGGCACTCGTAGAAGATTTAAGACCGAGAAAATGAAAAATGTTATGGTCAGATGATGAAGCAGGTAAGTTACAACATATTATAGAGTTTGTTCAAATTATAAGGGAAAAAATCGGCCAAGTGCGAGGCGGACTCGCGCACGAAGGGTTGTGTTACTTACCCTTCGTGCGCGTTATATAATATGTAGAGCAAAAATAGACCAAAAATTGTGTTTTTTGTATGGGTTTATTACACTAATTAGGAATTATTTCAACTTAAAGTCAGTAAATTATTATTTCAATACTTTTTAAAGTTGTTTGGCGGGGTTTTTTCTCATTTCTTAATTTAATTTTATCATTATTTATTTTACATAGGTCATAACGCATCGCAAACGCCAAGATATTTCACGATGCGTTGTCAAATCATTTTTAGGGTACCCAAAGGGTAAAAACGGGACTATATTACTAACGGTCGTTCCCAATATTTGATCTATCTCTTACTTGAGATAGGAATAGCTCACATTAGACATTAGCTCCATATATTTTATGTCAATTCTATGTCAGCTGCGATCGGTTGTATGTCAAACTAGAGATAGATTGAATATAGGGAACGGCCATAAGATTTCGATGTCTATCTGTCCGTCTGTCTGTCTCCAGCTTGTATCTCAAGAACCGCTATAATATATAGCTAGATTTCTGAAATTTTCACAGATTGAGTATATTTGCCATTATTGATATCGAGCAAAAAATAGCAAAAAAATAAGTACGTTTGTTGTATGGAAGGGGGGGGCTTAAAAATTTAATTTATTTTGTTTTTAGCATTTGTTATAGCGGCAACAAAATTTGTTGCCGTAACAAACGTATTTTTTTTTTTGCTATTTTTTGCTCGATATCAATAATGGCAATAGGTAGGCACTTGAAATATTGATAAAATACTCAGTCGTATTTAATATTTATACTTTGATAATTAATAATAAAATTTAAATAAAATAAATAATTAAGGGGGCTCCCATACAAAATACACATTTTATACCTATTTTTGCTCTATCATGGTACGGAACCCTTGGTGCGCGAGTCCAACTCGCACTTGGCCGATTTTTAAATATATCTAACGAAACATCTCTAAATCCATATTATAAATGCGAAAGTGTGTCTGTCTGTCTCTCTGATTCTTCACGTCCAAACCGCTGAACCAGATTTAGATGGAATTTGGGAGTCTATATTTTGAGTCCCAAGAGAGGGCATAGATTACTTTTCATGATTCATCCCGAATAATCGTACGGTTCCCGCACGATAAACGGAATTTTGGCGCAACGGAGTTGCGCGGGCATAGCATAGACCAGTTTCCCAAACTTATTTTTCTCTACCGCCTACTTTGAGAACAATTTATGTTTGAGCGCCCCCATTGTTTTAATTTAAAATGCATCCAGATTAAATAAATCACCTCCCAAGCCTCTACACAACGCCCCTATTTTTTTCTGGGTCCCACACTCCCCCCTTTAGACCTTCAGCCGCAGCGTCGGAGGCGTTATCGCCCACTTTGGGAAAGACTGGCAGACAATATTAATAATAATTGTACGTATAAAAATAACATTAACGATACTCAACAGCTAGCCAGTCAGATAGACCGCCGTCTATCTGACCGGGTGAACGACCTCTGAGTAATCGTAACTCAATAGCAAAATCGCATTTCTTTGTTAACATACCAAACATGATAATGATGCAATACTGTGTAATTGGGCCATAACAACTCTATTTATATTAGCCATACAAATACAGACTTTAATCATTGTCCATTGAAGACGTATGTGGATGAAGTGAATAATTACATTTGAGGGGGGAAGGGATCCAAAGATTAAATTGTAATGTAACGTCACACTAGGGACTCATAAATGTGACCACTGACCACCTATGAGTTATGACAAGGTGGGCTTAAAAATCATGAAAATCGTGTGACGTACTTTTTGGATGGCCCCTTATTGAAAAACAATAAGATCTGTAATACATATTGAGCGCCAGATCTTGCTGCCTACGGTTACGGAAATCTAAAATTTGAATGGTAGATTTCAGTCCAAATATTTACGAGTTTTGCTTGGAGACAGCTGAAAACGTCTCTAAGATTTTTAATGCATAAAGCGTTTATAAATGCACCAAAATTCGTTTATTTACGTTAATCGTACGGAAATCGCAAATTTTTTCGCAACAAAATATATCCTATGACCTATCCCGGGTCTCAAAGTACCTGCATTATACCTTTAATCAAAATCGGTTTAGCCGATTAAGCGTGAAGAGGTGACAGACAGACACCTTCGCATTTATAATATTAGTATGGATTTCAGTCAAATAAATAATCTACCAGTATACTCAACATTGAACCATCCAGCATCCACATGACTATTAGATTGGGCGTTAGAGTTAGATTAGCTGATGGAAAGTTACGTAACTAGCATTTAACAAATTGCTCGGAAACTAGCAACGAGTGGACATTATATGGCAATTATTGTTATTTATATCCGCACGATCGGCACAAAGATGAGTCATTTGCTAATAAAATAATGATAGCTTAGTATCATGTATGAGTCTGCGTAAATAGGATAACCAATCAAATGCCTTTTATTCGATTTATGAGAAGATTTTATGTGCTCAAGCCTCAAACGGTACTAATTATATATATTTTGTGCTCAAACCTTGATTATGTCTTACTTTGAGCACTACCGTTTAAGATCGTAACTGATGAATTGATGATGCAGAACAATATATGGATAGCTTATTATTATTTTTTACTTAGAAAGCAAAGATTTAATTTGTGAAATTGTAGAAGAAACGTTACCAATCAGTTCGAGTATGAAATTTCGGTAGCTGGTACACAAGTCACAACCACACAACTACCTAAAACCTTTTTTAAAATTCATACGTATTTTAACCTGTGTTATAAATAACTCAAAACGTTAAGCATTTTGTGACGTCGATGATTAAAAATAGAGGTCAGTAAACAGTGTTAAAAACATCCATCGGACTATTTAGATCGCGTAATGTACATTGTACAGGGTCGACAAAAGTAATTCACATCATTGCTATTAAAGAAACATCTCTTTAAGGGCCCGGGTTACCCTCGAAATTTTCATACATTCTTAATACCAAAATCATTTTCTCATACGAAAATATTTAACATGTTTGAGTTATTTTTCAGCTTAAGATAGTAATTACCTAGGGTCCTGAACAAATTTTTTTTACAAAATATTTAAATACTAAAAAAAAATTTTTGTGTTTAAATATTTTTTAGTAAATTTACTACTAAATATTTAAACACCAAAAAATAGACAAAAACACTAAAAAATATAATATAAAATAAAATAATAAAAAATATTTTTTAGTTTAAATATTTTGTAGTAAATTTACTATTTATTTATATATTTTTTAGTGTTTTTGTCTATTTTTTGGTGTTTAAATATTTAGTAGTAAATTTACTAAAAAATATTTAAACACAAAAATTTTTTTTTTAGTATTTAAATATTTTGTAAAAAAAATTTGTTCAGGACCCTAGGTAATTACTATCTTAAGCTGAAAAATAACTCAAACATGTTAAATATTTTCGCATGAGAAAATGATTTTGGTATTAAGAATGTATGAAAATTTCGAGGGTAACCCGGGCCCTTAAGCTGATCGCACATTTGTCAGCCAAGGGCTTCGCCTGGCTTCGCAGTAAAAATAGATTTCGGAAACCCTGTGAAGGCCAACGAAAGGGCAGACTTGGCAGACTGATATACTTATTAATTATTATAAGAGGGCTCCCGCACGAAACTGCGAAATCGCATCGCATCGTAATGTCATTTGTATTATGAATTTTGTCCCAGATATTTGCGATGTGATGCGAATTCGCAGTTATGTGTGGGACCCCTAAATCGAATAGACTCCGAAACTACTAGACCGACCCTGGTGAAATTTGATACGGATATAGAGCTGAGCACGGGGAAGGGCATAGGATAATATGTAATATGTATATAAAAATGTATGTATATAAAAAAAGCGTACCTTATTTTGTAATAAAAAGGATTACAAAATAAGGTACGCTTCTCGCAGGACACTGTATTCACGTTAGCGAAGTACATCTTCTAGATACAATATTATTATACTTACATTGACCAAACTAACACCGAGACAGACCATCCACGCCCAGCCGCCGTCGGGAGCGACCTTCTTGGTGGTAGGCACCTTCTTTGTCGTCCCTTTACTCCTCTCGACCGTCATTTTGGCCTTTGTCACCTACACACCTGAAAAAAACAAACCAAATTTATTGTTTTTTGCCACTACTTATCTGCAGAATAAACACATTTTTCTTTGGCGCTAAAGGAAAGCTGTGTGAACCGTGCTTGAATAATAATTACTCCCACACCGGCTTCAGTGACGGTGGCCGGCTTCATTAAAACGCCAGTTACGCAGGAGTAATTTTATGGTGCCCAAGTGTGTGCGCAGAGCACAAGAGCACTCTCCACTCTCTATTCCTTTTCCTCTCATAACCCAGTGGGACGGAAGACCGACACGACTGGCGAAAGATCAGGCGCAAGACCGACTTTTTACATGCCCATCCGACGCATGATCACCTTACTTGTCAGTCAATCAGGTGATCAGCCTGTATTGACCGTGCTTGAAGGAGAAATGAATATTGTCCACTCTCCACAGCATGTAACAAAGCTATCTAGTGGAAACTGTCTGCAAAGTTTTATCTAAGCTCTACTGGCAATCTTTATTCTTTGTGAGCTTGTCTCTTTTTCCTTATTTCCATACTTTTATCATTGCTCTTGCTTTATGACCCGCAAACAAAACATCGACAATGTAATTCATTATACAGTCGCGTGACCGACGAACTGCGATATCAGTTTAGGTGTTAAATGCTAATCAAAACTATTATTAGCATGCCTGAACTGAGATTAGTACGCGAACAAGGTGATACGAACTCTATTTTATACAATGCTGGAAAATGAGACGAAATGAGTAGAACGGAAGAAAATGAATGTACTGCTTTCAAACTCTAGCGGCCCCAGTCAGAAAATATACGACGCATAGAGTTAAGAGTATAATATCTATGTGTATATTACAATAAAATATAATATTATTATTCATGTTGTAATTGCAATTAAAAAGGCTTCACATATATACATATTAGATCAAAAATCATTCCTACTTTTTTCTTAGTATCTATAGGTTATAAATTATAATACAATATTTATAATACCATGCATTTATTTTTTAAATTTCAGGAAAAAGTTCGAAAACTCAAAACAGTGATTTGTTTACCAACATAATATAGAGTTCGTACTTCGTAGTTTAACAACAATAATTTAACCACATTAGCATTTTGCAGTCGTTGTGTTTTCTATTGCAAGCGTAAACTTATATTCATAATCTAAGAAGCAATATCATCAAAATAAATAAAAAGTCCAAAGTAAACATTACAAGTTGCAACAAAATAATTGATAATATTATTATTTTATGGTGTGAATGTGTCCCAAATAAAGAGTTCACTGTGAAAGTAGCAAAGCTCAATGAGCATTTTTTTGTAATTTGTATGAGCAAGCGCCCCAGCGATATTTTCCCCATACAAAAGTTTAAAAAAGTTACTCTTTCAGCGCTTCTACTTTCACAGTTAACACTATAAAGGTGGCTCGTATAAACCCTAAAGTATTATCACTTTGTTATGTTCCACCTTATATACTAAAGCGATATAAAACTCCAATAAACTACATTCATTCGCCAGAGCTCTTCAAAACGATCATTATTCTGTAACGACCGCAGTTTTATCCAAAATGGAAGGTCGGTATTATTATTCATGTTGACTTCTTTTTCACTGCACCGGAATATCAAAATACGAAAGGACGGCAAACGCATAAAAATAGGAGTATATTTGCAAAACTTTTAACGTGACACAAGTCACAACCAAATTGCTAATTGCTCCCATGTATGGCAAACGATACTCAGAGACGAAATAAATGAACAAATAATAACTTTGAATGCTGTTCTATCGTCAACTGCAGATAGGTACACGTAATTTATCATAGGCTCATAGTCCCAGGCTAGTACTACTACTAGCTAAAAGCCGTGCTTTGTGAGGGATCGCGTCGTCACACCTTGACTGACTGATAATAATATAACTGGGATATACAAGGGCTCGCTTCGCTCGTCGTCATAATAGTATTATGACATTCTTGTTTACTATTTGCAGAAAAATCAGCTTTTCCATACAAAAGTGGTAAGGTTTAACCGCCATTTATATGAAACATCTCTTTTTAGACAAAGCTAAGTATGGCACGGCACGGTACCCAACTACCTACTCTATATTTTTTACCTACTGACCCTCATTTTGTCTCGAGCCCTCGAAGTACATATAATATCATATTAATAATATCACAAGTTACAAAATAATAAAATAAAACGATAACCATACCTGCTGATGGTAGCTGTGCGAATCGAACATGAACGAAAGGAAAAAAATGTCGCAAAACAAGCACTCAGGATGCAGTTGAAGCATTCGATATCGAAGTGCCTTCACCTATTTGTACGTCGAGTGGATAAACACGATACCGTATCATCATCAAATCTAATGAGGTTAGTTCTTTGTAAATGTACTGGAGCATGAGGAAAACTGAAAATCTGTCAAGATTATACTGGTGAGTGGTGTGTTTCAGATATGTACAAGATTGACGTAAAACATATTGTGTAGATCTTTAATCTACGTCGATCTTCAACGTCAATAGTTTCAATTTTCTACAAGAATCAATATTTTCACCTCTCGCCACAGAACAGATAATAGTACAAATACTCTCACTCTAAGACTAGTTCGAGAACTATGATTTTTTAAAGCGAGTTGCAATTAATGTATAATTATAAACTTTGATTTCGGTTACTATTTCATCAGAAAAAAATATTCCCGGGCAAAAGGCGGACCCACATTAAGGGCCGGTTATTCCAAATTCACGTTTCTAGAATGAGTTTTTCTACACTACTATTATAAAGAGGAAAGATTTGATTTTTTGTTTGTTTGTTTGAGTCGAATAGGCTCCGAAACTACTGGACCGATTTGAAAAATTCTTTTGCTATTGGAATCATCTTAACTGAGGCACATCCCCAACCGGGGGGACCCATGACGGGTTTCCACTGCGCAAAAAAAGTGTCTTTCAATCTATGGGTTACGTACCCTTGGGGGTCCCCATATTCTAACTAGTTGCTGGAAAAATTACTTCAGGGAATATAATACAAGTTTTTCGCAATTAAAACTATGAGCCTAAGAACTTTACAGAAGGTATATCGTATATTAGAGAAAAACCAAAAGGTGCAAACTTATTTGACTCTGAGCATTGAGACATCGTAAGTTGTAGGTAAAGTATAGTTAAGCCATTTACTAAGTAGCTCAAGAGTAGTTATTTGAGGAAAACTATAAACTAGCAACAATAATAATTCTTTTTCACATCAATGACAAGGCCAAGGATGACTGTTTCCGATAACGTGAAAAATATACAAAACACTAACTAAACCATTAAACAACTTTGTAGATACTTATATTTTATACTCAAGAGTCAAGACTAGGGGCTATTATTTTTTTATGACAATGCAATGGAACAACGATAAAGGAGAGGAGTTGAGAGGACCGTGTCTCGTGTTTTTCAAGTGATAACTTAACTTTATATTATGTTTAAACGCTAAATATAACCAAATTTTATATTTAATATATTTTGAATTTATTATTTTGGGACCAATGAGAATCTCGGAACCCTAGGGTTCCAAGTAATCCACTTTGGGAACAACTTTAGACGTTAATAATAATATACACACTATCCGCTGTGCTACTTCAATTACCACAAATAAAAGCATCAACCAAAGTTGGGCAGACAGACATTTTAAATATAATATGTTATATTGTGTAATATGAAGCGTGAATGCCATTATATAATCACGAACAATCATGGAAGGAGCGAGGCGAGTTTTTTTGGGTGTTTTTGTGGCAATTACTTGCACAAAAACTCTTTAACCAGCAGCAAGTAAGACGGACATTGACCCAACGTGATGTCAGGAAGATGGCTGATAAGCACGATTTATAAATTACATTTTATATATTATATTATATGTATACTATTTGCACCCAGATGGACAGACGGACAGACAGACAGACATGACAAGTCTATAAGGGTTCCGTTTTTTGTTATTTGGCTACGGAACCCTAAAAAATGTATTTTCGAAACTTTGAAATTTTTTCGGAGTGAAAAGAAATAGTCCATGCAAATATTTTCATTTGCATTCGTTTTAGTCTAAGAAAATTAGCTTCAAAATCGTCGATCAGACCGAATAATTCGTGTTTATGGCTTCTTTTTCTTCTTTATTATTAATTAAGAAATGAGGTATAGTGCCTACGGATTTGTAATGCTATTATAATATCTGTTCATAATATTATTCAAAAAGCTTATGGTAATCATTTATCAATGAAGTCAAACTTTCGAGGTTTTTTTTAAACTCTACAATCTACATTAGAGAATAATATCAAGATATTAGATAACACATAGAATTAGAATTATCCTGAGAATATCAGAATAACATACGGTAAAGGATTTGGTACTTATATTATTTTGAGATTATTTGAATTTGATATTTCTTTACTGACTAATGAGTAATGACTATCAAGTCATTAGTCAGTATAGTACGGCTCCTTGTCCTAACAAAAATCAATTTTATGGTACCATCCTGAAGAAAGCATGAAACTTGGCATGAATGTAGCTATCATATAATATGTGCTTAAATTTAGATATGGAAGCACGTCCAGAAATAATGGTTTCCCCCCCTCCCCACCCTTTTTATCTCCCTCATTCCAGTTTTTCGAATTTTCTACGAAAACGATAAGACTAGGAGTTTACTCTTTAGAGAACAAATTATCGTCGATAAATTACGTACAAAACGATACTACATTATATGGTGGTAAGATTAATATATTTCTGTTTACAGCCACCAACATATTATGAAATTGTAAAAACAGGCTAACTTTTTTTATTCTTGCTCCATTTATAGGAAAACGACAAGAGTGGTGAGAAAATAGACTAAAGAAGTTAACCTTATACATTGAGCTACAAAATGACACCTATTTCATAGTCGTAGAGACATTACTTCCAGAGTTACAGCTTACCGCGTCTGACTCAAGTACTCGTTTTTTTACCGTTTTACAATTTCTTAGATTTAGAGCTAAGGGTTTCAAGAAATTTATTAAAAATACAGTAAAAATTATTATGAAGTTCTCATATATTTGCTTTAATGTGGATATAGAAGCATGTCGAAAAAATATTTTTTCCCCCCATTCCCCCCCCTTCATATGTATCGTATGGTAAATCGTGGTTTTTCTTATTTTTTATGAAAACGGGTACAGCTATCAGAAAACTGTCAAAGAACAATATGTTGTTTATTAAATTCTCTACAACATTGTCTTTAGACGTATGTTGATAGAACTTATAGTTTACAAAATATGTACATGGGGTTTTATTCCCACACACGACCGATTTGTGGTTCTGATTTGTGATTGGTATTTCATTATTTCATATTAGTTGGCAATTTAGTTTCTTCGCGTCTCTTGCCGTAAAACGAGCATACAAAGTATACATAAGTAGATATATTTTATCTACTTATGTATAAAATATCTACTTATGTATCAGTGTGCCGAGTCGAGGCCCGAGTGTGAGTTTTTTGTTTGACATCCGATCGTGGACGCGTTTGGCGATTACTAAGATTTTGTATGGGAGCTGGGCTGGGAACCTATTAAAATAATCAAAGCGCACGGAGTGCGCGGCCAAGTTCCAGCAGGCCGCGCGCATGCCGTGCACTATTTACACGAACGGTTTCGACGCACTTTTGACCCCCTTGTATCTCAGTGCCTATTGCGAGAGCAAAGATAAAATTTTACTTACCTAATTATATACTAGTACTTACGCAATATACCAAATTTCATAGATATAGATTTGTTAGATCCTGAAATATTTCCTTGTAAAAATAGCTAACTTTGGCACTGACTCACTGACCGATAATCAAAATTCACTGGCCACTTCCACTTGTCGTAGCGTTATGAAATTTGGCACACAGGTTGTTTGTTATATGTAGATTAACAAAAAATTAAGAAATTTGAGAAATTGGTCAAGCGTGAGTCGGCTCATCTATGAATTTGAGATAAAAATCGGTAATCAAAACCTCTAGGCCACTTCCAGTTGTCGTAGCGTTATGAAATTTGGCACACAGGTTGTTTGTTATATGTAGATTAACAAAAAATTAAGAAATTTGAGAAATTGGTCAAGCGTGAGTCGGCTTCAAAACCTCTAGGCCACTTCCAGTTGTCGTAGCGTTATGAAATTTGGCACACAGGTTGTTTGTTATATGTAGATTAACAAAAAATTAAGAAATTCGAGAAATTGGTCAAGCGTGAGGCGGCTCATCTATGAATTTGAGATAAAAATCGGTAATCAAAACCTCTAGGCCACTTCCAGTTGTCGTAGCGTTATGAAATTTGGCACACAGGTTGTTTGTTATATGTAGATTAACAAAAAATTAAGAAATTTGAGAAATTGGTCAAGCGTGAGTCGGCTTCAAAACCTCTAGGCCACTTCCAGTTGTCGTAGCGTTATGAAATTTGGCACACAGGTTGTTTGTTATATGTAGATTAACAAAAAATTAAGAAATTCGAGAAATTGGTCAAGCGTGAGGCGGCTCATCTATAAATTTGAGATAAAAATCGGTAATCAAAACCTCTAGGCCACTTCCAGTTGTCGTAGCGTTATGAAATTTGGCACACAGGTTGTTTGTTATATGTAGATTAACAAAAAATTAAGAAATTTGAGAAATTGGTCAAGCGTGAGTCGGCTCATCTATGAATTTGAGATAAAAATCGGTAATCAAAACCTCTAGGCCACTTCCAGTTGTCGTAGCGTTATGAAATTTGGCACACAGGTTGTTTGTTATATATGTAGATTAACAAAAAATTAAGAAATTTGAGAAATTGGTCAAGCGTGAGTCGGCTCATCTATGAATTTGAGATAAAAATCGGTAATCAAAACCTCTAGGCCACTTCCAGTTGTCGTAGCGTTATGAAATTTGGCACACAGGTTGTTTGTTAAATGTAGATTAACAAAAAATTAAGAAATTTGAGAAATTGGTCAAGCGTGAGTCGGCTCATCTATGAATTTGAGATAAAAATTAATATGTACAAGTAAATACACTGAAATAAGATGAGGAGGAAAGAAACAAATTGGTATGATTCCTTAAAAAAAGTATTGAAATCTCACCAAAAACATACCTGTTAAAACGGGGCCAAGTTCCTATTCACTAATTGTTCGCCTTAAAAAAGAGTTGAAATCCAATTCAATGCCAAGTTTAGATGCACTTCCAAATCGATCATAATCATCTTCATCAACAGCCTGATCCTAAATACTTCTAAATTTGAACTTGGCAGGTTTTCATGCTAGTAGCACTTGATAATTATTGTATAATTTTTAAATTTAAATATAAGATATCTATGTGATTAAATTAACCTGCCAAGTTCAAATTTAGAAGTATTTAGGATCAGGCTGTTGATGAAGATGATTATGATCGATTTGGAAGTGCATCTAAACTTGGCATTGAATTGGATTTCAACTCTTTTTTAAGGCGAACAATTAGTGAATAGGAACTTGGCCCCGTTTTAACAGGTATGTTTTTGGTGAGATAAGTACATTTACACGGTACATCTCACTAACCTTATTTTTTTTTTACAAAGGACAAGATCCAACGTCCATACAATTTTGGGCTAATTTTAAAAGTGCCGGCCAACGCAAATAAACCCATAATTTAAATAGAACATAATCCAAGGAATGTTTTTATTACTACACCAAAGTTCTAAGTAAAGTTAATCAAAAGTTATTCAAGGTCAAACAATTTTTTATGACATAAGTAATAAAACTTATTTTATTAATTAAAAGCAATAAGTGATCGATCCTAACGTCCTTATATCCGAGTCATAGAACGGATTAGAGGCCAAATACCTACAAAATATGATTTGAAAAACTCAAAGGAAGAGGGAACCTCTACGTCAGGGGCTCCCAAACTTATTTTGTCAACTGCCCACTTTGAGAACAAATTATGTCTTAGTTTCAATTTAAAATGCATCCAGATGAAATAAATCACCCCCAAGCCTACACAATGCCCCCACTTTTTTTCGGGGTCCCAAACCCCCCCTTTAGATCTTCGGCACCCATAAGGGGGCGTTATCGCCCACTTTAGTAAAGACTGCTCTACGTGCTTGGGGTACGCACAGCATTTGCCTAGTATTCCAAGTAAGCAATGAGTTGTGCCCTGAGATTTGGAGACGAGACACGGGATAGGACCCGTCACCTGACATTATCCAGCGATGGCGGAAAAAGAACGAGCGCTTGAGCTTTGGGTTGAGCGATTAGAGCAGCCGCAAGTCAGTTCAAGCTTCTGACATTCATTCGTCCTGTTCTGAAAGAATGGGTCAATCACTACTCACTAGCTAAAAAGCGAGCTTTGTGAGGGCTCGCGGACGCGTCGTCACACCTTGACTGATGATAACACAATACATAGAGTATAGAACTTGGTATAGACTACATGACTACATAAAAATTACTATGTACCTCGATCGTGGGAATCGCAGACAATAGATTTTCAATTGTTATGCGACAGCCGGCTGCCGCTTGGGATAGTTTTTCCGTAAAGTGTACCACAAAATACAGGTTGTGGGTAGTGGTATATATACTAGGGCTCCCTTCGCTCGCCCTGCCCCCCTACCATGAGCTCTTATAGCAGTATTACTTTAATATTACTTTCAGATTTCGCACAAACAAAAAACATAGCTATATTTATGTAAATAGAGATCATGTTTGTTTATGCGAAATTCAAAAGTAATATTAAAGTAATACTGCTTTAAGAGCTCATGGTAGGGGGGCTGATAACTTGATAAGTCAACAAATCTCAAAACCGGGCATAATATTTTTATAATATATCCACTTGGTAACCCTTGCGAGCAATCTATTGGATGCGTCATATGAACTCAGCTTGAACCTTACTCGATTAGCTTTGTCCACACTGGGCTTTTTTTGTTCATCAATGGCATGCGTTATAGCGCTGTCAACAGGCGGACGTGAGGCATGCCCGTGACGCGCGTTTAAATCGTACCGCGTTGAAAGAAAAGTGTCATAGCGCGCGCTACGATTTTAACGCGCGTCACTTGACTGCGCTATGACGCATGCCCTTGGCGAATAGTAAAAGGCCTAGTGTGGACAATGCAAAGCTAATAACAAACTAAATACTAAACGCGTGCACAGCGCGTGATTGACGCGTATTATCTAAAGATATCAATAAAGGCTATCAGTGTCCCAACTAAATAAAGCGCTCCCCTCAAAATAAAGCGTGACCGATGATAAAATATACAGTCAATATTATGATGTATTCATTGGTGGCCAAGAGCGAGTCGGATTTTCGCTTAAAATGTTCCGTACGAATTGAACGAAAATTTTATGTGAGCACTTGAACTTTCTACCGTTTGCTATTGAACATTCTAGCTACTCGTAGTCCGTACATAGGTAAATATAACGGCTTTTAATTTTTAAATCATGACTGTCATAAGAAAAATGTTTCATAATAAGACAGTCATGATTTAGAAGCCGTAGTCTGTCACTACTAGGTAAGGACTAAGGACCTAGTAGTGACAGACGGACAGACGCAAAGCAAAGCAGTAATTAACAGCATTGGTTGATGATTCCTTTTCTTTTCTTTCGTGTCCCCGCCGAGACGAGCCAAGAGAAGCGCAAGAGCACTACCACAGACATCTTGAAATCTATTTCTGTGGGCACTACCTACGTGGTGCACGTGGTATGAAATCCCACCAAAAATATTTCATGTAAAATGTTACCTCGACGACCACATAAGGTTTGCCTTGTGAAAAAGACATCGGATCTAATTTAGATCCAAGCTTCTAAATCTACGCGGCCTAACTCTATCGACTCTAACTCCAACAAACTCTACGATACCAGTATTGTATTTATGACTTGGCTGTTTCGTTACTTACTTCAGATCAGAAACTAAATATTCGCCTCACCTTACGGCGGTAGCGAAACAGCGAAGCCATTCATACTTAATGATATACATAATGTAGAATTTGTTGGACATTGTTAACATAATATTTAATTTAAAGTTTTTTAGCCAAAAAATTTATTTCAAGTAAAATTGATTCATTAACTCTAAACAATACCATTATAAAAAATAACTACATGACTATAATAATAAGTATTCCATACTTCATAAATAATGCACATAAAAATAAGTTTTATGTAACAAACATAAAAATAATTGAGTCATTTAACAAAACTAACAGTAAGCTTTAACTACCTTAATAAATATTTCCTTTTAAACTACCTAGGTCAGGGCTGTCCTGCGGGTTTGTTGAAATTAAAATTAATTTACTTCAATGAATGTTTAATTGTAATTTGTAATGTTTACATTTTAGGTAAGTAATTTATAAATGTTTAATTTGCCCTACTTTAGACCACATATTATTAGCTAGCGGTATAACAAAACTAAGTAAAAATAACTTAGTGTACATACTACATGTATTTGTCCCTTATTATTCAAAGAGTTTACTGTAAAAGTAGCAGCGCTGAATGAGCAATTTTTGTGTGATTTGTATAGGCAATTCAGAGTCATGAATTTGCCCATACAAACATTGAAATAACTGTATTTTAAAAACATAAAACCGACTTCAAAATTGTACGTAATTGAGAATGAAAACTTCCTATCCTATCCATACATACATACACTTTTGAAATTTGGCACATTTGTTCAGAAGCTGTTATAGATTAACATATGCAAAAACTGGGCAGTTCTGGAAATATTACATACATACTCGTCGAATTGATAACCTCCTTTTTTTGAAGTCGGTTAAAAAACGAAACTCTTAATTATCCTTCAATAAATAATTTATAATATTATATTATTAATAAAAGGCAAGAGGTTGTTTCATAACCAAACTGTTAAATAAGTACAAGACTATTTTCTCATTGCACTTGAACTGACACAAGACGTAATAATAGAAAATTTCTCTTTGTTCCTTCTACTATTAATAATAATAATAACTCCCACACCGGTTTCGGTGATGGTGGCCGGTTTCATTGAAACCGGGCCAGTAATGTAGGAGTAATTTTATAGTGGCCAAGTGTGTGCGCAGTCCAAAGGAGCACTCTCTATTCCTTTTACTCTTATAACCCAGTGGGACGGAAGACCAACACGACTAGAGAGAGATCAGGCGCAGGACCGACTTTTTGCATGCACCCATCTGACACATGGATCATCTTACTTATCAGAGAATCAGGTGAACAGCCGGCATTACCAAACTTGGAAGTAACACGTTTCCAATGCAATAATTGAACCCACAACCTCCAAGTCAAGAGTCAACCACTGGACCATGGAGGTGTGTAAAATACTATTTTAAATACTACTATTACAAGTAGTATAAATATTAAATAGTTTTTTTTATATATTATATTGTTTAATTTTTCAAAGATATTATATGGGTCATTTTCATTTTGTGCGTTATTTGGTATCGCTTCACAAATCATGGTTTTTTTTATTCTTATGGCTAGATATTACGTATTAGAGTGTGCTATTGTTAGTCCTTGTGCTTAAATACTTTTAGATACTAAAAAAAGCACATCTGAAAAATTCAGCGTCCACGTCCGTGACAACCTATCCATGCTCGTGACTAAATAACATTTAAATAACATTTATGTAAAGTTGTGGTATTATTTAGATTCAGAAAGTATTTGTCTAGGCTAAAACTACATTTCAATTCAAAAAACACACCGGCAAAATAAAAAAAAAATCAGCAAAAATCAAAAATTAAGAAAATCTTTGAAATTTCAGTAGTAAGTTTTTAAGTTAAGTTCTCCATTTTTATTAAAGAAATGCCATGTTAAAAACGTGTAATGCCTTCTATGGATCTCAAGAGGGCCTGGATACTCCATTCCATGCTTGCATTTTGATTGTCAATCATTTCTTGTGGGATATTCTCCTACTACTCCAGTAGCGCCAACTCGAGTTTCTGGACACATTTTGGAGCTAGAGTTTTAAATCGTACCGTTCACCCATTGATGTGCCACACGTCCTCAATCGGATCCACATCCGTAGACCGTGCTGTCCTCTCCACCTGCGCTACGCCAGCATCATTTACGTAAATATGCCCGACTTTTTTACTCTATGGACGCGCATAAAATTGAAGTTACTGCCTAAAACTGTGTAAAAGGCACAAGATGCAGTTTCAGGATGTCTGTGCTATAGCCCTGTACTGTCAAAGTACCATCCTCAACAATCATCAGCTCTGTGCGGGCTCCAAATCTATGCAACCCCAAACCATTACGAAGCCTGCATGATAGGCCACTGTTTTCGTTAAGTTTGATGGCCTATAGCGTTCCTTACCATTTATCCATATTCTTTATCGCCTATCAACAAAATTTACACAGAATTTGCTCCCATCACTGTACAGCACACGATTTCACTCACTTGTCAAATTTTGATGTTCACGCGCATATCTTAGCCTGGCTCTTTGGTGTCCTGTCTCAAGTTCTGGTGCCCTTGCTGGCACTTTTGAGTTTAATTTAACTTCTCTAAGTCTTCTTCTTACTGTACAATCACTTACACGTACATCTCGGAACTGTTCCGACAGGTTTCGTGTCTGCAAAGCAGTTTGAGGTCCATTTCCTAAGGCTTGTGCCCTTACAAAAAGGTCATCCTGAAACATTGTCACCCGATATCTGCCTTGTTCTCATCTCCGAACGTAAGATCCAATCTCTCTGTAGCATTAAAAGTTACGATGGACCACGGAAACCGACAAACCTAAGGCCTGACTGACCGAACGGTAGGTGTGACCTTTCTCTATCGTGGTTACAGCTCTAGCTGTCGTAGATGCTGGGAAATCACTAATTTTGTATCTAAGCAATGTGTTCTTCCAAAAACCAAACAATCAAATGAGCTGGCATACCTTGCAACCCGCTAAAACGCCATTCTTATCAGATACACTTACAACGTCAGTCATCGAAAAACACTTATTAGGGCATAATTGCAATAAAAATCTCTCAACTTGCCAGTTTTGTTCAATATTTTATTTCTTAAATGAGTTTAGAATCTATAAAAAAGGATTTCACACAGCCCGACCCACTTGAGTTCAAGTTGTGGCCGTTTTTACCTATGTTCCGCTAATTTTGCCAGTGTGTGTGTAGTTGTAATCGTATAATAATTGTGCAAAATGATTATTTTTGTATCAAATGATTGACGATTTCCGTTTGTATGAAAACTCAAAGATGAACCCGTCCCTACGTTACGCCATGTGAAAAGTGAGTGCTGCGTGCGGTGCGAATTTAGATTCTCAAAGAATTTAGATGGGTGTTTTCAGTACATGTTATATGAAATGTTATACAAAAGTCACACACGTGGTAAAGTGTCAAAAACGTGCCCGACAATGTCCACGTTTGTGACTGAAATTTCAAACCACGTTTGTGACATTTTTCAAGCGTGCCGCCAAAATATAACCTTAAGATTGTAGCCTTCGGTCAAGCATTAAATCAAAAATATTATCACTTCTGAACCTATCAAATAAATGAAATTCAAGTGAAAATCATAGTAATTACAATAGTTATGGCAGCCACGTGTATGATGCATTAAGGTTTACAAAATCCAAACAGTAATATAAAAAATGTCATATCTTTTTTATGCATAAGCTTGTTGAATCACGCCGCACCGGAAGGCAAATGGCCGACTTTTTATTTTTCAGTGAGTGTTGCCTGTGCATGTAGATCAATATTCTCCTAAAAATATCACCATAAATTCGGGTACTTTCGGGTAGCCACGTTTGTGACAGCTTTTTTTCTCACATGATGTATCATGAGATATAGTTGGAATGCTTCATTGAAATATAGTTATAATATCGAATTTCAAAGGGTTATTAATTGATAATAATGAATTATTATAGAACTTTACATTTTGGAAATATATTATGTAATTAAGACTGAATAAAAAGTAAAAAGTGATTTTTCACACATCACGTTGCGTGACATTTACCCATGGATTGTATATAAAAAATTTTTCAGTTGCGTTTTCTGCTGCAAGTTATGCTTACCATTATTAAAACTACGAAGACACACCACTCACTTTTTTTTCAAAAATTTATCACCAAAAATTTTGTCTAAAATTTTATTGTCACACAAAAAAAATTAAAATGAAAATGACCCATATATATGACATAACTGACTTCAAAATAGTAAATTTAATGAATAAAAATTCTCTTTCTCAAAAACTACTGAACCATTTCTTTATTAATTCATCAAGCCCCAAGCAGTGGCATGCGACAGCGATAACAATAGATAGTTGTTTTTCTCACGATCAACAGGTTAAACTTGCAGTATTCCCTCAAACTGAACCTGAACAATACTTAGTACAACAAAAAAGAATCATCGGACTAGTTCTGGAGTTATGTTAACACAAACATAAAAACATACCTACATGTTACATATAATTTTAAATTTACACTTGAAATTTAGCAAATTTGTTTGGACGAAAACTGGACAGTTCTGGAATATTACACACATACAGGTCAAACCGTTAACGGCTAAGCTTTCCAAACCTACCCCAATTTTTTGGTGGTCACATGGATTGAGAGAGGATGTTTTGGGTGAGAAAAACCTCCTCGTGCCACTTCCACCCCCGGAAAACCCCCCCACCCCCCATTTAGTAGAAATTTACATTTGAAACTTTCGTGATCTTGAGAAAGGTCATCTGTTTTCTGGTGTTTATGTATTACTTACTAGGGAGTGCCTCCGTACCTACCGAAGCGGGGGGCGGAGGGGCGCAGCCCCCGAAAGGGGGGTTCGGGGGGCGCTGCCCCCCGCCAAAACAAAAACAAACATTACAAACGTTACAAAATAAATGGGGGGCTCTGGGGGCGCTGCAACCCATCCAAAATAACAACAAACATAATCCAGAAAGTCCAAAAGTAGTTTAGGTTATAACTGTGACTGTGCTGCGGCAGCAGTCGGCGACTGTCACAATACATTCCTCAGGATTCCGAAAATTTCAAAGGTGAGTAGCTCCAAAACTGGGGGGTTCCTCAGTGTGGATTTGGTACGGGGGGGTGTTAACCTCTCCTCCGCACTCTCCTCCCACCCCCGCTCCCCATAAATCTTGGGGTAGGTTTGGAAATCTTTACCCCGTTAACCTCATTTTTGAAGTTGGTTAAAAAAGTTGTAAAAGGTACTGATAAATTGCAATAAGTACTGAACTTTGAAACAAATTATAACATTAAACCTATTACTTATTCAAATTATGCAAGTAAAGCTGTCCATCATGGTCAGACAAGCAAACTTACTAAAAGTTACAAGAAAACGAAATCTTACCGTTTTAAGACAGTTTTCCATAAAAGTATTCCTGTGTAATTTACTTCTTACAAGGAGTCATGTATATTTATTTATAAAAATATAAACTAACAATAATACTGTGGCACTTTTTAGGAGTATTTTTATAGGTTAAACTTGTATATTTTGAATGTTCATCAAAAAAATTATTACTATCACGAACTCACAAACACTCACGGAGCACACAACTTTTGTACACTTGAAGTGTTCAAACTTCAATATTTTGCAGCTCAAAAATAACTCACGAGTTTACGAAAGGTACGGATTTCTCCTTCACAAATCACAATCCACTGTCCACACTCCACAACAATTTAAAATTTTATGATTCGACACGAGTGTTGCCAACTATTCAAAACATTTCCCCCACAGAACAAATTTACTCCATTTCCCCCCTAAAGCAACTTCAAAACCCACTAAATTTCAACCAAAACTCCCCCAAAAAATCAAAATATTTAAAATTACTTGGTGTTTGTTCTACAAAGCGCTCAAAACGCTGAAATAGGTACACCTTCAACAGGCCAAACAAACAAACAGGTTTTAAAATACTTCAATCTTTTTTTTTCATTACATACCTACAACGACAACAAATAATCTGTCAGCCTACTGTCATGTCAGCTGGTAGAGTGTAAACTATAGTACTGCGCACACACTTGGGCACTATAAAAATACTCCTGCGTAGCTGGCCTGGTTTCAATGAAACCGGCCACCGTCACCGAAACCGGTGTGGGAGCTATTATTATTATTATAGTTCTCCTCCATCTACACTCCATACTATAGAGACATGGGCTTTGTGCGGCAGTTCCATCTTAATCTTGGTGGCTTTCGGATCTTTGCCACGAGCGACCGCGACCGGTAAAAATTCAAATAAAATACCACTTTATGACATAAAATATACTTACTTACTTATACAGTATAATTTTCTACTGACATTTGCTTGGCGATCCATGCTATCGCCGGCGCGGCGGCGCGGCGGCGTAAAAGCTAATGGTAGAGTAAAATGAAACTTATATCCTTTATCATAAAGTGGAATTTCGTTTGAATTTTCGTCCGTCGCGGTCGCTCGCGGCAAAGATCCGTAAAGTGACTTTTTTAATAACCACCTTAAGGTTGTTACTAAAAAAATATTCCATTCCTCAAAAATTTTACCTCCAAAAATATCCCCAAATTATTTTACCCCCTAAAAACCCACTAAATTTATTTTTTCCCACTAAATTTAGTGGGAAATCCCCATAGTTGGCAACACTGACGACACATGTCACATGACACATCACACAGCTATTTGACGTTTGACATGTTCTTCTTCTTTTTCTTCGTTTTTGGCAACTTGACACAAAGTATGTGTATGTTGTGCCACAGACAAGGTAAAAAGGTAAGGAATATGGCGGGAAAACCGTATTCCTCCTATAATAATTTTCAGCATCGTTTTCATGTACCTAATATCGTCAGGTCATAAGTCTAGTCAAAGTCTAAGTACAAGTCAATACAGTCAAGAAGTCAAGTCGGTCGTTTCAGTAAAGTGGTAGACGCTTTACTGAAACTTTCAATGGAGTTTTGGAGGGAACACAAAATCGCACGTTTCTGGATAATGCATCACTTTCCCACACTTGTGCACGATAACGAATATCTAATGGTTAATATTCTACCAATATTACACATTAAAAACCCAACTTAACACAATTTTAGGAAAATAATACAAAATCACAACATCACTCTTTCACATTCCCGGCAAAACTCCGTTTGACATGTTATGAGAAATGACAACTCTTCTTTTTTTGTTTCTTCTTATTATGGCACTTCGGCTTTAAAACCATTGCCAGTGTCGAGTATAATATTATGACGGGAAAACATACAATTATACATACATACATACATACATACATACATACATACATACACTTTTGAAATTTGGCACATTCGTTCAGAAGCTGTTATAGATTAACAAATTAAACAAAAACTGGGCAGTTTGGAAATATTACATACATATGCGTCGAATTGATAACCTCCTTTTTTTGAAGTCGGTTAAAAAACACGATAAAATAATGTTCTAATGAAAATTTGGAAATATGTATTATAAGTAATAATCAGCTCATATAAAACCATGTATCTATCTACGCTGGATAAAATTTGGTAACGAGCTTAAGAATGCTCCAACTTTTTAATTAGCAGGTCGGATGTCTGTCAGTACGAATATCGACGTTAATGACATTAAAATAAGATTCATATTAGCGCGCCTTGTACAGTGGCGGTTACGACGCTCGCCGCGTTTTTGATATGGCGAAAATGTATGAAAAATTTGAGAAATTTTCTTATTTTTCTTATAACTGGAAAAGTTGTTTATTTTTATATAAAATTTTTAGCGGACTTTATAAAGGACTAAATAAGCAACAATTTTTTTGTATATTTATTTTCCTCAGTTCAGTGTATTTAGATATTAAGGTACCTAATCAGACCCCATTTTTTTCATATTTTGCGATTATTGTGATGGTTAAAACGTATTTTATGTGAAAATTTTGTATGCGGCTATAGAATTTTTATGGTACAGTCGTGGAGATGAATATATTATCTTTCATTTGAAACCAAAATATCCTCGCAGTTTGACTCCTAATTCTTTAATAGGGTACCGGAAAATCGCTGATATTTGTAATAGCGTCCTTAAGGTAAAATAATCGGCCAAGTGCGAGTCGGAATCGCGCACGAAGGGTACCGTACCATTATAGAGCAAAATTAGGCCATAAATTGTGTTTTTTGTATGGGAACCCCCCTTATTTTTTATTTTATTTTAATATTATTATTAAATATTAAAGTACACATATAACTAAGGATTTTGTGAAAATTTCAAGTACCTACCTGTTGCCATTTTTGATATAGAGCAAAAAAGGCCAAAAAAATCACGTTTGTTGTATGGGAGCCCCCCTTAAATATACATTTTATTTCATTTTTAGTAGTTGTTGTTATAGTGGCAACAGATATACATAATCTGTGAAAATATCAAATCTCTAGCTATTACCATTCTTGAGTTACAGCCTAGAGACAGCAAAAAAGGCCAAAAAAATCACGTTTGTTGTAAGGGAGCCCCCCATTTCATTTTTAGTATTTGTTATTATAGCGGCAACAGACATACATAATCTGTGAAAATATCAAAATATCTCTAGCTATTACCGTTCTTGAGCTACAGTCTGGAGACAGACAGACAGACAGACAGACGGACAAAACGGACAGACGGACAGACGGACAGACAACGAAGTCTTAGTAATAGGGTCCCGTTTTCACCCTTTGGGTACGGAACCCTAAAAAATTAAACTCATTTTTTGAAAGTTAGCGTGTTACAACTTACAGGATACAGCGTTTTGTCGTAACAGGAGGGTAGTAAATAGTAATACAAAAACACAACATCACTCTTTCACATTCCCGGCAAAAATCCCGAAGTCCCGACAACTATTCTTCTACATCTGTTTTTGTGGTAATCACTAATCACGGACGACAAATCCAATGGGCTGTTTTCTTTAGCAGTTTTGGTTGTATAGGTAGGTCTACCAGAATCTGATGGCAATTTTTGACCGCAGATTTTTAAAAAATATCCTTGATCATTCATATTTGGATTAATTTTTATATTTGCATGTTTAACACACAGAATCAGCCGCTATTTAGAAAAAAAGGATCAAAATGTTTTATTCCAATTGCCCCCCTATTGCTAGTATCAATTTAATTTCTCAATTTTTGCCATCAGTGATCAGATTCTGGTAGACCTATATAGTACCTAAATGGCGTTAGCGTGATAATTAAAAATTGTACATTTAGACTTTGTCACAGAATATAATATTATATTAGTACTTTGTCAAGACTTTGTACTTATAGGTACATACATTTTAATTTTTATTAAATTTGTTATTAGCTGTGACTTAATTCGCCTTAATTTATGTTATTGTTATCCCGACTAAGAAAATGTAATACGCTAAACATGATGTAATACGACAAACGATCAAATGGGTCACCTGATGGAAAGCAGCTACTGTTGCTCATGGACACTCGCAACAACAGAAGAGTTGCAGGTGCGTTGCCGGCTTTTTAGAATAGAATAGAATAATTTTATTTGTGAAATGCAGGTACATGTAATAGGTACTGTTTAATAGGGAATACCTACGCTCTTTTTGAAGATTTGCACGTTTGCATGTCGTATTGGTCCGGAAACACTGTACAGTTGGCGACAGAATCTTTCCAGAGTTTTACTGTGCGTGACAGAAATATACGCGAAAAACGCACGGTGGAAGACTGCCACTTATTAGGGTGATTAATATTTTATGGTACATATTAGTACTAACGGAATCATAAACGTTGTAATGCATCACTTTTTAGGCGATAGTGCATATTTTGGCAATTTTCCGTTGATAGTGCATATTTCAGCCATATTTTGCCCTCGTAGTCTCCAAACTAGCTATCTTAATACACACGATAGATCAAAATACTTCAAATATGTGGCCCCACCCCTGTTTAAAGACTTCCGCAATGCACCCGATAGGTACAATAACTTTCTAGAAACAAAATGTTTCTTTGTAGTTAGCAACATTAGAAAAAAAAATTGAATAAAGTAGATAATGAACTCAGAACAGTGTGGTAATGAACTTCCATCGGCACTAAAATTGAAATCGGAAAGAAGGAAAAATCCTGGATTTGATGGAATTATGGAAATTGGCCCATTTATTTTGGGCAATTACACCGTAAAACGTAGTATAAGTGACTTTTGATTGTGCATATTTTGCGCATATTTCGGCCATTTTTCGTGCCTATTTGCATGCATATTTCGGCACTTTGATCGTGCATATAATCCGATGTCTAAATTCATAAGTAATTGGATTAATGAAACGATAAAACGTTACTGATATCGAATTAATGCATCTAGAAATTTACATCTATTTTTAAGTAAAAAATATTTTTGGTTGTTGGTGCACTTCCGAGCCACTGACACATTTTCTTTTAGTTGTAGCTGGTTGTAGCCTGCTACGGCTGAAAGAAAATGTGCATCGGCAAGACATTTGCGAGTTTGCGACTCCTTCAGTTTTGTGGTAGGACTGGTAGGTTAAGTGTTCGTTCACGCTGTATTACGGTAATTGCATGAAGTTAGGACTTAGGAAATACCATTGTTCGATATATGTATTATTTTATTTAATAAAAAAACACACTATATAATAGGCCTCTCATGTAAAGACATATACCTACTTAATGATAGTTTTTCAACTTCAACGGTTAACGGATTTGAGAGAGGAAAAATATAGAGTTCACGCAAACGAAATACAGCCCGCATCTAAATGCGGGCTGTATTTCGTTTGCATACAGCCCGCATTTAGATGCGGTCTGTATGCAAACATACAGCCCGACGTTACATCTACATGCGGGCTGTATCCTTAGAAAATATAAAACGGGGTAAGGCGTCTCCCAGACAGACGCGGGCAGCGGTGGCGGTCGCGGTGGCGGTCAGTTGGATGACTTGAAAGTTCTAGGAACGACACAGACACGCAATGGCGGTGGCAGTACAAACAACTGACCGCCGCCGCGACCGCCACCGCTGCCCGCGTCTGTCTAGGTCTGGGAGACGCCTAAACCCCATTACACCACAGAACCCTAGGGTTCCGCACTTTGGCGAGCCGTATAGAGATTACGTTATCGAATATTTTGGGGTACCTAACATAATCTTGGTTTATTTCGCAATGAAACTGCCACGAGCTGAACGACTGACTCGCAGTGTTTATTGGCTCGTTATCAGCAAACGATAAGTGTATGTTATAATAATTATTATAATATTATGACGAAATCTTTTCGGTAACGTGGCGATGGTCTACTTTTTCCCGATTTTTGTGATAAGTCCCGGATAGGCTATCCACCACTTAACTTGACAGATAGATTATGGATAATCTGTCAAAAAAGTTGTGCATAGCCTATCCGGCACTTTGGCAGAAAGTGGTGAAACAGGCCCTTAGTACTTACTATTTATGTTCAGAGTGAGTTGCAATTTGCACCAACTAACAACGATAGCAAAATGTCAAACTAACAGTCAAATCTAGTTTAGTATTGAACTAAAATAAATTGCATATTTTAGCAATGATTAAAATGACGCCATATTGAACCATAACCGTAACCGGTCACTTTTGGCAGATTATCGCTAATGTTTACTACTTTACTACTAACTAAGAGCGAGTTGCACCAACCTACTTTAACTATAACTTTAACTTTAACAAAAAGTCAAATGAACGGTCAAATCCTCTTTAATGTGTTCTGTGGTCAAATCCCTAGTAAAAGTCCATTATGGACGCCATATTTGACGATAACCTTATCTTTAACTACGCCTCTGGTGCAACCCACCCTAATCCAGTTGATTTATCATAATATTAAGGGTGGATTGCACCAGAGGCGTAAGCCGCGTAACTAAAGTTAAAGTTAAGGTTATCGTCAAATATGGCATCCATAATGGACTTTTACTAGGGATTTGACAGTTCATTTGACTTTTTGTTATGGTTAAAGTTATAGTTAAAGTTAATTGACGCAACCCACCCTAAAGTTAACAAAAATCATGTGTTGCAAGTTGCAACAAGCTTAAATATTATTAGATACAATATATAAAGTTATATGTGGTCATCGTTTAAGTTACTGCTAAAATTAATCTTAACCGTAGTTATAACAACGCCTGAGGTGCAACTCACCACAACTGCAACTCAACACCGACCGAGTCAATAATTATTATGACAAGTTTTTGTGAAGGGACAGATCACATTGCAACGTAACATGCATTTTAAAATAACCCCTTAAATACTATTACTTACTATGCGTGAAGATACAATTGACATTTGACAGACTTGCCGCTCGAGGCGCGTTGGGCTCTAGACTCGAGTTTGCCAAGCGATTTAAAAAATGTATACTAATATTAAAAAACTTGAAGAGTTTATGTGTTTGCTCGAAGGCACTATAATATCTCAGGAACTACTGGTCCGATAGATATAATATAATCTAACAGTATATTATATTACACTATATATTATGTTTCATCTAATATAATATACACTATTTATTATATTAGAAGAAACAGAGGAAAATGTGGAAAACCCCGGTAAAATTATTAGAAAGGGTTTATTTCACAGACTACTGGAGCATTTTTGACATTATTTGGCACAGATATAGACCACGTGAAGGGACTTAAGCTTTTTTTCTGCGGGAAAATGTACGGTTTTCGTAAAATTCCTAATAATTATGCGGGCGAAGCCGCGCGGGACATCTAGTAACATAATAGGTACATGCATATTTTTATAACGTGCAATTGCCAATATTATTATCTTATTGATATCGTCACGCTCATTTTATTTGTAAGTACCGTAAAGTTTCCTATGAAATATCGTCTCCGGACAATTGACCGTAACACAATTAAGTGTGCTATTAACTTTATCAGTATTTATCACAAGAACTCAGACTTCAGAGACAGTTGACTTGCGGCTCCCAATAGATCCGGTTAAGCACAATAAGCCGCTTTATGTAAACATACTGTGATCAAATAAATGTGAAAAATGGCGCCTAACAAGAGAGCAAAGTCAAAAGTAATGAAAGACGGTGAATTTGTTCCCCCCGATGGCGGTTGGGGCTGGATGATAGTTTTTGCAGCGGGATTCTCTAATGTAAGTTTTCTTTTAGACATTATTTTTTAAGAAAACATTGAAACTGTATTCTAAGGCAAAAAACAATAATAATAATGAACTAAAAAGTATTAAATAATTCTTACTCTATAATAGTATAATTTTCATAATTCGCCTTAACCTAAACCAACTATTAAGTATAATATATTCTGTGCCTTAACTAAATATTTCTGCAAACAATCTTCATTATTTTGAAGTCGGTACTCGGTAGTCGGTACCAGGTAACTTGACCATGAGTTTTGTGACAGAATATATCTGCATGGGATTGGTCTATAATCTACATCTTTTATAATTGTTTATCAAAATCGGTTTTTAAACGGCGAAGTAATCCGCGAATAAACAAACAAAATATAAAAATATATGCGGTCGAATGGCCGAATTGAGAAACCTATTTGCAGCCGTACAAACACGCTTTTTCAGCTATCAGCCCTGCCGGTGCTGCAGCAGTTCGGGCTGCTGTTCCGGGACAAGTTCGCGCGGCTCGGCATCAGCAGCACGCAGACCACCACCATCATCAACATGAACTCGGCGCTGACCTCTTGCGTCGGTGCGTGACGCCCCCCACGGTAACTCCTTCATGTAACGGAAACACCAATGCCCGCACTCAGGTTTACCGCCGTACTCAGAGACAGAGTATTAAAATATCTCGATCGTGGGAATCGTAGACACAATAGATTTTCAATTGTTATACGACAGCCGCGGGTGCCGCTTGGGGATTGATGGGTTAATTATGATTAACCTTCAATTTAATGAAGAGTTTGACAGAATATAATGTATGTGGCTTATGTCAAATTTTTAATTTAATTAATAACATATAAGTAATTAATTTTCCACTCTGAGTGCGGCAGTTAATTATGTATTACTCTAATTTAATGAAGGTTTTGACACAAACTCATCGTCTGTTTCTCTTCTAATTAATAATTAAATGACTCATATGTACTATTATAGCTAAGAAGTAAGAACACGCCCGATAATGTCAGCTTTCAAACAAAATAACTAGATCATTATTATTTTTAACAAAAAATTAAAACCGACTTCCAGGGTAAAAACAATAATAATTTGTAATGAACAAAAAAGTGTTAAATAATTCTTACTCTTTAAAGTGCCTTATGCATAATTCTCCTAAACCTCAACTATTTCTGTACACAATCTACATTACTTTGAAGACGGTACCAGATAAGAATGCTGAGTTCTATGACAAAATATTTTTAATATTTAAGACTGGTACCGACTTCAAAATAATGTAGATTGTGTACAGAAATAGTTGAGGTTTAGGAGAATTATGCATAAGGCACTTTAAAGAGTAAGAATTATTTAACACTTTTTTGTTCATTACAAATTATTATTGTTTTTACCCTGGAAGTCGGTTTTAATTTTTTGTTAAAAATAATAATTTCACTCTTTTAAGTGATTTATAAGCTGGTTTTCTGCACAGACTAATGTGTTATGCTTAGTGACTTTGGATCCAGGATACACTTTCATTATATTATGAGAACTCATTGTCTGATGTCACTACTTCAGAATTGCTTAAGCAACTCTAAGCATATACCACTGTGTACCTAATGTATGTATATGCTTATTGCTTGGCGTTAATCAAGCAATGATAAAATTAATGTTCATACGCCTGTCTTTAAAGGCTCTAAAGTTTTCAGTGACTTTCTTTCTATCATTACACTCATGAAAACAACTCAACATTGCTAGATGACCCCCGCAACTTCGTTGCGCCAAAATTCGTTTATCGCGCGGAAACTTTAACTTTTTCCGGGGTAAAAACTATCCTATGTCCTTTCTCGGGATTCAAAGTATCTCCATGCCAAATTTCAGCAAAATCAGTTCAGCGGTTCGAGCGTGAAGAGGTAACGAACAGACAGACTGATAGACAGACAGACAGACACACTTTCGCATTTATAATATTAGTATGGATGCTCAAATAATATAACTAAAATCGTCCTTATAAATTTTAAGAATAACTAACCTCATAGATCTTATAATCAAATTGCTAACTTGGTAACCTAAACACCAAGGTCGAGTCATTTACATTGAAATAACATTATAATTTTTAAATCGTTCGACAAATTCGGGCTTTGTTCTTAAAGACGATTAATAGTAACAATAATAGGGTCATAATTAGATAATTCATGGTGTGGTGACCGGTAGTAGTGATGATGATGACGATGAATGTAACTTGCATGGTAGCATAATATGCTTTCAGTTCTTAAACCAACTCCGAAACCCCCAATACTTGCTTTTTGGTAGCACATGCTTAGGATACTTCTCATAAAATCGAAATCCATATAAATTTGGAGGAGTTCCCTCAATTACTCACGGATGTATGTTGGAATGGTGGTGATGATGATGATGATAAATTAAATTTGCATAGTAGTATATGCTTTCAGTTCTTAAGACAACGCCGAAACCCCCAAACATGTATCTATAAGGAGTAAGGAGTTCTGTTCACCAACTTCGAACCATGGTATATCCTGGTGCAAAATCTTACTTTTTAGTTTTGGTAACATATGCCTGGAATACTTCATATGAAACCAAAAAAACATAGGTTTCCATTTGAATTTTGAGGAGTTCCCTCGATTACTCATGGATCCCATCATCAGGTCACCACTTTTCTGAACATTGCTTTTTGGTAGCATATGCTTAGGATACTTCTCATAAAATCGAAATCATTATAAGTTTCCATATAAATTTGGAGGAGTTCCCTCGATTACTCACGGATGTATGGTGGAATGGTGGTGATGATGATGATGATTAATTAAATTTGCATAGTAGTATATGCTTTCAGTTCTTAAGACAACGCCGAAACCGCCAAACATGTATCTATAAGGAGTAAGGAGTTCTGTTCACCACCTTCGAACCATAGTAAATCCTGGTGCAAAATCTTACTTTTTGGTAACATATGCCTGGAATACTTCATATGAAACCAAAAAAAACATATGTTTCCATTTGAATTTTGAGGAGTTCCCTCGATTACTCATGGATCCCATCATCAGATCACCACTTTTGTCAAAATGGGACCAAATTGGAGTGAAACCTATTATAACAAAAGAAAAATTTTGAAAATCGGTTCATAAACGGCGGAGTAATCGTTGAACATACATAAAAAAAAAAAAAAAAAAAAAAAAAAAAAAAAAAAAAAAAAATATCCACAGACGAACGTATAACCTCCTCGTTTTTGGAAGTCGGTTAAAAATTGGTCCACCCGTTTGAATGCTACGACACATCGACAGAAATACTTAAAACACCCCTCTTTTTTGTTGGTGGTTAAAAATAATTTTGATAGGACCGGCACTGCCTACAATAAGTTAATAAAATAGTAACCAGTAGGTATAGAAATATAATATTCGTTATCAGTCACGACCGCACTCAGACATGTTTAACGACCACTATAATTTAACAATTAAATAAAGTATTTGACAGAAATTCAGAAAACACCTCACGTAATTTGTGGACGCCCCCTTACTTATAGATTTGTTACTTTTTTCTACAAAATACAAATTCATTATTTTTCAGGTCTCGCAAATGGTCCAGTATTCAAGACGTTCAGTTACCGGATAGTTTCGTTGACTGGAGCAATAATTGTTTTTATATCTTTGATGCTAACGACATTTTCTTACAACTTTATGACATATCTTATTTCGTTCTCCATATTATATGGTGAGGATAATAATTATTAATTACTTCTAAATTGATATATTTCAATTTTCACTCAAATAACCATATCAATTATGTTTTCAGGTGCCGGTTATGGTATAAGCAGTTCCGCAAATGCTCTCGCACTCAACACGTATTGGAAAAACCGAAGAAGATTAGCGACTAGTCTTTCGTGGACTACTACAGGCCTAGGTCCTATACTATGGCCACACATCATCACCGCACTTTTTGAATACTTCGGAGAAACTGGAGCGATACTCGTAATCAGTGGAATCTCGTTACATGCAATTGCTTGTGCGCTCCTACTACAGCCAGTCGAGTGGCATTCTAAGACTGCTAAATCAAAACAAGACGAAGAAAAATTGTTACCAGAATCGCAAACCTCTAACAACACCAAAGAAACAAATAGGAAGACTGAAGATAGCGGCTACTTTAGTCAAATGTCCAAAATTAAAAATTTAAGCTTATTTTCAAGTCAATACATTTATAATGAAGATGATCCTGTCACCCCAGGATATGAAATCATAGATCCAGGTGTTCCAATGATGATAAGAGCGAACGACGGATACTTTAGCCAGTCTAGGCAGTCAAAAAGTAGATTATCGTCACGAGATGGATCTGCAAGAAACTCGAGAATGAATTCAAAAAAACCATCTATGTCTAATTTATTGGAAAACCGATCGCGAAAATCTTCCACTTTGTATCTCAACGAATCTAAAAAGAACTCTTCAGCAAATTTGGGGAGTCTAGCTGTAGAACGCGAACTGAAACCGGTTAGTAAATCTAAACGTAAAACCTCAACCACAATAAATAATTTAGGGACCCAAATCCCGGAATCAGAGATCGAAGATTGTCCAACACTCAAAGCTCCGCAAGATTTGAAAGCAGACGAAAAAGCTGCCGTTGAAAGTATTGACCCAGAAAAAGCTAAATATATAGCAGATAAAGCTGAACAACAAATGGCTGGTACTAAAAGTCTAAAGTCTTTAAAAATTGATGGACAGTATGGTGAAAAATATTCAAAAGACAATCACAGTAACATTTCGCTTAAAGTACCGGATGAGATTGAAGAACGAAAATATTTAAAGGACACTCATAGCAATCAATCGTATCGCAATCGTTACAGGCGAAAGTCCAATAATTTCAACTATGAAAGTGAAGTTTTAAAACAAGCCTCACTAAAACTAGAACAATATTTGAAAGAGAGTGAAAATGACGATAGATTTAAGCTAGTAGTAAGTTATCCTGAAGAAAATATCTTAGAAAATAAAGAAATAGGAGACGATGAAGACGACGAAGAATCATTAACTTTTTGGGAGAAAATTGTAATGTTTTTTGATTTAGACCTCCTAAAAGATTTTACGTTTATAAATTTAATGTTGGGAATAACTTTAGCTAACTTTAATGAACTTAACTTTTCTATATTAACACCTTTCATACTTGGTGATTATGGCATGAGCAAATCTCAAACTGCATTCTTTATGTCTTTGTTAGCTGGTGTGGATATATGTGTAAGATTTTGTATACCATTTGCTGCTGGCAAAATAGGTTGGGACAATAATTCCTTTTTCTTATTTGGAGTTATGTCGATGGCTATGGGAAGAGTCGGTAAGATATTATAATTATTGTTTATTAATTACTTTGTCAGTCTGATACTTAGATAATATAATTTATGCACTTTCGTACATGATTTGTTTCAGTACTATCGATATGTCAAGATTACAGTATAGTCCTTCTTGTAGCTGTTATGATTGGATTTGGAAAAGGTTTGAGGACAGTATTTATGGCTTTAGTAATACCTACACATGTGCCACTCCATAAGCTACCGGGTGCTACAGGCATACAGCTTATCACCGCCGGAATGGTCTATCTCTCTTTAGGGCCCGTAGTGGGTGAGTGTATGATTCAATAATTTTAACGTAATTGCAATCTTTGGATGTATTTTATTTTGCATTCCGTTACAGGTTGGATCAAAGACAGTGCATCAACTGCAGTCACGCTACATTGCTTAAACATCTTCACTTGGCTGACAGCCATATCATGGGTATTGGAAAAATATTTTTCGAGGAAGCACGCAAAAGATAATACAGAGTCAAAGTAAACAATAAAAAGCATTTTCGGTTAGAATTAGTGCCAGTTTAGATTAAGAAGAAGAATTTTTATAATCGCCTGTGCATTTTAAGTGAATAATGTGTGGATAAATGGGGCCTATTAACCAATAATGTCATTTGCTGGCGACAGAGGCCAGTGTTACTGAGGTCAACACAGTGGCAGTGCGTGCTAGATAGTTTTGACTGAAGTGTGATAGAGATCTTAGTTACTTTTGTTTTGTTTACTTGGAAATTAAAATATGTCAAAGTGATAAAATAAAAGTGTTTATAAGATTCGTTGTGATTAGTATTTTTGTAAATAATCAATAAACAAAGAATAATTAAATGTGTGGTGATATTAGTGATTTTCGTGATATTGACAAATAGCACAATAATATTTACGAAACCCTGCATAATAAGACGTAGATAATTATTATGATATTGACAACATGAAGGAACATAATTTCGGTGCCTGTACTCAAATAATTGGCAAAATTTTATTTGTTAACAATTTATTTCAGAAGAGATAATTTATTTATTTATTGATAAATAAATAAATATTATAAACTTCAAGGCTCTAGAAGTAGAATACTTACTAGATTTAACTTTTGTCTACTACTTATATTATTTTTTAATATGTTCAAGTGTTAACTGTTATAATTAAATCCTGTAGTGTGGCGAATGAATATTTCATCTGAGATCAATTTTTACCAAATTTTATTCAAGAATCTGAACAATTTATTTTAGTTCAAAAATATTGTGATAAGCAAATAAAAATATTGTTTACTGTAATATCTCAAAAAGAATAAGTTACAACTAGTTAATAGCATCGTGATTTATTCAAATTTAAATAAATAATAATATTAGATTAAGAACAACACGAACTTTGCTAGTTATAAAATTTAGGCGTTGGATAAAATATTTGATAAAACGATAATAGAAAACACGAATGTAAGTATAGTAATGGTTATTTAGTACCTCAATATATTATAGGTATCAGTCACATGTTTGTTAATATTATCACCATTGATAAATTTAATCCTGCGCATGATTGCAGACTAATTGATTAGAAAGCAATTGCACATTATAATCTCTATTGAAATTTCAAAGCCATATACGAAAAAAATAATAATAATAATATATCCTTTCTAAGAGATGAACATTTAAATGAAAGTTATATTATTTATGCTAATTCTAAAGTTGTTATTGCTGTAGCTTAATTTTTACTTCTTTAAATACCGGAAATACGAAGTACATAGGTAAGATCTACTTGCAACACAATATTATCATCATATTCTTAGTAGGTTCCAAATTAATCGTAAGTCGTCTAATTAGTAAGATATCAATGTTTAGATATACTAGGGTCTGCTACCTCGGAGTAAATATAATATTGTAGATAAGAAAATAAAGTCATTCTGATAATGAGAGCCGGAATAAATACTTTCAGTCGTTACTTTACTGTCAACAAACGTAATGAGCACAACTTTATAAACTATTAATAGTTGTACAAATAATTTTGTTTAACAATATTGTTGTTGCTTATGATGATGTAAATGCCTAAATAGAATACAAAGGAATCGGTGATATTTGATAAATAAATTAATATATTCGATAGACTCGACTGCGCTGTGAGTGGCAGAATAATGTGTAAATTGTGATCATGTCGGGAACATTGAATAAAGTGCCACCTGATGGGGGATATGGATGGGTCGTTACTTTCGCCTATGCATTAAATAATGTAAGTATCTCTAACTATTCAACTGCATAACAACAGTGTAGGTGAGACGGAGGTGAGCATTGAGTATGTATAGGTCGCATACACAATGCAGATATGCCTAACGTAAATACAGCTATTTATGTATATAGTTAGCTATTTATGTTTATAGTTTTCTTAGATCATATGAATATAAAATAAATATTATTATGTTTAAGAATGTATGCTTTACTTTGCAAACATAAAGCATATTTACCTGCCTACCAGTCTAAGGTTGGTTGTAACTTTCAAAAAAGGCAACATACTTCTTTACATTTCTATAAATATTATAGCGAAAAGAAAATTATTGAAATAAATTCCATAAACATATTTTATTAATTTTCCAGGTAGTTGTTCTACCCCTTATAGCTGGGTTTGGCCTAGTTTTTCAAGAAGCTTTCAAAGATACTGGACTTACAGCGACGCAAGGGACTTTGGTAGTTATTCTCAATCATGGTATTGGAATGCTATTATCTTTCTTCGGAGGTCCTGTTCTAAATCGTTTTGGATACAGAAAAGTCGCTGTCGTTGGAGCATTATTAATATCTTCCGGTCTAATGTTGACAGCAGTCTCTACTAGCTTCTGGTTATTTATTCTATCGTACAGTATTATAAATTGTAAGTAATGAATTAGAATTAATGACGCATATTCATCTTTCATAAACTATTTTTTAATTTGTTCTTTTCTTTTTCAGCTGCTGGGGTTGCGGCAGTGATGGCTGCGTTTTCTTTGGCGATAAACTCGTTTTTCAAAGAAAAACGTGGTAGGGCAATTGGTGTAGGAATGTCCATCACAGGACTGGGAACAATTTATATGCCATTAGTTATGAGTGCACTTATGTATGCATTCGGATGGAGATATGCTGTGCTAATATTGGGTGCAATATGTCTTCATTCCCTTATAGCCGCATGCTTACTTAGGCCCGCTAAGTGGTACTTAATTAATCCTCCAGTTTCAGAGGAAATGATGCCTCTAAACAATGAACATAATGTAGTAGAGCTAATAAATGGAAGTGTTACTCCATCTAAATTATCAGGTATATACTTCAAGTTGAAATTATAAAACAAGTTAAATTATTTAACAATATGATAAATTTGCTTATGACTAAAATCAACTGTTTTAGATTTACATTCATCATTAAAGACTGAAGACTCACAAGCAAGCAATGGAGTGCCACCCAAAAGTTTATCTGTAGGATCACTAAAGAGTAGTAACGGTATCGAAAATAGAGTTGCAGTATCACATCCAGACGTTCGAAAGAAAACTGATGACGGTCTTCTAGATGAATCAAAATATAAATGGTGGGAATCTCAAGAAATTAATTTAGGAAGCTCGATAAATATTTTCAAAGAAACAAAGAGTGTTATTAAGAAAAACGAGGTTGTTCCTGAGACAAACAAAGAAATATCAAAGAGTTATCTCAAGCGGTTCGTTGACTTCTTTGATCTTACGCTTCTGAAAGATCCTATATTTGTAAATATATTGTTTGGGTTATCTATGGCATCTTGTGTTGAAACCAATTTTTCTCTGCTATTACCATTTATGTTAAAAGATATGCTTACATTTGAGACTTCTGAAATAGCCAAGATTATGGCGGTCATTGGTTTCTCTGATACACTCTTTAGATTAGTGTCACCATTTATTGGAGAATGGTGTCACAAGCCACCTAGAGTTATGTATTTAGTGAGCTTGGTGGTTATTATTTTCACTCGCTTAAGTAAGTTAATTTAAATATAATTTTATATTTTATTATACTTAACAATTTAAATTGACTCTCAATATCATAAGTAGAATATTAAGTAATAATAACACTTGATTTATTTCAGTTATGTTATTTACAACATCTTTTATGGGAATGCTCTTCGTGGCACTTGCAATGGGAGTTACTAAGGGTGTGAGAACGGTCTACATGAACATCATAATTCCAAGCTACGTCCCTCTAGAGCGGTTGCCCTTTGCTTCGGGAATTCAGATGTTCTTTAATGGAATTGTTATCATTACTCTTGGATCTCTTTTAGGTGAGTAAAAATATTGCAAATACATACTACTACTACACTATTGTTTCCTGTACAGTAACAAAATATTTTTTCTTTATTATCTATCACTTAGATCATATTAATGAGTACAATCTTAATCATCATTAAATTAAGTCACGTTTTATTTAATCTTATCGATAGTAATTTTTGTAGGCCCACTTGACCAACTTATGATATAAATGAATGCATATAATATTATGTACAAATCTACGAGTGCTTTCGTTTTATTTATAATTTTCTTTACTCAGTTATTTAATAACTAATGCACTTTCTTTAATTTCGTATCTAACGGTAGTAACAATTATACGTATTTTAACACTTTCAATGTTGTTTGTTTTAATCACCAAGTGCAAGCAAATTCTCTTTTACATATTTTTATACAATCATTATCCCATTTTAAGTATTTTTCCGTTTAAAAAATTAATTGACATGTATATTTCATTTACTTTAATGAATATTTTATCGATTTCAGGGCGGATACGAGATTCTTCGGGATCTTACCACATCCCCATTTTGGTGCTCAACTTTGTTACCTTCTTGACTGTTCTATTTTGGAGTGCGGAATTTTTGTATGACAGAATCAAGAAAAAAAACTCAGATGAAACTACTGCCTAGATTAAGTATATTTCCATAGACAAAGTACACCTAATATGTTTCTTTGTAAATGTATGTTGATAATTAATATTATACTTATTACTTACTAACTTAAAACGTTGTACACATTAGAAAATAACTTGAACAAAAATATATTTACAAAATGGCAACTATTTACAAGTGTACATAATTTAGGACTTGTACATACTTATTACAATTAAATTAGCGTAATATAAAATAACACTAATTTTAAATAGGTATTTAACGTCTAATTGATTTTGGCAAAATTAAATTAAGTAAACCATTGCTTTGGTTATTTGATTTTATAAATGTCTGTGAAGATTTTGGTCAAATTAAAAAGAACATTACATAAGTCCTTTTCAATTTGCTCATAATTATTATTAATTGGGCTTAAAATTACACTTACACTTTTAACACAATCTCAGTCTGATAATTATTTTTATTGTTTTTACTTTTAAAACTACTTTGCACTGCCCCATTTGTTTTCTTTAATTTTCATTATTGTCGACTGTTGTATTTGTCTGAAAAGAAAAACAAGTAATAATTTAAGTGCTGCAATATATATAAAATCATTGATTATTGTCAAAATATTTTTATTAATTCACCTTATTTGTTTCTCTTTCTTGAGAAATAGCCACATCTTCCAAATCTTCAAAGTACTCATTTTGTGCGTCTTCGCCCAAGTTATTTACTGAAACAAATGTTTTGTATTAAATATTATATTTCTTGTGACGGTGAGAGAAAAGTAATAATAATTTCTTCTAAAAGTAATACTTTCTAGTAACTTTACATCATTCAAATATTTTTCAATTAATAGGTAAGTTTTAAACAAACATTGATATTATCTTTAAAAATCTTTGATTATACACTTTTTTATCTTTCAACATTAAATATACTTACTTCGTCTATGCCATCCATTAGAATATGTATACGACGAATCAAACTTGGTTGAATTTAATCTACCATCCCCAAGTCTAAAACCATTTTTGTGATAAGATCCACCTAGTGGACGACGAAAAGATTTAGGAGGCTTAAAAACTACTTCTTCTGATGACGATATAATATGACTATGAGAACTTGTTTTCTGTGACTCAAAGTTATCGAATTCTTTAGTCTTATTAAAAACGTTACTTTGTTTTTCTCTCCATGGTTTTGAGGTAACTACATAAACTTTTTCGTTAGTTAACGGTGATATAGATGTTTGTATACCTCCCCAGGGAGCAGATGTTGTTGTAGTGGTTCTGAAAGTAGATGATGGTGTGTAAATATGCAAAGTTTCATCTTCTTCATCATTTTTCGCAGTGTCATAATTTGCCTTAGTTTTTTCAATACTGTTGTAACTTTTACTTATTTTAGAGAAATCTCTTGTGTTATTGTCTGTTATTTCAAATTGATTGCTACTTGAAAATTCATGATCATAGGAATCATAATTGTTGTAATTATTTTCTTCTGTTACGTATATCGTAGTCGGAGCAACAGTTGTGAAATAATTGTCTGGAATCTGTTTGGCATATTTTTCATTGGAACGAACACGTTGAGCTTCTTTTGTACTTGAGTATTCTTGTTGAGTCCAGTCATCAATTGTGTGCTGTAATTTTATTATATCAAATGGTGGCTCTTTAACATCATAAAAGTCATTTAAAATTGCCGGCGTATTCATGAGTTCTGAATTGTATTGTTCTGTAATTGTTGAGAGAGGTTCCTCTGTAGTCGTTCTAATGGTACTATACGTTTCTGTAGGAACTGTCACATAATTAATATTATTCTCTGTGTGTACCTTTCTGGCTTGAAATTCTTGTTGATTATAAAAAGATTCGTCACTATAATCTTTATCATTGATTGTGTATGGAACAATAATTTGGACGACTTTTGCATGATTTATGCTATGTTGTGCTGTTGGTATAGAAGACTCTTCCATGAAGTATGTTTTACTACTATCAAAAATATTTGGCGTGGTCATAGTAGATCTTGGTGTTGTGATTGGAGTGTCGTCATATATTTCAAATTCTTTATCCCTCCCTGGTGTTGATGGCGATGAGAAAAAGTTTTCATAATTCTTATGGGGTGCACTTGGTTTTAAATACAGTAAAGGAGAATCAATATTTTGTAAATTACTCTCCGTACGATATTTGTCTACGTCTTCATCTTTAACACCACGTAAATCTGCAAAGTCGGGTCTATGATTAGGTGGAATATTCTTATTAGCTGATCCTTTAGATTGAATGCTTTCATCATATAATTCGTTTCCAATGTCTACGCTTTCAAAACTAGAATCTGGATTTGTCTTTGCCGCAGATACGTCATGGTGATCTGATGCTTGGGGAAATATATCACGACTTTCATCGATGACGTAGCTGTTTTGAATATTACGATAGACTTTAGTTTGATTTTCGGAGTTTTTAAATCTATCTATATCAATAACCGGTGATTGTATAAATGTTGTAGGATACTCTATAGAGTGTGTATATTCTGCTAGCGGTACACTCTGCGCTATGTTTACTTGTGACTCTGATTGCTTTTGGTTTGAGCCATATAAAATGTTGCCAAAATATTTTGGCGGCGTTGGTCGAAATGGTCTTGCGTTAAATATTGGTGGTAATGGCGAGATACTTAGATTTGGAAGCGCAACAGGCTGTAAAGTGTGTATATTTCTACCCCTGTTAAGGGTGAATGGTGCCGGGTTTGCTAGGGCCAAGCTCATATTGTCCAAGTGTGATCGTAATGCATTATCAGGTAAAACTTCAGTCTTTACTTTTGAAGATTCAGCACCAGTAGCAGTAGCGGAATATGGTATATCAAGTGCAAATGCGTTATCGAGGGGTTCACCATACGAATTTCTGAATCCAGTTGGACGAGTAACTTTTGGTAATTGTAATTCTTGAGATGGTATGTTTTGTCCGAACACTTCGACTTCATTACTTTGCGGAAACCGTTGATTAAATTGTACAGGGGGTCTTGTTATAATGGGTGAGGCAGTAGTAGTCAAAAACTTACTATCGTACTGGGCAAAAGGCGTGGAAATAGTAGAAGCGGGAAGCCCGAATGTTGAACTAGATAAAGCATACGACACTGGCTGGTTAAATATAGGTTTCGCTGTTGTCGTATGAAAATTGTATGGGAAATTTGAAATCTGATTGCTAGTCACAGCATACGGAGAGCTCTGGGGATGGGTTTGAGAAATGTCGACTACATGCGTCGGGCTCGGTGGTCCGTACGTCGAAACAACTTGTGATATCTTGGGAGGTCCGTAATTTTGAAAGTGGTTATTACTTTGTTGATTTCCATTTAACTCCAAAATATGTTGATTACTAAAAGGCTGCGGTACATTTTGCACGGCGTCAAATATATGATTTGATGCTGTAGGGCTCGGAGGACCGTACGTCGGAAGAGCATTATTGTTGTTATTTTGCCGAAGACTTTTAGGTGCTAAATCGTATCTTATCACCGGTATCCATGGCACGTTATTGCACGGATTACAATCTTTCTTGAAAGTCGCCGCATTGTAATTGCTGATCACCTCAGACTGTTGATCGTACGAGTTTTGTGGGAAGAGCCAATTCGAGAATTTCTGGAACATGGAGGGCGAAGGCGTCGTCGTGAACGGTTGGGGCGGGGGGACGAAGTTGAAATTGTATTGTTTATAAAACGGTGCCGGAAATTTGAACTCGCTGGATATCGGTGCTGGTGGGGGCGGGGGTGCTTGCGGTGGGGGCTGGTAGTGGTATCCGTTGTCGAAGTTCTGTCGTTGAGATATGCCATGCTGGTTCCCGCCGTGGAATGGCACGGGTATCACGGGCAGGAGCGGCGGCGGTGGCGGTTTCAGCAAATCGTCGTAGTGAGCGCCTCCGTTACCATTGTTGTACACTTTGTTCGTAAAACCATTTGCGGGTTCACATGTGTATTCGGCAATAGTGGTAACTAGTACTGTGATTATCTGAAAAAAAGAGAATTTCTATTAGGTACTAAAATGAGAAAAAACAAAAAAAAATTGATTAGGTAAGTTAGAATTTGTCTAAAGATAAGTTAGATTACTCTTCACGATCAAGAAGTAAAACGGGACTACAATGTCTCTCTGTCTCCAGGCCGTATCTCAAAAACTGTTATAGCTAGACTTCTGAAATGTTCACAGATTGTGTATATCTGTTGCCGCCATAACAACAAATACTAAAAACGAAATAAAATTAATATTTAAAAGGGGTTCCCACTTCCCATACAAGAAACGACGATTATTTTAGCCTTTTTTGCTCGTAATCAATAATGACAACGCTTGAAATATTCACAAAATCCTTAATTACATTTGTAAGTACTTCAATAATTATTAACAATAAAATTAATAATATTTTATATTATGTAAGGAGGTCTACTTTCGCTCTTAAACGGTGCGGAAACGTCGTGCGCAAGTCCGAATCGCACTTTACCGATTTTTTACTTTAATTACACAAAAATATTACAATTTATAACACCTAATTAATTTAAACAATCCGGTAATAGACCGGCGCTAAGCAGTTTGTAATTATTTAGAAAATAGAGAACCACGTGAAATAACAGCAGCTCGTAACAGTTCTCACACAAAACAATTCTTTGCACTTTTCTCTTTTCTCATAAATACAGTCAATAGGAGCGATTGAGAGATTAGTAATATGATTTGTATTCTCTTAAGCATAATATTATGTATATTATATTTTATAGCATAATAATTGAAAAAAATATTATTATAAAATATCACAGAAACCATAAAAAGAAAAATGATGCCAAGACTAGACCAAAACTATTTTTACACGTATCTAACCCTTTAACTCTTAATTAATGTCCTTATTCTTCAGGGACTAAATTACTCAAACTTTATAATTATATTGTCCTAATACTTATGTAGAGTTCGAGTAATTTGGGCTTGAGACTTAACTTTTCGATATATACGACCAACAAGAGCACTTCTGATGTTGGTTTGAAAATTACGAGAATATCAATTTGCTGTTACCAGTTAGATGCAATCCCAAGTCCCAACAGGATTAAAATTGATTTATTGTAAAACTATAAGACGCCCGCAACGTAAAAATTCGTTTTTCACGCGGGAACCGTAAATTTTCCGGGATAAAAAACTGTATTATATTATTATGTTCTTTCCTGGCACTCAAAGCATCCCCAACAGAATATACACACACTTTACTTACGCATTTATAATATTAGTATAGATTTTAATAGCAGATTTGACCTTCTGGTCACAGCTGGCCGTGCAATAAAATTTAGAATTCCCATATCGTAATACGTAGCAGTTTCGAAACTATCGGGTCTGCCTTCCAATAAATTACCCGTCATTTAAATAAATACGTGCAAAGGCTCCAAATTGTTCGAAATATTGACTTACGAAAGTTACACTTCAACTTATGTAATGGAGAAAAAGTTTTCTTTGGTACCTATTACCGTGACATCTTATTTGGTTAAAATGACTCGCATAAAATGTTGTAAAATGTTAAATAATTGAGGTACGCAAGCAAGCGTAATATCTATAACTGTATACTTTGTAGATTCCACTATCACATAGCAGCAGAAAGCAGCATTTCCCCAAGTGGGCGATAACGTCCCCTTGTGGGCGCTGAAGGTTTAAAGGTGTGGGATCCAGAAAAAAATGGGGCGTTGTGTAGAGGCTTGAAGGGTGATTTATTTCATCTGGATGCATTTTAAGTTGAAACAAGGGGGGCGCTAAAACATAATCTTCAAGCGCCAAAACATAAGTTAGGGAACCCCTGGTTTAGAGCGAATGCATAATATGCTAAGCAAACTAAGTGTTTTACCCGACTGCGCCAGAAGAAGGTGCAGTCTGAAGACTCAAAAAATATACCTACCATGTTGCGTTTCTCAGCGATGAGAAAAGCTAAGAGAATGCTCAGATTCCAGAAGGATGTTTATTTTCTTTACCCTTTCACTTCAAAAGTATCACCGCGGTTCAACTTAATTAACAATTAAAATGGATATATTTGTTACATAAGTCAGAATTTAGAACACAAAATTGTCACTAAGGGACTATAAAAGAACCTTCTGATAAGTAAATTCGAGTTTCTGTTCGATAAGAAAAAGTAGCAAAAATTTTCAATAACAAGACAAGAAAAACTATTTAGATACGCGAGCATAAAGTCTTCTGACTTCTCTATGTTGCGCGTATTTGATTTCAAGAACTCTATAATACTAACTCCAACACCGTTTTCGGTGACGGTAGCCGTCTTCATTGAATAGTCCTAATATAACCTAACTTAGAAATAAGTAAATAACATGTTTTCAACGCGGGAATCGAACCCTTGACCTCCGAGTCAAGAGCCACGCCCTAAACCACTGGACCACGGAGGCGTTAGAAAGAACTCTATAGAGAAGCTATTAGGTTGGGTTGCACCAGAGCTGAGGCGTAATTAAAGTTAAAGTTAAAGTTATCGTCAAATATGGCATCCATAATGGACTTTTACTAGGGATTTGACAGTTCATTTGACTTTTTGTTATGGTTAAAGTTAAAGTTATAGCTATAGTAAGTTGGTGCAACCCACTCTTAGAGTGAGTTGCATCAACCTACTTTAACTATAACTTTAACTTTAACCATAACAAAATGTGAAATGAACTGTCAAATCCCTAGCAAAATCACCATAATTGACGATAACCTTAACCTTAACTTTAACTACGCTTCTGGTGCAGTTCACCTTTTATATTGTGGTATAACTATCTTAGTATTTTATAAGGGAAGGTCCGGAGCAATGACCTTCAACATTCGCACGCTTCCACCTCGGCTTTTACTTAATTGCCCGACAAAACGCAATGTTCCTACTCTGTGCCCGTTTCTCATACCACACGAAAGTGAAATGTCACTTCTTGTGTGTTAATTTGGACAATGTCAGCACCGAGTACTATTAATAATTATTGTAAGCACATGTAACATATTATTACGGCATGTACGTACTACGTAGCCATATCGAGATTTTTTTTTTCTTTAAATATTTGACTTCATATAGATAATAGTACGTAAGTAACGTAGCTGACATTTGACCTGTAATTTCTACATCAACAAACCATTATCGTTAAAATCCGACACACACTGCCTTTAAATATTTCAATATTCACACTTTTGTATACGGATCATCCAAGAATTACGTCAATGACCGTAAAATTTGCTCCCTGACCATCACAGTAAAGGTTAATGACTCGCAGCGAGAAAAATTGACCATAATCTCATGTTACACAATATAATATTATGAAATAGAAAGTAATGACTAAACTTATAAGTACGATCATAATGACCACGGATATGATCACTTATGTTAACGCTGTTTTACATCCATCTCAAATTTATTGTTAGCATAAATGCTACGAATAAACTTTTAAATATTTTTATAACGGGTTTACATTATTCGTATTGAATTGCAATTTGTATTCCATTACATACCAGTGCCCGTTTACATTATTCCAGTAGCAATCCACCGCTGAATTGGAACACTTTTCACTAGATTGGATCACTATTCACTGGATTGAAATAATGTAAGTTGATACCACTGCGGCGCTGCGGAGGACACGGCCCAGCATACCCTTGAGCTGGTGTGCGATCGTTGGGCCGTGCAGCGCCACGATCTCGTGGCAGTGCTAGGCGGGGACCTCTCACCGAGCATGGTGCGCTGCATGCTCGAGAGTGATGAGGCCTGGCAGGCGGCGGTCTCTTTCTGCAAAATTGTTTTGTCGCAGAAAGAGGCCGCGGAGCGGGACAGAGAGGACGATCCCACCTCTCTGCCGCTCCGCCGGCGTAGGACGGGAGTGCGGAGGCGACGCTATGCGAACCTCCTAACTCTCGTCTAACGGGGCTCCGGGAGAGGATGGGAACCTCCCCGGCTTAGCCAGTCCCGGCGCCGAGGGGAACGCTTCAGTTTGCCGAAGCGTTCCCTAACTTTGGTGGAAGTCCGGTCCCTTATCTGAGCTAGACCGGCCGGTTGTGGAGGGAGTCATGTGTTTGTTAGATCCTGGACACCTTTATAAGCTGAAGGCGAACCGCAGGTGGTTTTAAAAGTGGGTAAGAATCCTCAACCCGGTGGACCCATGACGGGTTTCCCCTACGCATCAAAAAAAAAGTTGGTGCCACTGCAGCACTGCCATGCAGCCACTTGTGCTGTATTTTCAATTTTTAAGAGGAGTTAATTTGACAGTTTTTTTATAAAAAAAATTCAAAGTGTCAGATAAATTCCTCGGGTAAAGTTAACTGACGATTAAAAATCGACCAAATGCGAGTCGGACTCGCGCACGAAGGGTTCCGTGCCGTTATAGAGCGAAAGAAGGCAAAAATTGTGTTTTTTTGTATGGGAGCCCCCGTTAAATATTTATTTTATTTTAATTTTATTATTAAAGTACAAATATAATTGAGGAACTTTATTTTGTTTTTAGTATTTTTTGTATTAGCGGCAACAGAAATACACAATCTGTAAAAATTTCAGAAGTCTAGCTAAAGCCTAAAGCGGATCTTGAGAATCTTGAGATACACTCTGGAGACAAATGAAAAAAAAATGTACGGTTCCCGCGCGATAAATGAATTTAAGTGCAACGGAGTTGCGGGCGTCATTAAATAAAATAAATTAAATAATATTATGCTGTCTCATTGCTGTAATATAATATTTTCCGCGGGATCTAAAAATAATAGAAAATAGCTTATTGCTTGCTCATTACTGTTATTAATTTACACTAGTTAAGTCATTAGCGCCTGCTGAGCCCGCGCGGCTGCAACAAAAGTGCAAGTATACAGTATGAATATCATACAGTAGACTAATTTTGTGTAGCCGTCTAGCCGACCACAATGCTAAATAACACTAACAAATTTTCTGCGATCGGCACGTAATAAGTCATAACTCATACACCACATCAGCTGAATGATTTGACCTGACCACAGAATACAAAATTATTAGTACAAGTAACCTGACCGAGCGTACCACCTCGCGTTGTTGGAAGGAACATCTTGGTCGATGGAAGATCTTCCAACAACACGATACACTCAATATTATTGTATGTTTTGCTACTTCCAGTTACAGTCACGATATTTAGATATATACCCTGTAATCTGTATTGTAATTGCAGCTAAAGCGCATTGTGATTTGTGCGACATAATATGCTCAACGTTGAATGTTTCAACTACAGCAATGCTTCGCACAATTGAGCACTTTCAGTCTCCGGGTAGTTAGGTCTGAATGTCAATACATAATACATAACGTAAGTACTTAAATAATCGGCCAAGTGCGAGTCGGACTCGCGCACGAAGGGTTCCGTACCGGTATAGAGCGAAAGTAGACAAAAAATTGTGTTTTTTCTATGGGAGCCCCCCTTAAATATTTACTGTATTTTAATTTTAGTAATAATTATTAAAGTACAAATATAATTAAGGATTTTGTGAAAATTTCAAGTGCGTAGCTGTTACCATTATTGACTACGAGCAAAAAAGGCCAAAAAAATCACGTTTCTTGTATGGAAAAAAAAACTTTAAAAATAAAAAAAAACAAACTAGCAAAAAAAAAAAACAAAAACACAAACACTTTGTAACTTTGTAATATATTAAAGGCCAGCTTCGTTCTACTGTATATATTTTATATTGTGGTTGGCATTAACCGGTAGCGCTGGCGATACTCATCGATAACATCATTATAATACTGTTCCGCATTACCTGTTATATTACATTACATCAAAACGAAAGTCGTAATCGTTAACGTTCAAGTTCAGTTCGCGTTATTGAATTCATAATTTGCGAAGAGTTCGATAAAAGTTAATCCATATTCTATAGTCCATACTAAACTTTTGTCCGTTTTGGTGAACTTACAACTAATACTTTGATTCCCCGAAATTGACGAGGGATGATTTTGATCCCGGAAATGTTGAGTTTCCACGAGTTAAACGAGTTTCGCGAAACTCGTTGCTGTTTTTACTTTTTTAGACGCATCAGACAATTATTAGTCTGATAGTTGATACGTCCTAAAAGCAGCTTGACAGACAAAACCAAAAGATTGTGCAACTAAAACTTCTGTATTATAATTTATAACGTAAAGGGGTTAAATTAATAAAATGGTTAAAGTAGAAGTCCGATTAGGTACTTAAGAAAACAAGAAATTGTGATTTGTACCCTTTGCTGTAATACGATTATCTAAACTCATTATTATTTATTTTTAGTATATAATTGAATAAAGAAAGACATTAAATTTATTCAAAATTCAGTTAATTTAATTCTAAATTACTCCCGTTTAATTAAAAGTTTATGTTCAAAGTTGGTTCCAAAACCATTAAGATAGTATAGTCGAAATCTTTAGATTTTTATCATTGCTTCTTCAGAAATGCTCACACGGTCCATGAAATTCAATACTTTTAACGATACTGGACAATTTTAATTGCTACCTTCCAGGTATCTAATTTTATAATAATTGATAGCATTTTTAATTGCAGTGAAACGGTTTTTCGTTTTTATTCTGCTTGTACGTAGTTTGAACGTAGTTTACGTAGGTTTAGGCTCGAACAATTCGGAGTCACCAGGTGTATCGCCAGATAAAGTCACCCAATTAAACAATTCTTGGGAGTCGATTTTTCGAAATGTACACGACAATGCAGCAATGTAAGCTGTTACGTTTTGTGATGGGAAACAACGCTTTCTCGCACTTGAACATTCCCATACGAGTTACAATTGGTTGGAACAATCATCAGTTCAAGACCACGGCCAGTATTATGCTCATGCTCTATGACAATAACGAATCACTGTGAGATATGGTCACAGTCGTTACAGAACATTACGACTATCTATAATACCATTTACGTACTAATTGTCGCTGTCACCTACAAATTGGGGTAACTAATGATCGCCCCACGATTCTCAGTTTAAAATGTTTGTTTCGTGCATCACTAGAAAGTGATCTAGTGATTCATTCCAGCTTACTCACAGGTACAATGTCCTTTAAAGGTCAATCAATATCCATAACATCCATAAACACAGGTAGCGACGGAAGCGAACGCCGAAAATGCGATCAATCTTCGTTTCCTTTTGAACAATTTAATTACTCACGAAAATAATCAAACAAAGAAGAAATTGTAACAAGCAATGCCGTGGCCAGTTGTAACCCAGTTCGTTATTGAGGAAACACATGTCAGACGTTTAATGAAAAGGAAAGTGCGCACGCACGCGCCGAGCTACATCCGAATTCTGAATAGTAATCACTCGCGATTGTGAACTAATTAACATGTAATACTAGATGGCTACTTGTTGTACATAGTATGTAATTAGATAATATTAAAATCATATAGAAGCAGTACACATAATTACCTAAATCATAGCGATGACAGACCGCCTACCGGACGTGGTATGGACGTGGTATGGACAGTATGGTGCTAAATTTGGTTTTTAGGGTTCCGTACCCAAAGGGTAAAAACGGGACCATATCACTAAGACTTCGATGTCTGTCCGTCTGTCCGTCTGTCTGTATGTCTCCAGGCTGTAACTCAAGAACCGCTATAGCTAGACTTCTGAAATTTTCACAGATTGTGTATATCTGTTGCCGCTATAACAACAAATACTAAAAACAAAAGAAATTAAATATTTAAGGGGGGCTCCCATACAACAAACGCTATTTTTGCTATTTTTTGCTCGCAATCAATAATGGTAACAGCTAGGCACTTGAAATTTTCACAAAATCCTTAATTATATTTGCACTTTAATAATTAATAACAAAATTTAAATAAAATAAATATTTAAGGGGGGCTCCGATACAAAAAACACAATTTTTTGTCTACTTTCGCTCTGTACCGGTACGGAACCCGTCGTGCGCGAGTCCGACTCGCACTTGGCCGATTATTTCTTCTTCTCGAACCTTTTCGTATTCCCGACGAATATTAGCGTAAACATAAGAAATATTCTAATTAGTAATTTTACATAGTTAAACTGCTAATGTTTGATTGTAACTTATCAGTTGAAAATTATTAAGTATGTATACTTTGTCTTGTTCGCAGGTTTCTCTCTCCACAGCCTTTCAGCATGAGTAATTATTATTGTAATTTGTATCAAATTATCACTCCTCACAATTTTCACCTAATTTAATAATTAATTGCATATCATCACCATCAAAAGCCTTCCTTTATTTCAAAAATAAATCGTGGTTCGCTTATATAGATAGGTCAGTTTTTTAGCGCAGGACCTCCAACATACATACAAAATTTATTGAATAACCGTTCACCTAAAATAATATAGTAGGGACCTGCCCAAACGATGCTGAAGCTTACATTGTAGATTTTGTAGTAGTAAGTTTATTCTAATTAATAATTATATGGCTAAATTAACACAAATGTAACGACACAGTCTGTGAGAATTTATTCATTGATTTCATATTATGTTCTATCTAAATTCTAAGCATTTAATAATTCATAAAATGAAAACGCCTTATATGAAACCATATATGGTTAAGGAATTAGGTAACAGTGCACCGTTGAAAGAACGTTCCCAAAAACTTATCAGACAGCTTAACCGAGGAAGATCCTACACAAACATGATATAAAAAATATTTATCTCTTCATCCCATCTTATCAGTCTGCCCTAGAAACCCTTCGACCAGGTATTCTTACGGGATCAAGAAGGAATTTACACTAACACACTAGGTAATAATTATTATGAAGGGCCAAAATTTGTGAGTTGTAATATTATTTTCTTTACGGAGATGACTGATGAGCTGTTCGGTACATAACAGTAGGTTAAATGGCATAGAATACGATCGATGAGGCTTTGGTATCGAATATAGAATTTGGTATGGTTTAGGCTTTGGATGAACACATAGGCTGCTTTTTATCCCGAAGAAGTAGGTACAATAGGGATGATGACAAGGTCAAAGATTAGCAAATTTTGTTAATAAAATAAAGAAATCACGGTTAAAAATAAGTGTTCCCAAAATTTCAGCTCGATAGTATTTGTATTTTTTTTGTTATGCGCCTTCAAAGTTGGATAATCAAGTCGATTTTTTTTTCAATTAAATTTCTTAATATTTGTATACCATTCGATAACTTATGCAATTAAAAGCAACTTTTGTTATGAAACCACTTTCATAAACGCAATATTTAATATACCTATCGAACAAAGTTCTCTCCCGATGCGTACAAACTAAGAAAGAGTGACGTCAGTCTTTCGTACTCACTTTGTATGGAGCGTTTCGGGCAGGTCTATTTTATGTTATCTTGGTGAATTTTTAAGCTATCAGAGTCATTCTTTCAGCGATGTTTCTATTTTTAAAGGGTCTTTTAATTACCAATAAGAAAAAAAAATAGTCATCAAGCCTATTATACTTTATTAATATAATATTACAATATTCATGTAAAATTTGCTAGGTTGTTGGATGTTTGGTAGAGTTTCCTCTACCACGAAATAGAAATACCTGGTACAAGTGAGAGATCTCTTAAATTTACAAACATAAAAACACGCTTTAACTTTCGTATTTTATACCTCACTTGATTTCCGGGCCGAATAATTTTAATTGATACTTTTAAAATTTTGGTTAAAATACGAGTAAATAAAAGTTCATCTCATGTTTTTTTAATAAGTGGGAAGTCGTACCATGTGAGATTTTCGACAGCGGCTGCGTTCATTTAAATATTAGTTGCTTAAGCCTACATTCTTAAAATTGAATGCCTACTTTATTCTCTTTGAGATGTTAAGCATCCAGATTCCAGATAAAAAATAAAGAATCACTTTATAATAAGAAACTAACCTTTTTTATGGGTATCTGTAAACTGTTTTTAGATTAGGTAAGTGTAACATGGGCGTATATGAGGGGGGTGTCCTGGGGGTCCGGACCCCCCCCCCCCCATTGACCATTACTATCCATCTTACTTGTCCAATCGACAATATAATATGTACCGCCAGATTTTAATCGGCGAATCGGCGAGGTGCATGTATTTTTTTCTATTCACAGTATAATAATAATTTTTATACTTTTAATTTCCTAAACACGTTACCTATTTGCTGCGGAACCCTTCATGGGCGAGTCCAACTCGCACTTGGCCGCTTTTTACTTTAGGGACCCCCCCTTATCAAAGCTATATGTACGCCCGTGAAGTGTAACATTATTATAAGCTTACATAGCTTTAATTTTAGTGGAAATTATTAGGGTTATAGTCTTACTGGATAATAACTTAATCCAGTAAGACAATTATTATAGTTTTACTGGTTTCGATTGACCTGGCAGAGATTGAAGTATGTTGAACTAGCTACTATTGCAGTGCAGGTTTGTCATTCTAAGTTATATGCTTTAGTACTGGTATTCCAGTAAAAATATTTTTTTAATGAACATTTTATTAAGACATTTAAGAAAGAAGTATGCAAATTGTTTTAATATTCTATTTATTTTTAAACGTCTAGTTTTCTCTAGACACCAATTTTAGTAAACTTATGTTAGTTTCGAGTAATTTAAGGCAATTAGAAGTTAAGTTTTAATTTTTACTATGCATTAAATTTGAATAATATGAATTCCTTCTTATATAATACTTGCTCAAGTGTATATCGGAATATTATAATTGATTTAAGGTGACGCCTTGATAATTTGGCTGTAGCGATGTCCATTTTTCTCAGCAATGACTAAAGCTAAGAAATTAAAGTTCACTGTCAGTATTCATCATGTCTTTGTCTTTGAATTACCCATAGCATAACACGATTGGTCAATTTTTATAACACAGAATAATCAATCAAAAAGACCTCTGTAAAAAAAGGGATTCCTATTTTGCCAACAGAGGAGAGTGATATAAGCTTCCAAAATTTGTACATAAATTGGTTCTAGTATACACCTTAATTTGTCCATAGCTTATATGAAATGTATTTATGGTTTTTAAATTACGCGACAAAAAACATTTTGTCGCTACGCCCTTTCAATTTTTTGCTGTTCCATTGCTTGTTTTCTATGAGAGGCCGGGCCAGCCTCGCATAGAAAACAAGCAGTCTCAAACACATCCAACACGGTTTTTTACTTTAACATGGCGTCACCTTAATGTTGAAAAGAGTTTTTTAAACTATAAAGTATAATTAAGTAAAAATTTCAGATAAAATGCGATTTCTTTGACTGGAGCATTGGTCTTTGGAGGAAATCCGGTGTGATAAGACTACACTGCACCGTGTAATCAAAAAATCATGTAACGTGAATATTTTTAAAGAATGGCCAAGTGCGAGTCAGACTCGCGCACGAAGGGTTCCGTGCCAAAACTGCCAAAGAGCAAAATTAGGCCAAAAATTGTGTTTTTTGTATGGGAGCCCCCTTAATTTTTTTAATATTATTATTAAATATTAAAGTACATAATAATTATATAATTAAGTACCTTGTGAAAAATTTAAGTAGGTATCTAACTGTTGCCATTATTAATATAGAGCAAAAAAGGCCAAAAAATCGCGTTTGTTGTATGGGAGCCCCCCTTAGATATTAAGTTTATTTAGTTTTTAGTATTTTTTGTTATAGCGGCAACAGAAATACATAATCTGTAAAAATTTCAACTCTCTAGCTATTACCATTTTCAGTTACAGCCTAGAGACAGACGGACAGACATCAAAGCCTCAGTAATAGGGTTCCGTTTTTACCCTTTGGGTATGGAACCCTAAAAACTACCAAAAATGCTTTCTTCACATACCGAAGCTTAACAATATTTAAAACAGTATAATATTATGGTTTGTTTATAACTTTACCAAATAGTTACCAAAACATTTAAATTGGACATAACTTTCACAGAAACGTCTTCTCTATGAAAACAGATGGCAACGGGAAATAGAATATTAATTCTCTACGAAAGTACGGAAATTGTCATGATCTGAATGATACATACTGTAAACGACGTTTATTTTTATTCCTTTAGAATTTTTCCGAAAGAATTTATTACGAATCAAAAATTTTATTACACCCTTCATGCAATGGAGGCTCTATACAAGTTTATGGTTTTATAGCATAAAATGTACTATGTTTCAATAAAACGTTTATATTTTTAACAAAAAATAGACATAAACTAATTAGGTTTACAACTGAAGTATTGGATTGTAAACGTATCAGTTTCTACTAGAAACTTTCTAGTATCCTTGCAAATTGCAACCTACTAGTTATTTAAAAATTTAACGATTCATTACGAACTTAGAGAACATTCAATCTATAGTAGAGTCCAAACGTATAAAAAGCACCATTAAATAATAAATAATAAAATTAATCAATTATCAATAAAAGTAGAACTCACGGAACCCTAACGGGTTACAACTGGAGGTATGTAAACAAACCTCAGTTTACGTATCCTTAATCTTAATTTCAACGAAAAAAACATACCAATGCCACCGCCATTTCATCCGTTAATTTATATCACTGTCTTTATCATCACTAGATAACAGTTGGGCACAGTTTCACCGTATCACATAATCGACTGTAACGTGTTAGTTCCCGTGGTCGTGTGCGCGGGTAAAGCACGAGAGGTGTTCCCACGACGGAGAAATGCACGAACAATGGAGGAAGGCTGCGCGCGCGGCGAAAGGTGGGCAAAAACAGAGTGAGGTGAGCACCGCGGGGACCGTTTGTACCTGCTGACCCATTTGAGGCCACCCCAGCCCTCGCCCGCGCATTCTATCGCGTTCCAAATTCAAATCGATGTTTTGTGGTTGGACAACAAGATCATCGAATTGTTTTTTTTTTTAGTTTACACCGCAGTCCGCACCCAGAGACAAATATTATGAGCTCCACGTATGGGGCTTATGGGCTATGGCAAGAGCTTTAAATTGAAGCTTTTAGCTTAATCATCATTAAATATCTGCCGTTAGTGTTATTAAAGTATATAATATTCAACATTGACTGCAGTACCTATATCTAGTTGCAAAGAATCATAAGTTGTAGCATCATGAGAATTATTATAACACAACATAACATGACGAAAATACATCCAGATTCCAGACAGCATATTATTTTGATAAGTTTTAAGGCTTTTCAAAATGTGCAAAAAAAATGTTACAGCACCCATTGAAATTTTATGATGCATTAGAATTATGCATAAATTATTTATCTCTGAACATTTCAACACATTTCTATTAAATTTTGTGTTAGATAGAGCCGACAAGCGACTTCAAATTGGAGCTGCACAAAAAGCTCAAGATAAGAAACGGCTCCATACCAATACGGTTGCCGTTATATCAGCTGAAAACGACAAAATCATATTTGCTCTATAAGCCTTTCATTAATAATTTATGTGTAATGTTATAGTAGTAAAAGATTTATTAGGGTCTTGTCGAATTTTCTAAGGGGATATCGGGTCCACAATATGAATTGATGGGGGCACACTTAAGGATGAGAGACCCTGTGCGCGATAAAGGCAGCTATCGCCTAAAACTTAGTATAAATTAAGTTTTAACGTCAATTTAACCTGCTTGTAAAATACTTGGTGGAACATAAAGGCTACTTCATTTAATTTTATTAAAATGATTCTTTACCTTTGGAGTGCAGAACCCAAAAAGGTCTAAGAGATGAATAGCGTTCAATCAAAAGCTATCGGACAGGACTACAGTGACGCAATTACGAAAGAATGGAAATAGCTCGGTTGAGTACTCACTCAAGATTCATTCAGAGGAATTTTACCCCTTCGTATACCTCTATGGCAACGGCACAAGGACTGATATTACAGAGTACAGACTTCGAGGTAAAATAATTTTGAACAGCAGGGCCCGTGGTAGAGTGCTTCCCTGACTAATCTATTACAATAGAGCATAATCTACTTCAGTCTTTCCCAAAATGGGCGATAACGCCAACTCATCGGCGCTGAAGGTCTAAAGGGGGTGTGGGATCCAGAAAAAAAATAGGAGCGTTGTGTAGAGGCTTGAGGGTGATTTATTTCATTTGGATGCATTGATATTGCAACAATGGGGCGCTCAAACATAATTTGTTCTCAAAGTGGGCGGTAGAGAAAATAAGTTTGGGAACCCCTGATCTACTTGATAGTTCGTTGTGACGCAACAGATATCTGGAACTATTGGAAATTGCACGTTTGAACTTAGTTTGAAGTTATATCCACAAAATATTGTAGGTTATTCTGGGTATTTACATTGAAGGATGGCAAAATGTATAAGCTGAGGCTTATTTGACCCTATAAGGGGTCGACGCATTTTGCAACGTTGCAACGCAAATCTGGAGGCACTGTGGTGCCCTCAGATTTGCTACGACGCTAATTTCAACAAATATATTGTATGGCTTGGCTGTTTCGTTACCTCCTTCATCAGAAACTAAATATTTGCGTTCGCGTTACTTCCACGACCCGACGCGACGGTAGCAAAACGGCGCAGCCATAATTTACGGCGAAGGCATTTACTGATATTATGTAAAATTTGTTGAACTTAGGGTCGGTATAGTTAGGCCGTGTAGATTCAGAAGCTTGGCTCTACATGAGTAAGGCGTAAGGTTTACAACAACATAAGGTTTTTATGTGGTCGTCTTGGCAACATTTTACATGAAACGTTTTGGTGGGATAAATTAGGTATTATCTCTACCATCTAATCACTTATTTTCATTTATACAAGAGTACGTCATAGGAAAAGGATGAGAGTAGAAGGGAGCGTCGTTTACAAACCATAAAAAGCTAAGTTCACACTTTATGACGGCCATTAAAAAAGGACTCGTGTTCCCAGTTCCCGGGCAGTGAGTCACACAAGAATTTTATAATCTTTTAAATAACCCTTAAGGTAGCCCAAACACGAGAGAATAACAACGAAACATTTGTAACTTTAATCTTTATCCAACGAAAATTGAAAGCTTTGTATGCGTCATAATTACTTAACTATATACTTACAAATAAAAAATTTCACGGGCCAAAAATATGTTTATCATAAATTCGTTACAACTTGTATTAATACTTATTAGTTTAATTAATACAAATCTATATTGTACACTCTATAAAATGTATGTGTGTGTAGCATTCGCTTGTGACATATTTAATAATGGTATCTAAGTAATTAATAATCGGCCAAGTGCGAGTCGGACTCGCGCACGAAGGGTTCCGTACCGGTATAGAGCGAAAGTAGACAAAAAATTGTGTTTTTTGTATCGGAGCCCCCCTTAAATATTTACTTTATTTAAATTTTATTATTAATTATTAAAGTACAAATATAATTAAGGATTTTGTGAAAATTTCAAGTGTCTAACTGTTACCATTATTGATTGCGAGCAAAAAATAGCAAAAAATAGCGTTTGTTGTATGGGAGCCCCCCTTAAATATTTAATTTCTTTTGTTTTTAGTATTTGTTGTTATAGCGGCAACAGATATACACAATCTGTGAAAATTTCAGAAGTCTAGCTATAGCGGTTCTTGAGTTACAGCCTGGAGACACACAGACAGACGGACAGACGGACAGACATCGAAGTCTTAGTAATAGGGTCCCGTTTTTACCCTTTGGGTACGGAACCCTAATTATGTCGACGAGCATAATAATCACTGATCACTGGTCGCCGACCGAAAACAATATAATATGTATCGTTATTAAATTTTATCGTATTAATAACAAGATTATGTTTGTTAAGATTATAATATTTTAAACGGAGATTGGAATAATTTTCCAGTCAGTTACGACTTACGAAACGAACGAGTCGGTCTACTTTCATTACTTACTTTTTAGTTGGTATTATGTAAAATAATTAATTGAAATACGTACGTTAGTAGAGTGATTTTTATCGTTTTGGATTTAATTGTCCAAAAATAAAATACAGTGAATTGTTTTATGAGATAAGTAGAAGACGTTTATAATCAAAAAGTTGTTTTATCTAGTTCAGGTTCTAAAATTGTACTAATAATAATAATAAAATAAAACAATTGGTATTTTTCCCTCACATCAGCTGTAGACGTTACTGGCTGAACATCATTCAATTGGTAATTTAGCGTAACTGATAACGATTCACTTAACAATAATTCTATGTTTTCTTTATTCGTCTACTCTCAGCCGTGCGGCCCATGCCCCATAGACGAGCAATTTTATTGGCAATATCACGATTAAATTTTATTAAACAATATTCGATAATTAGATTGAAGGCACGCGAAGTTCAACATCAACCCTAGACGGTCAATAATATTGCGAAATACGTAATATTGACAGAAAAATGCTCGTGTCTGCATGTTCGAAACGTTTTCAGTAGACTTCAAAATCGAACAGAAACCTTGGCTTAACTGAGGTTACACGCTTAGTCTGGCATCTCAGTCCATGAGTCTGGTTAGAACTTGGAGCCAGCTGCCAGACTGACGGGAGGCTGATCGTATAGCCGGTTGTTTAACGAACTTTTTTTTAATTATGTACTTTTCAGCCATAATTTTGGCGTCCGCGTCAGTCTCAGACTGGTGGATTCAACTGATGCCAGACAACGTGTAACCGTTTACCGTAGTCAAAGAGACTGCTGCATTTAGATTAAGTAAAACGGCTCTCATCAGTATAATATATCAGGGGTTCCCAAACTGTGCGCCGCGGAAAGGCAAGAGGGGCGCCGCGAGTCGATCCTCCATCATTACCAATAACCACAAATATTATAAAATAAAATTATAACATGAATTCTGCAAAGCAGGCAGATGATTAAATAATTATTATTTGCTTGCTTAACCTAAGTTTCTAACTGTAATCATCAAAGGTGTTTATTTATGTATATTTTTGTAATAGTTAGATAGAGTAGGGCGCCGTGACAAAAAAAAGGTAGAGCAGGGCGCCGTGGCCCGTGACAAAATATTGACTTGTTACTTGTAAGTGCGCCGCAGGCTGAAAAAGATTGGGAACCCCTGGTATATATTAATATTATATCTTAATTCCTATGTATTTTGTATGATGGAAGAGACTGGTCTCCACTCTCCACGACACAGGGAATTCTAGTGTGGAGATCAGTGATTGTATAAGATTGTCCTGTTTTTAGGTTAAAAATAAAGATTTGTTTATTTGTTTATTGTTTATTTCCAATCTCAATGTCACTATTGCAGATAATGGAGAGAATGCAACAGTCGCGTAAATTAGTATTCGTTGTGTTTCGTTATTCAGTGAAATTGTAAAATTTCAAAGTAAATCGCGAGGTACCTACCAAGTACGCACTTTCGCAAACTTTTGCGATTCACTCCACGTGCGCTTGTGAAACTTTTACTCGTATTTGGCTACAATGATCGCTTTTGGGTGTAATAAGAATAATGTTATGTAAATGCGCAGTCTTATTTTTTAACTATCTTAGTTTATTTACAGAGTGATGAAAAACGTACAGTTAAATCTAAAATCAATGACTAATCATAATAACCCAAGAGCCAGCGACAGCCAGACATTCGTCATTTTATAAAAGCTGAAATTTTACCTATTTATTACCCCTATAGAGTTAAGAGAGATCAGCAATGATAGAGTTTCGGTTGCTCATACTTTAGGTTACGATATAGAGTTAAGCTCAATTTATATCTTATTTTCTTCGGGATAACTATAGGAATCTCGTCTCCCACTGCCGGACATCTTTGACACCTGCTTCCTGCCAGCTTCCCTTTAACTTTCTTAAAGTATTAGGATTTTGAGGTGGTGGGAATTTTATCAAAATCAGTTCAGCGGTTTAAGCACGAAGAGGTGACATACAGACAAACAGACAGACCGACACACAAACGTAATTTCACCCTTAAAATATTAGTGGATTGTTATGGATATTCTGCTTACAATATTATTACCAGGTTCTGTATAGTTTCCCCAGACGATCTTAAAGGTATCCAATGTCCATGTGGCATGTGGCATGTCCATGTTACATGTATCTAGAGTTGGCAAACACAAGAATGATAACATATATTAAATTACCATTTTTGGAATGCACCACGTACCCAAATGTGCAATGTTACGCTTTCATTAAATATTCAGAACGAATGCCGTTGCGATATAGGACCACACTGCATAGAGAATAATCTCAAACTGATTTAAACGACACGATCTCTGAATTTTAAACATCCTGTCTATTCGGAAAATGGTCTGTTTACATTATTCCAATCCAGTGATCTAACCCAGCACTGGATTGCTACTGGAATAATGTAAACGGGTACTGGAATGCACTGAATTGTATTCCACTTTTCTAGTGTCAGACAAGGACGATATCAGCATATAACAATGTACTTATGTATAAGTATTTCATAAATTAGAGTATAATTTAAAGGAGATCTTTTTATTAGTATAGGCATAAAAAACAAGGTTAAAAAACATGATCACTTGATGCATAGAATCATCAATGAATAAATTTATTTTTAAGAACGTAATGAAAATTAAGTACTTGATAGAAATCTTGTATTCGTATGTCTTAAGTAGTTAAATTATGTGTTTTATTGTAATATACATAATATGAAAGACATTATCGCGGCAATATTATCAATAGTGAGGAAACTACACGCGAGTGAAAGCGTATATCGCACGATACTACATTATAGAATAGAGACATCGTCCAGTATATGTTACTACTATATTTTTTTACCGAAACTCCTAAGCGTTACTTTCCTAAGTAATAAAATATTTCAGAATCATACAACGTCTTCTATCTTTATCTATTAATGATAACAGATAAAGACAGACAACGACATCACACCACGTATAAGTTACTTACAAGGTAAGTTCTATTTTGTACTGCTTCCGGTTTACGTAGTGACTATTTTGTAATTTGTGTTCCGAGTTTGTAACTTACTTACGCAGGTGTTCAATTATTTTCAAATTCAATATTATGGTAATATGTGGCTACAGATGTAACTTGTAAGCAGTGGGCCCACTTTCCATTAGCTATGAATACAGAAGCAACATATTGAGTAGGACGAAGACTAACACACATGACAAACAACTGCAATATTATGTATTTATTTCATTAGCCAGGCGCGGTCTAATTAGACACAAAAAGACTTAACCTAGGAATAATCCGCAATCCGCAATCCGCTTGGAACTGAAAATTGGTAGAGACGTGAAATACACCATTATCTTATATTATATAAAACTCAAAGGTCTATCATCGCACAGCCCAAACCACTGGACGGATCGGGCTGAAATTTGACATGCAGGTAGATGTTATGACGTAGGCATCCGCTAAGAAAGGATTTTGATAAATTCTCACCCCAAGGGATTCAAATAGGGGATGAAAGTTTGTATATAATAATACTTCTTAACGCGAGCGAAGCCGCGGGCAAAAGCTCGTAATAATATATTTAAAGAAAACCTAAAAAGTCCCCGGCGCGGCGGTTTTCCTTGTGTTATGGTAATTTTTGTAGAGAATTCTTAAGATCTACAATCTTCAAAATCATCAGAAGTATTTTAGGCCGAGAACTTTTCAAACAGCCCGTATGCAGCAGTAGTACCTACTAGAAGTTTCGCTCCGTCCGCGTAAATTATGAATTTACGAATATGGAATAAAATAATATTACTATCAATTTAGCAGTAACATTAGTACTTATACAAAAATTAATGATAAACAATTTTATATTCTCTACTAATACTAATTAAAATTTCTATAGTTCGCGACTCCATTCCTTGCCGTGTGCTCCTACGGAAGTAACAATTAAGAAGTGTAAGAGCGACATCGGAACAATAAGACGGGAACAGTGTCAATCCCTTACCCACAGGTATTTTGAATGAGATATATTATTATTATCTTATGCTTCGAAGTTCGAACTACACAATCTTGTTTAACTATAGGTAGATATTTGACGATTAAATATTATTATCAAACTGTTGTAACAAGTAACAACTAACAACTGATCTATGTGACACCTCAATTGACATTTTGTAATAATATAATAGAGTAGGTAACAACAGCAGAAGCAATGGAAACAAGGAAGGAGTTGTCTATTCGAACAAAGTCGGCCATGGTGAAGGAGACGGGGCGGGCTTGCACCAAATCATGAAAGTCCTTGAAATCGTCCACAATATTCTCATCTGAAAAAAAAATGAGAATTAAATGGCTACGGTGGGCTACACTATCTTAACAACGACTATAATGTGGATATGAAGAGGCTCGAAAACTGGAAGCATCAACATTAATCCAATGTTGATTCTTCTGCTTTTGATCCTTTTTTTTATCCTAGCGATATGGGAATTGCAGCGGTGGGAATGTGTGGTGGCCTGGAACCAAAATAAATGCTAGCATTGGCATGAGCTTGATGATAGCTTAAGGGCCTGTTTCACCACTTCCTGATAAGTGCCGGATAGGCTATCCACCTTAACTTGACAGATAGAGTATGGAGAATCTATCAAATATTGTAAATTGTAGAAATCCTATCCGGCACTTTATCAGAAAGTGGTGAAACAGGCCCTTAAAACGTGTACTTATTATACTAAATTAATAAAAAGTTAATATATATCGCCCAAAGGTTGACTGGGCAGATAATGCCATTAGGCATTAAGTCCACCTTTGTACTTTTTATGTGCATAAAGTTTTTAAATAAATAAATAAATAAATATATAAAAAGTTAAATCTTTCTGAAGAAGTAAAGTTTCTGTTCTTCTGTTTGTAAGGAGTAATCTTACTAAAGAAGTAAAGTTTCTGTTCTTCTGTTTTTTTGTTACCAAAGGATGTTCATAGTTTCATACCAATATTTTTATTGACAAGAAGGTTATCAATGAGACACAGGAGCCTGCTCCGCTGCTCGTAGGCTCGCTCGCTGCGCCACACGATGGACACCAGCATCACGGCACACATCAGCACTTTAACCAGCGATGCCACTGCTGGGTAGAATCGTTCCATTCCCGTTTGCTAAAAAAATTTAAGGAATGTTCCTATAAAAAGGCATAAAAGTAATATTCACACTCTCCCGGCTGTGAAGCTCCGAGTGTATCCCGTTATACGGCTTCCGCACTTAATTTTTTATCAAAAACTACCATTCTCACACTGAATAAACTAATTCTCAGTTCTCACCTGTGATCCAATTATGATCCGAGTGGTGACGTTTATCAGGCGAACCATGTCGATAAGTAAACTTAAAGTATTGAGTAGTATCTGAAATATTATTGATATTTTAATTCTCAGATTTTATTTTTGCTACATTTTGCAAAATTATTATGAATTTAACTTAAATGCCAAAAAATTAAACTAACCCTCATTCCAAACATTCGATTAATGAACTTAACTTGTTCTGACAGAAGCAAGTAGTAACTCCTGAACCTTTTTATATTCTTCCTCGCTTTTGAAAACTCCTCGTCTGCGTCACCAGAATTTTTTGAATACGGGCAAAACCACGTGGAGCACAGCGCTTTCTGAGGCATTGGTAGCAAATCTTCGGAGCCGGCGTACAACGTTTGAACGTGATCTCCGATAGTTCGCAGTCTGTACTCTACGTGGGTGATGTTTAAGGATAAATGTAAGTTAGTTAGCGATTTTATGCACATGTGGACGTAATTTGCTGAGAATAACAACGGTGCTACTGGTCCATAAACGACAGCCCACACGAGATAGTCGTATAGACTGGTGACGAACCACAAGAAAATCATGAGGCACAGAAACTTCACTAGCTTGCTCCTGATATCAGGGAAGTATTTCATTCCCAGCAGAGTGTCCATGTAGCAGAAGCGGTTAATGTATTCAAGGGCAATGTCGGCGCCATACTTGTAAATGAACCACATGTCCACAAGATATTGGAACAAATCGTACACGCTTTGCACGGCATCCATATAGTAAATTGAAGGATCCATTTTGATTTTTATGTTGATCACGTACAGAATTTTATAAATAAGAGTGAATAAATTAAAACTTCCTATGATCACAACCGTGGTAGCCATTCTTATTAGGTGTAACATCGGTACACCTCTCGCAGTGAGGACAGCATTGAGCGCAAAAATTCTCAAAAAATGATTTAACAATCTGAAAGTGTTGATTATCTCTTGGAAGAAATCCATTTGCTCGCCTTGTATCGTTAAAAAAATCCAGACTACTTTTTTCACAGACGGCTACGTAGCACGAACTCTGATATCAGTCTGACGTTAACTACACCCTCAGTCGTTTATTCACGTAATAAACATCCTCACCAGTACACGGGTAACAAATTACAGGGTGTAGATTCTAGTCACAGATAAATAGTTACTCGTGTTTAAGCTCAATAGTCAATGTGTTTTATATATTGTGTTCTTATGAAATATTGTGTACCTACTGTGTTTTATTTTGTCAATGGCATTGCCGATTTTTAAGTTTCTGATGTAGTTGCCGTTCATTTTTGACAGTTGTTTCCCACTGCCAGACATCCTAAAGGTGCCTAAAATAGGTATTAGACTTTGCTACATCGGCGAACAGGGGCGCCGACTCCGTGGGTGCTCGGGTGCTCCAGCACCCACGAGAAGTAAGTTAGTGGGTGCGGAGCACCCATGATTATGAATATCTAAAATAATTTTCTTTCTCATCTTTTAAATATAGGTACCTAAATAATATACGTAATACGCGCGCCATAAAACAAACCCAGCCGCTCTCACGCACGCCGGTTATTATTATACAGCCTGGAGCCAGACAGACAGACGGAAAGACATCGAAGTCTTTGTAATAGGGCCCCGTTTTTACCCTTTGGGTACGGAACCCTAAAAAACTGGAGCACCCACAAGAATTTTTTAAAACTTGGCGCCCCTGTCGGCGAACATAAACAGTATGGAATTGAACCAAAAAACTAAAAACAAAGAACTTCTATCACAGAATATAATATATGCAATAGTAAATAAACTTTTAAACAAAATTACACCATGTACATGAAAAAGTTCTTTAGTTTATCGGAACTCTATGATTAAAATAATTTAAGTACTAATGAACAATATTTATGATTAAACAATGTGATGATGACAAAAAATACCTCCGTAATTACTCAGCACTTCGTGTATTAAAATTTAAATTAAATGTGGTATTATGATTCGAGGTCAGGACAATCGATATTATACACTTCATTCATTCCAAACTAGATGACTACCGTAACTCCATTACCAACCCATACATTTTTTAACAAAAAGTAAAAACTATTTTATATCCTTCTCTTTTTTTTGAGGCGCAGGGGAAACCCTTTATAATGGGTGCCCCGGCCCCCGTGTAGGGGCTGTGCCTCAGCTAAGCCTAGCCGTAAGCGCCAGGCTTACCCACTAAAACCACCTTTTTTACGGTTGAAGGTACGGTTGAAGGCAAACCGCAACCACCGCGATTTACCTTCAACCGTATACGGAGGGATGTCCTGGATCTGTCCAACACAGAAATCCATCCACGACCGGCTGACCGTACTGGGTTTGCGCCAGGTCCTCACCCCACCTCCTCAGTAGCCACTGCTCTCCTAGCCTTTGGACACGCCAGAGCTCCTCCTATTTCAGGCCTTCGCCTCGCGACCTCCTCCCTGAAACGAGGAGATGCAACTCGGCGAAGATTCTTGCAAGCAGCTCCCACGGCGGGTCTCCCGCCAGAGCAGTAGAGCTCTACTGCCCTGGCGGAGACTCGGTACCCCCTGATAACCCTCACTGCAATAACCCGCATCCCATATCCTTCCCTCTTTGTGTGTCTTCATACCAAACATCTTAAAAACTGTGTGCCGCGGCGCCCTGGTGCGCCGTGGAAAGGCAAGAGAGGCGCCGTGAGTCGATCCTCCGTCGTTTAACATTTTTCGTAACCACAAATATTATAAAACTAGTTGACCCGGCAAATGTTGTTTCGCCATTCAAAATATTTCTACTTCATCAGTTGATACAAAATCTTACCCTCTCTTTTGAGTCCTAAGAGGGGGGGGGGAATTGTGTACACCTGATGTTAAATTGGAAAATACGTTTAATAATATGAAGTAAGTCCATTAAAGAAAAAAAATTGATACAAAATCTGACCCCCTTTTTGGTCCCCTAAGAGGGGTGGGGGGGGCAGTTTATACACCAGGTGTTGAGTTGGAAGAAGACACATATATCTGCGAAAACCATATGCAAATCGGATCAGTAGTTTTCGTGTTAAAGAAAAAAGTTTGATATAAAATCTGACCCCTCTTTTGTCCCCTTAGAGGGGTTGGGGGAAATTTTTTTATACACCATATATCTGCGAAAACCGCATTCAAATCGGATCAGTAGTTTTCGTGTGATAGTGGAACAAACATACAGACAGACAGACAGACAGACAAAAAACTAACCACAGTTTTGGCTTCTATAGCGATGTAGTGACACCCCCCGCTTATTATTTTTTTAATATCTTTAATGTACAGAATTCACATTTCTACAGTTTTATTATATGTATAGATATAGATAATTAAAATATAATTATAATATTATGAATTATACAGAGCAGGCAGATGATTAAAATAAGTATATTGGTTTATTATTATTTACTTGCTTAACCTAATTAAAATCATGGGGTGTTTAATTAATTATGTATCTTTTTGGTTTTAGGGCGCGCGCCGTGACAAAACATTGAGACTTGTAAGTGCGCCACAGGCTGAAAAAGATTGGGAACCCCTGGGTTAAGCAGTTAAAGCGTGAAGAGATAACATACGAACAGACATTCTTTTCTTGTCACTTTGTTTTGTTACAGACTGTATTTTCTTAGAATATGAAAGGGCCTTAGCTTCGTTCTTGTCAACTCGCAAAGGCATTTCGGGCATAAGTACAGAGGGTTGTTGATGCTGATTGCTAGATCTGGCATTGTCATCAGATTGCTAACTGGTTCCTTGCGGAAAAAAAGAGATAGGCTTAAAATTACAGCATCTCACTCGTGTCTTCGCACCATCCAGACTCTACAGTAATTCATAAACAAGAGTGCTCAAATTCAGAGTGGGACTCCCGTAGCTAATGAGACCACGGTATACCCACTAAACCCCCCCCCCCCATCTTCCGCCACGCCGCCTTTTGACGGGGCCACGGGAACGATACACACATCCGCGACCCCGCCAGCGGTCCGAAGACTCCACGATGGGCGCACAACACGTGCGCCCTCCTCCTCGGCCCCCACCAGGGCTGTAGCAAACGCCCCCCGAGTCTGCTACTTGGAGGCCATGTGGCAGATCAGGTCTGTGGCTCTGCCACCGACCACACCTCGGCCGCAGAGGATAGGGCAAGCGGCGCACCGCAATACCTACTTGCCTCTTCCTCTGCGGCCCCACCAATGCCGTTCAAACGGAACGGCCCCGCCAGCTCGTAGGGGGGGTAGGGAGAGCGGCAACCTACCACAATGCCTCTCCCTCCCGCGATCCGTCCTCGGCCGCAGAGGATAGGGCAAGCGGATACCTACTTGCCTCTGCCTCTGCGGCCCCACCTCGGTGCGCATCCGCAGCGGACTCCTCCAGTCCGCTGGGAGCGCCCTCCTCGGGCCAGGCGGCGACACCGGCCGGCCCTGGTTGCCTCTTTGCTTCACCGCGGTTGTCCAAGCCGCGGTTACTAGAGCCCCACAGCCACGACAAGGCGAGGCAAATGCGCCTGTTTTGGTAAGATCGAGTTAATCATAATATTAAACTTACTAACGAAATTAACGGACATTGAGTTACTTTTAACCCTCAATTTTTTAAAGCTTTAACTATTTTCATTTTAATAATAAATTAGTAAGAGTGAGTTGCATCAACCTACTTTAACTACTTTAACTTTAACCATAACAAAATGTGAAATGAACTGTCAAATCCCTAGCAAAAGTCGCTATACGCTTCTGGTGAAATTCACCCTTAAGGTTTTCCCTGTGAAAAAGACCTCAGATCTAATGTAGAGCCAAGCTTCTGAATCTAAGCGGCCTAACTCCGATCCTAACTCCAACAAATTCTACATAATATGTAGAATTTGTTGGAGTTTGATATTATCAGTAAGTATATAGTATACATTTAAGGCCTTTGTGAAAATTTCAAAACCTTTCTAACTTTTGCCATTATTGATGTCGAGCAAAAAGGCCGAAAAAATCACGTTTGTTGTATGGCAGCCCCCCTTAAATATTAATATTATTTTGTTTTTAGTATTTGTTGCTATAGCGGCAACAGATATACACAATCTGTGAACAGAAGTCTAGCTATAGTGGTTCTTGAGATACAGCCTGCGACAGACAGACAGACAGACAGACAGACAGACAGACAGACAGACGGACAGACAACGAAGTCTTAGTAATAGGGTCCCGTTTTTACCCTTTCGGTACGGAACCCTAAAAAGGGTAAAATTATAATTTTTTAACAAAAAATTAAAACCGACTTCCAAGGTAAAAACAAAAGTAATATTCTTAAAATTAATAATCTAAAAAGAATCAAATAATTCTCATTCCTTATATTATTTTATTATTATAGTGCTGTCTTTATACTTCGCCTAAACCTCAATTATTTCTGTACTCAATCTTCATGCTGTAAGTTCTATGTCAAGGATCTTAGAACTTTTCCGGGCTGGTAGCGACTTCAAAAGCATGAAGATTGAGTACAGAAATAATTGAGGTTTAGGCGAAGTCTGAAGACAGCACTTTAATAATAAAATAATATAAGGAATAAGAATTATTTGATTCTTTTTACTTTTTAGATTATTTTTAAGAATATTACTTTAGTTTTTACCTTGGACGTCGGTTTTAATTTTTGTTAAAAAATAATAATTCTTAAATATTGAAGTAGGCATATAGTTAAGGCATTTGTGAAAATATCAAACGTGCCTTATACCTGTTGCCATTATTGATATTATCGAGCAAAAAAGGCCAAAAAATCATGTAACTTGTTGTATGGGAGCCCCCCTTAAATATTAACTTTATTTTGTTTTTAGTATTTGTTGTTATAGCGGCAACAGATATACACAATCTGTGAAAACAGAACTCTAGCTATAGCGGTTCTTTAGATACAGCCTGGAGACAGACAGACGGACAGACATCGAAGTCTCATGAATAGGGTCCCGTTTTTACCCTTTGGGTACGGAACCCTAATTACAAGTTGTCATAATAATTACCAACACTTGACGTAATAAATTTATAAGAGTGGTGGATGTGTCGAGGTCAGGCTATTGATTTTGTATTTACTTAATTGTTATAAATTATAATTAATAAGGTTCCACCTGTTTTATTTAGTTTATTACCAAACAATACATTTAGATTACAATAATTAAAACGGGCAATCTATAATAAACTTTTTTTTAACTCTTTACAACAGTACATAGGTAAAAAACAACAATATTTGGTTTTAAATAAAGCAGCAACATAATATTTTAATGTTAAGATAAAATATAATAATCATCATTATATTGAATATTAATATAATCGTAGCAGCTAATTAAATAAGTCCTAAAATAAAGAAGTAAGTTATAAAATATACATTTATCGTAATTTACACTTTTATAAATTACCAATGTTAGGTGCAAGTGTAAGTAGTGGTACACAATCGCGTAGTGGGATTGAAGACGGACGTAGTGGGGCAAGTGTACTCGTACTGGACGTAAGTACCGTCAGACTGGAGGACGCAGAAGTAGTAGGTCTGGCAGGTGGTGTCGGCGGAGTTCGCGAATCTCCCAGCAGCAGAACAAGTAAAAGTGGTCGTCGTAGTGCAGTTGTAATCGGACTCACACAGAGTAGTGTTCGGGTTGAAATACGTATTGTTGGGGCAAGTGTACGTGGTTTCCGTGTAGGTGCCATTGATATCGACGCACTCGATATAGCTCGAGCAGTCGATAGAATTGGAGTCGGCAAAGTAGCCTTCCGCCGTACAAGTCGAGGTACTCGTCGTGGTGGTGGTGGTGGGGCAAGTGTAGCTGGTGGTGCACATGGCGGTGTTGGGGTTGAACAGGGAGGTGGTGGGGCAGACATAGTTGTAGGAGAGGTAGGTGGAGCCGCTGAGGACGCAGAGCGTGTAGTTCTGGCAGGTGGTGTCGTCGGGGTCGGCGAACCGGCCGGCGCCCGTCGCGGTGCAGTTCACAGCGCCCTGCGCGTGCGCCTGCCACGCCAAGCACATTACCTGAAATTTCGTGACTTTTGCTATTATTACATACTAGTTGACTCGGCAAACATTGTTTTGCCATTTAAAGTATTTCTACTTCATTAGTTGATACAAAATCTCACCCCCTCTTTTGTCCCGTAAGAGGGGTGGGGGGAAAAATTGTGTACACCAGATGTTAAGTTGGAAAATACAGTTAATAATATGAAGTAAGTCCAATAAAGAAAAAAATTGATACAAAATGTGACCCCCTTTTTGGTCCCCTTAGAGGGGTGGGGGGGGGGGGGGAACTTTATACACCAGATGTTGGGTTGGAAGAAGACAAATATAGTTAAAGAAAAAAGTTTGATACAAAATCTGACCCATCTTTTGCCCCCTTAGAGGGGTGGGGGGAATTTTTTTATACACCAGATGTTAAGTTGGAAGAAGACAAATATATCTGCAAAAACCGTAGTTTTCGTATGATAGTGGAACAAACATACAGACAGACAGACAAAAAAAACGGGCCAAGTGCATGTCGGGCCACGCGCAATATAGGGTTCCGTAGTACCGCTAGGTTTGGAAATTTTTTGTATGGACAGACGGACAGACGGACAGACGGACGGACAGACCGAAACTATAAGGGTTCCTTGTTGACTACGGAACCCTAAAAACTAACCACATTTTTGGCTTCTACAGCGATCTAGTGACACCCCCCGCTTAATATTTTTTGAATATCTTTAATGTAAGTACAGAATTCACATTTCTACAGTTTTATTACAATATGTACTAGCTGTCCCGGCAAACGTTGTTTTGCCATTTAAAGTATTTCTACTTCATCAGCTGTGATACAAAATCTTACCCTCTCTTTTGTCCCCTAAGAGGGGTGGGGGGGAAATTTTATACACCAGAACTGATGTTAAGTTGGAAAACACAGTTAATAATGTAAGTCCATCAAAGAAAAAAGTTTGATACAAAATCTGACCCCCTGTTTGGTCCCCTTAGAGGGGTGAGGGGGGGGGGGGGATTTTTATACACCAGATGCTGAGTAGGAAGAAGACAAATATATCTGCGAAAACCGTATGCAAATCGGATCGGTAGTTTTCGTGTTAAAGAAAAAAGTTTGATACAAAATCTGACCCCCTCTTTTGTCCCCTTAGAGGGGTGGGGGGAAAATTTTTTAAACACCAGATGTTGCGGCTGCACCGCAACGGGGCGCGCGGGGCGCGTTCTACTAGATTCGCCGGGCTAGAAACTAAAGCTAATAATAACATACATTTCAGCTTTCTATGTGTTAATACATCGTTTTTTGCTAGCCAAATTATAGATTTTATAATTATATTAACGTAATTTACGTACTTAATAGTAGCTTACTCATAACATTATTCATTTCTTTTATTAGCAATCTCCAAAATTTTAACTATCAGTTATCACTGACAATTAAAAATTTAAAAAACGTATTGAGCTTATACATAATGCTGATTTTATTTACTAAACCGAGAATGATTATAACATAAACGATGAAAAAAAATCTATCTCTTTATATCGATATAATAATTTCAATAATGTACTTACAAGAAGTATAAACAAGGTGTACTTCCCCTCCATTTTAACTTCTCAATAAAATTATGAAAACGATGGTGGTTTTATACTTGATAACGTTTATTTCCCGTAATACGACAATGATAATCCTATTACTAGCTATTGCTACAATTTGCTATAACAGCTGGCCATTGTTAGATGACATCATCTTTAAAAACATATCTATTTCCTTATTAGACACAAAATAGCTCCTTTCTACCACTCCCTCCTCAAAAGACACTCTACTTTGGATTTCTGGAAGAATTATCCGTTAATAAGCACATAATATCATAAAAACCACCGAAATCTTTGAGTGGTGAGCTAGCTGATGATGGATGAGGCTAAAGCAACACTACTGTTGCTGTGGGGTGGGACTACTGAGTACTGAGGGATCTACATCCCTCTCGATTGTAACTTTTAAACAAAAAAAACTACAGAAAAATAATAATATTAATAGTTAAAAAAAACTAAAAACACGCTTTTTTATATACAACCAAACTAAACTGGCCGTTTAAAGTGGGTCAAAATCGCGCCCAAAAAAGTCGGTTACAAACAAACATACAAACATACAAATTGAAAAATGGAATAATTAGGTATATCAAATTAGTGTATTGTCATCGGTCCTCGATAAATCTACAAAGTTTGAACGAAATCTGGCCGTTTAAAGTGGGTCAAAATCGCGCCCAAAGAAGTCGGTTACAAACATGTTACAAACAAATATACAGGTGAAGCTAATAAAAAGCGTATAAAAACAGACTAGTCAAACTAAGAACCTCTGTTTTCGTCAGTGGTCATTGGTCAAGGAGGAGGTGTACACCTGGAAGGAGGAGGTGAAACATATGCCAGTCAAAAGAGAAGATGTTTACAAACAATAAATATTCTATAAGAAAATGTCGTAAATAATATACTTTCTGAGTTATTTCAGTTTGAAAATGTAAAATAAATAACATTTTAGATAATCAGAAATAATTATTATACTCTAGGTACAACAGGCTTAATAGACTTCTCAAAAGTGTAGTTAAAAATAAAATCACTATTTTTGAGACATTTAGATAGTTTTAATACAAGGTGTAACAAGTAACTAAGTGATAATACTTTAGGAGTTTAGGGTCAGCATGAGCCACCTATACATATTGGTTTCACTGTGAAAGTAGCAGCGCTGAAAGAGTCACCTTATTTAAACTTTTGTAGGGGAAAATTCCTGACGCTCGTGCATTTGTCAACACAAATCCCAAAAAAAATTTTGCTCTTGCAGCGCTGCTACTTTCACAATTCACAGCAAACTATACAATGGACCTTGGTAGTTTTAGTTACCTAGTGTAAACACCCTAAAGTATTATCACTTATTTTTTTACACCCTGTATATGCTCAAGTGTAGTTGGTAGTACAGAGGCGATTGAGTGGACTGAAGAGCGACGTGGTGGGGCAGGTCACAGCTGGTGTACTTGTAGGCAAAGGAGGTATCGTTGGTGGAGAGGTAGAGGCAGTAGGGTTGTTCTTGACATGATAACTAGACTCTAGAGACATTAGGAAAGCCTATACAGTATACAAGCATTTTTAGGGTTCCGTAGCCAAAATGGCAAAAAGGAACCCTTATAGATTCGTCATGTCTGTCTGTCTGTCTGTCTGTCTGTCTGTCCGTCCGTCCGTATGTCACAACCACTTTTCTCCGAAACTATTAGAGCTATACTATTGAAACTTGGTAAGTAGATGTAGTCTGTGAACCACATTAAGATTTTGATGCAAAAATGGAAAAATTATTAAAAATTTTAGGGGTCCCCATAGGTACAACTGAAACAAAAATTTTTTTTTTCATCTAACCTATGCGTGTGGGGTATCTATGGATAGGTCTCTAAAAAAATCATATTGAGGTTTCTCATATCATATTTTTCTAACCTGAATAGTTTGCGAGAGAGACTCTTCCAAAGTGGTGAAATGTGTGGTCCCCCCCCCCCTCTAATTTCTAAAGTAGGGGCATGATAATTCTAAAAAAAATATATGACGTTTCTATAAAAACTACTAACGAAAATTGGTTTGAACGAGATATAGCCAGTAGTTTTTTTTTATACGTCATAAATCTTAAACCTTAATCTAAATTTCATTAAATCGACTGAAATATAAAAATAAATCAAAAACCTTTTAATTTCATAAAAATAAACCTTATTGCTGCTGCGGAACCCTTCATGGGCGAGTCCAACTCGCACTTGGCCGCTTTTTTTTCATATATTATCATTGCTATACAAGCTTAATCTGACTCGCTCGAGCATGTCGCGAAATCGCCTCTTGGGCTCCCCTACTGTAATGTTGTGAGTGATTGTGATTGTACTAAGTCTTAATTATATTATGTTCAAACAACATCAAACAATCATATTAATCTTTGGATGACGTTTGCCTTATCTCTTTAATACACAGCTTAAACCTTATTGGGCCTAATAGGAACGGTAATACCACGATACGGGTATTCGTGTCATTGTCAGTGGCAGACGCGAACTCAGTTTTGCCACAATATTACCTTCTCCAAATAATTTTCCTACCAATCTGGGGGCACTGTAGTGTCCCCGCAAAGACTAGCGAAGCTAAGCGCAAGGGCACTACCCACCGTTTTCGAAGTGTTTCGTCGTTTTTTGAACCCTCATAGAATTGGTTTCCGATGTACCAGATATCGATATTCGAATCGTCGATCCCAATATCCCTCAAGACCAGGGTTTTTAACCAATGCGTTCTACCGGTAATGACATACGGAGCTGAAACGTGGACACTCACCGGAGGACTAGTTCACAAGTTTAAGGTTGCTCAGCGTGCTATGGAAAGAGCTATGTTGGGAGTATCTCTGGTGGACAAAATTCCTAATGTAGTCATTCGCCAGAGAACTAAAGTCACCGACATCGCTCATAGAATTAGCACGCTGAAGTGGAAGTGGGCTGGTCATGTCTGCAGACGGGAAGACGGTAGATGGAGCAGACAAGTGTTAGAGTGGAGACCACGCTTAGGCAAACGTAGTGTAGGACGTCCCGCAGCAAGATGGACCGACGATTTGAAGAAAGTGGCTGGTAGCGGATGGATGAGGGCTGCCCAAGATCGGGATGGTTGGCGCTCATTGGGGGAGGCCTACGTTCAGCAGTGGACAGCAATAGGCTGATGATGATGTACCAGATAGTTCATAGTCATACTTCATATTCTTAGGATGTGATGTCAATAACAGACTTATTATATTATACATACAAAGTCTCAATTGAATAGCTGTAATACTAGATTTAATAGATTTTATTGACATCTAAATTTCGTCACTGACACTCTGACGATCATCAAAATGTTTGGCTACTTCCTGATGTGCTAGAAAGCTGAAATTTGATAATATGTTATCTAAGTTTAGTACTTATATACAATATAATATACAACCAACAAAAAAATTCATAAACTTACTTTAAATAACTTTTGCCCCTTTCACGAAATTTTATGAATAACACATGAAAGTTTACACTAACTAAAGGACTAACTTACAATTATTATTTAAAACAATTGAAATTCCACCAAAAACATTTCATGTAAAATGTTGCCAAGACGACCACATAAGGTTTATTTGTCCTGTGAAAAATCATGTAGAGCCAAGCTTCTGAATATACACGGCCTAACTCTACCGACTCTAACTTTAACAAATTCTATATAATAATATCAGAAAATATGTATGGCTTGGCTGTTTCGTTACTTACTAATTCAGATCAGAAATTCGCTTATAACCTCCACGGCGGCGGTAGCGAAACGGCGAAACCATATGGACCGACCGCACAGCCGGCCCAACAGGCACTGCAGGCGGCGCGAACGGGCTCGCACTCCTCTGTGCTGCGAGTTCGGCGCCGTACGCATCGGCCCTAAAAGCTGTAGCACCCCACTGTGCCCCCGCCTTGATCGCCAGGTCCGTAGCAGTGCTCAAGGCTGCCAGCGACTTTAGCGCGGTCCCGAACGCGTTAGATGCCCCTATCGCGCCATACGTCGCTGCCCCCGTCGCGCCGGTCGCCCATGCTCCCGCCACCCCGGCGGTGGTCGCCCCTGCCCTGTTCGCTGCTGCCGCTCCCGAAGCCGCCGCTGTCGCTTCCGGAGCCGCAGCTAGGCAACTCGGTGGCACTGTGACGACAACGTACAACCAGAGCTTATTCACATACTATATTTTAATTGTATCCATACTAATATTATAAATGCGAAAGTGTGTCTGTCTGTCTGTCTGTTACCTCTTCTTCACGCTCCAACCGCTGAACCGATTTTGCTGAAATTTGGTATCAAGATACTTTGAGTCCCTGGAAAGGACATAGGATACTTTTTGTCCCGGACAAATGTACGGTCCCCATGCGATAAGCGAGTTTTGGCGCAACGGAATTGCGGGCGCCATCTTAGATTATTAGATAAATATCGCTCACCGCAATACGTAAACGTAGCCGATGCCAGGGAAGATACTAGGACGTGAAAAATTAAGATTTTAGAGAATAGCTTCATTTCTTCTGCGCACTTTGAGCCTGCACCTCCCGATGAATGATGATTAAAACGATTTGTAATTTATACTGTGTTGTATAAAGTCATTTAATAAAAAATGGTCGTGGCTCACGAATAATTTTAAAAAGTATGGCGTGGATAAGAGGTGGATAAGTCGTGGATAATAAATTTTTATGATTCGCTTTAAAAAAACATTTCATTTCGCTGATTAATTCATGCTTAAGGAGATAGTATGGCTCGGAGAAACAGGGGTTCCGTTGTTACTTATTTTTGTTTTAAAAACTGCAATGTTAAACTATGACTTTCAAAAATCTCAACTCAATTATTCATCTGTCTTGTGAGTTGTGCTTGCACGAGGTGACGTCAGGCGTATAAAATGTTAAAACTGTTTGTTGTGTAGAAACTGTAGAAAGACATTCTTCTTTAAACAAAAATAAGTTTTATCTTGCGCAAACATAGTGATGTTACCTTAATTGTTCATTAAATTAAAAATTAATTATTGTACAGCATCATTTTATTAACCGACTTCAAAAAAGGAGGTTATACGTTTGTATTTACCCGTAGGTATGTAATATGTATGCAACATTCCCAGAATTGCCAAATTTTAAGTCTTAATGTGGAGCCAGTCCACACGGCGCGTTGCGTCAGCGTTGCGTCGACGCAGCGCTGCCGTTGTGTTGTTTTACATACAAATAACCAAGGTGTTCAGTGTTCACACGGCGCGCTGCGTCGTCGTCGCAACGCAAACATGACGGACAGCAGTCCCCGAGACGAAGCGGGAGGGGGTGTTGACGTTTTAAGGGTCGATTCAGACCGCAACGCGACGCGTAGATGCATTTCTAAATTTGTACTGATTTGACAGATCTCAATTGCGTCAGACGTCTTTGAAAGATGTCAAATCCATAAAAAATTTAGAAATGCATCTACGCGTCGCGTTGCGGTCTGAATCAACCCTTAGAGTTAAGACTGCTTCGTAATGACATCGCTGCGTCGACGCAACGCTGACACAACGCGCCGCCGTGTGGACTGCCTAGCGCCTTACAGCATAGACGCAAGCGGGACAACTGATGATTTTACAGTCCATTCTCCATGGTGCAAATTCATAAACTCTATGAGACGGCTCACATACATTGTTATGAAATAATATTATAATTTATAACCAAAGTGGAGATGTATTTTCGAAAAATGCGTACTGTATGGCCAAGATAACAGCTACCGAGTACTGACTGCACGAAACCTAACAAAAAACGGCCAAGACCATTGGCCAAGACATGTTATTAAATTATAGGCTAATCAGGGTTAGTTTTGAGTAGTTTTGACACAGGGTAAGTCCGGATTTTTCGACTTATTATTAAATTAGTCAGTGTTTTTTTTTTTTGCCTGGCGCTACGGGAATATCAGGGCATAGCCTGTATACGTTTACGCCACAGAACAATATATTTTCATTGTTCTGTGGTTTACGCCATATAACTACAAATTATAATATATTATTTATTTAAATAACTAGCTGACCCGACAGGCGTTGTCCTGTCTTAACGATGATTATTTAATTCGAATTGGTATAATTAAGAAAAAATAGATTAAAATTAGTATCTCCATGCCAAATTCCATCAAAATAGATTAAGTAAATAGTTTTTGTAGCGAAAATCATAAAAGTTTATTGTGCGGGAACCGTACATTTTCCGGGACAAAAAGTATCCCTTGTGCTTTTCCGAGACCCAAAGTATACTTGCTAAACTAATAATAATATTATATATTTTTATAATTATATATACTCGTAGAGTTAAACATGTTAAGTATGGCCAATTTTTTATCATTATTAAGTACTTAAGTACTTCTTACTTTTTAATTATTATACTCCATGTTTTGTCTCCACTCTTTTACCTTGAGACGCCCAAGTATAGCTAGGTATTAGATATTACATGAAAGTATATTTGCTGTAGAGTTATCTTATGACATAGGACAATGGAGTAGAGTAATTATCTTATGAATTTAACATCTTAGGTAGTACGACTAAGATCAATGTAATGAGTGCTATCAAATATTAAAATGAAGTTTTTGTGGATTACGTGTATATTATTTTTGGCAAGTATTATTATTAATTCATGTCTCTTTGGTTCGATTCTTATTTAGTAAAAAAATTCTACAATTTTTTTCTAAATAAAGGTGCTGCTACAGCAATATTATAGCTCTATGAGTTATGACTGTTATTAGTAGATAATTACTAGATGCTAAGGGCCTGTTTCACCACTTTCTGATAAAGTGCCGGATAGGCTATCCACAACTTTTTTGAAAGACTCTATCTGTCAAATTATGTGGTGGATAGCCTATCCGGGCTCCGGCACTTTACACGGAAAAATGTACGTTTCCGCCACGATAAACGAGTTTTGGCGCAACATGGCGCAACGGAGTTGCGGGCGTCGCATAGTTTCGAAAAGTTTCGAATTTAAATTGTTATTTCTTACAACACAACACAGCACGAATTCAGAAATCATTAAAATTAGCTTTGATACGTAGTTTTACCCTCTTTGATTAGCTTATTTATAATTTTCAGGTCATACGCCAAGGCGCTTGTGATGGAGTCTGCACGGAACCCGGGAGGTTTCCGAGCAACACCCGCGATGACTGCCGCGGCTACGTGATGTGTCTGAAGGGAGCAACCAGCATCACCCACTACAACCTCGTCTGCCCAGAACATTCCATCTACAGCCACATCGATAACCAATGCACCAACGTCACCTCCTACGAATGCTATACCACTTACACCTGCTCGGGAGTAGGCAACTTTGTCAATGATTTGGACGAAAACTGCTCCACGTACATTAGCTGCGTTCAAGATTTGAGCAAAATTGTGTCTGCCAGACTAGTGAGATGCCCTGAAAATATGGTTTTTAGTGCAACAGAGAGTGTTTGTGTGAATTCTACTTCTTACAAGTGCAGTCATGAAACACCAAAAGTGTTTGAAGTGTCTGTGCATGATACGGATGTCCGAGTAACAGGGGTTCCAAGTGGATCCCATAGTATAAAGTTTTCACTGTTTACTGTGATATTGTTATTCGCTCTTCAGTTTGGGCAATAAAAGTAACAAAATTAACGTATTTATTTTTATTTCCCATATCTTTGGCTTATACTATAAGTAAGTATATAACATTATATATTTATATAGATATAATATAACAGTTATCTGTTCTAATAAGCCTTATAGAACAGTCAACAGATTACTGTAGCCTCTCTAAGTAAAGATCTATATTACCCGGCCCCGGGCCGGGGTATAATTGCAGGCCGAATGTATACTGAAATAGCTGAACAAAACCGGTGGAACAACAAAGTACAAACTAGCATGACTGGTATTGGGCGGCTCCATTCCTGTCGTTGTATCACTTGTATCGTATAATGTCGTAAAACGTATATTTAGCCCGGCCGCACATTGTCCGAATTCTGATCAGAAACAGCTGTTGAACTCTGCCGGACCGCCCGTCACCCCGCACATTATCCGAAATATCCTTCCGGCGAGTTCGAGCTCACTCGGCTCAGCTGCTGCACTGCACTGCACTGCACTGGTACAAATTACAAAATGTAAGAGACAGCGCGGACGTTCAACTGTTTCTGATCAGAAATGTCGTATAACATGCGTCTGGGCTTATCGCTTAATATTGATTATAAATAATAATTATTGGTATTGTAATAATTGGTAGACTATGTAATGTATTTTAAAAGTAAAAGTAATACGGTATATATTAAACACCGTATCTCAAAAAGTAGTCCGTATATAAGATTTTTAACTAGCGGTGCGGAACCCTCCATGGGAAACCATCTGTCTGTCAGTTTTAACACCTTGTATATCAAAAGTACTTGTGCTCAATCATTCGAGCAAGCGATAGCGCGATGTAGGAGGACAGCAGCGCCATCTAGTCATTATGCTACAGAATTTAAACTTCAGCCTGTGCTTTAGCTAACCATTCGGTTATTGTATTATTTACACACACATTTTAAAAATTAAATGCACATTAAAAACCCAGTTTAGCGCAATTTCAGGAAAATCATACAGCTAAACAACATTTCACTCTTTCACATTCCCGGCAAAACCCCCGTTGTTTTTGAGCATTCTCTCTCATCGCTAGTTCGCTCTTGTATTATCTATGGTTACTAGTGATGGCCAACTCGGAAAAATCACAACTCGATTTAACCCGAGTTAAAATGTTCACGTAACTCGGGTTGAAATATGTACTTGGCTGCAAATAAAATTTGAACTTTTGAAAAAAAAAAATTTGAACTCGAGTTCGAGTTAACTGGATGGACAAATGAATGCATTTATTGAATTTTTACCAGTTAAAGCGTCTCCCAGATAGACGCGGGCAGCGGTGGCGGTGGCGTCGGCGGTCAGTTGTTTGTACTTTGTACTGCCACCGCCACCGCGTGTGCCTGTTTTTTTTTACGAACTCGAGTCACAGAGAATCAGAGAATAGGCATGATGACTATTTTTTTCTTATTGGTAGTTAAAGGACCCTTAAAAATAGAAACATCGCTGAAAGAATGACTGATAATTTAAAAATTTACCAAGATATGACTATTCAAACATCTAATAAAAAGCGGCCAAGTGCGAGTTGGACTCGCTAAAATTTTTAATAATTTTTCCATTTTTGCATCAAAATCTTAATGTGGTTCACAGACTACATCTACTTACCAAGTTTCAATAGTATAGCTCTAATAGTTTCGGAGAAAAGTGGCTGTGACATACGGACGGACAGACAGACAGACAGACATGACGAATCTATAAGGGTTCCGTTTTTTGCTATTTTGGCTACGGAACCCTAAAAAGACCTGCCCGAAACGCTCCATAATAGAAAGTGCAACGAAAGTATCGAGAGAGAACTTTGTTCGATAGGTATATTAAATATTGAAAGTGGTTTCATAACAAAAGTTGCTTTTATTTGCATAAGTAAAGTTATCGAATGGTATACAAACAATATTATGAAATTGAATTCGACTTCAATATCCAACTTTGAAGGCACATAACAAAAAACATACAAATGCTTTCAAGCTGAAATTTTGGGAACACTCATTTTTTACCGCGATTTTTTTATTTTAATAATATAACAAAATTTGCTAATCTTTGACCTTGTCAGCATCCCTATTCAACTCGAGTGGGTTCGAGTTACGCCCACGGCCCAACTCGAGTTAGTTACTCGAGTAACGAGTTGATCATCACTAATGGATAGTTACTCTATTATTTTGAAAATAGGTTAGGTTTCGGATTTGTGCATTTTTCTAATTATTTAAAGGAATAAACCGATAATTACTCTAAATTATAAATGTATTCAAACATTATATTGCACCGGTAAGTTATAATTTTGATCAATTTGTCACTAGAGTAATAATTTGTGTTAATCTAACCTTTATTTTAGGCAATGGTCGAAGCTAGCTTGTTTGTGCCGTTCACTGTCTACTGTAGAGGGACAAAAATTACCCCAAGTTGGTAAGTCCTCTGATGGTATAACACCGCCGCCTCGTATACCCCGGGGTCCGACGGATATACTCCAAGCTTTAGCATCCACAGTCGGCACAGACCCTACTGCTGCTCATTATAAGTAAGTAGACTTTTGTTGTGATTGATTATATTAAAATACATGGTAGAGCATAATAGTAGTAAAACATATCTAACTTAGCTTTCTACGGTAGGTATTTACTTATAAGCAAGTACCCAAAGGGTAAAAACGGGACCCTATTACTAATGTCGCGGCCGCATATGCGTGGTGCTTCGCGCTAAAGCCGATACTATTGGACGATCTGCGTGTATCGTCCAATAGTATCGTCTCATTGCACGAAGTTTCAGATGATAGACGCAGATGCGGCCGGGACGTAAGACTTCAATGTATGTCTATCTGTCTCTATGTCTGTCTCCAGGCTGTATCTCAATAACCGGCGTGTGTGAGATCGGCTTCGTTTGTTTTTGGCGCGCGTATTACGTATATTATTTAGGTACCTATGGTTAAAAGATGAGAAAGAAAATCATTTTAGATATTCATGATCTTGGGTGCTTTGCACCCACTAACTTACCTCTCGTGGGTCTGGAGCACCCGAGCACCCACGGAGTCGGCGCCCCTGCTTAAAAGCCATTTTATTTGCTGTATCAAATGGACTCTGTTTTGTAATATAGATTCTAATTTTGTAATTCTATAAATTAATTTTCAATATTAAATTTTATGCTTACTTTGATTTTCGCACGCCACCTGGATGGCAGAATGTTTAGAACAGTATTTTATAATTTTAAGACCTATGTTATGCACTACATTCTTGCAATAAATATATTTCATTTCATTTCATTTCAAAGTACATACCTGTTTTGTCATTTCAGATATCATGATGATCCATATCTTATTCCACTGTCAAACTTCCGGAAACGCTCATATGCTTTGTCAGCTGAAGCGGGTCGTAAGGCGGCAGCATGGGTGAGAGATGAACATGCAGAACTATTCACTACAAGAGAGTGGGACCCGCCAATGAAAATGAAAACAGAATACTACAATGCAGATCCACAAATAGACATGTATGCTCCCAGACCCATATACAATGATGAAAGTAAAGTAAGTACATAATCATTTTAAATAAATTCATATCTAACCTCCATATGGCACACATTTATGTGATTTATGAAACTTGTAAATGTGTGTTTGCTAAGTTTGTGTATCTATACATAATATTATAAAACAAAGTCACTTTTTCCCCCTCATGTCACGTTGTTCCCTTTAATCTTTATTTTTTGATTATTCTTTCAGTGTTAAATAGCCCATTTATCGAGGAAGTCTATAGACTATATTTTATCACGCTAAAGTACCCCGCAAACGATCAAATTGTTTATCAAATTTTATGTGTTTGTTAAGCAGTTTGATAGTGTACAGCTTTGTTTCAAGCGTTTGTCAAACAAACTACATGTTTAACCCAAACCCTTTGGTTTAACCTGTTTGAAGAAAATTTGGATTTACGTAGCGTTTGACAAACATGTTCCGCTGTATTTGTCAAACAACAGTTTATTTTCGAGTCTATTGACAACTATAATAACAACAGTTGCTGGGATACATTAGAGTAATAGACAATAATTCAAAACTCTTCTGAAGCAACTGTTCGTTACCTGTATAATTTTAAGCACGCAGCACAATGAGACGTCAAGTCACGACGAGAAAAAAAACTGATTCTAGTCCGATTGTTTGACAAACTTGTTTGATGCATGTTTGTTCGTCTGCGCTGCTGTTTGATGAAAACGTAAATTACATCGGGATCGTTTGTGGGGTACTTAAGACTAATAGGAGCGAAGAAATAGAGGAAAATGTGGAAAAATCGGGGAAAATTATTTGAAAGGGCTAACTTTCAGAACACACTAATCTCAGGAACTAAGACTAATAGGAGAATGTGGAAAAAATGGGGGAACTTATTTGAAAGGGCTTATCTCGCAAACTACTGGAGCAATTTTTATGTTATTTGGCACAGATAAGAAGTAGACCACATGAAAGATCATAGGCTATCGCTTTTAATCATTTTTTCATTGGCTATATATTATATACCCGTGCGACGCCGCGTCGTGGCGGGTCGCTATTAAAGAATAAAAAAATAATGAAACTAAATGCAAACAAATTTTATTATATTAAACAAGGTGATTTTTTACAGGTAACAGAAGATGACTTGAAATATACAATAAATAATGCTCTACTAGAAGATGCTATAAAAGTTTTTCACCTACTTGGTGGGGTTGAGGGTGTAAACGATGAACTAAAACTCTCTCTTCTACAGTTTCTGTGTTTCTACAATGAAAAAGAACCAGTATCTATGGAATGGATCGAGGAGAGATGGTTCTCTGCTGCCACAAGAGATAGACAGGCTGCCACTTGGAAGTATGAATGATAATCAGAGAAGTTGATTAATAAGCAGATGGCGGACCTATGTTATTTAGTCCGTTACCTACTTTAATTCATCATGCCCCAAGCGGCCACCTCCGGCCGCGATAGCAAGCTATTGTGTCTCGTTTATCCACGATCAACGGGTTAAGAATCAATCTCTTCAATGCTTTTTTGTAGATTTAACCTTTTATGTATTTATTATTGTAATAAAGACATCATCAGGCTATTTTTATAGGTACCAATCAAAGTAAAGTTTCTGTTTGACATTATTTTATTGTCTTATTGTAAAAAACAAATATAATTTCAGATTAGGTGGTTTAGCAGACAACATATTTGACGCAATGGATCCAAAAACACCTGAAGCTTATTGTGCTATTATACAAGGAATGGCAAAATATTATCAGGTAATTTAATAACATCTGATTGTAATATACTGCTTGTGTACTCTATACCTTACAGTGTTAGAAATGGGTTTATGATGTTAGGTGTAAGGCTTACATCTAACATCATAAACCCATTTCTAATGTAGAACGAAAATTTCGAGGGATTTATTAACTAGCTAAAATATAGAAAAAATATCTTTACACAGAGGCCCAATTCCTGAAGTTAGGTTTCAGTACCAGTGAATTGCTTTGAGTGTGAGACAAAATATACTGGAATGTGATTAAACACAGAAATTAAACTCTTCTTATTATTATGCTTGCTTTAGGCACAAAAATATCATTAAAATCTAAAAATCTTTTCAGGCAGAGAGAGCGCATGTACTTGCTAAAGAAGCTATAGAGAAAGGCATTCCGCTGTCTACAAGTGTTTATAATTCGCTACTAGGCTGTGTAGGCTTTCTCAAAGAAGGCACAGCCTTACGTATTGAAGCACTAAAATCTTTACTGGGAGAAATGAATCAACAGGGATTCACACCCAATGAGGAAACTCTTAATTCCTGTCTAAGCTCTTTATCAGTTTGGGGATCGGGCAAACCATTGCAGACATTTGCCCTACAAATACTGGCAGAGTTTAGACAGCTGAACATACAACCTACATTGTCATCATATTATTACTTACTTTGTATCTTCTGCAAAGAACGTGAGTACATTTTATGGATTAATTCAAGGTTACCAACTGTTCTGTTTTTTTTTTCCTAGGTTTTCCTAGGACATGTCCTAGTTTTATGATGTGTAGGGTGTCCTTAACATGTCAATTCTAATTTTCTACATTGTAATAACCAGTAGACCTGTTAGCTCTTGCCACTGTTGGTGTTTTTTTTTTTTTTGTTAGTACCTCAAAAAAAAACTAAGTATATTTATACAATAACGTTGTAATGCGTCGAATGTCCAAGTACCATGACACTTTGCAAAAATAATATAACCCTATTTTACAGGGGGGCCTCGAGTGGACATTTTGACCCCGATCCTAAATGATTTGGAGAAGAGAGAGTCGTTAGAAGCCACAGACGCCACTGACACAAACTTCTTCATCACCGCTATGGGAGTGTGCAGTGATCATTTGCAGGTAAACTAGTGTCTAGTCTTGGTCTAGTCCTATCCATAGACAATAATATCTAAATTATATACAATTTACTAAAAAAGGCTTATCCTTACAAGTATAAAAAAATACGAATGTGTCAAATCCCATATATATATTTACTGTAAATAATTGTAGGTAGTAAGTAAATAATTTACATGATTATATTATAACATTTAGCTTTGCTGTCAAAACTAGCGAATGCGTTTTGACTATAAGCACTTAAGGGCCCGGGTTACCCTCGAAATTTTCATACATTCTTAATACCAAAATCATTTTCTCATACGAAAATATTTAACATGTTTGAGTTATTTTTCAGCTTAAGATAGTAATTACCTAGGGTCCTGAACAAATTTTTTTTTACAAAATATTTAAATACTAAAAAAAATAAATTTGTGTTTAAATATTTTTTAGTAAATTTACTACTAAATATTTAAACACCAAAAAATAGACAAAAACACTAAAAAATATATAAATAAATAGTAAATTTACTAAAAAAATATTTAAATAATAAAAAATATTTTTTAAAGTTTAAATATTTTGTAGTAAATTTACTATTTATTTATATATTTTTAGTGTTTTTGTCTATTTTTTGGTGTTTAAATATTTAGTAGTAAATTTACTAAAAAATATTTAAACACAAAAAAATTTTTTTTAGTATTTAAATATTTTGTAAAAAAAATTTGTTCAGGACCCTAGGTAATTACTATCTTAAGCTGAAAAATAACTCAAACATGTTAAATATTTTCGCATGAGAAAATGATTTTGGTATTAAGAATGTATGAAAATTTCGAGGGTAACCCGGGCCCTTAAGCACACACACAGAGGGCTTTGCCAAAACACGTTTTCTCTATTGTTTCTTTGTAGCATCGATGAATAAAAATATTATTGTATAGAAACATCAATCGACATAAACATTCAATAATAATAAAGAATACACTTTTTGAACGTCAGAAGTCTATGTTTACTAACCCGGCGAGAAGAACTGGAGTTTCTTACGCCGGTTCTTCTCGCCGGGTTAGTTCCCGAACCGGTGGTAGGCAATGTAGACTTCTGACGTTCAAAAAGTGTATTCATGATACCTATTTCGAATAAAAGATATTACATTTCATTCATTCATTCATTTAATAATTAACAATAATATGAAGTCGACACTCTTCTCATGTCAATTCTATGCGATACAGAAAAAGTGTTGGCTAAGCCCCTGATAATTTACTCTTAAAACTTAGCTATCCTTTATGATTTTAGGATGTAAGCCTAGCGGAGCGTGTCCACGTTTTGCTCATGAAGGATGACAACTACAAATTAGTGGGGGACGCGTATAAGGAGAGCATTTACTACAGGCATTTAGTGACGGTGGCGTGTAGGTTTGCGCCATTCGACAAGGCAATGCAACTGCTGGATACGCTCATACCTAACGTATATGTACCCGAACCGAGTGTCATGGAAGAGGTATGTACAATCGAGGAAATATTATAATAATTAGGGTCTACACAGACGGACTGCAATCCAACTACATTCCAACCGCAAATTGCAGTTCAAGTGCAGTTTGAATGCAGTTGACACGACAGCAATAGAACTGCAACTGAACTGCAATACGACTGCAAACCAAACGCGCAGTCGACTGCACGCCAACTGCAAACCGACTGCGCGTTTGGTGGGCCTAATATGGGCCTGTCGCCCATATCCTTTGTTTGTCGCTTTTTACATAATTTTTTCATGTGCCAACTTTACATTTTCTCTTACGGCCGTTCCCAATATTCAATCTATCTCTGGTTTGACATACGACTGATCGCAGCTGACATTGAATTGACAAAATATATGTCTCTAATGTCTAAGGGTTGATTCAGACCGCAACGCGACGCGTAAATGCATTTCTAAATTAGTATGGATTTGACAGATTCGCAAGGCGTCTCGCGCTGACGACATCTGTCAAATCCATACAAATTTAGGTCGCGTTGCGGTCTGAATTGACCCTAATGAGAGCTATTCCTATCTCTAGTAGGACAAAACCAGAGATAGATCAAATATTGGGAACGGCCGTTAATCTACTGTAAGTCCATGCCAGTCCACGCCTTGGACCTTTTAAATACATTTTATATTATTTTTTTACGTCATTTGGTTGATTTATCTCAATTCAATATAAGTCGTGATCGGCTGGGTTTGACGTAACACGACCAAACTACTAAGGTCCCCCATCTGCCTACGAATTAACTTCTCTGATAGTACCATCAGAAGTAAATCATTATTTAAGTTATTTAGTCCGGTTATGATGAGTCAATGTTATATGGCTCAGCGTGGCATAACCCGGTAAAATTTTGTAGGTCCACCATCTGCCTATTTCACAAATTATTTATACATTATTGCATATTATCGGAATAAAAACATAATGAGAAACATTTTGCATACTCCTTATAATTTGAAAGTTTGCGGCGGCGCGTTACAATGTATAATTATATTTATATGGACAGACCTCGAAAACGGCGGCGGCGGCGCGCGGCGTGCTAGACGGCCTATCCATATAAATCTTTACATTGAAACGCGCAGCCGCCGCTCCAGCCCTGATTTCGAGACTGAATCCTTAGCGATTAATTTTTTAAATGTAGAAATTTTAATAGTTGTTTTCCCGCAGTAAAATGATTCTATCTTAGTAGTACAATAGATTTGTAAAGTTTTTTTTGTTCAAATCAAAAAAAAAATCGGTCGGGTCCATAGTAACTCGCGCCTATCGGCATAAAGTTTCCATAGTACGTCATAAAAAATATTTTGTATTTTCAAAAAATAACATGCATGGTTCGATAGTACTACTATAGGTAAATCGTTCTGCTGCGGGAAAACCACCACTAAAATTTCACGTTGTATAGATAATCAAGACGCTGGAGTTGCACGGCTGCGGGGAGCGGCTGGTGGGCGCATGGAGCCAGCTGGTGGTGTTCGGTCTGGCGCCGCGCACCAGACTTGTCGAACGGCTGCTGGCGGCGCTCACCACCGTCTATGCCGGACAAGGTTATCTTTCAGAAATCAATTTGTTTCCATGCACTTTCATATAGCTACGGCCTTAAAGTGCCTTGTCCCTCCGTTCTCCAGGTTGTATCTCGAAAACCGCGATGGCTAGATAGCTAAAATTTTTACAAATTATGTACTTCTGTTACGGCTATAACAACAAATAGGAAAAACAAAACGTTATGTACCATCTAGGAAATTGATTCTTAGGCAGTTGAGAGACCAGCGTCATTTGGTCGGATCATGTAATGTGATCTGTCGGCTAGGTTTGACGTAACGGGACCAAACTACGTATGTCCCCCATCTGCCTAGGAATTAACTTCTTTGATAGTGCATACGAAAAAAATATAAGACAGTCAAACCTAGATTTGTGGGTCAGCTATTCTAGAAAAGTAAAACTACTACTGTGCTTTCTTTCACCAGCGCATTTTCTCTTGTTTTGTAAAGTTCGTTGTATAGATGACGCAGTCATCTGGTTAAATCTGCTATTTGATTGAACGACTAGCGAATTAATTTAGTGAAACCCTCGGTGAAACCATGTAATTTAATGGGTAAAGGCCAAGTCTTTATTCTTCAAGACGTTGATTGTAAAGTTTAACGTCAAAACTAAATACCAACTCGTCAAGGCTTTCACTGTAACTGGTTTTATTCAATGAATTCGCTAGTCATTCAATCAAATCGTAGATTCAATCAGGTGACTGCGACATAAACATAAAGTTATTCAAATCCAGATGACGAAACGAAGGCAAAGATTCGTGCGTCGGCCGCAGACATTGTCAAGTTTGATCAAGTCAAAGAAGAAAAAGACCAGATGGATGACAAAAGAACTCCGTCTCCCAAGTAAGCATGGATTTTATTGTTTAAAGTGTAAACTGTATATTTTAGTATGTTGCAGTTGTAATACTACAAGTAAACAAAAATAAATAACAAAAGTCATAATATTTAATTCAATGTGTTGCCTCGTTTGATATATAATTAATAATAGGCTACTTGACCTATATTCAATTTCATTGAACAAATGCATATTTCTAGTAGAACTTGGCGTAGGAAACCGTATTTCACCCTTATCATCAAATAAAAGCATAAGATTGATAAATAAAGTCGATTTGAAAATATGATTTTATGAAAATATGATTTGTACTGACTAAAACGCTTTTGCAGTACTTCCGATTTGGATGTGACGTCATCATGTTCGTAATTTAATATCTTTTATTTATCGCGCTCGTTATGTGTAAGTTTATTTGTACATAAATAATAAGAATAAGCCTAGAAAGATTTGCAAAATATATTTTCTTGAGTAATTCAAATAAAACACCAGTTTTATATTATATTATCTCCATTTATTGTAGACGGGAAATGAAATGGCCAAATCTTTTCTCCAAAAGTTTTCAACATTACAAATGATTTCTAATTTCTTATTTAATTCTTTTATAATTTTTGGGCACCTTAAGACTCGTACATTTAGCACATAAAAAAATGTTAAATAAAGAGACTCTAAAATACAAACAGTGTGACGTCACACTATGGCGGACAGTGTTTTCGGCGCCATTTATAAAGCGTATTTTTCAATCAACATTTTTATGGGTTTTTACTGTGTAAAATAATAAAATATTAGTTTATTTCGTGAAAATTAATGATTAAGAAGCGATTAGCATGAAGAAAAAAATTAGGTCAAGTAGCCTATTATTAATAAAATTATTATTAAAACGTTATAAGTAAGTACTATCAGAGAAGTTGATTCCTAGGCTGATGGGGGACCTATGTAGTTTGGTCGCGACTCGCGTTACATCAAACCCAGCCGACAGATCACAGTTAACATTGAATTAACGTGATCCGACCAAATGACGTTGGTCTGTCAACTGCCTAGGAATCAATTTCCTCGATGGTACATCACTTACGAATTGGACAAATTATTTAAAAATATTAGGGCCTATTTCACCACTTCCTGTAGCTCTACCATGAGTCATGAGTCATGACTCATGAGTTTAAAGCTATAGTATTTATCGATACTCGATACCGATTACCGACTACGTAAATTTTTAGTATGGCGATTTTAGTTCCGCAAGTTACCGCTAAGAGGCGCTGTAAAATTTGCCATTCTAAAAATTTACGTCGCGTAGTCGGTATCGAGTATCGATAAATACTATAGCTTTAAACTCATGGTAGAGCTACTGATAAGTGATGAATACTGAATTGGCTATCCACCAATTAACTTGACAGATCAATTATGGAGAATCTGTCAAAAAAGTGGTGAATAGACTATTCGGCACTTTATCAGATAATGGCGAAACAGGTCCTTAATGGTCTTTTTCAATCGTCTCTAGGCTATCAGCGACGGCGCTCACGAACATTCTGGAACTCTGCTCCGATACCACAGACAAAGATGACCCCAACTGGGAAATGGTGGAGAGTGTGGTACACAAACTGCGCAGCGAACAGACGATAGGCGTCCCCTCCAACCCTCAAGCGATAGCGGACGTGGCTGAAAAGGCCGCCACTGTGGGACTCCTGAGCCTGGCTTCTGTGAGTATCCACTAATATTATAAGTGCGAAAGTCTTTTTTGTCTGTCTGTTTCCTCTTCACGCCCAAACCGCTGGATATGGAGGTACTATTTTACGCGATTTTCGGCCCAGAATGTGTTTTTTACACGAATCATCATGTTTAGACTGTGAAAAACCAAGTTTTATTTTCACTAGTTGAATCGCCTGTCCAAGCCGAATCGCCACCCCATTTACACAGTTCCACAAAAATTGCTTATGACTAGTTCATTCTGCGAAAAAATGTCACGTAAAACAGTGGCATTGCGTAGGGGCATTGGAATCGTTCGACAATCCATTATTATTGGAGAAATAATTACCAATTAAAAATGAAGAAAAAGGTAATAAGGTAAAGCTACAGTGCAGACAAACTATGTATTCGCACCAGCAAGCGATCATAAAGTACTCTGTGAAGCGATCGCTTGCGACTGAGCGTTTGCACGGTCGATTTTAGTCACCAGCCGCATGCGGCCAGTGGCCGCGCGTCAAAAGTCGGTTGGCAGTCTACTTTGGGGCATGCGGCGTAGCCGAATTGCCATTTAGACAGTCGATTTTCGCCGTGCGGCGTAAATCGTGCGGCTGTAGTCACCCGTGTAAACCCCGCATAACGGGACATTGGACAATGACGTCATCTTTTTGTGCGTGCAGCCCGTTGTATTGACCGTAAACAGAACTAACGAGTAGGCTGACTCAGAAAAAATCTCGATATCGGCCGGCGTGCGCCGGACTTATAATGCCCAGCATTGTGAAACATGTCGAAAGTGACATTCGCGCCCAACTCGTATATTCGCCCGTTTGTTTGAAGTCGAGGTACTCCTTAGTTCTCTCTACTCTGGTATGAGGTATCGAGTTATTAAATGTTGTCACGTCAAATTAATAAAACAAAAATGTGTCGGACAGCTGGCGGTGACGTACTTGGCGGAGTGCGGGTTCGAGGAGGCGGGGCCGGCGAGCGAGCGCGCGCTCGGCGTGATGCTCAACCGGCCGCCGGACGAGGTGCGGGCGATCGTGGAGCAGAGAGCCTCGCCCGCGCTGCACCCCGCCGCACAGCAGATAGTCGATGCCTACCACTTGTGAGTACACTTATATTAGTAACTAGATAACCCGATTAATTTAGGAGGGAAGATAACGCAGGACGAGGCGCGGGCGATATTGGAGCATAGAGCCTCGGCCGCGCTGCACCCCGCCGCCATGCAGATCGTTGATAATTATTGTTAATAGTCTATTTTTTTATTAAAAGAATACTTGGTGCGTTATCTAAAATCTATATCGAAGCCAAAATGTATTCCGCCCTCTCTCCAACGTAAGATTAGATCTTAAACACTTCACGTAATATTTTGTGGACGTCCCCTAATCTGTCCTCTGTAGTTCTACCATGAGTTTAAGGCTATACCCTCTTACTAATAAAAACTTCATAAACATGTGTTCAACGTGTGAATAGTTATACAGGAGTTTTTATGTTACACACACGTTACACAGAGTCTATACATGGTCATACATAGAAATTTGTATGGAAATGACAGCATCGCGGCATCGTTATACAGGCCTTATGTCAAAAAATGATTATTAGTAGAAAAAATCTTATGCACCCTCTATACACGCTGTGTAACTTTTTATTAGTAAGAGGGATAGTATTTATCGATACTCGATACCGACTACGTACATTTCTAGTATGGCAAATTATACAGCGCCTCTAGCGGTCACTTGCGCAACTAAAATCGCCATACTTTACGTAGTCGGTATCGAGTATCGACAAAAACTATAGCTTTAAGCTCATGGTAGTTCCACTGTAATTGTCGACATAGCGCAAAATTACAAAAAACCGCCGTCAGCGTATGATTCAATTTCTCTGTCAGTTATAGATTTGTTGGAAGTTGGAACAATACCAGTAAAAAATAAAAATATATTTTTCAAATTATTTTCAGAGCGAAGACTGGCTCCAGTGTCAGGGATAGTGGCAGCGATGGCACGAGCAGTGACAGTGACAGTTCGTCGGACGACGAATAAAGTATACAAATTATTTAAATAATATTAATAACTCGTATCGTAATTTAACTGTTATTTTATTTACCAATCGTCAACTTTAGATGTACCTACTGGCAAGTCTAATTATGGTTAGAACCTTATATTTAAAGTGAAATAAATAAATAATATTAATATGTATATTGCATGGTACTTACGTAGGGACTACCAGTTTCAGACAAAAATTTACAGTCAACATACGTTACTGATTACTCACTATTTGTTCGAATATTACATTGACACATATACCCACATACCGCTAATATTACACATCCTGAGAAAATTAAACATATTGTAGAATGTAGATTGTATGTACTACATAATTGAATTATTGTTCACGAAATATTATCTTCTCAATGGAAGTGGGCCAGCGTCAATGTTTAAAAAACTATCATAATCGTTAATCTCAAGTCGATTTTATCCAGGTTCCGAGGTTGTCCGTCTGTCTGTCTGTCTCCAAGCTGTATCCTATTGTAAGCTAGACTTTTGAAATTTTCAGAGATTGTAGATATATTTCGGTTGCCGCGATAACAACAAATACTAAAACAAAATAAAAATATAATAACAATCCCATACCACTAACGTGATTTTTTTGGCATTTTGTGTAATTAATAATGGCAACAGGTAGGCACTTGAAATGATCACAAAATCTTTAATTATATTTTACGGAAATACAATATCTTGGCTGGAAAATTTTCTTCAGATCGAATGAGTGTAACTGAGCCTTAACCCTCAGCCTATGTTCCTTTCTCCGCGAGGTGTCAAATATCATAATTGATCGTGAAATGTGAAGTGACCTGAAAAGCAGTGTCGCCGTTAGTCGCGGCCCGGCATTCCTCCAACCTTGACACCTACAACAATGTCCAGAATATTCTGCGCCCTGTGTATTACTGTGAGTACTTTCTATTACTTTCCTTGTGTTAAGTGTATAAATGTTGCGTAAGCAACCAGAATCCTTATCTGGTTTGTTTCAAGGCAGTCGTAAAAATTCTAGGTAGGGGACCTAATAATCTAAATCTAAATAAACACCTCTAGATATTACGTCATATTATAATTGTGTTTAAGATTCGACATTTCGACGAGAAATTGTAAACATTTTGTTTTTCTTTCCTTAAAAGACTTTCTTTTTTAAGAAAGTTTGGCTATCCAGAGAGGATAAGGAATTGGAAAGAGAAAATTATCTCCGTAGGCTTTTCCGTTAATTTAACCAACAATGCTTAGGGTGAGTTGCACCAACTTACTTTAACCATAACTGTAACTTTAACTATAACTACAATGCAAAGTGTCAAATATTTGGTTAAAGTCAAAAGTGGACGCCATATTTAACCACAACCATAGAGTTCGACAGTTCATTTGACTATTTGTTATGGTTAAAGTTATAGTTGGAGTAATAGTTATAGTAAACCTACTTTAACTATAACTTTAACCCTAACAAAAATTCAAGTGAACTGTCAAATCCCTAGTAAAAGTCCATTATGGACGCCGTATTTGACAATAACCTTAACCATGCCTTAACTTTAACTACGCCTCTGGTGCAATCCACCCTTAGAGTGTTAGAATTTTGAGTCATCTTCAAATCGGCCACTACGGCCGCGATAAATAAAATTGAAAACAATTTATAACTGTAATTCTTTTCTTTTCAGCTGCTAGGCATAGGTCCTGCTAAATCATTTATTAACGTCAGAACAACTGATTGTGGGCCTTACGGGTTCGTATGCGATGCGGCGAATAGAGTCAGACTTTGCGACGGGGACCACCTAGTGGGACCGGCTTTCAATTGCCCATCAGACAGTCTCTGCAACGAGGAATCGACTGACGTATGCGAGAACAAAATGAACTACATAGATCCAGTGTTGTCGAAGACGATTCGGTGCCACAAAAACGAAAGAGTCGCCGATCCCAGCGTAGAAAATTGCAAAGGCTACATCCTGTGTATTTCCAACAAAAACCGCTTCCAAGGCATCAAGTTCAAGTGTTCGGGCAACACCGTATTCAACGGTTACACTCGAACCTGCACCTCCCCCGATAAATATAAGTGTCCAATAGTAAACTCTACCAAAACGAACTTCCAATACTTCGGAGGGAGCGGCTCGAAAAACGACGCGAGCAAGAGTCCGGACCAGGCTCATTTCCACCGGCCGATCGACTGCAAGAACTACAAGTTCGCCGTGACCCAGGAGGACGCTCCGACCAAAGCGACCTACTTCTGTCCGTCCCGGCCCGTCGCGGGGGAGTCCCGTATCAGGTGCACTATCTTCTCCAACTACTTCTGCATCACCCTAGAACGTGATTACGAGGACCAATTCATCGAAAGCTCCGGAGCTGCTTACCGACGACCGAGAACATTTTGGCCCAAATAATGTATTATCTGTATTTGTATGTATATGTTTATTTTTTAAAGACTGAATTAGGCTGCCTTAGATAAAATTAGAATTTAGAAATGATTTGCTACAGTACAAAATTTGTTTGTTTGTCTGTTAATTAACTTATCATTTATCAATTATATTATATAGGTGTTGTTAACCTATGAAGGCACATTCTTACAAAATATAAATTAGATTAGATACATTTTAAATAAAACAAGAACAATATTAATCAAATGTACTTTTATTTCTTTAAAGTTTAAGGCAATAAAAAAGTAACAAACTTACTCCTCAGTTAATAAATAATAGTATAATATAATATTTATTAAATATTTTATTTACAGGATAATCCATTTTATTTACAAGACAAATAATATGCGTTAAAATTTTTAAAACATTATTAATAATTTTAATTAACAATAATAAACTATTGTGTGCAGTTTATTAGCATTCATGACTGTCACTATCGACGCATTGTTTTTTCTCCTTATCGAAGACTTCACCAGAATCACAAGATTTTACCTTTCGATGAAAAACAGATTTTTTAATTTTAGTACACAAAATGTAATGATTGCATTTTTTCGGGTGTGGGTACTTGCCTTCCTTCTTGCATTCAAATTCAGTATCTCCCTTCTTGCTACTTTTAATTTTTAAAGTTTCAGCTGCTTTCGAAGACGACTCCACTGAAATACTTGCACTATCTTCTTTTGTATTCGAATCACTATTTTTTTGCGCAGAAGTATCAGAATCTTTGATACATTTTACGATTGTTTTGTTTAGGCTATAACCATTTTGACATTGATATTTAAATTGTATGAACCCCCCTCTATTTTTCACGCAAATGTAGTAAACATTTTTGACGCTCAAATCATAGTATCGCCCGGGTGATAGGCATATGAATCGATTGTTTCTGTAGCATTGCGATAAATTTTTAGTGCATTGTTTTTTACTTTCACTGAAAACCGTACCATTAGGGCATTCTCCCAAAACAGGCATTGCATCTCCTAAGCATAAATAGAATTTCTTGCAGTCATCCTTGTCGGCATACTTTCCGTTAGCTTGATTGAGACATTTGTTTGCCTTCATGCCGTCTGCCTTTGCCTTATTTTTAGGTAACTGAGTCGTTAAAGTATGAGTTTGATTATAACTTTTAGTCTGGTTGAAGTAAGATGATTTGTCACCCAAAAGGTATGCAATGGGTATATTCTTCACAGGGATGCTATTTAAACCAGTATCATTATTAATTGTTGTTTCTTTTGCATTATCAAGGATTGATGCATTAACACTTGATTTATTAAGACTTGACATATTATTACTTAGTAGGCTTGTAGGTTTTCTTAAATTATTAATCAGAGTATTATTTACATTAATGCCAATAAATTTTGTCTGACTTTTGTTGAAATTAGATACAAATTGTAGAATTGGTGCATTTGTTTTAATTTCTTTGCCTTGACTTATATTTTTATGTTGTGGATTAGTTATTGGTTTATTTTTTGTAACATTGTGAATAAGAACGGGGGAATATTGTGTAGGTAATACTTTCAAATTAAGAGCATCGCTCTGTCGAATGACAATTGTATCAGATAAATTAAGTGAGATACTTTTTGTGACAATATTTTCTTTACTATTTTGTGAATTGTTGGTTAAAATTATGGCTGGACGTGGAGCTTGTGATAGCAAATTTTGTGTATTAGTATTTCCATTGTAATTTTTAATTGATTGGGTTATATTGAGTTGACTTAAACCTTTACCGGTTAATTTTGTGTGTAAATTTTCTTTATTCCCAGATATCGTATCAATTAAAGTAGTATTACTATTATTTAAATCAACTTCGGAATTATAAGCGCTGGTACTATATTCGTAAACGGCTGTCGATTTTAATGTATCGAGAGTATTAGACGAATTTCCTGTTTTATCTCCTAATGTTATTTCTAATAGAGGCCGTAGTATTCCGTTCGTCATTTGTAAATCCAACGGAGTATTTGACTTTATATAATTATTATTCTGCGAATTTATTATTTTTAACGTAGCTTCTGTGTTTGTTTCTGAATTTCTGACGTAAAAATCATTGACTAGTTTGTTTAAGATACTACTACTTGTAGTTATATTAACAGGCATATTAGTATTGATTGGTTGCTTAGAAATTATGTCACCTTTAGACTGTGATACTAATGGTGTATTTCTAATTAACGGTATTTTTGGGATACTTATAAAATCTTTTAATAATGCTGAATCGTTATGTGAAGAGGAACTAAAATCCTGAGTAAGTAATAATATATCGGTTGTGTTGTCCTTTTTGGAAATATTGAATGGCAAGTCTTTTTCCAAAATATTATTATAGCTATTTACTGTTGTGTTACGTTTTGTGGCATGTAGTATGTAGTTTTCATCAATCGTGAAGTTAATTCTTTCGGTTATAATAAGTGTAACAGGCAGTGTAGACTGAGAAGATTCTGTTCTATTTAATTTTTGTTTCAGTTTTGACTCCTTGCTACTTGTTGTTATTTCTAATTGGACGGGCACACTTTGATTAATTGGATTAATTACAGACGTAGTAGTGGTGCTTACTTCTGTATTGTTTATGTCTATGTGATGTGTATTTAAATCAGTAAAAAGAATAGATTGATATTTTTCCGTCGCGTTAGTTAATATGTTGTTGGTATCATTTGTATCAGAGACATTATTAGGACTAGCATTGTGTGTCGAAGAGACGGATTTCATTGCTTCTGTTGTGGGATCTACGTTGTCATCATGCAATAGCAGTGAGCTGTCACTATTATTGCTTTTTGAAAGTAAAAGTAAATTAGTGGGGTAGCGGTTTAAAGGGAGATCCTTGTCCATTTCAGTAGTATTCATCATAATTTTTAGTTGATCAAATTCAAATTGTCCTCTTTTTGGTGAAGAGCTGGTGGGGTTAAAATCTTCAAATGTTTTGTTAGGAAGCGCAGTATTGTTACTTATTTTATCAGATTGAATACTAGAAGAAACCATATTCGATTCCGTCTCGATTTCTCTAAAATAAATTTGTCCAATTTGGGTTGTAGTTTCATATGGCTCAATTGAAGTAGTTTTTAAAACACTATGTATTGTTTGTGTATCGATACGTTCTTGTAAATTATAAGCTGATGGTGGACTTATTTGTGATTCACTTTTTTTTAAAGTGCTCGCAACTAATTTTTCTTCTGTAAAATAGGTATTTGTTACATTTGGTTGTCCGATCTTGATTTCCGATTTTGTTGTATACGAATTACTCGTAATTGTGCTAATCACATAAGAATCTGTAGTTGCAACAAATGATGAATCGTCACTTGTATTGTAAGTGGTGTAAGTCTCTTCACTTATGTTTTGTATATTATTATGTGTATAGACAACAGCATTATTGACGTTGATTGTATCGTTTTTTACAGCTGCCGAAGGAATGTTTTCACTTAAGCCAAGCCACCTGCTTCCATTTATATTTTTATTCATAACAAGTCTCAAGTCTGTTAAAGACAAATCTTCTAAGGCAATTTTACTCGAATCGTATCTTTCAGTTGCGGTTAATAGTGAGGAGTTATGAACGATACTAGAAGTAACTGCGGTTATGGAATCATAAACGTACAGGTCATTGTCCCTTTCTTTTGCCTCTACAATATTCCTTTTAGTTGTATGTACCACTGGTGAGTCAGGAGGATATGTTTCGTAGTTTTCTGTTGTCGGTTCAGTAGTGAAAAGAAAACTAGTAGTATTTTTTTTGTTTGGCTCATCATTATTAATATTTGATACTGAAGCGTCACTAGTTGTTATTGTTTCGTATATTGTAGTTGTTTGTATTTCATGTAATAACTTTGAATTGGAACTGCCTGAAGTTCTACTGCTAGGTTTATCATCACTGTTTTTTTCGTTATCAAAACCTCTTTTTATGACTTCATTTTCAGGTACGGTGGTTAGGTTATTCTCAAAATTCGATAATGACATAAAGTTGTTTATGGAATTAGGAATTATGCTACTGTTTATTATTTTATTGGCTGTTAGGTCTGCTGAATTATGTATTGTTTCATTTTTAGCAGTATATTTAACAGTTTCTGTTTCTATAACTGTTTTGTATTGATCGTCTGTAAAATCAAGTTCATTCATATTATTTGTAGTAGTTTTTATAACGCCACTATCTTCAGTTGTTGTCTGTAGTTCTAGAATGCTGAGTGTATTAGCTTCACGTAATAATTTAGGGTCATTTTCATTTACACTCTCAGATTTCGTCTTGGGTGAATTTACTTCTGTTTCTTGAATAGTTCCATTCAACACATTAATATCATAAAATATTTTGTCATCTTCAGAGTTAGTTTTACTTCCATTTCTGTTACTAGACTCTTCTGTTGTGAAAATTACGTTGTTCAATTTATCTGACAATTTTGATACATCAGTAGGTATCATAGTATCCACAGGACTCTCTGAATTAAGGGACAGCGAAGAATTTGAATAATGATCATCAAAAACTGATGTAATGTTGTTTACGCTAATGCTACCTTCTTCACCAGAGTTTGATAGCTTAGACACGAATTCTTTTGATTGTTTATGGACAGTATTACTAGTTACAGTCGTTTCATTTTTCTCATAAAAAGTGTAATTTCTCATATCGACGATTACATCTGGGTATGAACTGGTACTCATAAAATTATCTAGCAGCTGCTTACGGTTTATAGAAACATCAGTAACAACTTGTAAATAATTATTTTTAATATTAGTTGGCGACATCGTGACTATAACATTCGTTATATCCTTACCTTCAATTTCTTCATTAAAGACAAGAGATCTAGAATCCAGCGTTTCACTACCACTTATATTTAATTTGGCATCTATGTAATCGTCATGCACTGCTAAACTACTATTTGTTGTTAATAACGGGTTGGGAATGAGGACATTTTTTTCTCCTTCTTTGTTTTCATCACTGGTTTTATTTAACACAACATGTTCTACACTAGAAGTATTCATTTCTGTTAAGATATCTTTTTCTCCAACTTTATCGTCCTTAATGGATTTTTCTACAAACAAAGAGGTTGGTTCTACTGAATTAGTTTCATATACACGTTCGCCTTCATCTTTTTCACTCCCTGTACTGTTCGACACACTCAAAGACGCGATATTTTCGTTCTGACCACTAGTCGCATTGCGCATCTTACTCGCATCCTCATTTTTTTTAAAGAAGTACTCTGCTTTATCAACTTTGTAGAAATCTTCAGTTGTATTCTCATGATTTTTTGATTTTTCTACAGATAAAATGTTTCTAATCGGTAAGGTTGGATTTAATGAAGAGGGTTCTTTCACTCGGTGTTCTTCGTCTTTTTCACTCCCAGTACTATTAGACAAGTTCAAAATCGCGTAGTTCACATTTTTACCGCTAGTTTCATTATCTTTCTTACTGTTATCACTAAAGCTATTGTTATTTAGAGTATGATTTAATTTGTCAACAGGTATATTTGCAAATATTTTCACAATTGTTTTCTTATCACTTGGCATAATTTTTTCTTGATCTATAGTTATTGTATAATTATTATATTCGATGTTATATACACTACTATCTGTCGTTATATTATCTAACGTCACATTTTTATCACTAATTCTATTTGAACCACCACTTTTTGGACTGGAGTATTCCGTTTTATTCTTGAAATCTTTTGTTGTATTCTCGTAATGATTTTTGATTTCCTTATTAATATTATTACTATCGAAATTTTGTTCTGCAGATGCTAGGTAGCTCTCGGTTGGGTTAAAATCAAAAAATGTTTCACTTGTAAATTTTTCATCTTTCTTACTTTTAAATGCTGGTTTACTGAAGGTATCTTCAATATTTTTTAAAATTGAGAGTGTCGAAGATTTTTCTGTTATTTCTTTAACAGCTGCAGTTGTAGTTTCTGATTTCTTTTCAGCAGCAAGTAATGGTATGACGGACACTTTCCTTAATTCACTAACTTCACTGAACTCACTTTTAATCGTCGTCGTAGATGTCGTCGTAGACGTCGTTGTTTCATGATATTCGCATTCATAACGATTCGTTGGCGTACAAAAGGTATTGTCTGGACAGGGAAGTAGGAAGTCATCCACGGTTTTTGAAATACCACCACCAAGGTCCACACATATCTTAAAGTGTGTTACATTTACACAGTGAAAAGCTTTCCCATCGCAATCAACGTTGAGGCCATTGACTATTGAAGAGCTCTGTAGCTGAAAAAAAAACAGATAAACATATTATATAAACATATTAAGAAAATAATAATACTCAAAACATGCTCATTTAATGTTTGTTTATAAAAACCTCGTTTATACTCACCAATACAAAAAAGAATTTGATATATTTGTATGAAAACCCCATGACCACATCTCAATTTTATCGTTCGTTTTCGTAATTGTTAAACGTTTCGTGTTCTCGTTTCGAATTATTGATTAAACGAACTTACCTTACGTGAAGTTCTATCAAAATTATACGAGGGGTTTGTCCGAAGATATTAGTATTCCTTTTTACACTAAGTAGTACACTTCTAACTGTTACCACGTCATAGCACTATTTTAGAGCCAAGAAAAAAATAACAAGTTGTCTCTGGATTGCACTTTCCTCCATATTTTCCCGCCTCTTGTCTCTGATTTACCTTTCTTCCTGTTACCTGCAACTCTCTAGATCCTTCATTTAGTTCAGAGCCAAAAAATAAAATGACATAGCTTCAGTTACTTGGGTGTTATCTACTGAGAACCAGGGTGGGTGGGAGTTCCTACTAATATCTTCGGACAAACCCCTCGTATAATTTTGATAGAACTTCACGTAAGGTAAGTTCGTTTAATCAATAATTATACTTCGGGGGTTTGTCCTCGATATTAGTATTCCTTTTTACACTAAGTAGATGTTTAGAGAACAAACAAGATATGTCATTTTATTTATGTTATATTTTTACACGCCATAATCAAAGAAAGAAAAATTTGTTACTCGTTAACATAATATTTTTTTACATAATCTGTCATAAATTATATAACAAAATTAATTTGATCACCTTCAACAATACTTATTCGGTCTAATATAGAAACTAGCAAAGGTCGTGGAGTTGATTGTCCAACCCGTTGTTTGGCGAATAACATCTAAATACTCATCACATAAACGCCAATGAAGTAACGTGACGGGTACTTTAACTAGAAAAATTAGACACAATATCACCTCAATATCCCCAATCTCCATGCAATCTATCTACTCAAGGTTTGGCTTGATACCCAGGATTATACGGTTTTCTAAATCGCATTTTAAAATATTATAATTTCTGAAATTAGATAATATTTTGTTTACATAAGAAAATAAGATTTTGGCTGGACAGATTTGAAGATTTCTCAAGAAAATATGGTGAATGTAAAATTGGATTGCATTCTTTTAGGATTAGAATAATTATTAAATCAATTATTTTTATTAGAATCTCTTTCTGTTGTACATCTCTTTTAAAGTTCATAAGAAAATGAAATATCATTAGGCTCATCATTAGGATGTAACGATCCTAAATAATTCAAAATTATAATAATAACATCTCATAACATATCTCCAAATAAGCCAGAGCTTTTGATAGTAAACGAAATATAATACAATTTATTGTATTTTTTTTTTTTTTGACATATTTGTGCTCATAGACTTTTTAATATTTTTTATTTTATTTATTAAAAAATAAATATTTAATCTATCATGTCACGTGATCGCAAACAGCCATCACAGGATGTTACGTCACGATCTCCAAAACATTGTGTGTGACAGTGACATTTCGATGTCAAACCCATACAAAGATTTTTGTTGTTTGGAGGCATGGAGGACCGTGACGCCATAGCGCGTTACATTCTTTTTTGTAAGTTAAATTATCTGATAACGACGCTACATTTAAATTCACTCTATCAACAGGATGAAAGACCCATTATTGCCGCCCGGATAACCCACGACAACGACGGTAGTTGAACTGAAATTAATAATATTTGATATATTATATACACGCTATTGTATATTATACAAATATACACGCTACTGGACGGAAAGCGTAAAAATAATATTGTGACCAAATCACTGTAAAAGCGTCAATTATAATTGCATCAGGGTCTTTTTGGTTTATTTGATTTTTGCAAATAAATCGATGTCTGCAGACACGCCTAAAGTTGAAACTATTTGGCGGAACCCTGTTTCCAATATCTCCCACTCTGTATCGGGGTGTATTTTTCGAGATTCCAGACCCGCAACAAAAAATCTGCAGATTTAATATAATATTATGCTGCTGTAATCAGAGACCAGACATGTATGTCTGGTCTCTGCTGTAATGTATAATTTTTCTTTCCTCGCCCCATTGCCCAATTTCTTTATTTATTTTATGGAGTGTGGGCAATCGTATTCCACCCATACGGTTAACATAACTAACGACCATAATATTTAACAACTATTACAAAATTTTTAATACAAAATAAGCTCCTCCTCCTGCCATGGACCCTCACAGGCTTCCCGCCATCCCGTTGTTGAGGCGTCAGAATAAATTTCACGACAAAAATTATGGTCTTGAATTTTTCTAAATTATACGTCAAATAGTTTTTGGATTGTCTTGCTTAATTCAAAATCTTAAATATTTCCTTGAACTTGGGTGGATACACAAATAAGAGTATTATTTTTTATTCGACTCGCTGGGGCCTGGGGGCACTTTCGCCAACTTTCGCGTCCCTAGATAGAGACAAGAAACAATATTTTTTAGATGTCAATTTTAAAACTGTACGCAAGTCTTCCATCTTAGAATGTTTATCTTTGTGTAAACCAGATTTTGGCAGGATAAAAAACACTATCAAGTGCTGTCCTAGCGAATTTATATTAATAAATTCGTTATGACTATGGTCACATAGTATTATGTACTAATCAAAATTAATTTGTTCGGATTTTGATTTAATTACTGCGTAACGTGTTATTTTATAACCGTTAATCCACCAACATATTTAGGTTTTTGTTATCATCCAGTATCGACCATAAAAACTAAGACGACCTACATAGGCCATAGCTGTGGATAGCTTCGTCTATCGCTTCCGTGGTTGTCGCTGTCGATGAGTCATGACTCAATATGACGACGCGATCTACGAGCTCCCTTGAGACGGGAGTTGTTTCTGGGGTGGATGATTCCGTGACGTTCTGGTTGATGGAACCGAACGCTGTTGACGGGTCGACTGGCCTGTGAACTGCTTCCGCTTCCCAGGCGTCGTCTAATGAGTCCCATGGCTGTATTTTTTAAGCTACTTTAGGTGACTCGTAAATTGTGACTGCTTTAGCTAACTTAAGCGTTTCAGCGAGATTATCTCTAAAATCTAAATAAATACTTCATAATTTTTGTGTTATGCTAAATGATCTATAACTGTAGCTAAAGCAAAATTATACGAGCTATGGAATAATAAAACACGTCACTTAAAAGACGTGTAGCGTCTATTAGCTTTCGTAATAATTTGTGATGTGAATCATTAGAATTAATTTTTTGATGTGATCACATGGCTCAAACAAGAAATAACACTTTTTTGGCGCTATTGTCTAGACTCATAGCGCAATCTATAAAATGGCCAGATTTTCCGCTGTGTGGGAATATACGTGGAGGCCCAAAGGAAGATCTTCCGACCGAGCGAGGTGTTATGCTCGGTCAGGCCGGAGCCCTCTTTTAACGTGACCTTCATTTCCACGTTCAATCCCGGTGTCGCTATTTAATATTACCTTGATCGTGAGTATCGCAGACCCAATGGATATGCAATTGTTATGCGGCTGCCAACTACCGCTTGGGGATTGATAAAATAATTGACAGTTACGACTGCCAGATTTTTTTTTTTTTTTTTTAATAAATCACGTTTCTTTATTTTTTCTATACCAGATGTTCAAATGTAATTTAATTTAGCTGCCAATTCAATATTGATTTTCGGTCCATCATTATTTGCAATAGTAATAGGATCAATGTCCAAAACTCCAAAAAATACCGGATTCATATCCGTATTACTTTGTTTTTCTACAACGAGTTGCTCTTGAGCACCGGAAGTAGATGGCATGGCTAAAAATATATCCTCGTTAATCGTCTGTTCTAGATTTTCAGTAGCAAAATGATTATCTAAAATTAGAAATGCATTTTTTTTTAAGCTACCCTCAATTTGTCAATGCGGCAAATAATTTTACAGATTATTATGAATGTAATAATTTTATAATGCGGCAAGTAGTCCTATCGACTATAATTGTATACTTGCAAAAAAAATTTAATATTGCGGCGAATAGTCCTACAGACTACCCTGAGTGCAATAATAGGTATAAAATGCAAAATAAATGCAATATTGCGGCGAAACAGACTACCCCGAGTGCGAATTGTAATAATATAAAATGCAAAATAAATGTAATATTGCGGCGAATAGTCCTACAGACTACCCTGAGTGCAATAATATAAAATGCAAAACAAAATATGTAATATTGCGGCGAATAGTCCTTACAGACTACCCTGAGTACAATAATATAAAATACTAGCTATCACGGTGAACTTCGTGTCACTTTAAAACCTTTGATGGACTTCTACCAACATTTTAAGACTAAAATCAGCCCAATCCGCTCAGCCTTCTTCGAGTTTTAGCGTGACTAAAATCCTTTTTACATATAAGTTGCGCGAATAGTCCTGCAGACTACCCTGAATGCTTTTTGTTAGGGCAGCGAGATAATCCAAGAGACTTCCTGAATTGCCCTTATTGACTTACCCGCAATTTGCAACGCGGCCAATAATCTTACAGATTATTATGAATGTAATAATTTTATAATGCGACAAATAGTCCCACAGACTATTCTGAATGCAAAATAAATGTATTTTTGCGGCGAATAGTCCTACCGACTACCCTGAGTGCAATAATTTGAATTATGCGCGAATAGTCCTGCAGACTACCCTGAATGCATTTTTGTTAGGGCGGCGAGATAATCCTAGAGACTCCCTGAATTGCCCTTATTGACATACCCGCAATTTGCAACGCGGTCAATAATCTTACAGATTATTATGATTGTAATAATTTTATAATGGGACAGATAGTCCCACAGAGTAATACGAATGCAAAATAAATGTATTATTGCGGCGAATAGTCCTAAAGACTACCCTGAGTGCAATAATTTAAAATATGCGCGAATAGTCCTGCAGACTACCCTGAATGCATTTTTGTTAGGGCAGCGAGATAATCCTAAAGACTCCCTGAATTGCCCTTTTTGAAAAAAAATATCCGTCTTGTTATCTTGTAACAATCCATGTGCTCCGCTAGGAGTAAATGTGTTCTATGTCCATGTGTCACATAAAACAAAATGATAACTTACCGTTATCGTCACGTTCACCTGAAGTGGAACTGGATGACGAAGATACGCTTGATGACGAAGAGAATCGTAATCGCCGTTCTGTTTCCTCTTCTAGTCACTTTAATCACTTTATTACTATAATATTATAAAACTTTTCGTTTTTACAAAGGTATTTTAGAAACCAAAATTAGGTAGGTAGGTATGAAAATAACTTTTGTTCTAAAGTTAATTTTAGTGCGATCGTGGCAAGCACAAAAGTGAATGAAGGATCTAGAGAGTTGCAGGTAACAGGAAGAAAGGTAAATCAGAGACAAGAGGCGGGAAAATATGGAGGAAAGTGCAATCCAGAGACAACTTGTTATTTTTTTCTTGGCTCTAAAATAGTGCTATGACGTGGTAACAGTTAGAAGTGTACTACTTAGTGTAAAAAGGAATACTAATATCGAGGACAAACCCCCGAAGTATAATAAACAGGTTGCTGCGTGAGACAGATAGCACTAAAGAGGCGTATGAGAGAAATGCCAGTGTAAACACCACTCATCATACACTGATTAGATCAGACTTAAGCAAATACAGTTGGCACCCTATTTCCTGCGATATTTTTACCTCAATTATTATATCATGGTACTTTAGGCTATGCTTTAGGTATGCTATGTGTAAAATGAATATTGAAAACACTGTACATTGGTACATATTGTATACGATATCCATATTTATATTTAATTCGTCGTGATGTTCATAGACTTTGCTTATTTAGATACTGAAAAGATGTAGCAACTTCTAATCCTTTTAAAAAATCCAAAAGCTATTTAGTATAGTATGAGTCAAATTAACATCATTTACTTATTAAAAATTTTGTCTTACTACAATAACTTTTATTACGACATTACTTATCAATGTTACAGTTTGTCATTAGTAATGATAACGTCTTCCTTTTCTGCAAACTATATCAATATGTAAATATTATGATCTACCAACGTTTAATAATTCTGGAGTTTCCCCAGTATAAAATTACCTTCTTCATTAAAGAATTTATTGACCGTAAGTAACTAAAGAATAAGTATAAATAGAACGAAGTCGGTTATCTATTTCCACATAAAAATTGCTAGCAATATATTATAACCATTATCTGATATTAAAATTTTAGCCATATAATATAAATTTTTGATATTTAAATTATTTTTAAATTATTTATGTTATAAGTAATAATATTTTCATGTAGGGTCTATCTACCTACAAGAAAAAGGCCAAACTTAACATTGTAAATTGTTAAAAAAATCAATCTTTAATAAATAATTTTATATCACAATAGTTACTAATTTACGTACATTTTGACATATCGTCAATATAAACAGTTGATTAAAATCCACAATTCAATCTACAAAAACCACTAGCTGTTGAAATGCATTCATATGAGGTTTAAATTGTAATATTTATTACTAGGTTGCACGCCAATTTAATTTTAAATGTATATTCCTCACTTTTGCAGTATAAATTGATATTGCAGCTATGACTATCCAAACAAAAGTGATAACACTCATTATGAGTCCATGGATATACAGAGCAAACTGAACTCCACCCTCTCTTTCTACTACGAATGAAAGACCCGTTGTAAGCAATCCGAGCAAAACTGCTGACAGTGTCTCCAATGTGCTGTGCACTTTAGACCATTTGTGAGCACCTACATACTCCTGAGCGGCAGTTTCCCAGGAGGAGGTTATAGCTCCGAACCCAAAGCCAGCAATGACGCAACCAATTGAAAAGGTGTCGTGAGTATTAGCTTCGGACAGCACTGAAAATATTAAGATCTCAGTTAAAAAATGCAAACTTACTAATTTATTATTAAAATGAAAATAGTTAAAGCTTTAAAAAATTGAGGGTTAAAAGTAACTCAATGTCCGTTAATTTCGTTAGAAAGTTTAATATTATGATTAACTCGATCTTACCAAAACAGGCGCATGTTGATATTATGAGTCCGGAAACTGTTACGTATTTGAAATTTCTTTTTTGAGTATAAACCAGCCACGGCGTGCATAGCAAAAAGCATATCCATGTAAATCCAAACAAGGAGATCAAGAAATTAACTTCAAAATTCGATAAACCTGGGTTTATCTTCATTGCTATTAGTGGCAGTAAGGTAATAGATATTGCTATTAAACTTAGTTTCGAAAAGCTCAGTAAAAGTGCTGGGTAAAAAGATCCGCTGGACAACGATCTCTTCAGCGGTTTTAAAAATGTGTCATTCAAATAGTACAAAATATACATAGCTCTTCTTTTTATTCTATAAACTTTATATGACGGTATCCATAATTTTCTCCTCAAACTTGAGTAAGCTGACCGACATCTAAAGCTAAACGAGTTAAATATTTTTTCTCTCCGCACGTCTGTTACAGGTGATACTGTCTCGTAGGTGACCTCAACCTCTGAATATTCCTTTGTATTGCTCGCGTCACGATCGCTTTTAGAATCTCGTCTTACTTGGTTCACTATGCAGTCATCTAGATTATCACCTAAATTGCTCAGTCTTTTTATTGCGAAACTAAGGCGTTTTTTACTTTTGATGTTGTGTGCATTGCTCGCAGTAGCTTCATCGTTGTCACTCTCTTCGGGCTCTTCTGGTATTTCAGGCAATATTTCGACCCCAAAAATATTTCTCCTCTTTTCTTCTGGACTAGGTGGTGGCGTTATCGTTTCGATTGTGTCACCATCGTCAAAATCGTACTCGCCTTCTCTATGTAGATTATCATCTGAGGGACTTTTCCAGCATTTTTTGCTCAAATTGTGAAGTTGTACCTCGGTGGTGAATATATTGTTATCCATGGCCTCATTCCTAAAGGCCATAAATGTTTGTGATAGCTCCTTATACCTAGATAAATAATGTGAGTTTTTCGTTTCATTGACTTTTAGTAGCAATATAGCGGGGAGCGCTTGCAGCACGATGCCCCCTAGGAGAAGCAACGTCGCTGAATATCCGTACTCGTTCATAAGTAAAGATAACAAATGTGGAAACAGCGACAGTCCAATCGCTTGACCGGTGAAACACACGCCACGTGCGATACCGAGTCTCGTATCGTACGATTCATAGATGACGGCATCGACTTGTGCTGAAGTGAGGGAGGATCCTAAGCCTAAAAAGTGATGAAAGTTTACTTAATTTATTTTTAAAGACAAAAAATAAAGAATTGTGTGTAATATGACCACAATATCTCACCGCCCAAGACACCGTATATTATCGGTTGAATGTTGAACGGTAGGATTATACAGAGCAGCAGACTGGAAACGACCAGGACGAGACCGATCGCTGCCATCACCCGATATCCCAGTGATCCACCCCACGAATCCGCTGCCTCCCGAAACCAGCATTCTGAAAATAACAAGAACAGCAACTAAGTAACAAGTAAGTAGTAACATACTCGGCTGAATTTGAAGAAATGAGGAGGATCAGCACGAACTTCGAACCGCCAAAGATTTTTTAAATAGTATCATCGAATATCTTATATTTTTGTTTGACAAGGTCATAGTGCTTCTTATTTTAGATTTAACTAACTGAACTATTATATTTTCTAGTTATTTTTACTTACGTGTTAATCCGTGAACGACTAGAAATAATGTCGGAGTAGCAAGACCAAGCCACAGAGGCACTTCAAAAGCCGCAAGCCTGATCCAGATTACTCCATAACACAGCACAAGTGTCGGTACCAGAAACTGAAAAGTTCGTACCAAAAATTAGTACTTATTACCTACTTTTACTTGCAAATGATTTTCATGACGTAGGCGTAGGACAATGTTTGACCGTATACACTCAGTTGTTTATCTACAATATCAGGGACAGGCTGATAAAACCATGCAAACAATGTACCTACGTCCTACACAATCAGTATTTACTTTAAAATCACTTGTTCGTTGAGAAAATCAGCGCTATTTCCGTATCAGAATAACTTTTCCTTGGGTCTTACCCTCGGTTTAGCCTGAGCAAGTGAGCATTAGGTGACTACTGACTCGTGTTGTAAAATCAACTACTTACTTATATTTTAATTTTTTATTATCCGACTTCAAAAAAGGAGGTTATCAATTCGACGCGTATGTATGTAATATTTCCAGAACTGCCCAGTTTTTGCATATGTTAATCTATAACAGCTTCTGAACAAATGTGCCAAATTTCAAAAGTGTATGCATGTATGTATGAATGTTTTTATGTTTGTTCACGCATATCTCCGGAACTACAAGTCCGATTTGAGTGATTCTTTTTTATTGTACTAGGGCCCGTATAAATAGTCAGTACTTAAGAAGCGACCTGGTCTCAAGACGCGGTTCGGCTCTGTGATTGGTCCAAATTTTGACAGCCAACCAATCACAGAGCCTGAACCGTGTCTTGAGACCGAGATGCATCTTGAGTACTGCCTATTTATACGGGCCTAGGTATTGTTCAACTTAGGGAATAGTGCAAGTTTCATCAAAATCGGTTCAGTAATTTTGGAGATAGGAAGTTTTCATTCTCAATTACGTACAATTTTGAAGTCGGTTTTATCTTTTTAAAATACAGTTATTTATTTCATGTTTAAAGCCATCCCCTGAGCAAACGACCTTGACCAGACAAGATCGCACAAAAAACCTTTTTTAGGGTTCCGTAGCCAAAATGGCAAAAAAGGAACCCTTATAGATTCGTCATGTCTGTCTGTCTGTCTGTCTGTCTGTCTGTCTGTCTGTCTGTCTGTCTGTCCGTCCGTCCGTATGTGACAGCCACTTTTCTCCGAAACTATTAGAGCTATACTATTGAAACTTGGTGAGTAGATGTAGTCTGTGAACCGCATTAAGATTTTGATGCAAAAATTGCTTGAGTGCTGACCACGCACTCGACCACCGAGCCACAAATGTCATCTCAATAATATGTAATAAATAATAATAATAATAAGACAAAATAAAGTGTAGAAAGTACGACCTTAGGTCTTCGCCCATAGGTACGGTTCTCTACCTACATATCGACTTGAATGTTGTTGTGATATTTTCTTTTATATCTTGTTTATTTTTATGTGGAAACTGGAAAGGTTCATTGCTCTATTATTTTACTGCTTACTGGCTTTTAGGTAGTTCATTGTACTATCAGAAAAGTTGATTAATAGGCAGATGGCGGACCTACTTAATTTGGTTGCGTTATTTCAAACCCCGCCGACAGATAACTATCATTAAACTGACGTATCCCGACTGCCTATGAATTATGAAAAATTTAATTTCTTCGATGGTACTATCAAAGAAGTTGATTCTTAGGCAGATGGGGGACCTACGTATTTTGGTCGCGTAACATCAAACCCAGCCGACTGATCACAAATTACAAAGGGCCACAGCCCACAACACTGCGTTGCGGCGTCGTATCGCAAAAACAACATCGCACATAAGTGAGATGCGATGTCGCAACGCAAAATTTTCATTTATCATACTTACATAATAGCACTCTTTACATCGGAAATTTTCACGATGCATTCTGCGGCGTTAGATTCATACCATGCGACGCCGCAACGCAGTGTTGTGGACTGGCCCTAACAGTTGACATGATCCTACCAAATATCGTTGGTCTGTCAACTGCCTAGGAATCAATTTCCTCGATGGTACATCGCTAAAGGCTACATTCAGTATTTACGGACCGGGCCAATGGTCTTGTAAGTTGTACCCAGCTTATTAGCTTTTCTGACAGATATTTATCTATTCTTCAGCGTTGTCGGTAGATTATTTTATACGATAACCAATTTGAAAGCATAAGTAAATATATAAACTGCTTAGAAACCGCAGAAATCGGACATTTGTCTAATCTCATAGAGCTCACAATAACTACTTTGATCTAACATTTTCATGACCTAACCTCAGTAACTCTACCTAAGCTTAACAAATAGACCTTAGATAGAAGAATATTAGAGTTGAATACTAAAGTACAGAGTACTTACTTAAATAGATATTACTATTAGGTACTAAGTATATTATAGTAAAACAGAATACTTACTAAAATCTGATTTTTTCAATGCGTACAGCAACAAAACATAAAGCTATTGTTTTCAGTTTTGTCATGATTCCAAGAGCAGAAACTGTACCATAATAATTATTGTAATCTTTATAGTCTGTTATATTATATTGCAGCCTAAAGGAGGGCTAAATAAAGATTATTCTCAAGATGTTGCTTGTCATCAGCTATAAAAATTGCAAAATTATCATGATGATTTTTTTAAGCGGCCGCAATCGCGGGCTTAAGCTAGTGGTTTGTTTTTAAGTCATAAATTCATAATTAAACTAAAGTAAATCATTTTGGAATCACAGAAGTTAAGCCGGAGAAACATGCGGACAGAGCGAACTGTAAATGACAATGGCTCTTTGTAGTACCTTTTGAACCCTAGGTAAATATATTTTATAGCCTATGATTTACTCACATTCAAAATGAAAATGGAAAAAAGTATACGCCAGCGCCAGGCGCTCTGTCCCCGAGCATCAAGATCCATTTAGTGTTCCGTATTCAAACATATTTGTTACACCTTATACCAATTTTACGGGGCACAGATTTTCACCAAGCACATTGAAACATTCTAAGTTATTTACAACAACACTTCACATGAGAGAGCATAATAATATTATCGTCTTATTGACGAAACCCTATTCATCGACAGTGTTATCATCGGAGCATGGCTACTTTGTCTTATCTTATCGTGTGGTGTTTCGTCGTCATTTTAAATACCTAGAGAAATCGTAAAGAAATGGACTTGGAGCTCTGATAGTGAAGATTTTAATAAGTTAAGGATATCTATTAACAATAATTATTATTTATCTCACTAATAATTATTATAAAGGCGAAAGTTTGTGGGTTTGTAGGTATGTTTCTTACTTCTTTACGTCTAAACGGCTAGAGCGATTTTAATAAATGTTGACATGTAGTTAGTTGATATCGTGGATTAACATAGGCTAAGTAGGTAGTTTTTATTGCGACCCCCCGATGGTTGCTCGCCTTGTCGTGGCGGTGGGGCTCTAGTAACCGCGGCTTGGACAACCGCGGTGAAGCGAAGAGGCAACCAGGGCCGGCCGGTGTCGCCGCCTGGCCCGAGGAGGGCGCTCCCAGCGGACTGGAGGAGTCCGCTGCGGATGCGCACCGAGGTGGGGCCGCAGAGGAAGAGGCAAGTAGGTATTGCGGTGCGCCGCTTGCCCTATCCTCTGCGGCCGAGGTGTGGTCGGTGGCAGAGCCACAGACCTGATCTGCCACATGGCCTCCAAGTAGCAGACTCGGGGGGCGTCTGCTACAGCCCTGGTGGGGGCCGAGGAGGAGGGCGCACGTGAAAATGTGCGCCCATCTCGTGGAGTCTTCGGACCGCTGGCGGGGTCGCGGATGTGTGTATCGTTCCCGTGGCCCCGTCAAAAGGCGGCGTGGCGGAAGATGGGGGGGGGGGGGGTTAGTGGGTATACCGTGGTCTCATTAGCTACGGGAGTCCCACATCACCGCTCGGGTCGCCCCCTGCGCCTGGGTGGTATGCGTAATGCATTTCCCCCTCCGGGAAAAAAAGAAAAAAAAAAGGTAGTTTTTATTGCGAGAAAAATATCACAATTTATTTTCCCTGAGTCCCTGATAAACCGCGGCTAACACCGCGGGGCACAGCTAATTCAAAACTTCAAAACACTTTATAACAAAACTCAGTAAGTAGGTATAATTATAATATAAGTTATAAGTCACATTCTCACGTCGCAAATTCAGCAGAGCTTGAAGACGAAAGTCTTCGATCAATGCGTGCTTCCCGTTATGACTTATGACCTACGGGGCGGAAACCTGGCCTTTTACAGCAAGGCTAGGTCGTAAGTTTTCCGTTGCTCAGCGTGCTATGGAGCGCGTTATGCTCGGAGTTTCTTTGGCGGATATAAAGCTTCGAAATGAAGCAATTCGTCAAAGAACTAAAGTCACCGACATAGTGCAGAGAATCAGTAAGTACGCTGAAGTGGAACTTTGCTGGCCATGTAGCTCGAAGAACAGACGATCGCTGAAGTAAACACCAAGGCTGGGTAAACGGGGTGTAGCCTGTAGGTCGACCTCCAACTAGGTGGGACGACGATATCTGTTTGGTTGCGGGCCCATGTTGGATACGAGTATAGCAGGAGATCAGTCATCTTGGCGTTCATTGAGACATCATGAGTCATGACTCATGAGAAGATGGACGATTAAGGCCGTCACAGACATAGCTTTAATATATTATATTAATATACCGTACTAAACACACTGAGACCAGAAATATATATTATAGCTGAGTGTGTGGTCACGCGAAAATTGTATAGAAAATATATAGTGATATGCCTAGCTATAAACATAATATTAATATATTATAGCTAAGTCTATGACGGCCTTTATAGGCTGATTTGATTTATTGAAGCATGATAGACCGGGAGTTGGTGACACAAATTTCTTGGTCATTTGTAGGTCCCCCCGGGTTGCCCCGGGTCGGGCTCCTCCATGGTATTCTTTTAAACTAATAAATAAAAGAAAACTTACCTAAAAAAAACTTAACTACACTACTAGAAAGATAAAATATGACTAAAAATAAACTATGTAATTAACTATTTACATATAAAAATTAATTTGAAAATTATATGAAAAAATACCGCGACCGCCTTATTTCAGTTCCCGCGCTTTTTTTCCTTCTTCTTCTTCTTCTTCTTATTTATGGCGCCCATAGATGCAGGGATGCACCCTGTGGATGCACCATTCTGACTTGCGGTTGTCAGAAATGTCAAACAGACGTAATACTCTAATCTGTGGTCGACACTCGACCGTCGAATTTTCTGTGTCAAATTTTGTTTCACTCATGCTTCCTAAGTTTTTAAATTATTTTTAAATCTAACAGTTTATTATTTTTATAAATATTATAAACATTGTTATTGCTGAAAAGATAGTTAATTTACCATGAGTTCAGTTAACAGAAGAATACATGCAAGTAATACCGAAGGTAGAAACCGATACCAAATTGTAATGCTGCAAGATTCTACAGTTTCCTCAACCTCTGCCCCTAATCCAAGATTACACCCAAGGCGCCTCCGACTCGAAAGTATTATCCTTATCCCAAGTACCTAATTCCTTGTATTGTATCTTTTCTGTTTAATCTATCATTAATTGATACCTTTTATCCTTCTTTATGATACATTGGCTTGATAATTTTTTAGATGAAAGCACACAAGAAAATCCACAGCTGTTTGATTATCATCGTTTACAAGGAATGTCTACAACTAAGTCAATAGTTATTGTTGTTTTATTATTTGTCGCTTCATTACTGTTACTAGCAATGTTATATAAACAATTTCCAGAGTTAGATGAGTAAGTACATCTTTATAAGTAAAAATATTAAGTAAATATAAAGTTTAATATAATTAAGCATTCTTATTATGACATAATATATTTACTTTTGTATTTCAGAAAAGAAAAACAACACATAAGGTTACCATGGGATTTGGAAGATGCTAAGCAGTTAGGTCTGGTGCTAGACCGATATAAAGACAGATATTTTTATGAAGTATTATTTGGAGTATTTTTAGTTTACATATTGTATCCTTTTGATAATAATCATCAAAATGCCCAGGTTTACTATAATTGTTTTACCAGTTTAATTTACCAGTCTTAGAGAAACTAATAATGGTCATTTTTAGTACCTGCATATTTTTCTCATAAAGAAATTATTAATGTCTTTAAGATTACTTGAACTTTACTTTTCAATGTAATTGCCTTAACCATGGTATCAGTTTGCAAACTTTTGCAATTCCCGGCTCAATATTTTTGAGCATATTGTCAGGGTTTTTGTTTCCTTTTTATCTAGCATTAATTTTAGTTTGCTGTTGCTCAGCTATAGGTGCTAGCTTATGTTTCTTCTTATCCAATATACTAGGCAAGAAGCTGGTCAAGAAATTTTTTCCAGAAAGAGCAGCCCAATGGTCCAAAGCAGTTGAGAAACACAAAAACAACTTGCTCAATTATATAATATTTTTAAGGGTTACACCATTTTTACCAAACTGGTTCATTAATATGTCGGCACCAGTAATTGGAGTGCCATTAGTGCCATTTGCTTTGGGTACATTCATAGGTCAGTTCAAAAATATTGTATTAAATGTACACTTAATATGGTATAAAATACTTATAGGTTTGTTTGTTCAACACATCAATTTGTTACTGAACTAAAATATTGATTTCAGGTGTTGCACCACCCTCATTTGTAGCAATTCAGGCTGGACAAACATTACATACATTGACATCTACAAGTGATGCATGGTCATGGACGTCTGTTACTGTTCTTAGTATTTTTGCTCTAGTGTCTCTATTACCTGTGCTATTGAAGCAGAGGCTACGAGAGAAATTTGAGTAATGATTTAACTTTTAAGTTTAATATTATTTATTTTAGTCAAATGTTTGATGGTTGTAGCAAATAAATGTTTTATACATTCCAAATTTTTATTGTCCATTCAACAGTACGATCCAACATGTGCAACAAATGTTTTGTTACTTGATGATGACATAGCAGTGGGCCTCCAATACCACCAATTGTACCACACTGAAAAAGAGGTTGCAATAAACATTAAACGCCTTTTATTCGTACCATCAAGGAAATTAGATTCTAGGCTGGATGGACCTACGTCATGGCTTATGTCAATTCAACGTTAGCTGTAATGAGTGTAATCGGTCTGTTGGATAATGGGTTTGACTTAAAACAACTAAATTACTTAGGTCTACCATCTGCCTAGGAATCAACTTCTCTGATAGTACATTTGTTAGGGTTCCGTAGTCAACAAGGAACCCTTATAGTTTCGGTCTGTCTGTCCGTCTGTCCGTCCGCGGTTTTGCTCAGAGACTATAGGACCTAAGCTGTAATTTGGCATGAATATACATATTAATAATGCCGACAAAATGGTACATAAAATATTAAAAAATATTTTTTTTATGGTACCTACCTCCCCTACACATCAAACGTCAGATTTAGTTCTCTACCCGAAAAATAGGGGCGCTGATTCCGCTTTCCATTTTTAAAGAAGAAGAAGAAGATTCCGCTTCAAATAGGCACAAAAAATAGCTGTCATTTCAAAGGCTATCAGCCATCTATCAGCAATCCAGCGTACTTGTATAGAGATCAGTGGATATTTTTGTTCCAATACACTGAAAGTCAGTAGGTTCACTGCGACACACAAGCACAGCACTAACTGTATACGGGTTTACGCTTATAGATAAAGGTGACACACGCGGTTTGCACTTATTACGTCGAGAAAAAGTATGTACTCGTAGTAGCATTACTACTAGAATAAGTCGCGTTAAGTCCAGATTAATAAGTTTTAATTATAATGCAACGCGAAAGTTTAAAATGTTATCTTAAAAAACATTTACCGTTATTAATATCAAATTTTACCGTTATTTCTAGTATATCTGGTATTTTTCATAACGTTATCTTTGCCCTTGAAGCAGTAACGTTATGAAAAATAACGATATTTGAAGCCCTGCTTTAAAGTCCAAAAGGGGCGGATTGTGGTGTAAAAATACCAGATTTTCTACACGATTGGGATCAAGTCTGTTGCGCTTTTTTTCATACATCAAACCTGTCTCAGGAAAAAAGTCTTTCTGAAAAAAACAGAACTTGCTACCACTTACCTACCTAGATCGTAAGGGGGCGTCCACAAATTACGTGAGGTGTTAAAGGAGGGGAGGGGGTCGAGTCAAATCTAATCGTATGTGTCCTCTACATATCGGCGGACGCGTTGGCAGATTGTATCTGCGGATGCGTCCGCCGATGTGTAGACGGCGGGTTTTGCTCGTCTGTGGTAGATATTTGACGTCCGCCGATGCATCTGCCGCGTATCCCATTGAGGTAATAATATAATCTGTGGCGTATCCGTTTGGTGTCGGTTTTTCGACACAGATCAAAGGGATCGAGTGCGGACGCACGGCGCCTGTCCACACGTCTGCCGATGCATCAGTATTCGACGGAAATTTAGTGAGAGTGGACATGTATGTGCTCAGTTTTGTCGTCGAAATGGCTGCTAGTAACATGCAAGCTGCTTTTCCATGCTCGCCCCCTAATCAAAATTAAATAAATGTTATTATCTTAGATATATAAAAATGGATTTTCAAATGTGTTAGTCGCGCTAAAACTCGTAAACGGCTGAACGGATTGGTCTGATTATAGCCTTAAAATATTCGTAGAAGTCCAGGGAAGTTTTCAAGTGACATGAAGTTCACCGGGACAGCTAGTTAGGTATATAAGTTAATATTGCCAAAATATTTATTTCGAATATATTTTCGTTTTTGTGTATAGACAGCATCCACCACCTTCTTTTGCTCCATTTTTTTTATAACTCTACTGTGGACTGCGGTGCACTCTTAGGTAATAATAATTATAGGTGCTAATTATATAAGTATGTATTAGAAGCAGCCGCTACTGTCTTTATAATCTGTGGCCCTAGTGAAAAGGGGTTTAAGTCTAATATTACAACTTTACAGGAGAGGCAAAAAACATTCAGCGCGCAGAAATTTCGTGTTTGTTCTCGTGTAGCTTCTTTAAACTGCTAGCTAAATAATACATGTGATATTTTTATTGGTAAACAAAGTATGGTCTTTATTATTATTAAGTTGTTTTTTATGTAAATTTAATATTTTTCGAGATAATGACTTATACCCACGAAAAAATAAATTCCTCAAGGGTATAAAATAACTTATACCCTTTATCACATAAGTAAATTGTGAATTCTGTTATGTGAAAAGGAATACGCATTTGGAATAACTTTTATGATAAGTAAGTAATTAAAAAAAATATTTAATGGCTCACTTAATAAAAAGTATACAGTGTTTGACTGTGTACTTTAATTCGACTCAAAAAAAGTCAAAATTATGAAAAAAATATCTTAGCGTCTTTTTCACAATGATTTTATTCGTGGCGTGTGGTATATCTAGACTTATATGAACTACTTTGTGCAACTTATATCCATGATTTTAATAAAAAGAAAAGAAAAGAATACAAAATTAATAATATACTTTCTTATATTTTGATATTTTACAAAATAATTAACTCAAGATAACGTAGTTAAGTAAGTCTCTTTTGTAGTACAATACAAAAATAATTTGAGAGTAACTCGATTTCTCTCAACTAAAAATAAAATCAATGTTATTTAAATTAATGGCCTGTTTCACATCTTCCTGATAAAGTGCCGGATAGGCTTATTTGACAGATTCTCCATACTCCATGTGTCAAGTTAAGTGGTGGATAGCCTTATCAGGAAGTGGTAAAACAGGCCCTTACACTCACAAAATCACAAATTGAGTTGAAAACAAAAGAAAAAATGCTCCTGAAAATGTTTTTATAGTACTTATCTATAACCGCTTAGTGTAGAAACGATCCGTGTAAAGGATAGTGTCTGAAATTATGGAAAAAGCTAAATAATTCCGTAATTTACCGTATTTAAAGCCTTACAAACTCATTATTTGAAAGCTACAAAGTTATAGTAAAAATACATCCATAATCTTCAGTATATCAACATTCCTTTCCCCGTTTTATTTTTTATATTTTTGTTTATTATAGGTACTCATGATAATATGAGCTTCCAAAGTAAAACCAATTTATTAAAATTTAAGCATACATTCAGCATCCCCTTAGGATTTACAAATTACTTTTAATTGAAACACACGCCAATAGATCGACAATATCATAAACTACACATTCCCCGTTTTTTTAGGACAATTTTGAACTAAGATGAATAAAAAAATAGGGTTTTGGTGGGATCTCGGCAATGCGGCAAAAGTATGGCCAAGGTCGTTTGCTCGGGGGACGGCCTTAAGTTAGAACAGTCATACTTGACTGTTGTAACTTTAAAGTAAATTACAACAGTCAAAAGAGTTTTCATATTGATTAAGTTTGTATGGAAAATTATTTATAGCAAGTTAACTAAATAAAAATATTAGAAAATCTCATCTGAACAGTCATCATTAAGAAGAGGATGCTGATCATCGTTATCATCACTTATGTCTTATTAGATTTAGTAAGTATAAAAAGATCTGACACTCATGGGTTTATTAATGGGAGAAGACTAAGTCTCGCTTTTCTCATTAGAAATTGCAAACGGCCCATCATAAGCGGTGACTTTCCACATTTTCAATAAAACACTGACTAAGAAATGACCAATATAGAATTGAATGACATATCAATTTCTTCCTGTTCTATCATTGTATGTGGAAAAGAGACCTACCTGTATAGCACTGTATTTGTTACAGGAAATCCCCTGAAAGACTTCGCACCTTTCTGTGTTGCCAGTTTTGAGTTCTGTAGGACCCAAGAGGTTTTTTATGGCCTTGATACTTGAATTTTGGATTATCATGTAAGACTGTTCCATAATACCGATTTTCTACCGAAATCTACTAAATGATTTTACACTACTAAATCAGTTCAATTTGCCTCCAGGCTCCAATCAAAAAAAGTAGAAATCTACTAAAAGTTGTCACGCTGGCGCGGGCGCACCGCGCAATGCACCCTCCACACACCCGGTGCGGACCAATCCCCCGCATCGACGATTTATATCGTTTTACACGTAAAATGAATACCATTCGTAGGATAGCGTATTGTGAATACTGATCTAAACTGAGTTATACTGGACTTTTGTCATTTATTTTGGTGAAAACAGATTGATGTCCAGTAACATCATTACTCACTTAGTCATTTTTAAGGACCAAATCTTGTTGTATTGGTAAACACCAAATTTTATAAAAAGGAAGGTAGTTTATGTTAATTTAGATCAAAAAACACATATTTTTTTTAATTTTTTCAGTTTAAAACAATACAGATGTACTTGGATCCAACTTACGTAGTTTTTTTTGTGTTAGTTAGACCCATATACACCAAGAAACTTTTTTGTTTTTAAAGATAGCTTAGATCCGTTTACACCAATCGATAGAGCATTTATTTCTCATCATTTTGGTATAATAAACTCATTTTCGACAAAATCGGACTTGTACCCCTTTTCACTAGGGCCACAGATATATCCATTTTTTGCGGCACGAGTTACGTCTTTCACGATTGAGCACAGACTGATTAACTCACAGATGACAGATGTGTGGACGGATCGCAATTTATCCCATAGTTAATACAGTATATAAACTGAATTTATCCGCAGATATGGTTGCGGATGCATCTGCCGACGCGTCCGCCGATATCTAGAGGAGGCATTACGTTGGAGAGAGGGGGTGTCTCGGCAAAATCTCACGTAATTTTATTGACATTGTTACAAAACAAAAGTATTTAGGTCATTTTCATTCAGGTCATACTATTATATATTCTGTGTTCAGGTTCTACCTTTGCTTAAGATATCGTAAGCGTAGGTAATCGTAATACGATTAGATCATTTACTAATACAAACACCCTCTCTCCAGCAATTGTTCCTTTCTTGCAAAGGTTGCCTGGAAGAGATTGCTATTTAGTAATAAGGCCGCCTTTGTGCACTCTCTTCATTATATTAGGTCTAAGTGCTTTTATTTTATATGTGTTTGTAACTGTAATGTGCACAATAAAGTATATTGATTTCATTTCATTTCATAATATTTAATTCATATTTCATACTAATATATTCTATCTATCACTAATCACTATAATCAATTAATCACAGAATACCTACATATTAGTATAACAACTATAATTTAATACATCTACTGAGTACTGGCTGTCAAACAATCCAACAATCGGGGAGGGGGTTGAATAAAATCCACTGACCTATATTATAATTACGTGTATTATAGAGGTAAGTGATAAAATCTCACGAAATCTCACCAGGGGGGGAGGGTCGGAAATGTGGACCCCCCCCCCCCCCTAATATAGCGTCAAATTCTTAAGGGGTCGGGGTACCCTCGAAATTCTCATACATACTTAATACCCAAATCATTTTCTTATACGAAAATATTTAACATTTTTGAGTTATTTTTCAGCTTAAAATAGTAATTACCTAGGTTCCTGCACAAAATTTTTATAAAAAATATTTAAACACTAAAAAAAAATTTATGTTTACATATTTTTTAGTAAATTTACTACTAAATATTAAAACACTAAAAAATAGGGTAAAACACAAAAAATATGTAAATAAATAGTAAATTTACTACAAAATATTTAAATACTAAAAAATATTTTTTAGTTTAAATATTTTGTAGTAAATTTTACTATTTATTTATATATTTTTTTGTGTTTTGTTTTACTATATTTTTTAGTGTTTTAATATTTATTAGTAAATTTACTAAAAAATATTTAAACAAAAAAATTTTTTTTAGTGTTTAAATATTTTTAGGGTTCCGTACCCAAAGGGTAAAAACGGGACCCTATTACTAAGACTTCGTTGTCTATCCTTCTGTCTCCAGGCTGTTACTCAAGAACGGTAATAGCTAGAGATTTGATATTTTCACAGATTATGTATATCTGTTGCCGCTATAACAACAAATACTAAAAATAAAATAAAATGAATATCTAAGGGGGGCTCCCATACAACAAACGTGATTTTTTTGGCCTTTTTTGCTCTATATCAAGAATGGCAACAGATAGGTACTTGAATTTTTCACAAAATCCTTAGTTATATGTGTACTTTATTATTTAATAATAATATTAAAATAAAATAAAAAAGTAAGGGGGGCTCCCATACAAAAAACACAATTTATGGCCTAATTTTGCTCTATAATGGTACGGAACCCTTCGTGCGCGATTCCGACTCGCACTTGGCTGATTATTTAGAAAAATTTTGTGCAGGAACCTAGGTAATTACTATTTTAAGCTGAAAAATAACTCAAAAATGTTAAATATTTTCGTATGAGAAAATGATTTTAGTAATAAGTATGTATGAGAATTTCGAGGGTACCCCGGCCTCTTAAACATCCAATATTTTTAAACTTTTTGATGAGGCGCAAATGCGATAAACACTACCTATTTTATCAAGTGCTAGATATTTTTAGAATGCTGGCAAGCGCAGTAAAGAAGCTACTAGCTAGACATGAACGTAGGAGGGTTATTACTTATTAGATAGGAGGCCATCGCCGCCGCTTCGGTCTGTACTCTGTGTTGAAGGAGGGACGAATGCGGCGTCTCGCGTCCCGTGGGCCGAGCCGCGTTCGAATCTCAAGATTCAAACAGTCGCCTCCAGACGAGTCGGCAAACCGACGTATAATACGCGTAGCCGCTCTCGATTATTGTTGATAAGATCCTCTATTTCTACTTTACCATACAACGAAAGTTTACACATTTTCAGCAGAAGTCTTGGCAATACATTATAATCGTATGTTCCTATTAACTTTAAATATAATTAAAAAGAAGATGCCCAGTGAAATAAGTGAAAGTGCTACTTGTGATTTATTATACTGTTGGAAATGTGGACTTATGTGAAGATAATATACAGGAAGTCTAATGAATCTAAGTAATAAGGTACGTGTCCTGCTTTTCTTACCTACTTAACTATTATCTTATATAATATGTTACTGTAAAAGCTCGAACTGCAGTAAATTCTAAGATTTTCTAGTAAAACCTAAGATTTACCAATTCCCAATGGCAAATGTCCGAAAAGGTTTGCGATACGAACTTTTACCACCATACAGTTGGTAAATCTTAGGACTTACGTAAATGGCACGGTATATGTTGAAAATAAAACGGTCAAGTGCGAGTCGGACTCGCGCACGAAGGGTTCCGTACTGTTATAGAGCAGAAACAGGCCAGAAATTGTGTTTTTGGTGTCGAAGACCCCCTTAAATCTTTATTTTAATTTTATTATAATTAACCTTTAACGTCACGGGCGGGGTCTACGCAGACCCCACGCGCTGTTTTTTGACGGTATTTTTTTAAATTGTCAAGTTACGATCGCTTGTTTTCGGCTAATCTCAATGCAACGAGAGGTCTTTCAGTGAGCAAAAGTTCGTCGCTCCTCTGCTAAGAGAACACAGATTAGAGTATTATAGAGTAGATAAGAGAAGTTACATTTTTGCTTATGTGGGGATACCTACAGAGTACAGACCCCACCCGTGATTTAACGTCTATACTTTTTTCTCATTGGTTATGTGTTTATTTGTTTGTTTTTTGAATTGGCTATGTATAAAATGTGGAAAAATTTGTTGCTGACTAACAGACAATCAAATTGCACAAATCATATACAATTTTAATGACTTTGAAAGTTTTTGGAAACATTTTGGAAGAGTTAGAGGTAGCTAGACCTATTGCAACAAAACTGAAGCGAAGATGCTATTATTGTCCCAGAACTTATTATTATTATCCGTAAACCTTGCTATAAAACATTTTTTTTGTTTTATAGCCATTTGCAAGCCTCATTTAGTAAAATTATTTATTACTTACCTTGCCTACCCAAGGAATAATTTTAGTTTAGGGTAGTACTTTTCAAGGATTGTCAATTTTTTTTCTGTAATGTTTAGTGTTAATTTTTCTTTTTATTACTAATTTCTAAGTCTTACTTTACTAGAAAAAAATAATAAGTTAGTCAGAAGAAGACACTTTTGTTGAATTTTAGTACATTAAATATGTGCCCTAAAAATCTGTGCACGAGATTGGTTAGTTTATAAAAATGTTCTTTACTGTCTAAATAATGGATAGTTTATTATTTATAAATGCTTTTCATAAATAAAATAATATCTCTTCTTATAATATAAAACGGGTTTAAAAAAATCTGTATGTATATTTATATTGGGGTACTTCTAGACCCCACGCGTGATGAAACGTTACCAAAAACAACGCGTGTACTTAAAGGTTAATAATAAAATGGTATTGCCCAGCAGTGGGACACAGCAGGCTTCTTATAATAATAATAAAGTGGTATTAACCGTGGGTGAGCCGTGCTTCGGCACGAATGGGCCGGCTCGATCAGTGAAATACCACGGGCTCACAGAAAACCGTCCCGTCAAAAAATGCTCGCCAAAAAATGCTAGAGAAGTACCTATTGATTCAGTTAGATAGAGATTGAGATAATATTTAGAGATGTTGTATGTTATAATATTAATATGTTGTATGAAAATAATTTAAATAGGTTAGTATTACTTACTAAGTTACTACTATCGTATATTATAATAACTATAATATGTACCTATCTGTTTTGTCTAATAGTTCATTATGCAAAATAATTAAGAATTACTTACTCATTGTTTTATTCCTAAAACCAACATTTACCAGTTGACAGTTAAGTAAAACCTAGCATATACCGAATTGTAATGGTAAATGTTCGAAAAAATCGTCGTATTTTTAGAAATACGTACATTTACCAACTCGAGTCGGTAAATCTTAAGATTTACCGAAGTTCGAGCTTTTACAGTAACATATATATATTATGTACATAATATAATATATTATATTATGTTATAAACTTATATATTATATTACATAATAATATTATAACATAATAAGACGTATTAAACGTACACTATTTAATTTATAAACATTAAACATACACTATGATAGTGAATTGTATAAATTACTAAGGCCCACTTGCGCCAATCTGGGTTAAAGTTAACTCTGAGTTAAACATCATGTCATATCTGTCACTCACCAAGTCAGTGATAGAGATGACATGATGTTTAACTCAGAGTTAACTTTAACCCAGATTGGCGCAAGTGGGCCCTAATGTAGTTAATGTTAAATTATAAAATATTCATAAATCCATAATATATTAAATAAAACTCAAATGTGACTGACTGACATGGTGATCTATCAACGCACTGCCCAAACCACTGGACGGATCGGGCTGAAATTTGGCATGCAGGTAGATGTTATGACGTAGGCATCCGCTGAGAAAGGATTTTGATAAATTCCCACCCCAAGGGCTTCAAATAGGGGATGAAAATTTGTATATAATAATACTTCTTAGCGCGAGCGAAGCCGCGGGCAAAAGCTCGTAATTAATAATTACTTACAACTTATCTAATATTATATCAGGATAAAATATATTAGTAATTAATAATTATGTAAGTATTTATAATTAGTTAATACTTAATCACTAATTGGAAGGTTGATCCAGACTAAAGCTTCCTCAAACGTATGGGGGCGTCCATACGTTACCTAAGTTATTTTTAGGGGTTGGTTGAGGCTGAGGCAAATCTCATCAAATGTCACAAAATAAAATTATCCTTCAAACCTTGACGTATGCGCATCCCCTAAAACGGTAGTTGTTGAAATTTAGCCGTAAAATAATCAAGAAGTGATATTTTTCAGGTGATGGTAGGAGAGACGGCGAAGCTATGTCTGCTGATCTCTCTCGCTGTGGGGTCGGCGGTGGGGGAGGCGTGCGAGCGCGGCCGGAGCTGGTGGCACCCCGAGCGGGGGGCCTGCCTGCCCTGCACCAAGTGCGACCCCCGAAGGCTCGCGGTCAAGTACCCCTGCGAGCTCCACCGCGACACCATCTGCCAGCCGCTCTACGAGGTCCGCATCTGGCCCTTCAGCGCCCAAAAGGACTCGAACGACTCGTCCAGTGATTATGAGTACTACGAGTACACGGATTACAGTGAAGTGAGTGCTAAAACTAAAGAAGTGGAGTGGGACTTGCAAACTTCGACGTTGACTGTAGCCGTGAGTGGCTGTATAGTATTTTTTGTGGTGGTGCTAACGTTGTCGCTGTACCACGCGAAGCAGTGGCGAGTGCTCAAACAAGCGCTGAAATCAGGTTGGTGAAAGAGTTCTGAGTTTTAAAATCTGAATGTTTCTTAGGTAAGAAGTCTCTAACTTTTACAAGTAAGTAATTTAAAGTCAGGCTTATTTGAGTGGCACACCGCAGTCAGCACATAAATTTTTAAAATAATCAATACCTTAGTGCCAGTGCCAGTCATTCTAGAACTAGAGTCTAGAGTAGATATATACATATATACATATCGTATTTTTCTTAAACTTTTTATAAGCTTTAAAACGTACGTTTTTCTGGTTCATGTCTGAAAAAACTTGGCGCCATTATGTAAACAAACGCGAGAATAAACATCAGCTCTAGTGGCTCTAGCCTCTATGATAAAATATTTAAACGTACGACCGGCGACCGTAACTCAGAAAGTGAACAAATATTAATTTAAATTTCTTTTCACCTAGAAGATTTAAACCCCTCTCCAAATCCTTAACTGACTAGAAATCACAGGCTACTTCAGGATTTTTTTTTAATCGCGTATCACTGATTGCTTATTCAGGACACCGATGGACAGATGACCTCCAAGTATCATTACGGGTGGGCATGTAGCTTCGAAACTAACGTCTGTTGAATAACAACATTAAAACTACAAGCTAAAACTCCTTGACTTGGACGGAATACGAAAACATGCGTTTCTACGAAAGAATGGCGACACAGACCTATGTAAATAGCTTCGATTTCAACGTTTTCAAGAGAAAAGTCTTTGTTCTGTTTTAATAATTTTACAGCAATACTGAAAGGTTTTCACAGGTTTGTACCTAAATCTAAAACATTGGAAGGAGCATTTATAAATTATGTGAGTAATAAAGGGCCAGAACATTTTTTAGGAAAATCCCAATTCCCAGTAAAATCCTAGCGAAATATCACGTGATTTTTAACGACGATAAAAATAAATGCGAGAAAATAGATGATGCCCATAAAACATTTAAATTTATACCTAATACTTATAATGTTTTACCCGCTATTAAGAAAAAAAGTGTTTTAGTCAGGGTGCCCTAGAACAAATTTTTTTGTGATTACTAACAAGCTAATTTTTTGTGAGTAGCTACATTTTGATAAGACGAACAACATTTTTATTTTCGAAAAATCTCGAAGGTGGTAGCTAACAGAGATAGAAAGGATTTCATACTTTGACTTGATGGTCCTAAAATATGAATTGTTTTATTTGTCGGAATAGTTATTTAATTTAAGAGTAACCTTTACTCTTAAATTAAATAACAATTATATAACAATTACTCTTAAATTAAATAGTTATTTAATTTAAGAGTAACCTTTACTCTTAAATTAAATAACTATTAACCTACCAATATACAAAAAATCAGCTGGTTAGGGTTCCGTTTTAGGGTTCTGTAATCAACAAAACTTGGTTGATTACTGTACCCTAAAACGGAACCCTAACCAGCTGATTTTTTGTACATATTGGTAGGTTAATAGTTATACTATTTAAGAGTAACCTTGTCCTACAAATAAAACAATCCATATTTTAGCACCATCAAGTCAAAGTATGAAATCTTTTCTATCTCTGTCAGCTACACTTTCGAGATTTTTCGAAAATAAAAATGTTGTTCGTCTTATCAAAATGTAGCTACTAACAAAACATTAGCTTGTTAGTAATCACAAAAAAAATTGTTCTAGGGCACCCGTACTATTTATGTTTTGTTTAATAAACTATGTATGTCAAACATCCGAAAATAATTATGTATTTTGTTTTCAAAACTCACTGCCGATCGCAAAATGTTGATCGCAAAAACACGTCATGCGCTCTACATTTTTGTTCCATTTCAGTTTGTATCTAATTCGAGCTTTCAAATTTCATCAAAACTATTTGTACCATTATTTGACGTTATCTTTATAATACATATCTACTTATTTTGATCTCTTTATAAGCAAAATAAGGTTTCTATTAGTGCGTAATTCAAACCAACAGGCAACAATTACTATAGTAGAATGACTGTAAGAATTCAGCTTATGTAGCTGAAATTTGTACGAATAATAAAATAATTGGACATGGCCTATTGACGATCTTAATACATAATATAATATCATCATATTATAGTTTTATATCACTGTTTTTCAACCCTCTGGGGGTTGAGACCCAAAAGACTTAAGTTTTTGTAGGGGGGTCACCAGTCACCACTCAGAGGAGGAGAGAACTAAGTAAAAAAATTGGTTCAACCATTGGTTCTAGATTCACGGATGAGAAGTTAAAAACTACATTCTGTTTTTTCTATAAATTATTATCTCTCTAACAAGTAACAATCCAGATTCAGTCTGCCTGCGCATGCGCTACCAACATAAACAATGCGCGTTTGTTTGAACATGTGCGCTACTAATTTTGACCAGCCGACCGCCATCGTAACAATAGCTAACGGTGTTTTTTGTTTGTATTCGCTTAACCACAATCTGCTCGCACCTTAATTCATGATGAAAGTGTTTATAGGTCGTCATAAATATCCACTCTTAGGTTTATAACGGAAATCTCAAGCAAACATGTCGTTATTAGGGTTCTCCGTTACAGCGATTCATTGAAATAGAAATCTAGAAGACTACATTAATTAGGGCCTGTTTCACTACTTCCTGATAAGTGCCAGATATTCTATCCAGATCCACGCGATCCAGATCGCTTAACTTGACAGATAAAGTATGGAAAATCTGTCAAAAAAGTTGTGGATAACCCACAGAAATAGATCAAGGATAACCTATGCGGCACTTTATGAGGAAGTGGAGAAACAGGCCAAGTAAGTGGAAAGTAGGAACATATTATGAATAAGTCACTCAATTTCGTGGATGTTTCCAGATGTCCGTGATTTGTCGGCGAAGCTGAAGCTGATGGAGGCGGGAGTGCCGGCAGCCTCCGCCCCTCCCCCCGCCGACCACATCTACTGCAACATACACATCGCCAAGGACGCTTTACTTGGTACGTAAGCCTTTTATCCCACTGCAGCACTGGTATCCTGTATTTTTTTAATTAAGTAGTAATTTTTTCAGCAATTTAGCATTTGGATTCGGTTGATGGTTCCTTGTAGAATACAGAGGAATTTCGTTAAAAAATTTCCTTAACTTCTACCCACTAAGTATGCCGTTGAAATGCACCAAAATAAAAGTTGAGAAAAAATGGATAAAATAAATAAAATGGATTTAGATTGATTGGTCTAGCTGTCGTTAAGTCGTCTGGCTTTTAAACTATTCTATAAATTATAGAATAGTTTAAAAGCCAGACGACTTATTTCTATTATTATAATTGACAACGAATCTAATCTTGCCAGACTTTGGACACCACGGGGAAACCACACTCCACAGTCATTTTACGGTAAATCTACCAAGAAAGAAAATACCTAGCGTAGAAACTTGCCAAAGAAAATTATTGATCTTGCTTTGTCACTGTCGTCAGTGAACCAAACGGATTCTAGTCAATCACCTTATCTCTGGCTGTAATCTGTATGCCAGCAGCTTGCCAGCATATCGTACAGTCCAACAATTACTTTACCTGGGAGTTTCTGAGTGTACTTTTATGTTATACACTGGAAGGTTCACATAGGTAATAATAAGCCTGGTCGTTCCTTGTAACTTGTATTGTAAGGCTTGTAATGAACCCATAAGACAGGCGCGGCCCAGACAGAAATTGGGGTAAGGAATAATAATATTTTGAGCACAGAATTTATAAGGGGGTTACGAATAGTAACTTAGGAGTAACTTACATTTTAGGGGGGTTATGTGATCCCACCAAAATATAGGTAACATTGAATAATGATGATCCTAGCCTGGGACCTCGAGTATAGACGTTGCGTGGGTGACATATTATTAAGTACTCCGTACTCTGCGTTTATACATTCAAGTGTGCTCATACGCATAATACGCAGTGGCCAAAAAAGTTATGACTTATGACGTAATTCATTCATCATTGGGCTCTCCGCGATGTGGACCACAGTAATCTTATAATTTGTAAACATTAAGTTCTATAACGCACAATAGCCTAGAAATGCGTAAAGGCCGTCACAGACTTAGCTATAATATCATATATTAATATACCGTACTAAACACACTGAGACCAGAAATATAATATATTATAGCTGAGTGTGTGGTCACGAGAAAATTGTATAGAAAATATATATTAATATGCCTGGCTATAAATATATTATTATATATTAAAGCTAAGTCTGTGACAGCCTTTAACACATTTGAATGTAACCGAAGTTCGTTGTATTAAACTATTTATTTGTGACGTAACATATGGATGACCGCGACGAAATGACGTCAATTGTAAAAAGTATAAAAATATATTATTTTCCAAGCATTATGTAATTGTTTATGGCTCAGTATAGAAATGGAGACAGAATAAAATACTGTATATTGTATAAAGTCGTAGGATGATATGATAAATTCGATTTATCATATCATCCTACGACATATTATAATATATCATTGGAACGTGGATACAAAAACAAAAATTCCCATCACGTTCACGTGAAGGACACAGAAGTTAAACTTAGGCTTAGGTGGGAGGTGGGAGTAGAATGAAGGTAGAATATAGATAATAATTAATAATATAAGCATTTTAAATGTTACATCGTCAAGGACATAATATGTATTTTTAACCGACTTCCAAAAAGGAGGAGGATAGAACCGCCTCCTTTTTCATTTGGATATTATACAGTCATAATAATTAATAACTAAGTATATTTTTACATTTATAATATACGCGCTTAGTACTTCTATTTTAAACCTTTTATTTTTTAGGGTTCCGTACCCAAAGGTAAAAACGGGACCTCAAACTTTGTAGATTTATCGAGGACCGATGACAATACACTAATTTGATATAATTATTCCATTTTTCAATTTGTATGTTTGTATGTTTGTTTGTAACCCTTTATATAAAAAGCGTGTTTTTAGTTTTTTTAACTATTACTTATTTGCTCTAAATCAAAAAGGCAACAGGTAAGTTCTTGAATTTTTCTCAAAGTCCTTGGTTATAATATTATGTGTTATTTAATATTTAATAATAATATTAAAAAAAAATAAAAAAATAATAAGGGGGGCTCCCATACAAAAAACACAATTTTCGGCCTATAATGGTACGGAACCCTTCGTGCGCGAGTCTGACTCGCATTTGGCCGATTTTTACTATTTAGTGTTGGTGGATATTCCAATGAAACGTGCTAGGTTATTTAAATAATATTGGATTATTGTGTAGAGTTTCTAATCGAGCTTTTCTGTATTCCATTCGGCTATTTGCATACAATAACTATTTTTGCATCATTCGAATTTCGAAATAATCGTTATCGCATTTTCTCTTTACAAATTACTATCGATTATAAACAAAGTTATGAATTCGTACTGGTGCAGTGGCGTACCTAATAGGGCGGGCGGCGGGCCCTTACCGTTCACACGTGTGTTCGTTAGCGGTGATTTGTAATGCAGGCCCGTACTCCACTTCCGCCCCTGTGGGACACCGCCGGGAAGCCTCCTACTTCCTGCTCGAACTGATATTCGACAATCATTAATTTTATTATTATTTATTGATACTTTTACCAGGCCGCTTTTTCTTTTCTAAAGTTGGTCGAAGGCTCGAACAATATGACCTACCTACTTTCACTACGTGGTACGTACTTAAAAAACTGTCGTGTGATAAGCGTGTGATCAAAATTACGGTTTGTCAACAAAATAGAGATCCGTCCTGAAAAAATTCCGTGATGATTATAATTTATAACTACGACTGGACCAAACTATTGTTAGATTATCTGTAGATCTTTTTGAAAACGAATATTTTACACTGCACTGCCGCGTACAGTACAACTTACAAGCAGTGTTATTATAAGATGTTAGTAGTACTATTGCCTGTGTGTCCAATGTAATATCGCTCTCATGTCTCAATAGCTCAGCTAAATTAATAGGGGGGAGGACGAATGGATAAGTTGTAATTAATTAATGGGCCGCCCACACACTTGCAAGTTCAAAGACGCTGGGACCCTATTTATTCTTTATCATCAGATTAAAATATCTTCCTTTGTTACCGACTCATTTCCAGAATTTATAGGTCTATACATAATATAGTACCTACCTGTGTGTAATATAAATTAATATAATCCCCCCGCCCCTGTTTATGTAAAAATTTTGCCGGTTGGAGCCCCTTCATCTTTACGACACTGTTTTTTACCCCCCTTGCGCTTTGAGTTGTGGCGTAATTCGTGGATGATCTAACAGCAATTTTTTACAGGTCATCCAAATCCAACATGATAAACCTTCCAATATAATTTACGAATATTCTTGAAACTCATCTAACCACTTTCAGTGAGTTCTACTATATAGTTCGTGTGTTAGTGAGATCAAAGTTTTAAGGCGAATATTAATTAATATTAATATGCTTCAGTACTATACAAGAAACGGGTGAACACTAGCCAGGTGCTAGGCAGGTGTGGCGATGAAAACTTTGCGTAAATATTTTGCGGAACTCTCACATACCTACTTATTCATACTTTATAGCTGCAGTCTGCAGACGCAGAATACGTACAGACCAGAGTGTCCAGACGACAGACGTACACTATACCTACTAATTACTATATTATACAGGGTTTAACAAAGCAAAGTAATAATTAATACGTGTACCTATTTAGCGCAGAAGTTTCCACTCTTTTTTTTTAAACAGCAAAATTTTGAAAGACCTCTTACAATTTTGCTGGATCCAGCGGAATATTGTTAAAAGACCCTAGAGCTAGGCCCCCCTTTCCTGATTCCTCACGTAATTTACGGACGGCCCTTATGTAAAATTGGATCGGTGTTCTTTGTAAATAATATTACAATAGACTATAGAATATAGAGTCGTGTTGTTCACATGTTCTCGGGAACTCAGGCCTGTCACGTTCGCGTTGTATATTATTCGTGATCGATAATCATGCTCTGGGACCCATCACCCATGTCCCATGGAATAGCTTTTTGTTTACACTCAGTTTTGCATTGTTTTTAACCGTATTCCAACAAACAAGAAAGTTCTATGTTGGTTCTTATAAGTTCTTATATTTTTATCTGAAAATGTTACTGAAAATATAGCAAATGTTATAATTATTATAACTACACAGTAAATAAATGCATACAGACCTGTTTTTGGTGTAAATTGTAATAGTTATGAGGCTCGATATTGAAAATTTTGATCGTTTTTAACTTAAATTTTGCCTAACTACTCTTCTCTACTTTTTTATTAAGTCTCCGAATGCGGCCATTACTGTTATTCCTTTCGTAAGCAAACCACCTTACTAGTGCTACTACAACTACTTGCTAGTGCTACAGTAGCACTAGCAAGTAGCAACTAGCAACTTCATTCGTACTCTGTAAAGACAAAGTCCCAGTAAAATTCCAGCTTGAGATCTCAATTTAGTAGCGGAATGCTGCTTTACTGTGGAATGCCGTATATTTCTATTTTCACACGGGATTATTTTAAACTGGCATTTGGCAGATAGTTAACCCGATGTCATAACAATTTGTAGTTTGAAACACTTACGACTCCTCTTGTGTCTCTATTTTTTGCGCCTCAAGCGTATAATTCCTATAAAATTAATGGTCTTGTCGAAGCAAAAATCGTTCACGACATCGTCGTTGCAACTTCTTCTCCTTTAGAAATATTTTAATTGTGTGGAATATTACAAAGAGTATGAAATTATGAATGATGTAAGCGATTTGCGTTCGTAGATAAATCTGGAAGCGATGTTTTGACTTTTGCCATCGGAATACACCGATTCCAAGAATTGTTTTCACATTTCTCGCACATTGCGGACTGCGGTTCAGTGAGCGACCGAAATATCCCAAGGCGACCTTAGCTGAGGTCATTGGCGTAATACGTGACCGTCTGCAGGTCTAGACTAGCCAATAGCCACTAGCCCACTACCCTTCCTCTTCTTTTTTTTTATGGCGGCCTCCGTGAGTTGCCAATGTAAGAGAGTAGAGCCATTATCTACTCACTTGAAGTAGCAAGCTTCTCAAAATATCTCTTAGCCGTCTGTAGATCATCCGAAATCGATCTATTTAACGAACGGATGTAGAGTAAGGTAAAAACGTGCGTCACGCGGACCGATTTCATCCCAACAGGAAATGGAACGAAAGCTATCCCTTCAAAATGTTTGCGCGGTCGATAATAGACTCCCAATCGAAACTGCTGGCTGTTTACAACCGCACATCATAACCGCCATTCTGTGACGTCAGGAATCAGGATATGCGGAATCTTGCGGAATGGACAAACGTAAACACAAACTTATTATAATTTACAGTAATTTCAGTTTGACGACTTATAGGCGATAGGACAGCTTACATTACCTCCTGCTCTGGCTGCCAACAAAACGGAAGTTCTAAAAGCCATAGTTCTTCTACTTTTACAGAAATATAGATTGCAAATTGCAATATTTCTGTAAAATAATTGAGTTATTGGCGAATGCTAACACTTGCCAATAACAGATCATCGGTCTCGACTAGATTCTCTCGCTCACTTCATTCAAGATACGAGAATCGGCCTCCTGAAGTCTGGAGTCGTGTGCTGCATGACAACCTGTGAATTTCCTTTCCTTTTGGGGAGCGGAAGTATCGATGGACGATACGAGCATTCGTTAACGTGCACCGTGCACGCCATTCGCTGCGAGTGGTCACTAATTACTTCTACCAAATGGCAAATACTAAACAAAATTGTAGTGTGTGCCACACCTCCCTGATATTAAATAAAATGTTTGTGTATCGTATTGTTCAGTGGTAAATAAATAAGTTATTAAAATAACTACTACTATACTAGTTAACTAAAATAAGTTAACAAGATATAGTAAAATAAATATTATATTAAATAATATTTATATCTATACTGGCTTGCACCCGTTTGTAACTAGTAATTAATTGTAAATTGTAGTAAGTTCTAATTTAAAAAAGTCAAAATGAAAATATATGGTGTCCGCAGCGGTCATTGACTTTTTAGTTTAGGAGCTGTATGAAAAAGGCACTGATCTAAAGGGGCAGTTGTAAATTGCAGTTTTGGTACTTGTACTATTATCTATTCTGTGGTTTTTATAAGTTAAAAATTACAAATGACATGTTCAATAACTAGTTTAGCGGTTAAAAGTAAGCAGTAAAGTAAACAAAAATGAGTAGTAAAAAATAATGAAATGGATAATTGAAAACATTATTGAACAGTAAAATAATTAAATGAGCGGTAAAAATTAATGAATGAGCGGTTACGTGTGGGCAGTAACCACTGATCTCTATTATACAAGTACGCTAGATAGCTGATTCCCTTTGAAATGACAGCTATTTCTTGTGCCTATTTGAAGCGGAATCAGCGCCCCTATTACTCGGGTAGAGAACTAAATCTGACGTAAAAATGACGTTTGAAAGCCGCCATATTGGCGCTGATAGCAGTAGTGAGAGTATTTGGAACTAATACTAGTGATGACAACTGTTGTTATTGGTTGTGGTTACGTCAAATTTAGTTCTCTACCCGAATAATGGGGGCGCTGATTCTGCTTCAAATAGGCACAAAAAGCAGGTGTGTGCGTACTTGTTTAATAGAGATCAGTGGCAGTAACAAATCGGAATTTTACCGCTCATTCATTTATCTAACCGCTCATTCCATCATTTTTACCGCTCAATTGCTTTTTTAGGGTTCCGTAGTCAACAAGGAACCCTTATAGTTTCGGTCTGTCCGTCCGTCTGTCCGTCTGTCTGTCCGTCCGCGGTTTCGCTCAGACACTATAGGACCTACAAAGCTGTAATTTGGTATGAATACACATTACACATATTAATAATGCCGACAAAATGGTACATAAAAAATTTAAAAAATATTTTTTTTATGGTACTATTTTTTTTTCGCGCCCACCCTATCGTGTGGGATGTCGTTGGATAGGTTTTTAGAGTTCCGTACCCAAAGGGTAAAAACGGGACCCTATTACTAAGACTTCGTTGTCTGTCCGTCTGTCTGTCTCCAGGCTGTAACTCAAGAACGGTAATAGCTAGAGATTTGATATTTTCACAGATTATGTATATCTGTTGCCGCTATAACAACAAATACTAAAAGTAAAATAAAATGAATATTTAAGGGGGGCTCCCATACAACAAACGTGATTTTTTGGCCTTTTTTGCTGTCTCCAGGCTGTAACTCAAGAACGGTAATAGCTAGATATTTGATATTTTCACAGATTATGTATATCTGTTACCGCTATAACAACAAATACTAAAAATAAAATAAAATGAATAATTAAGGGGGGCTCCCATACAACAAACGTGATTTTTTTTGGCCTTTTTTGCTCTATATCAAAAATGGCAACAGGTAGGTACTTGAATTTTTCACAAAATCCTTAGTTATATGTGTACTTTAATATTTAATAATAATATTAAAATAAAATAAAAAATAAGGGGGGCTCCCATACAAAAAACACAATTTATGGCCTAATTTTGCTCTATACCTAATGGTACGGAACCCTTCGTGCGCGATTCCGACTCGCACTTAGCCGATTATTTAAAAATATTATGAGCATTCATAGATCATTTTCCGATTTAGGGATCCATTTGTGAAATATTAAGTTTTAAAGTGGAAAAAATCGTTAAGAGTCCAGTGTCCCCCCCTTCTACCAGCTAAACGGTTGCTTCTGGAAATGTGAAAAAATTCACGGGAGTAGCAAATATGCTGAATTTAAAAGGAAAACTATCACGGCTAAGAAGACTTCATAAGTTATTGAGCAATAGTCGATCAACTAAAAAAAATGAAGTATAAAGGAACTTTTCGTTCAAATTCCTTTGAAAGTAACTGAGATGATGTTGTTAGTGGTGTAAAACATGTTATAAATGTACATTGTACATTCATTGACCATACAAAAAATTTTAAAACTAGCGGTACTACGGAACCCAATATTGCGCGTGGCCCGACACGCACTTGGCCGGTTTTTTTAATTACTGTCCAGTGTCCATGTTTTACAGTCACAATAATTAATCAACCGCTATAAAATTAAATAACTGCTCAATATTTTTTTCAACTGATCATAATAATTAATAACATCTCAAATATTTAAATAACTGCTCAAAAAATTAGTTCCCTATGAAAAAGGCTCGCACTGTACCTATTCAGTTAAAAAAAAATTGAACTCACACAGACTATTATGGATTCATCGGAAAACCTCTTAGTGTGTGTGTTAAAAATTAAAATTATTGTTTGTGTAAGCTTTACTCTTTAATGTCTTTATAATATTACACTTTACTTTGATTTATGAGACGTTCTTAAGTCGCAGTCCCTCGTAATGCAACCATTGCATAAACTAGCTGATTAACTTGCAGGCCACGGCCCACGGACGTTTCTATGGGCGAGATGCGTCGAAGCAGCGACTCGTGAGGACGATCCCTCAATAAAATCACGACCATATCTGATTTCCATTGTTTTCACAAACACAAACAAAGGGCGTTGAAGTTAAATCGTAAACATGTTGTAAGCAAAAGCGTCGTCATTGGTGGCCTTTTAAATTTCACGAGCTGTTTGGAATGGATGTACTCCGAACACTCCAAATTCTCACTTCACTCCAAGTTTTCATTAAGTATTCAAATAATTTTCTAACAGGAGTTCATTTATCTATGCAACAATTTCGACTTTAACCAGTCAAAAGTACTAGTGATAAAATAATTTTTATGGAATTAGGGAAAAATAAGTATCTCAGGAAACGGGCATTGAGCAATGACTACCGCAGTCATACAAAAAGATTTTATGCGACGATAAGATGGACGGCTCGTGTAGTAGTCCCACTACTCTCGCAGTTAAAGTTTATAAATATCAAAACCGTCAATTTATCATGTGGCTAAACGACGGAAGATTTATTTGCGTCGCGTTTCCAAAGCCGAGACATTCGCGACCGTCTCGTTCGCTAGACGGTACGGAAACTCGTTAGAGATGCATGTATCAATAACAATCATTCACTTCTTAGGCTGGCCGCACGTTTTCTGTATTCGATTTTCGAATTAGTTTTCCGTATTCGGACATCCGCATAAATGGCTGACGCACATGTTCGCTATTTCTCCAAACAGAATTCCGCACACGGTCCGTTTCGAGCGCAAGCAGGCGCGTTAGCGAGTCAAGAACGACGATGGGCTGGTCAGTGGTCTCACGGAATTCCAAATCGAAATTCCACATCAGCAAATCGAATACGGAAAACGTGTAGCGGCCAGCCTACGGTCACTTCGCACCGAGAGTCCGAGCGCGTCTCGGTGGTGTGCCGTGTGGCAACGCGGCACAGCTACATCTACTTACCAAGTTTCAATAGTGTAGCTCTAATAGTTTCGGAGAAAAGTGGCTGTGACATACGGACGGACGGACAGACAGACAGACAGACAGACATGACGAATCTAATAAGGGTTCCTTTTTTGGCATTTTGGCTACGGAACCCTAAAAACAGCGTCGCGTCGCTTTATTTCTCGTTGCGAATAAGATTGAATGAAACAGCTATGAAGAAAATTATATAAGCACACTGCACACCATCTTTGTGAATCAGTACATGTCCCTATCGTTTTGAAGGTTAAAATATTATGTATTGTTCGTAGTACACTTGGACCGCTAATGGGAAACTTCCTGGGAAATGAGATAAAAATAAAGACGCACGCGCGCACGATCCCGTTAGCTTGCCAATGTTTGTAAACGTCGCGTCGCGTCGGCCGGATTGTATAAAAGCTAAGTGCTGTAGTGCTACAAATTACAATATATTGTTGCTTTGATATTAATTACTAGTCTATTCGCGTTTGTTTTATTCAACACTGGATAGGTAATTATTAGTCAAATTCATAGGTCAAATTGTTTTCGAAAGTTTCGACAGCCAAGTTAAAAATCAAAAATGTTTTTAGTCCAGCACGAATCGGCGCATGAGTAGGTACCGAAAACTATAATTTGGGATTTGACAGATTAGAAGGCATCGCAAACGTTATCATGTCGCTTCTTGGAGAGTCCCTTATGTTGTTTTATGTTTAAATTATCTAACTTCACTGTCGAAACTATCGAATGTATTATTTAACTAATGCCCTCTATCAACTGATGCTGTAACTGAAAATGAAAACATATTACATATTCCCGTTTCTGTAATAGGATATTATATTACTACACTGTTTTGGCATTAGAGGCAGCACCAGCATAGGTACTATCAGAGAAGTTGATTCCTAGGCAGATGGAGGACCTACGTATTTTGGTCGCGTTACGTCAAACCCAGCCGACAGATCTCAATTGACATGATCATTGACATGATCCCACCAAATGACATTGGTCTGTCAACTGCATAGGAATCAATTTCCTCGATGGTACATGAAACAAAGTTTTGTTCGACGTTTGAGAACGTTGTTCTGATCAACATGTCGGATTTTGGTCGGATTATTTACTGTATGTGCTAGTAGCACCCCCTGGTCCGATCTTTGCGTATTATTCCCTATTACGTTAACGAAAACAATCGTTAGGTTCTCGTAGCTTTCAACAAAAAACTGTTTTGAATTCCGCCGTGGGATTGGCGATTGGAGTTAATTTATATTCAGCGAACACGACATCGCATACGATCGTTAATTGAAATGCAGCTGCGTAATGCGTTACAAAACCGCAATTAACATTTGCAAATTATTATTCTAGTAGACTAGACCGCTACTTCGTTCGCCGAAACGCGGGAACGTTTCTTTTCCGAAATAAGATTTTTTTATATATATTTTTCTTCTCTTTTTAGTTTATTGTGTTTTTGTTTTCGTTATAATGTCTTGTAGTGTAGTGATCAAAAAAACGAATAAACGTTTATTTATTTATTTATTTTATACGTCCTTTCCCGAAAACCACAAAATCTTCATACCATACATTCTTATTCGTACATCGGTTTAACCGTAAAGAAATAATAGAAAGAGACATGCTTTCGCATTTATAATATTAGTATGGATTCTACAATCCACATACAAGCTAGGTACCATCGAGGAAATTGATTCCTAGGCAGTTGACAGACCAACGTCATTTGGTCAGTTCATGTCAATTGTTAATTGTGATTTGTCGGCCTGGGTTTGACGTAACGCGACCAAACTATATAGGTCCCCACATCTGCATAGGAATGAACTTCGCTGATAGTACATACACAGCCAGTTACCAGTAGATAGTAAACGCTATCTTGCAGAACTGGTAACTGGCTGTCAGTTACCAGTTCTGCAAGATAGCGTTTACTCTCCCTCACGATATTGCTACAGATCGACAAGGCTTAAGGCGTCTCCCAGACAGACGCGGCCTGCGGTGGCGGTCAGTTGGATGACTTGAAAGTTCTAGGAACGACACAGACACACCCGGTGGCGGTCGCAACTCGCAGTACAAAAAACTGACCGCCGCGCCGCCGCCGCGACCGCCATCCACCGCTGCCCGCGTCTGTCTGGGAGACGCCTTATATGAACGTGGCGAGAAAAGGAACTAACGCTGCTATCATACAAAAACCTCATTTACCAGCAGCGCCCATTACAATTTGTATTATGCATTACGTCTAATTTCTAAACCATAGTTTATATACAGGGTGTAACAAAAATAAGTGATAATTACTTTAGGGTGTGTACGTGTTCCTTGTAGAGAGACGAGAGTTCACTGTGAAAGTAGCATCTCTGAAAGACCAAAAATTTTTTTCACTTTTGTATGGGAAACTTGTAAGTTGTGACGCTCGAGCCCTTGCCAGTTGCCCTGCATACAAAAGTAAAAGTGAAAAAAAAAATCGTCTTTCAGCGCTGCCACTTTCACAGTGAACTATTTACAAGGAAGACGTACACACCCTAAAGTATTATCACTTGTTTTTGTTACACATATACTGTATTATATTAACTTTATGGTCTAAACTTATACTCATAATTTTTTTCTTTGTTGCAGGTAGTAACGCAAAAAAAGGTTTAGGCAACGTGTACACTCAAGAGAAGCACGGTACGCCATAACCGCCACCGAATAATAGTACAAATTAAACGACCTCGCACCGACACACGCAATGTATAGAAATATTTTTGTAAAATAAACTCTAAAATTGATTCGTATTTTATTAATAATTCATGCAACTTATTTTAAGGTACCATCGAGGAAATTGATTCCTAGGCAGTTGACAGACCAACGTCATTTGGTCGGATTGTCAATTCAATGTTAACTGTGATCAGTCGGCTGGGTTTGACGTAACGCGACCAAACTACATAGGTCCCCCATCTGCCTAGGAAATAGGAATCAACTTCTCTGATAGTACATAAAATAATTTAAAACATATTATAATTTGAAATCACGTATCAGTTGCAGTACCCTTGAAATGCGAGACTTGGAAACTTCATAAGACCGCCAAGTGCCTTTGAATTCCTGTTATAGTACTTACATTCCTAGATCCTTCAAATCCGAAGATGCACGTCATAATTTTTGACGAGCTCATTCTGGGCCGGACTCTACGGCACGTGTCGCTACGCGGATGTTCCCCAAATAGAATTTACCGTAGCGTAACTTACGATCATCGCATTGCAGCCTTTATTATCTGCGGCAGTAAGTCCCAATTCCAACGACGACGGGGAAAGGAAACTACAAGTCAACGTCTCATGGACCTGGCTAGTCCACACATTAGGGAAAGCATAAGTATCAAAACAGTTTCTGATATCGCACAGCGGGAAGTGAATTAAAACATCACACCATTATATATTATCGTGTATTACCAAAAGAGGTCTCGTCGTCCTATTTCCACTTTTAATTTGAAGAAAATAGACAGTTTAATTAAATTAAAATACATTAAATTAAAAACTACTTATAGATTAACATACCTTATAACTCGAAAATAATAATTTACTAACAGAGACGAGGAGGTGCTGAGATTGGGGTTCGAAACAAAACATTTTGGGAAATAATGCCTTTACACAAGACAGATTACTATACTATGTTTTTGACTAAAAGTCCACTAGATTCGAATCGTTGTACCTACATTTTAAGCCTACAATTAATTTTAATTGGTCCCATTATTACGTACACATTAATTATTTTAATCACGCTTATTAATAAGTAATAGTTTCAGCGGCCACAAGGGAAGACTTAAAAATGGCCCTCAAATACATTGAATGCATCTAGGCCGCACACAACATTATGAATGTCTGACAAAAACGGCAGGGATGGATCAGACTGTGACTCACTGTCGATAGTTATTGTAAATCATTGACAGATATTGTACAGATGTGCGCGGCCTATAAGCACGATTAAATTTTCTAACAAAAAATTCACTCTACAAAAATTAAATTGCCTCTTCTACTATTAAATGTTTTATAAAAAAATATTTCTAAATTTTGAAATACTATCACTATAGTTAGATAATTGGCAACTTATTATAATTAAATCTTACAAACTTTCGAAGGAGCAAGAAAGAACAATTTTTGTAAATTAGAAAAGGCAAAGAAAAAAAGTTATAGGTCGACACCAGAATGATTCTAATATTATTATTGTATCAGTTAAAGTATTAAAATACATTATCCATAAATCAACCGAGATTCAGTTACAATATTACATTTTTATTATAGTTTCTATATTATAATTTATAAGGCATAATTTTTCGTGGGAAAGGAAGCATAGTAAAAAAATGCTCAGTCTTAAAATAAAATACAGTGTTAAGTTTCAGTCCGATTGAAATTACTTTGCGAAATAAATTGAAAACATTGATAATTTTAAAAATATATCTGCTTTAAACAGTATTTAATTCCCTTTGAGGTAATGTTTTTACGAAAAATATTGAACAAACGACTGTGGTATTTTAATTTTGAATTATTCAGTACACACACATACATAAAATATTGTCTCATAAGTTAATTACAATACATAACATACAATACTAAAAGGTGTAAAATAACAGTATACTATAATATATAGCATGAAAAATATATTAAATTATGAAAAAACCTGCAGCAAAAATATTTTAAACATGGTTATATTAAAAATGCCAGTAGTTTTGAAATGTTACTGGAAAATCATAGAAAGAAATATCAAAACTTAAATGAAGTAAATCTAGTCACTTCTTAATATTTGCTAACAAAAGATATTTCCTACTTAGTACTTATATTTTTCAATTATTCTTTCAACTATGTTAGGTTTTTGGTTGTGTGCAAAAGATATAAGAAAGCTAATCGTATTTTAAAACGCTAGTTCTGATGTATAGCCAACAAATTGTCTTTTCCTGTAGTTACATTATTTACCTAAATAGCTCAAATAGCTAAATCAGCATAATAAACATTCTGTGACTGTTCAAGTAAATGGTTATCAAAGTAAAGCTTAAAATGACACGCCCCTCCCTCGTATTCACAGTACAAAATTTTTCATTTTTATCAACTTTGGATGTGGTGGGGCGCGTCATTTCAAATAAGACAAGCTCTAAAAATTTTCAGATTAATTGTAATCTGCTACATACCAGGTACTGTGTTCTAACCCATATTAGCGTTGACTATCTGCAAGTAACTAGCTCGCACGCGCCGGTTCCGCGTTGGGCTTCGGAGGCGCCTGGTACTTCTGGACCGGGTACATTGGCTTTGGTTCAATACAGGATACGCCATCAAATCTGCAAATTCGTAAGTAAAAGTAAACATTACAATAATTACAAATGATTTAACCAACCAAACTGGGCTTAGTTACAGAATTACAATTCATGAGCATTTAAGATTGGAGTTTCTCGACACATGTGTAATTAGAATTACAGAAACTGTTTAATATGTTTCACTGCAACACTACTTTAACCACGAAGCCGTTTACAAAAAGATGTTGCGTCTTCTTTCGGCAGAGAAAAATTAACTCACCAATCCATATATAAAGCATAACAATTGAAAATGTATTGTCTGCGATACCCACGACGATGGAGGTGTTAAAATTCAACATCAGAACACAAACAATAGAAGTCAGCCTTCGTCCAATACTCACTTATTGTTTTTGTATTTGTCTGGTATGGCTCTGTGGGGCTGCTGGGCGGCGTGCGCGTGAGTCCGCGACAACTCCCGCAGACAAGACTCTAGATCCGTCATGCTGTAACCCGAGCTCTTCACTAGCGATTCCGGCCAAGCTATAATGTATATTCGTCTATGAAGTAACAACTTCACAACACATTACAGAGTGTACTTCACACAGGGGTTGAATAACCGGAAAATATAGGCACCTTTTTTTAACTGTATGACGTCATACCTTTAAATTATGGTAACCTTTAAATGACGGTACCGTTATATATCAGTATTGAAAAATTACGGTATCGATATTTTTTTAGGTATCTTTACCCCATAGACTTATATATTACTCAGGACCGGGTCAATCGCGCGTTGCAATGATGCAGATTCGTAGGGGTCAAAACGCTCCGTTTGACTCCTACGTGACTTAGTCGTCTGTGGTCCGCAGAACAAATCAGGTGGGTCATCGTATGCCTTACAGTGCCATAAAAATGCCTAATTGTGTAGTAAAAGGCTGCAAAAATTATATTAAAAAAGTTAAAAAAGCACATGGAATATCTTATCATCGGTAAGTATCACAAACTGTTTGTTTATGTAAAGAAATAATTAATTTATAATTTTACTACCGATGTCCGCCATTATCCGCCATGGCTACTGTTTTACCGAGTAATGACGCAACCCCTACGTTCCACTTGGCGTTGAAAACGATCAAAACGCTAAAAATAGGAGGCATTTTCAGCGTTTTGATCGTTTTCAACGCCAGGTGGAACGCGGGGTTCGTCGGTAAAACAGCATTCGCACGCGGCCGAATATTGTGTCGCACTACGTAGTTCAATCGATTTTTCATAGATGGCTCTCTATTTCCTTGTATGAAAAACCTATTAGCAAAATGTTCTCGTAGGCATATCCTGACATATAAATCGATGCTTTACCCAAAAAAATATCGATTATCCTCGATTGTCCAAGTCTTGACATTATAAGTTGCGGCGTTGCCAATACGAAAATCGGCAACGCCGCGCCCGCGCCCATACATTTTTTCGGTACCGAAATAATTTCGGTTGGGGTACCGATAAAATAAAGTGATATATCGATACCATAAAAATAAAGGTATATATTTTCATAATTTCATTATTTTGCGGTATCATAATGGTGAAGTTCAACCGTTTTGACTCTACCTTTAAATCAAAGCAATAACGTAATTTTATACCGGTATATACCCTTTATAAAGGCCGTCACAGACTTAGCTATAATATATCAGTACAATATATCAGTACTCAGTGTGTTTAGTACGGTATATTAATATATACCGTACTAAACACACTGAGACCAGAAATGAGCTGAGTGTGTGGTCACGCGAAAATTGTATAGAAAATATATAGTAATATGCCTAGCTATAAATATATTAATATATATTATAGCTAAGTCTGTGACGGCCTTTACGGTACCGCTTTCAATCCCTAACTTCACATGTACGTAACAATACAATAATTATGTTTTACACATGAAGTATTATGCGGCCTTTGGTGAAACTAAACAAAAAATATAATATATATGTCTGATGGTTCGCACGATTTTTATATATCTCCAGTAGTCTAATTAATTCAAAAATTTACATACAGCCATTGATGACAACGCAATAATTTGTTAAAATTGTTTGAAAAAAAAAGCTTGTTTTTTAAACTAAGGGCCTATTTCACCACTTCCTCATAAGTGCCTGATAGGCTATTCACAACTTATCTGACAGATACTCGATAGAAAGTACCTGAAAGGCACAACTTATCTGATAGATAGAAATCTATCAGATGAGTTGTGCCTATCAGGCACTTATCAGGAAGTGTTAAAACAGTCCCTAAGGCTACCCTAACTTATTTGACAGATACTCCACACTCTATCTGTCAGATAATCCTATCAAGCACTTATCAGGAAGTGGTGTAACAGGCCCTAAGTATTTATTATTAATGTTACCTGCATCCGCACAGTGCTGGTCGAGAGTGGAGCCGTGTTGGTCGTGGTCGCGGTCGCGGTCGCACATGAGGCAGTGACGAGCTGTGGCGAGGGCGGCGGCCGCGATCATCGACGGCTTGTACTGCAGGTAAGGGTCCGCCTCCAACAACGTCAACTCTGCTATGTACTGAAACACATTTTAGATACTATTAAAGAACATAAACTACATAAATTACTAGAATTTAAATTGTTTATTGCGTGTGTATATTACTATAGTATGTCCTTTCCCAGAACTAAAAGTATCTCCATAACAAATTCATCAAGCCGGTTCAAAGTTGAATAAGAGATTTTCAGTTTGAACGCGCTAATCTCACGAAATACTAAGCCGATTTTCATGTAATATAATTTGGCATAGGTTTTTTGCGGGAAAATGTACGGTTCCCCGGAACTTCCCTATTTAGGCGGACGGAGTCGCGTAGGCACCCTCTTTGGGAATAGTGAATGTCCATTGCATCAATGGCAGATGAAACACTATAGCATTAACCCGTCGATCATGGAAAAACGAGATACAATAGCTTATCTGTTGTTATCACTTATCGCGGTTGCATGCGACCACTTGGGGCTTGATGAATTAATTTGGAGTTTGCTACTTTACTGCAAGTATGTCGAACACTCACTTGCTCTCAGACTATAATGAAATGTCTGATTAAAGCTTCTACAGAGAAATAATGTATACTCACAGCGGCCAAGTGGAACATTTTCTTTGGGAGACCGTTAGAGATGCAGTAGTGTGAGAGGAAAGCCAGAGATGTAGGCGTTGACAGGTCAAATGAAAGAACCTTTAGGATCAAATGCTCCATGCGCAGAACTTCACGTTTAGTGTATGTATCGTCAGTGATGTAGACAAACTCCGACACTTCTGGGGGGTACACTTCCTCATATTTACTGGAAAGATAAAATTTAGCAAGTATTTTAAAAATTCAAAAAGTTGTCAATTCGTAAAATTAATTGTAGTCTAGTTGCCATTGGGCAGGTTTTTTTTTAAATAATGTTGAATGAACTCAGGAGTTAAAATGAAGTAAAGAAAAGTTTAATCCATGTTGAAAAATGAACTAAGTAAGTACAGAAATATAGTCCTTCCTCTTACCATCCCTTACTAACAAAAATATTTATACCCCAAATAACTTTACAAGGTCTGCTTGTCTTTGTGTCACATATTGGAAAAGTTGCAAGACAGATAAATACAAATATTGAATAGCCATAGGTTGCGAAAATATGTAGTACTTTATTTATTTATTTATCAAGCCATTAAAGCTGATGCGTGTGTGTCAAGTTGTTTGAAGATTGCATCTCCCAATAGGTCCAGTTTGTTTTTAAAGCAGTTCACAGAGGTCGCCATTACAACACTTTCAGAAAGTCTGTTCCAGACCACTTCCACACGGTCAGGTAAAAAGTGCCTTCTGTAATACTTACGAAGCTATATAAGTGGCTGCTGTGCCAACAAGCTGTAGTTTGGTTCTTATAACGCTCATGTAAGAGAGAAAACGATCAACATAAGATACAGCAAGATGGAGAGTTTCACTCTGCTGATTATATTCATCACAAACTTCCACAAGCCAGTCGATAAGTATAGACCTCATTGTGTGTGTTATATCTGGCTGCTTCCGCATGTAGCGTGGATTGGCTCTGTTTTTCACCTGAAAGCAAAAATGTTGTTACAAGTTTGTAAACATGAAATTATATTTAGGGCCTGTTTCACCACTTCCTGATAAGCTATTCATCACATAACTTGACAAATGAAGTATGGAGAATCTGTCAAAAAAGTTGTGAATAGCTTATTCGCCACTTTATCAGACAGTGGTGAAACAGGCTCTTAATGTCATAGCTTTTAGAGATCCAAAGTACAAGGAACCCTTACAATCTTGCTCTGTCTGTCACCCTCCTCTCCTTTGCAGTAAGAAACTTTATTATTTTAAAGAATATCCGACTATGAATTTAAAAATTTAAAGAATAGGGGAATACATATTTTGAATTCAGTTTGCCAGCTATGAGCAACTATGTATGTATGTATTAATATTGTGATCATTTGTCTATCAATATGTTTAAACAGCAATAAATTCATTCATTGAATTAGTATAGAATCTGTAGTTATTCTAGTTACTTAATATTATATCCAGTGTTCATAAACATGTAACTTAATATGGTTTTACCTCAATTTGTCTCATGTAATCATAAATATCCTGTCGGTACTCCGCCACATGGAAGAACATTTCACGATCAGTCTGAGCTTTGACAGTTTCCTCTTCATCCAAAGTTTCTTCAAGGATCTGACTCTCATTTTTGGAAATGGACATTGACAATATGCTCGTGTCCACAACTGACATGGGTGATTCGACCTCATCTTTCTTTTCTTGCAATGGTGCCCTAAGGTAACACATGTACATACAATATGAGAAAACACGGTCACTAACAGCTGTTAAAAACAAAGAAGACATTACTAACAGTTTCTCTCTCTCTAGAAAATGAAACATAATACATACATTATATTATGTGATCCATCTTTTTTAGTACTAAACATTCACATCATACAATATATTTTTGATATAATTTTGATATTTTACAAAACCAGTTTCAATAAAATCATCCTCAGGTGTCTTGTCTAATTTGAAAAATGGATTTCCAAGAAGTTATAGTACATTCAAAACATAATATTCACATCATAGTTATTTTTGATGATATACAAAAATGCTGATTAACTACATGGCCTTTCAAAAATAACTATCTAAAGAAAGTAAAGTTTTTTCAACCACATAATTAAGTATCTTACTTTATAAGAAGTAACATAATGCAATTTATTAAGCTATTAACTTTTGTATTATGTAAGGTAATTTAAAAACTAATGACTTATGGTATTAGATTTTATATTATGTGCAGATAAGCAAATCACAAGTTGCATGTCTATGACCTTGTTTAAATTGATGATTAGGTATGTCTCTAACTGGGTCAATTGGTATAATATATTAAGGGCTTAGAGTGGGTTGCACCAACTTACTTTAACCACAACAAAAAACTCAAATGAACTGTCAAATCCCTGAAAGTCCAATAAGGACACCATATTTGACGATAACCTTAACTTTAACTATGCCAGCTCTGGTGCAATCCACCCTTAGTAACTCTTATCTTCTTGACAGTGTGCTACTAGATACTGCCAAAATGGTTATATTACAGAATTAAAAGTCCAATGCTACAAGAAGTATATGTATGAAGAAAGAAGTATATATTATGTACAACTCGGTCGAGTTAACTACATACCTGGCGGCCATACTAATATATATGGCCACCAGGTACAGAGTTAACTCAACCAAGTAGTATAAACAAAGTGCAGGACCTGGCTTAACCAAAATACTTATACATATAGCTCAATCCAATCATTTTAATAAAAATGAACATGAGAAACAGAAAAATCATCAATGCCTCCAATATTGATAGCATTTTAATGTTTATAGTAAAGAATGTAAAAATTTCACACATGCATAATTTATAGGTTATACAATAGACATTAAACAATGAAAATGTTTAAAAAGTTTGGGTAGAAATGTAAATGTATACCTTGGAGCTTCTTTGACTCTGTCTTGCTTTTCAACTTGGGCACATAGGGCTCTCACTTGCTCTGCTGTATTCTTAAAGAAGTTATCTTTGCGGATTTCTTTAGCAACGAAAGGCTTAAATGTCGGTTCCCGCTTCTTCACTTCTATCTCTGTTGGTTTGTCCTCGTAGACGCTGAAAGCGCGAAATTGCGCCACGGGGGGGACAATATTCTTCTCATTTTTGATTTGGCGAACTGTTCTATTTTCTTCTTGAACTTTACAAGGTCCACTCGTCACGCTAGCCTAAAATAATTTACGAAATAATACAAGCTTCCGCGTTACCTGGATAGAATACTACATTACATCAACAAATTGTACTTACAAGTTTTGCATTTCGGTTTTGGTTGCAAGCGAACTGGCTCAGATCTCCGAGGGCGCGTCGTTGTGAAGCAGCAGAAAAGACATCCCCATCCTTCCTTATGCCCAAAGCAGTATTTTCTTGATCCTCGTGAATTCTAAATGATGCCATTATCCCGCTTTGTTTGGTTGTTGCAACGGCAAAACTTACACTTTGATGTCGCGGGATGCAGTGTAGCAATTTCGTAAAAAGTTGTGATACTCGTAGTCACGCCTCTAAAACCACATTATTTTATAATAATAGAATGAGAGTATGTTCAAAATATTGGTGAAAACTCAAAATCACCCCCCAAAACGCTAATCAGCATCAACGGACAACAGACATTTTGCCTTTGGTTTGATATCTTTCAAGTTTCAGCTGTTGCAATGTTTCTCTATTGTTTATGATATTTAAAATTCCAACCAATCATAAGTCTCAGCGCGACTATGGTAGTTGTTTTTTTTTTGTTATAATATACTTTCATGAGTTTCGGCGTATGTGCTATACAGTATACTGACCTCACCATCCAGCCTCCAGGACTTCTATTAATTTGAATATATAAAGGTCAACCGAAGTTGACAAAGGGACTGTAGCCTGCTATTGCTGTACTAAGACCTGTAAACCTATATATAGTTGTATATATGATAGCTTATTATAATATAATTATGAAGCTTAGCATGGGAATAATGTGATTTGATTAGGGTATGACTTGGGTATGACTTATGAGTACTGACTACTGTGACGTGAAAAAAAATCTATCATCTTGACAGTCTTGACACAAACTTGACATTGACAAAAATTAATTCCAAATTCTTGCCAATGCTTGCCAAATTCCAAGAGGAAGTAGAAATAATTTATAATTCTATTACTGTATCAATATTCAACGATGTTAATTTACAACTAACACAAAAAGTTCCTAAACATTAAGATATTAAGTTTATTTTGGTGTAATTCTATATAAAAAAACACATGATAATTCATCGCATAATCATGTGCTAAAGAGAAAAGTTTCAGATCAGTCATCAGTGATCTCTTTATTTCGATTTTTTCTTTACCCGGTCAACTATGAAGCACCTCAGTTTAGCATTCTTTTTAGTTTTATGTTACGTTTGTGATACGTGTCATAGTTTACGTGAATATAAAAAAGAGGATATAATTAAATTAAGGTTGGTATTTCAACTTACATGTAAGAAATAGTGGCCGTACATGGCACAATTGATTTCAACCTAATGAAAATCTTAGAGGGATATACACTATTGTTTCAGAGAGGAAGTGAGGGATATGTTCCAGCATGCTTACGACAGCTACTTGCAGTATGCATACCCATATGATGAGCTACGACCTCTTAGTTGTGACGGTGTAGACACATGGGGGAGCTACTCCCTGACACTCATAGACGCCCTAGACATGTTAGTCATTATGGGCAATTACACAGAGTTCAATCGAGTCGTAGATATTGTACTCCAAAAACAACATTTTGATACTGATATCAATGTTTCTGTGTTTGAAACTAACATAAGGATTGTTGGAGGTCTGCTCAGTGCTCATCTTTTGTCTTACAAGTGAGTATGTGCATGTACAGGCACACATTAATTAGGGGATACAATTTCTTTAACATTGTAATATATTTAAAATTTGTATCGTAAGTAACTAACAGCAATTAGTTCTTACAGTATATTGAAAAAATTATATAATAAGTTCTTTCATGATAAATAAAAATACATTTTAAATAATGCTGAACCGTAAAAAAATTTAAAACTATTAGCTACAGATAATATTGGTTGTATATAAAGCACTTAATATTTTGTAGTTTGTCAGAACAATGATGTAATTTTCATCACATTTTCAGGTCAGGTATGAAGTTAGAACCTGGCTGGCCATGTAACGGCCCTCTATTACGGCTAGCGGAGGATGTTGCTCAAAGACTCATTGCAGCTTTTGACACTACAACTGGCATGCCATATGGAACAATCAATCTAAAATCTGGAGTGCCACCAGGAGAGACTAGTGTCACTTGTACTGCTGGTGTTGGCACTTTTATTGTAGAGTTTGGCACTTTAAGCAGACTTACAGGAGATCCCTTGTATGAAGAAGTAATTTGCTTGTGATCTTTATCTATGATTCTAAAACAATTGGTTTTTTATTGAGTAATTTAGTTTTTAGCTCAGAAAAATTTACACCAAAAATAGGCATATTAGCACCCATTTTCGTTATCATTTTTTATTGCAACACCTTATTGTAACAGGCATAATGGTTAAGAAAACTAGCTTATGTGGGTAAAAAACCCTTACGTTACTACATAAATAAGTAAAACATGTAATGGTTTTCAGGTAGCTTACAATGCTTTAAAGGCTTTATATCATCATCGATCGCCAATAGGCTTGGTGGGAAATCACATTGACGTTATGAGTGGTCGCTGGATCGCACATGACTCTGGCATAGGTGGTGGGGTGGATTCCTATTTTGAATACTTAGTCAAAGGTAACTTATTTTAGTGTCCATCAGTGAAAACTTTGAAATTAAGCAATACCGATTTTACAGAGTTAATAAATTATATATAATATCACATAATATAACATCACTAAGGCCCACTTGCACCAATCTGGGTTAAAGTTAACTCTGAGTTAAACATCATGTCATCTCTATCATTGACTTGGTAAGTGACAGATATGACATGATGTTTAACTCAGAGTTAACTTTAATCCAGATTGGCGCAAGTGGGCCTAAGGCTTTTTTATTTTTATATAATATCACAATATATTATTATTTATTTTTACCCGACTGCCAGGAGGGTTATATTAAATGTAATCAATTTCAGGAGCTATACTTCTGGAGAAGCCGGAATTAATGTCAATGTTCAAAGAGGCAAGGAAAGTAATTGATAAGTACCTTAAAAAGGACGACTGGTATGTTTGGGCGACTATGCTACGTGGCCAAGTCACACTGCCCATATTCCAGTCGCTGGAGTCCTACTGGCCTGGAGTACTTAGCCTGATTGGTATTTACACATAAATATAAAACTTCAAATATAATAAAGCATAGGCTGCACGGCGCACGCATTTGTGATATCGTTCGGCGAAACTGGAATGGGAAAGCATAGTGTTCTATTTTTAGGCTTAGTACGGCTCCATGTCCTAACAAAAATCAATTTTATGGTACCATCCTGAAGAAAGCATGAAACTTGGCATGAATGTAGCTATCATATATTATGTGCTTAAATGGAAGCACGTCCAGAAATAATGGTTTCCCCCCCTCCCCACCTTTTTTATCTCCCTCATTCCGGTTTTTCGAATTTTCTACGAAAACGATAAAACTGAGGAGTTTACTCTTTTATTAAACAAATTATCGTCGATAAATTACGTACAAAACGATACTACATTATATAGTGGTAAGATTAATATATTTCTGTTTACAGCCACCAACATATTATGAAATTGTAAAAACAGGCTAACTTTTTTTATTCTTGCTCCATTTATAGGAAAACGACAAGAGTGGTGAGAAAATAGACTAAAGAAGTTAGATACCTTATACATTGAGCTACAAAATGACACCTATTTCATAGTCGTAGAGGCATTACTTCCAGAGTTACAGCTTACCGCGTCTGACTCAAGTACTCATTTTTTTACCGTTTTACAATTTCTTAGATTTAGAGCTAAGGGTTTCAAGAAATTTATTAAAAATACAGTAAAATACAGTAAAAATTATGAAGTTCTCACATATGTGCTTTAATGTGGATATAGAAGCATGTTGACAAATTATTTTTTCCCCCCATTCCCCCTCTTCGTATGTATCGTATGCTAAATCGTGGTTTTTCTTATTTTTTATGAAAACGGGTACAGCTATCAGAAAACTGTCAAAGAACAATATTATGTTGTTTATTTACATAATTCTCTACAACATTGTCTTTAGACGTATGTTGATAGAACTTATAGTTTTCGTAGAAAATTCGAAAAACCGGAACGCGGGAGATAAAAAAGGGGGGAGGGGGGGAAAACATTATTTCTGGACGTGCTTCCATATCTACATCGAAGCACATATATGACAGCTACATTCATGCCAAGTTTCATGCTTTGTTCAGGATGGGACCGTATTTTATGCTAAGGACTCCTACTAGCTTCTTTTTAATCATCTCTGATTTGTGGAAGAGAGTGGGTCCAATGTGCGCACAGGGACTTGCTATTGGTAGGTGAGTTAGTGTTTAGACAGATCGTTAGGATCGGTAGATCGCAATCAGATCTTGACACATTATTGGCAGATATTGTACTCAAGCCTTGATAACCCCAATTCACTGAGCGATTTTAGATTTTAACATTGTACCATTGAGGAAATTGATTCCTAGGCAGTTGACATGCCTACAGGTGGGTGGGCTTATGTCAATTCAATGTTAGCTGTAGTCTTTCGAATGGGTTTGAGTTTTGACTTAACGCGACCAAATTACTCATGCCCGCCATTTGCATAGGAATCAACTTTTCTGATTTCTAGGTAGTACATGACCTATAGATTCAATTTCTTTGAAAATGAATATTTTAGTTATTATTCTGTTAATTTAAATTGTCAATGAAGTTTATATATTTTACAGGTGAGAGCGACACTGCTATGAGGTTAATACATAACTATCACAGTGTATGGAAGCAATACGGATTTACACCGGAAGTTTACCACCTCGGTACAGGAGAGGCGTCCGCTTCTAGGGAAAGCTATCCGCTGCGACCAGAGTTGATTGAATCTATCATGTACCTGTATCGTGATACAAGAGACCCCATATTGTTGCAAATGGGTGAAGATATATTGAGGAGTATACAACATAGTGCTTGGACACCGTGTGGATATGCTACGGTATATTATTTACTAACTTTCACGATACAATAAATCATTCAAATATTTTATATAGAAATCGTCAAATGAGCAAATACCAGAATTATCAATAATTTACGTGACACATTGCCTAGTATTGCCTTAGGCAATAGCTAGACATCGGATTATATGCACTATCAAAGTGCCGAAATATGCATGCAAATATGCACGTAAAATGGCCGAAATATGCACAAAATCAAGTCAACAGGAAAAAGACAAAATTATTAAATAAAATAAAAAAAATAATATAATTTGCTCAACTTTCCAGATAAAAGACGTTCGCGACCATCGAAAGGAGGATCGAATGGAGTCGTTCTTTTTGGCGGAGACGACGAAGTATCTGTATCTGTTGTTCGATCCCGACAACTTTATACACAACCCCGGCGTTCACGCGACAGTCATCGACACCCCGAACGGCGAGTGTGTGGTGGACGTTGGCGGTTACGTGTTCAACACCGAAGCCCATCCCATCGACCCCAGTATGCTGTTCTGCTGCCATGAGGCGAGCAAAGGGTGAGTGCTCGTTGATTTATTTTGACGTTTGAACTTTTTAAAATACAATTTGAAAAAGTTGTAATGTCAATATTTCGACGTTTATTCAAACGAAGTTCAAACGTAAAAATTGTATGCAATAAAGTTCATGTTCGTCAAAGTAATAGAAGGGATGTTGACACGGAGATGGTAAACTTAGTTGGAAAATTATTAAGGACCCTATCATACTAGCGGTTGGCGAACGGTTTCAGGGCGGAGCGGGCGCGCAACGAATACGTCGAGGACGTGCAACGAGCCCGCCGCGCACGCGTCGCAAATATGTCGCGGATGCGTGCGCATAAAGCTGCTATCTATATAGATAGCAGCTTTATGTGCTTTGTAAACTCGCTGTAAAAACGTTGCGATTCCGCAGCATGTTCGCGACGTGCTCGGTGCGCAATCGCGGCGTGTTCGCGACGTATTCGCTGTGCGCCCGCTCCGCCCCGAAACCGTTCGCCAACCGCTAGTATGATAACGCCCTTATATGGCAAAAACTATACAAGGTTAGCCTACGTATTTGATCAAGATAGTGACCTTGAGTAGCTATAAGGTGCCTAATATTTTACAGTAATGATATTTATGTTTCACACGACTGGTTTCGATAAAATCATCATCAGGTGTTTATCATCATAAATATTTTATTAAAAATACCTCCTTACTATACCTACTAAGTGGAAGAGTAAAAATCTAGGAATTAGTTTAGCAAAAAAACCTTTTTCACGAAAACTTCAAATATTATGTTTCTAGAGTCAACATAAGCGAAGTACACAGAATTTACGAAATATTGGAAGAAGAGGACAATATACATTTACAGACGCTCGACGCAGAGAACAAAACTACGACTAAGAAAGATTTTAGAGAACATTTAATAGAAAAGATAGAAAAACACGAGGGTGCCTCCCAGATCAGGACGGAATCTACAACGAGCTACTTGAATATCGACGACACCGAGAGGGGTGAAAATGACAAATTCAGCAACGAGATTAAAAAAGAATTGAGCAGCTACTACAACACCAGCGATGATACAGAACAGGAAAAAGAAGAGGAAGAAGAAAAAGAGGAAAGCGAAAATCAAGTAGACGTAGACGACTTAATCGTACAAGACCAACAAGACTTTATGCCCCCGAGCGTCAGAAAAGCAAAGGAATCCATCAATTTGCTCCCGAAAGTGATTCAGGACTTTCTGAACGTGGACGCCTGGCGGTCCAAGACCAAATGTGAACCCCAACGCCTGCTAGAACGGATACGGAGAGAGAAGAGGTATCCGGACCATCCGGATGCGGATAAATACAGTCTGCTCCTGACTCCGGCGCCGTCGTTCCTGCAGCGAATATCTTTGGCCGGCGAATTCCTGCACAAGGAGCAGTTGCATGCATAGCCGGAGGTCACCACCCTAGAACCGAGGGGATCTAGGGTGGATGATTTGTATCCTTTTAGGCAGAGTATTAAGGTAACGCGCATCGACTTTTCATATGAAGCTACTATTATTATTTTGTGTTTCTTTTATTATTTTTTTTAGTTTCCTCTAGTTAAAAAATACTGGGAAACTACGTTGGGTGTAACCTAACGAGGCTCAGAATTACATACAAATTTCGAAATTTTATGTTAGGTTTCGTCATTCGTGCCTTCATTAATCATTCGCCGTTTGGACTTTATATCAGTCAAGTATTATCATAATTTTTTGCGATTGTGTATAAAAACGATGTTGCCAAAAATGTTATTAGACTACTCAGCAGCCTCACCCCCGAATCACGAAACTGATATCAATCTATATCAAATTTTTGACACTTTAGACATTCTATTTATTTATATTTTAGCCCGGCCGCACATTGTACGACATGTCTGATCAGAAACAGTTGAACGTCCGCGCTGTCTCTTACATGTTGTACCTACTGAGCCGAGTGAGCTCGAACTCGCCGGAAGGATATTTCGGATAATGTGCGGGGTGGCGATCCGGCGGAATTCAAATGTTTCTGATCAGAATTCGGACAATGTGCGGCCGGGCTTAGATGTCTAAAGTGTCAAAAATCAGTTTGATATCAGTTTCGGGGGTAAGGCTGCTGGTTCTAACGTCATCGATTGGAGTCAAAGGACTTTTGTAATATAACAGTAATCGTTAGGAGCACAGTATAAGAATAACATATGAATCATAGACGTGCCGCTCTGTTTGAACGGTATAGGACATGCATACCTTGGATTTGATCTATCTATGGCATTGCGATGCGATAGTGCGAGCCAGCTCGTGAGTCGTGACAATGGCCAAGCTGTGACAGATTAAATAAGTACCTAGAATCTAACGGCCGTTCCCAATATTTGATCTATCTCTTACTTGAGGTAGGAATAGCTCACATTAGACATTAGCTCCATATATTTTATGTCAATTCTATGTCAGCTGCGATCGGTTGTATGTCAAACTAGAGATAGATTGAATATAGGGAACGGCCATAAGAAAGGTTACAATAAGATAATGTAAGTCACTCATATTTGGCTGTATATATGTTTAAAAAAACTGTCCATATAATTATATTGTGGTAAGAAGTTGTTTAACATAAAAAATAACGGGGCACACAATTTCATAAAAATGATTTTATACGAAGGTTTGTGCCTAATTTCAGAACCTTAACTCTTAAGCGGGCGAGTGACAGGCGAGAAATACCGCGATTTTACGGCTCGTCGGTAAAGCTCGCCGTGCCGTTGTATCATTGCAAAACCGCAGTTTTACACACCGCCGAGCCTGGCTAGCGGCTCGTCGTGCTGTATTTTTCACTCGGCTCGTAATGAAAAGCCATGGTACAAGACATGTTTGACACTCTAACAATGTAATTTCACGTTTGTGTGTACGCGGTATTCTTGTTCGATTGAGTCTCAAAACGGTTTCGTGATACGGCCCCTGGACCCAGGTTCGTCGGTATTTAAAAACGCGGCCTCACTCGCCCGTCGGTCACCCGCTTTAGTGTGTGTACTTACGGTGGTATGAATAAAAAAATCTTAGTGAAGGTTTTAACAGTTTTCTAACTAAAATGTTCGCTAAAGTTAAAAACCGTCATATAACACTCCATATGAATAAACGCTTGCTAAGCCTTCGCTAGCTTGAATACTGTTAGATGACGTTTTATAGTATTCTTTTTTTGGTAATGTTGGTAGTGTGCCAATTTATTGTGTTCAATCATCAATATTGTGTCAAATTCAATGAAATTCAATGAGTATTTTGTAGAAAAAAAAACTTGAGACGTGTCAAAGGACACCCGAAAGAAATAGAGTTATTTCATGAGTTAAAAAATCTACTCAAAAAAAATATTTAAAAAACACCATCTATTGAAGAACAGGAATACTATCAACGCGCAGCGCCCTCTGCCCCTAACATGCAGGTACTAATAAAAATATTTTTAAGTCGTCAAATGGATTTATTATTATCTTATTACATGTATACTTTTTGTCGACGAGGGCGGCTAGAAATTCCTTCAAAAATTGCAATAATGTCAGAAATCGCGATAATACTCGATATTTCGTCCATTTCAATCTCTTAAAATGGTCTTAAAGTAGGTCCGAGGCTTCGCTAAAGTTAGCGAACTCCTATTTGACGTTTCGAGCCTAAACAACTGTTAGCAAACGTTTATTCATAACGATTATGCTTAAAATAGGTTTATATCAGGCTTATTAAACATGCGCAAATTTTTGACAGCTGTCACCTTAAAAAGGTGTTAGAGCACTGTTAGAGAACGTTTATTCATATTAAATTTTGCAACAGGCTTATAAAGCTGTTGTAAACCTTCGCTAAGTTTTTATTCATACGACCGTTACGGTCGTATGAATAAAAACTTAGCGAAGGTTTACAACAGCTTTATGAGCCTGTTGTGAAATTTAATATGAATAAACGTTCTCTAACAGTGCTCTAACACCTTTTTAAGGTGACAGCTGTCAAAAATTAGCGCATGTATAATAAGCCTGATATAAACCTATTTTAAGCATAATCGTTATGAATAAACGTTTGCTAACAATTGTTTAGGCTCGAAACGTCAAATCGGAGTTCGCTAACTTTAGTGAAGCCTCGGACCTACTTTAAGACCATTTTAAGAGATTGAAATGGACGAAATATCGAGTATTATCGCGATTTCTGACATTATTGCAATTTTTGAAGGAATTTCTAGCCGCCCTCGTCGACAAAAAGTATACATATAATAAGATAATAATAAATCCATTTGACGACTTAAAAATATTTTTATTAGTACCTGCATGTTAGGGGCAGAGGGCGCTGCGCGTTGATAGTATTCCTGTTTGTCAATAGATGGTGTTTTTTTAATATTTTTTTTGAGTAGATTTTTTTAACTCATGAAATAACTCTATTCCTTTCGGGTGTCCTTTGACACCTCTCAAGTTTTTTTTACTACAAAATACTCATTGAATTTCATTGAATTTGATACAATATTAATGATTGAACACAATAAATTGGCACACTACCAACATTACCAAAAAAATAATACTATAAAACGTCATCTAACAGTATTCAAGCTAGCGAAGGCTTAGCAAGCGTTTATTCATATGGAGTGTTTTATGACGGTTTTTAGCTTTAGCGAACATTTTAGTTTGAAAACTGTTAAAACCTTCACTAAGATTTTTTTATTCATACCACCGTTAGTGTTTAAAATATTTTAGATTGAATTCGAAACTTTGTGGTATTACATTAGTCATTACAGTTAAATCATTCCAAAATGTGTGTTGTAGTTATTGTCTATAATAATTGCTGTTGTAAATTATTTATAAATATTAGAATATGTTGTTATCATTCCCTCTAAGAGAAAATTAAAATATTTATGATAATAAAGACTGAAGAATCTATTTGGTTTTTTTTCTCAGTTTATGATGCGGCAAACGATTGGTACTTAATACTTCAAAAAAAAGTTTAAATTTTAAATTAATCTGTTGTGCATTTTGTCAAAATGACATCTTTTGGCCTTAGACAACCTTTGATAAAAATCTGGTAAATGATGTAGATTCATAAAATAATAGAAAATGCCGCCCATTTGCTCTCTTCTCCCAATGTTCACAACGAAATCGTACATAAAATTCTCCGCCATACCAAAATGTATCGTGGACCATTTTCGTAACGTATCATGTCAAAAATTGCTATAACCAACTCCGAAGAAAATACTCTAAAGGACAAAGGTTACAAATTAGATAAACTCATCGGGGAAGGGGCTTATGCAAAGGTACGGTGGACTGTAGAGTAAGCCGATTTATTGTAGTAACTATTAATAATATAATAATTGTTCGTTACGATTTTCTTTTAATACTTATCTCTTATCTATGTGTCTGGTATGTTTACGACTTTTAATACTTAGGTATGTAGGTATGATATAAAGATACTTTACGGTATCTCGCGCATGGGCGCCGGCAGGGGGTGCCAGGTGGTGCACTTGCACCCCTTGGGAATCTCGGGATCAACAGGAATTATTGAAAAAAAAGCCCTATAAATTACCATGCCGTACAAAGATAGTTCGTAATGTTTCGGCACTATGTGTATTATGTTGACGTAAATAGACCGTCACTGTTGTTCGTAAAAAGAAAAAAGAAAAGTAAGAAAACTAAAATTTGTACCCCTTGGAAATTATTTCTGCCGGCGCCTATGATCTCTGGAAAGGACATAGGGCTGTTTTTATCCCCACAAAGTTGCGAGCAATGTCTAGTTATTCGTAACAATGTACTTCTGCTTATTGCGACAGGTGTATTTAACGACATTCGACAAAGACGAGCACAAGCACAGTTTGGCCTGCAAAGTGATAGAGACGTCGAAGGCGCCCCGAGACTTCGTAACGAAGTTTCTGCCGCGCGAGATCGACATTCTCGTCCGCCTGAATCACCCGCACGTCATCCACATACACAGCATATATCAGAGGAAAACGAAGTACTACATATTCATGCGGAACGCCGAAAACGGCGATCTTCTGACTTATGTTCTGAAGAGGGGCGTCGTGTCGGAGAACCAGGCGCGGGTGTGGTTCCGGCAGCTGGCGCTGGCGCTGCAGTACCTGCACGAGCTGGAGATAGCCCACCGGGACATCAAGTGCGAGAACGTCCTCCTGACGGCGAACTACAATGTCAAGTTGTCCGACTTTGGGTTCTCGCGGTACTGCGTGGACGACGACGACACGCGCGTCCTGAGCGAAACGTTCTGCGGGTCCATGTCGTACGCCGCGCCGGAGATCCTCCGCGGGAAGCCCTACCACCCGAAACCCACGGATTTGTGGTCGTTAGGCGTGGTCCTCTTCGTGATGCTCAACAAGTCGATGCCGTTCGACAGCGCCCGGATGCGGAAGTTGTACGAGCAGCAGATGAGGAGGAAGTACCGGTTCCGGTCCCGTGTCGCCGGCGTCGTGTCGTCCGAGTGCAGGACGGTGGTGAGGAACACGCTCGAACCGGACCCCGGCCTGCGCCACTCCGCCGCGCAGGTTCTGGCCTCCGATTGGATCGCTATGGACAGTAGACTCAAAGGTGCAAAAGAAAATTTCAATTGCGACCCTCCTAAAATTAGATATATTCACCTAATCAAATGATTTTATTACGTATCATAAGTACTTAGATATTATTCATGTTGATCGTAGATACTAAAGATCTCATAAAGTGTCTTCGTCCAGGATTGAACGCAGTGGAAGAGCGAGCGCTTAAAAAAGCTAAAGAAGAGAGAGTAAAATTCCAGTTGCGTAGCAAACCAAAGAAACAAGGTTCTATTTTGCCGACGAAAACGCACGAAAGATATTCATCGTTCAGGGTAAAATCAAAATTATTATATTGGTAGCTGTCCTACGTGGATGTTATTGCAATAAGAAGTTAATCATTTTCTATTCTTTTGATTTAACATAAATCTCTGTTAAAATATAATTCGTTACGCTTTTCCAGGTAACTGAAATGGTAAAAAATTCTCCTACAGATCCCAAAACACAAAGTTAACAGAACCAAATGGAGAGATTTAATAAAGTTTGTAAAATTATTATTTTACACAATTTAAAACAGATCCTAGTAAGTTGTATCCATTCTTAAAGATATTAAATTCGCAGGAAAAAAATGTGTTGAAATTAACAGAATCTGAACAATCGACGCTGTGGTCGCGAGGCTACAAGATCATCAAGAAGATTAACGAGGGATCATATTCAAAAGTAATTTTTATATAATTTAAAATACTGCTTTAATGATTTTATACGAGTACAAAAGTATTAAAATACAAATATTTTTGTAGGTGTATTTGGCAGAATACAAAAACTCTTTCAAGCGTAATAAAGCCAAAGTTCTAGCGTGCAAGGTGATCGACACCAACGTAGCGCCCAGCGATTTCATGGAGAAGTTTCTGCCGCGGGAGATCAACTTGCTCACCAAGCTGAGCCACCCGCACCTCGTCCCCGCCCACAGCATCTTCGAGAGGAACAACAAGTACTTCATATTCATGCGGTACATGGAGCGAGGGGATCTGCTGGACCACATCGTCCGGAACGGGGCCGTCCCCGAGCAGCAGGCCCGGGTGTGGACCAGGCAGCTGGCGCTCGCCGTCCAGTACCTGCACGAGCTGGAGGTGGCCCACCGGGACATTAAATGCGAGAACGTCCTCCTCTCGGCCAACTACAACGCGAAGCTGACCGACTTCAGTTTCTCGAGGTCGTGCGTCGACAGCGACTCGAACCCGGTCTACAGCGAGACGTTCTGCGGGTCCATCTCCTACACCGCCCCGGAGATCCTGAAGGGGGAGCCCTACTGCCCCAAGCCGACCGACGTCTGGTCGCTGGGGGTCGTCCTCTACGTGATGCTTAATCAGGCCATGCCCTTCGACGGTCAGCGCGTGCGGGCGATCCTGCGGGCTCAGATCGACCGAAATTGGAAGTTCAACCCGTCCTTTGAATTCACGATATCGAACCGGTGCAAGAGGATGGTCACTCTGATGCTGGAACCGAACCCCAGGTTGAGGATCACGGCGGAGGAGGTGGCTCGCAGCAAATGGATTCTCATGGATCCGAGATTAGTAGGTCGAGAAACTTTAAGCTTTCATAGCGTATGTACAGAGCTGAAATCGTTTCTTCCGTAGAAAAAGTTTTATCGTACTGTAGTTAAGATTTAAGGGTAGCGACTTATGAGTGCATTTACCTAAACGCATTAAAAAATTACAAATTGTTTGTAGAATGGAACCTTAACGAAACGATCGCTTATAACAAAGCTCGGCAGGAAAAGGCGAATTTTATAAGAAAAGCACTAAAAGTCCAGCAAACCATCGAAGCGAATATTCGGTCGAAACTGTGAACAGCCGGAAGAAATGGAAGGAACGGCATAAGGTTTAAGGTGATCATTCATTTTGTGACGGAATACTATTTACCTAAGTACCTATAGGTCTACCAGGATCTGATGGCAAATTTTGACAGCAGATTTTCAAAAAATATCCATAATCATTGAATAAATTTTTATATTTCATTTTGCATGTTTGACACACATAATCAGCCGCTATACAGTGTGTACCAAAAATAAGTGATAATACTTTAGGATGTGTACGTGTTCCTTGTAGAGAGTTCACTGTGAAAGTAGCAGCGCTGAAAGACGATTTTTTTTTCACTTTTGTACGGGCAATGGCCCGAGCGTCACGAGTATTTAAAAAATATATTTTTTTATGGTACCTCCCCTACACATCAAGCGGGGTTGAATTTTTTTTTTCGCGCCCACCCCATCGTGTGGGGTGTCGTTGGATAGGTTTTTTAAAAATATTATGAGTATTCATAGATCATTTTCCGGTTTAGGGATCCATTTGTGAAATATTAAGTTTTAAGGTGGAAAAAATCGTTAGAGTCTAGTGTCCCCCCCCTTCTACCAGCTAAACGGTTGCTTCTGGAAATGTGAAAAAATTCACGGGAGTAGGAAATATGCTAAATTTAAAAGGAAAACTATCACGACTAACTTGACTTCATAAGTTATTGAGTAATAGTCGATCAACTAAAAAAAATGTATTCGGCGAAGTATAAAGGAACTTTTTGTTCAAATTCCTTTGAGATGATGTTGTTAGTAGTGTAAAACATGTTATAAATGTACATTCATTGACCATACAAAAATTTTCAAAAACTAGCGGTACTATGGAACCCTATATTGCGCGTAGCCCGACACGCACTTGGCCGGTTTTTAATTTACAGAGGTCTTTTTGATTGATTATTCTGTGTTATAAAAGTTGACAAATCGTGTAATGCAGAATGCTATGGGTAATTCAAAGACAAAGACATGATGAATACTGACATAATGAAAAATCGATATCGCTACAGCCAAATTATCAAGGCGTCGCCTTAATGATCTGTAACCATGATTTGTCGCGTAACGCATTTTACCTAAATTCGATTACATATCGCCTTTTATTTCAAGCGGGGTCTGATCTCCCTGGGCTGCAGCCCGAGTAGCCTTTAGGTAGATCCAGCCCTGTGGTAGGTAGCCCTATAATAATTATTTATACCAAAATTTTTTTTAGCATATTTTGATCCTGGCTGTTTGATGTCGTTTGTCAAATAATAAATATGTCATTTGTGATAACGATTGACACACATAATATTTGTTTTCGATGATGTCACGGAAAATGGAAATTTTGTGAATTTACTATGATTTTGTATAAAAATTGACCAGCTCATTGACGCTTCACCGAATAACCATGATACAATTTTGTGTCCGGTCGCTTTGGGTTCAGAAGAAAATAAATGACGAAGCTGAATCTCACTTTGACCGAATCCGACTACCGAGTTTTGGAGAACAGAGGATTTTTACTGAAAACAATACTAGGCCAGGGATCCTATGCCAAAGTATTTTATAAAATATATTCTTCCTACGTTTGACAGATGCAAATACGCGAGGCGAGTAAATGTGTTTTAGGTGTTCAAGTCGGTTCATATGGAGGAGGACGGGCGGCATAACATAGTGGCGTGCAAGGTGATCGACACGGCGCAGGCCCCGCGCGAGTACCTGACCAAGTTCCTGCCGCGCGAGCTGGACATCCTCATCAGGGTCAACCATCCCCACATCATCCACGTCTCCAACATCTTCCAGCGCCGCGCCAAGTACTTCATATTCCTCCGGTTCGCCGAGAACGGGGACCTCCTCGACTTTCTGACGCAGAACGGCGCCGTGTCCGAAACGCAGAGCAGATTCTGGATGCGTCAGATCGTATCCGGAGTCCGCTACATCCACACCCTCAATATCGCGCACAGGGACTTGAAGTGCGAAAATATACTGATAACCGCCAACTACAACGTCAAACTGACGGACTTCGGGTTCGCGCGAGTCGTGCAACAGCGCAGCCGCGATATCGCGAGCGACACGTACTGTGGGTCGTTGTCGTACGCGGCTCCGGAGGTGCTAAAGGGCACCCCGTACTACCCGAAGTTGTCCGACATGTGGTCCGTGGGCATCATTATGTACACGATGCTGAACAAGGCGCTGCCTTTCAACGAAACCTCGGTAAAGAAACTTCGCGAGAAACAGGTAACTACGACCGTTTGACTTGCAACTCGATCAAAATACCAGCTGTATAGACTCTGCTAGTATTGAGAGATAACTGATAAGGGATAACCGTCATCAAAAATCATATCTACAGATATTTCGTTCGTATTCAATATGCATATAAAATACTGCGTGACTGGTGAGACATGTTCAATACTCGAGGACGTGATATTAGGCCATTATATTAGTTGGAAAAAAATAATATAAAAAATAATATCAATTGATCACTGAGTAAATGTAGCTAGTTAAATTATTATTTACCCAACGCATGGACACCGCGAGCGGGAGGGGTAGTTGCATAGTATAAAGAGGGGCTCTCCTTTTACTATGGTAGTTGTGTGGTGTTTCTTTGGTAGCGCACTCGGCCGCATAGTATGCCTACTTGCCTAGCCGCGTAATTTACTTATCCATGATTCATTTTTTTTGGGAAATTCGGAAAAAAATTAAGAACCTAATTTTATTACATAACTAGCTGTTGCCCGCGACTTCGTCCGCGTTAGTATAGTAGATCACGTCCCAAGTATTATTTTTCAAAAATATTCAATGTACAGAATTGACTTTCTTACAATTTTATTACAATATGTATAGATGACTTAGTTTGTTCCTACAAAGGATAATTAAGACGCAATACAAACTCCACGATACCTTTTAATTATGAACAAAAGTTTCATGAGGAATAAGGGGGGGGGGGGGTTGAGGGGGCGCAGCCCCCCCAAAACAAACGACACTGGAAAACCTCATAGCATGGCAAGGAGTGAAGATAGATACAAAGTGTGAAAGAGAAATTTGTAGGAAATTTTATGGGCTTTCATTACGTACAGGACATTTTTTCTCTACAACGCACCGTTTTAGCGATATGAGCAAAAAACTAAAAATATTGAAACTTGAGCCCCTAGGTGATATCGTCATAATATATAGCCTATGTGTTGACCCGACCTCTATATAATATTCGTGCAAAATTTTAAGTAAATCCATTCAGTACTTTCTGAGTTTATCCCGGACATACATACAGACAAACAGACAAACCGACAAACAGACAAACAGACAAAAATTCTAAAAACTATATTTTTGGCTTCCATATCGATTGTAGATCACGTCCCAAGTATTATTTTTCAAAAATATTCAATGTACAGAATTGACTTTCCTACAATTTTATTATATGTATAGATTATAATGAAAATCGAGTACAGAGTACTCTCCATAAGTATCGGTACTGTCTCACAAGTCATGTTGTATAAATAGACAAGTATGTAGACGAAAGATACATAAAGACATACCTACTATTTAATGTATCAGCAGTTAAAACGGCCATACATGGTAACTTATACAGCATGACTGGTGAGACATGTTCAATACTCGAGGATGTGATAATATTTGGCTATTATATTAGATGAAAAAAAAATTAATTGATCACTGAGTAAATGTAGCTTAAAGTTAAATAATTATTTACCCAACACATGCAGGACACCGCGCGCGGAAAGGGTAGCGCGCGGCGCGAGGCGGCGTAATTTACTTATGTCCATGATTAATTTATTTATAGGGAAATTTTGTCAAAAATTAAGTAGCTAATGTTATTGCATAATAATTGTAATGAGAATCGAGTACAGAGTACTCTCCTTAAGTATTGCACATGTCTCACCAGTCATGCTGTATAATTTAAAGGTGATGCGCAAGTGGAGATTTCGGTCCGGCATTGTGAATCAGCTGTCTATGGAGTGCCGGAAGCAAGTGACCGACCTCCTGGAGCCCGAGCCCCCCCTGCGCCCCACCGCCGCCGCCCTGCTCGAAGGACCATGGATCGCCATGGACGCGAGACTCACCAGTTAGATCCTCAAGAGTATTTACAGCACGCGATACGATGTATCGTAGACATAGAAGCGTTTTTGCGTTATCCTTTGCATCCTGAAGACAAACCGATTTTTTACGAAAATCTTACAAGCAACATGTGATATTAATACTTAAAACAGCTGTACAGTCATTTTGGGTAACTTTGAATTCCGGTTAAACTTTGAACAATGCATTTTTGTATAGTTCAAAGTTAAACCGCAATTCAAAGAATTTTATTTTTAAGTAAGTTTATTTTTAACTTTATAGAACTAAGTTTTTTGGAAGAAACTTTATTAAAAGAGGCTGAAGAAGAAATGAAGAGGAGATCGGGAGCGAATGACGACATTTTAGAATCTGAAAGATTGGCAGAACTTCGACGCAAAAGTAGAGCAAAAGGTACCTACTATAAATTCTATTGATTAAATTGACATGACATTGCAATATGCAGTTACGATCTTCCAAAAATGAAATAGGTAGCCTAAACATTTTCCAGTAGCTTTACAATTTCATGACTTTTCTCTACATTTCAGAAAGTTTAAAAGTATTGAAAGAAGTTACTACCCAATCAATATCGCAGCAAGTTATAAACGAGGAATAAAGAACACAAAAATTTGAATCACTGTTTATTAATTTTATACATTTATATTTATGTATTTAAGTTATTGTAAAACTATTTAATATAATGTTGTATAAACACTTGTGTTTTTGGGTTGTACGCAGAACACTTATTAGTCTAGGTATTAAAAGGTCGTGGAAGACGGGCGTCTATCTAAACATTAATTTAAAATAGAATACTTACTTTTATTTTGATGAATACATTTTGTAGAACTAGAGATTGTGTAAAATAGACAAGACAGGATCGTTACCGACTTTATATAAAAGGTACATTAAAGATTTTATAACATTTATCACAACAGTCGTTTTAGATACTTTATTAAATTACACTGTCAACAATCATGCTTAAAAAGCAGTTTGATTAGGGCCGGGACACATAAACACGATACGACGTCGTGTCGTACCACGATACGGCGTCGTTTCACGATACGACGTCGCGTCGTGGAAATCTACGACGAGCATCGTAAAAAACTACGTCACGACATCGTAACGTGCCACGATACGCGGTACTCGATCACAATCACGATCGACACAATCACGATGCGTCATCTTTGAATTCTGAATAACAACTGTGGCACTGAGACAGTAATGCATCGTGATTCGTGAGTTTCTACGACGCGACGTCGTGCCGTGCATCGTGGTACGACATGACGTCGTATCGTGTTTTTGTGTCCCAGCCGTTAGGAAAGGGATAAAAAATTCTAATTTGAACATGGCGCCAAATTGACTTACCTTACCAATGTAATACATCATGTTACATAGATACTACGAGGACATTCCAGCCAAGGCAATGTTTCGCTAGAGTTCGGTCGTGGGATAGATAGATAATATGTATATTCAGCCAAAGATAACTGCTTGCCTCATTCGCACATACACAAAAATACTGATATTACACAAAATATGCGAAAATAAATAAATACTTGTTTATTGACTCCAAACATATTGCGTGAGCACGTACAAACGTTTTCATGTGTATGGTAAAAAGACTGGGGTCATTGATAGAATGTCTTTCTATCCGGCGACCGAACTTTAGTCACACCGAGAAATGTATGATGATTTTTGGTTAAAACGAGAAACATTTTAAAATTTATTTTCGTCTGAAAAAAAATATTAAATTACCGTCCTTCACTAGTCATAAAAACTATAATAAAGTGACGTCATTATAGGCTTACTGTATTCAGTCGACATGTGCTCTGATACACAGACTGTTACACAGTCTGTGTATACTATACTTCTTTATATCTCGTGAATAGATACTATAATTCTTTATTATAATAAAAAAGTATGCTTTTTGTTATACAGGGTGCAACTAAACCTTCCTGCCAAATTTTGATATACTTATTGATCCTTGTTAAAAATAAAAACACAGTATTTTTTCTTTTATAATCACTCAGTACTAAAATGTGGAGAAATAGCTTCCGAAAGTTATCCTAAAAAACACTACAATTAATGGACACTACTTGTCGCCCGCGCGGTCACGTGCCCCCGCGCGCGCGCTTCGCCCCGCGTCACCCCCGATCATACCCACCGCTGCGAGTGAGCATTCTGCAACGATTTTAAATGGGATAAAATATGTCATTAACAAAAAAATAACACCCATTTTTTTTGGTTAAATGGATTCTCCTAATGATCGGTACCTAAGCCCTGGAAAAAATTTGGCAGGAAGGTTTAATTGCACCCTGTATAATATAATAGTTACGTGCCCAATTTTGATCCTGAACCAGAGAGCCAACTAATCCTATATTTGCTTAAAGTTGACAGTTGCTCTCTTAGACGGCCCCTAGACGACGAGCAATTTTACTGTCAATATCACGTATTGCGTTATGCGTAATATTATTGGCTGTCTAGGGTTGATATTGAACATCGCGCGCCTTCAATCTAATTGTCAAATAAACTGTTCAATAAAATTGAAGCGTGATATTGACAATAACATTGCTCGTCTAGGGGCCGGCTTACTCCACCATATTATGCAGTTTATTTCGGGTGTAAAGGATAGCATCTGTTAGGGCTGTACTGTGAAACATAAGTCGGGCCTCCTGGAATCAGGACGCAAGTACTAGAATGGTCCATTAGCATTTTGTACGGATCCCTTCATTTGTGCGATATCACTATTATATTGGACCATGGAACATGATTCAAAGGTAGATTGACGGACCTATGTTATTCGGTCGGGTTATGTTAAGTACACACATAAGCCGACTGAATTAAGTAGGTTCCTCATCTGCCTATGAATTTCACTGATAGAAGAATACATAATATATAACGGGTACAATAACCTATATTTTACATTACTACTAACAATGAAAACTCTTATAAAACGTAACGAGTAGATAGCACTACCGTCTAGTACCTAACAACAATCAGGTTTAATACTTGTATAGGGGTTGTCAACGTTGCATCGATAGTATCGAATCGACAAGCGATCTTTCTCGTTAAGAAAGAAACTTTTCGTAGACGATACACGGCTAATTTGGCCACAATTAAATCAACTGATTTAACTTGTATAGCGTCCCTGACTTGGGTAATACAGGGTGTAACAAAACTAAGTGATTATACTTAGGGTGTGTATGACTGTATGTGTTCCTTAATGTAGAGAGTTCACTGTGAAGGTAGCAGCGCAGAAAGACCAATTTTTTGAGATTTGTTTGGGCAAGCACCCCAGCGTCACGACTTTTCACATAGGTTCAAAAGTGAAAAAAAAAATGCTCTTTCAGCACTGCATCTCTACAATGAACTATAGACACGAGACTCATACACACCCTAAAGAATTATCATTTATCACTTAGTTTTGTTACACCCTGTATAAACATGAGCTATTGGTATAAAATTGAAGACCTTCTTCATGAAATGCGAGTTCGCTGGGAAACGCTATGAACTAGGCGTTTGTCTCGCTGCGTTTCCACCAGAGAAGTGTTGCGAGGAATGTGTTTTTAAGATCCAATAGAATCGCCGCACTGAGCGATGTCATGGCAAGCTCACGTCAATGGAGCGATTCTATTGGTTCTCAAAAACCCATCCTCTCAACGCAGCTCCGCTCAGCTTTGGTGGAAACGCAGCCTTATACCCGGTTTTTAGTGTTTTTCTTACTGAAGTTTATCTTTTCACAAGCGCTTTTGACTGGCTAACGTCAACATACTAACTGATTAATAAAGCTGTTGAATAGATAAGCTTTTTTTATGAAAAAAGGGGGCAAACGAGCAAACAGGTCACCTGATGGAAAGCAACTTCCGTTGCCCATGGACACTGGCAGCATCAGAAGAGCTGCAGGTGCGTTGCCGTCCTTTTACGAGGGAATAGGGTAATAGGCTAGGGGAGGGTAGGGAAGGGAATAGGGTAGGGTAGGGAAGGAAATAAGGGAAGGTAGGGAAAGGATAGGGGATTGGGCCTCCGGTAATCTCACTCACTCGGCGAAACACAGCGCAAGCGCTGTTTCACGCCGGTTTTCTGTGAGCCCGTGCTGCAGTAAAAACCTTAGAAACTGAGTATACGTTAGCCAGAAAACAGCAAGTACATTATTTTTGACTCGGTGAAGATAAAGTAATGAAACATGATTTGATAAACACTTTCTCAAAGTTTGATAAACACTTCTTACATAATATTACTTATTATACATTTAAAAAACATTCATAATTGATACATTTATATAACTATTTTATTGTAAAACGAGCAAATCGAAATAGACCAGTTATATTGTCATATCTCAGTCGTGAGTTACACTTAATAATACAAAATATGGTAGACTATGTGCAAACCTCGTAGGATCAATAGAAAAATAGAAATAATTGAACAAAATAGCATATTATGACGTTATATCTTTTTATGTTATGCGGATATCTGCAAGATGATATTATGCATAATGCAGCATATTATTCACTATTTAAGGACTGTCATATAATTTTCCAATATGCATGACGGACAAGCAAAACCTGAATAGTTATTTACTAATTACTGTGGTCAGTTATTTAGTATGTTGGTTTTGTGACCTTTTAGTGTTGCACTTTTTCTGACTTCAAGAAATCCGTTTTTCCCATATACAGCATGACTGGTGAGACAATACCGATACTTATGAAGAGTACTCGGGACTCGATTCTCATTATAATTATGTAAAATTAGGTACTTAATTTTTGACCAAATTTCCCTTTAAACAAATGAATGATGGACACTGTAAATTACTATGCGGCCGGGCGCGGCCCACCCCGCCCCGCGCGCCGCGCGCTACGTCTCCCGCTCGCGACGTCCATGCGTTGGGTAAATAATTATTTAACTTTAAGCTACATTTACTCTGTGATCAATTGATATTATTTTTTTTCAACTAATATAATAGCCAAATATCACGTCCTCGAGTATTGAACATGTCTCACCAGTCATGCTGTATATTATGTATCTCGATTGTGTAAATTGTTGTGATTATATAATATTATTGTTGTGATTATATAGTTCGAGGTTCGCTTGTAACTATGATTATGAACAGAATGTCAAAATACTGGAATGTCTATTAACATAGTGTGCCGTTTTTAACATTTAAATAAATTAATATCTTACTATCTACTCAAAAGATAAGTTTTTGGCAGTTGTAGTCTCAATAAATAATTTATTAGTGCACTTTGGATTACGTTCCTTATGTAGAATAAAAATAATAATTTTAAATAGGTAAGAATAAAATAATGTTAAGATTAATTTTTGTATATTAATTAGAAATATTATTTGTAGTCGCAAATCCAAAGTGTTATAATTTTCTTATATAGAACACAACCATATTTACAATGTAGAAAATATGCATGTAACATTTAAGGAGTCCATGATAATATAACATTTATAATCTTATATAAATTCTGTTCGCGTTAAGGCGCTATATTGATAATAACGTCCTATTTGAAGTAATACTATAGGACACTCAGAAATGTTAAAAATCTGGTAATGAGATATACATATCTTCATAGCCTTATCTAGGTTTGAGAAGAACCAGAAACACGATTAATGTATTTTGCCTCGATACATTTCTCGATCGAAATGACCTCTTAAAATTACGAAATTTTAAGATTATTTTTAAACGAGAATAGATGTATTGTAGGAAATTAGTATAATTAATAGACACCTTTGTAACCCAAAATCGTATAGAAGCATTTTGCTTAAATGCGCCTAGTTATTGTTTAAATAAACAAAACTACGTTTTTTCGCATGTTTTCCAAGCGAGCCGATAGCTTCTGGCCGCAGCGTATTCACGACTTTATAGTCATACAAATTAAGTATAAAATTGCCCTTGCGGTAAAATTACTATCAATATAGCGCCTTAAGCAGACAGTCAATAAAAAACGTGACGCAAATATTATTTAAAAATTATTTACTGTAATAATAATTAATTATAGTAAGGGCCCGTTTCACCGCTTCCTGATAAAGTGCCGAATAGGCTATAATCACAACTTTTTTGACAGATTCTCCATACTCGATCTGTCAAGTTAATTGGTGGATAGCTTATTCGGCACTTATCAGGAAGTAGTGAAACAGGCCCTTAATTATTTTGTTTACTGTCTGCTTAACGCGAACAAAATAATAATATACAGAAAGCAGCTTATGCGTTATTGGTCAAAGGTTTTAACCTCTACTAGACTTAGTTATAGGCATGTAGTTTGAACATTTCCCCATATTGCAAAAGGGTATCTTTGATCCTGCTAAAAAAAGTACAATAGAATTGATAATGATATACCATCCGCCTAATATTGGAAAAATATTTTTCAGATGTTGGGAAAACACTTTTGAGCGTTCCGTTAATTGCCAATAAAATAAAATGATATACTTGGCAAAGAATAATAAGTTGAAAATAATAAAATTATTATTTAAACGTTTCTCCTGTCACAAATCGCAGTCGAAGACATATGAGTGAATGAAGTGAAATAGTTAACTAATAATTCATCCGCTCACGTCTATAATTTCTTGACAACTCCGCTGCTCCATAGAATCACAGTATTATTGCAGTAGTATGGATTATAGTATGTTTGGACCGCAAAAAGTTACAATTTTCAGGTTGCTATAATAACTATAAGGATATGTCATTTTACAAAATAATATAAACTTATCTTTAGCGATAATCGACATTCCTCTTCAGGTAAGACCGCACTCGGTGGCAGAAGAGTGAAGCTCCTCGACAAATAGCACAGAGTAAAAAAAGCATTATTTATCTGCGTAAGATATTTTGATTTCACTACTGCAAGCGTACGTGTGCACTATGCACATGCTGTTTGTAACGTATACAGCGTTATATGCCTAGTAAAATTTTTGCACAAATTATATTATGTTTTACAAGCATAGAGCATACTCCGACTCAGTGGCGCACGATGCTGAAGTGTGCTAATGTTTTTAACCGACTTCCAAATAGGAGGAGGTTATATGTTCGTCTGTTTATTTTTTATGAAAATGCTTGATTGTGCGAAGCGTTGCTGTAGTAGACCTGTGCCTGTAGACAAGTGGCGAAACGCTAACGCTAACTCTAACGTTACAAAATGTATGCAATTTGACATTAGTATTCGCTAGCGAAGCGATGACTTATGTCAAATCGCATACATTTTGTAACGTTAGAGTTAGCGTTAGCGTTAGCGTTTCGCCACTTGTCTACAGGCACTGTAGTTGAAACATTCAACGTTGAGCATAATGCGCTCTAGCGCTGCAATTAAAAAACACGCTACGTAGCAATGAAATCAATTGGACATAATTTGCAGCTGTTTTGTAGCTGTTTCGCTGTATGCAAGCAGTTTTTAGGGTTCCGTAGTCAACAAGGAACCCTTATAGTTTCGGTCTGTCCGTCCGTCTGTCCGTCTATCCGTCCGCGGTTTTGCTCAGAGACTATAGGACCTACAAAGCTGTAATTTGGCATGAATATACATATTAATAATGCCGACAAAATGGTACATAAAATATTTAAAAAATATTATTTTTTATGGTACCTCCCTCACACATCAAGCGGGGTTGAATTTTTTTTTCGCGCCCATCCCATCGTGTGGGGTGTCGTTGGATAGGTTTTCTAAAAATATTATAAGTATTCATAGATACGGTTACCATCCGGTTTAGGGATCCATTTGTGAAATATTAAGTTTTAAGGTGGAAAAAATCGTTAGAGTCCAGTGTCCCCCCCTTCTACCAGCTAAACGGTTGCTTCTGGAAATGTGAAAAAATTCACGAGAGTAGGAAATATGCTGAATTTAAAAGGAAAACTATCACGGCTAAGTTGACTTCATAAGTTATTGAGTAATAGTCGATCAACTAAAAAAATGTATTCGGCGAAGTATAAAGGAATTTTTCGTTCAAATTCCTTTGAGATGATGTTGTTAGTAGTGTAAAACATGTTATTAACATTGACATTGACCATACAGAAATTTTCAAAAACTAGCGGTGCTACGGAACCCTACATTGCGCGTGGCCCGACACGCACTTGGCCGGTTTTTATTTATTAATTCTATGCCAGAGTGCCTCACTCTATATAATGCCAAGTCCATATTAGTGCGATCTTATCTTTAGTACCTATAGCAATAACAATTTATAAGTATGGTTGTGTGATATGAACTAGTGTGTGCGCGCAGTGTCACGCGGGAGACAGGCAGCCGACTCGACGACTCCCGCTACTGATGTGGTCTTCGTCGTCTGTTTGTAACATTTTATACTTATTAATGTCTTAGACAAAATATGATGGCCGGTGTGTTCCGAAACTCTTAACAGCACTTAGTGACACCGCACATTTGAGACACGACAGTTTTTAGACAATCTTGTATAACATAGACGAGTCAGCTTTACGATTAAAGAGAAACAGTTGTGTCTACCACGCGGCGCATACCAAGACGAAACTGTTTTGTCTACTACGACGCAACGCATACAGTTGTATATTCATCTGTAGAGAACGCTCGGATCAGACTAGGTACACGGTACACCGCTAGACAGTTTTGTCGTTGATGTGCGCGCTCGCATACACTTCAAAGGGAAGCCGACAGTCGTTAGTCACACTTGTCCCTGTGCAGTTCTTGTTAGACAACTTTGTTTATGAGACGTTTTGTTTCAAATGTGCGCGTCTAGTACTTTTTATTATGCGATAGCCTGTCTAAAAACTGTCGTGTCTCTAATGTGCGGTGGCCCTTACTGTTTGTAATAAAAATTACAAGACTGGCCACAGAATTTTATACAATTTTTAAATTTTATAATAAAGTTTTGTGCTCCGATTCGCCGCTTTAAGTTTCGAAACACAAACGCAAAGTCGAATCTTTATAATATATCTTTATGAAATTTTGCCTCGAACTAAAATCTATTAGATTACCAATCGCTAATAATAATAAAAAAAATATACATTAATAAATGAAAACAGCTTATTTGTTCTTTTAATGTTTATATTTAGACAGCATAACCCAGCTATAGTCATCTGTCTTTATGAGTATCCCAAAACTTAAAAAAAAAACCCAAAACCAAAGCGTTTGTTAGTGGATTAATAACACCAAGCTTAAAACTGTACCATACCATTGGACTAGTTGTAGCAATTGCTACATCAGAATTGTTGTATAGAATGTTGGTCAATACTGGAATAAACTTTTGACCAATGAAAATAGTTTGAAATGTGATTCGATTAGAATATTGTCTTCGTCTCTTTGAGCGTTGAAAATTATTAGGTAAAATAGCTCAAGTCTCAAGATAAATACAATTTTTTAAGTATAGTACACAACTACCTAATGCTGTTTGCACAGCGACGTCGCTGACCGCAAAAAAGCGGTTCATAGAACATGAAAGTAACCTTAAAGCTTAACTGTGGATAACTATTTGTTTCTCAAAACATCCTAGACCAATCAGAGTGAAAAAAGAATGATGTGCCACATCTCTTTTTCTATCCTAGGTTTTGCATCAAATTATTACTATTAGTTTTCATTTTGGTTTACGCCACTATAAATCAGTGGCGTTTTCGGTTGGTACACCAAAATATAGCCTTGTTCATGTGGTGGTATTTTGTTTGAAGTTTTCTCGGTCGCGGTCGCAATAGCGTGCCGCGAAGATCGGATAGCCACTCTTAACCCTGCCGTGTCGACGGCAGCCGTTGACAGTTGACGGCTGTCGACGACACTTGTCGTGCGCCGACAAGTGCCGTTGGTCTGTAAGGACTCTAAGGGTCAATTCAGACCGCAACGCGACGTGTAGATTCATTTCTAAATTTGTACTAAATTGACAGATTTAAATTGCGTGACACGTGTTGCAAATCTGTCAATTCAGTACAAATGTAGAAATGCATCTACGCGTCGCGTTGCGGTCTGAATTGACTCTGAGAGCCAGTCCACACGGCGCGTTGCGTCGACGCAGCACTGCCGTTTGACGCATACGGCATAGCCGTCCACACGAAGCAACGCCGTGTGGACTGGCTCTGAGTTCGCGTCGTCGGTGTGCCAACCCGTTGTTAATGTGTTAGTGCGGACTTACGGGCGGGGAGTCACCTGAGCCGTCGTCCCGCAGCGGGCACACCAGCTCGCCGAGCTCCAACTCGTCCCGGCTCTTGCGCCGCTTCAGCGAGAACTGCCGGCTCTTTGGCACCTGCAATTTTTTATTTACTAGCTAAAAGCCGAGTTGTGTGAGGGCTCGCGTCGTCACACCTTGACTGACTGATGATAACACATCTACATAATATAAATAAAAATTACTATGTTAAAGCACAAATCAATAGGCGTGATAGTTCCGTAAAGTGTACCAGAAAAAGTTCAGGTTGTAGGATATTATACTAGGGTTCGCTTCGCTCGCGCTGATTAACTCGCTTTTATTAATTAACTTGGGCTGTATGTAACGGAATCTTTTAGCACGATTTTTACCTTTCTCCAGTAGTCGAATTTCGAAACTTTGCATACGTATGAAGAATCAATGACAATGCAATAATTTGTTAAAATTTTTGAAATACAAGCGTGTTTTCTTTTAGTTTTTTTAACTGTTAATGTGCCTGTGCCTATCACCTATTTGGTCAATTGTAATAGTCCTTATCACACTGGCGATTAGCGAGCGATTTGAAAGCGACGCGACTGCGCAGCGCACACGCCGCGATTGCGCGGCGTGCACGCAGCTTGCCTTCCGCGTTTTGGACACTCAGTAGCAAAATGGATTCTGACGAGGAAACACTATACTGCTCAAACACTATCTACAATGTCACATCTCTAGACGAGTGTACAAAATGGCGTCCACGCCACGCCGCGACGACGCTGCGCTGTCGCGGCGTGCACGTTGCGCAGTCGCATCGCTTTCAAATCGCTCGCTAATCGCTAAGTTGATAAGGCCCTAAGTACGTTTTGCCGCGATAAGGATTATTATTCTATGTCATTCCCCGCGGTTTACTAATTATTTAAATAATAAATTCAAAAATTATGATGAAACAAAATATGAACATCCATAGTCATATTAAATACAAATCAAAATCATAACCCTCATTTTTGCTTCGTCGGGTAGAAAATAAGTGTATATCTACCTTGTATTTAGTAGTAGCGGTGAGCGGTTGATACCCTAGCGTCTGCTCGGCCGTTCGCTTCTGTTGTATGACGTCGCGGCCTAGCAGGTCGTTAAATCTGAAAAATAAACAATTTTATGATGTTTTTGTTTGTCAAGTGGATTCTTACATCAGTAAAAACCATCAGACAAATTGAGTAACAGATAACCAGTGTAAAAGTAGTTCTGTGCGAGAAAAAAATTGGTAAAATGTGTAGTTTTATTGTTGTCGTTTGTAGGGAGCATAAACTTATTCACTCACACACACAATACAATAAGAAGATAAAGCTGGGTTTAGTGCGTAAAATATATTATATAAATAATTAGTTTTACGTTTACTGCGGGCCGTTATTTCACAGAGGCGGATCGGATGTTGTAATAGAAGAACTTAACTTGGTGCCAAAACCAAAAGCTTGGTGATATAATGCATCCGCCTGAACGCGCGGTTTATTGACGGCGACACCGCGAGATTATAAGCAAACGTATGTAAATGACAACGCGACCGCCGCTGCCCGCTATTTAAATAAATCGTTACATAATATTGCTTGTGATCTCGCGGTATAGCGGCTAAAACTTGCGTTTGCGCGAGCGCATATACAATATTGTACATCCAGCCTAAACATAATTTTCTGATCTACTTAATTTGTTATCAAAATAGATAATATCAGCTTGGTGAAGGTCGTCTTGAGTTCGATCTTAGAGTACAGTACGAAATGTTAGGGTCGAGGCACACTACCTCTGCGTGAGGTGTCGCCGCAGCAGCGTCTTGTTGGCGGGTATGTTGAGCAGCGCCGCCAGCAGCTCGCCCGTGAACCGCGCCTCCAGCAACATCAGCCCGCCGTGCACGCCTACATAGGTAAGAATAAGTATATTATTTAATAATCTCACAACACATTTAAAAAAAAAATAAGCGAACATATTGAAATACATATAAACAATAAAACAATTTTTACAGCGCAAACGGAAAAAACACGCTAACGAATATGTGCCTTGTTCGCTGGCGTGCTTTTTGGCGCGTGTACTAACCCACACTTTTTGTTCAATTATGAATGCAGTGTTGTTCTAAATGATCTACAAAACATAAAGCTGCATTCATAACTCAACACGTATTTGTTTTAGCTTAACAGCGTTTATTTATTATAATAACAATAACGGTGCCAACGAACATGACCCTCGGTAGTAAAAGAGTACCTGCGCCGCGCAAATTGGGCGCGTATTCAGCGAGGTCGATCTCCTTCAACCACTGCATGACGCGGTGTGAGGACCAGCGCGCCAGCTCGTCGGGCGGCACGCGGGCACCCTCGCCCTCCTCCCCCACTACCACCGGCGCCGGCGCCTCCTCCGCCGCGCGACGGATCATCGTGTCCGGGTTGAACTTGTTGTCGCGCAGCACTTGGATACCTGGAATTTGCGTGCAGTGAAACCTCAATGAACAGGACTAATTAACCGATGATCGAAATCATAATCGAATGTATGAGAAAAATTGGGGGCGGTGCATACGAGAATTGTTACAAGACGCGAGCATAACTGCGACAGCGCATTCCTCCCATGAGACCCTCGTATGGAGAGCGAGAGCAGAGCCGTGACGTCGAGCAGGTGTGCCATAAGGGCAACACATACCTCGTCTTATAGATAGCGCGTGCGGCACATACCTCGTCGTATAGACAGCGCGGGCGGCACATACCTCGTCGTATAGACAGCGCGGGCGGCACATACCTCGTCGTATAGACAGCGCGTGTAGGGCGGTGGCGACGCGCAAGTGTGCGTGCAGTTCGGCGTGCGTGAGGCGGTGCAGCGTGCGGCCGTCGAGCGCGGCGTCGGCGGCTGGCGCGCGCGCGGCGCACACTCCAACGTCCTCCAGCCACCGCAGCGCCCAAGCACCGTCGAGACGCCCCGCCGCCGTCAGTAAAGCGTCGCCGTGACCACCCTGAAATTATTTTTTTACAATAATCATCTATGTGCTTCATAGTTACATGGTCATCTATGGGCTATAATTCGCCCATAATATGCCTTTTAGGGTTCCGTACCTAAATTATTACATAACAGAATATACTAATTAAAACTTGTAACTGTCTTTATTTTATTCTGATTTCCTAAACACGTACAAACTGAGAAATTTCCATAAAAAATATAAAAGTTAATATAAAATACCAGTAAATCAGCTAGCGCCAGTAGTATCTTCTTTTTGTGCATGGGATGTTTGATGGCCAGCTCCTTCTCTATCGCGGCCGAGGAAGCGGACGCGATGACCCCCTTGTCCTGTGTGTGCGCAAGCCACGCGCGCGCCGCCGTAACGTACATCTCCAGACCGAGTGACTCCAGCCACCCGCAAGTCGTCTCGCAGTCCCACTGTCGCACGTCCGTTGTCTGCCTGCACATTAAAAAAAACTTTATTTCTATTTTAAAAACAACAAAACCATATTAAAGCTGCATAAAATATGTATTTACAAGATCGCGAAACCAAAATAAAACGTGTGGCATACAACTCGCTATTCCGTGTAAGTGAAGTGTGTAGTGTAGTGAAGCAGATTTGCTGGGAAAATAAGCCATATTATGTCGCTGTTATAAAGCCAAACCAAGGTATCGGGGCGGACGCACACGGTTTCGTCGCCCTTGTGTGCTGTTTTTAGATAATAAAATTGGTGGGAAAATGAGCTTTATGTCGTTGTCGTAACGTACCAGGGCATGGTGACGGGTCGGGGCGGGCGCACGGACGCACGCAGCGTGCCGCGCGCGAGGTCGTCGCCCTCCAGCCGCACGCTGTTGCTGCCGAGCCGCGCGCGCACCTCGCGCAACGACGGCGACGGACTGCCGCGGCCCGTCTCCTCCTTTTCCGCTGTAATTTAATAATATTGTCTTTGGTCACTTTGCGCCAGGCCAGCCGGCGCCCTTATTATGTAACTTTGATTAACATGAACTTGATGTATAACGATTAACGATATTATTACCTTAGTTATTAAAAATAATGATATAATATTATGTAATACAATTATTGTACAAGGATGTTTTGGCACGCGTCCAAAATTAGAACTAACGCCGCCCACAACCAGCTTTACAAAGTCATGTCATGTCATCCTTCCAACTGCCAATGACCATTCATTCAAGTGGCAAAACATCCTTGTACGCAGGTAATATGTCATGTAAAATATGCTATATTGGTGGGCAACAGCAGTTCCTACTGAGATTATTAGTTTTATTTACATTACAGGGAACAGTCCTCAATTCCCTGAACTCCAACACCACCGTTCTTAAATATTTGCTAAATGCGTTAAGTTGTTACAAGCTACTACAATACATAGGCGACAAAAGCGAGGGAACATTAGATTCAAAACTGTTTAGGTGCTATTTCACATCTGCAGGCGGGGGGTTTCAGAGCCCAACCGAGCTGTCATTGCTATACATTACAACAAGTTGCGACGAAGTTCAAAATAAATATGTATGCGAATTACGATTTGACAACGGAATCTACAGGTGTAACAAAACTTAGTGATAATAATTTAGGGTGTGTACGTGTTCCTTGTAGAATTCACCGTGAAAGTAGCAGCACTGAAAGACCAAAATTTTTTTCACTTTTGTATGGGGAAACTCGTGACGCTTGATTATGTTTTCAACTTCGTCGTCGGAGTAGATCTGGCATGGAAATTTACGGTCTTACAGCTTACTACAAAAGATGTAAACACCTGTTGAACAGTTGATTAGAAAAAAAATCAGTACATAATGGTGTCAAAACAACTGTTCAATAGATGTTTATATCTTTTGTGGTAAGAGCGTTAAATTTTTGGGTGACAATTTACAAAGTGTAACAAAACAAAGTGTGTTGTTCACAGTGAACTCCATATAAGGGACACATGCACACCCTAATCCCATGGACTGCATTCAGAACCAACGCATCCATTCTGGCTCAACTAAACGTAAAAACAAGCCTCCATCTGCCTCAAACGCATTTTAGAATATTTCGGACACATAACCAGAAAAAAAGGAGACAATCTTGAAAAACTCATGGTAACTGGCAAGATTGAGGGGAAAAGACCAAGAGGTCGCAGTCCCATGCGTTGGTCTGATCAAATCCGCACCACACTTGAGTCCACCGTCTACGACGCTCTTCGAGTGGCCGAGGATAGGAACAGCTGGCGTGAGACCATTAGAAGGAAGGTCATAGAAGGGGGAGGTCACGACCCTCAGACATGAGGAACACTACTGGAGGAGGGTCACACCCTAAAGTATTATCACTTAGTTTTGTTACACCCTGTATTAATGTTTACAACTTCGTCGTCGGAATATCATATCTAGCATGGAAATTGACATTTTCGGGTGACATTATAGAGTTTCGTGTACAGCAATGACAACTCATCAAGGCTCGGGGGTGCTACACTGCAGCTAGCTACACAGTCGGCACCTAGGTTCGGCACGGAGCGGCCCCTGCCGCAGCCCACCACCGTGTGTTTACCGGCCACGGCGGAGCTCAGTATGGAGGAGCGAGGCAGCGACGAGTAGGCGTGAGTGTTGCGCTCGATCTGACGCCCGTAGTTCGCCGGCGGCGTCTGGAAAACATCATACAGGAATTAATAAAGCATATCGGCCGCATTTGAACATTAATTACTTAAGGGCATGTTTCACCACTTCCTGATAAGTGCCGAATAGGCTATCCACCACATAACTTGACAGATGAAGTATGGAGAATGTGTCAAAAAAGTTGTGGATAGCCTATTCGGCACTTATCAGGAAGTGGTGAAACAAGCCCTTAATGTAATAAAATGCTATAGCGGTTCTTAAGATAGATAATAGATATAGCTAGAGCTAGCCAGCTAGCTAGCTGCCGCTATAAAAGCAAATACTAAGAACAAAATAAATCAATGATTAAATTAACCTCGATACAACAAACGTAATTTTTTTGGCCTTTTTTGCTCGATATTCGATATTTATAATAATGACAACAGGTAGGCACTTAATATTTTTACAAAAGCCTCAATTATATGTCTACTTTAATAATTAATAGTAATTTTAAAATAAAATAAAGTAAGGGGGGATTTTTCATTAACAATTTAAACAATTTCCCATACAAAAAAACACAATTGGTCTATTTGTCTTTATAACGGTATGGTCCGACTCGCACTTGGCCGATTTTTTAAATTTTTGGACTTCTGCACTTATGAGTTATGTTATGATCTTGTTTTATAGTTAACTGTTAAGACGTAAACGCCTTACTTAGAAATGGCACTAAAAGATACAGTATATATTTTTTTAATTTCATAAGAAAGTTTTAATTGGTCTTTCATAATAATTATATACGTATGTCTATTATTTTAGGGCAAAGTACAGCTAATGTACAGCAGACAGTCTGCCTAGTGCCTACTTAATAAGGTACTTCGTTTGTGTACTTTATATGCATCATTAACCGTTCATTAGGGCCGCGGAGCACAACTAATGAGCGCCCCTTGTTTCAGGATCCGCGTGATAAAATTATCTACAGTAATGAAAGGCGGCGCAAACGAAATTATCGTTTATTATTAACGGCACAAAGCACATTTTCATGTGACTCTTCACCTGTGGTATACAGGAATGAATGGCGAAGGAGAAAACTCGTTAGTAGGTCAACTTATTGAAACATGAACGGTTAAAATATCCTTACATATTTTTACATCGCCCGCAATTTAACTGTTGAAAAATAAACAGTTTTCTCTTGTAGTTTGTATAATATGTTTTTTTGTATTATTTTTTGTATATTTTTATAGTTTACTGTACAATATTTTGTCCTTATCTGGTACGTTACAAGAGTGGCTTGACAGGCAGTGGACGAATTGTTTAACTATAGCATAATATGTATACACAGTAGAATGTAGATCTTGTTATGACAATATGAGTAAGAGGAATTAATATTTGCAGTACTTAAATGCATTTAGTCGTCAAGGGTCCTATTCTCACGCGCCGAGTGAAATTTCGACGGCTCGGATGTTACATTCGAGCGTGAGACAGAACGTGCGCCCATTTGAGTCATGACTTCATGGGACTTCATGGGATGAAGACATAACCCGACCAATTGACGTACGCCCGCCAACTGCCTATGAATGAATTTCTTCGATGGTACATATTTACATAATAAAATTAAGCAACTCTAGGCATATTTTACTATAATATTATATATTAACCTTATACTGTTTTACCCTCGGAAAGTAAACAGAACACATCGCTGTAAACTACAACACGTATCCAATCGGTATTTGGAAACAAACAATCTATTTGAAGTAAGCAAACATCAGTATTCAGTATGCTATATTTAGGTACAGTTTACACGGGAGAATACCGACCGACCAATTTTACATTCGTTTGTTGAGCGCTGATGCATACGTAGCCCGGAGGTAAAATACGACGAAAATGCATAGTGTATAAGCCACAAGGTTTTAGTCACAGATTACTAAATACTCTAAATAGTTACTACGTAAGTTTAGAGCCATACTCTTATAAATATAGGTATTAACATAGCGTACCTATAGCGTCAAAATCCACTTTCTGTGACTGTGTGTGTGTGATGTGTCTGTTTTTCTTTTACTTTACCAATGTGACAAAGAAAAATAGGATACTTATATCATATAGTCATATACCGCGTGTATTGTAAATCTAAATTCTAATTCTAGTACATACCTACTTACTACCTGAAATTAAAAATAATCGGCCAAGTGCGAGTTGGACTCGCGCACGAAGGGTTCCGTACCATTATAGAGCAAAATTAGACAGAAATTGTGTTTTTTTGTATGGGAGCCCCCTTAATTTTTTATTTTATTTTAATATTATTATTAAGTACAAGTATACCTAAAAGTTTTGTGGAAAATGCAAGTACCTACCTGTTGCCATTATTGATATAGAGCTAAAAAGGCTAAAAAATCACGTTTGTTGTATGGGAGCCCTCCTTAAAATATATTTATTTTATTTTGTTTTTAGTATTTGTTGTTATAGCGGCAACAGATATACACAATCTGTGAAAATTTCAACTCTCTAGCTATTACCGTTCTTGAGTTACAGCCTGGAGACAGACAGACGGACAGACATTGAAGTCACAGTAATTGGGTCCTGTTTTTACCCTTTGGGTACGGAACCCTAAAAATGGTTTGAGCGTGAGGAGGTAACAGACGGACACACATTCGCATTTATAAAATTTATTAGTATATTAATTATAAGTTATAATCAAAACTTGAGTTCTATTTTAAACGCTTAAAGTTATAACGCTCACTGAATTCCGGATTTCCAGTGTTTATACCTAGTGTTTGTACCTAAGACGTAAAAAGAAATGAAAATGTTTTCTATCTATATGATAATCAGTTTCAATTTATCCCGATGTTACGGCGTGTAAATGTTTAAGTGCGTGATAACAGATTCGGTTCCTTTGTCTATTTACATAAAATCTTAGATCCATATTTCAAGCTAATGTTATAAATACGAAAGTGTGTAATGTGTATACAGTCTATTACCACTTCACGACCAAACCGCTGAACTGATTTTGCTGAAAGGTATGGGGTTACTTTTGAGTCCCGGGAAAGGACAACGGATAGTTTTTATCCTGGAAAAATGTACGGTTCCGGCGCGACAAATGCATTTTGGCGCAATGCAGTCGCGGGTGAGTGTCATCTAGTACCTACTTCTGGGCGTCGCGTTGTGGTTCTGGTGGGTGGTGGGTGCGTGCGTGTGCTGCCCATAACCACTCTTTATTATCGTTGGTTGAAAATATGTCAAATAAAGGTACTAACTCTGGGCGGTGCGGGTCTGGTGGGCGCGGGCTCAGGAGGCGGGGACCTCTCTAGGACTCCCCTCTCGGCCACGCGCAACCGGACCTCGCTCAGCTTCGTCAAAAGCTCCAACTTCTGTGTCTCCAGCGACGACCGGTGCAGCATCTCCTGCAAATTAAATATGTATAAAATAAACCATTTAAGGACATTCTCTCTAATACTTTTACAGTTTTATTTGCCTGCCAAAATGCATAAAATTTTTTCGGCGTGCTAAACGTAAGAGCCATAGTACAGTGCGAGTTTTATTCGATCATACTCATCGAGAACGTTAACGCGAATTTGTTACATGGGATCAAAACGGTATCCACGTTAGCCAGTAGGTGGCGCTGCTTTGATCCCATACAAATTCGCGTAAACGTGTTCGATGCGTATGATCGAATAAAACTCGCACTACACCCCCAGAAATATTTGATCGAAGCCATCGAAGCGTATAACGTATAGATATATATGTATTTTTAATTATGATAATATTATGATACGTTTCAACCCACGGAATTTCCTTTACAAAACTTAGTTTATTTATTAATTAGGATATTACGATACATTTCAACCCACGGCATTTCTTTTACAAAACTTAGTTTATTTGTAAACACCTTCATTAAAATTTTCTTTAATACTGAGCACAGGGTTGCTACTATGCTGAAATACTGCAAATTCCACAAGGACTCCCTAGTCCTTATGGAATTTGCAGTATTAAAGCTAATACACTGTCGATAAAGGTATTAAAAATAGAACAGTGTTTGCGAGAGACATCAGACAAGCAACGCTGCTGATACTTTTTTTTTGTAGTGGGTTATGGGTAGTATTTGTAGTTTGTTAATAGACTGTACAGAACTTTGTCTTCATGTACCATAGAAAACATAATATTAATTATTATGACATTAACAAACAAAACTTATTCTTAACGAAGGGATAGATCATTTCCGTTAAAGATTATGAGCAAAGCTTTTGCAGTTTACAGTTACAGAACTCTTCAACTCTATGATCTTAAATAGATTATAGAACATCTGGCAAGCTTACAAGAATTACCTTTATTGCAATAGATAAAGATTACATCATTCCGGTTACAGATTAAAACTTAAAAGCTAAAACTGATCGTTAGCACTGAACGGTTATATAACTGACAACTTTATGCCAACGACACAGAGATCACAATACCAACTCAGAGGCAAAATAAATCTGGACGGAGAGTACATTAATGCTTATACAAATGTGTAAAAATAGCCCTGAACATTCTGTGCATGTGCTTTTCCGTGGTGAATACCCGCAAGTATCTAGGGTTGCCGGATCGCCAATCCGATAAGCCGGAAAACTCATCCAATTTGGCTGGAGATTGTCAAAGCCGGTCGTCCGTCCCCTAAGTTCATAAAATTTTTCTCATTTGTTTTGTTACTACTACAAACCATTTTTAGCTTTTTGGGGTTCCGCATCATTAGGGAACCTACATTAATAGATTGCATAATAAAATTCTAATGGGATATCAAAGTGACAATGTCTAATCTGTTGCTTGTCACCATTGCTAACCCATGTAGAGATAAAGCCGCTTTTTTATTGCGTGTTTCCGAAATATATACCAAGCCGGACGAATGACGGACCGGACTGACTGTATACTAGGCAGCCCTACGGGTATCAAAGGAGATTTTTCAACATCGTGAATCTAAAACATTTTCACTGACTGTACATTTGCTATTTTTTCATAGCGTATCCGGGCCAAGTCAAACAAAACAAATTCAGCGGTAAAATTAGGCCAAACATGAGTCATTGAAATAAATAAAGCATATATTTTATATACTTTTTACGAGACCACTCTTGACAAGTAAAATCAAAATATTTACTACAAGTTCTACATTATAAACAATCTATGATTGTATAAATATTGTATAAATAATAAATATGTTTCACCTACTTGATACTTCAAATGTGTCTCCTTTTTATCGTCTAAATTTTCTACCCTCGTCACATTTCAACCCCTGGGCTCTGCCCGGTTTCTGAGCTTTCATGACAGGTGTTTATCTTTTCCCAAGCGTTGTTGATTGGGCTCAAAAATGTCATATTATGTCCTTTTCCGGGACTTAAATTATCTCCACACCAAATTTCAGCATAATGCTTTATGCTTAGTTTTTTGGGCGGTAATAGACAGATAGACACACACTCTCGCATTTATAATACTAGTATGGGATTTTCATTTATTTATATGGGATTTACGTACACAACGATATAAAAGTATTCATACGAACAGCGTGTGCTCAATCGAGCAATCACATCGAGCAAAACCCGCGGCTTGAGCTTTCGTCCACACATTCAGCATTGCTCGATAGTTTTATTCTAAATCGAAGGAAATTTGACATATTTAATTCCATCGAGCCGGCTCGATGCGAGCCTTCGAGCTGTGAGTTTTGCGGTCCACAGTCCACACGGTGGTTTTTGCTCGATTTGGAGTAAAACTATCGAGTAAAATCTTAAGTGAGTACTTAGCATTACAGCAGCAGTTATAGTAAACACAACAATGAAGTATCAAGTAGGTAACTTCCATTTCCAGATTCGATGACTAACATAAAGAATTTATTATGCCTTAAGACGCTCCCCCTACGGAGATGCCGTAATTTACCGTATTTAGAGCCTTATAAACTCATAATTTGAAAGCTACAAAGTTATAATTAAAATACAGCAATAATCTTCAGTATATCAACATTCCTTTCCCCGTTATAAATTTCCTATTTTTGTTTATTATACTCATGATATCAGTTTCCAAAGTAATACCGATTTAATACCGATTAAAATTCAAGCATACTTTCAGCATCTCCCTTGTATCTACAAATTACGTTTATTTGAAACACACGACAATTAAATAGATAGACAATTTCATTAACTGCATATTCCATGTTTGAATTTTTTTTAGATAAATGAACTAAGATTTAAAGTAAAAAAAAAAATGGTTTTTTGTGCGACATCGGCAACGCGTCAAATGTATGGTCAAGGTCGTTTGCTCAGGGGATGGTCTTAACTGCACAAGGCGTAGGAAGAGTGTTAATTATATAAATAAAAAATTATAATAAATTATAATGTGTGAATAGTGGTACAATGTACAAATTAAAATATTATGTTAATAATTCAAGGCTTTGGCTTCATGCTTATTAAAATAGGTTAAAAAAGCGGCCAAGTGCGAGTTGGACTCGCCCATGGAGGGTTCCGCAGCAGCAATAAGGTTTATTTTTATGAAATTAAAATATTTTTGATTTATTTTTATATTTCAGTCGATTTAATGAAATTTAGATTAAGGTTTACTATTTATGACGTATAAAAAAAACTACTGGCTAGATCTCGTTCAAACCAATTTTCGTTGGTAGTTTTTATAGTAATCTACATCATATATTTTTTTTAGAATTATCATGCCTCTACTTTAGAAATTAGAGGGGGGGGGGACACACATTTTTCCACTTTGGAAGAGTCTCTCTCGCAAACTATTCAGGTTAGAAAAAAATGATTTGGGAAACCTCAATATGATTTTTGGAGACCTATCCATAGATACCCCACACGCATAGGTTAGATGAAAAAAATTTTTTTTTGTTTCAGTTGTACTTTACTATTTATGACGTATAAAAAAAACTACTGGCTAGATCTCGTTCAAACCAATTTTCGTTGGTAGTTTTTATAGTAATCTACATCATATATTTTTTTTAGAATTATCATGCCTCTACTTTAGAAATTAGAGGGGGGGGGACACACATTTTTCCACTTTGGAAGAGTCTCTCTCGCAAACTATTCAGGTTAGAAAAAAATGATATGAGAAACCTCAATATGATTTTTGGAGACCTATCCATAGATACCCCACACGCATAGGTTAGATGAAAAAAAAATTTTTTTGTTTCAGTTGTACCTATGGGGACCCCTAAAATTTTTAATACTTTTTCCATTTTTGCATCAAAATCTTAATGCGGTTTACAGACTACATCTGCTTACCAAGTTTCAATAGTATAGCTCTAATAGTTTCGGAGAAAAGTGGCTGTGACATACGGACGGACGGACAGACAGACAGACAGACAGACAGACAGACAGACATGACGAATCTATAAGGGTTCCTTTTTTGCCATTTTGGCTACGGAACCCTAAAAATACAAATGAAACTTGTTCTCAAAAATTATACAGCATTTAATGACACATATTAAATGTAAAGCCTGCTCTCTGGAGCTATTTTCAAAAATAGGTTTGTTTCTGAATAAGATTAATATAATATAATACTAAGTTTTTTTGTTTATAGAACTTCCATAAATTAAATAAAAACCGACTGCTAAATTATGTTGCTTTTATTTCTGGCAAGTTCTTTATCATAGGAACTAAAGTAGCCTAGAAACTAACTTAAACATGATATTTTTAATTCACTCGCTATTCACCGTTAGTAATATTAATTCAGCTTTTATATAAAGTGCAGCTGGTTTTAAGATGGTGGTAATATTTTATGAAACATTTTCATTTTGTGAAGTCTTAGCAGACAATACTCGATTGTGAGGCGGACGACGTTTAATAAATTAGGTAATTCTCATAATGGAAGCAATGTTAATCAATAAATCTGATGCAACTTGCAATATCTGTGTCCCCAGGATCAACAGTGGTAATAACTAACAAGTCAATCAACAGTGTAAAAATATATGACATACTTATTTGATTTGATGTTGAATGATAAACTGCCGCACTCGGAGACGAATATTAGTTCCACTGTTAAGGCTGTCACAGACCTAGCTATAATATATATTAATATATTTATAGCTAGGCATATTAATATATATTTTCTATACAATTTTCGCGTGACCACACACTCAGCTATAATATATATTTCTGGTCTCAGTGTGTTTAGTACGGTATATTAATATATTATATTATAGCTAAGTCTGTGACGGGCTTAAATGAAGATTTTGACATATTAAGCCTTATACATAATGTCAAAATCTTCATTAAATTAAAGTTTAATCATCGTTCAATATCTTTGAATGCGGCCGTAAGAGCTTTTCTCTAGATTCAGTTGTGGAATCGATTTCCGTGGTGAACTACAACGAAGTCATTTCCAAGTTTTGTTAGGACAATGAAACTGCTGTCTAGTCCTGTGTTTTTAGCACACACTTGGGCAATATCAAATTACTTCTGTGTTATAGCTGACCCGATTTCATGTGTAGTGTAGGGTATTATAATTATAACATTGCAATAATTTATAATATTGCATTGAACACTAGCTAATAGCTATTTTCAAAGAAATATTTCAAATATTATATTATGTCTATATTCTACAGTAACAAAGCTATATAGGATAAAATTCAATTTTCAAAGAATCTAGTTTACTTATATTCAGTGAACTTTTCCTTTTTTCTTTTCGTTTGTTGATCAGACAATGAATGTCACAGAAAATTAGGATCAACTAGTATTCACTCGAAGACTGAATACAATCAGGTCATTTACATAAAGGAATAATTTATTAACTCGACCTACGTCAATTTCGATGTAAATTTAAAGCGAAATATTGTGTGCATAGTACAAAAGGGCGCTTTCGTTACTCTCATTACTTAAAACCATCACAGTCATGGATCCTAACCAAGTTGAAGATAATGAAGATGAAGCCGACAATCACGATCGACGCCCCCGTCGATCGTGGAAAAACGAGACACAATTATTATAGCTTATCTATTGTTCTCGCGGTTGCATGCGACCGCTCGGGCTCGGGGCTTGATGAATTAACGTGTCAAAAGCCGTGAGGTAACGTCATCAGAAATACTGTAAAGATGAAATTTTCGAAAATGTTCTGTTTTTCCACGTACTTTTTTTATTTTCTCTCCGTAACAATCTTCCTCCGATATTGGCAAAAAGAACAAGATAAGAATTAGCAAAATCGGCTGACCTGTTCTCGAGATTAGCGCATACACATTTTGCGTTTTATTTTTAACCGAATTCAAATAAAAGTTATTTAAGAAGACAAAACCGCCTTGCAAGTTGTACGTAACTCAATTACACTGTACAACTTTGAAGGCGGTTTTGTCTTTTTGTCTCTCACACGCTAAGTGGCCTGTGGCATGCTAGTCTAAAATAGGGAACACGATAGACATTAGACGCCATAATAGTAAGGGCAAATCCCGTTTCGCCAATCAATAAAAAGTGTCCAGTAATGAATTCGCGATTCACAGTTATGTTCAACGAGTCCCGGTCACTAGGTTACAGCTCGTATGAATGCTAACAAGTCTTAGACCACTTGCGCTACTTCCATTGTCCTTTACCTAGTATCAAATACCAGGATACGGCTAATCTAACGCATCCGAGCACCGAGGCATATTTTTCTTAATTTTATAGTCATTGGACAGGTCTGTAATGTAATGATCTCATATTCCGATTTCAGAATATAAACATAATTATAATGAACTTGTTACGAGCTCACGCTAAGTTAATCTACATGTATCTCATTTAGATATTTTTTTAGAATTTTTCATTTTTTTTTTTGTTTCCATGAGCAATAAACGCTGCTTTGAAGCTTCCGAACTAAAACTAATGTTTTAAAACATTGTTACATTAATATATAGTAAATGAATAATTATGAATAAGGATTCAGTCAAGCACGGATATTGTCGTTAATTTTAATGGATTTCCTTTATCATTATGTCGTCAGGGTGGCCTTTTTACGACTCTAGCAAAGCCTACCTTCTGTAGCCTCTGCTCTGTGTCGTCTAACCGCTGCCTGGTGTCATGTAGCGACCGCTCCAACTCCGTCATCTTCTCAGTCTGCGCCGCGATCTGCTCCGATAGCACTTGCACCTGCAGCTGCAGACTCTCCTTGTCGGCTTCCAACCTCCGCACTCTGTCTTCGGCATCGTTCTGCGAACAACAAAAAGGGGTAAGTACAAATTGTTATAATATACTAGATGTCCCGGTGAACTTCGTGTCACTTATAAACCTGCCCTGGACTTCCACGAATATTTCAGGACTAAAATTAGCAAAATCGGCTCAGCCTATCTGGAATTTTAGCGAGACTTAAACGAAATTGAATATTCATTTTGTTTTACATATGTATAAATGTCTCACTGTTGGGCAAAGGCCTGGCCTTTGCCCCAACAGTGAGACAGCATAGGCTACTAAAAAAGAATATTCTGAAAGAGAAATTATGATAGCACCATCAGGTAGTTGTTGCTTTCGATCATTCATGAAAAAGACTGCAATAAAATTTATTTCAGTCTGTTGTTGTTTACATAGACTGTTGTTTATATAGAATATGAAATTGTTTAATTGATTGGAATTTTTGTCCATCCTTACGGTTTTCCTGATTATAAGAAATTCAACGTCCTCCATCCTCTCCGAACGTCAGAGAAAGAGATAACAAGGCGGAGAAGATACTTATAATAAACGGCCAAGTGCGAGCCGGATTCACGCACGAAAGGTTCCGTACTGTTATAGAGCAAAAATAGGCCAAAAGTGCCTACCTGTTTCCATTATTGACATAGAGCAAAGAAGGCCGAAAAAATCACGTTTGTACGCCCTTCAATATTATTTTATTTTATTTCGTTTTTAGTACAGCTATTTGTTGTTATAGCGGCAACAGAAATATACAATCCGTGAAAATTTCAGAAGTCTAGCTATAGCGGTTATTGAGATACAGCCTGGAGACATACATACAGACGGACAGACATCAAAGTCTCAGTAATAGGGTCCCGTTTTTACCCTTTGGGTACGGAACCCTTATAAACGTAGTAGAGGTTAAAAGACCTAATATACGTGTTTTTGCAAGTTACTTGTTTTGGGGGCTTCGATCCTCACTCAGCGAAACACATCGTAAGCGTTACGTCGAACGTCACGCCGGTTCCATTAATTACATTCATGTAATTAGATGTTAGTTGATTGATTTATTGATGTTAAATTATAGTATGGGTAGTGACTAGTGAGTTCGTTTTCCCCTAAAGACGTAATTCTTGACTGTGCTATATTACATAAGGTAAAACACCCATATTATTGTAAGCACTTTAAAAGTTGATACTACAGAAATTCCTATTATTGTCATTCATTTATATTTAGTATTTTTAAACAAAAATCTAAGGTGAAAACAGGATGCCGACGATGGGATATTTTGTATTTTAGAGTTTACAGTATTTGTAGAGTTATATTAATAGCGACTGCTAAGTGCTATGAAAATTCAAAATACACAGCACGAACCGTTAACAACTCAAACGTTAAATTAAAAGATGATTTCGTGAATGGTTAAAACTTCGTCCATTTAATATGAAAATTTATTTAATTTGGAGTGCGTGGAGTCTGGAGCGTAGCTATTCCAAATTGACGACTTTTGGTTTGGAAGATTGCTTGCATAGGCTTCTTACCGACGAAGGGCACTTGCCAACTGCAGCCGTCAACAGAAGTTAAGCCGGCGTAAATTCCGCCGCAAATGTCAAACGCATACAAAATAAGGACGGAACGCGACGGAATAGTGTGTCATCCCTTGCGTTCCGTCCTTATTTTGTATGCGTTTGAAACGCGGCGGAATTTACGCCGGCGTAAGTTACGCCGGCGTAACTTCGGCCTAGTGTGTTTAGACACTGAGAGCGAGTGTTGTGACTTGTGACTTGTGAGTGAGACAGTAAAGTAGTAAACTCCATATTCATGCGAGATATACTTTTTCATCTGCCGTTTATGCAATAGGCATTTAGGCTGCGTTTCCAGTTTCCACCAGAGATGTGTTACGAATGCTGCAGTGTTTTTGAGAACCAATAGAATCGCTTCACTGACGTGAGCTTGCCGCGAGCTTTGATTGGATCTTAAAAACACGTTCCTCACAACATATCTCTGGTGGAAACGCAGCTTGGCATTATGATTGACTTTCAAAACGTGATCACAGGCCACAGCATGTCTGCAGTTTGGATATATCTTAAAATATATCGATTTTTGTGTTGACAAATTAAATGGCAGACATTTATCCCGGTTCCTACTAACAAACAAACAAACAAATATACTTTATTGTGCACATATTACATTATAAATACAAATACAATATTATAATTTAATTGAACTGCACACAAAGGCGGCCTTATTACTTAAAGCAATATCTTCCAGGCAACCTTTCACACGTCTTTGAGATGATGAACTTTGCAAAGTGGTGATGTGCAAAAGTATAAAATTAAGTTATAGATATAAGATATAGGTATTCAATAAATATTACAATAAACAATAATATAATATAATAATTAATATTATAATATAAAATACATACATATTACAATATAATATACATAAAAATATAAAATAATAATACTTACAATAAAAATATATTTATATATTAAGTATACAAAATAAATGGTCATAAAAAAGGAATATTTAAATGAAATTAATAATTATTATTGTTGACTGATGAATTAAAATAGTGATTAAAAAGTAACGACTTAAAGTGATTTAATGTTTTCGCCTGCCTAATATGAGTAGGTAAGGAGTTCCAAAGTACAATGGACTTGACAGTAAAGGAGGAATGAAAATATTTTGTTTGATGGATGGGAATGTTGAGGAGGAGTTTTGAATGGGAGCGGAGATCTTGCCTATCATAATTGTGGAACATATAATTGGTTTTTAAATAATTAGGGTAATGGGAGTCGAATAAAATGTTGTATAGTAAAGAGAGTATGCGAAAATCACGGCGATAACGGATTGGGAGCCACTTAAGCTTGAGACGGAATTCAGTAATATGGTCATATTTACGTAAGCCGAATATGAACCTCAGCGAAAGATTTTGGACTACTATTTACACTGTAGCTTGTACTATTATCTATTCTGTGACTGTAGATAAAGCTGAATCTCACACAATATTGGGCCGATTTTTATGTAATTTGGCACAGGTATAGAATAGATCACGAGGAAAGGCATAGGCTATTTTTTGCGGGAAAATGTACAGTTCCCAGGATATTCTTATATATCTACGCGGGCGGAGCCTCGAAGGAACCCTCGTTGGGAATAGCTATAAATGTCCATTGCAACAATGGCAGATGAAACAGTGTACTGTATACCTGGCATTAATATGGAGTTTGCTACTTTTTGTGAGTCAGCTGAACACTCGCTCTTAGACTAAACCGACTCTGACCCATCTAATTTACATCCGTAAAATACGGTAAAAAACCACAACGCGACTTGGTCGCAGTAAACCTTCGACCGTATCGATCGTAGTCTTAATAACAAAAAGAACATCAACGGTATACCTCAAAGTAGTTATTATTATGCTCACGCATGCATCAATATTTTCAGTTTGTGACATTGTGTCGTACCTGATTCGACCTTGTGGACATCGGGGGAAGCGAGGGGTGTGAGGGCCAGGTGCGGTCCTGCATGTAGCACGGCGGAGGCATCGGCGGCGGGCCGTGACACCAGCACATCGGGGGCCACCAGCCACCCTCGGGCCAACGGAAGTGTTCGTACGAGTTCCATCGCCGCTGCATATCGGACGGTGATTCGTCGTTCCTGGGGCGCCGAGGCCGCGGCGAAGCTCGCACGCTCGACGGGTGCTGCGGAGGCTTCGCTGACAGGGACGACCTACTCTTTCTGTCCCTTTCGTTTCGGGAGCCCGACGTCCGTCGCCGGCGCTCGAGGCTCGCAGCCGAGTAATCGTCTACCTGGGGACCCATCGGGGGCGGCTCACTGTTGTCGTCCACTATTTCTCCCGTCGGCATCCATCGGAAGTCGTCGGTGCAGCGCGTCGTGATATCTGCACCTCTGCTCGGCGTCAGGGTGTGATAATCCGCTTCCCCGCCGCCCGTTTCGTACTCCCGCTCCTCGGAGTCGCTTTGGCTGCTCGAAGTGTCGGAGTCCGAGGAGTCGGCTCGAGCCGGAACCGCATTCCGGTCCGTCCACGCGGTACACTTCACTGTCGTCTCGTCGGGGCTGTCCGAATCGCCACCTGCCACGATAGTACGTTTGAGCGTCGGCGTCGACGCGGGAAGCCTCACGGCCGACGTCGGGCGACCTACCCATCGGCGAGTACATGTAGGAGCGGACGGCGGGGTGCAGGTACCCTCCCGCCGTGCGCTCCTCCTCCTCGTCCAGGGGTTCCGTGAGAAATTCGCGGTCGGACATGAGGCCTCCCTTCGGTGACACTGCGCGACGAGCTCGCCGTACGAGTCACCGACGTACCCACCTCTATTTTAAATTTGGCCGCGATCCAGTAGTATTACGTCAGTGATTCGTTCATAGAGCGTCGACTACGTACTCTCGTTTAGGGGTTGCTCCTCGCTCGACTGCAGCGACGCCGAGTCGCGCTCGGAAGTCTCGGACGCCGTAGACACGGGGCGCTCGCTGACCGCCGACGTCCTGTACGGGGGGTCGTCCTCGTCGTTGTCCTCGCGGATCTTCCTCAGGGGCTTCCTGAAACTCCTGTCGGTCGTTTGCTCGCTCGTCGAATTATTTTTATTCGCCGCGGCTCGATTCTGGAGGGACGCGATGGTGTTCGCGACGAGGGAGCCGCCGCGGCTGAGCTCGCGCATGATTTTGATCTAAAATCGCTTAAGGAGTATATGCGCCGCCCGGGCCGGAAATAGAACTGGATTCGGCCGCGTTACACACTACGCGTCGACTGTTTATCACATTATTAAATCGGTAGAACTTTGTATAACCGGCGTTAAATAAACATGAGTTTCTTCGCAACAGTCGGTAAACACGAAACTTAAATAAAAACCGTTGTTACATGCACGTGAGCGGTGCGCGTCGGTGAACGACGTGCGTGCAGCGAGTGCGTCGCTCGCAACAACTACTCGAGGTGTACGGCGCACAGTTAGATCCTGATATAGAGCCCCCCGCCCATCCTTCTTACTTCTTATCGCCTCCGCCCGAGTATGCATCGGTAACAGGGACGTACTCGGTTAACGGCCATTCCCAATATTTGATCTATCTCTTACTTGAGATAGGAATAGCTCACATTAGACATTAGCTCCATATATTTTATGTCAATTCTATGTCAGCTGCGATCGGTTGTATGTCAAACTAGAGATAGATTGAATATAGGGAACGGCCATAAGATACCGATCAATTATTATTGTTTACCTTACTTTAGTCTTCACACATTTGCGGGTGCTATTCAGTATTATTAAATGGATCAGGAAATCTCAAATATGCGAAACATGGTCCAAATCAAATAGATTACAAGCACGTTCCTGATTCCCAAAACTAAAATTAAAAAACTGTAGAAGGCTTTTCTTGTAATATTTAGACAAGTTTAGCATTGCGATTCAATATATATCTAGATTCTAGGGCCTATGTCATTTTGTATACACATTGCACCGTGGCTCTGTTTAGTGACTGCTAAAGTTTATAGCGTACCACAAGTTGCAACTTGCAATCGTTTACCTGCTTAGTACTTCTAAAGTCTTAACAAAGTGCTAAAATCAAACTTCTAAGAGTGGGTTGCTCCGGCTTACTTTAACTATAACTTTAACTTTAACCATAACAAAATGTGAAATGAACGGTCAAATCCCTAGCAAAAGTCGCCATATTTGTAGATAATCTTAACCTTAACTTTTTAAAATTAAAATATTACGATAGTGGGCGTCATCAAGGCGGGGGTGCGCGTGCGGGAGGTGCGCGTGCGGGAGGAAGACAATCTGTGCAGTGTGCATAGGGTTGCCAACTCTCGAAAGGGCCAACCCGGGAGAATCCTGGGAGGGGGGGGGGGGGGTGATTATCTTCCACCAGATAATATGATTTCGATTGTCCTGTCCAACTTCATCTTAAAATTTTTCACTAAGTCGATAGTCTATACATACGAACGCTAGTATTTTGATAACTTTGACGGCAAGTCCCAAACAACTTTGACAACGTTTATTGGCAGTTGTATTTAACACCATCAACGATACCAGTCGACGATGTAAATCAGTTGATTCGGGTATTTACCTCTGTAAGGACCATTATGCCGTTGACATAAGGATCACACTATAAAACCCCGAGGTAAAATAACTTTAAACATCCTCCCCCACACCCAGGAATAGAAAGACAGCTGTCGCATTACTCCCATTCGAATATTTAATAAAACCGTGACTTTATTTTGGTGTTAGCGGAAACAACACGACGTGTAGACGATACTTAAATCCAATCAAGTTGGGACACAAAGTAAGCTTTTTATAATATGATTCCGGCCGTATAAAGAAATTGTTTTATGTTTTTCGTGAACTAACTTCATAATTTAATTTCTACCACAATCAGTTACGTACGACTTACGAGTACTAATAATAATTATTACTTATTTGATAATGAAGATTTTGACATTAAGAGAGAGCGCACATCTTAGACACGACTGAAGTTAGACAATCTTGTTTCACATAGACAAGTCTGTCTAACTGCAGTCTAAAGACAGTTGTGTCTAGCATGTGGCGCACACCTAAGTCAAGACTGTCTTGACTATGATGACGCAATGCATACAATAAATTCATTCAGTAGCAAAATGGAGTTCACAGAAGCTGCTGTGATAAGTATCCTAGCAGTTCGTGCAAAACGGCGCAGACAACGGAAATATTGGGTACACCCCATATACAGTCAAAGACTGTTAAAAGGAAAGTTCTATTTATTGTTTGATCAACTAAGGCTTTATCCCCGAAAGTTTTTCAAGGTCAAAGTTTTTCACGCGATCTTTTTTAAGCCCGCTCCGCCCCGTCGTCTGTAAAACAACAGAGTCCACCCGGCAGCCAGCGCACGGCGCACGTGCTGGCGATTCAATAATTTACTCTACAAACAAACTATAAATTAGTTATATTTGAACAAAGATACTGAGTACTGAAGCTGAACTACAGAATACTGACCATGTCATTCTCATTAGTCGACCAGACACTAGTTTAATTTTGAACATACTGCATACTGAACTGACTGATTACATTAAGTACTATCGAGGAAGTTGATTCCTATGCAGATGGCGGACCTAAGTAATTTGGTCGCGTTACGTAAAACCCAGCCGACAGATCACAGCTAACATTGAAATGACATAAGTCGACCACATGACGTAGGTCCGCCATCTGCATAGGAATCAACTTCTCTGATAGTACTTATTTTACAAAAAGTATAGTCTATCAAGAAGGTCATGACAGGTGGGAAAATTTTTAAATGAAATAAAAAATTATGAGAACTTTATTAATTCGAGATAAAAATGTGCAAGGTGACAATATTCAAAATGAAATAAGCGTTCTCTGTGAAAATACAAATAAAAAAATAACCTTATAAGCGTGATTACAATTAGAAAATTTTCCCGCCTGTCATGATTTTCTTGACGGACTATAACGTTATCAAAGAACATATATATTTACCGTTATAAATCCTATATAACGTTATAACATTTACCGTTATTAAATATTAATATCAATTTTTAATGTTATTTTTAATATCGGGTAAATTTTCATAACGTTATGTATGCCCTTGAAGCAGTAACGTTATGAAAAAGTAACGTTATTTGAAGCCCTGCTTTTTGGTCGTATTATTGTATATGTTTTGACACATGTGATTAAAATTGTCAGAATCTAATTTTGAAATCTCTATTTAAAAATAAATTATGTCAGCTAGCGTGAGGCACATTCCTTATTCCATTCATAATCTTAATGAAACCCGACGAATTTGATATAATATATTGAAACCTGTCCCATCCTTCTCTTTGCTTTGCAGTTGAACTACTGGTAGTTATGTATATTGTGGCTAGTCAGTTTTGTCGTAGATGTGCGCGCTTGCATACATTTCAAAGGGAAGTCGACAGTCGTTAGTCAGACTTGTCGTGTGTCGCATTAGTCAACTTTGTCTATTAGACGTCTTGTCTCAGATGTGCGCATCTAGTGCATTTTACCATGCCATAGTCTGTCTAACTACAGTCTTGTCTCAGGTGTGCGGTCGCACTAACCCCACACATTACATCTGTCAAAGTTCTCATTAAATTAAATTTTAATTGTCAATAAATATCTCTGAGTGCGACCGTTTGTAAAGTAATATAAGCAATAAGAATAAAAGTGCTGAAAGATTTCCGTGAAGGTTTTACCACAAATTAAACATGATTGCTCACCGGGTTTTGCGCTAATATCGCTTACGGTATTGGTAAATTGGTAGTATTATTACAATTTCCTTGAAAGCAAAGCGAGGGCGTCAATATATTGGCAAATCAAATTAAAGGGAAGCCCTTAGGACCCAATCTTTCAAACTTCAAACGAATCGAAAATGGAAATTGAATGTAGACCCAACTACCTTAATGCGAAAGGTCATACAACATGTACATAATTATATCATAATATTATGTTCATAAGTAACGGAAATCGATGTTAAAATTATTATGAGGAGGAGGAAAAAACAAATGTTTTTTAATTATTTCAAGGCAAGATTTTATACCGAAAACCCATTGAAATACAAATTACAAGGTTGTTTCCAAAAAAATATATAAAATACTAGATTTTCCACGCGGCTTCGCCCGTGTAAATGAGGAATTTCACGGAAACCGTACATTTTTCTGCAAAAAATAGCCTTTGTCTCTTCACGTGGTCTATTCTTCATGTGTGCCATAACCCTCCTGGCAGTCGGGTAAAAAATACAAATTGCTCCAACAGTTCTTAAGATAATAAGCAATTTCATAAAATTTTCCCCGTTTTTTTTTCACATTTTCCTCTGTTTCTTCGCTCCTATTAGTCGCGTGATAAAATATTATAGCCTATAAGCCTTCCTCGATAAATGAGCTATCTAACACGGAAATAATTTTTCAAATAGGACCAGTAGTTCCTGAGATTAGCGCGTTCAAACAAACAAACTCTTCCGCTTTATAATATTAAGTATAGATTCTAGTAGTTAAGCTGTTACGAATCATTGCGAATAAAGAAAGAAAAAAAGGTATTAAACAAAATAGGCTAATAAAAATAAATACAACAAAGGTGACACGGATACTTTTCTAGGGTAAGCTGGTGTTTGTTTGAATATATTTTTCCGAACGAACAAAGGAGATTTTAATCACGCCTCAAAAAGGGCAAGAAAGAAAGCTAAATAAAAATTTAAATAAAAGAAAAGATGAATTGCTAAGACTTTTTGCCGTGAAAAGTAAAAAAGTGTGGTGTACACTTTTTGCGTTACAGGGGCTTTACCATGAGATCTAATAACTTTCATATTACTTTAGAATATCGTATAAACACAATATGCTGCATGATCTTAATTTATGTTAACAAAAAGGTATTTTTATTTGTGGGAAATCTTACCTCAGGTCTGCGGGCGATAATGTAAAGGCTGGTACACACCCAACGTTTTATAGTAACGCTAAAATAATTACTAATTGCGTATTTACAAATAAATCGGAAAAATAAAGCGGGCGCCAGAGGAGTCAAGTCGTTACGATGAAGCGTAAAATTTCAGCGAGAATTAGATATACATGTAACAAAAAAAAATATCCACAGACGAACGTATAACCTCCTCGTTCTTGGAAGTCGGTTAAAAACGTGATAATACTTTAAGGTGTGTATGTGTTCCTTGTAGAGAGTTAACTGTGAAAGTAGCGACGAAAGGCCAATTTTTTTTTTCAATTTTGTATGGGCAAGCGCCCTAGCGTAACGAGTCACGAGTTTCCCCAATGTACAAAAGTGAGAAAAAAAACATCTTTTAGCGCTGCTACTTACTCTCTACGAGGAACACGTACACACCCTAAAGTTATAGTTAGTTTTGTTACATTCTGTATAAGCTACTCTGTTTCGGGATAATAATACCCTGCCCCATTTAATAATTGCCGGAAGAGCGAGATGTTTACATAATACGGACACCGTTTATTGTAGCACCCGACATTATTGGGCGTAAAGCTATCCGCTTCTAAAAGTAAATATGTTAAACAAAATGCCGTGCATAACTCTTTAAATAGCTCACATAATATTACAATTTCAGCTGTTTAGACGGGAAGAAGTTACAAACATACAAACTCACAAACATTCGCCTTTATATTAATGTCAGTGTAAGTGTGATTTAGAGGTATACTATTATATTATAGTGGCAAGCTCAAAAGGAAGATCTTCAGATGGAGCAAAATACTATGCTTTTTTCGCGGTTAATGCGTATTACATAATATAACATTCAATTGTTTTTTTACAAATTAAAATCGAGAATAATAATATCTCTTAATGTTTCTGAACTTCCTATTATTTATGTGTTAGAGTGAGAATTGTTGTACCAAAGGAATTTTTGATCGATCACTCTCACAAAACCAAACTTTAAGACTCAGGAGTCAGGGGAGACGCAGCAACATTCCTAATGAAACTTAAATTAGACGTAATCCTAAAATAAAGCCGATATAAATAATTTTACCACAGAAAATCAATGTTTGTTCAGAAATGATTAAGGTAAACATTACAATCCGTATAACCGAGAGCCGGAAAATCGAGTTACTATAACTGTATACTATAACTACATAAATAGTATTACAACATTTCCACATCTCCGTAATTCAGGATTCAGGAATCTTAATTTTGAAACCGGCCATTCATTTCTTTCAAAAAATATCAACCGCTTTCAGTCTGTTGGCTTTTATCATTGTGTCGCGACTCGCGTACAATGTAAGATAATCACAATAAATGGAAGTTCAGCAGACTCTCAGATTTCATATTACTCAGCAAAAACTGATTTACTGAGGCAGATAGGAAAAACGGAAGCACGCACAATACTTAAGGGGCAAAAGTATTTTTTACACAGATTTTAATACTTATGAAGTTAAGATAAGTTACGACATGTTTTTGGTAGAAAAATCTTTGTGCAATAAAAAGTTTAGTTATTAAGTCAATTTCAAACTTTAGTTGTCGCACTTAGAGACATTTAAATATTTACTTATCTTTATGTTAATGAAGAGAATGACAAAAAGAAATAATGGATTTTTAATAGAGGTTTTAAACACAAAGTGCGGCTTTTAGATGACATTCAACAGACATTCACGAGCACACCGTAAGACTGAGCGAGCACCACCCAGAGAAGATATCTTGTAAAAATCAACATCCTGTGTAATCGTACCTTATTCCATCTAAGTATGTCTGACTCCCCTATATGATACGCTTATCTACCATAAGGGTAAGCTTTAAGACTGATAGATGCTGTGAGCTGTCGACTGTTCAATGATTTTTCAAGTTGGCTTTATCCATGCTTTAGTGTAAGGTATAATATATAGTAAATTTCATAAAAACCGGTCCAGCGGCTTAAGCGTAAAGAGGTAACAGACAGACATACAGATTACCGACATTCTGACATTTATAATATTAATATGGATATAGTGAAAAAGAGGCTCATAATATAAGAAGTAAATAATTACTACATGGTTTACTTATATTAAAAAAAATAGAAACCGCGTACTTCTATTACATACATCATGTATACCGTATACAGCATACTCAAGCAGAACAGTAAGACGAAAGAATATACTGCGAGAAACGCACTCGAATGTAAAGAATCAGCAACTCCGAGTTAAATTCTCCTGACACCGGTCCTTATATAAGGGTTTATCTTATAGCACACTATTAAAAGAGTTACAAGAGCCCTCGAACGCAGGTTTTAATATTCGTGACTTACAATAACTATAATATAAAACTTTGTTTCATTAATAATATAATGGAAAAACCGTTAAAAGTAGTCAAATTGTTTTTCATTATCTATACAATATATAATAAAACTGTAGAAATGAAAATTCTGTAAGTACATTAAAGATATTCAAAAAATTATAAGCGGGGAGTGTCACTACATCGCTATAGAAGCCAAAAATGTGGTTAGTTTTTTGTCTGTCTGTCTGTCTGTCTGCTGTATTGTTTGTTCCACCATCACACGAAATCTACTGATCCGATAGCACAGTGTGATAAAAACCTCAATTTTGTTTCATCTCGTTTTTCTTTCAAAATACTATAGTTAATAGCTATACAAACATTAGAGTAGAACACCGAGATCGATATTATTTGTAGTTTTTTTGTTAAAGAGTGTCAAAGTTGGCCTTTTTCCGGGTCATAAATTTGCATAAAAATTGAATTAAAAAAAAACTAATCAAGTAACATTAATTTTGTTTATACCAATTGAATAAGCACCTAATAATATACTTTTTCTCCAAATTTGGTTAACCTACTGTGATCAAGTAAGGAGGTATTAATTTGTTTATTAATTTTAGTTTTTAATTTTTAATTTCCCCATTAGATCGAATTAGAAAAAGTTTTAAGCATGACACGTTAGTGTGAGTAATCCTTTATCAATGTTATTAAAAATCACATTATACAATTTTAGTTTTTCTAAAATTAATAAACAAATTAATATCTCCCTACTTGATCACAGTAGGTTAACCAATTTTGGAGAAAAAGTATATTATTAAGTGCTTATTCAATCGGTATAAACAAAATTAATGTTACTTGATTAGTTTTTTTTTAATTCAATTTTTATGCAAATTTATGACCCGGATAAAGGCCAACTTTGACACTCTTTAACAAAAAAACTACAAATAATATCGATCTCGGAGTTCTACTCTAATGTTTGTATAGCTATTAACTATAGTATTTTGAAGGAAAAACGAGATGAAACAAATTTGAGGTTTTTATCACACTGTGGATAGTAATTAAGTAGAAATACTTTAATTTGCAAAACAACGTTTGCCGGGACAGCTAGTAGAAAATAAATGACAATATGTAATTTTCCAAAGTTTGGTAATAATTTATCACTTATATTTTTATTTTTTATATTATAAGCACCGTAGCATCTCGTAGCTCGTAGGCGTCGTAGCACAATAGTGCTCGTAGGCTGTAGCGCGCCGTAGCAGAGGTCTACGTCATGCTACGAGGTGCTACGAATAAAATAAATACTACCACTTTTGTAGTTCTAGATGACCCGGTGGACTTCGTATCACTATCCTAATATAAAATCGGCCAAGTGGGAGTCGGACTCGCGCACGAAGGGTTCCGTACTACAATAGAGCAAAAATAGACTGAAAATTGTGTTTTTTGTATGGGAGCACCCCTTAATTATTTTATTTATTTATATTTTATTATAAATTATTAAAGTGCTAGTAAAAATTAGTATTTCTTGAATATTTCAAGTGCCTATTGTTTGCCGTTATTGATATCGAAAAAAAAATAGCAAAAAAATCAAGTTTGTTGTATGGGAGCCCCCCTTAAACATAAATAACGAGATAATGGGTATTATAGGTAGTAAAATAAAAGTCTAGAACACAACAACAAGTTTATCAGAACCAGTTTATTTAGGAACAGTATTTCAGCACGAACTCACGCTGTCACACAATTAAGGTTGAGACGGTCAAGTACGAATCACAGTCTACGTTTCTCACAGTCACAGTCACGTTTCTCAACCTGTGGTCCGCCCACTGGGGGTCCGCCATCAATCCGAATATTATTATTAAAAAAAAATGTACTCAGAAAAATTGTCATTTTATTTCTGTGCTTTTTATTGACTCTGCCTGGAGCACCATGGGGTTTTGTAGGTAGACTCTATGCCAGGGGAGTCCCGTATTATCCGGTCGACATCCCCAACCCGCCGAAAACAAGCGGTGTGCTGAGTAAAAAAAGTTGACAACCGCTATTCTAAATGATTGCGGGTTGCGGGTTACGGGAAGGGAGGGCGGAGACAGCGGCCCGGAAACCGGACGCAGCCTACTTTCACGCCCGTGAATGTCACCGAAGAGGGAGAAACCTTGATACTGTCGCGACCTCCGACAGCTTTTTCAGCTCATTATCGTTTCGTTTCCCCTTAGATAATTAAAATTCGATTTCATTTCAAATATTGTAAGACTCTTCTTCGTTACTAATATTGTAAACGCGAAAGTCTATGTGGCTTTCTGTCACCTCTTGCCGATTGAACGGCTGAACTGATTTAAATGAAATGAAGTATGGAGATACTTTCAGGCACAAAAAAGGACATAGGATAGTTTTTGATAGGAAAAAAATGCCCATGTTCCTGCGCGATAAACAAATTTTTACGTAACGGAGTAATTGCGGGCTTCATATTGTAAATATGTATGTATTCCCAAAGCGCAACGGTTCTTTCTAATTATAAAAGAGAAGTCTAGACATGATAAACAACAGCAATAGTTCAGCGGGGCCAAAATGGGCGTTTAGCAATTCCTCTCATTCAATTCAGAAAATGAATTATCAAAACTCTCAAAGTCACGAAGCTCAAATTACTACGAATATAAACCAATTCAATTGGTCAAACTCACGAATGTCAAATTAGTATGAATTTAGACCAATTGAATGTATAGTCTAAATTTGACTTGGCCAGTTTACATTACAACGTAACGCGGCGATGCTATACAGTTCCTCTAATGACAGACTGCATCTTGCAGTATCGGGCTGCCGGTTACAAATATAACTTTTTTAGAAATACATCGCAACGATCATCGAACTGACCCTAAGTATCCTACTGTTGATTTTTTTTTGGCACTGACACCGGTAATGTTGATTTTTAGGGTTCCGTAGCCAAAATGGCAAAAAAGAAACCCTTATAGATTCGTCATGTCTGTCTGTTTGTCTGTCTGTCTGTCTGTCTGTCTGTCTGTCTGTCCGTCCGTCCGTATGTCACGGCCACTTTTCTCCGAAACTATTAGAGCTATACTATCGGAACTTGGTAAGTAGATGTAGTCTGTGAACCGCATTAAGATTTTGATGCAAAAATGGAGACATTTTTAAAAAATTTTAGGGGTCCCCATAGGTACAACTGAAACAAAAAATTTTTTTTTTCATCTAACCTATGCGTGTGGGGTATCTATGGATAAGTCTCCAAAAATCATATTGAGGTTTCTCATATCATTTTTTTCTAACCTGAATAGTTTGCGAGAGAGACTCTTCCAAAGTGGTAAAATGTGTGGGGACACCCCCCTCTAATTTCTAAAGTAGGGGCATGATAATTCTAAAAAAAATATATGATGTAGATTACTATAAAAACTATCAACGAAAATTGGTTCGAACGAGATCTAGCCAGTAGTTTTTTTTTATACGTCATAAATGGTAAACCTTAATCTAAATTTCATTAAATCGACTGAAATATAAAAATAAATCAAAAACCTTTTAATTTCATAAAAATAAACCTTATTGCTGCTGCGGAACCCTTCATGGGCGAGTCCAACTCGCACTTGGCCGCTTTTTTCATAACTGTACCGGCCATATTACTATGGCAAAATTGTAAATTCCAACATAATAACACGTAGCAAATTAAGGTTAAACATTTTAACTATTATGCATTCGCTGAAGCGGAAATTAAGTAATGATTAAATTCCAATTTGTAGTTTATTGGAAAATCGCGGATAAACGCCAGGCTATGAATACATGGCATAATTATTTATAACTTATAAGCCATTGCTATTATTTCAATGCAGGAATCGACATATTATATTACGAGTTTACACTTTACACTTTACACAAATGGAAATTCTCAAGAACTTTCAAAATCAAAATTGTTTTATTTCTGAATAAATTTAAAATAAATGTTTTCAGAATGTCCTACATGGTGCCTACCACCGGTTCGGGAACTAACCCGGCGAGAAGAACCGGCGTAAGAAACTCGCACGGGGCCCACTTTTTTACAAAAAAAAAGTGAGAAACAAAATAATCTTTTAAAATAAAGGTTTACAATTTTGTAACTTTTTTTTCAGTTTTTATCTTCTACTAGATGTCACCCGCAACATTTATCGCGCGAGAACCGTAAAGTTTTTTGGAATTAAAAGTATTATGTGTCCTTTCACGGGACTCAAAGTATATTTTCTATAATTTATTTAGATACTTGAGGGTAAACATAAGTTACTTTTGAAAATTGATTGTAAAATGTGTTATGTAATGGTTCAGAAATAAAGAAATTATTTATTATTATTATTATTATTATAATATCAAATTTTATCAAAATCAGTTCAGCGGTTTGGCATGACGAAATAACAGACAAACACACTTTCGCATTTACAATATTAGTATGGATATTATGTATGAGGTATACATATTAAAATTATAAAGCTTCCGGATGAATATCAACAGTCTACTATTTCTATTTACTATTTTACACTTCAAAATTCGTTACATAGTTTTAGAGACCAAAGCATACATAATAAAGGTACAGACAATGCGAAGCTACTACAATTAAGAGTGACCTATTCGAGCGGTCACACGTTCAAATTCTGATTTGTATGAATATTAGCCTCCCAGCGTCACGAATATTCCCGTATAAAAGTAATAAAAAAGTTTATCTTTCAGCGCTACTACTTTGACAGTGAACCCTACGAGTATGTCAGAAAAATATTATTAACCTCCTAAAGTGTTATCACTTAGTTTTGTTACACCCTGTATAAGTTTCCTTTACGGAAAAAATTTACGATATCGGCGTATAATAATCGAATTTCTGGCAACATCTAGTCGTGTATAAAATTAGCGGGAAGTGGTTATACCTCGGCTGGGTGGCTCGCAGAAATTTCTAATTAGCAGTAATGGAACCTGCAGCCAGTGTGCGACCCGCCTTCATTAATTAATTTCACGGCGTATAAGGTTAATAGGACACCAACTTTAAACGCTTTAAAGTTATAAAACATTTCATATAACATTCATAATCAGAGCGAAGAATGGGGGCATGATTAGTTTTATATTCAATAACGTCTCAATAAAAGATTCAGAGCTATTGAAATCATCTTTGGATTTTGTCTGTATCACAGTACGCTTGTAAATATCCTAAGGAATTATTTCCGCCATTGTATTACTGCAGACAGTATAAGATACACATACAACACACAGTAAATTATTGCTAGTTATTTTTCCACCCTATTAGTTACATTACAGTGCAACAGTCACAAAAGGACGATGCACAAAAAGCTAGAAAGTCAAACTCTACAGTCTCCGCTATTGTTTTCACAGTGCAGGGATAACGATTTGTCACGGGCTTACGGCGTAACCGTGAACGGGGTATTTAGGTATTCAGACAGGTTAGTTACCCCGGCAGATGAATGCCGGAGCGAGACCCCATTGAAGCGAGGATCCTGGTCAGCAAACAGGGCATTCATCACACACCTGTTACCCCAGAGCCGCCGGCGTGTCTACCATCCTGAATATTCAATTATTGCTCGCTAGTTGCCTTGTTTCGACTACGGAGAAGCTGAAAATCGTGTTGGCACTCGGTTAATGAATGTGTTAATATGTATGTCGAGGAGCATAAGCTAGTGTACTTAGTAAATGAGATGACAATAACGGTTTAACCAAACTATGTAATTTAATAATTACAATAATTTATGTAGCTATATAATAATTTGTGTCGCTTTAGAGTTTTTAACTTTAGAATATTTTCAGGTTTATTTTTATGAATATCGATGAAAAAGCCATCAATGGTTTCGAATTTTATACCTAGTTTAAAATTTTTATACGTCGAATCACGATGTTTACTTTGCAACCAAAAACCTTTTAGTGCTGTGACCTAAAAATGTTATTTTTTATGTTCATACTTCATACCAAAAGCGACAGACAATATTTTTAAATCTAAAAGGTATTAGGTAAATTTTACCATTAGACTTATTTGAATGGACAAATTTCTCGTAGAATGTGTAACATAAAATAAAATGTGTGATAGTAATATAAGGATATTAATATATTATGTGTCCTTAGGGTGCCATTCCTGTCATGTGTGTCAGCTCCCGCGCGCGGGTCGTCCGCATCCTGTCCGATGTTTTTGCTGTCATGCGGGCAACACTAGTCACGCGCATTCGGACCAGATCCGCGTGTGTTATACAACACACATGACAGGAAAAACACCCTTATGCTAAGTATTCACATACGGTTTAACTGGATTTGGAGTAAAACTATCGAGTAATGCTGAATGTGTGGACGAAAGCCCAAGCCGTGGGTTTTACTCTACGTGATTGCTCGATCGAGTAAACCGTATGTGAGTATTTACCATTATGTAGAGTTTCTGTAAAAGTTTAAAAGAGAATTGATTTTCCAAAAGTCTTTAAAAGGTCCTTGATTACTCCAGTCCATAAGAATGGGGCACGAGACGACAAAACAAATTATAGGCCAATCTCAGTGCTTACGGCATTGTCCAAAATATTGGAAAAGCTACTTAATAAGAGGTTAATACAGTTCTTAAACCGCTACAACTTATTGTCTAGCTCCCAATTTGGCTTCAGAACTGGTTTGTCAACAGAAGATGCCGTAAGTAGCTTAGTAAATTATGTAACCGAAAAACTTGATGGCAAACAAAAATGTCTTGGTGTTTTCCTCGATCTCGCCAAGGCATTTGATACAGTCTCGATATCTATTCTTGTGGATAAATTGGAGCGCATTGGAATAAGAGGTGCAGCTTTATCCATTTTTAAAGATTTCCTTAGCGGTAGGGTACAGAGAGTAAAGATTAATAACAATATTAGTTCCGATGCTAATGTAATTTTTGGTGTCCCGCAAGGCAGTGTCCTCGGTCCAAGTCTTTTCCTTCTTTACATAAATGATTTATGTAACATGAGTTTAACTAAAAACAAGATATTTACCTATGCTGATGATACAGCTTTAATTTTCTATGGGGATACTTGGACTGAGGTTCACAAAAATGCCGAAACTGGACTGCAAAAAGTAGCTCAATGGCTTAAAGATAATCTACTCACTTTAAATATTTCCAAAACGTCGTTTTTACAGTTCCAAACTGTCAATTCTCGCGTGGAAGACATAAACATTAAAATACACACTTGCATCGATGAAAGCATTTGTACTTGCACCAATATTGCAAGATCAGAGACTGTAAAATACCTTGGTGTCCAGCTGGATTGTAAATTAAGCTGGCTTCCCCATATTGAAATTATAACCTCACGTACTCGCAAATTAATCTGGACATTTAAAACGCTGCGCTATGCCGCTGATTTTGAAACCCTCCGCACCGTTTATTTTGCGCTAGCGCAATCAGTAATAAGTTACTGCGTATGTGTATGGGGTGGAGCCTGCAAGTCATATCTTATTCAGCTTGAAAGAGCCCAAAGGTCTTTACTTAAAGTAATGACCTTTAGAACCTACAGGTATCCCACCATACTTTTATATTATAAAAAATGTGAACTACTCACTATTAGGCAGCTATTTGTTTATAACACAATAATTAAACAACATGCTAATACCCCTTTCGATCCACAAATTTGCAGAAACAAACGTCGTACACCAAATGTACTCCCCACAGTTAATTTTCGCACAACACTTGCAAGGCGACAACGAGCATATCTTTCAACTTTTCTCTACAATAAAATTAATAAAAAATTAAACTTCTATCCCCTTTCACTTCGCGAATGTAAATCAATTGTCAAGACCTGGCTCTTGACATTAAACTATTGTGAGACAGAAGATCTTTTTAACTAACGTAATAATATAATATTATATTAATATATTTTTAGCTGTGTGCACCTAAATTCATATCTTATTGTACTTATTTGTATAGTATTATTTATTTATTTATTTATCTATTGAATATCTATATTTATTTATTAATGTATTATATATAAATTCTATATATTTTATTATAATATACTTATTTTAGTGATATGTTTTTAACTTCTTTATTATGTTTAAAAATTGGGAGAAGCCGCTGACTCCTGAGATACGGGCATAGCCTAGTTTGGGTGTCAGAGTCTTCGTAGGATTGTTGTACTGATTAAGTCAATAAAGAATTTATTATTATTATTATTATTATTATTAATTGACTTCTAAGTATCTTTGAAAACTGACCCTATATCTTGAATTTCCCAAATATTAAAAAAGTAACAATGAATCTAGACCACATAATTATAGACAATAGTACTACAAGTATCTAGACTAGGATGGCCCAACGGCACAGGATCAACGGTAAGAAGGGCCTAAATAATAATAATCTGTGTCACACAACTGTCCAATGTCCATTCATGTTGAAAACCCCGTCTATTCAAGATTGAAAACCAAGATCAGGTATTCGATGCGGTTCCCGAGTCAGTGTGTCAATTCGGTGTAAACCGCTAGGGACATAAAATATTCCATTTCAAACACGAACGCAGAACACTTACATTCCTATTTCCTGGCAACTGACAACTGTTCGCAATCGGGGTAGAGGCTTTTGATTTAACAGATTTGAGGGGGACACTAGTATCAATCGTGAACTGCACTCACGCCTCATCTGTCGGCACTATTGTCAGGTACAAGGGCGTTCAAAGAAAAATGCCCAACAACGTACATATTGTACGTAATGTACAAGCTATTTTGGTGGCCAAAACAGTGATTTGTGAACAAAAGAAGCCCACGTCAATTGTGCCTTTGTCACGTCAAATGTTTACATGACTACAATGTAATGTTACACAATACTGACTAAGGAAAATACACCACGATTTCTGGTATAAGTATCATCTTGTCTATAACTTGTATATTATATCATCTTATTCACGTAATCACGTTATTACTTAATACCATGGACCAATCATACATAGACAATCGAGTCCCATACAAACCAGCGTGTCTGCAGTTTTTAGTTCTCATATGATTGGTCCATGTTAATACAGAGTAATGATTTTCAACGATTTTCACAGTGAAATAGAGATGCCACGGTGCTTGAACAATTTTCTTAAGAGGTTCACATTTTGGTTATCATATTTTGCTACTTGCTTGATGTTTTTTTTTAACTTATATGCATTTTTATCCATATTTCACACAATTGAGAATGCGTTCTAACGTATCAAACAAAGCTAAAACTTTATTTAACTATTACAGAATACTAACATAACGCTACCCCTCCAACGCTTCCTAGTTCCTATACAGACGTAAGATTTGTTTATAAAGCCTTTCCTTGTACTATGTTCAAAATATACGTTGATATTTAACAAAAAAATTTCTTTTACAATGACAATGGCGACATATTTAATATATCGCCGTACTTACACGCTTACTAAGAGCTTAATGTCGTCGCATGTCGATACAGATTCACAAGAAATCCTTTCTTTGATATGTAAGAACGTTCGCGACGCACATTTCATTGTCGTTTTTTATGGTGTACTAAGAGTGAGGCCACGATGCTCCATTGCGTTGCGGCGACGCGTCGCAACTTCCTGCAGCATTTACAATCGACGTCCATAGTACGAGCGTAGTTGCGTGCTCTACGCCGTCCACGCGTAATAGCTTATAATAATCCATCACAAGCCAACGTGGAGATGCCACATTACATAATATACTTTATGACATTATGTCACAATGAAGCACTGCATCGTCAGACGGTTCAGAGACGAAGTCAGATAGTTTGGTATTTGCCAAACCACAATACGGCGTCGCATCGTAAAAATCAACATGGCTGCGAATTGTTGTTTTTGCGACGTCGCGACTCGCAAAACTGTATTGTAAGGGCTAATTGGCTAGGCCCATATACAGGGTGTAACAAAACTAATTAGTGATAATACCTTAGGGTATGTATGTGTTCCTTGTAAAGAGTTCACTGTGAAAGTGGCAGCGCTGAAAGACCAATTTTCTGTTCACTTTTGTAAGGGCAAGTGTCACGAGTTCCACGGGGCTCTGGGTCAGGATGGGATGGATGCCTGCTCGGCTTAGCTAGTCGCGGCGCCGCGCGCCGAGGGGAATGCTTCAGTTTGCCTAAGCGTTCCCTAACTTTGGTGGAAGTCCGGTCCCTTTGAGGTAGACCGGCCGGTCGTGGAGGGAGTCCTGTGTTAGATAGATCTAGGACATCCCTCCGTATAAGTACGGCTGAAGACAAATCGCAGGTGGTTTTAGTGACTCGTTGGGAATCCCACACACCCCCGGGGTGTTTCAGCTTAACTGAGGCAGATCCCCAACCCGAGGCAACCCATGATGACCCAAAATAAAGTCACGAGTTTCCCCATACAACAGTGAAAATAAATTGGTCATTCAGCGCTGCCACCTTCAGAGTGAACTCTCTACAAGGAACACATACACACCCTTAAGTGTTATCACTTAGTTTTGTTACACCCTGTATAAGGAGCTACGCCTTTCCGACCACGAACCACGCAACGCACCGCAAAGCCACGGATAAACATGGCTTCGATCTTACTGACGCTTTTGCTCGTTTCAAAAGCTACAGCGAAACATTTCAACGATAAAGTTCCCAGATTTAAGGCAATTACTTGTGAAGCTGCCAACACTAGAAGCAGGAAAATAGGGCGTCCTTTCAGAAAACCTTGTTATGTTGCAACTCTACAAAACACATGTAAACGCCGCGGCGTTTTGAACAAGTTTATCCGCTTTTGCGTTAAGTTTAGTTTCACCTTCCCCGAAGAAGCAAACCAAAGAGACCTTGCACCAGACAATAGAATTAATACCTCGATCGTGGGAATCACAAACACAATAGATATTCAATTGTTATGTGGCACCCGGGTGCCGCTTGGGAGTTGATAGGTTAATTTAATTAAGATTTCAATGTATTATAATATGTATTATAATATTATTAATATTATAATATGCAATTATGCATCCTTTACTCCGTCTAAAACACACCCAACACAGCATAAATTTATTATTATACTAATAAAACGGAACGAACTTTCGGTCGCCATAATATAATAAAAAATAGCTAAACATACAAAAATGAGCAGCTAAACAGAACTGCCTCTTTGAAATTGTAAGTAATATCTGGGGGCACGGGAGTGCCCCCGCCAAGATGAGCCAAGCGAAGCGCGCACGGGCACTACCTACCTTTTCTCGAAACGTTTCGTCGTATTTTTGCACCCTCGTAACTTTGGTTTGGATAATGCCAGATAGTTGAAAATTTCAAGATATTATGACATGAGTATAATAATTAAATGCGCAAAGTTTGAATATTGTTACTATTATACTTTAGATTTTATAGGGGTCCAAAAACCCCACAATAATGGACTGACTCACCGATCATCAAAATTGATAGGGTACTTCCTGAAGTCATAGAAAGCTGAAATTTGGTATGCGACATACTATTAGTACAGAAACAACAAAAAAATTATCAAACCCAACCTAACCTATCCCATCCCCTTGATATAGAGAGGGGATGTTAGTATGAGATACCCCCGTTTCTTGTGCTAGATACAAAATTAAAAATAGAGTATAAAATAATTCTTGTGCCAAAAAAATTACGTATTAGACATGAGAGACCATAGACTCACAGAAAACCGGCGTGAAACAGCGCTCTCACAGAAAACCGGCGTGAAACAGCGCTTGCCCTGTGTTTCGCTTAGTGAGTGAGTTAAGCGGAGGCCCAACTGCACCCTAAACCTTATTCCCTATCCCTGTTCTCTTCTGCTGATTCCCTTAGCCTATTCCTTCATAAAAAGACCGAAAACGCAATTGCAACACTTCTGATGTTAGTGTCTATAGACGATGGCAGAACTTACTTTCCATCAGGTGACCTGTTTGCTCATTTGTCTCCTAATTTTATATAACAGATCCCCTCTTAAAGGCTGGCAAAGCACTTGCAACTTTTCTAATATTGCGAGTGCACATCCTCGTTAATTGCCCCTTAATTTCATAAAAACGTAATAATTATTTATGTGGTAATTTTACCATCATCCAAAGAATCATCCCGTACCTCCTTTTAAATAATATTATATCTATACTAATATTATAAATGCGATTATGCGAATTGTAAGGGGGTGAAAATGCGTAAATTTGTGCAAATAAAGTTAGTTCCAAAAATTCATAATAGATGGCGCCGCGCCGCCGCCGCGCGTCTTCTACATCGCACTATCGCTTACCCAAACGTGTTTCTATAAGAGGTGGTAAGGATAAACAAACCGTTTTCGATTAATTTGATGTTAGTGATGTTACACATATTTGAATTAATATATACTGATTGTATTGAACTAAGAGGAGTTGATGTTCGACTTCGACCCCACTCCCCAGCTGTTAATAACCCCCTATGCAAAATATCTATACATATATAATAAAACTGTAGAAATGAAAATTCTGTACATTAAAGATATTAAAAAAATAATAAGCATGGGGTGTCACTACATCGATCGCTATAGAAGCCAAAAATGTGGTTAGTTTTTTATCTGTCTGTCTGTATGTTTGTTCCACTATCACACGAAAACTACTGATCCGATTTGAATGCGGTTTTCGCAGATATTATTTTTTGTCTTCTTCCAACTTAACATCTGGTGATGCACCCTCATAGCTCTGGTTTGGATAATGCCAAATAGTTGAAATTTTCAAGATAGAATGGCATGAGTATAATGAATAAATGCACAAAGTTTGAATATTGTTACTATTATACTTTAGATTTTATAGGGGTCCAAAAAACCCACAATAATGGCACTGACTCACCGATCATCAAAATTGTTAGGGTACTTCCTGAAGTCTTAGAAAGCTGAAATTTGGCATGTAACATAGTTACTATTAGTACAGAAACAACAAAAAAATTATCAAACCCAACCTAACCTATCCCATCTCCTTGATATAGAGGTGGATGTTAGTATGAGATACCCCCGTTTCTTGTGCTAGATACAAAATTTAAAATAGAGTGTAAAATACTTCTTATGCCTTTTGTGTTAATACGTGTTAGCCATAAGAGACCACAGACTCACAGAAAATCGGCGTGAAACAGGGCTTGCCCTGTGTTTCGTCTAGTGAGTGAGTTTAGCGGAGGCCCAACTGCATACTGCACCATATTCCCTTAGCCCATTATTTCATAAAAAGGCCTGAAACGCACTTGCAACGGTTATTATTTTATAGTAGGAAATATTACCCCGAAAGTTAAACGGCTACATCAAACATCTTCGCGTCAACGATGACGAATGAAGTGCGATGTAGTGTCAGGCGCCCAACAGTGACATCTCTTGTTGAGTAGAGTGCATTAACACTATTCGTGCAAGTTGTACCGCGATGTAGACGACTATCATGATAGATCATACAATATTATAACGACCATGGACCAGCAGCGACATCTGTTGTTGACTAGAAGGCATTAACATCTATATCAAACTATTCGTGCAAGTTATACCGCGATGTAGACGACCAGCAGCGACATCTGTGGTTGACTAGAAGGCATTAACATCTATATCAAACTATTCGTGCAAGTTATACCGCGATGTAGACGACCAGCAGCGACATCTCTTGTTTACTAGAAGGCATTAACATCTATATCAAACTATTCGTGCAAGTTATACCGCGATGTAGACGACTAGCAGCGACATCTCTTGTTGACTAGAGTGCATTACCAACTTTAAAAAACTATTCGAGGTCAAGCGTCAAGCTATGTAACTGCGATGTAGACGACCAGCAGCGACATCTATTATTATTTAAAGGGAAAAATGGCAAAAAATCACGATAATCTTAAATTTATTTTGTTTTTAGTATGTATTTGTTGCTAAGAAATACATAATCGATGAAAATGCCAACTCTCTAGCTTCCTCTACCTATGTATTCAGATACATCCAAGAGACAGATAGACATAGGCATACAGACAGACAGACAGACAGACAGACAGACAGACAGACAGACAGACAGACAGACAGACAGACAGACGGACAGACGGACAGCGGACAGACATCGAAGTCTAATAATAGGGTCCCGTTTTTACCCTTTGATTCCGGAAACCTAAAAATAAGGTGAACGTAAATATATGATAGTCGGTAGGTCACTACAGCCGTCGCTAGATGCCACTATCTGTTTCACGAACGCGCTATCGACTTCTATTTCTGAGAGCCATAATTAGCGAGGCGGTTGTTCGTTAAAGGCGTACGTAGCACTCTCTAGAGTTACTCATTTACAAGGTGTACTTACACCTTGTAAATATTGATTTTAGCAGTATTAAAGCACAACAATCATGCTTGGTAGAAATTGCTGCATAGCAATAAAGCCGCCTTTTGTATTTATTTAATAGTACTTACTAAGTTTGAATTTCTGTATAATACCTATACGTGTGTAAATGCAATAAAGAATTCATTCATTCATTCATTCATTCATTCAACAATCAGCTATAGTGGAATATAATCGCCTAAGAGCGAGGTATCGCCTGGATTTACCTCTGATTTTGAATAGTAAATCATTAAACAAAAAAGGCAAAGATAGAGAGTGGGCTATGAAAAAAGGCATGGCTGATGTACAAGAAATACACCCAAAAAAAAGAAAAGAAAATGAACTAAAAGAAAAAAGCAGCATTTAAACCATCTTACAAAAAGAAATGAAATCCCACCAAAAACATTTTCATGTAAAAATGTTGCCAAGATGAGAATATATAGTTCGTGGTGTCAAAAAGTAGTGAGATATCATGTAGAGCCAAGTTTCTAACCTTACATACTCAGCCCTAAATCTTAAAACCTTAATTTTACACTAAAGCGCGGCAAAATACTTGGTAATAATATAATGTGTCAGCCGTACGAGAAGAATCTAAAAACTCTACACATTAGTCAAAATCGGTGTCTTGGCCATTTTAAAATTGGTCATGCTATTGGGCTTTGAACTTTATATATTACTTTTCTGTTGTACCTAATAACTTTTATTTTAAAATGGCCAGGCCACCGATTTTGACTAATGTGTAGAGTTTTTAGATTCTTCTCGTACGGCTGACGCATTATATTATTACCAAGTATTTTGCCGCGCTTTAGTGTAAAATTAAGGTTTTAAGATTTAGGGCTGAGTATGTAAGGTTAGAAACTTGGCTCTACATGATATCTCACTACTTTTTGACACCACGAACTATATATTCTCATCTTGGCAACATTTTTACATGAAAATGTTTTTGGTGGGATAAATGTTTCGAGTATTATGGACTGCAAAATAAATCTTTTCCGAACAGTTTGTAGTCATTCTTTCCGAGCGGTTGAGGTTTCCGTTTACCTGCGTCGAGTTCGGTTACTTTATTTTGAGTAATCGCTTTCGACGAGCAAAAAATTAGTCTTTATAAAGTAAAATCAAACGGTGTTTTCATTCCAGACAAGAACGTAAGTGTAAGTATAATATCCTTCAAAACTAACTCAACGAACCAGATGATCACATATATTTTACTAAGGATTAATTTTAACCTAACACTGCAGACAGCAAGTCAACCTAATATAGAAGTACAAAGAACGTTTCCATTTTCACAGCCATTATCATCTACAAGACTACAAATAAATTCAAATTTCAAGCTGGACGTTCATGAAATGGCCGAAGTAGAATTGAAGATTTTTGAAAGGACGCACTCTTTACGGACGCGCATCATAACAAACTTAATGCAATCGGAAGTAGTTTTTACCATTAAATAACGTACCATTTTGTTTCGACTGGCCATTTATTTGATGCACTGCACGTGGGACCTTCGTCGTACTCTAGATAAGCGGGCCCCTAGACGAGCAATGTTATTGCGCAATATCACGTATTGCGTAATATTACTGAGTCTAGGGTTGATATTAAACATAGCGCGCCTTCAATGTATATTGTCAAATAAAGTGTTCAATAAAATTTAAGCATGATATTGCACAATACAATTGATCGTCTAGGGGCCGGCTTAGACTCTATAAACTCACCAGTGCCACGGAGTTGTTGTTCTGCTGGAGCCAGCGGAGTATGGCGCTGGCGGTGGTGAAGTCCGGCCTGGGCGGCGGAGGGATCGCGTGCTGCAGCGACGACGCCAGCTGCTGCGCCAAGTCCAGGGCCCTGGCACGCGCCGCCCGCCCCGTGCCCGTCCCGCTTCCACCGGTGCCGCCCGCCTCTGGATTAGAGAAGATCATTTGAGAGATATTTGTTTTGGTATTTCCGCATGTATTGTGTAGACCAGCCTTTTCCAAAGTGGGCGATAGCCGATAAGTCGATAACGCCCCCTTGTAGGCGCTAAAAGTCTAAAACATAATTTGTTCACAAAGTGGGCAGTGGAGAAAATAAGTTTGGGAACCTCTGGTGTAGACCAAAGGAAAAAAAGCTAAGTAAAAGCTAAGTGTTAATACTATAGAGTGTGCACGAGGTTCTAATATAATATTATAGAGTTCGCCGTAAAAGTAGCACCGCCGAATCTGAAGGGATCTCTTTCAGCGGTGCTACTTTTAGGTTTCGTGTCGAAAGCATAATATTTATTAAATAATAACTGAAGTTTCATCGCACTAAATGTAATCTGTATAAACTACTCTATAAATTGCAACACGACCATTACAAGTGAATGAACTTTCAAAATCATTTAGGACTAGAAAAATAGGAAAAAAACCACTAGTTCTACAGCTGTCAGCTACTACTAAATATTAATTAACAGGTAGCTTTTGATAACTTCATAATAAACGCAAAGTGACAAAACAATAAACATGAGAACTCCTAATTAATATTATCGCGCCAGAACTGTTATGCAGTTGAAATTATTTTTAGCTTCGAAGTGTCATTCCTAAGGAAGGAAGTGTCAAACTTATTCTTACAGTCGCGCCTGGAAGCCTTTTAAATTGTAAGTAAGCTCGTGTTGCCAGCCAGTAGGATTATTGAATACTTACTATAAATAAATATTCCCGCTGAGCAAATACGTAACGTCGAACAAATAATAATTCACATAAATATTAAAGATTCGTTTTCCTCTTGCAAACAATTCATACGTGAAGGTATGACTACTTAGAGTGAGTTGCACCAACCTACTTTAACTATAACTTTAACCATAACGAAAAGTCAAATGAACTGTCAAATCCCTAGTAAAAGTCCAATTATATGGACGCCATATTTGACGACAACCTTAATTTTAACTTTAACTATACGCCTCTGGTGCAATTTACCCTTAATTTTGTGAAGATTTTGTGAAGATTTTGACATAAATTCCAAACGTGAAGTTACTGTCAAATTATTAACTTAATGTAATCATTAAATATCTCAGATTAGTTCAGTTTTCAGAGCAGAGCCATAAGCACTAGCTAATTATATAAAGTTTAAAAGCATCAGTGGACATTGTTGTTAATTACTTCTGTATAAATGTCCCCAGACACAAATGAATGTTGGGACAGGACAGCTACCGCATACTTAATGCTAAAACACTTAACTTGGAGCTTGGAATGACTAGTAGGTACTTTAACGTCCACTATAACCAGTCTGGGTTAATGCTAATAGATTGACGAAATCTAAATAATATCATGTTTTCTTTCAAGGGCGTAAACTAACCAAATTGTAATTTCGAAGAAGGTTAAATTTAATGAAAAAGAAATATTCGTATGAAATAATTATTACATAGCCCCCAAACTACCCTGGCTACGCACTTTAGGTACCTTCATATTTAAAATACGATAGATATATTTAATCGCCGATTAAAGTTAACCCAAAGCAGCGCAAGTGGGCCTAACATTATTTTACCCAAGAGGTCAAAGTTTGAGTAGTTACACAAATGAAACTCCATAAAGCGAGATTTGCCAGTCGCTGTAATATTCAGTAGAAAATAAGTAACAAACTTACAGCATTTAAGTTCCTGTTGCACAAGTTTTAATGGTCCATTATAGGAGCGGCTGCCAAATATCTAAGTATGGAACTCAAGTAGGGAAGTTAAGCTAGCATAAACTTATGAGTTATGCATCACATTTTTAGCGTCTGAATTGAATCTCGTAATTTTATAGATTACTCTGTAATAATAAACTAAATGAAATATCAGTGTAAAGAAGTGGAAATAATGCTGTTACCTAGACTTTACTTAGCCAGGGAAATCTACACTACTATTATAAAGAGGAAAGATTTGATTTTTTGTTTGTTTGTTTGTTTGTTTGTTTGTTTGTTTGAGTCGAATAGGCTCCGAAACTACTGGACCGATTTGAAAAATTCTTTTGCTATTGGAATCTTACATTATTTCTGCTGAACATAGGCTACATTTTATTTTGGAAAAAAGTAGGGTTCCGTAAGATATTTGAGTTTTTCGGACGCAAGGTGTAAAAAATCAGCTAGAAAAGTTACTTATTTTGCGTACGCTGCCTAAACTATAAAAGATAGAACCATAAAATGTTGTAAGTAATTGTAGATCTTATAAATATCTACAAAAAAGTCCGCGACACACTATACCTATCTATATCGAGTGAGGCACAATAACCATTTATTTATTTAAAAATCCTGAATTTTTTTTGGACTACATTTAAACGGATATATTTTACTCACGCTATTAATCCTTATCAAAATAAATTATTTTATCACTAAGTACAGTTTATGTAGATAATATTTGGTCTTTGAATGATTAAAATTGGACGTTTGGTTTTGAAATTATGGCGAAATTAAAATATTACGATAGTGGGCGTCACCAAAGCGCGTGCGGGAGGTAGACAATATTCTGTTGTAGAAATGAAAATTCTGTACATAAAAGATATGAAATGACACCTGAAATTACACTTTTGTCACTACATCGCTATAGAAGCCAAAAATGTGGTTAGTTTTTTGTCTGTCTGTCTGTCTGTCACTCTTTCTGTCTGTCTGTATGTTTGTTCCAGCATCACACGAAAAATACTGATCCGATTTAAATGTGGTTTTCGCAGATATATTTATCTTCTTCCAACTTAACATCTGGTGTATAAAAATTTTTCCTCCCACCCCTCTAAGGGGACAAAAGAGGCGGTCAGATTTTGTATCAAACTTTTTTCTTTAACACGAAAACTACTGATCCGATTTGCATACGGTTTTCACAGATATATTATATTTGTCTTCTTCCAACTCAACATCTGGTGTATAAAAATCCTCCCCCCCTCCCCTCTCAACCCTCTCTGGGGACCAAAGAGGGGTCAGATTTTGTATACAACTTTTTTCTTTAGTGGACTTACTTCATATTAGGTATTAACTGTGTTTTTCAACTTAACATCTGGTGTATGACCTTCCCCCCCACACCCTCTTAGGGGACAAAAGAGGGGGTAAAACATGTATCAACTGATGATGTAGAAAATATACTTTAAATGGCAAAACAACGTTTGCCGGGACAGCTAGTAACCAATAAAGATACTCAACACGTACATGACTTATATTGTGCAGTGTGGTAATGGTAAAGGTACGGCGATCCTTTGCCGTAGCATCAAAGATTCCTTTGAAAACAGTTAACCTATCAAAGCCATCCAGGATATTGGATAAGGTATCATAATATGTTTATCCACCGAGGTAAAGCTACGTCAGTTTCATAGCGTTCGCGTTACTAACTTTAACTATTGATGACTAGATTGTAAAGCAATATTTTACGCTGTATATTGTAGGATCAAGAGAAAATGGCAATGTTCTGAGCCTTACACGGCTTGAGGCCAAAAAACGTGAAAAAATAACACTATAAAATTTTCCGTTTTTTGCATAAATGGAGGCTTTAGGGCCGTAAAAATTATTAGAAATAAAAAAACTGTGGATTTTATGTGTAGTCAGATACTTAAGCCAGATGATGAAATAGATAAGTTACAAGGTTTGTTAAAAATTATAAGAGGAAAATATGAGTAATTGTCCTTAAATTATAATAATCGGCCAAGTGCGAGTCGGACTCGCGCACGAAGGGTTCCGTACCAATATAGAGAAATATTAGGGCAAAAGTGTTTTTTGTATGGAAGCCCCCCTTAATTTTTTAATTTTAAATATTAATATTTTTATTAAATATAGTGAGAGACTACGACGACCGTGTGTGCGGTGAACCTAATTCATGATTGTAGTCAACTGTTATCAACTCTCAGCGGGCCCCTAGACGACCAATTTTATTGCCAAAAATTAATCGAACTGTAATAACTCGAATCTCTCTGTAGTTCGAACCTCGAAATTTGGATGGATCTTCTTCTTCTTTTTTAAAAATGGCTCCTTAGTCTGTTGATCGTATGATGGTCAAATTAGTCAACCAGACATCACTTTAAATCTAACTTTTCGGGTCTAGAACTAATTAAGAGGAGGCTTGCTCCCATGTGAAGCGAATCGATTCACAAATCAGAGTTATAGCGAGTGATGATGGTGGCTATCAAGTCGATAGTATCGTCTACCGAGTATCGATGTCGAGGACGGCTTACATTACTTCTGCTTTAGATACTAGGATTCAGAACACCGCATTGAAATGTTATTTAATGAAAATGTATAAAAATATGCCAGATTGACCAAATTAAAAACCTATATAGTATTTTTTTTATACCAATACGTATTACGTTTACGTACCTACGAATACGCGTTAGGAATTCATTCAAAACATCGATTTGTTATTTTATGATTTAAAAATTATCAGGACATTTCGAGTATTGTTGAAAATTGTTTTTTTTTATAAATCTAAATCCTACTAGAGATCGCCCAATGGTCGAAATTCGACCTTAGTTTCAACGACATTAGGACTACTACCAATATTTTGTAAAAAGTTATTGACTTTATCATATTAAATTTTTTATTCAACACGTCTTTGATCCCAGACTGGCTGTGTACTTGCATTGTCTAATAGTATTCTAATATTCAATAAAAAAACTATAATCCATTATCAATTTGTCAACTTGTTGTCAGACTTCAGACAGGATTCAACCATAAATAAAAGAGTTATAATTCGTATGTATAGGCTTGTCACTCAAAAATCTCCTATGTGTGTGTGTTGTTGTGTGTGTAATGTTTTATTTGTTAAAAAAATGTATGATAAAAGCATAATTTCAAAATAATATTAGCTCGATGCACTCCTTCACCATATAAACTATAACTGTGCAAATTTTCATTCACCTACGTTTTCCCATTTTTCGTCAAAAGGGATCCAAAGTTTTTCGCTCGCGTATTAATATTATGATGTATTGAAAACTAATCGCCGCATGAGTTCTATCCAGCTAACGTCAAAAATCCAATTTTCCCAAGTATTGTAGTGTTTGTGGTGTCCAAGCGTTTTTAAAAAGCTACGACCAATTAACACCGAGCAGTGCGCTGTGCGACTCTGTAATTGCTTTGTCGAGGAACACTGCAGTCAGAAAAAATTACCATTCCATTATACGAGTCCGAATGTCGAAATACCTCGCCGTTTATGCACCATTAGAGTCTAGACTCTAGGCCCTTGGGAATGCAAATCTCGAGAGATTGGGCTCAAGCGAGATCTCGCTATTTATCTAAGTTATTGGCGAGGCGAAACTATCAGTTTTGTGTGGGTTCTGACTTCTGTTCAATTATTTAAAAAAAAAAGAATATTTATATTACGAGGGTAGTTACACAAAGTTCACTGGGTCATCTCGCTTTGAATATAGCTCCTGAAGACTTATTTTTTCGAACGAGATCAATCTCGCTAAAAAAACCGCGAAATCTCGCGAAAACGAGATTGCATTTCCTAATAGGCCTCGGAGTCCGGACAGAAACAATAAGGCTTTGCCGGCGGAAGGAATTTATATTATTGTGCTTTCATAAAAAAATTGGCCAAGTGCGAGTTAGACTCGCGCACGAAGGGTTCCGTACCAATATAGAGCAAAAATAGTAAAAAAATGTGTTTTTATTTTATTTCATTTCAAATTAATTATTAATTATTTATTTTATTTAAATTTTATTACTAATTATTAAAGTTCAAATACAGCTGAGTATTTTACGTACATTTCAAGTGCCTACCTGTTGTCATCATTGATACCGAGCAAAGAATGTTTGAAAAATCACGTTTGTTATATGGGAGCCCCCCTTAAATATTTAATTTATTTTGTTTTTAGTATTTTGTTATAGCGGCAACAGAAATACATAATCTGTGAAAATTTCAACTCTCTAGCTATTACGGTTCTTGAGTTACAGCCTGGAGACAGACGGACAGACGGACAGACATTGAAGTCTCAGTAATAGGGTCCCGTTTTTACACTTTGGGTACGGAACCCTAAAAATGGAAGGTATGATTAAAATAAAAATATATATTCCAGAGTTTTACAATATTATAGCTTATATTTTAGCTTATATTATAGCTTTAACTATATTATAGCTAATTTCTGAAATTCGCAAAATTCCGCACACGTCAGACTTATTTGTTTGTGAGACACACATAACATTACGATCTCGCTGACAGGGCAAATTCCAATACTGCAACACATTCTACAAATAAAGTGAATTACAAAGTGAATAGTCAATCTACGACTGTCGGGAGGCGAAGCAGAAACTTGGGTCTACTATCTACACTACTCACTGTTAAACACACATACTGCATGTCACTACAATTAGCACTAGAGCCCCTAGCCAAGACTTTTTCTTTATCGCTTCTTTATAGAATCGCCAAAAATGTATTGAATTTACATTAAACGTGTCGAACGTCAACTTCGTGTTATTGAACGCTTATGTCAACTCCATACATTTTGATAGGCGATTCTAAAAAGAAAACGTTTTGGCTAAAGGGCTTGATATACACACACAGTCTAGCTATCCTATCTTTCTTTGTGTAACTACTTGTACTATTATATAGTGTGAAATTTTAATGGTTGTTTTCCCGCAATAAAATGATTCTATCTTAGTAGTACAATAGATTTGTAAAGTTTTTTTGTTCAAATCAAAAAAAAAATCGGTCGGGTCCATAGTAACTCGCGCCTGTCGGCATAAAGTTGCCATAGTACATCATACAAAATATTTTGTATTTTCAAAAAATAACTTGCATAATTCGATAGTACTACTATAGGTAAATCGTTCTGCTGCGGGAAAACAACCACTAAAATTTCACGTTGTATATTCTGTAGTGTAACTACTACTATCTCCACATTCGACTCGACGGTAATAATTTTATTTCTGTGGTAATAATAATTATTATACACTTTTCCTGCACTTATTCCACTTGAAGTGACACAGAAAAGTGTATATTAAACTATTACTGTAAGACAAGAATTTCCACCAAGAAAGTATAGTACCTACATTCAATATCATAATATTACACGAATATCTTATATTATGTTGTATCTACTACCTAGTTACAAGTTACAACTAGTAGTTGCACCTAAACTCTAAAACAAAACTTAAAACTTATTTGGTTAGCTGGAGGATTGTAAACACATTAATGATTAAGGGCCTTATCCACCACTTAGCTTGACAGATGAAGTATGGAGAATCTGTCAAGATAATTGGTGGATATCCTAATCGGCACTTATCAGGAAGTGGTGAAACAGGCCTTAAGATATCTGAAATTAAATAAGATCGAAATTGGCAGCAATCATCTTTGGATCCCCAAAAGATGATTGCTGCTACAGATCAGACAAAATAAAGAATGCTTCTAAATAAGCTCGGATAAAATAAAAAAGCGGCCAAGTGCGAGTTGGACTCGCCCATGGAGGGTTCCGCAGCAGCAATAAGGTTAATTTTTATGAAATTATATTATTTTTGATTTATTTTTATATTTCAGTCGATTTAATGAAATTTAGATTAAGGTTTACTATTTATGACGTATAAAAAAAACTACTGGCTAGATCTCGTTCAAACCAATTTTCGTTGGTAGTTTTTATAGTAATATACATCATATATTTTTTTTAGAATTATCATGCCTCTACTTTAGAAATTAGAGGGGGGGGGACACACATTTTTCCAATTTGGAAGAGTCTCTCTCGCAAACTATTCAGCTTAGAAAAAAATGATATGAGAAACCTCAATATGATTTTTGGAGACCTATCCATAGATACCACACACGCATAGGTTAGATGAAAAAAATTTTTTTTTGTTTCATTAAGTTTTACTATTTATGACGTATAAAAAAAAACTACTGGCTAGATCTCATTCAAACCAATTTTCGTTGGTAGTTTTTATAGTAATATACATCATATATTTTTTTTAGAATTATCATGCCTCTACTTTAGAAATTAGAGGGGGGGGGACACACATTTTTCCACTTTGGAAGAGTCTCTCTCGCAAACTATTCAGGTTAGAAAAAAATGATATGAGAAACCTCAATATGATTTTTAGAGACCTATCCATAGATACCACACACGCATAGGTTAGATGAAAAAAATTTTTTTTTGTTTCAGTTGTACCTATGGGGACCCCTAAAATTTTTAATACTTTTTCCATTTTTGCATCAAAATCTTAATGCGGTTCACAGACTACATCTACTTACCAAGTTTCAATAGTATAGCTCTAATAGTTTCGGAGAAAAGTGGCTGTGACATACGGACGGACAGACAGACAGACAGACAGACAGACAGACATGACGAATCTATAAGGGTTCCTTTTTTGCCATTTTGGCTACGGAACCCTAAAAAGCTAATTCACTTAGCCCGGATTAAAAGAAAAAAATATGAGCGGAGTCGACTATGGGCCATATATCTACAAACGATATGAAATCTGAGATTCCTCATTACTACTGCTAAAATACCATCTCGGATCAGACCAGCTACGAATTACGATAGCCAGATCCGAGGCTAACATAAACTACCAGCGATTCACGATTCCCGTTCGACACGGATTCGGAAACTTTACCGTGCGGTCATTGGTCAATGCCGAGCGCGGCGAGCGTTTATTGGATGAAGTTTCCGAAACCGAATTTCGAAATTCGGCATTGTGAATCAGGGCCCTGGGTTACATACGCTGCGGTATCTGGGACTCCTCGCCCTCCGTGAAGAGTCGCCGGTGACAGGCGTCGAATAGCCAGCAGCGGGTGATGTGCTCGGGCCACTGCCAGCACCCAGGCATCGTCTCACATCACTGTACACCGAGCACACGAGTTACACCTCTCTCCACTACTCACACATTGTCACTGGAATATTGGGTGGGCTTACGATTACCCAGATCTTCGAGAGCAGCCCTATGGTACAGAGTTAGTAGTTACAGACTGTTGTTTTACCCGACTGCGCCAGGAGGGTTACGTTTCTCCAGATTAAGTTTAATAGCATGGACGAATTATAATAGTTTCCTGTGAGAATGGATATACCCAGTGTGGGTAAGTATATCAAAACGGAATCGTTCTTAAGGTTTTAAAAACATATTTATTTTTTAATTTTCAGTTATTTATTTATGGAACACATTATTATAGGCGGTTTCCGCGCACACGAACGTTCTATGTGAAGTTATCAACGTATACTAATTAAAGTTCGCGAGCGCGTAATTAGGCTGCATGATGCATCCCGAAACCCCGAAACGCAAAATTGAATGCAGTTTGTTGTTGGAAAGAATGTTACGAGCACATGTGAACTTTTACTCGAAATTATCCGTACATTCGAGTATTATTTTTAGCAGCCTACAGCGTGTCCCACTGCTGAGCAAAAGCCTCCTCACTTTCTTTTCATACGTAATAGGATTAGAAATTCCTTAGGTTCTAAAACTTTAATTCTTTGCACAAAATATAAAACGAAATTTCAATTTGCTGGAGTGTATGAGGCGAGTTCTTTCCGCCTCTACCCTCCCGTGGAAGGCGTGATTATCTCGAACAACATTGATCCTGGCGCGCCACGAGCCGCGGGCTATCTGGGAGTCCTAGATTAAAATGCAGACGCTACTGGGCCCTAGGTTTCTTACATTTTATTCATTTAAGAATAAAATACGCATTCCTACATCTCGTTTAGTTTTTCACGCCGGATTGGTTTTCTTAAGTTTACGAGTAGGTTGGGATTGTTTAAAAGTTTGTTTCATTGTAAAAGGAAAGTTACATAATTATGTTTCTAAGATACATAATAATTAGATGCTTAGATTTAAAACGTCTTTGAAATATCTGCCACTTGTAAGACGATCAGAATTCAGATAAGGTACTTTGAAAACTTAGAAACCGATAATATCTGAGCATTGAAACACCTCTTAGGGTTGGACGTAAAAGCGCTTTAAATAATATTCAGTTCGATTTTGACGACTGAATGTTTTACCGAGAGGGTTCAAAAGGATGGAATCCACTCATAGAAGTGGCGGTTGGAGTCCTTACATCCTTCCTGGAGTGAAGAGAGATTGTGTTTCAAGAGCGATCGATAGGTACTTTTCGCTTTTTATGAAATATTAAAATTAAAATTTTATTGATTTTATACTTTCGGTGTACAAATATTGCGAAACATGTAATTTCCCCAATATCTTTCATACTTGAATTTTTCATATCAATATTCCAGACATATGAAATAATATCTATCAATATACTGAATAATTATGTTGAATGTTTGGAATACTGCGTACCCGAGTTTCCTCTTTGACAAACTTTTGATGCAAAGGCTACTGAGACTGTACCTACTATGAGTCCACGACACTTCGGGTTGTTTGAGTTTCGAAGTCCCGATAATTTCCTCAACAGCCGAGACGGAATAAGCCAGTATTGATCTATGCACGAACAATGCTATGCCAACTATATCTTAGGCCGGTTGTCCACAGCCGCCGTCACCGGGACCGGGGACGTCACCGACAAAAAATCAAATAAAATGCCACTTTATGCTTGCTTCCCACTGCTAGACACTCTCAAAGTTACTTTAAGAAAGTTTAAAGGGTGTCTGGAAGCTGTCAAAAATGTCCGGCACTGGAAGACGAGATTCCTCTACGTACCGCGAAAAATATAAGCTATGAAATTGAGCTTTACTCTTTCGGGAAGGTTAGGTAGACCTTCAGAACTGGATACCTTCTAAAGTAACCGCGACCGAAACTCCATAGGTGCTGGTCGTTCTTTACACCTCTGTAAAGGCCACAAACAGGTAAAATTTCAGCTTTACGAAACGGAGGAAGGTCTGGCCATCGCAGGCTCTTACTTTACTAGGGCCTAGGCTATAGGTTCATTTTGTTCTACGCCACTTCAAAGCAGCGACGGCATGGGTCGTCAGATCAATGTCGGAAGAAAATGAAACCTATAGCCTACATATTCGAGTAGCATTTTATTTTAATTCTTATTGATGACGTCCCGTTGACGGCGACGGTGAACAAACGGCCTTAACCTGGAACGCGAATACTATTGAGGATAGCTTATGCTTATTGAAATTTGTGCCTTCCTCACCACATCGACAACAAGTTTATATCCATAATCCATACTTAACTGTCTGTCCTCTTGACGAACCACTAAACCGATTTTGATGAAGCTTTAAAACGACAATAGGATAATTTCAATTTAGGGTTATAGGTGTGTAAAGACTAAAGAATTATTTAAAAATAATTTATTGGACACGATTCTTAGTGACATAATATGGAACCCAAGACCATTTCATATTATGTGACTACAATCTCGCCGACTGCACTCCTGAGGATTATGGCATCATTATTCACTGCCATGGTAAAGTAACAAACGGGTTCATTGTCCTATCGCTTTTGACGCCTTGACGCAGACAGTAACTATACGGTATAGGCTGTAGTCTGTAGACCTTCGCATACAGCCTACTTCATGGCATTGTCGCTGAATTGTAATGATGCATTACAGTTTCATGGGGCTTGACGCTATGAACCGAACGATAATGGCATTTGAAAGTAACTAGACCTAGTAGACTGTCACAGTATCTTATTTGATCTGAGCTAATCCATACTAATATTATAAATGCGAAAGTGTGTCTGTCTGTCGACAGACAGACAGACAGACACACTTTCAGCACAGACAGACTTTACAGAACAAGTAGAAAATTCCACAGAAACCGTACATTATCTGAAATCAAACACTAGCGGCTAGCCTGTTATCTTTCTAGTAATATACAATGGATCTGTACCAAAACTGTATGTGTCTGTCTGTTTTATCAAAAACGATCCAGTGGTTACGGAGCCTATTCGATGCAAAGTTCACAAACAAAACTTTCCTCGATATTATTGGTAGAGAAAAGTAATGTTTGCGTGTTTTAGGCTGGTTTTGCGTATTTTTGGTTTGGCCCTTTACTTGAGGAGTGAAGAGAAACAGCAGGCTTGACTTCTTGCGTATATTCAGCTAAAATCTTTACAGTTTTTGCGTATTTTAAGCGAATAGTTTAAGGGGTTACAAATCGTATTTTAAGATGGAGGATGCAAAGGTGAATGTATTGCGTATGAGGGGTTCTCACGGCAGCTTCGACTGCGTATCACGTCATCGGCGGCCAATCGCTGCAGTTTATGACGTGATGGACGACCAATGGGCTGCTGCAGGCATAATACGTCAGCTAGACCAGGATGGAAGATATCTTGTGCGTGAACATACTCCCCGGCCTTGGAATCTGGAGCATCTGCAGGTTCCAACAGTATTAAGATTCTTGAGGAAGAAGTGGGCAAATTTTAGAAAAGGCTCGCCGTACAACGCCATCTGCCTTGCGAATATCGGCAACTCGCGAAACTCCGTCTCTGCCTGGATAGGTTTTGATGATGCGGCCTAGACTCCACTTCATCGGCGGCAAGTTGTCGTCCTTGATGAGGACCAGCATGTCCTCTTTGAGTTCTCCCTTGTTCTGCTGCCATTTACTCCTTGTCTGAAGCTCGGACACGTACTCCTGGGACCATCGCTTCCAAAAGTGCTGTCGGATTTGCTCGAGACGCTGGTATCGTGTGAGGCGATGAGCAGGCACGTCGTATACATCGGCTGTTACAGGTGCAGTCAGAGGACGGCCAACCAAAAAATGGGCAGGACAAAGTGGGAGAAAATCGTTGGGATCCGTGGAGAGAGGAGTCAAGGGACGGGAGTTTAGAATTGCTTCAATTTGAACGAGCACTGTGCTAAATTCCTCAAACGTTAAATGTGCGTTACCTACCACGCGTCGTAAGTGATGCTTACAGCTTTTTACTCCAGCCTCCCACAATCCCCCGAAATGACTAGCGTAAGACGGAATCATTTTAAAATTAATATTTTGCGAAATTGCGTATTCCCTTATTTCATTAGAACAAGAGTCCAAAAATTTCTTGAAATCATTCATCAAGCCGACAAAGTTTTTCCCGTTGTCCGAGAAAATGTCTCGCGGCTTGCCACGGCGACCGATAAATCGCTTCAAAGCTAGAAGGTACCCATCAGATGAAAGGTCGCTCACTAGCTCCAAATGAACGGCTCGAGTAACTAAACAAATAAATAGGCATATATACGATTTTTGTAATTTAGCGCCCCTGCCTTTACGGTTCAACGTAAACACAGGACCAGCGTAATCAGCGCCACAACGCAAAAACGGAAACCCTGAATCTAAACGTTCTTTGGGCAAGTTCCCCATAATAGGAGTGACCGTCGTCGGCCTCAATCGTGTGCACCGCACGCAACTGCGCACCACCTTCCGCGCGAGGTTCCGACCTCCGACGGGCCACCACATCTCCCTCAGAGAGGACAAGAGGAGTTGCGGTCCCGCGTGCAACAAACGCTGGTGCTCGAACCGGAAAAGCAAAGTAGAAAAATCATGTTTTGCGGAAATTAGAATAGGAAATTTCTTATCAAAATTAAAGTGTGGCGAATATTGAATACGTCCACCTACCCTAATTAAATTATTCGAATCTATAAATAAATTCAATTTTGATAGTTGACTACAACCTTTCAAAGGTTGCTTATTTTTAATTAAATTAAAAATATCCGAAAATGAATCCCGTTGACTTAACATTGCTAACGTAGACTCTGCACAATTTAATTCCTCGACAGATAGCAAACCGGTCCGCTTATTGTTTACATTGCGAGCGTTATAGATAAAGCGTAACACATAAGCAGCGGCTCGTTTAAGTCTTATGTACTGTGAAAACCGAGAAAAATTAAATAAATTATTATCATATTGATTGACGGCGTGACAACATACATTAGGTGATTTAGTTTCTGGTAAATCATTAAATATTAAATTCGATTGTTTTAAATTCGGTATTTCGAAGTTTAAATCTTTTAAAAATGTCGGGCCAGTAAACCATACCGATGAAGAAATAAGCGCGGATAAATTTTGGCCTCGAGAGACTAAATCGGACGGGTTGTCTTTGCCCGCTACGTGACGCCAGGCATGTTCCTTAGTCAACTCATGAATCTCTGCCGCCCTGTTTTGAACGTAAGGTTTTAATAAATTAATAGGCATACCTAACCAACCTAAAACGATGGTAGAATCCGTCCAAAACACAACTTTATCAAAATTTGAACGCAGCGATTCCTTTATTTTGCGATATAATCGCGCTCCTAGCAAAGCACCGCACAACTCTAAGCGAGGTATAGTTGTAGGTTTAGTAGGCGCGACCTTGCCCTTGGAACATAACAGGTGCACTGTAGCATCAGCTGATTCACAGCTGATAGTCCGAACGTACGCGCAGGCACCGTATGCGATTTGCGACGCGTCCGTAAAAATGTGTAACTCCGTGCGCGTAGGTTCAATACACATTACGTAACGCGGAATGCGTAAACAATCTAGATAAGATAACCCATCAATAAATTTATTCCATAATTGTGAAATGTCATCGGGAACCGGTTCGTCCCATTCTAATTTTAATAACCAACACTTTTGCAATAACGTTTTAGCGACTGTAATGACCGGACTCAGTAATCCTAGCGGATCGTATATCTGAGCCGCGCATGACAATATAAGACGTTTAGTTATTAAATTATTATTATCTTTACCGCCACGAACCTGGGACAAATAATAAATTTCATCAGTTATACTATTCCAACCGACACCTAAAGTTTTATTTTGAACATTTTTATCAAACAACGATAACTGTTGCGCATTGTTATTGTCTGTATTAATTGTCGGGCCTGGACTACCACGATCATAGTTGTAAACCCATTTGCGCAAATTAATACAGGCTGTACTTAAAATATTACTTACGCCTTCACAAATACTGTCTAATTCTGATGTAGAATTAGAAGATACTATCAAATCGTCCACGTAGAACGAATCGTTAATAGTGGAAGCTATGTGCGGATCCTCACAATATTTTTGCGCTAAGTCTTTTAAACACCTACAACTAAGATAAGGCGCCGACGCTGTACCATACGTTACAGTATTTAGTCGGTACACTCTTAACTGCTCTGAGGGACTATCCCGCCATAGGATCAGCTGAAGGTCACGATCTTCTTCAGCCAGATCGATTTGCCGGTAGAATTTTTCAATATCGGCTGAAGCGACATATCTATGTTCACGAAACCTGAGTAATATCGAAATTAAATCGCCCTGTATTGCAGGTCCGATCATTTGCAAATCGTTTAAAGATATGCCAGTACTGGATGGCATACTAGCATCAAACACCACGCGCAACTTAGTCGTCGTAGCGTGCTGCCTAAACACCCCGTGGTGCGGTAAAAAATAATGCGTATCACTATAGGTATCAGCGAGACTCATGTGACCTAAATTTATATATTCGTGAATGAAATCGCGATACATAGCTTTATAACTCGGATTTAATTCGAGACGTTTTTCTAATGCATAGAAGCGTTTAGTCGCCTGTTCGCGCGTATTACCTAAAGTTTTAGGAGAATTTTTTAATGGCAAGCTAACACAGTAACGTCCGTCTGAAAGTCGTTTAGTAGTTTTTAAAAAATGTTCCTCACATGCAGATTCCTCTTGCGAATATAATGTATCCTTAGAAGTCGAAGATAATTCCTCTAACTCCCAGAAACTCCTGACTAGCTGATCGAGTGACATCATATTATTATTATCAGCTGTTGTTGAATGCGATAGTAAATTACAATTAATATGTTTCACCTTTTGTTTACGCGAAGTAGACTGAACGACACCAGAAACTATCCAGCCTAGTTTCGTATTTTGAATGTACGAACCATTGTCGAGGCGAATTTTACCTTCGATCAATAGATCCCAAAACAAATCTGCGCCTAACAACATATCGATATTTTGTCGTTCATAGAAAGTAGGATCAGCTAAAAATAAATTGTGAGGAATATTAAAATGTTTTAAATTTTGCGTAATTGTAGGTAATTTGGAAGTTATTTGTGGCAACACTAAACATTGAACCCGGGCATTAAAGTTCCCGTCGCGCGATTTAAATTCAATGCTACACGATTGCGAACATAGCGTAATAGAATTACCTACACCGTGAATATGCTGAGTGGACTGTAATATGCGTATATTTAATTTGTTACATAACGATTGTGAGATAAAAGAACGCTCGCTGCCACTATCTAAAACGGCACGAGCTCTGTAATACTCACCTGATTGTCCGCGTACCTCGATCATAGCCGTTGACAACATGACGAGTCGATCAGAGTGAACTATCGCATCTCCCTTATCATAAAAATCATCGTGTGCGTGCATAATATTATTGTGTGGCTGCAATTGACAACAGCTGTTCACACTGGGATTGCTAACTGAAACGGAAGGAAGAAGTTTACTTGTACCGTGTCCATACGTACTCGTAGTTAAAGTTACAGTATTATTTTTTGACTGAACAGCATCACAAATTAAACTATTATGTTTTTGATCACATTTCCTACACGGCCCAAAGAGACAAGTTTCCACTGAATGGCCGAAACGCATACAATTAATGCACAATTTTTTATCTTTAATAAAATTAAATTTATCTTGTGCACTAAGATCTAGAAAATTTTGACATGAGTACAAAGGATGCTGACTGTTACATAATAGACTCAACTTAATAAACTGCGAGCGTATTTTTTTGTTTTGCGACTTACTATTTACGTTACTATTTTCTGCTGTAAAATTGCAATGAAGTTTAGATGCGTTATGATTATAATTAGATTTTTTATTAAAGTTAGAATGATTAATTTTACTCGAGTGGCTAACAGTGAGTGTAGTTAATATGTCAGCCTTCTCTTTAAGAAAATCTAGTAGGTCACTCAAATGTATTTTAGCGTCTGTATTTAATTTATAAAATGTACTTTTGTACTGTTCCCACTCACGTTCTGAGGCGGGATCCAGCTTTGACACGACAATAAAAATAATCAAACTATCCCAGTGCTCAGTGGCCTCACCTAAAATCTTCAGAGAACGAATATTTTTTAGGATAGTGTCAATTAACTTATTTAATTGAACAGGAGACTCTTTTGTTATAGGTGGAATAGAAAAAATAGCTTTAATGTGACTTTGTATAATCAACCTAGTATTGTTAAATCTGTGTAACAAAAGTTCCCATGCTACTTGATAGTTACTAGACGAAAACTCGACATTTTCAATAACCTCTTTAGCATCACCTTTTAAACTAGCTTTTAGATAGTGAAACTTTTGAATTTCAGGAATTGTTTTAGAGTTATGAATTAGGGACATAAATGTGTCGCGAAATTCTATCCAGTGTTCATTTGAACCGTCAAAGCTAGGAATAGATATAGTAGGTAATTTAACAGACTCACCACTATGCGCATTACATTCAGGTACCAAGGAGCACTCAAAAGACCTATTGACCGACCTTTCACTGGTGGTTTCCGGATTTACCATGCAATCTAACATACCGAGAACAACATAGTATTCTTTTTCGAATTCTGCGCGTGATTCGATCAATTTTTCGAATTCCGAAGCCGGGGCAAGATCTTCGAGCTTATTTTGCACTTGATTGAAATCATTCAACAAATTCTGAGCTCCCGGAATACGTAATTTTAATTCTGCTCGCTGATGAACAGATAACTCAACGTTTTCAAAGGAGGAAACATATTTTTTAAAGTTTGTCAACCTACACTTTATGAAACCTCGTTTTTTCTTTAAATCTTTTAAAATATCCTCAACTTTTAGTTCACTAGTCATGATTGCACTGTAGTAAAAAGCTGTAAGTACTTACAATTTGCCAATGAAGCGTAAATAAGAAACCTTTAGCTGGTTTTTCGAAATTGCAAGTCAGCAGACAGTAGGCAGGTTCAATCGAAAGCACTGAAATTGAGAAAATTGCGGAATCACTAAGGCGAAAAGGTAAAGGTTTAGGAGATTTTAGCTGGCACGTCTTACCGATGATGCACTGTATTCTCCACCAAATAGCGTCTCTCAAATAATTGGCTTCTCCAAATATATCCGGCTCGAAGGACCACAAAAATTTATGTTTGCGTGTTTTAGGCTGGTTTTGCGTATTTTTGGTTTGGCCCTTTACTTGAGGAGTGAAGAGAAACAGCAGGCTTGACTTCTTGCGTATATTCAGCTAAAATCTTTACAGTTTTTGCGTATTTTAAGCGAATAGTTTAAGGGGTTACAAATCGTATTTTAAGATGGAGGATGCAAAGGTGAATGTATTGCGTATGAGGGGTTCTCACGGCAGCTTCGACTGCGTATCACGTCATCGGCGGCCAATCGCTGCAGTTTATGACGTGATGGACGACCAATGGGCTGCTGCAGGCATAATACGTCAGCTAGACCAGGATGGAAGATATCTTGTGCGTGAACAAGTAATATTTTGTAAATATTAATGTATTTTTTGTAAACGTACAATTTGTGCTAAATCATCTTGAATTGAACAGTGTGTATAAATCATACCAAATATACAGTAATATTTTCCATTGAGTAAAACGTGGATCGTGAACCTCTTGTAACTCGTTTACCTCGGCCTCAGTATTAAAAGCGGATTTTGGTTTGCGCTGCGTTCTGAATTCTTGTTATCACTGTGAAGCCTCCATTTATATCGCGTAATAGCGTCGACTGTTGTTCTAGGATTCATTGAATTGTCTTAACGACCGCCCCACTGCTAGTATTTGCATCGAACATACAATCCGTTACTTGGGGGCCATCCACATGTTACGTCACACAAAATTTTGAACTCCTTTTTCAAAGGTTCGGGTTCCGTACCCAAAGGGTTTCTGTTTTCTGTTGCCGCTATAACAACAAATACTAAAAACAAAATAAATTAAATATTTAATGGGGGCTCCCATACAACAAAAGTAATTTTTCAAACATTTTTTGCTCAGTATCAATGATGACAACAGGTAGGCACTTGAAATTTTTACAAAAGCCTTAATTATATGGTGTACTTTAATAATTAATAATAATATTGAAATAAAATAAAAATTTAAGTTAATCCCATACAAAAACCACAATACACCAGATGTTGAGTTGAAAGAAGACAAATATATCTACGAAAAACGTATGCAAATCGGATCAGTAGTTTTCGTGTTAAACTGTTAAAGAAAAAAGTTTGATACAAAATCTGACCCCTCTTTTGTCCCCTTAGAGGGGAGGGGGAAAATTTTTTTATACACCAGATTATAAGTTGAAAGAAGACAAATATATCTGCGAAAACCGCTTTCAAATCGGATCAGTAGTTTTTGTGTGATAGTGGAACAAACATACAGACAGACAGACAGACAGAAGGACAGACAGACAGACAAAAAACTAACCACATTTTTGGCTTCTATAGCGATCTAGTGACACCCCACGCTTATTATTTTTTGAATATCTTTAATGTACAGAATTCACATTTCTACAGTTTTATTATATGTACTTATAGAAAAAATATAAAAATATTTTTACGTGAATTAGAATGTAGTAACAAGTTTAACCGCCTATTTTTAAAATTAAGCCAATTGAGGAGTACGAAATTTAGCACAGTTAAGGTTTAGATGCGATCGGTCGCACTGAAAATTTATGGGAGATGTTCAGTGGAGTTCTTCGGAGTTCAGACTAACTCTGTAACGAAAGTTTCGAAACGTGCAAATACTAGTTTTCTGAACGGTTTTTTAGTCTGATCTCAAGCTGCTTATTGTTAAAACATTTCAAATTTTACTCCCATACACAATACATTTTTATTACTCCCAGTAATACAATGAATTCAAAACATAAAAACTCAGTAGCAGTGCCCTAAAAATGCTTTTAATATCGCTAGCTGCAGCAAAAGCTGAAAATATTACAGCAATTTGGCAAGGATGCTACACGAGGATAAACTACACACAACAATCATGTACGTAGCACCATAGTCCATAGCACGTTCGATGTTGAATGTTGATGTACATTGATGAATACGAGTCTTTCTAAAGGCTCAAACAATAACACCGATTGTTTTCGCACAAAACTTTCAGCACTTTTTTCAACTTCTGGTAAGCTATTGGACGAATTGACCCGTTTAGATTTTTACAAGACATTATGTAAAGGTGCTTCCTCACCGGGATCATTCGCTTGTAATGTAACGTTACAGAGTCGAGCATTACATCAGTGAGGGAGGAGAATCGAGCATTACAACGCGCACCTTATAATGATACAATGTATAATATATATCTTGATACATCTTGTAACATCACTGCTATGTGACACTGAAGTCAGCTTGCTAGAGAATGTTCAAAGTCGAATGTATAATGTTACATTACACGCGAATGCTCGTCACTCGTCAGTATTGTAATGTTTAATACGTGGTAATGCTCAGTCGAATCTAAAATGTTACACACGTGAATGCTCGCGGTGAAAAGGCAATAAAAATAGTGACTATATCAAATAAATGTCTAATTAGGGACTACCCGATTTTGATGTCCATCTAATAATGATAATGCTTAGGTACTTCTAGAACGGACTCTATCAGACAGCAAGATAATGAACGTTTAATGTATGCAAGTTTGGCCAATCAGAACGCAAAACACGGCTTCGACATTATGTTAGACGATAAATCAAAATATTCAGGGAACTGCAGGCTTAGCATGGTCACATAAGAAATAGTTTCTAGACAAAAGAAATCCTCCATTTTGTTACTAAAATCATTCAAATGTCTATTCTTTTTCATTTCTTATACTGTCATGCTAAGCCTGAATCTTTTCGACAAGCGTTCATCACTTTCTTTCAACTGACTCCCAGAAATGATTCAATGGTGAGTCTAAAAATAATTTACAGAATTCATAAGTCAGTTCATTAAGCTAGCTCTAAATTACCCGTATAAAAAACATCCCCGGAGGCTGCAGCCACCTGAGCCCGTCACAATTAAAAAAGTTCACCAAGCCGCGGCGCTCGCCGTGGAAAATAAAATACGAAGTCCTATAAATGTTAGACTTGAGCTCGTTTACAGTTGAACGCAACTTTTTATAATATAAAGTATTGTTTTTATGACATTCTAATGAAAGAGTGCAGGCCCCGCATAATTTTAAGATCGTTCGACACCAATGGAAGTGGACGCAAATGCGGTAACGTGTACAGTTACAGGATTTTGTTACGACTTTTTTTAACAAGATAAGAGGGCAAACGATTATAAATTTTCTATATATTATAATATTATGGCACAATCTTTTCAAAGATAATATTATGCTTCCTATCAAGAAATCTGTATGCCTTGTATGATTTTGAAACGAAGATTGAGCCCCTTTAGACGCTTCAGCTGTAATTATATTCTATTTGTAATAATTATTATTTAACATTAGTTTATAAGTTATTTTCCTGACGAAAATACGTGAGACGGGTATGAAATCGGAACAGCTATGGTATTTCGCGAGACAAATAAACATATTTGAGTTTCTCTCTTTATTGATGGCACGTAGTTTACCTGATACAAAACATATAACGCAGTTGTTCATTTTTAGGGTTCAGTTCGGACTTCAAAAGGATTAAAAACGCATTCCTTATAAGATTAGTATGACAGAGGTATAGAGTTGTATTAAACCACTGGACCACGGAGGCGTTAATGGAGGTCCAGTAGTATAGAGAGTGGAATCGAACCTACGACCTCCGAGTAGAGCGGAGATCGTGGGTTCGATTCCGGCGTTGGAAACATGTTACATATTTCCAAGTTTGGTTAGGACTGTTGATCTGGGGGTGTAGTGCGAGTTTTATTCGATCATACGCATCGAACACGTTAACGCGAATTTGTATGGGATCAAAGCAGCGCCACCTACTGGCTTACGTGGATACCGCTTTGATCCCATACAAATTCGTGTTAACGTTCTCGATGAGTATGATCGAATAAAACTCGCACTACGCACTCTGATCACCTGATTGTCTGACGAATAAGATAATCCATGCGTTGGATGGGTCATGGGTGGGATGGGTACTGGGACACTGACATGTAAAAAGTCGATCCTGCGCCTGATCCCCCACCAGTCGTGTCGGTCGTCCGTTCCACTGGGTTTTCAGAGTAAAAGGAATAGAGTGCTCTTGTGTACTGCGCACACACTTGGGCACTATAAAATTACTCCTGCGTAACTGGCCTGGTTTCAATGAAGCCGGCCACCGTCACCGAAACCGTGTGGGAGTTATTATTACTACAACTTGGGAGTTATTGGGAGTTATTGCTACTACTACAGCTGCTGTAGTAGTAATAATAACTCCCAATAACTCCAATACAAGTAACTTGTATTATAGAGATAAAATTCTTTTATACAGCATGACTGGTGAGACAATACCGATACTTAAGTAGAGTATTCAGTACTCGATTCTCATTATAATTATGTAATAAAATTAGGTACTTAATTTTTGACCAAATTTCCCTTTAATCATAATATAAATCATGGACACAGTAAATTACTATGCAGCCGGCGGCTTACTTTATTTCGCTCGTGTCAGTTTTGTCAGTCTGCTGGAAATATATTCTGCTATTTTTATGATCCTAAGGGCCTGTTTCACCACTTTCTGATAAGTGCCGGATAGGCCATCCACTACTTATCTGACAGATAGAGTAGGGAGTATCTGTCAGATAAGGTGTTGATAGCCTATCCGGCACTTTATCAGGAAGTGGTGAAACAGGCCCTTAATTACATGGCCGTAAATAAGTAAAAGTGTTGTTAGCAACTACGTTGTACCGGCATAATTATGACGTGGGAACCGTATACTTTGCCGTCAATAGAAAACTTTCCTAGGACTCACAGTATCTTTACGCCGAATTTCATCTTCATCGGTTCAGCGATTAACACAGACAAACATAAACATTCGAATTTTTAAGTTAATACCATAATAATAATTAATATTATCATTATCATCTATATTATACATAATATAAAACAAAGTCGCTTTTTTTCCCTCATGTCCCTTTGTTCCCTTTAATCTTTAAAACTACGCAACGGATTTTGATGATTCTTTCAGTGTTAGAGAGCCCATTTATCGAGGAAGGCTATAGGATATATTTTATCACGCTAAAACTAATAGGAGCGAAGAGGAAATAGAGGAAAATGTGGAAAAAAACGGGGAAAATTATTTGAAAGGGCTTACTTGAACGCGCTAATCTCAGGAATTACTGGCGATTTGAAAAATTCTTTCAGTGTTAGATAGCCCAATTATTGAGGAAGGCATATTTTTTTCACGCTAAGACTAATAGGAGAATGTGGAAAAAACGGGGGAAATTATTTGAAAGGGCTTATCTCGCGAACTACTAGAGCAAATTTTATGTTATTTGGCACAGATAAGAAGTAGACCACGTGAAGGATCATAGGCTATCGATTTTAATCATTTTTTCAGTGGCTATATATTTTATACCCGTGCGACGCCGGAGCGGGTCGCTAGTTTTAAATAAAATTTAAAAAATGAATAAAAAACGCCATATAAATATTTTTGCAATATATTTTGTGTCAAGAGATCATTAAATATTTATTTTAATTTAGTAGATATTGTTTTTCTTTATTAAAATCTGAGATTCAAATATTTAGCTATACATATTATTATATTGTATATTAGAATAGGTCTATGATATTGCTAGCACATATTCCGATGTATGTTAAACAGTTATTAACTTATTATCTATTGTTTGCGTAATTTTGCATTGTAATAGCATTAGCGATAGTCTCAGAGAAAACAGAAAAATTATCGGGACGCGTCATACAGCATAAATCAAGGTTGTGCACCAGATAATATTTAAAAAGAATGTAATAAAACCTAAAACTAGTACGAAAAAAATCGGTCAAGTGCGAGTTGGACTCGCGCACGAAGGGTTCCGTACCGTTATAGAGCAAAAATAGGCCAAAAATTGTGTTTTTTGTATGGGAGCCCCCCTTAAATTTTTATTTTATTTAAATATTATTATTAATTATTAAAGTATACATACATTTAAGACCTTTGTGAAAATTTCAAGTGCCTACCTTTTGCCATTATTGATGTCGAGCAAAAAAGGCCGAAAAAATCACGTTTGTTGTATGGCAGCCCCCCTTAAATATTAATATTATTTTGTTTTTAGTATTTGTTGCTATAGCGGCAACAGATATTATAAACAGTCTGTGAAAATTTCAGAAGTCTAGCTATAGTGGTTCTTGAGATACAGCCTGGCGACAGACACACAGACAGACGGACAGACGGACAGACAACGAAGCCTTAGTAATAGTTTCGTTTTTACCCTTTGGGTACGGAACCCTAATAAAAACCTGAGAAACACGAATCACACCTAATTCACGCGACACAATTTTTAATCGGAACACGTGTTGCAAAATATTATAACGCGGAAGGGCGCGGGTCTTGGGGGGTCGGATAGCGTTTTGTCGCGTGTTGGCGCGTGTCGTCGGGACGCGACGTGCGAACGCACGGGAGGCAGCGGCCGACTGGCGCCGCCACCCTCTGTTCAACAGTTTGCACCCTCTATAGGGGTGGGAGCACACGAGACTCGAATATTATTTTGTTACAATATATACTTTGTGTGAAGTTTTAGCTAACCCCGTTGGGCGCCAACCTGTAGCCATTATTGAACGTGAGCAAAAAGGCTAAAAAAATCATGCTTTTTGTATAAGAGCCCATCGTTAATTATTTATTATAAAATATCAGCCCTCTAACTTCTTGTTTTAAACCTTTGGGTATGGTACCCTAAAAACCAGACAGACAAAACTTGTATCAGATAACATCCCATAGTACATTTAAGTTTTATTGATTTCATATAGACTTTAACAAGTTGACTGAGATTAAGTATTAGGCTTCAGTCTCAAAATCAGCGGGCAGCGCCCCACCGAGAGTGGCGCCGGCACGTTCTAAATTCTAATGTAATGCATACAACTCGGTCTCATACCTGGCGGCTATACTTATAGTATGGCCACCAGGTACGGAGTTAACTCGACCGAGTTATAGATTCACATGGACAGGCCTCGATTATGTCTAAGTTTTATGATTTATTTGCATTGTTTAATAGTTTTATGAGTCATACTGTATAGTACAGGTTTCTTAGAACATTTTTTTTATTACTATCAAGCTAATTTTTCGTGAGTATCTTCATTTTGATAAGACAAACAATAATAATTATAATATTACAAAACATTTCCTCTGCAAAAAATCTTGAAAGCACTAATAAAGTATGTATACTAACAATAATTTAAAATATTATAACAACAAATCCTCATTGACTACAGAAACCTAAAATGGAACTAATTAAGTAATTATATTTTAGTTTTAATAAAAGTTTGTAGATAAGCTTAAGTTATTTGTAGGCCAAGAAGCAGGAGTGTTAGGAGTGTTGCGGACACATTCAACTATGATAGAACTAGCTTATATGTGTAAGCTTATATTCCTCAGAGCTCAGATGCAAAGCAATAATATATTTTGTTCAATTAAGTTTAGCAGTATCATACTAAATTTTACCTAGGCAAGTTTACTAGATGGTATAAAGACAGTTTAATCTATTAATTACTAATCACTTAATCAGAATGTAATAAAACAAAATCAAAATAAATATCTATATTTATCAAAATAATAAGTTGGTTATTGAAGTTCATAAAAGATGGTAGTGTATGTTACAAAGTAAAGTTATTTTGATCATTGCCTTGATAATCAGCTATAAGTTCTATACCTAACTGAAAAGAGTAATAAACTTTTCACTTACCGGCAATAATTCCATCCATCTGCAGCAAAGCCGCCTCGAGCAGTTTCGCAGGATCAGAATCTGAAGTTGGATTATTGTCACCATCAACTTGGTTTGTTTTACCCATTACAGTCTGTTAATTTTTCTGATACAGAATAACTTGCTTGTCTTATTTTAATAAATGTTTTTAAATAATAAAATAAAAAGTAGGTACATAAAGAATGTAGAAAGTTTTTCCAAGTTTTTTCGCAAAACCAAGTCAACAAAAGTTTGAAGTTTGACACTTTTTTTTATATCGGAGCTAACGTCATTTTCTGCTAGCGGCTGTCAAATGACAAGTACAAATTATTACAATACCTATTATACTTAGACCTTAGTTACACGGTTGTAGTAATCCCGGTCGCTATTTACCAAAATATAAAAGTTTGGCCCATAGTTTGGCCGTTGAGTTGAGACACCGTAGCTCAGGTATGAGGTAGTATGTAGTAGGTTGGTGTAGGTACTATAGCAGTGGTAGTGTTGGTACTACTAATATACAACATGACTGGAGTGGTGAGACGTTACCGATACTTATGGAGAGTACTCTGTACTCAATTCTCATTGTAACTATGTAATAAAATTAGGTACTTAATTTTTTTCCGAATTTCCCAAAAATAAATCAATCATGGATACTAAGTAAATTACGCGGCTAGGCAAGTAGGCATACTATGCGGCCGGTGCAGAGGCGTGCGCTACCAAAGAAACACCACACAACTACCTACCCCTCCCGCGCGCGGTGTCCATGTGTTGAGTAAATAATGAGGCGTTTTCTTATTTTTTTAATTTGATTGTCAAACAGTTTCCATTTTAGTAACTAGATGGCGTATGGGTAGACAACTATCGGTAATACCAGGGAATACCATCAATAATTGCTACAAAACTGGGCAAAAGAATGTAAAACTTGATACATTTCAATTTGATAAAGACGCAATAATATTCCAATGAATAGGATAATACAGTTATTATAACGATGTTTTAGTTATAACTCACGGAAGAAATAGCCCTATTTACCGATATTCACACCAAATGTCACAGGAATTATACATTTAGGTTTTGACAACAACTTACCTGCACTTCTGCAAGATAACGGATATTTAATGGCTGATATTTTACCAATAATGAACATCAAAAACCCTAATAACACAATTTGGGAAAAAATAATAAAAACCACACCAACATTAAAAAGTATAAGAAGTTTGAAAATGACATGCCCGCCAAAACTCTTTCAGTTTTCAGTTTGACAAGTATTCATTAATGTTAGCGTGTTCCTAAGCCGTTACCAGTATACTGGCCTAATCGCTTAGGCCAATGATCGCTTAGGCGTATGCTCTTCGTGAAATTTAAACTAGAGAGACGAAGCAAAAAAACATAGTAATATATGGAAATTTATAAATACATACAGTTTTATGTTAATATTATGCTAATGAAAACTAGGTTTAAGATATTTTGATTTATGTCACACTTGGCAGTACACTGATATTTTTTGGAAACACAACCCATATGTAGTCAGTGGTGCCAACCTGCAGATAATTTCAGATCGGTAGGGAACCAATAGAAAATCTAGAAGTGTCTATCGTCGCGCCGTCTGGTGGAGATTAAAAAAAGAAAACAACCCATTATTTAACTTTAATTTACTCTGTGACCAATTGTTATTATTTTTTTATATTATTTTTTTCAACTAACTAGTATAATTAATAGCCAAATATCACGTCCTCGAGTATTGAACATGTCTCACCAGTCACGCAGTAGGTATATTCTGTGACTATAGCTCAAATTATTATCCCTTCGGTAGAACAACCGAAAAAAGGATATTTCAGTTGTGTGTGAATTTATTCTTATTATGGAGAATATCTTGATGTACCGCATGCACGGTACATCAAGTAAAAGTGTTCTCTGCAGCACATTAATTAGCACTGCCGCACAGAGAGGTTAAGTACAAATTTTGACATTAGCCCCATACATTATCTGTCAAACTCTTCATTAACTTAAAGGTTAATCATAATTAAACGTCTCTGAGTACGGCGGTAAGATATTATTCAAATGAGATTTCAAATCAGAAAAGGAGAAAATAAAACACGTACTTTGTTTCATAATTTATTATTAGTTAATAGACCCTTTACCAAATTATTATATTAAAATAAATAAAATAACGTACCCGGTAATAAGTACCATCTTCATTTAAGAAAATCGCATAAGCGCGACGAAATAGACAATATTTTATTTATATAAATACATTATAGATTTACTATTTCAACTGCAAATAAACTTTACCATAAAAACAAGTAAACAGCCATATTGCAAATATTTCTCTAAGAATATAAATAAATAACATTTTATTCCAATATTATAATACTTCTGATTATTAATAAAATCTGAAACTTTTACTGTTTTGTGATAGATTAAAATGCACACACCTATTTTGAGATACATCCGGTAATCTCATAAAAGGACATTATTATGTATCTAAGGCACGATATGCTATGATATATATAATATATAGATTTATAAATCAGGATATTTTCTATATCACTCACATCTATACATTAGTAAAGTACCTATGTTACCCTTACATTAATAACATAATAAATTTAACAGCAAATATCAACGATCTGAACCTGTTTACCGTTACAAATAATTGCATTACAACAATTACCTATGCTTATATTACACACATAACAACTTAAAACAAAATTATAATGTTGGTAAGCTGTGTTTTGGTATTAAAGTGAGGATTGCTACGCTAATGTTGGATGCCACTCTGTTAGGGTGGTCAACAGCGGTGCCAAGACGTCTCTATTGTCATTTGTCAGAGTTGTTAATTCACTGCAATAATACATTGACAACACCGACAAGTCTCTGGGACAGTTTAACAAATTATTCAAACAAGAACACATCAGCCTAAGTGTAACAGCCCAAAAAACAGTAAAATTAATCCAGTGAATTAAAACAACAACTTAACTAACGCACCACCGAAGAATAAAATTATGCATATTTATTCACAATTCACAAATAAAGAACAATAGATTTAATAAAGGCCGTCACAGACTTAGCTATAATATATATTAATATTATGTTTATAGCTAGGCATATTACTATATATTTTCTATACAATTTTCGCGTGACCACACACTCAGCTATAATATATATTTCTTTTCTCAGTGTGTTCAGTACGGTATATTAATATAATATATTATAGCTAAGTCTGTGACGGCCTTAACAGTGTACAATATAATCTCGTCTTATCAATTGAAAAAGCTTCGTAGTGGTGGAACTTTCTATAATATAAACGTGACGACTGCTAAAATTTCTCGTTGTTTTGAGGACAAGTCTCTAAGTAAATATTTAAATCTTCATCATTCAAATCGAATAAAAATTTGTTTACGTCTGTAAATATATGTAAATATTATAATCTTAAGATCTTTCCTTACTTTATCTACTAAAATCTATAAATATATTATTATCTCTATTAAATATTAAAGGCAATATCTATAGTTAGATATGGACGGATTGTTTGAAGGCGCCCAACGGGGTTACCGATTAATTATATTAATAGCTTTTATATTACTCTAACCTTACTGCTAGCACACGGCGCTACGGTAGACACCAAAATAAAAATCGCGGTCTGCGATATCGCTTCGACAAATCGCCGTTTGCACTGCGTTCTACAAACGATTTATCGTTCCGATTAACCTCACCCAGACCAACTATAAGACCAACAATTAAATAACACGAAAAAAGAAAATCTACAAATATATTGTGTCGCTCATTTCAGGTAACTCACTAAAGTCGTCTAGGTACGGACGGACTACCGCGCACCGACTAACCTAAACTCAAACAACAAAACAATAAAACTTCGTTGGTAAACAATTACATTTCCACCTAAATCGATTCCATAAACTTAAACAGGCAAGAGCACAACCGATTGTAAGTAGCGGCTAAGGATTCAATTACTCCGATCTGTTGCAAATATCACGCTATCTCACTCATGCCTTTAAAGAAGGCACGCTATTTGACAAACGATATAGCAGCAACCCAGGTTGGCGCGAACGGGCCTTAATGTGGATTACTAATAACAGATCGGTATAACGTTTCAGATGTCCGAAATGCCGCATATAAGTACTCGCACCGGTAGACAATTACGCCAGCATTGTTCTGAAATTATTGAAAGTCATCAACTCGTGTTATTGGTCCAATTTTGTCTCTTCGATTGGCTCCAAGTAATAAATAATCAATAACATATCATTATATTGATTGAAAATGCTAATAACGCATTGTTGAATAAAATGCGCTTGTGTTTTGAATTATCAAAAAACGTAACGTCAAGACTATCATTATTTTAAAAATTCATATGTGTAACGATATGTTTGAGTAGTACAGTTTCCTTAGATACTATTATAATTGTATTTTTGCTTAAATTGTAACGAACATTAGGCGGGCCGCATTTTCCATGCATATAACTTAAAAGTGGGATTGTTATAACCTGGGGCCACTTAACGAAAACGTTTTGAGACTTAAACAATCGTACGAGAATGCCGCGTCCTAGTCTAACAAACGTGAAAAGACGTTGTTAGAGCAGGACGCGGCATTCTCATTCGATTGTTTGTGTCTCAAAACCACTGATCTCTATACAAGTACGCTGGATAGCTGATAGCCTTTGAAATGACAGCTATTTTTTGTGCCTATTTGAAGCGGAATCGCCGCCCATATTATTCGGGTAGAGAACTAAATCTGACGTAAAAATGACGTTTGAAAGCCGCCATATTGGCGCTGATAGCAGTAGTGAGAGTATTTGGAACTAATACTAGTGATGACAACCGTTGTTATTTGTTGTGGTTACGTCAAATTTTGTTCTCTACCCGAATAATGGGGGCACTGATTCCGCTTCAAATAGGCACAAAAAGCAGGTCTGTATCAGCAATCCAGCGTACTTGTAGAGATCAGTGCTCAAAACGGTTTCGTAGTAGGCCTACTAGTCCGGCCCGCCCGCTGCACGGTGCACCTCGTCATAAATGTAATAACTCGAACAATTTAAAATGACTCAACTCTTGGTCAGAAAATTTACAAAACCCAATGCTAACGTAATTTTTGAACAATCATTTCTCCTCCACGTCGCCTTATAATATAAAATAAATACTATACTTATCTGTAACTTTTTAAGATAATAAATATTTAAGTAACAATATCAATAAAATTTATTTAACATCTGCTTCATTCCTACAAGAATTGCGTTATAATTATATTATATTCCATGCCACAATGCATACCTACTCTTGACCGTCCTGGGGACTTGTCACATAAAAAAAATAAAGACAATCAATATAACCTTTAAAATATTATAAAATTGAAGTTATATGTAACATGCTACTTCAATTAAAAGTTTTCAGAACGATTCTACATCTTCGAATAAAAATGTAGGTGTAAATAAACTTTCTCGATTTGGAATGTAATTTTGGATATATACGATTTGTTTTGTGCGAATTTAATCTATGAGTTATCAACACATTGAGCCGGTCGGGGCGATTGAGCAAGTGCGCGTGTGTGCGTCACCCACACACACACACACACACATGTCACCCCGATACGATTTAAGTACCACACGATGTCACCACATCATAATTTAGAAAATAAATAATAACAACAAAAAAATAACTTGTACATAAGTAGTCGTGGACTCGCATTACATGCTGTAAACGTGGAATGTAGAATTCAAAATTCATTTCTATTAGTCGATCACAATTAAGTATAATAACCGAAAAGAGGCTTCGCCTTCCGTACTCTTTAAACAGCAATATGTAAAAATATATTAATTTGTACACTCTCTACGATAAGATATAATAAAACATTTGTATAATTCAACTATCGCACCAAAATACTTTGTAAATATTGTTTCCAATAACGCGTACGGTTAAGTACAGACAAAATCAATAAATAAAAATATAGAGATAACGATCACCACCCCTCCCCACCAAAGTCTACCTAGAAATCTCTTTATATGGAATGCATACATTTCACATTGGAATGTCGAATCTGCCGCATAATTTGGAATCTTTCGCCGAGGCCGATTCGTAGCACTCGAGTAAATAAATCTAAATATCGATACGAATATTCCTCATTAACTTAAATTACCACTAAATAACCGAACCGTTTGAACTTTATTACATAGCTTGGGGGGGCGTTCAGCGAATAGCAATCCGAGCACTTCCGTGCCAGTGAGAAAACCTCAGAAAAGGAACGTCTTACAACAAATACGAAAACATCGATTAGGCGATTTACTCGTGTTCATATCACCTCGGTCTCGATAAACATGACATTCGGAGGATTCGTGATCTATTTATTTTTTCTCTAAGAAAAATTAATCTAAGAAAAATTTATTGCGGGCATCCCATGTAATCGGGATCAAAGTGTCGCACGAACACGAGTAAGTCGGGTACAGGACGAGTGACACTAAGGAGGCATTTCATATATTATTTCCAGTTTCTACAATCACCTACTTTTTGAATTTGAAACGGTCAAATTAATTTTATAGATTTTTTCTCTCGTAAATATTTGAGGTTTAGCCGGTCACATACATCACAGCAAAACTACAACAAGCTGGGTGTCAAAGTTTTGCTGTAATAAAAATAAAGTTCTACTACTCTTTTTTACTACATAACTCAGTGACAAAAATCTAGGGCCCGCTTTACACTCCTCGTGCAAATAGCCCGCAGTCGCGAATTGCGCAAAAAAAATTAGGTGGTGCTGATCTTTTCCGCGTAATGTTTTTCTTTGTTCGCGTGCTGCACGCAAAGTATTGAGCGGGAAGAGTTGAATATGCCTCATTATATCGAGCAGGAGGTCAAATATACCTCTGTTTAGGCCCCTACTCATAAACCGCTCTCATACTCCCACTCAATACCGATCTCGTTCGATACGCTCAGAGAATCTTGGGATGGTATTAAAATATTAATTTGTCAAGATTTCACTGAGATCAAGTAACAGTTTGATAGCACGGTTAAGTACCGATGTTCGCTATACGTTCGCACTCAGCCATCAATCTTAAGCCATCAACACCCAAGCGGCACCCGGGTGCTGCATAACAATTGAATATCTATTGTGACTGCGATTGCCACGATCGAGGTATTAAGTATGACCTAATTAACATCCTGAATTGAGCAAGGAGTGGTTTAGTGTCACCCGTCCGATGGATCGCTGCGCTTAGAACGGCCCCCCGGCCGCCAGTCATTGGTGGCTCTTGCTGAGCAGGTGCGTGTTGAAGTCGTACACGTTGCAGCACTGCTCGCCGCAGATGTTGCAGCGCCACGGGTCGGCGTCGCAGTGGCACCCCTTGTGCAAGAAGTAAAGCGTCGTATCGGGGAAGGTGATGCAGCAGAAGGTGCACAGCAGGGCTTCGCCCCCGCCGGCGCCGCCCGTCGACGTGATCGCGCCACCCTCGGACGGCGAAGCGCGCGCCTGTAAGGCAATATTGTTTACAACTTAACTTAATGCACATAAAGGTACTATCAGAGAAGTTGATTCATAGGCAGATGAAAAGAAAAGAAAATATTAATTTTGAGCCACAGCCCACAGTGAATTATAAGTTGATATTTACATGGACATGCCTGAATACAGAGAACTTTGTGAGGATACGCATTGTTAATAATTATAGCACACATAATATCACAAGTACGAATCGCGCACGACCCTGCGAAAATAATGCCAAATATTGCGCGAAACGATGCCAAATATTGAGCAAAAACGATACCAAATATTGCACGGTAATAATTATGCCAAATATAGCGCGAAAATTACGCCAAATACTGCACGAAAATGTCGCGTGCGTTCGGCTGTCGGTCGTGCGCGAATCGCGTTTATAGTGTAGAGCGGGCATCAGCCATCAGGGCCTCGTCTATGTGAGGCGGACTCTTAAATTTATGAATAACGAACACGCTTCGTCCGCCTCAGCTAGCGAAGGCCTTAGGGTCAGTTCAGTAGGGTCAGTAGCATTTTATTGATTTGCTTCATTTTTTTACAGAGTTTAATGTAACGTCATACAAGTTATACACTGCAGTCTGTCAATTCAATGTGTATCTTTTAAATTTGTGAATAAAGATCAAAATAGATACATTGAAAAATGTATGTAACATCATATTCTATCACGTTGTAGCGGGGACTGGCCCGCCGGACAGTGCCGGTTTAAGCACTACCAGCGCCCTGGGCGCCGCCAGTGTATCTAGCATGCGCGTACAACGAGATATCTCTGCACTCTCGAGTGTAACTATATTGTCGATATCGACATAACGTCAAAATCTCGACAAAACTAAGTTAGGGTTCGTTTATGACGTACAAATATTCATTGGGGTTCGTTGACAAAAATCGCACACATTAAAAAAACACCATTTTCTCTCATTTTGACGACAGATCTAAACGAGAAAAATGTATGTCATGTTAGGGACAATAGAGATGAAGAGACAAACCAAAGAAAACATATAGACAAATTTTTCTCGTTATGCACATGCTAGGCGCACTGGGCGCTGGTAGTCCTAAAGGTAACTTTCGGATCAACGCGACCGCGACGCGAGACCGAGACGCGAGACCGCGACCCACTGCTTTATATGAATTAATAGGAAGTGCTGACATGTGTCAGCACTTCATATAAAACGACCGAGTCGCGCGACGTGTCGGTGTGTCCTTCATATAAAGCAGTGGGTCGCGGTCTCGCGTCGCGGTCGCCTTGATCCGAAAGCTACCTTAAGCCAACCCTTTTTTGTTTGCCTTCGGCGCCCCTTTTTAGGGTTCCGTACCCAAAGGGTAAAAACGGGACCCTATTACTAAGACTTCGATGTCTGTCCGTCTGTCCGTCTGCCTGTATGTCTCCAGGCTGTATCTCAAGAACCGCTATAGCTAGACTTCTGAAATTTTCACAGATTGTGTATATCTGTTGCCGCTATAACAACAAATACTAAAAATAAAATAAAGTTTATTTTTAAGGGGGGCTCCCATACAAGAAATTTTTTTGGCCTTTTTTGCTCGTAATCAATAATGATAACAGCTACGCACTTGAAATTTTCACAAAATCCTTAATTGTATTTGTACTTTAATAATTAATAATAAAATTAAAATAAAGTAAATATTTAAGGGGGGCTCCCATACAAAAAACGCAATTTTTTATCTACTTTCGCTCTATACCGGTACGGAACCCTTCGTGCGCGAGTCTGACTAGCACTTGGCCGATTATTATCCGTCGCCCTGGGCTGCCCCGGGACACTTACGCTGGCGCGGTTGCGGCCGCGCGCCGAGATGCGCCGGCGCAGGTCCTCGCGCAGCAGACTCTTGAGCGGCGATACTTTGATGAGAGACGAGAGACTCGAGCTCACGTCGCGCTTGTCGCCCTCCTCCCTGTCCGTCCCCTCCTCTTGTGCGTTCGGTTCCTGTACAATTTCGGCCTCACTTATTTTTTTAGAGATGCACATAATTTTACATATGATGCCACATTCGATTGTATCTTGGACATCAATACTTCCATACTAATATTATAATGTCTTGTAAAATAAAAATGTCTTTCTGTCTGTCTGTCTGTTACCTCTTCACGCCCAAGCCGCTGACGGCTTAACCGACTTTGCTGAAATTTTGCATGGAGATACATACATTGAGTCCCGGGAAAGGACATAGCCATTACTTTTTGTCTCGGAAAAAATGTACGGTTCCCGAAAGAATACACAAAAACGAGTTTAGGCGCAACGAAACCCACAAATAGCTGTATTAATAAGGTTGATTGTTGAATAATTACACGTTCACTACAGAGCTAAAATGCTGGATGGGAGTAAAAGCGCTGAATACATGTAGGTATGCCGACGAATTTGCGTCATTGCTAGATTTATAAAATTACGGCTGTTGCGATAAAAATTCAAATGTAAGGAATTTTAAAACAAACAAAACAATGAACTATACTTAAAAACAATATTATCTCTTACTAGCATTATAACATTTACACAATCATCACACAAGTTACAAACCTGTATTTAGGCAATGAATCTCATGTAAAGAGAAACAGAAATGAAAAAATATTTCACGATTAATTTTATATTTAAAAATCTGTGTCGAAGAGCTTGGCACCTCACATTGAGATTGAGGCATATTACACGCATCAATATTATCATGATTCCGTGATAATATTGATGGTGTAATAGGCCGAATCGCAGTATAGCAGTACTCAGTAGTATTTGTTATTCGCGTGATACTAGTCATGATAATATTGATACGTGTAATATGGAACATTGATTCGTGTTTGAACTAACCGTTATTCACAAATTCCGCCACTTCTGATTTCATCCGCCGTCACAGTGATAGGAAAAGGGCCATACCAAATGTAACGGCAGATGTTACCCAAAATTTTGAGTTCGACAACACAACGTATACTGGCCAAAGCTTATGAGAATGACGGGCATCATGAGACCGACATATTATTGTACGGTGAGACAAGTGTAGCGTATTTGATATTATATCTTAATACTTAATTATATTATTTGCAATAATGACATAACAAAGTTGTATAGTGTACTTTACAGCTTTTGCACGTGGCTTCGCTCGCGTTAAGTATTATTATATACAATTTTGCATCCACTATTTTTAAACCTTTAGGGGTGGAATTTATCAAAATCCTTTCTTAGAGGATGCCTACGTCATAACATCTACCTGTATGCCAAATTTCAGCCAAATCCGTCCAGTGGTTTGGGCTGTGCGTTAATAGATCACTTTGTCAGTCAGTCACCTTTGAGTTATATAGATTTAGATAAGTCAATGCATTAGCCTGTATATATCAGGCTGAATCAACAGTATAGCGTCGACTCATGAGTCATGACGTCATGCGCGGTGGTATACTGGGTTATATTTCGAATTTATACACACATATTAAATAGCCCTTTATCGTTTAGAAACGTATTTTTGGTAGAATCCAATGCCAATCATGTTGATTTAATCAAAGTTTGTACACATTGGTTGCTGTATCCTACTTTTGCAATGATTAATGAAAAAAGTACCTGTTTGATGGGTATAAGAGTAATAGAAGGTGTGATGTTGGCTGGCAGGCCGGAGGATAGAGAACTGCTCGGTACCGCGCTGTCGCCCGATGGAGGAGAGTTGGAGCGTTCGCCGTTTACTTGCGGCTCTGAAAAAAAAATATATTTTTGTTGGCAAATTTTTTACGCAATTTGAAGAATAAAAAACTTGAGAGATGTCAATGTACAAAAAACCTGTATTATACAAAAAAAAATCATAACTGCCTTGCTTTCTGAGAAAGAGAGAGAGAGAGAGAGAGAGAGAGAGAGAGAGAGAGAGAGAGAGAGAGAGAGAGAGACGCGCGCACGCCGCACGGCTTATAAGTTACAACTATAGCAAAAAGCACAGACATAGATCAACGGTCACACTTCACAGACAATTTTATGGCAAAAAGTGTCGGTCAAAAAGTGTTGTTACAACGTTTTCCGTCTAGCCCTCTTTCGCAACGCGCGATAAGGAACTTCGTTCCAACAACTACATAACTTGAATCAGTAAGTACCATCGAAAAAATTGATTCAAAAGCAGTTGACGGACCTACGTCATATGGTCGGCTTATGTCAATCCAATGTTAGCTGTGATCAATGAAATTATGTAGTTCCGCCATCAGATTAAGCAAGTACTAGCATACAGTTTCAGTCACAAATAAATTTCTTTTACTGTTTTTTTTTCTGGTTTAATATGCAATCAGTCTCTCGACTGACTGAATTTCTACATCATAATTAGCGCTGAAGGTAAAATGCAAAAGTCACAGAAGACACAACAAAATTATTTACCATTGTGACTGTTTTGTCCCGGTGAGAATGTTTCGTTGTTGTCAGCCATAGATATCTCAACGTGTGGGGTAAGGTAGTGCATTGGTGGGGTAGCGTTGTCCACTGATCGTTCTCCATTGCTATCACCGCTGTCCGAGTATGCAGCTGCCACCGACACCGACAGACCTGAACCTAGTGCTCCCAAAGCGCTGATAGCACTGGGGTCCATACCATCAGCATATGCAGCATTGGCTATGCCTGCAGCGAGGAGGGAAACAGAGTTGTTGCCTGGACCAGGATTATCCAGATCAATACCATGCCTGTAACAATTAATATAACATGCTTATTTGCATAACCCACAATATTAATTGATTATTTACTTACAAACATTAAAAGTATATGACAATAATTATTTTTAATAATTATTTAATTAATATTATTAAAAGTATTTTACTGATAACCTTAAACATTTTAAATGTTTTGAAGTCTAGAGATAACTAAGACTAATATTTTTGGGGGATTATAATTACCTGTTGAAGAAGTGTACTCGAAGGCTCTTCATAGTTTGTGCACGATAGCTACAAAGCGGGCAAGTTTTAACAAGGTCATGTTGACCCACATGCTCATTCTGGAAATGTGCACGCATGGCAATCTGTCTCTGGAATCCTCTATTACAGATAGGGCAATGATATGGCAAGCTTTTGGTGTGTGTCGTAAAGTGCTCTGCTAGGTGATCTTTCCTGAAGAATCTTTTCTGGCAAACCCGGCACTCATACGGTTTGACACCTGTATGACGCATTTTGTGACGACGCATGTTAGCACCATTGGAAAACTTCATATTGCAGACATCACACTCAAATAGCTTTCTGTGTGGCCTCGCATCCGTGTTGTTTTGGGTGGCAGCCACATTGTTGTTGTCCGGTGAACACTGCGCCATATGAGTTGTTAATGCTCTGCTACTGAGTGTACTGAAACTATTGCAGGTGGTACATTTCAACAATGTACCACCCCCCCTTTTGGGAGTCTCTTTGCTCGCTGCTGGCACCTGAAAATAATAATGAAGTTATTACAAAAAGTTATGTAAGCTTTATAGCTACATGCCAATATACAAACTATTCTATACTTATAGTCAGTCGTACTCAATAATTTGCAAATCACATTCTTAGGTATCTAGCATTTGGCTTAAATTCTTATCAATTGACCTGAGAGAAATAAATTATATTATATTATATTTATAGATGAGATTATATAATAATTTATATTATAATATATAAGTGCATCAAAATATATAATATGATGTTGACTTTTGTATGATAAATATTAATAATAATTTAGTTAACAATATATGCATCGAAAATTATGTAATCAAACTAATGTTGTTTACGAATAAGATACAATATGATAACATTATAATGATATTGTACTTAATAACAGGTTGTATAGTAGCTTAAACACTGGTGTTTGGTAATGACAATTAATATTATGAAAACTGGATAATTTATGTAACCTTCAAAGTTAGAGAAATACGAAAATATGATTGTACTTTACAAGTATTTCTGTATATTCAGAAAAAAAATATTGTGTAAGAGATATTATTTAACTAACATGAATCTATTACAATGTTTTTAAGTTGGATCACAACAATAGGACAGCTGATTGGCTATAGACACAAACATAGTATTTCGTTGGCAAATGATATGGTTGACTTAAATTACCCTAGAGTATATAATTTTATGCAACAATTGTAGAGAATAATATTGTTTAGAGAAAAAAGTAAAGTGCTTTTTGGTACATGTAAATGTAGTGACTTTTGCATCCAAGAAATGAACACACCATAAATGAAGTTTATTACAGGTATACTCACCGGTTCATTTTTAACAGCAGGTAAATTCGGTGACACGGTGCCAGAATCGGCCTCTGTTTCCCCTTTTGATGACATCACATTAGATCGCGGAATTTACGACCATCACTTTCCCGCCTCACCCGACTAAAACACAGGTGTTAGGAACATAATGAAAACTTAAATATACCAGAAATCATCTCTACAAATCGCAGATTACAACGTATTCACGCGATATCAACTTTGACGAAAGAATGGCGAGGTGACCTATTTACGAAAACACGAATTATCGACTTGCGATTAGACTATTTATAGACGTTATCTACTGTATCCTGAACACATCCCGCACCACTCAAAAGGTTCAAAACGAGAAACACCAAGTTTATAAAACAATCATAAAATCAACACACTCACGATAGCTTGCTTTGATACGTCGACAACCAGAACAGCGGTATTTTAGGGAGAGATCGCTATGTGGCCTAATTCAACGCTTGAACTCTATGCACAAAATACGTGTTACACGAATAACTGTAAATGCACAAATAAGTGGGTCCCCACCATTACCTAAGGTTATTGGGGCACGTAAATAAATGTATTATTTAATAATTTATCACAAGTTTGGTAGTTTCTAAAAGGAAATCACTGACATTTTAAAAATCTAAATCCATTTTTGTAATCTACACTACGGTCATCAATGACGGTTTTCCATTCCCGTCTTTGGTCAATTCCAGTTGCCAGTTGCGGGTTGCCACCACAGATTAATATATGTAGCAAGGTTGCCACAACACAATAAAGTTGGCAGCTGTTGCCAGGCCACTTGCCACTAGCTCAACACGTTGAAAGCTACCAAGCTATGATATTGTGACGTTCTGAAATCTGAATACTATGCGGAATACTATTAATCCCATCAAAAACATACCTGTAAAAATGGGGCCAAGTTCCTATCGGCTAATTTTTGGCCCAAAAAAGAGTTGAAATCCAATCCAATGCCAAGTTCAGATGCACTTCATCGATCGTAATCATCTTCATCAACAGCCTGATCCATAATACTTCTAAATTTGAACTTGGCAGGTTAATATATTATAATTATATTATCTAATTAAGTATACAATTCATCAAGTGTCACGTATAGCACGAAAACCTGCCAAGTTCAAATTTAGAAGTATTATGGATCAGGGCTATTATGACCGTTTACGAAAAGTGCACGATTCCAGGCAGTTCAGTTTTCGATCTACAACTGCCTTGTTCTTTATTTGTATTATAACCTCATATTCTTCTGGCTGAATTTGAACCCAGTTTGGTTGTTTATGAATGGATTTGATACGTCAGACGAGCATGTAGGTGACATTAGGAAACGTCAAAATTCAAACTTGACATAACGACATTATGTTTTTTTTAAGAAACGCACATAATATAAAGGGCATAGCCAATGATGATGATATTTATGGGATATATTTCTTTACTTTATAATTACATCAAATATTAAAGTATAATGATATATTATTAAATAAATAGATTGTTTATTTGCAAAGGCGCACGGCAAATGTAAATATTTTAAATGTTGCAACACTGTCTTTTTATAATATATTATAGGTAGGTAAACGGAAAAATTGTAACTCAAGTTGTAAAAGATTTTGATTTTTTTATCATAATTAATAATTAATCTTATAATACACAACGAATATATTCTTCTATTATTAATTATCATTTATACAAATTGATGATTCGTTGCACTACTAATGCTGTAATGTAGTGTTCCCCACTGTAAGTATTTATGGCTGCAATTTAATTTAAACTCAAATTATTTGAAATTTGTATTGCAACACTGATTCTCAATAATTTGTGAATTATAACAATTGGCAAAAGTATTTTAATGTTTATTTATTAATTATAATATAAAGTATGATTTAGTACACTATATTAATAATATTACGGCATATTAGTACAAACTACAAACTTTAGAGCTCTCTTTAGTTCTCTGACATTAGCAACTTACCGAGTCGACCTATATACTCTAATCTGTGGAGTCGACCATTATAAAAAAGAAGAAGAAGTAGAGAAAATAAAAATGGGTAAAATTTGAACAAAATATATTATGTAGTTGATATGTTGTAAGAAATTGATAAACTTTATCCTTATACCTACGTTAAATAACCTTAAAAAGTCTGGAATGCATCAAACTTGTGTATTACATGCATTACTGCAATACAACAATAAAGTTTACTTTCAAGTAAGTTGAACTTGAACTACGTTTTTTTGTGCTTTCAAATAGGTATTATTGTAACTGATAGTAACATAAAAAGGCAATTTATAAGTTTTTTAATCCCTTATTCATGCCTTGTAAGGCATTTTATATAATTGGTACCTACTGTGTGCGCTAGCCGCTAAACCAAATATTTTTTAGGTTAATGGATTGCTCGAGAAGAAAACAATAAATTGCAAGTGGGATGATGATGACAAAGTCCTAAAAGGAAAATAATATATTCACTCAAAAGCTTAAACTAGAAGAAATTTAATAAAAACTTGTTTTTAAATGTTTTATCATTTATTTTCTCATTCAAATACACATAATACCTACATATACATAATATAACATATTCATACACAGCTTTCATCATGACTGTATTTGTCTTATCACCTTATTATCAACCTAGTATCAGATAGTAAAGTGTTAAACCTCTTTTATATTCTTATAAAAATATTTATACAGCGGAAATCTTAAACAAGGTTTCTGCCTTATCACTTGAAATCAAAGAAGTTGAATAAAACATCCATTGTGTAAATATTTGATTATTATTGATGAAAGATAAAAACAATATTATAATTTCAGACTTTATTTGCCAAACCAATTAGTAATACACAATTACAAACTCTGCCTTTAAACTATAGGAAATTTGGATCTCTCAGACAGAGAGTGGTCACACGGTCAAGTGTTCAAGCGATCAGTTTTGTGATCTTTGTGTTGTATTACGTTAAATAGAGATACACGGGAGCATTCTGAACACGTCAGAATTTCTCCTGTGTGACTGACCGCTTAAATGCAGAACGCTTGAACATGTGACCACTCTCTGTCTGATCGATCCCTAAGAATTAAAACATAATATAAATTTGTTACTTAACAATATATTATTATCTTGTAACTTGTAAGTTTTGAAGTATTTTAATATATTATATAAAATAAATATTATTGTTATTGAGGTACAAAACTATCTATATACTTATAACAATATTATTATGGTAATAATAATATAAGTTCCTATGATAATATTATGTTTTATGAACAAGTATATGTTAGTTATGCAATTTTAGTAAAGTCTTTTTTGAAAAGTAATTTTATGTAGGTTTTATTTTTATTTTTGAGTAAAATTTAGTGACTGTTACACTTTTTATAGGTAATACCTCTTTTTATAATATCCCTTTGAATAATACCCTTAGGCCCACTTGCGCCAATCTGGGTTAAAGTTAACTCTGAGTTAACTCAGAGTAACATCATGTCATATTTGTCACTCACCAATTCAGTGATAGAGATGACATGATGTTTAACTCAGAGTTAACTTTAACCCAGATTGGCGCAAGTGGGCCTTAAACAGTCAGTCAAGTTATAAATGAAAAAGTGCTTAATATGAGAATTTAGCTAATTTGGATTTAATATTTTCAATTTAACTTTTCTAATTTAGGTGTGTTTCAATGTTTATCCGGAGCATGTTATACATGAATCTAAAGTTTCAATGGTACGAGAACACAATCTCAAAATGCTTGTTATTGAGAAAGTAAGTAATGTGCCTTTGAATTTACCTCTTTGGTGCAATGTTTATCATGCACATGTACCAAAATACTTTTCAGATTGACAAGGAAATAGTTTTGTGTAATAACACAAAAACTATAGATTGCACTATGAAGGTTTTTGGTGAAAGTTCATATTTCACAGCAATTAACACAATACTTGTGTTTCCTTATGACTTGTATGCGTTCCTTGTGTACTAAACCAATGCAGTCTTAGTTCATCACACAAATACAAAACTTATTGTTGACATAACCTATATTGTATTTAAATAATACCTATAGGTTATTACACCTCACGTTATTATGACACCTCACGGCTCACTAACACTAAATGGATTACTAAGGTCTCTAAGGCGTCTTTACTAAACTTAATATGTATCGCTTTGTGATTATCCTGAGAATATAATCGTTTTCCCGAACACTTCCATTCTCAATGAATACTTCGAATATTTAGTTTACACTAATTACTATTTTACTATACTAAATATTCTATGCACTAAAATAACTCATTAAGTAACTAACAAACTAAATAGCAATATAACTTAGCACTAAAGAAGTATGTAATATTGATAAATAAAATTACTAAAACGTAAACCATTCATTAAAAGCTAATATTGTTTGGCGTTTATTGAATTGCTGTTTTTGACGTTTGAGCAAGCCAGCTTATGTCAGTTAGTGTTGTCATAATACGAAATTACTACTCGGTTATCAATGGAGAAGTATGTTTTGTGTCACGTGACCGCTCGCTGGCTGGAAAATAGAGGTCATAGTACCAAATTACCAGTCAGTCAATTTAAGCCCGTATAATAAATGGATATAAGAGCTCATAATAACCCCCCAGGCCGTTGATGAAGATGATTACGATCGATGAAGTGCATCTGAACTTGGCATTGGATTGGATTTCAACTCTTTTTTGGGCCAAAAATTAGCCGATAGGAACTTGGCCCCATTTTTACAGGTATGTTTTTGATGGGATTTCAATACTTTTTTTCAAGAAATCTTATATTTTTTTTGTGCCACACCCAAAATAAACAATACTTTCGATGGACTACGCTAGTGGTTTTTGTTAAACTATCAATAGAAGCCAAATTTTTAAGTAAATAGTATTTATTTAATAAACTATACAGTGTGCATTATAAATGACAATATTTTATACCACCCCCCAACCCCTTTTCCTCCTCCCACCCTCCTCATTGTATTCACATTGTAATCATTGGTACATAAGAATTTTTATCTATAGTTCGTAGATGAGCCGACTCCAGAGTCCAGAGACATGCTATGTCTCTGGCCGACTCCCGCTTGACCGATTTCTTATATTTCTTTTTTTTTATTCTACTTTAAATAGGTACCACACGACCTGTGTGCAAAATTTCATAACGCTAGGACAATAATTGGAAGTGGCATCTTAAGGGCCCGGGTTACCCTCGAAATTTTCATACATTCTTAATACCAAAATCATTTTCTCCTGCGAAAATATTTAACATGTTTGAGTTATTTTTCAGCTTAAGATAGTAATTACCTTATTTTTTTTTTTTTTTTTTATTTTTTTTTTTTTTTTTTTACGCAGAGAAATGCATTAACGCATTCGACGCAGGGGATGGGGACTCCCGCTGCGGATATGTGGGGCTCATCGCGGCGAAGATGGTATGTGCCGCGACCCTACCCACTAAAACTCTGCGACGCTCCTCTCGCCACCCAAGACGAAGCCACGGGAACGACACACCCACCGCAACTCCGCCAGTGGCCGTCCGACCCTCTCAGACCACACTCATTTAGGGGCGCCTCTCGCCCCGCAGGCCAACAGAGGCCGAACCTGGGGCCCGCCTGGGCCCGCCCTCTCTGGTGTCACGATGCACGGAGCGTTTTGTGCATCGTGACCCACTCTGGGACTCGAATTTGATGACGGCGTCCCCACGCCGCCACCACGAGTACCCCGGCTAGGGTGGATCATTGTGCTGGCGTCGCACACGTCTCCGCCTTAGCCGTCTCGAGGGGTCGACCGCCTCCCTTTCCCTGCTGCGTTCGGCCTCCTCCTTAGCAGCCATAACCTCCTGGGCGAAGGTGTCGACTGCCGTCCACGCGGTCTCGCTACTCAGCATTGCACGAATGATAGCTGGTAGCGAGAGGTCCCGTCCAATTGCGGCCACGAGAGCCGCACGCTGTCCTGTCCATGAGGGACAGACCATGACAGTGTGTTCAGCCGTATCCCTTTCGTCTCCACAATGATGACACCTAGTGTCATTCTCTCTCCTCACTATCTCACACAGGTACCGACCAAAACAGCCGTGCCCGGTCAGCACCTGTGTCAGACGGAAGGAGAGTGCGCCGTATGTCCGGGTGATCCACTCTTTCAGGAGCGGGCGTATGGCCGTTATTAGGGCAACGCTCACCTGCGGCTCTCGAAGCCGCTCCTCCCACAGGATCAATGTCCTTTCCTTCGCCGCTTCCCTCCACCGACGTACGGCGTCCGGTAGGGGGTTGCCGCCCCCGGCGCGGACCTCTGCGCAGCGCCAGTAAACGTCGGAGAGGGCTCTCGCTTGTAAGTCCCAAGGGACGCTTCCAGCAAGTAGGCAGGCTGCATCCCTTGAGATCGTCCGGTATCCGCGAACTGCTCTTGTGGCCATTACGCGCTGAAGCCTCCCAAGACATAGCGCATTTTTTTGGGACAAGTTTCCAGCCCATATCGGCGCTCCGTACATGGACATTGAGCGGATAACACCCATGTACAAGCGCCGACAGCCCAGGCTCGGACCCCCGAGATTCGGGAGTAGAGTCGCCAAGGCCCCCGCAGATCTCGTGACCTTTTCGGAGAGCCGACGGAAATGCTCCCCGAAAGTCCAACGCCCGTCCAATACAAGGCCCAGGTACGTCATCGACGGCGATATGGCAATCCTCGTTCCGCCCACGACAATCTCCAAACCCAGTGGTGGCGCATTCCTGGGCCCATAGAAAGATAGTAATTACCTAGGGTTCTGAACAAATTTTTTTTACAAAATATTTAAATAGGTACTAAAAAAAAAATTTTGTGTTTAAATATTTTTTAGTACATTTAAATAATAAAAAATATTTTTAAAAATTTAAACATTTTGTAGTAAATTTACTATTTATTTATATATTTTTTGTGTTTTTGTCTATTTTTTGGTGTTTAAATATTTATTAGTAAATTTACTAAAAATATTTAAACACAAAATTTTTTTTTAGTATTTAAATATTTTGTAAAAAAAATTTGTTCAGGACCCTAGGTAATTACTATCTTAAGCTGAAAAATAACTCAAACATGTTAAATATTTTCGTATGAGAAAATGATTTTGGTATTAAGAATGTATGAAAATTTCGAGGGTAACCCGGGCCCTTAAGTTCGTAGATGAATCGACTCACGCTTGACCGATTTCTTAAAATTCGCAATTTTTAGGGTTCCGTACCCAAAGGGTGAAAACGGGACCCTATTCATGAGACTTCGATGTCTGTCCGTCTGTCTGTCTCCAGGCTGTAACTCAAGAACGGTAATAGGCGATAGCTAGATAGTTGGATGGTCTGTTGGCTGAGGTGGACCATCAAAACTGTCAAAAGTGTACAAAGTTAACAGTATATTATAAGTCTATGAAGTTAACCACGTTAACCGAGGAGTTAACACCTCGATAACACAGCTACGAACCAATTTGACAGCTGTCAATGTCATCTACTACGCCTACCAATGCATAACTTCAGCATGGACCGGGTCCGTCTGTCTGTAGAAGCCTTAAGTTAATTATCTTCTTCAAATGAAAAAAAAACTTCTGACAAGTTGACAGTTGACGTGCTTCTAAAAAATACCAGTTTTCCAAAACATAAATAATTAATAACTTAATTTCAAGTTTTAAGTTTTTACCTTATGGCATGCATAAGCGAAAAGATAGTATTACTTTGAACATAGTACCAAGTATTTTCTTTACAAAAATTTACATGGATTCCAAAAAAAACAATACAATAACATACAAAAACACTTTGTGATTAAACTTATCCTGTCCTTACGGAGATTCCAAATGAATCATTTGTTTCGAGCTGTGCAAGAAGTGTTACGTTTCAATACATTTTCCCGTAGTTGAGAACACTCCTATATATCGAAGAAATGTGTTCTAGATCTTTTTGGAACTTCTTTAGTCAATGGAGGCTGTGGATTCGACCGTTCTTCATATCAAGTTATGTGTTACTCGTCATTATCTTAGTGCCGGTGCTGATAGCCCACTCAATAAGGAATGGTTTTACGAAGTCCGATCAAGGAAGCTTAGTAGCTGGAGGATTTGTCCTGTTGGCTTTACCAATATCAATTTGGCAAATAACTCAACATGTTGTCCACTATACCAAGCCTTCGTTGCAGAAGCATATAATTAGGTAGGTACATTTTAGTGGCCTAAAGTTCAATAGAAAAAGGCACACCTAAAAATAAGTTAACTAGTTTTTTTAGATCTTGTGGATTTGAAGTGCATGCCTAAATTTATTTTTAGGATTTTGTGGATGGTGCCAATTTATGCACTCAATGCTTGGTTGGGCTTAGAGTTTCCGGAGCAGTCAATATACATGGACTCCTTGAGAGAATGCTACGAGGCCTATGTGATTTATAATTTTATGAAATATCTTTTAAACTATTTGAATGAAGATCAAGATCTTGAAGCTGTTTTGGAGACAAAACCCCAGGTGTACCACATATTCCCTTTGTGTTGTTTGACCCCTTGGGAAATGGGAAGGTAAGAGACAAAAACATTTAACTTAAAGGTGGCCCCTAAACCTACAATAATATGGTGCAATAAAAATCAAACTAGCTAGCTGTTCAATATTAACCCTAACCTGACAATAATATTGCACAATATGTAATATTGGACAGTAAAATTTATATTCTAGGGGCTGCATAATATGATTAAGCAGTCTGTATATTGTTGCTTATGTGCATGTAGTAACACCACATAAGTCAAGTTTTCAAACAAAAAACTTCATTTTCATAAGAAATCATTTCCAATGAAATAAGTTTTTCTCTCCTGATGTTTTTTCTAAATTTGACTTATGGGTCATTTTCATTTTGTGCGTTATTTGGTATCGCTTCACAAATCATGGGTTTTTTTATTCTTATGGCTAGATATTACGTATTAGAGTGTGCTATTGTTAGTCCTTGTGCTTAAATACCTTTAGATACTAAAAAAAGCACATCTGAAAAATTCAGCGTCCACGTCCGTGACAACCTATCCATGCTCGTGACTAAATAACATTTAAATAACATTTATGTAAAGTTGTGGTATTATTTAGATTCAGAAAGTATTTGTCTAGGCTAAAACTACATTTCAATTCAAAAAACACACCGGCAAAATAAAAAAAAAATCAGCAAAAATCAAAAATTAAGAAAATCTTTGAAATTTCAGTAGTAAGTTTTTAAGTTAAGTTCTCCATTTTTATTAAAGAAATGCCATGTTAAAAACGTGTAATGCCTTCTATGGATCTCAAGAGGGCCTGGATACTCCATTCCATGCTTGCATTTTGATTGTCAATCATTTCTTGTGGGATATTCTCCTACTACTCCAGTAGCGCCAACTCGAGTTTCTGGACACATTTTGGAGCTAGAGTTTTAAATCGTACCGTTCACCCATTGATGTGCCACACGTCCTCAATCGGATCCACATCTGTAGACCGTGCTGTCCTCTCCACCTGCGCTACGCCAGCATCATTTACGTAAATATGCCCGACTTTTTTACTCTATGGACGCGCATAAAATTGAAGTTACTGCCTAAAACTGTGTAAAAGGCACAAGATGCAGTTTCAGGATGTCTGTGCTATAGCCCTGTACTGTCAAAGTACCATCCTCAACAATCATCAGCTCTGTGCGGGCTCCAAATCTATGCAACCCCAAACCATTACGAAGCCTGCATGATAGGCCACTGTTTTCGTTAAGTTTGATGGCCTATAGCGTTCCTTACCATTTATCCATATTCTTTATCGCCTATCAACAAAATTTACACAGAATTTGCTCCCATCACTGTACAGCACACGATTTCACTCACTTGTCAAATTTTGATGTTCACGCGCATATCTTAGCCTGGCTCTTTGGTGTCCTGTCTCAAGTTCTGGTGCCCTTGCTGGCACTTTTGAGTTTAATTTAACTTCTCTAAGTCTTCTTCTTACTGTACAATCACTTACACGTACATCTCGGAACTGTTCCGACAGGTTTCGTGTCTGCTTTGAGGTCCATTTCCTAAGGCTTGTGCCCTTACAAAAAGGTCATCCTGAAACATTGTCAACCGATATCTGCCTTGTTCTCATCTCCGAACGTAAGATCCAATCTCTCTGTAGCATTAAAAGTTACGATGGACCACGGAAACCGACAAACCTAAGGCCTGACTGACCGAACGGTAGGTGTGACCTTTCTCTATCGTGGTTACAGCTCTAGCTGTCGTAGATGCTGGGAAATCACTAATTTTGTATCTAAGCAATGTGTTCTTCCAAAAACCAAACAATCAAATGAGCTGGCATACCTTGCAACCCGCTAAAACGCCATTCTTATCAGATACACTTACAACGTCAGTCATCGAAAAACACTTATTATGGCATAATTGCAATAAAAATCTCTCAACTTGCCAGTTTTGTTCAATATTTTATTTCTTAAATGAGCTTAGAATCTATAAAAAAGGATTTCACACAGCCCGACCCACTTGAGTTCAAGTTGTGGCCGTTTTTTCCTATGTTCCGCTAATTTTGCCAGTGTGTGTGTAGTTGTAATCGTATAATAATTGTGCAAAATGATTATTTTTGTATCAAATGATTGACGATTTCCGTTTGTATGAAAACTCAAAGATGAACCCGTCCCTACGTTACGCCATGTGAAAAGTGAGTGCTACGTGCGGTGCGAATTTAGATTCTCAAAGAATTTAGATGGGTGTTTTCAGTACATGTTATATGAAATGTTATACAAAAGTCACACACGTGGTAAAGTGTCAAAAACGTGCCCGACAATGTCCACGTTTGTGACTGAAATTTCAAACCACGTTTGTGACATTTTTCAAGCGTGCCGCCAAAATATAACCTTAAGATTGTAGCCTTCGGTCAAGCATTAAATCAAAAATATTATCACTTCTTAACCTATCAAATAAATGAAATTCAAGTGAAAATCATAGTAATTACAATAGTTATGGCAGCCACGTGTATGATGCATTAAGGTTTACAAAATCCAAACAGTAATATAAAAAATGTCATATCTTTTTTATGCATAAGCTTGTTGAATCACGCCGCACCGGAAGGCAAATGGCCGACTTTTTATTTTTCAGTGAGTGTTGCCTGTGCATGTAGATCAATATTCTCCTAAAAATATCACCATAAATTCGGGTACTTTCGGGTAGCCACGTTTGTGACAGCTTTTTTTCTCACATGATGTATCATGAGATATAGTTGGAATGCTTCATTGAAATATAGTTATAATATCGAATTTCAAAGGGTTATTAATTGATAATAATGAATTATTATAGAACTTTACATTTTGGAAATATATTATGTAATTAAGACTGAATAAAAAGTAAAAAGTGATTTTTCACACATCACGTTGCGTGACATTTACCCATGAATTGTATATAAAAATTTTTTCAGTTGCGTTTTCTGCTGCAAGTTATGCTTACCATTATTAAAACTACGAAGACACACCACTCACTTTTTTTTCAAAAATTTATCACCAAAAATTTTGTCTAAAATTTTATTGTCACACAAAAAAAATTAAAATGAAAATGACCCTTATGCGGTATTATAACTTATGCAACAATATCTTTATTAGTAAATAATCAATTAACTCAATGATATTTGTCAACAAAGAATAAGTAATGTAAAGAATTAGTGATAGAGATAACTGCATAAAACAATGTCAGTAAAGATAAGTATTATTATAATAATGTACTAACTGATATTTTGAAAATGTATGGAGGCATACTTAAAAATCATGTTTTCCTTTTACTTATTATCTTTTTTATTTCAGTGAATTTGTACACAATTGCAAGCATGGTATCCTACAGTACACGTTGGTGAGACCGATCACGACAGTCATATCTATGATTTGTGATTTATCTGGTGTTTATGGAGAGAGTGACTTTAGTCCCAATGTAGCATTTCCCTACATGATAGCAATCAATAATTTATCACAGTTTGTGGCCATGTACTGTTTAGTTCTGTTCTACAGAGCAAATAAAACTGAACTTAAACCCATGAAGCCCATTGGGAAATTTTTGTGTATAAAAGCTGTAGTTTTCTTCTCATTCTTGTAAGTATATTTTGATCAGCATAAAACAGTGACCTTATGACTTCTGTATATAGGCAGAAAAAAAGTTTGTTTATTATTTGTATATATGTATAATAGAAATCTTTTAATATTAGGTATATATTTTTTATTTTACAGCCAAGGAGTGATCATCAATATTTTGGTATTTTGTGGTGTTATATCAACAATCTTTGATATAACTGACACAAATAAGATAAAGATTATATCTTCCAAACTGCAGGTATAACTGAAAATATATTCAAATATGTATAATATTTTACTACATTTAACTCTGTATACACAAAATAATTTCCTTCAGTAGTTGTACCACTTTTTTGCAGTAGAATGTATTTAGATTTTGTTTTTAAACATTTCAGGACTTCCTCATTTGTATAGAGATGTTTATAGCGGCTATAGCTCATCACTACAGCTTCTCATACAAGCCTTTTGTGTCACCCCTCAATCCTTCGCCATCTTGCATGGGCTCCTTCCTGGCTATGTGGGATGTATCTGACGTTAAACGAGACATATCTGAACATCTCGGAGTCGTTGGTATGTCATATTTTTATCAGATTTCTTTTATTTTTAAACTAGGAGTTTTTCTTACCTTTCAACGTCATAGTATGTAACATGCTTTAAAGTTCAAACCTTGAGATTAAATAAAAATACGAATAATAGTGCACAAGTTTAATATTGCATAAGAAATGGAACAGAAAGTGGCAGTATTCGATTTTACTGAGATTTGTCGGACTGGCAGGGAGAGGACGAGTGACAAAACATATTGATAGTTCAGATTGGGGTAGACCGCGAACACAGGTTGCCACGTGATTAATAGTAATGCGTATACATTTGCGTCAAATGCCCAGTTTGCCGAACTATCTATCGTGCACAGTAGACAAAAGAACAGACTTGAACAGAGTATAAGCCATATAATAATGTTTCTTAACTTCAACGAGCTATACTCTCTATTAAACTTTCTATGACTGTTATCATTGCAGGGAGTTCATTTAGCAGGCGATTAAGAGGAAAGTCCATGTATCACATGGCCAGGGGTTACGATGAGAGTTCAAGGCTGGTGAATGAGACCGCCCCATCTAGTTCAGCTCCGAATTTGACGGTGGAAGCGGACCCAGTGGAGGTGCGGCCGACAGTGTACGGTTCTATCGACAACACAGCCCCAGGTTCAACGAACTCCGAAAACGAACCCCTCATACCCAACGATAAACACGATCCGACAGTATAAGATTCTGCGACGATTGGCGGCTTTTTATTTAGGGCCTGAAGCGGGTTGTACCCGAGCCATTTGGAGTGGCTGAACTCTAAGGCCGGCCGTACATCATAAAAATTTCTGTTCAGAAAATTTTGGATGCCCGCCGGACCATCACTCGCACACCTATCAGAAATTTCCTTCCGGTGAGTCCGAGTTTAGTACAAAATGTATAGAGAGAACGCTATCCGAGTTTCTGATCAGAAAAAATTCTGCCATCGGATCGATGGCATCAGAAGTCGAATGTCGATCGGATGGCAGAAATTTTTGTACGTCTGACGTCCGATTCGGATGAGTGTCAGATTCTGACACTCAACCGAGTCTGACGTCAGATACGTCAGAATTCTGATAGTATGCGGGGTCCACAGCAAAATATATGAGCAGAATGCTATCCGGCGGGCGGGCGTCCGAAATTTTCTGATCAGAAATTATTATAATGGTAAACACAGGTTTACCAATTACCATAGAGACGAGACTGCACTAGGCTACACGACGCTGCAGCGAAGCCACACGACACTAATTCTGACTGACGTTTTGTGTCGCCCGCTCTGCTGCAGTGAAATGCCGCCTAGTGCGGTCTCACCTTAATGTTTAAACAATTCGTATAATTATACTTAATCGATGTTTGAACATTGAGAACACGCCATTTTTATTTATGAGCTCATATGGCCAGCTTAAGATATGCGTATATGTCATTAAAAATAAGCGCAATAATCGCTCATGACGAAAACGTATGCCGCAACTCACAAGGCCCTAAAATCATGTTCAATTTCAAATAGAAAAATATTACTTCTATTAATAAATGATTTTATAAGTTTTAGGTCGACTACACGATCAAACCTATATAAAGTGCAAACAATTTGTGATATTAGTAAATACATGCACTTATATTTAGTTACCTATGAAAATTAAATTAATGTATAGTATTATACTATAAAAACTATTTCTAATATTGCTTACTGATTTAGTTGTAGCATTTGCATTGTATTAATTATTATGTGTATAATATTACAATATAAAAATACTTTATAGAAGTAAGAAAATTCATCTCATGTGTTATTTTATTATTATTCAAATTAGGGTATTATTTGTTTATGTTGTTTAGAGAAATAATTATTATTATTCACGAATCACAGACCATTATAATAATAATTTTCCGTAGTAAAATACAGTCGATTCATTTTGTCTAGAATTACCCAATAATATTATCTCTTGTGTTGTTAAAAGAGAGTACCTAAGTACTACATAGATAATGTAGTTCAGAATTACATAATATTTACCTTAATGACTGAGTGATAAGTATCGATCGATTACTGATTAAGTTATAGTCATTGTGAATTTAGGCTGAGCGCGCTACAGCGCTGCAGCGCGCTCGACTATAAAACGATACTACTACCCCCATACAATATATTCGAACGTGCGCGCTCCAACGGTGCTGCCGAAACGCTTAACGATAAAACCACCCTTACATTACATGTTTGCATTTATGTTGTTGTATTAAATCCTTAGTACTGGATACTGGGCAATGTGGGCTGGGTGTTGGTTTTTGTCACTTAATAGAGTGCGTTAATAGGAAATATTATGACACAATATGTAACAATAAGGCGCTTTGCACACGACGGGGCGGGGCGGGCCGGTCAGCCGCGGACATGCCGTGCCCCCAGTGCGCGCCGGGCACCTCCAGGCTCCAACGCGGACTTTTTGCCCGCCGTGTGCGTTGGTAATATAGGGTTCCCTTTGTGCTATCGTTTGCGGCGAAATTGACCGGCCCGCCCCGCCCCGCCCGCCCGCATTGCTCTAGCAATACCGGGGTGATTGGAATGAAATATTTTGATCCTTTTTTTCCCTTATAGCGGCTGATTCTGTGTGTGAAACATGCAAATATATAAATTTATCCAATGATAAAGGATATTTTTTGAAAATCTGCTGTCAAAATTTGCCATCAAATTCTGGTAGACGTGGGTAGACCTATAGTTACGCCCTCATGATGACAGTGACAAAAACTTACATTCAGCCAATATACAGTTGACAATTTGAGTATCAGAGTCCATATCCCTAAATAACCCAGTAGATATTTTTTTCCAAAATAAAAAAGTTACTTTAGTACTTACTGATGAAAGTATGAATTTATACTTTTATGTATGATTTCCCAGGGTTCCTTATCAGACCTTAACTCTTGAATGAGTACAAATATCTGAATGGAGTAGCTATTTGCTATTGGAACTGAAAATTTATGAAGCTTTTTGGAATGATTACTTTATTTTATAAGTACCCTTATAACATATTACTTTAAACATTTATGTAATGAGTTATGAGAACAAATATTTTTTAACAATTTCATCACAAAAAAAAACATTTAAAACCTTATTAATGAAATGATTCTCATCAAAGCCATTCATCTATAAGACTTATTTCATATTAATTGTAATTAATATAATATGTGATTACTGATTGACTTATAAAATGTAGAAACTTATCACCACTTCCACTTTATTAACTACGCTAATTATATTGTTAAGTTTCGGAAATTAAATAAATTTCTCAGTTTATAACAAAGTATTTTATTTATTTTAAATGCAAGCAGTAAGTATCAACATTTGAGTATACAATAAATTCAAATTTTTTGATATAAAAATATAATAAACCAAAATATTTCGTGGGCATTAAAAATTGTTTAAGTGCATAATTTGACTAAAAAAATTTGCTTAATTATTTTAATGTTATTTTAATACTGATATTGAGAACATACTTATTATGAATAAACATTGTACCTATTATAAGTTATAACAATTTTGTTACGCAATTCTAATTGAAATTTATATAAGGGCTCCATTCCACCGCGGCGCACGGAGAGACTACGCACGTGCATCAGCCATCAAGCTTTGCTTTGTAAGAAAATATATGTGACTCATGACTGTGTCCACTGTAACCCACGGACACGCTACTCACGAATTGACTCAAGTCACACTGTGCACGTCCACGCGTGCGCGTGGCCGTGCACAGCGTGCGCCGCGGTGGAATGGAGCCTTAAAAATAATGGTCCATAATTGAGTAATTAAAATATGTAAAAGTAATTAAAACTTAATAATAATTAAATGCATAAAAAATAAAAAAGTCAACTTATACATCTACCACATACAATGATTTTTTTCTTATTATAGATTAGGTATATAGAATTTGATATGTTTTATGTGGAATATTTTTAAGTGATTTATAACATTACTTACTAAAACTTCTCTCTGCTTTTCTTTATATTTTCTAGAGCAGAAAGACCGGCTTTTAAACTATTCATTTCAATTCTATTCCATATTGTTCCCATCATTATATAATAAAAGCATATACCAGTCATAATGATTTTTATCACATCAGCCAGTATATTGTTTGGCCAAAAACCTACAGATCCAAGGAGGAACATAAAAATTAGCCCTCCAGTCATAAGGAACAACTTACTGGATTTCTTGACAGTAGCTGTTGAGTCTTGGCATACTTTTATAGTTGCGTTTATAGTTTCTTGGCGGCGCGTATCCACGCTCTGGCTTTGTCTTAATTTGAAGTTTGTTTGCTTCATTTTAATCTCCAAGTATACTGCATTGTGATCAGAATAAGAAAATTCTTCTCCAGGCACTCTGCTTTCCAATGGATTCCCAAATTTTATGATTTCTTCCTGTAATTAGGGAACTTATGAAATAAAATATGAAGTGTTAATTTCCAGTTACATAACAATTTTTATGAATAGTGAATTGAAAGAACAAAAATAAGAGAACATAAACGTTAAACAAATATGACAAAGTAAGTAATATTATCAGATAATAATCGGCCAAGTGCGAGTTGGACTCGCGCACGAAGGGTTCCGTACTATTAAAGAGCAAAAATAGTAAAGTCCCGTTTTTACCCTTTGGGTACGGAACTCTAAAAACGCTGTTGGGATACAAATGAAATACAACTGACTAGAAAACATTAGTTGCTAACTAATAGCAACATTGAAAGCACAAGTTATGAGCAGGACCCCCATAAGGGCTACTGGCGCCTGTGTGCAAAAAAGGATTTTGGCGCCCCTTTCTAAGGCAAATTTTTGGGACCTTGGTTTTGGCGCCCCTAAAGATGGCAATTCGGCACCCCTAGAGGATGGCGCCCGTGTGCATTGCACATAATATGGTAGCGGGGGCCCTGTTTATGAGTAACAAAATCAAGTTGTACTCAGTATTCAATTAATGTGGTTGTAACAAAAATTCCTACCTCCCATGATGGACTTAGATTATATAAGATATGATCAATTCTTTTCCCTCTTGGATTCACTTTCACCATCTTTGGATCGGAATAGCTATTGTTAATATTGTCACTTGTTCCTTCATTGTCATTGTCTCCATGTCTTTCAATAAACGGATCCCTCAGTTCAGGCAATTCAGTAATAAGTCTAAAAGAGATTTAAATTCCCGATATTATTTGACCCCATTAGGGCCAACCCACACGTACCACAACCACACCACGTGGTCGGGCGTATATTTCGTATTGTAAAGGACCACAACGCAACTACAAAAAGCTGCAGCAACACCATTCATACGTAACCACTGCTCGACATTTGGTCGTTGTGATGTCGAGTATTTGTGGTACATGTGGGTTGGCCCTTAAGCTATTAATGTAATATAGCTTAATAGAGTCAATTTTATAAATTGTACAATATTTTTTATGTAACTACAAATACAAAAAATGTGAGCTTACTAGCCGAGAGAAAAAAGTAACAAACAAAGTAATGCCATGTTATATAATATAATTATAATACCTGAAAGATAAGTCTCCTGGTGCTGTGTTAAGATCACCAGCCAAAATAGAAATATCTGCTGGATCCTTTGTTAGATTCACAAACTCGGCTGTTGAATAAGCTTGAAGCACTCGGTGAGCCAGATACATATCATCCTCATGATACTCTGCATGAAGCTGTAAAAGTAAAAGTGATATTCTTGTTAACCTTAGGGCATTAAACCAGCCGGCTGGTTTAACGCTCTAAGTTGGTAACCCATCAACTCTCAAGTGGCACCCGGGTGCCACATAACAATTGAATATCGATTCCTACAATCAAGGTATTACAAGTAAAAAAAACTAATATTCCTAAAACTATGAAAATTTATTTTGACGTGGTAAATCATATTACTTTCTATATATACATCTTAAAAAACAATAACAAGTTATATTTTATTGTTACCAATAATTGTATCTGAGGGTTGGTACTTACATGTGTGCAGTAAACATTTATAAGAATGTCATTTGCTTTTATTCTACAAAGTCCCACACCTTTACCACCGAACCAGTCTCCGTGGTGTATCTTATGTATGTAACCATTTAGTGGCCATTGATGGAAGAACACATCTTGGATTGACCACTTTGAGAATACACATAGTCCAGATCCGAGCACACCACTAAAATAAAATAAAAAATATATGTAATATGGGCATTTTTTATTGAATGTTGGTATTTTTTTATTGTTTTGTAGAACTGAACTAGCCGTACAAGTTAAAAACTTTTAAGCTTTTGTGTGCTTTATTTTTTTTATATACAGTTGAATCCGTTTATTATGAATTTATGACTCCGCCTATATTGACCAACCATTTATTATGACGTCATTACACTACGAAGTTTGGTTTTCATATAAAATTCTTTATAAAAAGTCGGATACAATGACTTCCCTTACAGTGACATGTTGCTTATTATGACCTATTTTTAATCAATTATGTCCGGTTATAATGACCCACATGATTCTTTACACCCCTGGGTACTCGGTAAAATTCGTTGATTCCTGACAACGTTCGGCACATGGCTCGTTTTTCAAAGTCACGCATTGTTTTTCATTTGTGTTTTTCATTGTAGGTATATACATAATGTCAAAATGATAATTTGACAACACAAAAGTATTAAACTGTATTACAATAAAATTAAAAAACAAAAGCAGACAAAAATTACTTCTATTGAATGTACTTACTATGTTCCTCTATTAAAATACTTATAAATATGTAATATATTATGTATATTTACATAAAAAAGTTTTTTTTACAAACCGCTTTGTATGACGTCCGCTTATTATGACGTGTTTGTCAATTCCCTTCGATGTCATTATAAACGGATTCAAGTTTCAACTGTACCTAATAAAAAAATCATACCTATAGAAATAATGAGAATATGGTAGACAGGTCCTCAATTCCTCCTGCAAGAACAAAAAGTCCGCTTCACTCCAAATCTCCTGCAGACACACAATATTGTGTGATGCATTTAGCAGATAAGTTGCTATTGCTTTAATTCTTTCCTTGCGATTTTTGGAAACAAAAGGAATACCCCTGGAAAGTTACGAAATTGTGTGACTTCAATTTAACGTATCTAATTAACCAAAACACATGAATAACCTTTCCTTACCAACAGTTCAATGTAAACAAGTTTAGAGTAAAATCCATATTCTGTGGCTTTGACTTTCTCTCAGAAGAAAGGAAACAAAAACGATTTTTTGTGTAGGTACGTGTAAGTTTTCTCAGACTATGCAAAATCAATATTAATAATATTATGTCCCAGATATTAAAGCTTTTAGCTTCACCATAATAATTTAATAAAATAAAAGGTACCTATTGCCCCAAGTTGCCCATTTGAGTTTTGACAACATTGAACATATGGTTTTGACAATGACGTTTATACTTTTTTTAACCCCCGACCAAAAAGAGGGGTGTTATAAGTTTGACGTGTCTGTCTGTCTGTCTGTCTGTCTGTCTGTCTGTCTGTCTGTGGCATCGTAGCATCCAAACGGGTGGACCGATTTTGATCTAGTTTTTTTTGTTTGAAAGCTGACATGACGGTGAGTGTTCTTAGCTATAGTTCATCATCATCAGCCTGCTCATTGCTGAAATATCACGGTATATCTGGTTCGTGATAGGACGATTAGCAACTTGCAGTCGTTTGATGGGTTTTATATTTTGCATCCTGGTTCGAGACACTTATGAATATATACACATTATTGGAAAGTTGACCTGGTGGTGCAGCATCACCTGGTAATCAATAGGATACCCAACTCCTCACCAACTTAGAGCAGAGGTTTCGTGTTTGGGCTCATTTTAATTGCGACAACCAGTAAGACGTAGATAAACAGTAAATATTTGCATGCTGCTGCTGCAGCATCACCTGGATTCCATAGGAGCCAAGCTCCGTATGAACCTAAAGTGGAGGTTTCATGTTTGGGCTCATATTGATGGCCTCATCCAAGAGGACATATTTTATAGATGGTATTCATTGGGATATGATCCAGTTGATAGGAATTATTCTGCACAAGTTTAAAAAGCATAAAATAAAATTAAATTAAGAAATTTAAAAAAACCCCCGCCAAAAAACTTTAAAAAGTAATGAAATAACATTTCCTGACTTTAAGTTTAAATCATTCCTAAGAGTAAAGTAATATTTTAGTCCATAATTGTTGTCAAGGTGTGTCGGGGGACCGCTAATGTAGATGTTTGATTTCACATAACAATATAAATTAAGGGTCTGTTCACAACGACCCGAATCGAGAGAATTGGCGACTATTATGGCGATACAAAATGCAAAAGTCGCTGTTGTGGTAGTTTACTTAGCGGTCCCCCGACACACCTTGACAACAATTATGGACTAAAATATTACTTTACTCTTAGGAATGATTTAAACTTAAAGTCAGGAAATGTTATTTCATTACTTTTTAAAGTTTTTTGGCGGGGGTTTTTTTAAATTTCTTAATTTAATTTTATTTTCTTATGACACTTCGGCTATTTAACCCACAGATTAAGGATATATAGGTAGATGTAGTCTTAGCCCGTCATCGCGTGGCCATTTTGTGCTTATTTTCATACAAGTAGTGTGCGTTTATTTTCTTGAATATTTCTATTTGTCGATCATTTCGAAGCACATTTAAATCCAGAAAAGAAAGTCATTTAGTTCATGATATCGATAAACTATAGTTCAAGTAACGAGAATCCGTAAACACACGTAAAAAGCTATGCAACTTTTGTAGTCAAATTAGTAATTAATGTGACATTTTTAGCACTAATGCCTTACATAGCACGAATAAGGGATTATTAAACTTAAATATTATCTTTTTTAACTTACAAAAATACCAATTGAAAAGTCCAAAAAACGTTGTGCAAAACTTACGTATTTAATGTTAAATCCACGTGTTTGAGGCATTCTTTGGCCATTCTTATGGTTTATAATTTAGCGAAACCATAGAACTCAACAATATCTAGCATAAAATGTTCAATAAAAACCTTTATTATCACTTTTATTACATGAAATATGCATACCGACTCCTTTGTTATGTCCTAGTAAGTAGGACATAACATTACACGCTTTTGACGCTTGTACACTGATATAAGGCTCTCTCCTGCTATAGTATCTCAATGATTTAACCAATGCAATGGCTTTTTTTTTTTTTTTTTATTTAATTTTACGGGCCTGGATCCAATGCAATGGCCAGCCGCCAGTGTGGAAGTGTCGAATATAATATTATGCCGGGAAAACAATATTTTGACAGCAGATTTTCAAAAAAATTGCCCAATGTTGGACTCACGTTGGACTCATTGGATAAAATCATAAAGTTATACCTATCGGAAATTAACTTTATGGATAAAATATAATATTTGCATGTCATCACTCATAACACACAGAATCAGCCGCTTTAAAGCCGGAGTTCACTGTAGGAAAAGACATAATATTCACGCTGGGGCCGGCCTTGCCCATACTAATCACAGTTGGGACATGGTTGGGACATAAACCCACCCCAAAGTATTATCAATTTTTTTTTGATCTTGTATAGACAAAAACAATTTTGAAATTTTCTTAGTCTCACTACAACTCGAGAACGGCTGAATCAATTTGGCTAATTTTAGTCTTAAAAATTCGTTGAAGTCCAGGAAAGGTTTATATAAGAGGAAAGTGATAAGTAGAAAGTTCACCGGATCATCAAGTTATCAATTGACTCAAAGAACTCAAGGGCGCAACTCAAGTCATCGCCGGATCGCGTTACGCGTACTGTAGAACACACTCACTATTAGCAAAGTGGTTGTACAGTGTCCGTGGGAGAGCCATGCTTCGGCACGAATGGGCCGGCTCGACCGGAGAAATACCACGGCCTCACAGAAAACCGGCGTGAAACAGCGCTTGCGCTGTGTTTCGCCGAGTGAGTGAGTTTACCGGAGGCCCATTCACCTACCCCCCTAGAAATGCTGCAGTTGAAAAGCAATTTGTTACCCCAGGAGGGTACCAACTGCGTTAGAGAATCCCTCTCTGGACGTCCATGCTCAGGAACCCCTGGAACTGAACGTGGACGTCTAGGCTGCTCCTCGTATTCTGGGGAAAACTGCGCTCCAATCTGCTCGGGGTAAGAGCAATCTTGGGCCAACGCAGTGTGTACTCGGGATTTAAATACCAGTAACCAGCACAAATAAAAAGGAGTACAAACTTGCCTCTAGGTCCCTCAGGAAAGAGATCACTCAGGCAATGCAACAGCACGTCCGCGTCAATAGAATTGGCAAGAGACTTGAGCGCCTCCCCTCGAGAACCCGTACATTATGGTCTCTGGCCAAAGCTATTGAAGGAAATTTCTGCAAGCCAACCTTACCATCCCTATACGTAGGAAATGGATCGTTGGCCTAGGACGCAAAAGACAAAGCCAATCTTCTGGGCAAGCTCTTTGCGTCAAACTCGACCCTGGATGACGGGGGGCAGAAACCGCCGACCATCATGTCGGATATTCGGTTTCATCAGCGCTCAGTGCGAAAAGCCCGCCGTTCCCTTGATATCCAAAAGTCGAGTGGGCCTGACGGAATCCCTCCTATTGTGTTGAAAAAGTGTGCTCCAGAGTTAGCTTAGTTAGTCTTGACGCGTCTTTTTCGGCTCTCCTATTCCCATGGGCGTAGCGAGGTACGGGCAGGGGGGGGGCAGCTGCCCCCCCCTACAAGAGCGATCGTTCGCTAAGGGTCAATTTATATTAGCGCAGAGTCGAAGCGCATCGAAACGAATTACGAAGTATCAAAACCGAACATAGCAAACCAACCTTAACTCCAAAGCGTTAACGCACACATTACATCTGAGAATTTTAAAAGGCGCGCGCGCGTCTGCCGCATCCGCGCGAATTCGCGCGCATGTCCCCGACCAACGCTGATTGGTCTCGCAGAAGTAATGTGTGCGTTACGTTCTGGAGTTAAGGTTGAATTTTCTGTGTTCAGTTTTTGGGAATTGGCTTCTCTGCGCTTCGACTCTGCTAGCTATTATATAAAGTGACCCTAATGCTCACGAGTTTCATACCTAAACGTGGAGCGGAGAGAGTTGCGGGGTGAGAGGGGAGGCATTCAATCCCAGTGCGCTCGCTCATATTTTGTTTTTAATTTTTACTTCACCTTCATTACACCCCCCCCCCCAAAGACCTATGGCCCCCCCCTATATAGAATCCTGGCTACGCCCATGCCTATTCCACTGGCATCGTTCCGGCTTCTTGGAAGAGTGATGCCTTGGTGCACCCGATCCCCAAAAAAGATGATCGCTCAAATCCTTCCAACTACAGACCAATAACATATTAACCTCTCTCTTCTGGAAGATAATGGAATCCATTATCAATATCCAGCTTCTTCGATACTTCTAACTCTACTAAGCTTCTACTAAGCGACAAACAATACGGGTTCCGTAAGGGTCGCTCGGCTGGTGATCTCTTGGCGTACCTGACTCATCGTTGGGCTCAGGCAATTGAGTCGAAGGGAGAGGCATCGGCTGTTAGTTTGGACATTGCGAAGGCCTTTGATCGGGTTTGGCATAAAGCGCTGCTTTCAAAGCTTCCATCATACGGGCTGCCCGAGAAATTATGTAAGTGGGTCATTAGTTTCTTAGCAGATAGAATCATAAAGGTCGTAGTTGACGGCGAACGCTCGGAAACTCAGTCTGTTGATGCTGGTGTCCCTCAGGGCTGTGTGCTATCGCCTATTCATACTGCATATCAATGACATATTACAGTCCAACGGCATTCATTGCTATGCGGATGACAGTACAGGTGATGCTGTATTATATACCGGCTACCCCAATATTAATTCTCGGCTAAATGTCATTGAGAATCGAAACGAAGTTGTGTCTAAAATAGAGAATTCATTGGAGAAAGTCTCTGAATGGGGTAGACGTCCAATTCAACCCCGCCAAGACACAAGTCTGCGCGTTCACCACTGAAAAGTCACCAATGGTCGTAATATATCCTCGTTTCGTGTTGACTGCCATAGTGTTTCAAACTAGAGATGTAACTTTACTCTGCATCCTCTATCGGTTGTATCACGGGGAGTGCTCTGAGGAATTGTTTGGAATCATACCACCTGCAACTTTTCGCCATCGTCCCACGCGAAAAACATACCATCCTCATCACCTTGATGAGTGGCAGTCTTCCAGCGTGCGTTTTTCGCGTAACTTTCTGCCGCGCACTGTAAAATTCTGGAAACGAACTGTCACCACTCGCCAGCAGTATTTCCGGACCAATACGACCTCAAAACCTTCAAGAAGAGAGCGTATTCCCTCTTAAAAGGCTGGCCGACCTGCGGCTCTTCTGATGTTGCAACTTGCAAGTGTCCATGGGCGACGGTAGTTGCTTACTATCAGGTAACCCGTTTGCTCGTTTGCCCCCTTATTTAATAAATAAAAAAAGTACCTAGGCACAATAGACATAATAATGTGATGTACTGTAAATTGTTATTGGTTCCATTCACGAGTCACGACTCACGAGAAACAAAGTATTGTAATAATAAGCAGAATGTAATAAGATCTTTATATTAGAAACAATACTACTAACAGGTACAAGCCAACGATGTCAATACTTATTTAAAGGTTATAATTCTATGGTACAAGCAACATCAAAAATATATTATATGATACAGGAACACGGTAGTCGGAAAACTTTGCCATTATTAATATTTTAATAGTATAAAATGGTACTTAAAAATTAGATTCAGCCCAGTCTTTTTGCAGTTTAGCCGAGTCGGCAAGATCACACTAAAGCTTCGTGCACAATGTGACGGTGCGCAGCGGGGCGGGCCGCATTTCCATTAAGTACAAGTTTTATGATTCTGGTCATAGGTACATACATGAAAAGCTAAAAGTGACACTACGCGGCAACGACGCGACGCGACACGTCACGGCCGAATATTCTTTGTATGAAAGTCGCTCCGCTGCAGCGTAGTGTCGGTTTAGTGCGGTCTCACTTTTATACATAGAATATTATTTTGAAATAAATAATTAATAGCGTAAGTTTCGAAATTGAAGCCAGTATACTGGCCAGTACTCATGTGTCAAGCTTAAGAGTCAAGACTCAAGTGCAACATATTCTAATAAAATCTCAACAAAGCTAATTAAGTAATAATATATATTATATAATGCGCTGGCGTATATTATGTCGAAACAAATTAATTGTGTACGTGTGGTGACCGGAGACGTCGATTCTTGACGTCCCTCAACGTCGCGTCATAAGTACTGACTAGTATAATTATACTGGGTTATATTTCTGAACACATCCATATTAATTTTTCATTGCCATTGATGACATTATTTTGCGCGATTGTGTCTTTATCTACATCCCTTATTCCCGCCAATTTCATAGCTGTAGAATATTTTAAGCTGTTCATATCTTTTCTTATCAGCCGGCCAGTTTCTATTGTCTTCGGATTTCTTCTTTGATCCTTGACTGGCTGCTCATGTCTTTTCAGGTGGTCGTCTAATCTGGCCTAGAAAAAATAAATCAAAATTATTCATCATCGTACAACTAGGAAGTTATTAAGCTTACAACGGACTGGTGGAAACAACTGCTTTGTTAACCATAAACTCAAAACCCACTAAGCTACGATATAATGAACATTGCACCCACACCAAACCAAAAATGAAATGATGAAACTGTACTTTACAAAAACGAAAAAAAAAACAGAATTATCGACAAGCACAAGTTGAGTCGTGCGGTTTTTGGTCAATAATAAATAATCACTCGTGAATCATGTGTTCTGATAATAGGTGCGACTTGTGCCTCGTGCGTAACTAGTCGCGAGTTGCGAGCGTGGCTAGTCGCGAGTTGTGAGTCATGAGTCGTGCCTAGTCGTGAGTCGTGACTTGAGCAAGAAGTTTTATCCGACTTTTCGTCGCTAAGACCAATATAATTTAAATAAAAAATGTACCTTAGAGGCCAATCTCATTGGACACAGGTGACAGTCAAATCTTTGGTCCTTATGTTTTATTAGAATGTGTTGTTTTAGATTACTGTTCCTAGTGTAGTACCTGTAAAAGAAAAATTACATTCGGTCAGCACAAGATTGGGTAAAAGCTGACTACTGCAATCATAGACAATACCATAATGCTACCTGTATACATGGCCGTATATACCTATAGCATCGTGGTTCCTACTCTGCCTACATGTACCTCGTCGATTAAAATCGGTGCGGTACTGCGGTATCGGTAGTAATGGGGGTGGCAGGTTTAATGAAGGTGGCAGGTTTAATGAAGGTGGCACCAGAGGTCATTAACCTTACTATTCTGTTTGCGAGTGAAAAAACAAACGTTTTCACTAGTTTCACGAATATTTCATGAGAAAACGTGTGTATGCGGACGTAAAGTGAAGAAATCTTCACTTTAAGTCCGCAGTAGTCTTGTATGCATAAAAATCTACAAAACTATTGGACTTAACACGTAAAAAAGACAAAGAACACAGGCTGCTTTTTATGGCTTTGAAGTTTTTCTGTTTTCTTTGCTTGCATCATCCAGTTATAATAATATATTCTAAAATCTAAAGTATTCAAATTTTACACTTACTTTTTGCAGTTACTGTAATGACAGAAAAACAAAGTAGATACCGGTGAGACTAAGTGCACTCTCACATGGCGGATAATACCAGACCTGTTCTTGAATTTCTTCCCGCAGTCATTACATATGTATTCTGAAAAGAAAATGATTGTCATGATTTATTTTTGTATATTATGTAATAAAATATTTTAAGTTGTCAAGAAACAATGAGACATGGTAATTGTGTTAAAAATTATTTTCTAATTTGTAGAGTAACATTTTTTTTCTACCACTTAGAAGTATGCTGTTTTAAGTTAAAATGAAAATTATACCTGACCATAAATGATGGCTTCTCTGATGTGATAGTAGATTACTCAATTTATAAAACTTGCTATCACATTCTTGACATGGATATTCCTTATGTTTCTTCATGTGTTGATTTTTGTGAGAGTTCTTTATAAATTCTTTGTGACAAACTGTACATCTAAAAGACATTTTAGATCACTAATCAGTAATCTATAATACTAATAAAATGATTTATAATAATTGATTGACCGAACAAAAATTTACTAGTCTGTTATGGTTTTTAATCTATTGTGGTGCAAGTGAGAAAAAAGTTATACAGTAAAGAAAAGCGGCCAAGTGCGAGTTGGACTCGTCCATGGAGGGTTCCGCAGCAGCAATAAGGTTAAATTTTATGAAATTATATTATTTTTGATTTATTTTTATATTTCAGTCGATTTAATGAAATTTAGATTAAGGTTTACTATTTATGACGTATAAAAAAAACTACTGGCTAGATCTCGTTCAAACCAATTTTCGTTGGTAGTTTTTATAGTAATATACATCATATATTTTTTTTAGAATTATCATGCCTCTACTTTAGAAATTAGAGGGGGGGGGACACACATTTTTCCACTTTGGAAGAGTCTCTCGCGCAAACTATTCAGGTTAGAAAAAAATGATATGAGAAACCTCAATATAATTTTTGGAGACCTATCCATAGATACCACACACGCATAGGTTAGATGAAAAAAATTTTTTTTTTGTTTCAATAAGGTTTACTTTTTATGACGTATAAAAAAAACTACTGGCTAGATCTCGTTCAAACCAATTTTCGTTGGTAGTTTTTATAGTAATATACATCATATATTTTTTTTAGAATTATCATGCCTCTACTTTAGAAGTTAGAGGGGGGGGACACACATTTTTCCACTTTGGAAGAGTCTCTCTCGCAAACTATTCAGGTTAGAAAAAAATGATATGAGAAACCTCAATATGATTTTTGCAGACCTATCCATAGATACCACACACGTATAGGTTAGATGAAAAAAATTTTTTTTTGTTTCAGTTGTACCTATGGGGACCCCTAAAATTTTTAATATTTTTTCCATTTTTGCATCAAAATCTTAATGCGGTTCACAGACTACATCTACTTACCAAGTTTCAATAGTATAGCTCTAATAGTTTCGGAGAAAAGTGGCTGTGACATACGGACGGACGGACAGACAGACAGACAGACAGACAGACAGACAGACAGACAGACAGACAGACATGACGAATCTATAAGGGTTCCTTTTTTGCCATTTTGGCTACGGAACCCTAAAAAAGAGCATAATATAAGGTGACAAATATACAGGGTGCAATTATACCTTCCTGCCAAATTTTAATATACTTATTGATCCTGATTAAAAATAAAAATACACGTAGTTTTTCTTTTATAATCACTCAGTACTAAAATGTTGAAAACTAGCTTCCGAAAGTTATCCTAAAAAACACTACAATTAATGGACACGACGCGTCGTCCGCGCGTGATGTGACCCCGCGCGCGCGCCTCCCCCCCGCGTTACCCCCGGTCATTCCCCCGCGCCGCGAGTGATCAACGATTCTGCAACGATTTTAAATGGGATAAAATATGTTAATAAAGAAAATATAACATCCAATTTTTTTTGTTAATGGACTCTCCTAATGATACCTAAGCCCTGGAAAAAATTTGGCAGGAAGGTTTAATTGCACCCTGTATTTAAATAATATATTTAAATAATAAATAATAAAAACAATTAGAAAAATGTAATTTAACAAACCTGAATGCTTTAACTCCTGTATGTTCATACATGTGTATACTGATATCTGTTTTTTTCCTAAATAACTTTGAACAATAATCACACTGATAAGCTTTTCTATTATCTTTATGACTTTTTTCAATGTGCCTTTTCAAGTTTTGTCGGTTTGAATACTTTTTCATGCAAAATGGGCAGCTAAAATAAAAAATGTATCTCTTTATTTTACTATAAATACATCTTTTTTAGGGTTCCGTACCCAAAAGGTAAAAACGGGACCCTATTACTAAGACTTCGTTATCTGTCCGTCTGTCTGTCTGTCTCCAGGCTGTAACTCAAGAACGGTAATAGCTAGAGATTTGATATTTTCACAGATTATGTATATCTGTTGCCGCTATAACAACAAATACTAAAAATAAAATAAAATTAATATTTAAGGGGGGCTCCCATACAACAAACGTGATTTTTTTGGCCTTTTTTGCTCTATATCAAAAATTGCAACAGGTAGGTACTTGAATTTTTCACAAAATCCTTAGTTATATGTGTACTTTAATATTTAATAATAATATTAAAATAAAATAAAAAAATAAGGGGGGCTCCCATACAAAAAACACAATTTATGGCCTAATTTTGCTCTATAATGGTACGGAACCCTTCGTGCGCGATTCCGACTCGCACTTGGCCGATTATTTCTTGGTCTGAGAAATACACATAAAATTATTAATTGAATATAAGTAACTAAAATTATATAGTCAAATATTTAATTTATTTTGTTTTTAGTATTTGCTGTTATAGTGGCAACAGATATACACAATCTGTGAAAATTTCAGAAGTCTAGCTATAGCGGTTCTTGAGTTACAGTCTGGAGACAGACAGACGGACAGACATCGAAGTCTCAGTAATAGGGTCCCGTTTTTACCCTTTGGGTACGGAACCTTAAAAATAGGTTGCTTTTCCATTAAAAACTAATAAGTATGTATCAGAATGCAGAATATTGAATCAATCAAATCACTGGAAGTTGCTTACAACCTTTCATAAATTAGACAGCAAAAATTAAAAAAAAAAAGCATGCTGATGATGAATTACTATAGCTTAGAACACTCTTGATCGTGTGGACTTTCAAACAAACAAACCAGATCAAAATTGGTCCATCCATTTGGATGTAACGATGCCATGGACAAACACACACACAGAGACAATATGTCAAACTTATCCTTTTATTTTGTTCGGGAGTTAAAAAGTACTTACTACTATTAGCTGCAACAAAATCTGAATACACTATAACACATACCAGAATAGAATGTCAAGTTCTCTCTTGTTGTGAACGCTGTTAATGTGCCGGTCTAAATGACTCTTATTTGAATATTCTTTTGTACAATTCTCCTCTGGACAAGAAAATGGTTTCTGAAATGATTAATTCATTTTTTAGGTAAGGTTTAGGTTAACAAAATAAGTATTGTGTGTAAGTACTAAGTAAAAGCTCACGGCCTAAATTTATAGCAAAAGGTCAAGTAATACTATAACAGTCTGAGACAATTATTATAATAAACTAACTTAAGATTCAACTACCAAACTTGCTAAATGAAAAATTCTACCTTCACTTAGCAGCTAACTGAAGGTACAATTATTTTAAAGAAGGGCTAAGTCTTAGCCCTTTGTGTAACCGACTACACATAAAGGGATAAGTAAAGGTAAGGTTAAGCCTTCACTTACTATGTTTAGGTGAACCAATCGATGCTGAGCTAATCTATAAGGTCTGTTAAAAGCTGAATTGCAGCCCTCAAAGGGACAAGCATATTTTTTTACCGTAGACTGCATTTTCATTGCTATTTAAATTCAGTTAGTACTACAGTTATTAATTTTCTGAAAATATACAAACTTTAATATTACAGACGTTCATAAGCACAGATTAAGGTATTATAATGTAGATTCATAAGTAAACTACTCTAGTTTTTCGAAATGAAAAGTTTTGAAAAACATAACATGGCTTAAAATTTTCGATTTTTCGAAATAAGCATGCATGAGCATGGTGTCTTCTTCTTCCTCCCTTCGTAATTTTTGACGTGTTTTTGACCACTTTTTGACTTTAGTTTTTTTATGACAGAGAAGTCAGACGGTTGAGGATTTCAATCTAAAAATGCCTAGTTTGAGGTTTCTAGGGTTTTTTTTCGAGTTTCGACAGACGTTAATAATGTTGAATCTTGATAAAAGGAAATAATTGTTTATTAGAGCTTATAATATTTTAGATTGTTTATTATAACTTGTCGAATATCAGAAAAAATTTCGTTACATACCGTTATTTTCATAATGGTAGCCAGATAACGGTAATTTTTTTAACGATATCTAGCACGGAATATATAACACCAAAGGAAAGGGCATAGTTAGTAAGTTTCATTGAAACTGCTGTCGTCAAACTCACACAGTAACATTTTACGCACACAAAAGAAATAACCAATAGCCGCGTACTGAGTACAGACCAAGCGAGCAGCCTCGCTGCCTCGCCCGAGCGTGCCGCGGCCGAGCCAAAAGTTGTCGGTTTTTGTCTATGCTCAAAGGCGCCTCGGACGTTTGCCGCGCACTAACACGTACTGACCGACCGAGCAACTGCGCACGAGGCTGCCGTGGCGAGGCGGCTCGCTTGGTCAGTACTCAGTACGCGGCTAATCACAAAGAGATTTCTTTTTTAAATACAATGTCGTAAAAACAACCCTAACCCTTTTGAAATAAAGAAGAATTTAAATTTAGCAATACCGGCTCTGACTACCGAGTTCAGTTATTCAACGCTAGATGGCGCTTGACAGCTAAATATGATAAGACTTGTAGTTGTACGCAATTTTACACCTTAAGTCAACTAACGTAAGGTTTAAATTCATACTCGCGCACTTTCTTTTGCGTACGAGTTAAGTTACGTCCAGCTGGACCTAACTATGGCACGCGGGCCACGCCCACATGCCCTTTCCTCTAGTGTTATATATTCCGTGATATCTAGTAACATAACAAAAAATATCGTTATAATAATAACGGTAAATATAACGGTAAATATAATCCCACCAAAAACATAAATGTAAATGGAGAGCCAAGTTCCATACAAACATTATTCTTGTCTATGGTCTTCGCCGTAAAAAGGATGGAGATCTAAATAAGTGCCAAGTTTCATGGAAAATCGAAATATATGTATGTATAGGAACCAAATAACATTATGAACAAATAATAGAGTCTATTTCTTTGCTTTATTGAATATCTATAACAATTGATGTTATTTGTAACATAACAAAAAATATCGTTATAATAATAACGGTAAATATAACGGTAAATATAATCCCACCAAAAACATAAATGTAAATGGAGAGCCAAGTTCCATACAAACATTATTCTTGTCTTTGGTCTTCGCCGTAAAAAGGATGGAGATCTAAATAAGTGCCAAGTTTCATGGAAAATCGAAATATATGTATGTATAGGAACCAAATAACATTATGAACAAATAATAGAGTCTATTTCTTTGCTTTATTGAATATTTGAATAATGTGAGATCATAAACTAGATTAGATTTGACTTGGCCAGTTTTCATTACATCAGTCATTTCATAAATTAGTTATTAAACATTTTAATTCTGATGAAAACTAGCCAAGTCAAATCTAATCTATCATCTCCATACAAAAAACACAATTTTTGCCTAGTTTCGCTCTGTCCAACTCGCACTTGACCGTTTTTTTTGTTTTCTGATTTTTCCCTACGCTTACACACAATTATCGAGCTGGATTCCAAATTTCAGCCTTGTAGGTCATCTGGAAGTGGGTTAGAATTTTGATCTATAGGTCAATCAGTCAGTCAGTCAGTGATAAAAATGTAGATTTTCGGGCGTTAATATCTTAATAACCGTTTGAGCTGTGCTCATGAAATTTAGACCATATATTTATCTCGCAAGTCTCATTATATGAACCAAATTTGAAACGTTTATGTCAAATAGTTTCTGAATTATGACGGGGTCAAAAGTAGCTGCAAATGGTTCGTGTAATATTACACACGGTGCTGCTCGCCATTCTGTTATGCTGGAACTTGGCTGGACACGCGACCGCGTGTCTAGATATTTGAACAAAGATACTGAGTAGTGAACTACAGCTGACCATGTCATTCTTATTAAGCGTCATATTTCATTATTTTATTATACACCTATATACCACCAAAGTCACCAGACACGTCTAGACTCTAGTTTAATTTTGTGTGCATACTGAATTGACTGATTAAATTAAGTACTTTTTTTTAAAAGGTAACGTTATCAAAAAACATATAATTACCGTTATAAATCCTATTTACCGTTATAAACTTATAACATTTACCGTTATTAATGTCAATTTTTACCGTTATTTCTAGTATCGGTAAATTTTCATACCGTTATCTATGCCCTTGAAGCAGTAACGTTATGAAATAAACTCCGTATTTGAAGACCTGCTCTGCAGTCTGCGGCCCGCCTCTGTGGAGCCAGGGCTTCATAACGTTATCGAATAGCAGAAAAAATATCGTTACGTACCGTTATTTTCATAATGGTAGCCCGATAACGGTAATTTTTTTAACGTCATAATATCTAGTAACATAATATAACACTCATAACGAAAAAATATCAGTGGAGCGGCTGGAGCCCTGTATTTTTATTTTTTTGGTCGATTTAAATCAATAAAAAAAAATACACCTTGACAGTTGACACTTCTGTAATCTGTTCAGCGTTGCCAATTTGTGGGGAATTCCCCAAACTGCGGGGAATTACAAGTTAATTGGGGATTCATTGGGGATTGGCATTATGTGGGGAAAATGCGGGGATTTTAACATTTTGACATCTTCTTTTTCAATAATTAGCAAATATTTTATCATTCTAAATTGACACATTAAACACTCTCAAACATTATTATAACCGATTGATCGTAATTCGTAGTAGATTGACAATATTGTTTATGATCTGCTTTTTCCTGTTTTTAAACGTTTGATGTCTGATGCCCACACATAAAATGCGCTGGCTTTGTACGATTTCTGGCTGCAAGAGGAGGAATTTAAAATTCTGGGGCAGTGTCAAGCTCAACCCTTCAAGTGTGTCCCAACTCCCAGGCATTACAGTATTTGAGGAGAGGTTTCTGTAAACCACTCCTCAAATACTGTACACCCTGCAAAATTACTGTTAATTTGAGGAGTGTGTACTTTGGGGAAAAAAATAAAGAAATTTTTTTCGTAAAAGAATACTACTACGTGAAACAAATATTATGTAAAATAAAATAAAACTTAGGTAGGCATTCCGCATTGATCATGATAACTGTTTGAGTTTTTATTATCTACACTACTATTATAAAGAGGAAAGATTTGATTTTTTGTTTGTTTGTTTGTTTGTTTGTTTGTTTGTTTGTTTGTTTGAGTCGAATAGGCTCCGAAACTACTGGACCGATTTGAAAAATTCTTTTGCTATTGAAATCTCACATTATTTCTGCTGAACATAGGCTACATTTTATTTTGGAAAAAAGTAGGGTTCCGTAAGATATTTGAGTTTTTCGGACGCAAGGTGTAAAAAATCAGCTAGAAAAGTTACTTATTTTGCGTACGCTGCCTAAACTATAAAAGATAGAACCATAAAATGTTCTAAGTAATTGTAGACCTTATAAATATCTACAAAAAAGTCCGCGACACACTATACCTATCTATGTCGAGTGAGGCACAATAACCATTTATTTATTTAAAAATCCTAATTTTTTTTTGGACTAAATTTAAACGGATATATTTTACTCACGCTATTAATCCTTATCAAAATAAATTATTTTATCACTAAGTACAGTTTATGTAGATAATATTTGGTCTTTAAATGATTAAAATTGGACGTTTGGTTTTGAAATTATGGCGAAATTAAAATATTACGATAGTGGGCGTCACCAAAGCGCGTGCGGGAGGAAAAAAATATTTTGTAGAAATGAAAATTCTGTACATAAAAGATATGAAATGACACCCGAAATTACACCTTTGTCACTACATCGCTATAGAAGCCAAAAATGTGGTTAGTTTTTTGTCTGTCTGTCTGTCTGTCACTCTTTCTGTCTGTCTGTATGGTTGTTCCAGCATCACACGAAAAATACTGATCCGATTTGAATGTGGTTTTCGCAGATATATTTATCTTCTTCCAACTTAACATCTGGTGTATAAAATTTTGTCCCCCCACCCCTCTAAAGGGACAAAAGAGGGGGTCAGATTTTGTATCAAACTTTTTTCTTTAACACGAAAACTACTGATCCGATTTGCATACGGTTTTCACAGATTTGCATACGGTTTTCACAGATATATTATATTTGTCTTCTTCCAACTCAACATCTGGTGTATAAAAATCCTCCCCGGGGCCCTCCCCTCTCAACCCTCTCTGGGGACCAAAGAGGGGTCAGATTTTGTATACAACTTTTTTCTTTAGTGGACTTACTTCATATTAGGTATTAACTGTGTTTTTCAACTTAACATCTGGTGTATGACCTTCCCCCCCACACCCTCTTAGGGGACAAAAGAGGGGGTAAAACATGTATCAACTGATGATAAAATATACTTTATATGGCAAAACAACGTTTGCCGGGACAGCTAGTTATTAAATATACTTACTTTAATGCGAATAATTAAACTCGGGTAGTAGAATAAGATTCCTTTAAAAAAAACTTGTGTGGGGAATTTTGTGGGGAATCAGCAAATTTTTGTCCCCAATTTGGGGAATTTGACCATGTCTTTTGGGGAAATATGATAATTAGCATTGGCAACCCTGAATCTGTTTTAGATTTTGGATTTGATCATTTGACATTAATAAAAATTAATAATCGTAAACATCGGCTTTGTAATATTGTGAAATCGTGCTTTACTCAAAATCTTTATGTTAAGCATTTAATTTAATTGTAAAAACCCATTTAAATCTTTATCTACATGTTAAAATTAATTTAAAGTTAATTTTCAGTTAAAATATTGTCCATTATGTCAGCTGACGCATATAAACAAAGGAAATGTCATTTCTAAAAGAATAGGGATTTCCAGTGCCTTTAATATTTATATATTTTAAACACCATGGACGACGAAGATATACCCGTCGTAGCCTCTAGCGTAGGTGACGTAGATCAAAGTCTTCTCTTACAATTTAGTTGTATGAACACTACTGATAGGGATGAGCTCGTAAGCCAAATGCAAAGACTGCTAGGACCTATTTTAAACCATAACACTGCAAGTTTTTTTCTAGACATGAGTAATTGGTAAATATTTTGTGTTAAATATTTGTTATCAACATCATAATTTCCATAGTTATACTACCAATAATGTAACATTTTCAGGAATTTGCAAGCTGCAATCTGTTGTTATCTAGATTATAGTGTACCACCTAAACTTCCTTCTATGTCACTGAAAGCTACTCAAAGCCTAGAATCGGCAGTAGGTCCATTAACATGGTAAGAATACATTTTACTTTAAAATCAGACTTACATTGTTACCAGGATCATGTTATGTTAAAATAAAAAAAACTATTTGCATTACAGTTTCCAACAGCATTGGAGTATAGCCAATACAGGGACTGAAGCTTGGCCTGGCAGTTGTAGGATAGTCCAAACTGGTGGGGAGTCATTTGATGCGACTCCTGTATATGTACCTCCTCTACCACCAGGGCATACAACTAATGTGACTATGAATCTTCGGTCACCCAGTGCACCTGGGACCCACAGAGGCTTCTTTCATTTAGTGACAGACAAAGGGGAACAAGTTGGAGGTATTTAGAAGCGAAATAAAGCTTCCTTGGAACTACTCTATATGAGAATTACTATTTTTGAAAATTTATGCGGCTATATGAGTTAAAGAAAATATAATATAATAATATGATTTGTATATTTTAGATCCACTTTGGGTAGAAGTAAATGTTGAATCGGAGGAAACTATGGCTCTAGCGCAGCAACTTGCTGCACTGCCTGTACCCAGCAGCCCTTTGGAAGACTCAGTGTCTCAAGTAAGTTTTTCACCTTTTCTCCCTTTTGTAAGAATGGCAATCTTTTACTGTAAGTTTAAATGTCTTAAATGTAGTGTCTAAAACTAATGGGCCACTTTTGATGAGTATAGATCGTAAGAAATAGGGAAGGGCATGGGCTATCTAACTGTTCTGGTGGGGTATTATGCATTTTAATGTTATGTTATAGTATGCGAAAGAGTGTGTCTGTCTGTTACCTCCTCACGCCCAAACCGCTGAACTAATAATTATGCTTAAAGGTATGATGATACTTTCAGTCCTGGGTCAAAATATGTTTCTGATAGAAAGTCAGAAGGATTTCTATCAGAAACATATTTTACGGAAAAATGTGCAGTTTCCGCGCGATAAACAAATTTTGGTGCAAAGGAGTTCTGGGCGTCATCTAGTAAATAATATAAATACAACTTGGATTGCCTGTGTTGATAAAATCTTCTATTTCACGTCTAATCCACTAAATCAATTGGGATGAATCAATTATTTTATTTTCTTCTAACACAACTTGAGTTTACTGTTCAGGTAAAGAATATGGGGTTCATTTTAGATTAAGGCATTTCAAACTAAAAACAAGTTCACCAACCAAGTTCTGAGAAATGTGTAATAATATTGTGTATTATTTCAGATGCCGTCACAAGATGATCAGATGTGTTGACATTTTGTAAGATACATACATAATTCATTTACATAGTCATGCCCAGTTTATGGGTGGCAGGAGATTATGTATTCACTAGCACTTTCAATTGCCTTATAATTTATATTAAATATCAACAACTATTGCATAGCTGATAAACTCTGTCTGTCCTGATTAGAGGATTCGATCCCGGGCGATTTTTTTAATCCCGGGATTTCAGGATTATTTACAACCAATCCCGGGATCCCGGGACAGTCCCGGAATTATATTATGGGCAATAGAAAATAACAACTAACACTCGGCATTTTGGATCTATATTGACTAAGACTCATTAATACATTGTTGTTTTTGGGGTTCTGTACCCAAACGGTAAAAATGGGAACCTAATACTGAGACTTCGGTATCTGTCCGTCTATCTCCAGGCTGTATCTCAAGAACTGCTATAGCTAGACTTCTGTTTAGGTACACAGATTATGTATTTTAGTCGCCGCTATAACAAAAATACTAAAATCAACATAAAATTAATATTTGAGGGAGCTCTCATACAACAAATGTGATTTTTTGACATTTTTTGCTCGTAATTAATAATGGCAACAGATAGGAATTTGAAATATTCACAAAATTCTTAATTATTTTTGTATTTTAATAATTTATAATTAAATTAAAACAAAATTATTATTTAAGGGCAACTCATACCAAATAACACAATTTTTTTGCCTAACTACTTAACTTACAACCACAGAGTACTTTTTATATGCTTACAACGGTTCGGAATCCTTCGTGCGCGAGTCTGACTCGCATTTGGCCGATTTTTAAAAATAACTTTATTGATTTTCACCAATGAACACAAATATTATTAATACTTAAATGACGTAAAGCGGGGTTCTTTTTTACAATTTTACATATAAAACGATACCGGACGTTAGCAAAAACAAATGAATTATTTATCAGTCCCGAAAATCCCGGGATTTATTAAATTACAATCCCGAAATTTTCGGGACTAAAATATGACCGGGATCCCGGGATCGAATCCTCTAGTCCTGATTAATTTCAGAAACTGGGCAGTTCAGAAATAAATTCCAACTTTTATTCATATTTCTAATCTTTTTGCGCTACAATTCTTTTGGATTCTGAAAAGTTCTTTAGTGTGCAAATCATTTTTTGCTAATATATTATTATATTTATTTTGTAATTAATTTTACTATTATGAAGTAAAACAAAATGAACATTTTTTAGAAATTTACTATAGGTTTTAAATATATTATTGTAACAATAACTGTAAAAAAAGAAACAATTTAACAGAGCAATGGTTAATAAGGGCCTTGCTATTTAACTAATTTATAAAAAAAATCAATTTTATTTTATCATATTATTAATGGGGGTTACAAAAATTTGTTAAAGATATTGGATTAACAGTTTTTTGGCATATGAAGTAGTATAGCAAAATAACTTTTAATCCATGATCTACATAATATAAGTGTATGTCAATTTTTGACATGATAATACTGCTGAGATGACGTATCCTAATGATACATTTGTCTTGGTTGTGGGACATCGAAACAGCCTGGGTTGTACTTTATGCCATGCCAGTCTAATTAAAACTTCGTACAAGGCCTTGCTCACCATTCGTCTCTTGAGAGAATGTACAAATATGGTATAAGGGTAGAATTATAACAAAATAATAATGGTAATAATAAAACTGTTAATTATTGTTAAAATATGAGATGTATAGAAAATAGAAATATATTTTCTTTACATTTATATTAGCAACACTTATTCATCATATTTGCCATGATGACGAGAAAATATTATTGTAATGAATTTATTTATAATAAAGTTTTATACGATTTTTGGTGTTTTTAATCAGAATCTGATCAATAATTTTTTTCTTTATAACAAATATGGGTGATAACTGCAGAAGTGGCTCAATAAATGTTTTTAAGTTCCATATTTTAATTTTTGCTACATTTATATAGGTACTTATACCAGAATCTGATGGCAATTTTTGACAGCAGATTTTCAAAAATATCCTTCATCATTGGATAATTTTTTATATTAATTGCATGTTTTACACACAAAATAAGCCGCTAAAGGAATAAAAAAGGATGAAAATGTTTTATTCCTATTACCTCTGTATTGCTGGAGTCAATTTATTTTCTCACTTTTTGCCATCAGATTCTGGTAGACCTATAATAGGGATGATGACAAGGTCAAAGATTAGCGAATTTTGTTAATGAAATAAATAAATCACGGTAAAAAATAAGTGTTCCCAAAATTTCAGCTCGATAGCATTTGTATTTTTTTGATATCTCTTAATTATCCAACTTTGAGGCTCATAAAGCCGCAAAGTTGGATAATTAAGTCTATTTTTTTTTTCAATTAAACTTCTTAATATTTGTATAGCATTCGATAACTTATGCAATTAAAAGCAACTTTTGTTATGAAACCACTTTCATAAACGCAATACTTAATATACCTATCGAACAAAGTTCTCTCCCGATACGTACAAACTAAGAAAGAGTGACGTCAGTCTTTCGTAGCACTTTGTATGGAGCGTTTTCGGGCAGGTCTATTTTATGAGATGTTTGAATTGTCATATCTTGTTGAAATTTTTAAGCTATCACAGTCATTCTTTCAGCAATGTTTCTATTTTTTAAGGGTCTTTCAATTACCAATAAGAAAAAAAAATAGTCATCAAGCCTATTACCATGATTCATTAGCTATTTGTGTACCAACTATTGGAATATTTGCTTTAAGAATTTTAATTAAAAATAAAAGCATCATTTAAATTTCTAAGTGTACCACTTTTACAGTTTATCATATATTTTTAAACATATTATGTAGATAAACCTTATTAGTACTTGAAGTCTTATACAGCCATTTCCATCTCGATTTTCGGATGAGGTTTATAATTTTCAATTATGAAATCCTCAAACTTAAAGTCATCAATTGACTTTATTTCACGAGCAAACTTCAATGTTGGGAAAGGCAGAGGTACCCTTTCCACCTGGAGTTTCAGTGGCTCTACGTGGTTTAAATAAACATGAGTGTCACCTGTTGTGTGGATAAACTCACCGGGCTGGAACAATAATTGAAAACATTTTTAAGATAGTGCCTATTGATGTTTAAAATTTTCTAAAAAAGCAGTTTTTCAGTCAGTGTTGAAACTTATAAATGTAACACTGATTCAATAAAACCTACCTTTAAATTAGTTATATGTGCGATCATATGTGTCAGCAGAGAGTAACTAGCTATATTAAATGGTACACCTAAACCCATATCTGCACTTCTTTGATACATGAGACAGGAGAGCTCGCCATTAGATACATAGAACTGCACTAGACAGTGACATGGGGGCAAAGCCATTTTTGGTAAATCTGGTGGATTCCATGCACACATAAGTATCCTTCGGTCATCTGGGTTATTCCTGAAATAAAATTTAACACAATTACTGCAACAGACTGCAGATTGAGTAACTTTAGCATATTAATAATTATACTTACTTTATAGTATTTATAACATTCTGTAATTGATCAATTCCTTGTCCTGCATAATTAGTTTTTTCATCTTTATATTCTGCACCACAGTGTCTCCATTGAAAACCATAAACTGGACCAAGATCCCCTAGAAAAATATACACATAGAACACATTTCACTTAATCTATTAACTCCCAAACGGCCCACTTAACAATAGATTTCCAAGAATCCGCGATCGACGGATTGATATATGTCTAATGATTAACTGAACTTCTTTTGATCTGGGTAATATGGACTATGGAGTTACAAACCTTCTGATCTTTCCGTAAAACCTAGTTTATCTAAAAACGCTCTAGATCCGTTAGCATCCCAAATATGTACATTTTTACTAGCAAGGGCTTTGCTATCCGTAGAACCAGATATTATCCAAAGTAGCTCTTCTATAACGCCTCTAGTAAAAACTCTCTTTGTGGTCAATAATGGTAAAATATTATCTCTTAAAGAGTATCTCTGCATTGCCCCGAATATAGATAAGGTTCCAACACCCGTTCTATCACCTCTTTTGCTACCTAAAAAGTTATAAATATTTATTATTTTCTAAGGCAAACAGTAACATAATAAGGTTGGATAAAATGGCTATTACCTACCTACCTGTTTCGATGATTTGTTTTACCAAGTTTAAATATTGATATTCTTCATGTTTTGTAGTAGAACTATTTGTTAAAGACATATTAATTGGATATAATATGTGTATCCTGCTTTTTAGGACAAGTTTTATTATTGTATTTTTATGCAAAAAAGCAAAGCAAAGCAAGGCTGAGCAAAGCACAAACTTTTGGCGCCAATCTGAATTTTAAGTCAGTGTCAAATTTCTTCCATCTTCATCTTCTTCGAAACATGTATTTCTACAGCACACTGATCTCTATTATACAAGTGCTACAGCAGAATAGAAAAAAATAAAAAATTTGCACTGCAGAGTACAGGCCTGCCGCCTGCAGGGCAAGGATAAAAATCGGAGACAAAATATTATTATTAGTGATCAAGGACTCAAGGAGTAATATTATGAATACGGAGTACCTAATATATAAGGACTAGAACGCACGTTCAATATCTTTTTAGGAGTTTTTGTTGCCAATAGCAACATAATGGTGGATTATAAATAAAAATTAAATTAGCATTTGTAAAAACAATAATAAATACGACACTTATTCTGTCTTAGAATTTGTTATAAGTTATAACTGTTCTCAAAGTGCGTTTGTTATTAGATTTCATTATTGCGTCAACTGAGCAGATAACTTGACTAGCTAATAGCTATGCACCGTATGCACCTTATTTAAAAACATGCCAATATTACAAGCGCCAACTTTAGAACTGGGTTCAGGGCCTCAGACACCCAACATAATATCTCCTTCACCATCTGAAATATCAAGTGCAAGTTCTCCAGAGCCACAGAACGTTCAGGCTGAGGCTACTCCATTATTCAGGTATAAAATAATATTATAAATTATAATAAGAAGTCGAAGTCTTAGTAATAGGGTCCCGTTTTTACCCTTTGGGTACGGAATCCTAAAAAACGATTTAAGGACGCTATTACAAATATCAGCGATTTTCCGGTACCCTACTAAAGAATTAGGAGTCAAACTGCGAGGATATTTTGGTTTCAAATGAAAGATAATATTATATTCATCTCCACGACTGTACCATAAAAATTCTATAGCCGCATACAAAATTTTCACATAAAATACGTTTTAACCATCACAATAATCGCAAAATATGAAAAAAATGGGGTCTGATTAGGTACCTTAATATCTAAATACACTGAACTGAGGAAAATAAATATACAAAAAAATTGTTGCTTATTTAGTCCTCTATAAAGTCTGTATGAGTAATAAAGAATTTGAATTTGAATTCTCCGGTTGGAGCATTCTTAAGTAATGGTACACTAGCTCTCTACAGGGTGTAACAAAACTAAGTGATAATACTAATTTAGAGTTTAGGGTGTGCAAGGTGCATGGGTCCCCTGTATAGAGTTCCCTGTGAAAGTAGGAACGCTGAAAAAGTAACTTTTTTCACCTTTGTATGGGAAAATTCATGACGCTCGGGCGCTAGCCCATACAAATCACAAAAAATTATTGGTCTTTCAGCACTGCTACTTTCACAGTGAATTCTCTACAAGGAACACAAACACACGCTAAAGTATTATCACTTAGTTTTGCTACAGCCTGTACATACAGGGTACAATAATTAAACTTTCCGGCCAAATTTCGATATATTGGTCCTTGTTGAAAATGAAAATAAAAAATAAAAAAAAAAACACTCAGTACTAAAATGTTGAGAAGTAGCTTTCGAAAGTCCTAAAAACACCACAATCAATAGACACTACGCGTCGCCGGCACGTGCCTCGTCTCGCCTCCCTGCTGCCACCCCCCGCGTCACCCCCGCTCTACCCACCGCCGCGAGCGTCGAGCTGTATCAAATCTTTTGAAGCCCCAGTCCATCTGAAGATGTTTCCTATACGCGTTACCTCTACTACGGCAAGGGCCCGAGCGTCACGAGTTTCCCCATAGAAAAGCGAAAAATTTTTTGGTCTTTCAGCGCTGCCACTTTCACAGTGAACTCTACAAGGAACACGCGTAAACATTCTGAAGTATTATCACTTACACATTACATTCTGTATTAAGTATATTTTATATTATTGACAGGGCACTGACAATTCGCCCACCTGACCCTGAACAGCCGGCGGGGCAAGAGGAGTTGGAGCGCCGTCTTCCCGGCTACAGGCGCATCGTCATCCCTAGAGAGTTAACACTTATTGAACTCTTGGTATGTTGTGCTCACTTGTATGCCCCATCGGTTTTGGGGTGGGTTAGGGTTTCCACACATATCTGCGAATTCGTGCGTATATTCGCATCGCAATGTCATTTTTATTATGAGTTTTGTCGCAGATATTTGCGAAGTTTTGCGTGGGAGCCCTAAATCGTTTCTTTCCCTTTAATAGTTAATAATTTTCCCCTAAGCGGGGAGTACAGATCTATGGAGTATGGAGTTTCTCTAAACTTCCATGTTGTCCCATGGCTCATTGAAAATTATAATGAAGAAAGATTTTACGGATTGAATGTGCTTAAATCTTACTCAAACTACTTTGGTGGTAATATAAGAGCTCAGCATGGACAGTAGCAAGTGCAATTTACGAAAACCTTATGTTACGGTTCCGTTTCTTTTGCTCTTCAGATTACAGTCATCATTGGTAAGCTTATTGTACTGGTTTGCCAACTTGCGGTCCTTTCCAAGTTCTTGTGTTCATTAGAAACAATCCAGTGGCGTAGCAGCCGATGAGGAGGTTCTCAGGCTACGCGAGGTGAGGCTGCGCGTGATCGCTGAGCGAGTTGGCTTGCGCCGCCTGCATGTCTTGGCACCTCATTTGCGCACCCTGGACTTGGATGGGAGTGCGATATCGTCACTGCGAGACCTAGGCATTGGCCTGGTCCATCTGAAGGTCAGGAATTTCAACTCAATTTTCGTGGTATTCCGTACGGTTTCTGATACTTGACAGACCCGATGTTATTACGTATCTAGGGACAGCAATGCATTATGGGTTTGATCTGGTGATCTTATACTATTTTTGCTTGTTGTATTTCTGTCAAAGTAACAACATCACGCTGCGGGCTAAGGGCTTGCTCTTATTACGCTCATGGTATATGCTTGAGCCCTAAGGGTACCTAGACTACCTACCTTACCTAACATTTTTACGTAGACTGTACCTGCAAGTTTTTACGTCTTTAGGGTCTGGTCACTAAACTCAATAAAGTCCCTGTCATAGAAAGTCTATATGTGCTATTTTCAGACGTTAAGCGTAAACCGCTGCGGTCTTACGTCTTTGGATGGTGTCTGGGGGTTGGGAAAACTGAGAGAGCTACATGCGGCCGGTAACAGACTTCGCGACCTTCATGCTTTGGCGGCGTTACAGAAGTTACATACGCTCAATCTGTCTAAGTAAGTCATTGATGAATGCCAGTGTAAAATATTTATTTCGTTGGCACTGAGCCAATTGGTGCCCTCAAATGGAAATATTTTAAAGGATTCGGGTTAATAACGGGTTAATATTAATAGTTGTTCCGATTTTTTTAAAGTAACTACCTACATACTTGGAGTATTTCGACTAATTCAGCGACTGCAGTAGGCGTGACTTTAAATAAAGTACTACCGGGACTAGCAGCAAATGCTGGCGCCTGGCCACGGTCGTGATGAAATGATACTTTTGTATAGTAATACCACAGACTCCAGAGAGTGATACCAATTACCAAGTATCAAACGAAACAAAAGAAACGAAAAATATACACTATTTAGCACTGCAGTTTTCGCGATCTGCGTCGCATTTCATTCTACTATCTCTACCACCTTCAGCAATCCGATAGAGGAATCCAACCACATATGGACACTGGGAGTGTGCGGGGCGCTCAGGCGACTCACACTGGTCGGCACTCCCATCGCCGACACCATCAACTATCGCTCGTCCGTCGCCACGACTCTTCCGATGTTGACCTATCTTGATGATATACCGCTCCATTTTGGAGATGAAGGTAAAGTGAGAGAACTACAGGTTTTATGAATATTTGCGTCGTTGACATAATATTATGGATTGAGAGATCAAGAGGAAAAATAACTCTAAATATATTATATTATACTATATTATAGGTACCTACCTTTTTGTCTCACATGATTGAGATTTTTTGATGAATCTGTTAATTGTATACTTTGATGATTGATCAAGAATGCTAAAGATCATCTCATTCTCACCTCTATATTTTAACTTCTTGGCTGGCCCCGCTTCAATTTTATTGAACAGTTTATTTGACAATTAGATTGAAGGCGCGCGATGTTCGATATCAACCTTAAACGGTCAATAAAATATTACGCAATACGTGATATCGCGCAATAAAATTGCTAGTAGTCTTCTAGATTAACATGAATAATTTTTTTTCAGAAATAAACTTTGATGACATTGAATGTGAAGTATCGACAGCTTCAGAGGATGAAGATGATCACAGAAATGCAAAAGAAGATACCTTGCCAACGCCAGCGGAGCCTCAGCCAGGGACTTCAAAAATTGACTTGGTATTATACGACTTACGAACAGTAGTTATGATTAGGCAAGCCTTATTGATAGCAAGATAGAGCGTCCGTGGCCTAATGGGTAGACCTTTGGTTCGCACTCGCAGAGGGTGCAGGTTCGATCCCGGGTGGAGGCGTGTACCAATGAGACATTTTCTGATCTCAAGTACATAATACGGACTTTCGTACGGTGAAGGAAAACATCGTGAGGAAACCCGGACATGGTTGGTCCCAGACGTATTGACTAGTTCTTTCCTCTGGACTAGGCCGACTATGTTGCGAGAATGCGGTATGCGCTTGGGCAACCATACGGACATTTAAAAATCTTGTCCCAGGCACTACAGTATTTGAGGAGTGGTTACTTCGCTCTCAAACTACTGTATATCATCCACAACGGATGTAAAGGCCCTTTATTATTGATAGCAATGATGATCATTGATACATGCTTCGGACGAGAACATTTAAACAGCCTTCGTATAGGGTTATACCACGGTTATACATACCAGATCTCTCGTGCAAAAATAAAGTACTAAGATGCTCTTGTGTAATGCAACCTTTAGGATTTATTCAACTCGGAACCCAGCAAATTAACGCCTATTTTAGAACTCATCGACCGTCACCGAGATCGGTTGAATTATTCTACATTCTACGTATATTTTCCTTAGTCTATGATTCTTCTATCAGAGAAGTTGATTCATAGGTAGGTGGCGGCCCTACGTGGATTGGTCGCGTTAAATTGACATTGTCTGACCAAATGACGTACGTAATTGCCTATGAATCAATTTCTTCGATGGCACAATGCTTTGCTATTTAGGCGAGTAATTTTCTTCTGGAGGTCCATGATCATTCTCGCCAGCGACCAAGCACTACTGATTGTGGGGGACGACGGCCTTCACCACCGCCGCAGCGCCCGCGGCCCAGCACCGCTCAGGAACGGCCGACCAATCAGCCGACCAAGCTGCAGATACTTAGCACTCTTATGGGTAGGCACTAGGCATATTTTTAGTGAAGATGTCTTTAGCGGCGCTACACAATTTTTATGGCATAGGTAAAAAAATGTTAACGTCGCATCCGGACGCTTGACTAGATAATAGATTGCTTAGTTGAAATGCATTCGCCAGTTTCGAATGTCAAAAATGTATGGGATTTAGCATAACGCAGGTTTCAGTCTCGAAATCAGCGGGCAGCAACGGACTGCGCCGCTCTTTTGTGACTGAAGCCAACGTGTCATGCAGGGGCTTGCGATGCGTTATGTGAAACCTCATACATTTTTGACATCTAACTTCGCTATTAAACTAGTAAATGCATTTTGACTAAAAATTGTGGTGTGCCTATAGACGAGGAGTGGCAAGGTGCCGGCAGCAAGTTGACATCGGAGGCCCCCTTGTGTGGCAACTTGGCGCTTGCGCTGCGGAGAAACAAAAGCACATCGAGTAAGTAACTGTGGAATTTTTTACGCTGCCTTGACAGCATCAAATAGATTTTTGATCCCCTATTCAAAGCCCTTACTTAGGCTGCATTTCCACCAGAGATGTGTTGGAAGGAATGTGTTTTTAAGATTGTCACGTCAACGAAGCGTTTCTTTTGGTTCTCAAAAACACATTCATCGCAACACATCTCCAGTGGAAAGTGGAAACGCAGTCTAATGGTTGAATATTTACAAAAAATCGTAGACTACTGCAACCAAAACGTATGCTCTGCACTGTACTTTAAGTATAATTTACAGTGAGTATACTTGTACACAATAAAATAGAAAAAACCGGCCAGTGCGTGTCGGGCCACGCGCAATGTAGGGTTCCGTAGCACCGCTAGTTTTTGAAAATTTCTGTATAGTCAATGAATGTACATTTATAACATGTTTTATACTACTAACAACATCATCTCAAAGGAATTTGAACGAAAAGTTCCTTTATACTTCGCCGAATACATTTTTTTTAGTTGATCGACTATTACTCAAAAACTTATGAAGTCAAATTAGCCGTGATAGTTTTCCTTTTAAATTCAGCATATTTCCTACTCCCTTGAATTTTTTCACATTTCCAGAAGCAACTGTTTAGCTGGTAGAAGGGGGGGGGGGACACTGGACTCTAAGCGATTTTTTCCACTTTAAAACTTAATATTTCACAAATGGATCCCTAAACCGGAAAATGATCTATGAATACTCATAATATTTTTAAAAAAACCTATCCAACGACACCCCACACGATGGGGTGGGCGCGAAAAAAAATATTCAACTCCGCTTGATGTGTAGGGGAGGTACCATAAAAAAAATATTTTTTAAATATTTTATGTACCATTTTGTCGGCATTATTAATATGTATATTCATGCCAAATTACAGCTTTGTAGGTCCTATAGTCTCTGAGCAAAACCGCGGACGGACAGACGGACAGACGGACGGACAGACCGAAACTATAAGGGTTCCTTGTTGACTACGGAACCCTAAAAACATACGTCATTGCATTGCATTGCATTGCAGTCATATACCATTTTTATACTTTGTTTCCTTAGAAACTTTTTACGACAATGTGACATGTAGATTTCTCTTTCTGTTTATCTCTTTGGGGACGTGTTAGTTTCAATATTTGGGCCCGTCTGTAACATTGTTGTTGCTGAATGTTTGTCGAGAAAGTCTTGGATTAAAGGCCAAACAAGCCTATAAGTACCGGCATTCATCAATACGTTAAGTGATAAGAAAAATGTTATTACTTAGGTACATAAGATACCATATTGTGGTTTGTGTGTGTATTTTCAATTGTGTTTCTAACTATATGTTGCTATAATACCATCGAGGAAATTGATTCCTAGGCAATTGACAGATCAAGGTCATTTGGTCGGATCATGTCCATTCAATTTTAACGTATTATAACGCGATTAAACTACGTAGTTCTACATCTGCCTAGGAATCAACTTCTCTGATAGACGATAGTAGTTAGTATAATTATATATTATTTTTAATTTCCTTGCTCTATTTTGATGTTGCAAAACTTACCCTTCGGGCCATCACTAACGGCTTTTCTTACCTGCGTAAATAAAATTTTAGACTTTTTTCTTTCTTGCAGATTTCTGTACCTTGTGTTAAATTATTGAAATTAAACTTTTTTGTTTCCGTTTAGGATAGTAAAGTTTTATACTTTGTAGCCATTTATATGAGGTACAGCTTTCCATTTGACTTCCAGTGGAATCAGAATTGGAAGTGATAGAGAGACAGTTGGAGGAGGCGGGCCGAGCGCTGGCGAGCGAGATCCCGCGCGTGCCCGACGCGCAGGAGTGGGCCAAGTTCAGGGAGCAAACCGGGTTAGTGTTCAGCGGCCTAGGGACAGGAATCAGGATGAAGTTGACGGCAATTACAGGCTGCGTGAGCACCATCGAAGAAAATATTAGTCGTTTTCGTGTTATTTTTCTATCGCGCAAATCTGTTATTGCGCATGTCGAAATCATTGTGTGTAACCAAATATAAACAACTTGTTTGTGACGTTGCACCATGACATGACATGATTTTGGCATTTGCAAAAACAGACGAACACGACCTTTGATTAATAGGCAGGTGGCGGACCACGTAGGTCCACGTAGATAGGATTAACTCAATTCAATGTTAGTCACGATCTGTCGTCTGGGTTTGATATAACGTAGGTTCCGCCATCGGTCTTTGAATCAACTTCTCTGAGAGTAACTGCATGCCCTAGCCTGAAATTTCTGGGCGTTTCACGAGATGTACCTAGATTTTCGTAGCGGTCATAAGCCCTGTTGCCCCCACCTTCTTATGTTGCAGCCTGCAGGCAATATCATAACTGCTAATACTGGCCTCACAACCTGTACGATAGTGTATATCGTATCGTCCCATTCGGGTTTCCAACAAACTAAAGACAGATCTTTTTCAGAATCGACATCAACATAGATTTCAACGAAAGACCCAAAAGCCTGGATCCGGAGTTAGCTATTCAGCGTCTGGAGCAGATTGAGAGAGAGACTGCCGGCAGAGTTGATAGAAACGAGATTCCCGCCCCCACGCCCATGTCAAACCCTTACGCCTTATTCACTACAGCCATGAACGAGTTTGAAGTTTGGAAGCAGGTGAATTTGGATACCAAACCGAGCAGCGACGATGAGCTGTTCCGTGGGATGTCGTATCCCAGTGATTATGATGATGATGATTGCGATGATGATGATGAAATATAAGGATGTAAGGTGGTTACGTCAACGGTCTACCTCTTTAATTTTAATTATAAATATTCGTATAAGAAGTTAGTGGGACGTCCTATGACCTATCCGACAGAGAGCGGTCACGCGTTCAAGCATTCAGCGTTCGAATTCTACGTTCGAGCTATATAAGTCTATGGTTCGAGCGGTCAGTCACACAGGGGGTGTAGTGCGAGTTTTATTTGATCATACGCATCGAACACGTTAACGCGAATTTGTTTGGGATCAAAGCAGTGCCACCTACTGGCTTACGTGGATACCGCTTTGATCCCATACAAATTCGCGTTAACGTTCTCGATGAGTATGATCGAATAAAACTCGCACTACGCACTCAGGTGACAGGAGCAATTCTGACGTGATCAGAACGCCCCCTACTCACACGAGTATACCTGTACTTATTCCATACAACGTAATACAACACAAAAAACGCAAAACTGAACGATTGAAAGCTTGACCGCGTGATCGCTCTTTGTCTGACAGGTCCCTAAAACCGGAGTACTATTATATATTCTGTGCTAAAACCCAAAGCATTAAATATTGTACTGTCGCGCGTCGTAAGAAAATGTTGTTAAAATAGTTTTGTAATGAATGTCATCGTTAGATTTTTAACTTTAGTCAATTGTTTTTTGTGTATTAGTTGTAAAAAAATGTTGGACGGTTAATATCTAGATTCTAGTCAATATTCTCGATCTCGATGATGAAAGTTCTTAAATATTATGTGAAATGCATTATTTTGTTAATGTGTTAAAAATTATATTTCATAAAAATAAATATTGATTTATACTATCTTCATGTTATTAAAATGTTTTGTTTTGCCTAATAGTAAATAAATGAAGTAGCAATATTCATTGTTACTATCCTTGATAGACGAATTAAGGTGACGCCTTGATAATTTGGCTGTAGCGATGTCCATTTTTCTCAGCAATGATTAAGGCTAAGAAATTAAAGTTCACTGTCAGTATTCATCATGTCTTTGTCTTTGAATTACCCATAGCATAACACGATTGGTCATCTTTTATAACACAGAATAATCAATCAAAAAGACCTCTGTAAAAAAAGGGATTCCTATTTTGCCAACAGAGGAGAGTGATATAAGCTTCCAAAATTTGTACATAAATTGGTTCTAGTATACACTTTAATTTGTCCATAGCTTATATGAAATTTATTTATGGTTTTTAAATTACGCGACAAAAACCATTTTGTCGCTACGCCCTTTCCATTTTTTGCTGTTCCATTGCTTTTTTTCTATGAGAGGCCGGGCCAGCCTCGCATAGAAAACAAGCAATCTAAAACACATCCAACACGGTTTTTTACTTTAACATGGCGTCACCTTAAGGTAAAAATAGTGTGTATGTGAAAATAGCAGCGCTGAAAGACTTTTTTTTTTGAGATTTTTATGGACAAGCGCCCCAGCGCGATGTGTTTTCCCATACAAAAGTGGTGTTTGCTTCTGTTTTCTTCCTCTTATTTCTTCCCCTTATTTTTTTTTTTAATCTTTTTATTTTACAGAGGCTTTTAACACTCAGTGTTAATGTCAGCCTCATAGGTGAACACAGTGTCCCCTACACAAGGGACAGATCCAAATAACTATACAATTTTATTGCCTCTGGGGACAACGGCTCAGAAAGTACACTATTGATCCGTCCATTGTGCAGGCAACCAAAGTCTCCTAAGAGCCTTGATCTTAGCTCTGCAGTCCGAGCACACTCCAGCAACACATGATACAGGTCTTCGGGCTTCTCGCACACATCGCAATTGGGCGAAGGCTTAATTCCAACCAGGTGGCAAAATTTGTTTGCTGGAATGTGCCCAGATCGTAATCTAAAGGCTGACACCAACAACTTTCTCGATAAATTACACGAAATAAACCAAGGCTCCCATACTGGTTTGTTCTGGATGGTTCCGTACCAAACTCCAACACCTCTTTCCCCTTATTTCTTTTGAGGAATCTCATAATACACTGCTATAACAGCAGTGCAATGTATGTTTATCGGTATAAAAACTTTCTTATTCTTTCCGGGATTAAAATTATTTCCCCTATTATTTGCTTCAGCACTCAGCAGCGTTCAGTGTGAAGAGGTCTACCAGAATCTGATGGCAAAAAGTGAGAAATTAAATTGACTCTAACAATACCTGGGTAATTGAAATAAAACATTTTGATCCTTTTTTTTAAACAGCGGCTGATTCTGTGAGTTAAACATGCAATTATAAAAATTAATCCAATGATCAAGGATATTTTTTAAAAATCTGCTGTCAAAAAAATTATCATTGAGCGCTGCTACTTTCAAGTTTCACAGCTAACTCTATGTACCTAAGGGACACATACACACCCTAAAGTATTATCACTTAGTTTTGTTACGTACATTGCTTAGAGTTCTCTGTGAAAGTAGCAGCACTGAAAGAGCATTTTTTGTGATATGTCTTTTAGCGCTGCTACTTTCACAGTGAATACAGGGGAATTATAGGTACACACCCTAAAGTTTTATCACTTAGTTTTGTTACACCCTGCATAATAATTATTATTACTATAAGAAGTAGCAACAAGCATTATAATCAAATCAAATAGATACTATGTATTATGTTCGATAGACCCATGATAGTGACGATAAATGAATTGGTGAGTCATAGTATAATTTATATCGTTCTGACTCCACAGTCCACTTGATAGATAATACTCAGTTGATTAGTTGTCCTTGTAGCATAATACGGTGTTACAATGTACGAGTATATAAAACGTTTTATTTTAGCAAATATATTAACAGTGGTGTTCTCTTGCGTGTTTTTTCTCTTATCTCTTGTAAGGAACCTTATAAAGAGTCCGTTTAAGAATCCATTCCATGTGAGCGAAAAGAAACCGCCGTCTAGGCTGCAAGACCCGAAATATGGAACGCATAAATATATTAAAGCCAATGTAAGTACACACTACACAATAACAAACTGTACATAATCCATACTAATTATTATTATAAATGCGAAAGTGTGTTTGTCTGTCTGTTACCTCTTCACGCCCAAATCGCTGAACTGATTTTGCTGGGTATGCAGAAATACTATTTAGAGTCCCAGGAAAGGACATAGGATACTACGAATTCGCATCGCAGTGTCATTTTTAGTACGTATGAATTTTGTCGCAGACATTTGCCTTGCGATGCGAATTCGCAGTTTTGTGTGGGAGCCCTTAACTCATTCCCGATACTTTAGAAATACATCTACGTTTCGCGTTGCGGTCTGAATTGACCCTTAAGCTTCTTGCACGACAGCACACGACGGCACGCGTCGACGCCCGACGGCAATCGACGGCAGCTTCCGCTGCGCGCGGCAGTGCAGTTACAAAATACAATCTATTATATACATATAAATACAATTTTTAACCTTTCAGAATATAAAGTTACACTATGTGGAAAGTGGGGACCCTTCCAAACCGCTGCTGTTGTTCATCCACGGATTTCCAGAGCTGTGGTACTCGTGGCGGCACCAAATTGTTCACTTCAACAAGGATTACAGGTAACGTAACATTTTCGGCTGACTTTAAAACACATAGATCGTACATAGTATGATAGACTGTGGTGTGTATCAAATTCTTTCAATTTGTTTAATATTTCAGATGTATTGCCATCGACATGAGGGGTTACGGAGAATCAGACAAACCTAAAGGGTTATCCTCGTACAAAATTGAGGTTTTGGTAGAGGATATAAGGGATTTCATTCGTCAGTTGGGTACGTAACACCTTTCAATAAAAAAACTATTTATTTTAAAATTAATAATAATGTTTGTGTTTGATGTAATCATAATTAACATTATTAACAACAATCGTTATTAACATATTGAAATTCAATAATTCAGCCACGCACTAGTATCATCCGTAACATAGTATTATTAGCAAGTAGCAAGCCACCAGTGCAGGACCACCAGAAAACATAAATCAATAATTATTAATTAAGTAAAAATAAAATTTACTGGACTGAACGGTTTACCTCACCACTGGCGCCGCAAATTACGCTGCCCTTAGAGAAGAATAAATAAGGCAGATAGATTTTATTTACCGAAGTATATGGCATCTTTCCCAGGCGCGCATAAAACTACTAAGAAGAGTTATCTTCAGATTCATCCTTGATGTTTTTGATAAATGATCTATTTATATTCAGGGGTGAAGAAATGTACCATCGTCGCTCACGACTGGGGCGGTATTGTCACCAGCAGATTTAGAGACACGCATCCCGAAGTGTGTGATGCTGTGATCATGTTTGCGAGCGCCTCCATAGAAGCCTGGTTCGACAGGATATGGAACTCCTCGCAGCAGTTCTGGATGTCTATGTAAGTAAATACCAGGGCTGGATTTTGCTGCCCCTATGTATGAGGTCTGCCGCCATCCTAGGGCGCTGAGCCCCCCCCCCCCCCCCATTATACCCCAATAGCAACATTTTTGGGAAGAATTTGTTCTGCGGAGATTATTTTAACTTGCTCTGCTGAGTCCTCTCTATTACTATAATAGTGGGTTTGGCTTTTAAATTTCTTCTTTACTCCTTTTAGGATGTTATGCTTTTTGGCAATTTGATAGATTTTGTTTTTATTATTATTTATTTTAAAGAGAGCAGGCAAAAAAGAAGGCCCGTGTTATAAGTTGGACCGATTAGGTTTTTTGCAATAGTGCATCATCATCGGCCCGTTCTGTACAAAAAATTGGGTTTATCTATTATATTTATATTTTCATGATACACTATAGCAACATCCAGTGATTTGATAAATTCATAATATACTTATACAGGCTGTTGCAATTTACAAATAAGGTAGGTATACTTATCCAAAAGGGGGTGACTCAGGGGTTCCTTCTGAAGAACTTTTGTTCTACGAGTTTTGGAAATTACGCTATGCTTAATCACCCCCTTTCGGCTTTCTATACCTTATTTGAAACACCCCGTATAATATTGTATTCTGACAGTTATGAGAGTTTTGAGTCGGAAGTTGTTTTTAAGCCCGGCCGCACATTGTACGACATTTCTGATCAGAAACAGTTGAACGTCCGCGCTGTCTCTTACATGTTGTACTGAGCCGAGTGAGCTCGTCGAACTCGCCAGAAGGATATTTCGGATAATGTGCGGGGTGGCGATTCGGCGGAATTCAAATGTTTCTGATCAGAATTCATACAATGTGCGGCCGGGCTTAAACGTTGTTTTCTCTTTCAAGGTATGTGTTCGTGTTTCGGGCTCCGTTGGTGCCAGAAGCGATTCTGAGGATGGGCGACTTGAGGTTCTTCACAGACGTCATGATGACCAGAGCCAATAAAGGGAAAGAATTGGAAGATGTCAACTGCCTCCGCTACTACTACAGTGAGAAGGGTAAGTGAAGAAATTGATTCATAGGCCGTTGGTGGGGCTATGTCATTTGGTCGAGTTATTTCAAATTATTATTGTTAGTCGTGACTCGTGATATTGCTACGCTGGGTTTGACATAACACAACCAAATTACGAAGGTCCGTCATCTGCCTAGGAATGGACTTCTCTGATAGTACACTTTCAAATTATATAACGTGTAGTAAAATTTACGGATTTTTGGAACACAATATTATGATCTAGGTACATGATGACTAGGTTGCCTTTGCTGTAATTGCACTGACCGCTCGCTGAACGTTGACGCCGCTGCACTGTTTAAATGTTGTATTGTAATTATAATGTTATTATGATTGGGTATGGAGATACTTTGAGTCCCGCGGGAAAGGACATAGGTTCCCGCCTCAGACCAAATAAAAACTCAAGACAGAGCGCTGCGAACAATAAAGTGAAGAGTTTTTTAAGCATGTGTGCGTGCCGCGCACTGTATGGGCTAGTGTCGCAATGTTATTCAAATTGCCCTAAAATCGATGAAATAAATATAATATAATATTTATACCCTTTCATAACACAGCTCGGCATTTTGAAGTGTTTACAAATTATTTTCTAAACGCGTGCTGCTGTCACGAGTCGCGATATATACGACGAAAACTGGCGTACTTTCGTTTTGCGTATGTGGGCGTAAGCGTGTACATACACAGCTGGCGTACTTTCGATCGGCTTCACTTTGTTGTTCGCAGCGCTCTGTCTTGAGTTTTTACTTGGTCTGAGGGTTCCCGCACGATAAACGAATTTTGGCGCAATGGAGTTGCGGGCATCATCTAGTGTATATTTCGATACAACTCGTAACATCAATGCTCTTCTTCTTTTTTTTCTTTTACCTTCGCTCGAAGTCGAATCTTTACCTGGGGCCGTAGACAATGTATTCTTTCGTTAAAAACGATGACGAAATTCGTTATCAAAATGTATGGGATTTGACATTAGTCTTCGCAAGCGAAATGTCATTTAGCGATGACTTATGTCAAATCGCATACATTTTGATAACGAATTTCGTCATCGTTTTTAACTAAAGAATACATTGTCTAAAGGCCCTGGGCCTTTAGACAATATATTATTTAGTTAATAAAAAGATGACGAAATTCGTTATCAAAATGTATGCGATTTGACATAAGTCATCGCTAAATGACATTTCGCTTGCGAAGACTAATGTCAAATCCCATACATTTTGATAACGAATTTCGTCATCGTTTTTAACGAAAGGGACTTTGTCTACGGCCTCTGTAGTCTGTAACATGCGAATGCTCCCGGTGAGGGACCGCCCTAAGGATTAATAAGTGACTAGAATATGATGCCCGCAATGCCAAAACTCGTGTATCGCGCGGGGACCGTACATTTTTTCAGAACAAAAAGTATCCTTTGTCCTTTCCCGGGACTCAAAGTATCTCCATGCCAAATTTCAGCAAAATCGGTTCAGCGGTTTGGGCGTGAAGAGGTAATAGACAGACAGACACACTTTCGCATTTATGATATTAAATATGGAAGTATTGATAGGTAACTGATAACCATCTCAAGTTACATAGTAACGTAAAGTTTCACAATTTTCAGATGCTTTCACACCGCCGTTGAACTACTACCGTGCCAACTTCAACTACGGTTTGCCAGAGGTATGGCACGACGAGAACGTGCCATTCCTCGTCGCCGCCGCGGCCGACGACCCCGCCCTGAGTCTGTCACTACACAGCGCTATGAAGCGCTCGTACAGACACATAGAGTTCACCGTGGTAGACGACTGCGGACACTTTATGCAGCAGGAGAACCCCGATAAAGTTAACGATATCATCAAGGAGTTTCTCAAGAAACATAAGCTATAAATTATAATTTTTGAGAATAAATAAGTGGAATCGGAATTTTTTATTTCAGGCCGATGATTCATTATTGTATACAAGATGTAACAAAACTAAGTGATAATTACTTTAGGGCGTGTACGTGTTCCTCGTAGAGACTAGAGAGTTCACTGTGAAAGTAGCAGCGCTGAAAGACCAAAATTTTTTTTCACTTTTGTATCCAGGGGAAAGCTGCTGCAAGGAACACACACACCCTAAAGTATTATCACTTAGTTTTGTTACACCCTGTATAACGTAATTATTATAAGGCTGATTTTATTATTTATAGCCGTCTGCACTGATACTGGAACGTATGAAATGTCATCGGAGATTATTCAAAAGCGCTTCCTATCTCGGACATTTGATATATCTCGGGCCATCAGCGCTGACGCTGCAGCGATGCTCGTGCGGTTGGACTTGGTGTACGACAAATCATCAGCTATTAAACGTGACTGTAACGCAGTGACTAAATTCAGTCCCCTAATTTAAAGTCGTCTAATGCCCGTTTTCACCAACGGCTCTTAAATTTAGGTGTCCCTTAGCGTAAACTTAAGGGCCACCTAGCGACGTTTTTGTTTTCACCATTGTTTAAGGGACACCTAACGAGCTAGGTGACCCTTTAAATTTAGGGGCTCAACTGTCCATGCCGTAAACGTTAGGTGGCCGTTTTAGGTTAGTATTCTATTTACGAGCAACTACAAAGACGTTAAAATGGATAGTGGTATAATGATTTATTTGAAGCTTTAGACGCGATCGAAGATTTAGAATTAGTAAATAATAGAAGTTTATATAGACGTAATCGTATAATGTGTATTATGTACATATATCGGGAAAGATCGAGAGATTTTACAAAATACGATAATATTGATTTTTAATAAGATACAGATTATCAAAAGAAAGTGTGTTAAGTATTTACTTTTATTTATTTAAAAATATAGTTTCTTTGTGTTTCAACAATAACTTTATTAGTTTGTCTTTGTCTTCTAATAAAAAAATTTGCCCACATTTTCTCTTTTCAGCCGTGGTCGACTAAATAAAGAAATTTACTACCAACAAAATACCGAAAATAAATAGTAAACGAAAAGTAACCTCAAACGAATACGGAATAGCGCGCGAAATGCCCCGACTGCCGGTCGACTGTCCTTCAAAATGACATTTGTTTTTTTTATGCAATGACATACTCATCATTAAGCCAAATGCAATTATTTTTCAACATTTTTGTTAAAAAATCACATGAAACTTATTATAGACATTAAAGTTTTTTATAATAACCTCAAAAACAATATGAATGTATTTTATTTCTGCTAAATATCTTACAAAAACATAAACACTAATAAGTTATCGATAACTGCTCGACAAAGGGCCTCGCACTAAATGTCACCTAACAAAGGAACACCTACCTGGGTGTCCCTTACGACCGTGAAACGAAATTTGGGATAGGGGATGATTTTAGGTAGCCCTTATGCTAAGGGATACTTAGTAAAGATACAGTTTAGGTGCTGTTGGTGAAAACGGGCATTAAGGCTCGGTTCGGCAACTAACCTGGCGAGGAGAACCAGCGCGGTAAGAAACTCGCACGAGGCCATAGAAAATTACAAATTTTAAAATAAAATAATATAACAATGTTATAATATGTCTTACAGCTATGTAACAAAAATAAAACTAAAGTAACCTGCAGGGAGCCACCCTATTCCCAAGGTGTGCTGTCTTCAATGAAATCATTGATTTTATAGTTTTTATTATCTAGGTAAGTACGGAAATAAAACGAAATTTAAGGCTGGTTTTATAGTTAAGCGTTTGGCAGCGCCGTTGGAGCGCGCGCGTTCGAAGACGAAGAAAATGAACGGACGAACGGCGCTGCTCAAGCGCGCGACTCTGAAACGCAACTACTACCCCCATACATCTTCGAACGCGCGGCGCTCCGACGGCGCTGCCGAAACGCGTGACTGTAAAACCAGCCTAATATGTGGTTTTTTTAATCGATATAAGTGTTATTATTTTTTATATATATTTTTAGGTGTAACAAATGTACATCTGTAAAATAAATTAAATAAATACTCGTATATTTCCTAAAAATAGTCTACAATTGTATGAAGGTGCAGCGAACGCGTTGAAGTCTAATGTACGAAGAACAAAGTCGGCGTATAAATTAGCTCTATTTATGCTATTGTTATAATATAAACGCATAATAGTACAGGTTCCCTAGAATATTCTTTTCATTTGATTACCTACATACTGTCAAGCTAATTTTTTGTGAGTAGCTTTATTTCGATTTAAAGACAAACAACAATTTCCTCTGCGAAAATTATAAAGTGGTAGCCTTTAGTAAAGATGCGCTTACACGAGCAATAATTGCTCGGCGACACGAATGGACAGATCCGGAGCAATTAGTGGAGCAATATGGAGCAATTTCAATAAATTGTGGCAATTATTTCTTCTAATTGCTCCAGATATTTCATCTTGCTCAATGTCGCAGATACGAATTGACGTATATCCGATGGGCTTGGAAAGTCCAGGCAATTGTATTGCGCAATATTACTGCTTGTTGCCGCAAATTGCTTGATGTAGTCGTGACGTCATAGTTGACGAGAATTGAGCAATTTTAGTTGCCCATATCAGCGTACCTTTAAAGTGGTAAGTTAATTACTGGATTGAAATATTCAGTAAGCCGACCATTATAAATAAAATAAAACACATACCACAAATTTTAGAAAATGAACACGTTGGAATACGCCGAATTCCACAAAATATTCATAACACGCTATCTCATTGCCTCGGCCAAGGTCGAGCGGTGTCGAAACTCACTTTCTATTCGTCTGCTCAGGATGAATGAGGTGATATTATTATCACCACTTTCTAAAATTATATTCATGATTGAATTAAGAAAAGTGAAGTTTTTCTATTGACTAGAATTGTGTCAGGTGCCTTAATCCCTATATTTATGTATAAACTACGAATAATAAATAGTTTTTATTATTCGTAGTGTATAAATTATTTTAATCTTGTTCCAATATTGAGGCTTACTTTATCGCGGGAAATACATAATATTATCAAGTTTTAGCCTTAACTATATTTAAAATATTTAAAGAAACTCCTTGTAATGTGCGTGGGTATGACCTATTTCTTTTACCGTTTAGTTTACAATTATAATATTCGCACCACAAGGCATATCTTGTACGCAGTAGACCGTAATATGCCTTGTACTGGGCCACGTAAGTTTTAAGTAGGTACGCAAGAAAATACGATTTTATTGCGCATATACCTAAAACTTACGTAGCTATATCTATCTGTGATAGAATATTACTTATACATATTTTGTCATTTACTTTCTACTAGACTTTACTGGCATTTAAAGTTTCATCCCCATTTATTAATCCCCTTATGTTTGGTGTCCGAGGTTTTTGACAGTTTTATCTTTTCATTAACATTTTTGATTTATCGAAGAATTAACCACACAACAATGTCGTTGAATAGAATAAACTCCTGCGAAAAGCGTTAGAATTGGGCATTAGCGGTGGATTTACGAAAAATCATTTGCAATTCGAATTTTTTAATTTCTGGTTTCATAATTATAATATAATAGTATTTGTAAAATTCGCGGGGCGCGGCTTATGGGGCAGCAGCGTCCTAGGGGAGCGGCAGTTTTCGTGCGAGGGGCGGTGGAAATAAGAATCTCTCATAAAAAATTTATATCCGGCACTGCCTGTGCTAAACCATTTTAACAAGAAACTTGAAATTTCGTACTGCAAGGGATGTGCCTGATTCGTCAATAATTATTATCTTTGCATAAGTACAGAATACAGACGATAGCTACTAATATTATATTTAAATTTTAAAACAAACGAGAAACATCGCTGTTTTTCAACCTCCATGGTTTTTTCATAATATTTCGTCTATTATTATTTAATAACAAGACCTTCGATTACAAGCAGTACTATTGTATGACATGAATAACCATAGTACCTATTTATTCTGCCAGTCAGTTGTTGGACTCCGAGATGAGCGGGCGCGTGTACAAACCTCACCAAACCAAAATGGCGAATTACGCTACGATCGCGAAGCGGTTTTTAATAGCGAACTATTTAACCACAGTTCGCACAGCCCTATCCTTGTTCTACATTGCGGTGTCCTACCTGAAAAATCCCTTCAAGAGCCCCTGGGATTCGAAGCTGAACTTGGTGCCCCCAGCGCGTCTTTCGGACCCCAAATACGGAAGCCACAAATATATAAAGGCAAACGTAAGTATCTACTGTAATTGGCTATAATGTGTAATAATCTAAATACAATATATTATGTAACTCAAAGGTGACTGACTGACTGACATGGTGATCTATCAACGCGCAGTTCAAACCACTGGACGGATCCGGCTGAAATTTGGCATGCAGGTAGATGTTAAGACGTAGGCATCCGCTAGGAAATTATTTTGATCACTTCTACCCCAAGGGGATAAAATAGGGGATGAAAGTTTGTATGAAACTTTGTCAATTTTAAACCGATCGGGCGGAGAGATACCTATATTAATAATAATACGTCTTAACGCGAGCTAGCAAGCAAAAGCTAGTTTAATAATAAATTAATGAATTTCAAAATTCAGTTGCCCTAATAAATGGTAAATTACCTCAAAGTACACCTACCCACCGAACAAAATGTGAAATTCTAGAAGTAATCAGCTTACCTATCGTATAATAAATCTAACTTTCCATTTCTAAGCCACCAGTGAATATTAAAATATGTTAAGAGATATTATTAAATGTATATTGAAGTTAATTCCGCATTTAATCTTTTCCCACTCAAATAACGAGTAGGTACCCGCAAGTAAATAAAAATATGCTGACCTAGTTATGTTATACTACTCCGTTCAAAAGCTTCAGTAGGGTTCGCATTATGTTTTCTAGATTGAGATAACTCAATCTGAGTGAATAACTGCACAGATTTGAATTTATGATGGCATAGCTTAAAATATGGCTCTGAGAGTAAAGTTTTCTCATTGCCCAAGAAAGCGTAAAATGAAAAAAAGTGCGTAGGTAGCTTCTATTTGGTCTACTTCATAAAGACAATGTAATAAAAATATAAGGTAATAATAATATTTGGTGCTATAAAACACACATCATTAAGGCCGTCACAGACTTAGCTATAATATATATTAATGTACCGTACTGAACACACTGAGACCAGAAATATATATTATAGCTGAGTGTGTGGTCACGCGAAAATTGTATAGAAAATATATATTAATATGCCTAGCTATAAATATATTAATATATATTATAGCTAAGTCTGTGACGGCCTTTATAGTTGTATACAATATATTGTGTAAAGAACCATCTTTTTCCCAAATCGGTGTTCAATACTTTGCTTAACTAAATAGTGACTGTACGTGACTCTTGACTTGGAGGTCGTGGGTTCGATTCCCGCGTTGGAAACATGTTATCTCCAAGTTTTGGTTATGAGTTCTGACAATGCAGGCTGATCACCTGATTTTCCGACAAGTAAGGCTTGTTAAAAAGTCGGTCCTGTCGCCTGCGTCTAATATCTCACCAGTCGCCCCACAGGTTTATGAAGGTAAAGGAATAGAGAGTGCTCTTGTGTACTGCGCACACACCTGAGCGAGTACTATTATATATTCTGTGCCTGAGCACTATAAAATCACTGCTGCGTAACTGGCCTGGTTTTATTGAAACCGGCCACCGTCACCGAAACCGGTGTAGGGGTTATTATATTCTGTAGTTTTTGGTAGTTTTTACTATTATGTAAAACCAGTTTTAGGTGATAAACTGATAAGTGATAACTATTTTAGGATGTTTAAAATAGCTGAATAACCTATAACGGTAGTAGAGAAACTTAATAGAGATTGCCAAGTATATCCTTTGAAGCAATTCCATAGTATAACGAGTAACACACTTGGAAAATAGACTTAAATAATAAACATGCAAAACGACCGGAAACTACACCGGAAAATCCGGAAAGAAACAAGTGTTCCGTCGTCCGGAACATCGGCATTTCGCAATACCAAAGAAGTTACAAATGCTTTTAGTTTTTACTTTTTACCCGACTACCTTTTAACGTTTGTATTTAGCCAAAAAGCGAAGAACGGGAGTGCGGAGGCGGCGCTATGCGAACCTCCTAACTCTCGTCTAACGGGGCTCCGGGAGAGGATGGGAGCCGGCTTAGCCAGTCCCGGCGCCGAGGGGAACGCTTCAGTTTGCCGAAGCGTTCCCTAACTTTGGTGGAAGTCCGGTCCCTTCTGAGGTAGACCGGCCTGTCGTGGAGGGAGTCCTGTGTTTGTTAGATCCGGGACATACCTCCTTTATACGGCTGAAGGCGAACCGCAGTTGGTTTTAGTGGGTAAGAGTCCCACATACCCCCGGGGTGCTTCAGCTTTAACTGAGGCACATGCCACATCCCCAACCCGGGGCATCCATGATGGGTTTCCCCTGCGCATCTCAGACCAAGTAAAAACTCAAGACAGAACGCTGCGAACAACAAAGTGAAGCCGATCGAAAGTACGCCAGCTGTGTAGTGTGTATGTACACGCTTACGCCCACATACGCAAAACGAAAGTACGCCAGTTTTCGTCGTATATATCGCGACTCGTGACAGCAGCACGCGTTTAGAAAATAATTTGTAAACACTTCAAAATGCCGAGCTGTGTTATGAAAGGGTATAAATATTATATTATATTTATTTCATCGATTTTAGGGTAATTTGAATAACATTGCAACACTAGCCCATACAGTGCGCGGCGCGCACACATGCTTAAAAAACCTGCTTCACTTTGTTGTTCGCAGCGCTCTGTCTTGAGTTTTTATTTGGTCTGAGCTGCGCATCAAAAAAAAAAAGGTAAGTAGCCAAAAAGCGATAATAATGATTTTGGCAGTATATTATACATAGTACTATGTAATAATGTTACATAATAATTGTTATGTTAGGTTACAACTCAATGACAATTTTAGCGAGAGTGACCACGATAACCATTTTTAGGGTTCCGTATCCAAAGGGTAAAAACGGAACCCTATTACTAAAGACTTCGTTGTCTTTCTCTATTGGCTAGGTATCTCAAGAACCGCTATAGCTAGACTTCTGAAAATTTCACAGATTATGTTATTATATACCTAGCTGTTGCCGCTATAACAACAAATACTAAAAACAAAATAAATTAATATTTAAGGGAGGCACCCATACAACTAACATGGTTTTTTATCACAATCAAAATTTAAAGGGGGGCTCCCATACAAAAAACATTATTTTTGGCCCATTTTAGCTCTATACAACGGTACGGATAACGGAACCCTTCGTGGGCGAGTCCGACTCGAACTTGGCCGATTATTGCAAATAATAAATATGCTGCATTTCAGGATTCTCACTTTAAATCTGGAATTTTTCTTTTTTAATCCTTTTTAAACCCCTTTTGTAATTACAGTGACAGTTTTCTATACCAAGGCACGCTAGTCTTTTGAATATTAGTATGAATTCAAGGAACTAAACTTGAAGTCAACTTATTTAGACACGCCTTAACATGTTTTAAAGTCTAGAGGAGCGCATCTCATACGTCTCACTCTTGACATATTCAGTGAGCTGCAGCATATCTCTCACAAGTCACAACTCACAAGTCACAGCTAAGTGCTTATCAGCCAAATGGGAGTTTTGAAAGTGATCGCGTCACAGATGTTGACGCTTTCTTCCGCATGGACTAAAATATTACTTTACTCTTAGGAATGATTTAAACTTAAAGTCAGGAAATGTTATTTCATTACTTTTTAAAGTTTTTTGGCGGGGGTTTTTTTAAATTTCTTAATTTAATTTTATTTTATGCTTTTTAAACTTGTGCAGAATAATTCCTATCAACTGGATCATATCCCAATGAATACCATCTATAAAATATGTCCGCTTGGATGAGGCCATCAATATGAGCCCAAACATGAAACCTCCACTTTAGGTTCATACGGAGCTTGGCTCCTATAGAATCCAGGTGATGCTGCAGCAGCAGCATGCAAATATTTACTGTTTATCTACGTCTTACTGGTTGTCGCAATTAAAATGAGGCCAAACACGAAACCTCTGCTCTAAGTTGGTGAGGAGTTGGGTATCCTATTGATTACCAGGTGATGCTGCACCACCAGGTCAACATTCCAATAATGTGTATATATTCATAAGTGTCTCGAACCAGGATGCAAAATATAAAACCCATCAAACGACTGCAAGTTGCTAATCGTCCTATCACGAACCAGATATACCGTGATATTTCAGCAATGAGCAGGCTGATGATGATGAACTATAGCTAAGAACACTCACCGTCATGTCAGCTTTCAAACAAAAAAAACCAGATCAAAATCGGTCCACCCGTTTGGATGCTACGATGCCACAGACAGACAGACAGACAGACAGACACGTCAAACTTATAACACCCCTCTTTTTGGTCGGGGGTTAAAAATGTAAAATCACTATAACATGTTTCCATATAAATTTTAAAGAGTCCTGTCGATTTGTCATGGATCGCATCATCAGATCACCACTTTGGTAATTATGAATAATGATGTTACCAAATTCGGACTACATCATAAAGGCAAAAAGGAGTGCTCAAGATAATACCCTGGGTGGGAAAGGTATGATGTGTCACTCGGAGATGATATCTGCGTCTCGGTTAAAAAGAGCAAAGCCGGCTTTGCCGTCTCAAGGTGGTAATGGACGGCATTAAGGTTGGAGTGTAATCCCCTGATATTACAGAAGTACATGTTTAATATCGAAGGGGGTGCCTTTGTGTGTTTGCTCTTGCTCTGAGCAGATTGGAGCGCAGTTTTGCCCTCCCCAGAATACGAGGGGCAGCCTGGACGTCCACGTTCAGTTCCGGGGGTTCCTGAGCATGGACGTGCAGAGAGGGATTCTCCAACGCAGTTGGTACCCTCCTGGGGTAACAAATTGCTTTTCAACTGCGGCATTTCTAGGGGGGTAGGGGATTGGGCCTTCGGTAAACTCACTCACTCGGTGAAACACAGCGCAAGGAGCAAGCGCTGTTTCACGCCGGTTTTATGTGAGCCCGTGGTATTTCTCCGATTGAGCCGGCCCATTCGTGCCGAAGCATAGCTCTCCCACGGTAAAACATTTCAATATTATAAACAGACACTCCAATTTTATTTATATGTATACTGTATAGATGTATAGATTACTACTATTATTATATTCATAAGTTATGAATCATAACTTATTTTCTCAAATTATTTGAAGGCTTTACAAAATAATAACAACACCCACACCGGTTTCACCAGGCCAGCTGCGCAGTTTTTATAGTACCCAAGTGTGTACGCCGCGCATGACGCAGTAGGTAGGTACATAGTAACCCTCCCTAATAAATACATTAGCTCATTATAATGTTTGCACATACCAATAATTTTTGCGTGCCTTTTAATTGAATGCTTCATTTTAATTTTTAATAGTAATAATTGTTATTATTGGGGTTACTGAATTGTATGTAAACATTCGGGTCGAGTTAGTTCCAGTTGTATATTGTACCATACTTTGGTCTTCTCCAACTATATTAGACGTGACAGAAGTAAGGATTAGGTCTTGCGGCTTGCCTCTATAATCCATACTATCTAAAGTCTAAACCATTGATTCCCAAAGGGACCCCCAGGCCCCAGGGGTCCAAGGGAGCCCGACAGGGGTCTACGCTTGCATGGAAAAAAAATGGGGGTCCACAAGTCGCTAACGGGGGTCTATAAAAATTTATTTGGTGACCTGACATGACTTCTCCTATGAATGCTGCCCGCCTGCCTAGTTTAAGTCGTGTCTGAACTCCGTCTATTAGCCATTGCTAGCTATATCTGTCTGTTGGGTCTGTGGGTCATCGGTTTTGACTGGGTCCTGCGATGCTGTTTCCTCCCCGGGATAGGTGTCTCCGCTTATGCGGATGACACCTTTATCACAGCCCGGGGGAGGACTTATCAGGAGGCGGCGCGGCTGGCCGAATCGGCAGTAACGCTGGTGGTCAGCCGCATAAGACGGTTAGGGCTTCGGGTCCGATTTGAGAAGACCGAAGCCATTATGTTTCGCGGACCCGGCAAAAGGGGACCTCCCCCAGGTGCACGACTTCGTGTCGGAGATCAGGAGATCAAGGTGAGCCCCACCATCAAGTATCTTGGGCTCACCCTGGATGGAAGGTGGAGCTTCGGTCCCCATTTCCAGCAGCTGGGACCGAAGGTCATAAGAGCGGCATCCTCTCTGGGTCGACTCCTGCCGAATATAGGAGGACCCAGTCAAGCCTGTCGGCAGCTGTACTCCGGGGTGTGCCGGAGTATGGCTCTGTACGGTGCTCCAGTATGGGTGGATGCTCTCACCGTGCGTAATAGGGCCCTGCTGCACAAAATGCAGCGGGTCATTGCGGTGAGAGTCATCAGGGGCTACCGTACAGTCTCTTGGGCGGCAGCAACTACTCTGGCGGGGGAACCGCCATGGGAGCTCACGGCGAGGGTGCTTGCCGAGTTGAACCTCCTCATCACTGAGGAGAGGTCGAATGGCGAAGCCCCTTCGCGGGAAGAGCTCAGGCGGTTCCGGAGACTCGGAGAGCAGTGGCTGCTGAGGAGGTGGGAAGAGGATCTGGCGCAGACCCGGTACGGTAAACGTACCGCTGAGGCACTGCGTCCAGTTCTTGCGGCGTGGATGCACCGCAAGAAGAAACCCCTCACCTTCCGCCTTACGCAGGTACTCACCGGGCACGGATGCTTCGGTGAGTACCTGTGTAAGGTTGCCAGGAGAGAGCCAACGCCAGCCTGCCATGAGTGCGGCGCTGCGGAGGACACGGCCCAGCATACCCTTGAGGTGTGCGATCGTTGGGCCGTGCAGCGCCACGATCTCGTGGCAGTGCTAGGCGGGGACCTCTCACTCCCGAGCATGGTGCGCTGCATGCTCGAGAGCGATGAGGCCTGGCAGGCGGCGGTCTCTTTCTGCGAAATTGTTATGTCGCAGAAAGAGGCCGCGGAGCGGGACAGAGAGGACGATCCCACCTCTCTGCCGCTCCGCCGGCGTAGGACGGGAGTGCGGAGGCAACGCTATGCGAACCTCCTAACTCTCGTCTAACGGGACTCCGGGAGAGGATGGGAACCTCCCCGGCTAGCCAGTCTCGGCGCCGAGGGGAACGCTTCAGTTTGCCTAAGCGTTCCCTTACCTTGGTGGAAGTCCGGTCCCTTTTGAGGTAGACCGGCCAGTCGTGGAGGGAGTCCCGTGTTTGTTAGATCCGGGATATCCCTCCTTTATACGGCTGAAGGCGAACCGCAGGTGGTTTTAGTGAGTAGGAGTCTCACATACCCCCGGGGTGCTGAGCACATACCCGACCCGGGGGTACCCATGCAGGGGAAACCCGCGCATCAAAAAAAAAAAAATATGTCTGTCTGTTACGTCTTCGCGACCTAACCGTTCAACCGTTTTTACTGAAATTTAGTATCCAGGAGATACTATGAGTCCCGGGAATGGACAAGGGATACTTTTTATCTCGAAGAAATATTAAATTACCGGGATTAAATAATAATTATATTTAATCCCGGTTCCCATGCTTGTTTGTTTTCGAACTCTCAGGGATAAAAGGGTTTCGCAGTTAGTTGCCGCTGTCGATCCAGCAGGGCAATCGCGCTAATTATTTTCAACTGAACCGCAAATGAAACTCGGACGTTGATCGACTTTTGGAACGATTCGGTATCGCGCTAACGTTTTGACAGCCAGTTGAGACGTTACTGAACCTCAGCCCAAGCGCAAACGTTGTCGAAACAAAAAGTTAATACAATGCTACTTTTACTCGCACGTTTCTGAAACGTTTCTTATTTTGGTGTGTTAAATTGAGGAAAATCGATGGAAAAATATAACATAATTTATAAGCTATAATCAAGTTATTATATAAGCTTATGTTTTACTTCAAAGCTGTAAAATAACACTACGGACTATTTGAGTTTGTTAAAAAGTGAATTGAATTTTGACATTACTTCTTTACGTAATTGTTTTCTACGCCACATAATACTTTTGTCACAAGTCACTAGTCACTAGTCACTACTCAACACTTATGGCGTTTGTAAAATATAGTAAAACAATAATATGAATTTAACTACGTAAATTATAAACTCCAAGTAATAATCATTCGCATTCATAACTACCAAAACAACTTTACTTATCACTCGTGTCATGTAACATCCATATGTTAGTGTAATAAACAATTTGTTAAGTGACCAATTAACGCATCGGAAATATTTTGTTCATATTTAAGCCAATCAAAATTAAATCAGAAGGGCGCTGATTGGTCCGCTGCAATGTCTGTCTAAAGTTCAAACGTTGCGCTTCGTTCGAGTTCCATCTAAGGTTGAGTTACGGTTGAAACGTTAGCACGATACTGAAATTTGTTCAGACGCAGCGGAACCGAACCGTAACTGAACCACAACCAAAGTAGATATGAACCTGAATTGAAACGTTTAAAAATAGCGCGATTGCCCTGGCTTACAATATGAGCTGCAGAGGTTGAAATATGTATTATGTAGTGACTGGGGGGCCAAAGCCATAAAAAATTGAATTTGTCATAACTAAAATACAAGCTAACATTCAGTTTTAGTTTGTATATTTGATATGAGAACACTACTATTATATTATGTGACTGCTTGGTACTACTAATATAATATATTCTGTGCTTAGGCTCCAATAATTAATAGGCCGCTCTTATCGGCTCAAGATCATTATTAAGAAACTATTTTAATTAATATATTGTACTTAAGCTTGATGTGTGAGTTGTATCAAGTGTTTGATAATTCTGACAACCGGCAGCCCGCTCTTAAGTGCGAAACGATACTCGTCACTTAACTGTGCTGTCAAACTGTTACTTGATCGCTATTTCGGTGTGGTGAAACCTTGACTTAAGTGCTCGCAAGTTGATATCAAACTAGATAATATACGCATAAGATAATAATATCTTAAGACGCATCCGCCAAGATTGTTATTGAGTAGGAAATTGATGAAATTATCAAGACTGTGTAATACTTGTAAGAACTAATACTACTTGGGCTCGTACCACAGAATATACATATAATAGTACTCCGTACTCGTACGAAAGCGGAACGGTGTTGCGATTCATGATTTTGTAGGAGAGAGTTAGGAGGTAGAGCTGTAACCTGATTCTACTTAATAATAATTGCGATAGCTTCGATACAGCAGTCAGCACTAATCCTACGAAACAGCAAAATTATGATATATATATAGAAAAAGCTGCTATACTGAGTACTGACCAATAATGCCTATGACGTCTAGAATCGACATACTATTTTATATGTCCGTGTATTGATGTATAGTGAGTGTGGTAAAGCGCGCCACCCCGGCAAGTGAACCGTAATAATTGGTCCATATAGCCACAGAGTACTATAATACTGGCGTAAATATAGCTATAATTCCATACTGCTGGTTAGAGATGTCCGATCAGCATGACTTTGTTGGGATCTCATTATAATAGGTTACAATTATTATTGTCGCACCATTGACACACCAGCACTAAAAGGCATCGGATTCAGGGACGACTCATGAGCACTGGCAATTAATGTGGGTTTTTCTGAACTCACGAATCACTCAATGTTTAATTAAACCGAGTCTTCATCGAAACCACATCAAAGCTACAATTAGTGTTGTATTAAAATAGAGAATCCGGGTACTGGTGCTGTGACGCGTTTCCGACGGTCAGCGAGCGCGTGCGAGCCACGCTAGAGCAGGCAGCGTGCATGAGCCACATCCTAAGCACTGCTGTTGTCTTGGTAAAGAGCTCCAAGGCTTTAAATGAACGTAGACGGGGCGCTGCTGGTAAAGGAGAACTGTCACAATGACCTTTTTGTATGATAGCAGCGTTAGTTCCTTTGTTCACCACGTTCATTTAAAGCCTTGTCGAGCTCTACATGAATCCGATGTCTGCTCGCCATAAAGTTTTTAAGAACCCCGGATTGCATAATTCTTAGTAATTAATGGCATATATTTTAGGGTTGCATCAGTGCCGGTTTTACTACTACCAGCGCTCTGGGCTAGAATTCTTTGGCGCCCAGGATGCTGGTAATGATGAAAAAATTGGTGCCTCTTTTGTTTGCCTTCAGCGCAACTTTTTCATCTGGTGCCCTGGGCGGTCGCCCAGCATTGCCCCCTTCCCCTAACGCCGCTATTGGGTTGCATGTTATTTCAATATCGACGAAATGAATTAAATGCCGAAGTAACATTAAATGATTAAACATACAATGTGTTCTTATTTCAGGGCATTAAACTTCACTATGTTGAAAACGGCGACCCAAGCAAACCTTTGATGCTGTTTCTTCATGGATTTCCCGAGTTTTGGTACTCTTGGAGACATCAATTAGTTCATTTCAGTAAGGATTACAGGTACTTGAAGATTACAATCATACCCTAAAGTATAATCATTTAGTTTTGTTACGTCTAGTGTAGTATTCCAGAGCCCTGATTTACAATGCACAATAATTCGATTCGGATTCGGAAATTTCGTCGCGCGACATCCATTTAAGGGCTCCATTCCACCGCGGCGCACGGAGAGACTACGCATGTGCGTCAAGCTTCGCTTTGTAAGAAAATATTATATGTGACTGTGTCCACTGCAACCCACGGACACGCTACGCACGAATTGACTCAAGTCAAAGAAATAAATCCGTGCACGTCCACGCGTGCGCGTGGCCGTGCACAGCGTGCGCCGCGGTGGAATGGAGCCTTAATGCTCCACTAATAAAACCAATGACAATTTGACAGCACATTTTTCCGAACCCGTGTCGAACGGGAATCTTGAATTATTGTCCTGCCGAGCCGTCGTGTTTTCGACTTTACGATAGCCAGATGCTATATGTTAGCTAGATAAGATATACGTACCTGCCTTATTTTATTAATTTAGAAGTGTGCTACACGTGGCGGATAACAACTAAATACTTACAAATAATTGATATTGACTTAATTTTTAGATGCGTCGCCCTGGACATGCGAGGGTACGGAGACTCAGAGCGCCCCGAGGGTGTATCTTCATACAAACTTGACATTCTCATTGAAGATATTAGAGATTTTATTCGTCAATTGGGTAAGCGTTCATCAGTTTTATCAAACAATATATTTTGCGAGGCGTTATAAATAGTTATGACGACGGAAGATGACGAATTTTGTTGTGAAAAAGTTTTATTTTAGAATGTATGTATCAAATCTTGTAAATCCTAAAAAGCGTGGCGCGTGGCCTCTTGAGTCTTGGCCCGCGAGACCGTGGGCAGTGGCCCACGCCGCATACGCCTCTGTTCTCTGCTTGTAACTTAGATCTTAATTTCAGGTGTTGAGAAGTGTATTCTAGTTTCGCACGACTGGGGTGGTCTGATCGCCTGCCGGTTCCGAGACACACACCCTGAAGTCACCACCGCACTCATCATGCTGGCTAGCTCCTCCATGGAAGCCTTCAACTATCAAATATGGAATTCCGAAGACCAGAGACAAAAGTCGGGGTATGTGGAATTGTAGACTATTTGTTTGATTCTACCTAAGAAATAATAATAACTGCCACACTGGTTTCGGTGACAGTGCCCGGCTTCATTGAAACCAGGCCAGTTACGCAGGAGTAATTTTATAGTGCCCAAGTATGTGCGCGGTACACAAGAGCACTCTCTATTCCTTTTACTCTCATAACCCAGTGGGACGGACGACCGACACGACTAGTGAGAGATCAGGCGCAGGTCCGACTTTTTACATGCTCATCCGACGCATGTATCATCTTACTTGTCAGACATCTTACACATCAGGTGATCAGCCTGCATTGTCCTAGCCAAACTTGGAAATAACATGTTTTCCTCCACGACCTCCGAGTCAAGAGCCACGCTCTAAATCACTGGACCACGGAGGCGACGTATACCTATGTAAGACCTACGAAATTATTATAAATACTAGCGACCCGCCCCGGCGTCGCACTGGTATAAAATATATAGCAACTGAAAAAAATATTGAAATCGATATAGCCTATGATCCTTCACGTGGTCCACTTCTTATCTGTGCCAATTGGGCTATCTAACACTGAAAGAATTTTTCAAATCGGACCAGTAGTTCCTGACATTAGCGCGTTCAAGTTAGCCCTTTCAAATAATTTTCCCCGTTTTTTTCACATTTTCTTCTATTTCTTCGCTCCTATTCCCATCCCATTCCCATCCCATTTATTGAGGAAGGTTATAGGCTATATATTTTATCACGCTAAGACCATTAATAGGAGAATGTGGAAAAAACGGGGGAAATTATTTGACAGGGCTTATCTCGCGAACTACTGGAGCAATATTTATGTTATTTGGCACAGATAAGAAGTAGACCACGTGAAGGATCATAGGCTATCAATTTTAATCATTTTTTCAGTGGCTATAATATTATATTATATACCCGTGCGACGCCGGGGCGGGTCGCTAGTCTACACTATATTATAAGGAGGAAAGATTTGATTTTTTGTTTGTTTGTTTGTTTGAGTCGAATAGGCTCCGAAACTACTGGACCGATTTGAAAAATTCTTTTGCTATTGGAATCTTACATTATTTCTGCTGAACATAGGCTACATTTTATTTTGGAAAAAAGTAGGGTTCCGTAAGATATTTGAGTTTTTCGGACGCAAGGTGTAAAAAATCAGCTAGAAAAGTTACTTATTTTGCGTACGCTGCCTAAACTATAAGAGATAGAACCATAAAATGTTCTAAGTAATTGTAGGCCTTATAAATATCTACAAAAAAGTCCGCGACACACTATACCTATCTATGTCGAGTGAGGCACAATAACCATTTATTTATTTAAAAATCCTGAATTTTTTTTGGACTATATTTAAACGGATATATTTTACTCACGCTATTAATCCTTATTAAAATAAATTATTTTATCACTAAGTACAGTTTATGTAGATAATATTTGGTCTTTGAATGATTAAAATTGGACGTTTGGTTTTGAAATTATGGCGAAATTAAAATATTACGATAGTGGGCGTCACCAAAGCGCGTGCGGGAGGAAGACAATATTCTGTTGTAGAAATGAAAATTCTGTACATAAAAGATATGAAATGACACCCGAAATTACACATTTGTCACTACATCGCTATAGAAGCCAAAAATGTGGTTAGTTTTTTGTCTGTCTGTCTGTCTGTCACTCTTTCTGTCTGTCTGTATGTTTGTTCCAGCATCACACGAAAAATACTGATCCGATTTGAATGTGGTTTTCGCAGATATATTTATCTTCTTCCAACTTAAGGGCCCGGGCTACCCTCGAAATTTTCATACATTCTTAATACCAAAATCATTTTCTCATGCGAAAATATTTAACATGTTTGAGTTATTTTTCAGCTTAAGATAGTAATTACCTAGGGTCCTGAACAAATTTTTTTTACAAAATATTTAAATACTAGAAAAAAAATTTTTGTGTTTAAATATTTTTTAGTAAATTTACTACTAAATATTTAAACACCAAAAAATAGACAAAAACACTAAAAAATATATAAATAAATAGTAAATTTACTACAAAATATTTAAACTTTAAAAAATATTTTTTATTATTTAAATATTTTGTAGTAAATCCACTATTTATTTATATATTTTTTAGTGTTTTTGTCTATTTTTTGGTGTTTAAATATTTAGTAGTAAATTTACTAAAAAATATTTAAACACAAAATTTTTTTTTTTAGTATTTAAATATTTTGTAAAATAAATTTGTTCAGGACCCTAGGTAATTACTATCGTTCTCGCGACTCGGCAACGGGATGGCGAAGAGTACCGACGGGTTTTAGTGGGTAGGGCTGCGGTCATTTACCATCCTTACGGTCGCAGCGAGCCCCACATACCCGTGGGGGAGTCCCCAATTCCCCCGGGATGCCTGAATGCATTTCCCGTCGAAAAAAAAAAAAAAAAAAAAAAAAAGGTAATTACTATCTTAAGCTGAAAAATAACTCAAACATGTTAAATATTTTCGTATGAGAAAATGATTTTGGTATTAAGAATGTATGAAAATTTCGAGGGTAACCCGGGCCCTTAATATCTGGTGTATAAAATTTTTTCCCCCACCCCTCTAAGGGGACAAAAGAGGGGGTCAGATTTTGTATCAAACATTTTTCTTTAACACGAAAACTACTGATCCGATTTGCATACGGTTTTCACAGATTTGCATACGGTTTTCACAGATATATTATATTTGTCTTCTTCCAACTCAACATCTGGTGTATAAAAATCCTCCCCCCCCCCTCCCCTCTCAACCCTCTCTGGGGACCAAAGATGGGTCAGATTTTGTATACAACTTTTTTCTTTAGTGGACTTACTTCATATTAGGTATTAACTGTGTTTTTCAACTTAACGTCTGGTGTATGACCTTCCCCCCCCCCCACACCCTCTTAGGGGACAAAAGAGGGGGTAAAACATGTATCAAGTGATGATGTAGAAAATATACTTTAAATGGCAAAACAACGTTGCCGGGACAGCTAGTAAACTATAAAGAGAGAATTATAGCTAACTGTCATGATGAAAAAGTTTTTGCGAAGCGCCGATAGATATTTATTCCTACATGTTTAGATATTAGGTATATAGCTGCTATAAAAAAATTTAGGTAATTCTATGTTAAGGCCAAATGCCAAAGTTTAAGCCATAACAATGCTCAGACAAACAATACAATAATTATACCATAGATTTGTAGGTACTTAATTGTATATTTTGTTATGAAAAAACCTTTGACTTCAACAGTAGTTATTATTTCTTTATTACTTACATAGATATATTATGTATACGTGTTCGACTAGGTTATGGGGAACATAACAACATACTTGTTAGTTGTTACCTACTTCGAGAAAAAGTTTAAAGTACCTCCTACGGTCGATAGAAATGTCTATTTTATAATATTTTCTGTATAATTGTGGAGAAGTGAGAAAAGAATAATCTCAGTCGACCGTGCACACGGAAAACTAGTACTTTGGCAAGTGGTTAAACACAGAAAGTACTTGATTAGCCATAGTGTCTCTGCCAAATGGTAACACACGGAACTTTCGCAAATTAAGAGACTATATTAGGTACAAGCTGTTTGTAAACACTAAACTTGTTCAAAAAAGAACAGCCAAAACGGTACTTTTTGAGGTCACGCACGTCCCATTCAGCATTCTAACGAAATCAAACTATATGTACTGTAGTACTAACTTAAGAAACGAAATATAATTGCACAACGTCGTACCTATGACTTATAAGAATAATAATATTTCAATTAAGTACGTACTCATCCTTATATTTTCATAAAAACTTTAACAACACAATATTACAATAATATTCTAAATTCTAATTAACTTTTTCTATTCGGCTTGTTATAATCAGAATCTTTGCATAATATAAGAGACTGTGTACTGTGTAGTGTAGTAGCCAAAGTAAAATTTTTATCTTTCAATTCAGGAGGGATTAACTTACGTAGCGCCAGCCGACCAACTAAATCCACCTGCGGTTTGCCATCAACCATTAAACGGAGACTAGCTTGTCCTGAACACTAATAAAACACAATTTTTCGTGCACTTTTCAACATGAATTTTCACCAAGAACCGACAGTACAATCAATTACATAATATAGCTTGTCCTGGTTTGTCTAACACAGGACACCCGCCGGCCGCTCTACCTCATAAGCAGTGCAGAATAATAATTTGCAGAATTTATATTTTTTATGAGAGTAGACCTCTATATTTCCGCCGCCCCATGTTTGTAATATGTACGGCCTCTGCCCTCTATGGACGCTGCCGCTCCTCTAGGGACGCTGCCGCCCCAATTAGGCCTTGACCTATAACGGCTTCGGGATGGCTTATAAGGGTCCGACTTTCACCAAAATAAGATAATATTTTGGCAAACTGAAGCATTCCCCTCGGCGCCGGGACTGGCCAAGCGGTAAGCCGGCTCCCATCCTCTCCCGGGGTCCCGTTAGACAAGAGTTAGGAGGTTCGCACAAGCTGTCTCTCTTATGTCTGTCGTGTCTCAAGGCCCTTATTGTTAAATTCCAGGTACGTGTTCGGGTTCCGATGCCCGTACGTGCCCGAGCTGGTGCTGCAGATGAACAACCTGGAGATATTCGACGTCACCATGCGCGCCGACGGGATCGACGAGGAGGACATCAAGTGCTTCAAATACTGGTTCGGGAAAACTTGTGAGTCGACGTTTACTTAATAATAATATATTGTCATATCTATGGACGCTTCACACCACGTCGGTCTGGCCTCGAGCAAAGTACGTAAAGGACTTGTTTATTACTTATTTTTTATTTATTTATTTAAGTTAATTAAAACGGGTTATCCCAATTTCAATAATTAACTATATTTAATACTTCTATACCAATTACTAAACCTATTTAATTTTTTTTATTATAATATATTATTATAAAACACATATTTAATACACATCCATGACCCAAAAACATTGATCCCATCAAAAACATGTTGTAAAGAAACCAAGTCTCGCAACTCAGTTTTTCTACCGTAAAAAGTTGTGAGATCCATGTCCAAGTCGGTTAATTTATTCAGGGACCTTCTGTCTTAAGTTATTACTTATTACGTAAGTTATTATGTATATCATATCAATATTAAAAATCTTTATAATATTGATATGCTAATTACTTACGTACCGACTTTTGGTGATCGGTCAGTCAGTCAGTGAGTGACAAAAATAAGAAAGTTTAACAAGTTACAGTTCTTAAACTACTGGTTTAAATTGAATGAAATTTTAAATATACCGCGTTTATACTTTATACTATCAACTGAAAATTCAGGCTTGTTGTTTTATCCACAACGAAGTTATAGGGGGGTCAAAAAGAGCCTGAATTGGTTCGAGAAAAGGATGGTACGGCCGTGCCGCTTTTTTGCTCGACTTGGCGGAAGCACTGCCGTGTGGTGTGCCCCCAGAAAATTTTTTTGTTCCGTCGCGTCGGCGGGATTCGAACCGGTGACCGGCGCGAGCGCTAGGTACTTATAACAGAAGCCCCAAGCGGTCGCATGCAACCGTGAACCGCGATAACAAAAGATAAGCTATTGTGTCTCGTTTTTCCACGATCGACGGATTAAGGTATTGACTGATTTGGGTCTGGCGACCGGATTTTAGCGTTTAATCAATTATTGAAATCAGTTTAATGTTGATGACCTCGTATTATGGAAGTGTGCAGCGTGCACTGTAATTTTTAGGGTACCGCGACCTAAAGGGGAAAAAATTAAAAACACCATATTACTAGAACTTCGCTGTCCGTCCGTCTGTCTCCAGGCTGTATTGCTACGGCTAGCCTATGAATCCATTTCTTCGATTGTAACAAAAAAATACATACGTACAATATACATGCAAGCTGTAATAATGTCTTTTGTTTCAGTGGCCTTCACACCACCGATCAACTACTACCGAGCTAACTTCCTTTACGACTGCGAGCAAAAATACCACGACGAAAACGTGCCTTTTCTCATTGCTCTCGCCGAGAACGACAAGTATTTGCATCCTGAGCTTCTGGATGTTATGAAGAAGAGTTACAAGACAATTGAAACCCAGATCTTGAAGGGGTGCCGACATTTTGTACAGCAAGAAAACCCAGATGTAGCTAATAAAATTATGACAGAATTTTTGAAAAAACATAATCTCAGTTAGCTTTTTGTTTTGTCATTATAATATATAGATACCCTTTAAATAATAAATAATTATATTATAATACGAAATTCATATGTAAAGTTTTCTGAATTAAGTAAGTACTTAATAAATTATTTTTATTAATCAAAGGAGCTTTTTCTTTAATTACTTAGGTACCTACATAGATAATAATAATAATTATTATTATTATAACTTACATATTATTATTATAAGTAAGTTAAATTATTCGGACCCACATAATATATTGCGAAATGATTCGCTCTAGTGCATTGATTTTCAAACTAGGGGGCGCGCCCCACTAGGGAGGCGCGAAGACATGATGAGGGGGGCGCGGGCTCCGGCGGCGGTTTTACTCCAGACGCCCGCGCATTCCCGCGACCATAGATAATACAGTATATAAACTGAGACCCGCGACGTACGCGAATTGGAAATCTTTTCAAAAACATGCAAGCTCATCCGTCACATTGGAGGGCGACTAACCCAAAAAATCAAACATTGTCCTTCTCAATAATTCGATAATTAAACAACATTTTAAAAATCCGCTAGGTCGGTTTCTCAATGATAGAATTTTTACAATATTGTGTTAAAATATTAACTGACTTTAATGCACGGTTATGGCAATATAATAATATAATAAAAGTTCGTTAAAATTAGATGCATTTTTTTTCTATCGAAAAATTTTAAGATATCGTGTTTTTGCTCAGATCGGATTCTTGGAAATATTATGTAGTATTTAATTTTAGAAAATGAAACAATTCGGAGCTTAATTATTGCAAGTATAACAAAGAATTATAAAATCGTCAATTTTGGGTTAGTCGCCCCCTTAATAAGTATGTAAAAGCATAATATTTTTATAATGAAACATCTGAAAATGTATTTTTGGTCTGTATTATTTTATTTTACAACTAGCTGTCCCGGCAAACGTTGTTTTGCCATTTAAAGTATATTTTCTACATCATCAGTTGATACATGTTTTACCCCCTCTTTTGTCCCCTAAGAGGGTGTGGGGGGGGGAAGGTCATACACCAGATGTTAAGTTGAAAAACACAGTTAATACCTACCTAATATGAAGTAAGTCCACTAAAGAAAAAAGTTGTATACAAAATCTGACCCATCTTTGGTCCCCAGAGAGGGTTGAGAGGGGAGGGGGGAGGATTTTTATACACCAGATGTTGAGTTGGAAGAAGACAAATATAATATATCTGTGAAAACCGTATGCAAATCGGATCAGTAGTTTTCGTGTTAAAGAAAAAAGTTTGATACAAAATCTGACCCCCTCTTTTGTCCCCTTAGAGGGGTGGGGGGAAAAAATTTTATACACCAGATGTTAAGTTGGAAGAAGATAAATATATCTGCGAAAACCACATTCAAATCGGATCAGTATTTTTCGTGTGATGCTGGAACAAACATACAGACAGACAGAAAGAGTGACAGACAGACAGACAGACAAAAAACTAACCACATTTTTGGCTTCTATAGCGATGTAGTGACAAAGGTGTAATTTCGGGTGTCATTTCATATCTTTTATGTACAGAATTTTCATTTCTACAACAGAATATTGTCTTCCTCCCGCACGCGCTTTGGTGACGCCCACTATCGTAATATTTTAATTTCGCCATAATTTCAAAACCAAAGGTCCAATTTTAATCATTCAAAGACCAAATATTATCTACATAAACTGTACATAGTGATAAAATAATTTATTTTGATAAGGATTAATAGCGTGAGTAAAATATATCCGTTCAAATGTAGTCCAAAAAAAATTCAGGATTTTTAAATAAATAAATGGTTATTGTGCCTCACTCGACATAGATAGGTATAGTGTGTCGCGGACTTTTTTGTAGATATTTATAAGATCTACAATTACTTAGAACATTGTATGGTTCTATCTTTTATAGTTTAGGCAGCGTACGCAAAATAAGTAACTTTTCTAGCTGATTTTTTACACCTTGCTTCCGAAAAACTCAAATATCTTACGGAACCCTACTTTTTTCCAAAATAAAATGTAGCCTATGTTCAGCAGAAATAATGTAAGATTCCAATAGCAAAAGAATTTTTCAAATCGGTCCAGTAGTTTCGGAGCCTATTCGACTCAAACAAACAAACAAACAAACAAACAAACAAACAAACAAACAAACAAACAAAAAATCAAATCTTTCCTCTTTATAATAGTAGTGTAGATAGCTTGGCGAGCCCACTTGCTACTACTTGCTGGGCCCTGGGCTGGGCCGAAGGGAGGCGTCCGTGCCCGAGTGCGACCATGTACATTCTCGCTTAGTTCAATCGCAGTTATAAACTCAGAGAATATGGACCATTATTTTTCTCTATGAGATGGACGAAAACACTTCTCTTGCAGCTGCCGTAGCTCTCTATGCTAGCTATTTTAAATAATTAGTAACTATCAAATATTTACACAATAAAAATACAAAAATAAAAAAGCGGCCAAGTGCGAGTTGGACTCGCCCATGGAGGGTTCCGCAGTAGCAATAAGGTTTATTTTTATGAAATTAAAATATTTTTGATTTATTTTTATATTTCAGTCGATTTAATGAAATTTAGATTAAGGTTTACTATTTATGACGTATAAAAAAAACTACTGGCTAGATCTCGTTCAAACCAATTTTCGTTGGTAGTTTTTATAGTAATCTACATCATATATTTTTTTTAGAATTATCATGCCTCTACTTTAGAAATTAGAGGGGGGGGGACACACATTTTTCCACTTTGGAAGAGTCTCTCTCGCAAACTATTCAGGTTAGAAAAAAATGATATGAGAAACCTCAATATGATTTTTGGAGACCTATCCATAGATACCCTACACGCATAGGTTAGATGAAAAAATTTTTTTTTTGTTTCAGTTGTACCTATGGGGACCCCTAAAATTTTTAATATTTTTTCCATTTTTGCATCAAAATCTTAATGCGGTTTACAGATTACATCTACTTACCAAGTTTCAATAGTATAGCTCTAAGTATAGCTCTAGTTTCGGAGAAAAGTGGCTGTGACATACGGACGGACGGACAGACAGACAGACAGACAGACAGACAGACATGACGAATCTATAAGGGTTCCTTTTTTGCCATTTTGGCTACGGAACCCTAAAAATGGCGAAAACGTATCTACCATCAATGATCACCATTCACCATGCATCGAAAGATATCATTGTAATCCAAAGACTTTTAATCATATTTAATTTTATTTCTCACAGATAATATATTAATCTGTGACTTACGTAGTAACTAATTATTAATCTGTGTCTGTGACCGACACCGGACCGAGAGGGTCCGAGACAGGCGAGACGAGGCGTGGACGAGACCACAGATTAAGTATACATAGATGGATTCTTAGCTCGCCAGCGCGTGGCCATTTTATGCTTGTGTGCAATTGCTGTAGTGTGCGTGTAGGGATGGCGTATATCGATAAAAATATAAAATTAGACTACAGCTATCGACCAAGTCGACCATAATTTTATGTTATAGATTTTTAATAAACGACATCAAAAAAGGAGGTTATCAATTCGACCTGCATGTTCAATTTAGGATATAATTATTATGCTCATTAAATTAGAAGTCGCTTTCAATTTGGTGAAAAGGTATTTTTTATCTATTTATTAAGTGTATGAAAATACTTAAATACAGGTGCAATTAAACCTTCCTGCCAAATTTTGATATATTGATCCTTGTTCAAAATAAAAATACACGTATTTAGTCTCAGTACTAAAATGTTGAGAAATAGCTTCCGAAAGTTATCCTAAAAAAACACTACAATTAAAATGGACACTACGCGTCGCCGGCGGATGAGTGGTGACGTGCCACCGCGCGCGCGCGCCTCCCCCCCCCCCTCCCCCACGTCACCCCCGCTCATTCCCACCGCCACGAGTAACCGTTCTACATCGATTTTAAATGGGATAAAATATGTCATTTAAAAAATAACACCCAATTTTTTTTTGTTAAATGACCTCACCTAATGATACTTAAGCCCTGGAAAAAATTTGGCAGGAAGGTTTAATTGCACCCTGTATAAATAAAATATTTAAGTATACAACATGACTGGTGAGACATTACCGATACTTATGGAGAGTACTCTGTACTCGATTCTCATTATAATTATGTAATAAAATTAGGTTCTTAATGTTTTTCCGAATTTCCCAAAAATAAAATATGCATCATGGATACTAAGTAAATTACGCGGCTAGGCAAGTAGGCATACTATGCAGCCGGTGCAGAGGCGTGCGCTACCAAAGAAACACCACACAACTACCCCTCCCGCTCGCGGTGTCCATGCGTTGGGTAAATAATTATTAAACTTTAAGCTACATTTACTCAGTGATCAATTGATATTATTTTTTTATATTATTTTTTTCCAACTAATATAATAGCCAAATATCACGTCCTCGAGTATTGAACATGTCCACCAGTCACGCAGTATAATTACACAAATAGTTAAAAATATACATAATATGTATACTCCATAAGCCACGAAAGCTTATCCGGAGTGTAATAACTAATATCAATAAAATCAACAGTTTTTATAAAACACAACAGAAGAACAAATATTATACTTTATTAAACTTAATTACTATCAAGCAACAATTTTGTAGAATAACAATTATTATTATCAAAGAAATATAAGAATGTATCTCAGTCCTACTTATTTAAAGTAATTTCAAAAACGCTTAGGTGCATTTCTTTACCTATTAAAATATAATTATGTAATAATATTTATACAGAAAAAACTTAAAATAGATACTTCGACGCCCCCTGAATAATGATATTATAATAATAATAACCTAAGCGGGACTCTAGAGTCTAGACGATCAATTTTATTGTGCAATATCACGGTGTGTGCAATCAAAATCATAGAGCGTTAAACCAAATATTATTCTTCACTTTCAATCTTATTATCAAATTAATAATTGAAAATAATATTATCTTCACTATAGGTCTCTCCGTCACCACCATAATATTGAACTCTTCTTTAAGAGCATTCCAATAACCTGGAAAAAATAAATGGTTTAGTGTCAATAAATGTACTATACTACTACATACTATAAAATATAATATACATAATTCATAATATTGTATACGGGGCAATATGCTTTATGTAAGTTTTCCATGCTTCACCCATCCAGCCCCAAGCGGAACCCAGGTGCCGCATACGGCATAACAACTAAATATATATTGTGTCTGGAATACGACGATTGAGGTATTAAATGATTATGACTTTAGCCTTATTAAAATTTTACATTTTACTTATTAAAAAAGAATACCTAATGCCAGGATAAAATTTCAAAAAGTAGCTCTAAGTAACGAATTGAGTACTTACAGTGGGGAGGTGTGAGAGCTGTCGATCATGCAATAATTATTTTACCCTCCGTTACAATTTTACCTTACATACTCAGTAACTTACGTTTGGATTCTCTGTCAAGTGTCGAGCGCGCCGGTTTGTTTTCAAACTTTTGCTTTCATTTGACGGATTTTTTGATATCTGAATATTTATTCAATCTGATTTGTATACATTTTGTGTTGTCCTGTATTCGTGGTAAGTGTTTGTCTTAACTGTTTCGTGTTTCCTTAAGTCATGGAGGGTAACGAACCTCCTGACCCTATTCCTCCCGACAAAAGTTTCCCTTCAATTGAATTTCCTTACTCTCCCGTCTTAACTGCCCCCCTTTCTTCATTCACCGCATTAGAATCATCCGTAAGGAAAAGAACTTCTCAAACTCTTTCTGATCTTCCTGCAAAACATCAAAAACAAAATGAACATAGGTTAACTTACAATAACCATGATAAGCGTCCATTCATCGTTCACGTTACTAAAGTGGAAAGTGATCCTTCGTCTAACACCACTCTTCACCCTGTGAAGTTTGGTCAATTCCTAAAGAAACACGATTTTAAAGGAATCCTTAACGATGGTGTCAAACGTGTTGGTCGTAATAAAGTGGCAATTGAATTTAAATCTGCCGAATTCGCCAATACATTTTTGACACATTCATCATTAATCCAAAATGGCTACACTTCTTCCATACCAACTTACAATATTACCCGTATGGGGGTAGTCCGCGAAGTTCCTTCTGAGTGGTCCCCAGATGAAATTATTGAAAATATCGAAGTTCCATTAGGTTGTGGTAAAATTATAAAGGCTCGCCGAATTAACCGTAAAGTAATTATTAATAATTCCACAGAATGGCACCCTACACAATCGGTAATTTTAACCTTTGATGGTCAAACTTTGCCTTCCAGGGTTTTCTGTTTTTATACTTCCCTACCCGTTGACCTCTATAAGTACCCTACAATTCAATGTTTTCATTGCTGCCGTTATGGGCATACAAAAAACCAATGCCGTTCAAAGCCAAGATGTTTTAAATGCTCCAAAGACCATAGTGGAGATAGCTGCTCTATCTCAGAAGTTAATCTTTTATGTCTTTACTGTTCTGGACCACATTCTGCTGTGAACAGAAGTTGTCCAGAATATGTGAGACAAACAGAAATAAAATTAAAGATGGCGGAACAAAATATCTCATATGAAGAAGCCTCAAAATTCATGCCTCCCTCTTACAGATCTTATGCGGATGTTTCAAAAAATGGTATAAGTCATCAAAATAATTCTTCTTCATCAACCACAAAACCAATGAGTATGTCCTACAAAAAAACTGTGTTTATTCCACGTAAACCTCGTTCGGTTCAAGTTCCGGGTTATGACAGACAGGCACATAATGCAATTTTAAATAATTTTAGAATCCCTGAGTCACAAGATGGTTGTGCTCTTACTAACTCAATCCCTTCAGTATCAGATAATATAAATAACATGAATATTAAGGATTTACTTATAAATCTTCTAGTTAATCTTATCAACAAAAAAGATTCTATAACTGACCACGTAGCACATAAATTATACTCAATCATAAATCAGTCTGATAATGGATCCTCTCAAATTTCTTCAATGGAATGCCAGGAGCGTTCAGACCAAGAAGCATGAGCTAATTCACATAACTAATAATTTTTCACCTTCTGTAATTTGTATAACAGAGACATGGTTGAAAAAAAATCATAATTTTTCCCTAACAGGTTATTCCTCATATCGAGATGACCGGGATGATGGATATGGGGGATCTATGATCCTTGTCAATAATAATATTCCCTCTGTCAATTTATCAATTCCTACTCATAATAACAGCAATGTTAACATTGTAGGTGTAAAAATAGATGGAATAAATATTTTATCTATTTATATTCCTCATCCGGATAGTGCTATCCTTTCTTTTATTCATAGTATTTTACTTCACTTCCCTCCTCCTCTCCTTGTTCTAGGAGACTTTAATTGTCACAATATTATGTGGGGTTCAGATGTTAATGACTCGATTGGCTATGATTTGGGGGAACTGTTACAGGAGTTAAATTTTTGTATCTTAAATAATGGTCTACCTACCAGAATAACAGCTCCTGGACAAAGAAAGAGCTGTGTAGACCTCTCTTTTTGCTCTAATGATTTATCCACTTTTTTACAGTGGGAACGTTTAGACAGCACATTCGGAAGCGACCACTACCCTATTAGCATTGCATACCCGTTAAGATGTATTCCCCATGTAGGCCATATACCGCTTCTTAAGTACAGACTATCTCGTGCCAATTGGGATCTGTACAATATAATATTAGAATCCAAAGTTTCTTCATTGCCTGAAATTAATATAGAAAATCTAAATCAATGCTACACAAAACTTTGTAATATCATATCTGAAACTGCAGATTTCCTTATCCCCATCAAAAACTCAGCCAAAAGGAAAATTTCGTCCCCTCCATGGTGGGATAGTGAATGCACAGAAATGATAAAAGCCAGAAAGTCAGCAGAAAAGGCTTATAATAGAAATATGACTGAAGAAAATTTGATAAATTATCGTAGAATTTTAGCTAAATCCAAACGTTTATTTAGGAAAAAGAAATTTCTGAGCTGGCATCAATTCTGTGCATCTCTCTCCCCAAGTACAAATGCTAGTGTAGTTTGGAACCAAATAAATAGATTTCGCCGTGGTTGTTCTCCCTCAAACTCTCCCCGTATTTCTATAGAAGCTGCTTCAGCCTTCTTTAATAAAATTGCCCCTCCTTTTGTACCAAATTTTTTTGATTTACCAAATACTTCCTGCTCAAATCAAAATCACCACCTTTGCTCTCCCTTTTCTATGTCAGAACTTAAATCCGTCCTCTCTCATGTCAAAGACTCCTCCCCTGGAATTGATGGTTTCCCTTACTCTTTTCTAAAAAAAGCTGGCCCAAAATTTCTAAATTACTTCCTTAAACTCATAAATAATTTTTTTGACAATAATTTTATTCCCCGTGAATGGAAGGTACAAATAATTGTCCCTATTTGCAAACCTGGGAAACCACCTAATGAAAGTGATAGTTATCGTCCAATTGCTTTGTCTTCCACTTTCTGCAAAGTCTTTGAGCATCTTTTAAAAAACCGAATTGAATACTTTGTAGAAAGTAACAATCTCATTCCTCCTTGTCAATTTGGATTTCGTAAAGGTTTGAGTACTCTAGATAGCCTTAGCATATTACTCACTGATATAAACATAGCTTTCACTAGAAAGGAGTCTCTCATTGCGGCATTTCTCGACATATCAGCGGCATATGATAGAGTCCAGCTCTCTGTGCTCAGGTACAAGTTACAACAGCTGAACTTACCAGAGAAGTTTATTTTTGTCATTTGTAACCTGCTGATGGGTCGGGAGGTGAAACTCCACGTCCCTGGCTACAATTTTGAACCTCGTTTGGTATGGATGGGTCTTCCCCAGGGGTCGGTGATCAGTCCAATCCTTTTCAACCTTTATTCCTCATCCCTTTATCTTTCCCTTAACCTTAATTGCTATATTCTCCAATATGCTGATGACCTAGTCCTTTACATCCTACATTCCTCATTTTTGGCAGCTTTGTCATCTATGCAAATTTCTTTAGATTCTCTTATAAAAACTCTACAACAGATCGGCCTTCAATTATCAGCTTCTAAAAGTAATGTGGTTGTTTTCAGCAAAAAAAGAAATATCCCTCATGTAGACTTGAGAATTGAAAACCAATCCATACCAGTGAAAAGTAATGTTAATTTCTTAGGTTTAAACTTAGACTCAAAATTATCAGGCACAAATCATATTAATTATATTATTAAAAAAACCGAACGTAACTTAAATATTATGAGAGCTCTCGGAGGTGTTTCTTGGGGTTCCCATCCTTTTTCCCAAAAAATTCTCTATAACGCCATTATTAGAAGTATTTTTGATTATGGGACTTTTCTCATTTATCCTTGTAACAAATCCTCTCTCAAGTCCTTAGATCTCTTGCACTCAAAAGCACTTCGCTGTGTTTTGGGTTGTATGAAATCTACTCCAATCAATGCCCTACAAGTGGAATGTAGTGATCCTCCCCTATCCATCCGTTTTCAATTCTTAGCTGATCGTTTTTACTTTAGAACAAGCTTGCGATCAAATCATCCTTTAAAAAATAAACTTAGTTGTTTGAATAATTTGTGCTCAACATCTCCTTTCTGGCGTCATAAGTCTATTCCTCTATTATTAAATAGCTTTAGAAAATTATCACATATCCAACACAACATCCCCATTCAATCTCATTCAAAACTTCCCATATATGAATACCCATATGAGTCTCTTTTATATATCCCTAATATCTTTATCAATATTGGATTCTCAAAAGAATCACCCTCTTCTAATACTCTTTTTTTGTCGGAAGTAGATAAAAGATGGAAGAACAGTCACTACTTCTTTTCTGATGCATCTAAATTAACGGAGGATGGGAACACTGGCGTTGCAGTGTATTACCAAAACTCACGAATAGCTCTACAATTCCAGTGTCCTCCCCATTCTTCCGTTTATACAGGTGAATGTATTGGTATATTAGAAGCTTGCCTATTTATAGACAGCCATAATATATCAAATGCAGTAATTTTCTCTGACTCACGGAGTGCCCTGGAATCCCTAACCTCTAATGCAATGTATAACAAATTACATAGTTCTATTATTCTTAATATTAAACAATCTCTGTTAAGTAGTCTTAAAAAAGGTTTGAATATTTCTCTTGTTTGGATACCAGGACATTCTGGCATTAAGGGTAATGAAATAGCAGATTCTTTAGCCAAATTCGCCTCATCACATGAGGTAGATCGCAAATATTTTTGTTATCAAACATATGACCTCCTCACTATTCCGCAAAAAAGTGCTTATAAATCTTGGCAATCAATCTGGGAATCAACAGGGAGAATTAAAGGAAAATCTTATGCATCAATTCAGCATTTAATAAGACATAAGCCCTGGTTTTGGAAATATAAAAAATTAACAAAAAATGTTGTTTCCTCTTTATGTAGAATCCGTTTAGGCCATTGTTGCACTCCTAAGTTCCTCAACAAAATTAGAGTAAAAGATTCCTCACTTTGTGAGTGTGGGTTGGATGAAGGATCCCTTGATCACATATTTTTCACCTGCCCTCTGAATTCTCCTTCGTTGCTTATTTATGATCATCTTCCAAACCTCAACATTCCTTTACCTACTGATTTCAGGTCCCTTCTTTATCATTTTGATAATTACAAATTGCTATTCCTGTTATCTAAATTTATAAACCTAAATAAGATTAAGCTATAATAATTCTTTCCTTTGATATTCTTCTTATTTGTATTTCTTGTTACTTTGTCATAAACCACCTTAATTGTTTAACCTACTATAATTAACTAACAATATTTCTCTTTTCAGATCTCAAATACCAACATTAAATTATTTCATTCAATTCGTTTCGGTATATTTATATTTTTTTTTTTTTTATTTCATTACTTGACACTGGCAGAATGTTGCAAAAAGCGATGGTTTGCCGTAAATAAAAGAAGAAGAAGAAGAACTTACGTTTGAAAAGATAATCCCAATATTGTGATGCCTTCTTATGTGAGTAAGGATTAAAAACTTGCATGAAACTTGCGTCTAAAATATATTTCTGTTTGTCGTCTATTTTGAAGCATTTTCAACCTGAAAAAATAAATCATATAATCCATGACATTATTTTTATCGATAAACTATACTACAAGTAAGGTGCATCCCTAAAATACACGTAAAAAACTATGCAACATTTGTAGTCAAATTATTAATTATATGTCCTACGAAACACATAATATTATTATTATTGAAGAAAGCTATCCTATTCATTGCCTAATATGGTCAAATATCTTCTGATTGGTCAACTTACCCGTGGTGTTTTGCTATCTCCCTCGCTCTCATGGGAGATCTTGGTTACCACTTTGGTTTGCTCATCTGTTTGTAAACAAGCGGTGCACGTGGTGATGAGCAAATACCACTCAAGTGTGACCTATCGACGGTCACCAGGTGAGGGGCGCGAGTGGTTAAAGAACTCTGTGAGTGATAGCTGATAGGTGTTCTTTCGAGATACAAGTGGAGTGACGAGAGTCAGAACTCATCGTCCTCGGTCTTCGGAGGATGGCTGTTCAGACATCAGCCCCAGGCACAAAAGCTGGCGTTACTCCGACCATGTCAATAACCTAGAGAAATAGGTGAGTTACACCTCAACCAAGTATACCTACAACGTCTTAGTCTCAGCCATTTCTGGTAAACTCTAGAACAAATTGTAATAACACACAAGTTTAGAACAGGATACCAGAGGCGAGAACAGAATGTATAGAGGATCTCTATAGATCTAGCCTAAGAGGCGTACTCTGCCACTCGAACCCTTGTGGCGTTAAAGATTAATAAAAAACAAGACATGCAGAATTTCGTAGACTGGGCTGTACATAATCTAAACCCTAACTCTGAAATTTAGTCACTAGGTACCTAAGTAGAAGAGCTGAATATTTATTTAGTCAGGAGAAACTGCAACCATTAGGACAGTCTTTAGGAGGCGCACAAGAAGGGTTAGCGACTTTTAGACAGGACAGGTATATAATAGATAGGATATAAAAATACCTACATAATCAACAACATCTAATAGGGTAAATAATTCAAGACAAATTATAAAGAGTAATAATTCCTCACCCCACAATAATAACCAGGTTAGAAAGGAATAAACCAGGTCCTGAACACGAACAGAAATAGCCATAAAAGTTCCGGGGGAGGGACTGCTCTATAGAAAGCTTAGAGTCGCAGGGAATACACTTGGTGACAACAAAGTTATACTATAGTTATTTATAGGATCTTACATTCCCTAACAAAAAAAAAAAAAAAAAAAAAAAGTCAGATCACCTAGGTATTTTCCCTCAAAATTATTAATATTAAATTTCAAAACAGGGCAACCCCTGATATATCCTAGAAGGGGGGCTAGTAGTTAATAAGAAAACTAGACTACAGCTCGGGACCCATACTAAACTTAAGGGGTCTAGGTTTAGGCATACTAAACAAGGTGACACTATACGTAGTGCCAAATATTCCCAGAGTAATAGAAACTTGAACAAATTTAAGCCGCAAGATCAATTCCAAGACCTAGACAGATTTTGGTTCAAATATAAGAGGTCATGCATTGTGAGCTTAGGTCAATGATCATGAGTGACACCTTAGGAATTTAACCTTCTGTTAGCAGAAAAGACATAAAGGTAAGCAGACTCATAAGTCAATTAACAAACAGGAATAGCTGTACTGTTAGAGAACTACAATCCCCAGGGGGATCTCTACACTTGCAAACATCTCAACACCTCAGAGCCGTTTACAGTGTCAAATACCCTATCAATGGGTTTTCCTAATAAATTCAAGGAAAACAGATTAAGGCAAATGCTTTAAATACTAGAGCAGCCGCGACATCAGCGACAGGGTGACAGGCCCTAAAATCAGCTCTATAAACCACTATAAAAAGGGAGGTATTCCACTTTCTGACAGCGGATGCTGCAGACACAAGCTGAGGTGCCAAGCTAAAACAGAAGTAGTAATCAGGAGTTTTGGGTGACCACACCGGAGAGGGTGGCACTCAGACAAAAGGGGCAGCAAATGTATGCAGCTTGGTAGCAATAACAAAGTGTCAGAAACTACTCATACATATGCTATTCCTATACTTTTACTTAGTCATACAACAGGACGCTCATAGCGTACAGAGGAGATGAGGGAGGGACCCATTCCTAAAGGGCCCCCGAGACGGTCAAACGGTTTGACTCAAACACGTAAATTTTGGTTTGACTCAAACCATTTTGATCGTTTACAAAGCTAGTTTGAACGGTTTGTCAAACATTTACGTGTTTGAAGCTCGTTTGATGAAATTTCATATTTTTGTTGTGTTTGACGCGCCGTTTGATCGTGTTCCGATGCGTTTGAACAAACTTTGTATGATTCTTTGGAGTACATTATTTTTAACCGACTAAAAAGAGGAGGTTATCAATTCGACGCGTATGTATGTACTATTTCCAGAACCGCCCAGTTTTCGTAATGTTAGTCTATATCAGCATGTGAACAAATGTGCAAAATTTCAAAAGTGTATGTATGTTTTTATGCTTGTGTTCACATATCTCCGGAACTACAAGTCCGATTTAAATATTTTTTGTTGTACTATATAGGTATTGCACGGGGGGTTTTAATCGGTAAGCCTCTGCGGAGGGAGTCCGACATACCCCTGCCCCTTCCCCCCAGGGGGCGGGGGATGCGTTATGCATTTCCCCTCCTCAAAAAAAAGGTATTGTTTAACCTGGGAGACTTCTGCAAGTTTCATCAAAATAGGTTTAGGAGTTTTTGAGATAGGGAATTTAATTCTCAATTTCGTACAATTTTTAAGTCTGTTTTATCTTATATAAAATAATATTTGTTCGTCATAACTACAAGACGTGTACTCCACAGCGCGTACTGAACCAAACTGCGCAGTGTCGTTTGACAAACCGTTCAAACCGACATCAAACGGTTGCATCAAACACGTAAGGTTTGAATCAAACCGTTTGACCGTCTCGGGGGCCCTTTAGACTTGTTAAAACTGACATTAAGGTTGGCAGAAAAGCAAAAGATTTTGTAAATTTAGTTTCAATTAAATTTAGTTTTAATTATAAAATTACTAATTTTAACTACAAGATTATATTATATTGTTAAAAATAACATTAACAGCAGCTTTTCTGCCAGACAGACACAGCAGTAGAGTAGACAGACAGTCTCATTACAAACCGGTGCCGGAAGTGCACTTGTTACCCCAGGCCTTAAGGGCCATTTTAAGAGGGGGTGTTATAAAGGTGGCTATCTCACAACATAAACGTGCTGGAGGAGCACCTGTTACCCCAGCCCTCGAAGGCCATTTTCAATAGGGGGCGAGAAAGGGGTATCCTATCTCTCAACAAACCCAGGCCGCAGGAGCACTTGTCACCCCAGGCCTGAGAGGCCTTTCTTGATATAGGGTGGCAAGAGGGTTAGATGTCTCATAACATACCCGTGCCGGAAGGGCACTTGTTACCCCAGGCCTCGGAGGCCTTTTTCAATATGGGGTGTCCCAACGGCTATACTTGCTCGCTTAGAGAAGATCAGCCATGATGCAATTACATGTTGCATGGGACTTGAGAGACGGTGCTGTAACATTTTGTGATACCTCTAGGCAAAGAGGGCAGCACCATTAGTTTGGATATTTTCACCAATCTCCCAAATAGTACTTTAATACCTTAGGAGCTGCAACACAGGTAAGGTGCCAAAGAAATAGTTCCTCAATAGAAGCAATGCTTCTTGGGGCAACATCCATAATTAAGACCCAGATATCACCTAAGATTACTATCCCCCATATGAGGACTTGCACAATAGACCCCCACTCAGGCAGACATAATACAACAATAGCCTGGAAAATTAGGGGGGGGGGGGGCAGTTGGGTCAGGTTCCATTCCTTAAAAAGAACTCAGATTTTCTGCGTATATAATAAACATTAAAGACATACAGAGCACTAATACAAGGAGGTACAGACTGGTGTCGCATATAACAGGTAAATCCAGGGTCACCCATACCAAAGGGTGGATATCTGGATAGCTGGATTCCTAGCATATTTATACCTAAAAGAGAAGATCTTGAGTCAAAAACTAAATTGTAACAAGAAGTAATAATCCGTAACTGTTAGGATACAATATGGGCTATTTGGCCTGAAACAAAGATATTATTATTATTGTACTAGGGCTCCATAAATACTACCAAAAGGGGTTTTTTATATAAGGTAAACATTTATAAACTAGATTACTAGGGGCAATAGCAAGACGTAGAAAAGATTATTTATTTGGAACACTAACATAATATTATTTACAGGGATAATAGAACTCTCCAAAGAAACACTAATTGAGATATCTAAGAGAACATTAAAGAGTAACAACTAATATTACTCTTAGTATCGGGCAGACAGTTACAAGACCCAACAGTTTGAGGTAGCTAGAGGAAAATTTTTGTTTCATTAGGAGGGGCACAGTAACAGTGTGGCCTAGAGTTAGCCCTAGGACAGAGTCCTATGGACATAATCAGGCTATTAAAGAAGCTAATATATCCTGTAAGTTATAAAAAAAGCCCTGAAATAGGTCTTGTAAGTTATAGATATTGAAAGACTAATAAATCTTACACAATCCTGAGGAGATCAGGTAGCCACCGTATCAGGTCAGATTAAAATTGCAACTAAATCAATAGTAGCAAGAGGGATCAGATACATTTTCAAAGAGGTAAATGCAGCGGCTCCTACAGGTAGCATTCAGACCCGCAGTTGCCTCTAAGAGTTGGCTGAATAAATATAATAATAAATAGAAGAAGTACTCTGTAAAGTAGTTCCTCTTCTTCCTCTTTTTAAATAACTTGGCTGCTTAGTGAATTGCCAATGTCAGAATGAGTTGAGACAATGACAAGGGTAGTGAGAATCTACCAAGAGAAAATTTTCAAAATTTATAACTGCTGAATGTTGATTTATTTTATTTCAATTACCATTTGAAAAATAGTAGGTTGTCTAGTCTAATAATATTAGGTGACCACGGTCCTATTTGCCATACTCAGAGAATTTTAATTATAAGTGACCTTCGGTTTAATGAATAGTTTGACAGATAGGTAAGGAGCTTAGGTTAACATTTTGAAATAATTACAATATTTTAAGTACCTAATTGATGTCCCACTCCGAGTGTAGCACGGAAAGAGCAAGATGTGTCCTTACCAGCACACTCAGAGACATTTAATTGTGACTAACCTTCAGTTGAATGAAGAGTTGGATAGAGAATGTGGGGGGCTTGCGTCAAGATTTTGAATTAACTACATTTAAGTAATTATGTCCCACTCTGAGTACGGCTGCTAAACAATAACAATAGAAGGCTTTGTTTATAATTAATATAGTAAATAAAAAATTACCTCGTAAACTAACATTATGAGGAGTAGTTAAATAATTAAGATTTCGCAATCTCAGATAGAAGAGGAGATTGAAATAATAAAACTAGAAATAGTAGGTAAGTATTGTAATTATTAAAGAGACAACAATAATTATTCGAATATAAGGGAATAATAAGCAGAGGACCAGAAGGATTTTAGGAACATAATAGGTAGTAGGTTACCAGTTATGTAAATTATTTTCTCCCCTTTTTTAGTGTTTACCATGTTTATCTTCAAATTTTCAAAGGAATCTGGATGCTAAGGAATATAATATTAGAGGATAAATAACATTATTTTTGCTTTAAAGAGGTTCAAGGATGAATGAAGAAGGTCAAGGACATTGTACATTTTATTAAATATTGAATTCAGAATCACATAGCGTCTTTTTAGTAGATAAGAATAATCAATTCTACTCTTTCACCAGCAGAAATCAAACAGGTCTCCAATAATAATAATATTATGTGTTTCGTAGGACATATAATAAAACTGTTTTGCAATACAACAAAACAGATATTATATGGACAAGAAACACATAATATTATGGAACAAGCGCTTGCTGGTTCATTGGAGACTCCTATGAGGAAGCCCTCGCCGGAAGCGCTGCTGGCTGCATCATGAAAGAGAAAGGTAACCAAGATCTCCCATGAGAGCGAGGGAGATAGCAAAACACCACGGGTAAGTTGACCAATCAGAAGATATTTGACCATATTAGGCAATGAATAGGATAGCTTTCTTCAATAATAATAATATTATGTGTTTCTTGTCCATATAATATCTGTTTTGTTGTATTGCAAAACAGTTTTATTAATGTGACATTTTTAGCACTAATGCCTTACATAACACGAATAAGGGATTATTAAACTTAAATATTATCCTTTTTAGCTGACAAAAATACCGATTAATAAGCCCATAAAACGTTGTTGAAAACTTACGTATGTAATGTTGAATCCACGTGTTTGAGGCATTCCTTGGCCGTTTTTATGGTTTATTAAATAGCGGAACCAGAAAACGCAACATTATATTGCATTGAACGTTCACTAAACACTTTCATTACCACTTTTTAAACATGAAATATGCAGACCTACTCCTTTGTTATGTTCTACTAAGTGGGACATAACATTCCAGGCTTTTGACGTTTATACACCGATAGGAGCTTTCTCTTTCACCCAAATTACTACATCGTTAGTTAGAAAGAGTAACATTATCAGCTGTCAAAATATAAGGCGGACTCCTATCATTTAACCTCATTGGACGAGACGATGGCACCCACAGACTATACTAAGGGATACTACGTATAGCGCGCTCTAGAAGTATACTATAAGTATAAAGTATACTTCTAGAGCGCACCCATTTACACTCTCGCACTCGGGCCGCCTCGCTGTGTCTCGGCGAGAGTGTACAGCCGACATAACAGTTTTTGCTCAGCGATGATGAATCAGTCAGTCAGGACTAGCTTGCTACATATATTAATCTGTGGTCAGGACAAATTATTACTGACATGTTATTTTATAATTATAGATAAAAACGATTATCGTAAAAGATAGACATTAATCTTTATGTTTGTAAAAGACTTTTAAAAGCCGCGCCATTTTTGCAGTTTTGTTCTTTAACCAAGACATCATTTTGTTTGTTAAAAAAAACATTCAAGGTCAGTTCACACCATAAATATTATGTTACCAAATTCAGAAGGTTGTTGATTACGTGTACCACTCAATAACCTTTGCGTTTTCTCTTTCTCGTTTATATGAAACATATATACTTATCTCTGTTTTACCTTCCTTACATTCTCAACACTCAACACAGATCTATTTAATTTTGACATCATAGCACCACCGATCACGCTTCTTCTGAAAGGTAATGGCGTTCGTCGTATTTAAACTAAACAGCTGATGTGATTTTTATGGTTTAGCTTGCAATTTGTTTGAAAAATCAAATGAGCGTTGTATAAATGATTCAGAACCTGTCTGGTCTTATCGTCTGGAGCTCAGGGTTTGTGATGAAAATAACTTCAACGAATGGTATGGTATTTCTGAGCTTGTTTTATATTGTTCTATTTTCCAGATGTCACTGACGATACAACAAATTATATTAGATGCTAAAAGACTCGCTGGACGTCTTAAGGAGAGAGACTCGGAGGCAGATGCACTTGTAACTGAAACTCAATCAGCATATAGACAGATTCACACCATGAAGCAGGTCAGTAGAACGAAGATTTTACAATCTTGCTTGATCTGAATCTGATGCGGTAAAGGTTTTCTTAAATTAAATAGATAATAATACATGTACGACCTCTTGCACTTATGTTTAAATGATAAAAAATAATGTTAATAAAGATCATGATAGTAAGAACACAAATAATTTCTCTTGTGATGATGTTGTAGTATAAGGAGGATATTGACACACTTAATGAAGCGGCACGTGAAAGACCCAGGGGTGAGCTCATTGCAAGTATCGAGAGGGAGTCTCGGCTAGTGAGGGACGTACAACGAGAGAATAATGAATTGAGAGCTGCCTTGGAAGATCACAGGAAAGCTCTAGAGCTCATAATGTCAAAATATCGTCAGCATACAGAAAAGAAGATATGGGAGTCTAGGATAGACTTCACCGCTGCTATCAATGAAAAGCAAAATGAGGTAAATGTAACTTTATGATCTTTTAAACTTCTTAATAGTTGTAAACACAGTTTAACACAGTTAGGGTGAATTGCACCAGACGCATAGTTAAAGTTAAGGTTAAGGTTATCGTCAAAATGGCGACTTTTGCTAGGGATTTGACAGTTCATTTCACATTTTGTTATGGTTAAAGTTAAAGTTATAGTTAAAGTAAGTTGATGCAACCCACTCTTAATATTTTCCATGTTTAAGCCTTCAAACTAAAGATGTTTCTTGCAACTCCATTTAGAACATATTTTGACGAACAATATAATAGTATAGTATTTAAATAGTTTGCTTTGTAACTATAGAAATTCTTAAGAATATTTTTAAACAGGTTGAATTTATGTAGGTATTGTATGTTACAAGACAGTGTAATAATATTACCAGACCAAAGTCCAAAACATACTAAATTATATACCAAAATATAATATTCAGAGAACATGGCGATAATGTCATAAAGTCAAATTTTAGGCTGTCTTTGGCGGAGCTGTGTTGTAATAAATGTGTTTTTGAAAACCAATAGAATCCCTTCATTGACATGACTTTGCCATGACATCGCTCAGCGTGGCGATGCTATTGGTTCTCAAAAACACATACCTCGCAACACAGCTCCACTCAGCTTTGGTGGAAACGCAGCCTTAATATTTGATTGAGTTATAGTAATATAAAACATTTTAAAGTGAGAATTTTTAATATAGCTCACTTAACACAATGATTGATAGAGTTCAAGTTAAATATTAACACTAAAATTACTTACAGTTGATCCGCCAGCAAGCTGAGAGGATAAATGAAATGACAAGCGTCATGTACAAGGCCATTAACATGGACGAAAACGGAGATGCTAGGAGGAAAGAGGAAGAAATTTACCAAAGACTTTTAGTGGAGAACAAGGTACTTTGTTATGATGATAATAAAAACATTTTCTTAAGGTACTCCCTCACCAGGAGCATTCGCTTGTAATGTAATGTTACAGAGTCAAGCAATGATACAAAACCGAGCATTGCAATGCGTACTTTGTAATGATACAGTGTGGTGTTATATCTTGAATTACAACTTGTAACATCAACTAGCTATGGAATGCTCAAAGTCGAATGTTACATTACACGCAAATGCACAAGCATTTGCGTCAGTCAGGGAGGTAGTATTATTTTAATTTGTAATGTAATGCTCAAAAACGAATCTTTAATGTTACGTAAGTCGTAACAAGTGAATGCTCGCAGTGAGGGAGCACCTTTAAAAAAAGTATTTTCAGCCTTTCAACTTGTGAAGAAATTTTTTGGTGCCAGCCTGTATTTTGAATGAAAACATTTAAGCTAGACTTCCTTTTACCTTGAGGTCCTAACTCCTATGTTGAGGACCTTTGTTGAGGTCACATTATACTATGCAATGGACAGATGAATTACATATCTTTCTTATGGCCGTTCCCTATATTCAATCTATCTCTAGTTTGACATACAATCGAACTCGAGCTGGTGCTAAAACAAAACGAAAATCACTTCTATTGAGAAAAATTAATTGCAAAAAAGCCTCTGTAATAAATCTAAATGTTGTTGAAAAATATGACTGCTATATGAACAAAGTGTAAATTTTGCTAAAGAGCAAATTTTGTGACACATGGCAGCGTCACTTCACTGAAGTGCAGTGGCGGCGCAAGACCAAAATTTTATGTGGGCGAAACATATTTTGCTAGACCCCCTGATGGATGCAAGAAGACGGATTTTGTTGAAAGATTTTTTTGATACTCGTAAATCCTAAAAAACGCGCTGTCCAAGGGGCGCAAGGCTCCTAGGACCGCGAGGCCTAGGCGGTTGCCCACACCGCTCACGCCTTACGCCGCCTCTGCTGAAGTGTACAGTACAGTATAGCTATATATTATAAGTATCTTGAATAGAATAAAAAGCAAGGATTAAATTAAATTACAGGGTCTTCGGGAGATGTTAGATCTGTCAAGACGGTATGGCTCGGATCGTATCGCACCACCAACTGCTGACAAGGATGTGCAGACCGACGGACCGCCGTTGGGAGGCGCGTGACGGAGCGCGGCCGACACCTGCCGCCTGTGAGCGCACACAGATACACATCGAGTCTCCACACACATGTAAAGCGTTCCCGTACCCCACTGTGAGCGTGTGCATACAAGCTTTTGTATTGTTACTCTGTACGAACCTCTTGACTGTGTACATGTGATTGCAAGAATAGTGTAGGTGCCTACAATCTTGGAATGTCATCGCTGTGTAAATTACATGCCGTTTTTTGGATACTTTATCTTTCTTACCCTGAGATTTTTGATGGAAGAACTGTCTAGATGTCCCTATTTGATGTTAAATGTAAAATGATTCAAATTTTATAGTGCCCCAGTTAAAGATATTTGTTGTTATATGCATTTTCAATGTGTACATTATTAGTATGTCTCACAATAGATGTTATCGACATAAAATGGCCATGTTCAATAATTTTATTATCTAGTGTAACACAAAACTTTGTGTAGTTTTTCATTTACTCATGAAAATAAAACAGTCTCATTGATGTTGAATAAAAAATAAGAAGGGAAACCGGAAACGAAAAATCCTAATTAAACGCACACATTTAGGCTTCAGCTCATAAAATGTATTTTAACAATATATTTGTGCTAGACTTAATTGTATTGAAATGTATAGAATATAATAACAAATATGGTTCAAATTGTTTTCATAATCCGAATTTATTTTGAACTTAATTTTCTTTATTGAATTTTTCAACTATGATTTTGATCATTTTGAATAAACGTACAATAGCCTAATGTTTCCTTAAAAGTAATTTTAAGTTTTCTTATTTTCTCATCATATTACAGTAGTTTAATGGGATAGTTTTAGTTAGTACTCTGTTATATTATTATTGCATTTTCATCACAATTTAATATGTAACAATATATTATGGAGTTCAAGGTACATCAACACAGTTTCTGCTTGACCTGGTTTATAGGCTATAGCAATAACATAAAAAATATTTTAAGAACTTAAACCAAGGAAGCACGGTGATCGTGGAAAAACACAATAACTTATCTATTGTTATCGCGGTTGCATGCGACAGCTTGAGGCTTGATGAATTAAACTACATTTATTTGGCCAAATTGGGTCTGCTGTCATTATCAACATATTATGTCTGGTTGAGCAGGAACTTTGCAGATATTATTGTTTAAAAAAGAAAATATATTAAAGCTTTGTAACATTTTTAAAATTGTACTATCAGAGAGGTTCATTCCTAGGCAGATGGCGGACCTGATTACATTAGCCGACCACTTGACGTCGGGTAGGTCTGTCAACTGCCTAGGAATCAATTTCCTCGATGGTACAAGCACAATCTGTGTGCTGACTGCTGGCTCACCTTGTTATTAAAATATTTACTATGCTATGGTAATCCATGTTTTTATCATTGCTTGATAACATGAATACTGGAGTAAATAATACTGGAGAAAACACGTTTAATAATAAGGTTAATGATGAAAATTGATAAAACATTAATATTATGTACACAGAACTGAGCAATTCCACTTTGGAGTGGACTTATTATTAGCATTGAGAATCTGTCACTGGTAAAATAACCTTGTACAGCTCGACAAGGCTTTATATGAACGTGGCAAGAAAAGGAACTAACGCTTCTATCATACAAAAACGTCATTTTTGACAGTTCGCCTTAACTAGCAGCGCCCTGTTCACATTCATTTAAAGCCTTGGAGCACTTTAGCTACAATTTTCACTAATCGTTTTGTCATAAATAAATTTTGGTGCTTAATTCATCATAACATTATAAAGCATAATATTTGGCCTTTCTCCGATAAAAGTGATTTGTGAATCTATAGGATTAGATAATTGATTTTATTATATAGGTTTTAAATATAAATTTTTTGTTTAACTTTTTCTTAACAGTAGTATAAATGACACGACGGTTTTAGGTTACTTGGTTGGATGCGCGTGAATGTACAGTACAGTCGAAGACTGCATCAATGTTTTTTGACCTTAGTTCTTTTACCAATGGGTTTCAAAAGTAGTAATCTGAAAATGTCAACGACCAGCAGTTAACTCCATGAGTGACTCTTGCATAAACTACATTACTAAATATATGATAGTTTAAATAGTATTAAACTTATAAAATATAATAATATAAGAAATTCCAAATGGATTTCAAATATCCTTTTTATTAGAGACAAATTTTAGCTGACATATTAACGTTGTTGAATTAAGTAGATCACATAGAACATTTATATTTGTAAACTTGTAAAGGCGCTTTGGATGTTAGTGCTAACGTGTTATTAGGCAAATATTGTAGTGATCTTGTTGAAATATTGTTACTTTCTAAGGCATAAGAAATACAGTAGGAAGTGTTTCTTTATTTTGGTGTAGAACGTTTGTAAAGGCTTGTGATGCTCTGGTATGAAATTCTTACCGTCCTCATTTTAAATTACATGTTCATTAATCACCTTTCCTCATCCTATTTAGATTTTGCTGAAGAATTTTTAAGATGTAAATAGTATTAAAAATGTAGTTGATTTATTTCATTACACCGTAAAATTTTGGGTACAACATAATGTTGCAATAATATGAGCTATTACTCGCAATGGTAGTTGAAAGATATTTTAAGAATTTCCTATGAAAACCTAACATGGATTCACCAATCCATGAACCATGATAAGCATTTCCTATATCTAAACAACTGATGTAAAAAAAATCCCCTATCCTAAACTTTTGAATATAATTTTTTAAGTATAATTTTGTTTTTACTGCAAATAAATCTAAAACATTTTATTAATGACTACAACAAATATTTAAACTTGCACAAGTAGGCTTGTAACAGACTGAGGTACAACTATTAGTTTCTTGCTTATGAAATTCAGGCACAAGTGATATAAATAACTTATCAATTGGCTATTGAAAAATCTTTCTACTTTTAGGGTGGATTGCACCAGATGCGTAGTTAAAGTTAAGGATATCCTCAAAAATGGCGTCCATACTCCATAATGGACCTACTAGGGATTTGACAGTTCATTTGACTTTTTTGTTATGGTTAAAGTTATAGTTAAAGTAGGTTGGTGCAACTCACTCTTAAGTTGGTTCTTTTATGGATGCCGTATTTGACGATAAGTGATAACTTTAACAACGCCTCTGGTGCAACCCACCCTAAGAGTGGGTTGCACCAACTTACTCTAACTATAACTTTAACCATAACAAAAAGTCAAATGAACTGTCAAATCCCTAGTAAAGGTCCATTAAGGACACCATATTTTATGATAACTTTAACTTATAGTAATATATATATATAATGTACACATAATAACTTTAACTAATAATAGGGTTTATTATTAAAGTTATTAAAATTACAGTAACAGTATTATATTTTTTGGCTTTTCATAGGGTCAGAAGTTTTTTTCAGTTAATTTCCAGACAATATTATTAGGTAGGTATACTTATAAATGGTAAAATACATTGTACTATGGATATGCATGATAAAGATAGCTTGTAAAAGAAATTGCTTCAAGCAAAATATATTAAACCACACAAAAATATTGCTATATTTTTACTATGAGAAAATGTGTGCTTAATGATTAGTTATAATAATATTATCATCGTAAATATAATATTATGGTCTCTGGTATCAATTTGGTTTGACGAGTCAAAAGAAATACAGTATTAAAGTGGTCAGTAAAATTAAAAAAAAAGGTATTTAACTTAGACTTGACAATAATATTCAGGTAACATTTGCAATGTTTATAAAACTTTAGTCACACAATCAACCGTACCCTTGTTTAGTCATTAGACCTTCTTCAACACAGAGTCTCCTCGCCACTCACTCTGACATTGGCAACTCACCAAGGAGCCATAATAAAAAGAAGAAGAAGAACAATAATTGGATGAATTACATACGTTATTAATTTTCCTTATATTAACTAGATAATGAAATGTTTTTGCAACTTAATAGTAAAATGTACCTTAGTAGATTTACAGTAACAGCAACCTAATGTAAGTTTTTTGATGTAGAATGAGCAACTAGTGCTGATTTATATAATGTATTTAACACATTGAAAATATACAATAAAGAATAAATAAATTTTTTGTCTTTCCGTTATCTATGCCACTTGATGCCTGCTATGATGAAAGATTTCCTATTTCCTACATGCTATGACTTTTCCTTCATAACAATGAGAAGAAAATGTCATATCATGGTATTTAGACAACATAATATATTCTGTTATATTACAGGTGTCAATTAAATTAGCTCACAATTATATTAAAAAAGAAATTTTCAACAGCTAAGTAATTTGGGATTGAGATACAATTTAAAGTAAAAAAATTATTGAAACTCATAATATATTCCTTACTTAAACAACACTCATGTAAACCATCACTTACATGTCTTTTATAATTTACACTAGAAATCATACTCTCGAGTTTGTATATTCTGCGGGGAATTTGAAGGAGTGTTGGCCGATGGCTTGTATATTTGGGAGCAAGCCTGCATTCGGTATCACATTCCACGAGAGTGTCAAAGTAACATTGTTGTGACCCCTGAAAAAATATATTTATTTTTTAACACAAATGCTTGAGATTATGTAAACCATCTTCCAATTGATGACCAAAAGATATTTAAGGTTTCACAGTACAAATTCTTTATTAAATTATGAGATATAACAATATTATAAGACGAGGGTACATGGAGATGGTGGATGGAGAGCAAAAATAGTTATTTCTATTGTAAATTAATTTATTTAATATCTCGAAATTTTGCTCTTATTTAATATCTCGATCGTGGGAATCGTAGACACAATAGAAAATCAATTGTTATGCGTCACCCAGGTGCTGCAGTAGGGTTTGATGGGTTAAACTGTAGAATATATCTTCAAAACCAGGAATTTCAACTTACTTGAGACCATTACCATCATCACGGAAGTAGTATTTGATGTTCATGTTTTTAAAATCTAAAATTGAATTTTCTCCTCTTTGAATTATTTTGTCCCACAGTACAATTTGGTTGAGCTCATTAGTGGGGGTTATATATTCAGCAGTCAGGTACAAAAATAGTTGTTTAACATTCCAGTTGAAGAGGTGCGACAGATCCGTTTTGAGATCAAAAGTTAGGTATCCCAGGTCACTCATTTCTCTGGAATCACCATAGTCAGGAACATTTTTCCTGTAAAGCAATAACTTTTTTTAAACTTGCCAGGTTATGAGAGAGGGAAATAAGACTACTGACCTCATTTTTACTATTAAATACCTATATTTTGAAGTCAAAGAATATCACGGTTTGTTTATATGGTTATGGCAGGTAAATTTGTTGACGTGGAATTTTCGCATAAGTATTATCGAATCCCGCTATTTAGATTTGACTGAATAGTGTTTTGATCCTATTAATATATAACCGATGTATATAACGATAAGAAAAATACTAACTAAACTACATAATTATTATACTTACACTACTACTTTCACGGTATTCATCTGAGCCGCTGTTCTGTAATCCACAGTTAAGGTAGAAAGAAAACATAGGAATGTTAGACATGCTAACACACTGAGAGTGTAGGTTAGTATTGCATTAACTCTAGTTAGAACTGAATACATTTTAGGAGATATTTATTAGTAATTTGTGTTATAAAAACATGAAAATACAGTAAATCGTTCCTGGGGAAAGAAAATACCAGCTATAATTTGACGTTGACAATCAATTGCCGATCGCGGTACACGTCATGTTTTACGTGTTATCTTCTTCAACTTCTCCTTTTAATTATTTTTGCCGCCCATAAGCCCATCAGAGAACGCTGTTAGATATCCGAATTTCTGATCAGAAAAATTCGGACGCCCCCGCTCATACATTTTGACACGTCAGAATTCTGCTGATATGCGGGGTCCTTAACAAAATGTATGAACAGAGTGCGTTCCGATTCTGATCAGAAATTTCAGATAATGTGCGGCTGGATAAATTGATCTATATTCTACAATCTATATTCTATAGTAAGTATTTAATACAATACAGCTAATCAAATTTAATGACATTAGACGACCTCTGTGGCTCAGTGCTTGAAGGCGTCCGGCGTGGGTAGCGCTTGCCAGGGGTCGCGAGTTCGAACCTGGGTCATGACCACAGAACACAGTAAAAGAGTCATGTCATGACTCATGGATGTGTAATATAATCTACACTACTATTATAAAGAGGAAAGATTTGATTTTTTGTTTGTTTGTTCTGAATAGGCTCCGAAACTACTGGACCGATTTGAAAAATTCTTTTACCATTGGAATCCTACATTATTTCTGCTGAACATAGGCTAAATTTAACTTTGGAAAAAAATAGGGTTCCGTAAGATATTTGGGTTTTTCGGACGCAAGGTGTAAAAAATCAACCAGAAAAGTTACTTATTTTGCGTACGCTGCCTAAACTATAAAAGATAGAACCATAAAATGTTCTAAGTAATTGTAGATCTTATAAATATCTACAAAAAAGTCCGCGACACACTATACCTATCTATGTCAAGTGAGGCACAATGACCATTTTTTATTTAAAAATCTTGAATTTTTTTTAGACTACATTCAAACGCGCTTATTTTACTTATGCTATTAATCCTTATCAAAATAAATTATTTCATCACTAAGTACAGTTTATGTAGATAATATTTGGTCTTTGAATGATTAAAATTGGACGTTTGGTTTTGAAATTATGGCGAAATTAAAATATTACGATAGTGGGCGTCACCAAGGCGGGGTGGTTTTTTCTTTAAAACGAAAACTACCTACTGATCCGATTTGCGTACGGTTTTCACAGATATATTTGTCTTCTTTCAACTCAACATCTGGTGTATAAAATTATCCCCCTCCCCTCTTAGGGGACAAAAGAGGGGGTAAGTTAAGTATCAACTGATGAAGTAGAAAATATACTTTAAATGGCAAAACAACGTTTGCCGGGACAGCTAGTTATTAATTAATAATATGTGTATCAATAAAAATCTTAAATATATACGTATAATAAAAAAGTATTAAAATATATACAGTGTGTTAGTGTAAACACCGTTATCCTTGAAACCATCATTAATGAGCGGCTGTCGCCGATCATGGACGTTGCCAGTTGGCAGTTGGCACTTGCCGCCCCTAGGCCGCGGTAGTTGTCTGTGGCCCTGGCCGCGGCCTATAAAGGGCGCGTTCCACTTGGCGTTGAAAACGATCAAAACGCTAAAAATAGGAAGCATTTTCAGCGTTTTGATCGTTTTTAACGCCAGGTGGAACGCGGGGAAATTATAAGGCCTACTTACAAATCCGGGGCTGCACTTTGTGAAATAATTTAGCGAAAATCTTCCCCATTAAAAAGGCATAATTAAAAAAATGTACATAATATAATTTATTTTATGTGTACCACATTACACAAGCTGTTGTGTACCTAATGAGTGTACAGTAAAAATATTTTATTTACATAATATTCCATTAGCCATATATTATTATTTGTAAAATCCATAAACTAAATGCTGCCAATGGAAATGTTGTTTTCGTCGAGTGGGCATTATTACACGGCACTCCCCCTGCAACCCCTCGACAGAGACAGACTTTTTTACTGTAGCTGCCCGAGACCTCCTGGTAACAGCCGTTACGGACAGTGGTGCCATTTGAGTCTGTAGCTCTGGTGCACATGTAGGTTGAGTTTTCCGCTGAAAATGTATGAAAATTGTATTAAATACCACATACTATTGATATTTAAATATTATTATGGCTGTGGCTATTATGGCTTTGCCTGGATCTGATAATCGACTAAGTATAATACTTACGATGGCCATTGAAGTAGTACGTGAACTGGGCACACACGTCGTTATCTGCCAACACACAAGAGGCCTGCTGGCCGTAGTGGGTCCAGATGTATTCTAGATCGGGCCATGTCCCGTCGTCTGAAAGTAGGTGCATCCATTTTATTACTTTCTCCTGTAATGGTAAGCTGCACCGGATTTATAAAGCTTTAGCTCGTTATCGGTCACGCCCTAGGGCCGGTATAAATAGTCAGTACTCAAGATGCATCTCGGTTTCAAGCCACGGTTCAGGCCTTGTACCATGAAACTCTTTTGAGACTCAAATAATCGGACAAGAATGCCGCGTCCTACTCTAACAAACGTGAAAAGACGTTGTTAGAGCAGGACGCAGCATTCTCGTCCGATTGTTTGAGTCTCAAAACCATTTCGTGGTAGGCCTACGCTCTGTGATTGGTTAGCTGTCAAAATTTGGACCAATCACAGAGCCGAACCGCGTCTTGAGACCGGGTCGCATCTTAAGTTCTGACTATTTATACGGGCCTAGGGGCTGCAGCGTCCATAGAGGGCCTACAGTTTACATACATGGGACGGCGGAAATAAAGTGGCCTATAGATAAGCTATACTGTCGTAAAATTTAATATAAATTCGGCACTGATGGTAAGTTTAATGGAGTAACCGAAACGACTAACGAGAAATCGGGAAGAGAAAGAAATGTCTATAGCGTTATTTTCCTCTGGTTTCATGCGGTTAGGTTATAAGCGTTATTTCCCTGATCCCGTCGGACCGACCTGCATTCGTATAATTATTCGTATTCGTTCTCATTTACCTAACCTAACTTAAGGTGGGTTTAGACCAAAAGAACATAGAGCAAGAACTGCAAAAGAACATTCTTTCGTATTCGTTTAGTGTAAACTATAATTCGTTACGACATACTTTAGATCATTTACACCAATCAAACCAACAAGAACAAGAATTTTTGCTCTATAGACTCATACAGAATCATTTAGACCAAATGAGCGAATGCTCATTGCTCATTCGTCAACGATAAGTAGTAGGGTTCACACTACACTATGTCTGACTGTAATTATAGCGATATTGTGATTTCAAGTGCTGCATTTATTGTTATAACTTATACCGCAATTACTGAAAAAGAAAAGAAGGAAGAGATGTTGGTGGGTGACGAATTTAATACAAAGAAGAGGACTAGATAACCCGCCAAAAATTCAAGAACACTAGAATCCCTTTGAAGAGACCGCCTCGAAGAGCGAGCACCTCCGAACACGAATGACGAAAGAACGCTCTAGGCAACTGCTCGAGCACTCTTGCGTCGGTTACACCAAACGAGCGAGCATTCTTAGAGCATTCTACCTAATTACCGCCGAACACGTGGCGAACACACTAGATCTAGAACAACGAAAGAATGCTCGTTGTTTGTTTACATCAAAAGAGCTTTACTAGAATGAGCATTCGCTTGGTCTAAACCCATCTAGGTATGCAAGTGAGCCGCGGTCATCCTTACGCGGCTTACGGCCGCGCTCAGAGATATTATATTTTAATGATGATTAATAATAATTTACAATTTATTCAAGAGTTTGACAGATAGGTATGTATGTATGTAATATAAGGTAAAATAATATCCTTGATCATTGGATTAATTTTTATAATTGCATGTTTCACACACAAAATAAGCCGCTAAGGAATACTTAAAAAGGATCAAAATGTTTTATTCCTATTACCCCAGTATTGCTAGAGTCAATTTATTTTCTCACTTTTTGCCATCAGATTCTGGTAGACCTATAATATTCGTCTCTGAGTGCCTCAGTTAGAACAGCCCCTAAGGTTGAAGTTGTTTCAGTCTATTTCATCGCATTTCCGAACTCACAGGAGGCGACGAGAGGCTGCTGGCAGGGCACTCCGGAGGCGAGGCGGGTGGCCTCCTGGCAGGTCGCGTTGAGGAACACACTCTCATTGTTGAACCGGGGCCCCAGCCACGTGAACTGAAAACAGCGCGTCGACTGCGCCGCCGCGAACCCTGAAATACCGTTCCTACTTTTTTAAGTTCAAAAAATGTTTTATGTTTGTCTATGGATTTGATTACTGTGTTGGTAGAAAGGTACGGTAGTTCAGAAAGTAACAGTAATTTGTTTATTTCGATTTTTGAATATTGAATATTGATTATGTACCGTACCCCTAATTAGGCTCTTACATTAAATTTTAGTTAATTTTTAGGGTTCCGTACCCAAAGGGTAGATAAAAACGGGACCCTATTACTGAGACTTCGATGTCTGTCCGTCTGTCTGTCTGTCTCCAGGCTGTATCTCAAGAACCGCTATAGCTAGACTTCTGAAATTTTCACAGATTGTGTATTTCTGGTGCCGCTATAACAACAAATACTAAGAACAAAATAATGTTAATATGTAAATTGTAAGGAGCCCCCCTTACAATTAAACCTTACAAACACATACGTCTGAGGTATCTATGGATAGGTCATCTAACTTTTTTCTTAATTAGAACAAACCTTACCCAATTTTTGCCTTAGAATAAGCCTTGTAACTTAACTACTCTATCTGTCATGATCTGGTTAATACATCTAGCTATACATACAAGTAATGTTTTTTGATTTCGAATCATTTTTAACCGACTTCCAAAAGGGAGGAGGTTATCCCTATTATGTTCGGATGTGGACATATTATTTTATTTTTATTTTTTCCTGGTTATAAAGCCTCCATTTATGCAAAAAAAACTACAGTTTTGCAATTGCTACTTACCCGCTTCATCCACTCATGTCTTCAATTATTATTTATTATAATGACAAAATATTATATTACACTGCGTTGATGTCACAATATTACTATTAAGGTAAAGCCAAACGAGCGTAATTTGTGAGTCGTGAGCCGCAGAATTTCTGCCGGGCAGAATTTCTTTTTTCATACAAATCACGACTCACAAAATTACGCTCGTGTGAATCAAACAGGACTCTTGTATGAAACTGAATGCAGCAGAATTCTGCCCGGCAGAAATTCTGCGGCTCACGACTCACAAATTACGCTCGTTTGGCTTCAAGGAAATATTTAATGTAGAGTAGCTACTCACCTAGGCAAGTAAAGATCACAACACTTACTAGTTTGTACATTAGATATATTATTTTTTAATTGTTTGAACAAAAAGGGAAGTACCCTATGACGTTCTTTGTATAACTGATTGTGTTATCTTTCACTGTCGGCGATGCAATATAATGATAGCAATGATTTTCTGATAATAATTATTTTTGTATGAATGATGAATTATTAATGACTAGCTTTCCGCCCGCGACTTCGTCCGCGTTTTGGTTATATCGCGATTGGCACAATTTTTCAAAACATGAATCCCCTGTAGTGTCCCGGTTAGATCGATTAAAATGAAGACTATGCCCCTAGCCCCGGGTATCAAGTTCAGTGGCTTAGGCGTCAAAACGCAACAGACAGACAGACAGAAAGACAGACTTTCGCATTTATAATATTAGTTGGAATAAACCTGTACCATAAACCTTATCCTCTTTCCACTTTAAAACCTTATCCACTTTGGGAAAAACTGCAGTTTACCCGTGGTTTAGCCAACTATTATATATTCTGTGGTTTAGCGTGAAAGCAAGAGTCACAGACAGACAGAGTTTCTTTTGGCACTTTAGACAATCTTTTGTGCATAAACGTAGATCTCAATAAAAAAAAATATTAACTTAAATCTCAATTTTAAAACAAAACTTTTCTTATTTGTTCGAAGTCCCGATTCCTGGGAAGTAATTTTACATACTCTTTGGTTTTTTAATCAAATTAAGAGCTCTTGTTACCATGGAAAAAACAGAGTAGACAGATTATGTCTATTGTGGCAAAAAGCATTGTCTGGCGTCTCTAAGGCCGGTATAAATAGTCAGTACTCAAGATGCATCTCGGTCTCAAGACACGGTTCAGGCTCTGTGATTGGTTGGCTGTCAAAATTTGGACCAATCACAGAGCCGAACCGCGTCTTGAGACCGGGTCACATCTTAAGTACTGACTATTTATACCGGCCTTACTCTCTTCGTCGCTGCAAGCGCTGCTAAACGCTGTGAAGCGCTGTAGAACTGTTCATGCTTTTTAACGATTTTTAAGGATAAATTTCAACAAACTATGAATTACATCTTCCATAAAATACATCAAATAAATTAGCAAATTTTCGAGCAGATCTGACTAAGGAATCGAGTTGTCCCATACTAACTTCATCCCCCCTTTTCACACCAGAGGAATTTCTAAAAACCCCTTCTTATCGCACGCCTACGTCATACGAATAACACTCCCTTCAAATTTCAAGTATGTAGATACTCAGATAGATCAGTGGTTTAGGCCGTAGCGTGATTCCATTTTCATGTCATTCAGGATAAAGCCTTTTATATAATGAATGATATAGATGATATCAAGATGATATAGAATAGTAAAATGCGTCGTGTCATAGCATACGGCTAAGAGTACAGGCATTTTTATAGAAACATTTCATTCAATGGAAAATTCAGATTTCAGATAATGCTTATAATAAAATATTATTATTAAAATATTATTATCATCATGTACGATTATTGATTATTGCTACCATCATCAATAAAATGTTTCTGAATTAACTTAAAGCATAAAGGAACCACTGCCTTGTATTCCGTACAAAGGATGCTCTTAAACAAGATTTCTCGTACGGTTTGAGGAAACAGCGAACAATGTGCAATTTGCTCGGAAGTACGTTGCATATTCCAATAAAATTACCCCCTTCCCCCTCTGCCCGCTCCCTCCGAGTCCCGAGTCTCGTCATCGGACGATAAGCCGATTTCCCCTAACCTCGTTCAATCAGCGCTGAAGCCGACTGCTCACAAAGACTCACTGGTGCTCACTGCTCACTTCGCGAATAGGGTTGTCAAAAAGGCAACAACATTTTTAACTATCTATACCGCTTCTAGAAGACCCTGTGAACTTTGTATCACTATTCAGTATTCACTTCCTTCCTAATATAAACCTTCCCAGAGCATATTATGTCAACGAGAAAATTTTGTCTACACGCTTTATCTATGTTAACTGGTTTATCTCTTCATCTCTATTGACCCTAACATGACATACATTAAAAATCGGCCAAGTGCGAGTCGGAATCGCGCATGAAGGGTTCCGTACCATTATATAACAAAATTAGGCCCAAATTAGGTTTTTTTGTATGGGAGCCCCCCTTAATTTTTTATTTTATTTTAATATTATTATTCAATATTAAAGTACACATATAGATATAACGAAGGACTTTGAGAAAAATTCAAGTAAGTACCTACCTGTTGCCATTATTGATATAGAGCAAAAAAGGCCAAAAAAATCACGTTTGTTGTATGGGAGCCCCCCTTAAAATTAATTTTATTTTTAGTATTTGTTGTTATAGCGGCAACAGATATACATAATATCTGTGAAAATTTCAAGTCTCTAGCTATTACCGTTCTTGAGTTACAACCTGGAGACAGACAGACAGATGGAGAGACAGACGGACAGACATCGAAGTCTCAGTAATAGGGCCCCGTTTTTACCCTTTGGCACAGAATATATTATAATAGTACTCCGTACTTTTGGGTACGGATTACGGAATCCTAAAAAGACGTATTAATTGTAATATTATTGAGTTTTATTCGTGAATCGGCAACCCTTTACGACACAATACTGCGTGACTGGTGAGACATGTTCAATACTTGAGGACGTGATATTTGGCTATTATATTAGTTGGAAAAAAATAATATAAAAAAATAATATCAATTGATCACTGAGTAAATGTAGCTTAAAGTTAAATAATTATTTACCCAACGCATGGACACCGCGAGCGGGAGGGGTAGTTGTGTGGTGTTTCTTTGGTAGCGTACGCCTCTGCACCAGCCGCATAGTATGCCTACTTGCCTAGCCGCGTAATATACTTAGTATCCATGATTCATTAATTTTTGGGAAATTCGAAAAAAAATTAAGAACCTAATTTTAATACATATTTATAATGAGAATCGAGTACTGAATACTCTCCTTAAATATCGGTATTGACTCACCAGTCATGCTGTAGATGCGGCATTTCTTTTTAACCGACTTCAAAAAAGGAGGTTATCAATTCGACGCGTATGTATGCAATATTTCCAGAACTGCCCAGTTTTCGTATAATATGTTAATCTATAACAGCTTCTGAACAAATGTGCCAAATTTCAAAAGTGTATGTATGTATGTATGTATGTATGTATGTATGTATGTATGTATGTATGTATGTATGTATGTATGTATGTATGTATGTATGTATGTATGTATGTATGTATGTATGTATGTATGTATGTATGTATGTATGTATGTATATATGTATGTATGTATGTTTTTATGTTTGTTCACGCATATCTCCGGAACTACAAGTCCGATTTAAGTGATTCTTTTTTTATTGTACTAGGTATTGTTCAACTTAGGGAATAGTGCAAGTTTCATCAGAATCGGTTCAGTAGTTTTGGAGATAGGAAGTTTTAACTCTCAATTACGTACAACTTTGAAGTCGGTTTTATCTTTTTAAAATACAGTTATTATTATTAAAATATATTGTCCGCGATGATAATAGTAGTTTGTTAATTGTTATCCTACTAATATTATAAAGGCGAAAGTTTGGATGTGTGTATGTATGGATGTTTGTTACTCTTTCACTATTCACTCCTTGAATTCATGCAAAAACTACTGAACGGATTTTAATGAAACTTTACAATAATATAGCTTATACATCAGAATAACAGGCTACAATATAGCTAAATACAGCCTACAATTTTAACCAACTTTCAAAATGGAGGAGGTGTTATGTTCATCTTTTTATGTTCAACGATTACTCCGCCGTTTGTGAACCGATTTTCAAATTTTTTCTTTTGATTTATAGGTTATCATCCCAATTTTGTATCATATAAGTGGTGACCTGATGACGGGATCCACAAGAAATCGAGGGAACTCCTCAAAATTTATATTATGGAAATATGTGGTGAATTCGGTTTCGTGAGCAGTATTCTAAGCATATGCTACCAACAAGTAAGATTTTGCACCGCTGTATACCTGGGCCTATAGCCGAATCTTTTTCGTTTTCGATTCGTTATAGAATCGCCGATCAAAATGTATGGAATTGACATAAGACGAGTCGAACGTCAACGTCATATTAACGAACGCTTATGTCAATTCCATACATTTTCATCGGCGATTCTATAACGAAGCGAAAACGAAAACATTTTGGCTCACCCCCCTGGTATTAGGTATACCGTGGTTCGGAAGGTGCTGAGGGAACTTTTATCTCTTTACAGATACAAGTTTGGGAGTTTCGACGTTGATTTAAGAACGGAAAGCAAATGCTACTATATTAGTAGGATATGCAAATTACATTCATCATCATCATCACTACCTGTATTCAGTTTTATGTACTTAGACATAAAACTGAATACATTAATAATTGAGCGACATTTTAATGAATGTAAAACTAAACAACTTATACAAGCTTCATATTCTTACATTACAATCGTAAGATTTTTTTTACAATTTTGTGCGGAGATATTCGTGCACAAGTCCGACTCGTACTTAATCCATTTTTTGAAAACTTTTTCATTAATTCGGGGTTCATCACGGATAATGGGGATATTAATTATAGAGTACTCGAGTACGAAAGCGTGATTATAATATTTTGTCTAAAATATTTCTTTATTTCCTTCTTAAAAAAAACGTTAAGTAATTACTAATTATTTATTATAGGTAGAGGTGGTAGAGGGTGCTATTTATTAATCATATTAATTAACCATACTTGGACTTGACTTCAATAAAATCTATGGTAATTAAGAAACACTGTATTTATTTAAGCGAAAAGTTTACAAAATGTATAAAATGTTTATAAACTATATTATACAAATTTTATTAAAATTAACCTAAATAATAATTATATGTAAGTAGATTAAAAAGTACACAATATATACAAAACATAAATAACATATTTACAAATTCCCTGGTGTTACACGTAAGGGAATTTAATCCTTTAACAGGTAGACTGTTCTCGAAATTTGTTCGCGCATTAGATATCTAATTTAATGAGCCGTTAAGTTAGACAAAAATCATCAATAATGACAAAATGCGAAGAAGTTATGAGAACGAATTTTAAATGAGTATTAACTAAATTTTAGATCATTACATTGATTATACTTATTTATTATTATTAGGGGTATTTATATTAATGATTTACAATGAAATGAATGAGCAATTCACAAACACAATCGTCTCAATATATTTTATGGAAGTTCATAAATCACAACTACGCTTTTAGCACTGTTCGAGTTTGCGAAATATATTTCTCGTACGGCACTTCATCACTCAATTTCACTAACACGTCGTCACAGTATCACTTATCACTGAAACGCACTGTCGTTTTTCACGTGTCCTTTTCACTGTTCATTTAACCTACGTAGGGGAACGGCGGGTAGGGAGCGGGGAAGTAGCCGGGGAATCCCGGGGCGGCGCTCGGCTGCACCGGGACCGATGACGTCACGTACGACGTCAGCACCGTGGGTACGACTTTGGTCGTGAACAACGTCGTGTAGACGGTCTTGGCGCCGAACGTCAGCTTCAGAACCTGACTGTCAGTCGCTACGACCTCGGTGTTCACGACCACGGGCGTCGACGTCACCGTGAACTGCTGCTGAGGGAACAAAGGGTTCAGAGGTAGAGCAGGCAGGCTGCTGGTGCCTATTTCGTACTCGGTTTTCGTCACCGTCGCCACGGGCCGAGATATAGTGCTCTCCACGGTCGATCTGCCGTTGAAGAAGGGGATCACGTGGGACTCGTAGATGGTTTCATACTTCAAGACCGGTTTGGAAGTAGTGACGACGTTCGGAATCTGAGCGGCCGCGGCCGGGTTCAACAACCTCAGGAGGGCAAGCTGCTGAGCCTGCTCCGGAGTGAGAGCGGGCGTGGATGGACTGGGAGCTTCGGTCACTTGGTTGTTCTTATTCTGTCCGTGCGCTTTCTTGAGTCGCAAGTGGTTATCTCGGTACTTATCGATTTCTGTCAAATCGAAGTTTGACCCGATGTTCGCGAGATCTAGGTCGGATGGGAACACGCGACGCAAGTGGCCTTCCTCGTCTTCGTTGCTGTCGCCGAAGTCCAATTCCAGATGTAATTCGGATCCAGCTTCATCTAGACGACTGTTGAACTCTTTTAATGTTTTACTTGGGATGAACTGGAAGAATTCCATGGGCGGTAGAGTTTTTGTGGCCGTCACTAGTCTCGTCACATGATAAGTTTGAATGAAAGTGAGGCTGCTGGTAATATTCGGCTCTCTGACGACCGGTAAAATGTGGGTCTTGAGCATGTTTTGCGTCGTACTGAACGTTTCTGTGACCGTTTCTAGGGGTGGTGTTTCGACATCAGAAGATAGCGTTATCGCTGGTAAAGTAGCAATGCTTGAATCTAAGAAATAATTATCTTTCCCATACGGTGATGCTGTCGCTAATATATTTTCTGTCAACGGTTCGTTGAGAGAACTTTGTGAAGGCACTATCGTAGGTTCGATTCGTTTTTCGATCGTTGTTGTGACAGTTATTATTCTGGTGTTCTTTACTCGACCAACCTGAAATAAAATTAAACAGAAATTTTAGTTTTGAAGAGATAGAAAATAAGATAAAAATACAATATATTCTTATTTTATTACTTAAGCATACCTCAATTAAATGAGGTGTTATTTCACCTCTAAGTAAACTTTAAGGAACAAGTTAACTTATGAATAATTACCTGGAATGTGTATGGTGATTTTAGAGTAGCTATTTCGTAATACACATCATGAAAATCAGCGGGAGTACTAATTTCAACCTTCAGTGTTTCTACCGGGGGTAACTTTTCAATAGAGTTGTCATCTGTATCATTCTCGAGCAGTGTTCCTGGACCGCTTTGTGAGCCGGATAGCTCTAAATCATTATCAGATCGTGCTCTCGCAGAAAGGTCATTAGCGGGATCATCCAATAAGGGATTGTAGCTAGGCGTTGTTTGTTGGTCATCCTCACTAGATTTCCTTATAGTCACTTTTGGTTTCGGACTAGTTTTATATTGCCAACGGCCAGTGCTTGGGGTTCTGTTCAATTTGAATTTATAAACACTTGTTGACGCTGCAGGAGTCACTTGCTCTACGGACGATGGTTGGATGCGACCTTTGAAGCGCTTTGATTGACCCTCGTTATTTCCTGAATTGGTAGCAGTTGATTTGTGTCTGTTAGAGCTATTTTTGTTACGCCTAGTAGTGTATCCTTGAGAGGATTGTTCCCTGAGAAAATAAATACAAAATTATATATTTTTCTGTATGTATGTAAAATATATAAAATTTTCAACATTTTGTTTCTAAAGAATTTTAACTCTCGTAACATCAAATCATTTTAATATTTAGCAATACTATGTAAACATCATACATAATATTATAATTTATAATACAGAAACATAAGAAGTAAAAAAGTTAGATTGTGTAGATTTTAAGAAAGACTACTAAGATAAACTATTTAGTTATTTACTAATAACAACAAAGCTAATGTAAAATATCTCACAGACTATACGAGTAAATATAAAAATTTTATACATTTATTGTTGATGCAACTTACTCTTTATTTTGTGCTCTTTGAGATTGCGATGAATGATTTCTGTTTTTATATTTCTTGCCCTGAGGAGCTTGGGGTGCAGTAGGTTCAGCGTTAGAATTTTCATTATTTTGAGATCGGTGCCTGTGACTCTTGAAGGAGCTACCACCGTTAATTTGTCTTCGCGTATTCTTGTTGTGACTTGAATCTTCGTCTCCCGCTGATGGCGTCGGTTCTAGATTATGTCTATGATTTTTGGATATAGATGGCGCCGCTGTTTTTGTAATTCTATGAGGTTGACTTGGACTTATCTTCGCCTTGTGACCGGAGCTCAATATTTTTGAGTTACTGTTCAGCACCTGAGCATATTTTCCTGATATGTATGTGCCGATAACACTGGTTTCGTGAACTGTTGTTAGTCCATTATTGACGATCGTGCCACCGAGAGTTGTCACAAGGCCCAGCGGATGTTCATCGTCATCTGGTGGTGGTGTGGGTTGATGACGGTTTTTACCATTGTTCTTCGGCTTGTGGCCATGAGATTTTGATGGGCGAATATTGATTACTTTATAAGTTTCTTCGACAAACTCAGACGGCTGACGAGATAAGTAATCGTATTCCGGCTCTCCAATGTTATTGGATACTAATATTGCTGGTTCTTCGTCGTACTGACTGGATTGAACGTGAACCACGCTATTAACTTTCGAAATAATAGAGGGTTGTACGGCGTTAGCTTTCACTTCAACTTTGCTACTTATAGCATTAGAGCTCTTAGCAGGTGGATTCTTTTGAACTTTTTCACTTTGTTTCACCGATTTTTGTGGATTTTCAATAATTTTGGAAGGTCCAGCTACCACCTCAACTTTGGTTACTATTGGTTTTTGTTCTTTAACGACAGATTTTGGAGTGTTTGCTTTTTTGTCCTCTTTTTTAGATGTAACAACCGAAATAGAACTTGACGGCGAGGAGGCTTTATTATTTGATTTGTCGATAGTTTTGCTTGGTTTTATAGCTTCAGGCTTCACGTCACTAACTGGCGGTGGTTTCGTCTCGATAGCATTTTCTAGAATAGATTTTTCCGTTTTCGGTGGTTCTGAAAATACAATTTTTATAAATGTAATTTTGATATAGAAAAAAATATTTTTTTATATTATTGAAGGGTGTCACAGTTGTCGCACTGCGCACAACACCGTGACAAGAGAATAGTTTTATATATTAGATGTAAGTATATTGTATAGAAGAAGATCTAAATTCTAACATAATTATAAAATTCTCGTGTCAAAGTGTTTGTTCGCGAACTCCTTTAAAACGGCTCAAACGACTTTAATGAAATTTCGTATCTGTGAGTAGGTATTTATCTACTTTTTATAATGATAATAGAAATAATTTATATGGCAAAACGTTTGCCGGGTCAGCTAGTATTATTATTTAACTAGCTGTCCCGGCAAACATTGTTTTGCCATATAAAGTATATTTTCTACTTCATCAGTTGATACAAAATCTTACCCCCTCTTTTGACCCTAAGAGCGGTGGTGGGGGGGGGGTGAATTTAAACACCAGATGTTAAGTTGGAAAACACAGTAAATAATATGAAGTAAGTCCAAGAAAAATGTTTGATACAAAATCGGACCCCCTTTTTGGTCCCCTTAGAGGGGTGGGGGAGGGGAATTTTATACACCAGATGTTAAGTTGGAAGCAGACAAATATATCTGCGAAAACCGTATGCAAATCGGATCAGTAGTTTTCGTGTTATATACAAAAGTTTGATACAAATTCTGCCCCTCTTTTGTCCCCTTAGAGGGGTGGGGGGAAATTTTTTTATACACCAGATGTTAAGTTGGAAGAAGATAAATATATCTGCGAAAACCGCATTCAAATCGGATCAGTAGTTTTCGTGTGATGCTGGAACAAACATACAGACAGACAGACAGACAGACAAAAAACTAACCACAGTTTTGGCTTCTATAGCGATGTAGTCCCTGCTTATTATTTTGTGAATATCTTTAATGTACAGAATTTTCATTTCTACAGTTTTATTATATGTAATATAGATAATTCAAATTACAACCTGGTGGGGGAGCAGACTGGGGCGAGAAGACCATAACCGTGTTTCCTATCGTGGTAGTAAAGTCCAAGAACCCATACACTGTCTGCGTGAGGAAGGCATTGTTGTCAGCAGATACCAAACCTGAAAGGCGAAAGTTGCAATATCAGAACAAACCGCCCAATTAGGACATTAGTGATAAAAGCAGCCAACTTTGCATCTTTTAGCTGTACGCTTTAGGAAATCTGGAAGCAGTTTTAAGTACTTAACTAATGCATCCGTTACTCTTTATGGCTGAAAATACCACTAGTTATTACTTTTGTTGGATACGGGATTGTTGCTACCCATTATAATATATTTAGATATGTTAGTGGTAACGCGTTACCATTATCATATCTAAATAAATAAATAAAATAAAAGAAAAACATCGTTACCTTCTTAATTTTGCGAAAAAGAAAATATGGTTAATGCGAATGAGATAAAACGCAATTCTGCTTCGAAACCATCGCTTAGTTAATGGTCTGAAATAGTGGTTCATTTAACCCATGATACAGAACGCTATACAAAACATACTCATATCTTGACTAATGATGCGTAAAGTTAAGAAAAATGGCTAATCTTAGAAGCTAAAAGTACCTACGGATAATATTTTTTTCGCTAGATATTTTTTATCTATACATAATGCAATATTTCCATTATATTTATACTAGGGTTATAGGTTCTCTTAGATGCGTCAATGTCATTTCGCTTAAAGGTAATTGAAAAGGTATACTGTAGAAGTATAGGAAGTAATGACTCAGAAGGGAATACCGTCCCTTTAATGGCAATCATGGAAATTGATTAAAAAGTCAATGAGCCAAAAAAACAGTCTTGATACTCTTATTAAGGTGTAATGGATGTCTGCAGAATATTACGTTGAAATAATTCATTAATCATTACATATTACATAATAAGTAATAACTTCTGTTACATAATAATTATCGTTTCTTAACGCTATATAGATCCCTCATTACAGTAGTTATTTCTTATTAATAATGAATATCAAATCAAATCAATATAATTAATGTCGGACATCATTTGTTTCTTCTTTCCTATGCTTATTGTTAACCAAATAATTTTCTAACATTGCCAGAATAATAATGCTCATACCCCATATAAGCTAACGAGAACAGTATAAAATTTGTTTCAAGTATAATATACGATCTTTTTATTCAGAGTGGATTTAGCGGAACGGCTAAAATTTGCGTTGCATTTCGCATAATATGAAGTAGCGAAATTCTCGCGGGGTCGTAGCTACGAGTATATCCTCGTTACTTCCACCCCATTGGCCATCAAGTGGGCTGAGATAGTCCCTAGATAAGGATCAGAATACGCCCCCGTATTCCAATCTATGTGTTTTCAATTACTTTGTTCTAAGAGTTTCGTTTTATACCTTTTTTACGTTTAGCGCCGAGTCATACGTTTAACTACACGCTTTTGAAAGGCCGTAACTTTTTTATTTTATCAGTACAGTCGTATCATTAGATTTTTATCGGAATCGGAATTAAGATTAAATTACTAGAGGGCTTAAAATCCACCTGAATAAAAGTTAAGCTTCGCTTTATTGATTTATTTTGCATTAAGCGTGGACGCTATGGTCATCTTTTAATTAGAAGAAATGTTTCTTTTAACGAACAAAAGGAAATGATACATAAATTATGATGATTGTAAATCAGCAATTACCTAATCATATTATTTTTATACTATGATAATTATTATGTAGGACTAATAAGTTAATCCATTTAAGTTAATAAAAGGTCATGAATTACTTACACAGATGCGCGGATAGCACCATTAAAATAAATATTCTGTGGTCCATTTTGGTTGGAGATTTCTTCAGCATTCCTGGCGCGATATTATGTTAATTCCGACAACTTTTGTTGTTTCGCATTTTGAAATGGCACACCCAGATCTGTAACAAAGAAACAAAAAGCATCAAAAATCGTTTCCCTTTGTCGTCTTGTAAAGTCTTTTTAATTTAACTTCGGGAAAATCACTGGAAGTTTTCTATTTTCTATTTATTGGCTCGATGTGACACAAACTACTTTGTGTAAGAAGTTTCGTATCATAGTAGGTATAAAAGCAGCAGTGTGTCAATGAAGAATAGGTATAATATATTATATATTTTTTATTTTCTGTGGAAACTGATTCCATTTCAAATATCTTCCGTATAATTTACAACCACAAATATGACCCACTAACAAACAAAGACTACCTACAATTCACACGGACAGGAGCTAATATAAAACCTCGATTAGCAAATTGTATTACAAAATCACATTAAGTGTCTAATTAATTAATTGTGGGAGACTGTGTAGGCGCACGGCATTTAGCAGAATGAGAGAAAAATAATTATACTATTATGTTGTGTAGCCTTCAGTGTGTCAGGGAGGAAACTATATCTAAGGCTGTATATTGCAGACATCTACAGTTACAAATGGTAGAAACCTTTTTTTTTATGCGCAGGGGAAACCCATCATGGGTCCCCCGGGTCGGGTATGTGCTCAGCACCCCGGGGGTATGTGAGACTCCTACTCACTAAAACCACCTGCGGTTCGCCTTCAGCCGTATAAAGGAGGGATATCCCGGATCTAACAAACACGGGACTCCCTCCACGACTGGCCGGTCTACCTCAAAAGGGACCGGACTTCCACCAAGGTAAGGGAACGCTTAGGCAAACTGAAGCGTTCCCCTCGGCGCCGGGACTGGCTAGCTGGGGAGGTTCAAATGGTAGAAACCTACTTAACTAAAGCTTAAACGATATTTATTAAATTGAAAAAATGTCAGATATGCCTTTAGCGTAAACAATATAAAAGCAAACTTTTATGTCCATACTAATATAAAACTCTACACTACACTGTAATCTGTATAGATATACCCTCTTACTAATAAAAAGTTACACAGCGTGTATAGAGGGCGCATAAGATTTTTTCTACTAATAATCATTTTTTGACATAAGGCCTGTATGACGATGCTGTCATTTCCATACAAATTTCTATGTATAGACTCTGTGTAACATGTGTGTAACTTAAAAACTCCTGTATAACTATTCACACGTTGAACGCATGGTTAAGAAGTTTTTATTAGTAAGAGGGATAATATATACCGACGTTATAAATATACAAAGTTTTGTCAGACGAGACCAAAACTTTGTATAACGATGCGTACTGAATAATATTACACTTTAGTGTGAATTCGTAAATATTAGGAAATAAAGTGAGGATGTCACCAAAAAGAGTGACAAAATATTCTGATTCGAAATAAATCGGGTGCACTCAAACATTTACGTTGAAAAGCGTCAAAAAGGTTTACATCGTCACTGGCTGTGCGAGTTGCGGTAAACAGAAAATTTAAACGAAACTTTTTTGTGCTATCTAAATGTAGATAAAACAATTCTTTCACGTGATCAAGTTTTTTTTTCAAAAATTCAAGCATGTTCGTTTTACTAATCACTATAGGGAATAATAATTTTAATATAAATTCAATTTTATATCAGCGGTTTCAGCACCGACTTTCGTTGCATTTTTGAGTTTTTTTTTTGTGTTAAATACGTCATGTTTAATTAGTTGGATTTAACTTAAATCTATACAGGAATTTGGTAGAGTAATCTTAAGAATGCTACTGGTTTAGCTTTTGTTATTTTATTTATTTTAACATTTTAAACACAGTTTTTACAACTTATAACAAGTGCGCCATAAAGCGGATCAGTTTATCTGGGCACTGGTATCGCACAAAACATACGAATTGCTTTTTTAATCCTACTTAGAGCTAGTATAAAAAACAATTATATTAAAATCAATTAAAATTACTTTAATATCGAATGTACACTTTTAACGAATTGGTAAATTATTATAAATAATGTACCATGAATATTGCTTTTAGAATAAATATGACGTTCACATAATTAAAGCGGTTTCTGTATAATTGCTAATTTACGGAACCAATGGAAATTATGTTATCCGTATTTTCCACGGGTATTTTCCGTATGATTTTGTGGTTTTCAACGCAATTACCGTAACATTACCTTATTTTCATATAATATTTATCACAGATATTGCATTTTCTATTTCAATATTTAAACAAACCTAATGGACTACAGATTAAAAAACAATCATCATGAGTGGAAATTTTCAGTTGTAGAGATCTATTTACTTCTTAAATAAAAAGCGGCCAAGTGCGAGTTGGACTCGCCCATGGAGGGTTCCGCAGCAGCAATAAGGTTTATTTTTATGAAATTAAAATATTTTTGATTTATTTTTATATTTCAGTCGATTTAATGAAATTTAGATTATGGTTTACTATTTATGACGTATAAAAAAAACTACTGGCTAGATCTCGTTCAAACCAATTTTCGTTGGTAGTTTTTATAGTAATCTACATCATATATTTTTTTTAGAATTATCATGCCTCTACTTTAGAAATTAGAGGGGGGGGGGACACACATTTTTCCACTTTGGAAGAGTCTCTCTCGCAAACTATTCAGGTTAGAAAAAAATGATATGAGAAACCTCAATATGATTTTTGGAGACCTATCCATAGATACCCCACACGCATAGGTTAGATGAAAAAAAAATTTTTTTGTTTCAGTTGTACTTTACTATTTATGACGTATAAAAAAAACTACTGGCTAGATCTCGTTCAAACCAATTTTCGTTGGTAGTTTTTATAGTAATCTACATCATATATTTTTTTTTAGAATTATCATGCCTCTACTTTAGAAATTAGAGGGGGGGGGGACACACATTTTTCCACTTTGGAAGAGTCTCTCTCGCAAACTATTCAGGTTAGAAAAAAATGATATGAGAAACCTCAATATGATTTTTGGAGACCTATCCATAGATACCCCACACGCATAGGTTAGATGAAAAAAAATTTTTTTGTTTCAGTTGTTTGGGGACCCCTAAAATTTTTAATATTTTTTCCATTTTTGCATCAAAATCTTAATGCGGTTTACAGACTACATCTGCTTACCAAGTTTCAATAGTATAGCTCTAATAGTTTCGGAGAAAAGTGGCTGTGACATACGGACGGACGGACAGACAGACAGACAGACAGACAGACAGACAGACAGACAGAGAGACAGACAGACATGACGAATCTATAAGGGTTCCTTTTTTGCCATTTTGGCTACGGAACCCTAAAAACGACTTTTTTTATACGCCCTTCTAGCTTGAAGGCCGCGAAGTGTATTCACACATTTACATCAATTATTATCAGTATCAAGATAATATTTTATAATACTCATTACTCAGAAACCCAAGTGTGCGGACAGCACAGCCGTACCGCACACGGTGCAGGATTTCCACACCAATTCGAGGGAATATTCAACTTAGCAGAAGCGGCCACCACCATCGTGGGACCAGAAAAATACCTCATTCTCAATTCGTAATTCCCACTCAGTAATTTTAATGTAAAATTTAAAATAAAGTCTGTTACCACTTCACCCAAACCACTAAACCGATTTTTCCGAAATTTCGTATGGAGATATTTTAACTCCCAGGAAAGGATGTAAATAAAATTAATAAAAATAGCCTTTATTTTCTAGTAAAGTTTTACAAGCATGTTTTTTATGAAATAAGGGGGCAAACGAGCAAACGGGTCACCTGATGGAAAGCAACTTCCGTCGCACACTCGCAGCATCAGAAGAGCTACAGGTGCGTTGCCGGCTTTTTAAGAGGGAATAGGTGAGGGTAGGGAAGGGAATAGGGGAGGGTAGAGAAAGAAAAAGGGGAGGGTATGGAAGGAAATAGGGGAGGGTAGGGAAGGGAAAAGGATAGGGGATTGCCCGGATTGGGCCTCCGGTAAACTCACTCACTCGGCGAAACACAGCGCAAGGGTTGTTTCACGCCGGTTTTCTGTGAGCCCGCGGTATTTCTCCGGTCGAACCAGCCCATTCGTGCCGAAGCATGGCTCTCCCACGTCAAATGATGGTTAATTAACAATTATATTAAAATTTATGTAGAAGACGCCTCTACGCCGTAGGTCTCTCCTAAATTCTTCCATCAGTTTCTATCCCGTGTAAAAGGGAAAGAATATAAGGTACTTTTAATCCCGGAGAATGTACGGTTCCGGCGCGATAAACTAATTTTGAGGCAACGGAGTTGCGGGCGTCATCTAGTTTTATCGTAATGAGGGATCGACTATATCACGAAGAACATAAAATAATTGCTGGAACTGGTAGACATAAGATTAATGAGGTGAACTGGAGATACCATTCAAATGCCTGATCCTATGTACCTTATACCCCAAGATCGCGATTACAGACCGTTCGGATTCATCTAACCTCTGTCAGGACTTTTATGCCTACCACATAAGGATCACTTTTATAGGGCTCTAAGACAGAATAAGTTTGAACGGGCTATCGCTGGCAATTCACGACTGCTCCCAACGGCGGCATTTGCAGAGGACCTGCTGAGGTCACCGAGGTCATGTTCGGAATGCTATACGGCAGGAGTTCCCAATCTTTTTCAGCCTGCGGCGTAGTTACACGTAAAATATTTTGTCACGGCGCCCTACTCTACATAGCTATTAGAAAAAGATACATAAATAAACACCTTTAATGATTATTACAGGCAATACAATTATCTACCGGCTGTACATCTATACATATAATAAAATCGTAGGAAAGTCAATTCTGTACATTGAATATTTTTGAAAAATAATACTTGGGACGTGATCTACAATCGATATGGAAGCCAAAAATATAGTTTTTAGAATTTTTGTCTGTTTGTCTGTTTGTCTGTTTGTCTGTTTGTCTGTTTGTCTGTTTGTCTGTATGTATGTCCGGGATAAACTCAGAAAGTACTGAATGGATTTACTTCAAATTTTGCACGAATATTATATAGAGGTCGGGTCAACACATAGGCTATATATTATGACGATATCACCTAGGGCGGGGGGAGGGGCTCAAGTTTCAATATTTTTAGTTTTTTGCTCATATCGCTAAAACGGTGCGTTGTAGAGAAAAAATGTCCGGTACGTAATGAAAGCCCATAAAATTTCCTACAAATTTTTCCTTCACACTTTGTATCTATCTTCACTCCTTGCCATGCTATGAGCTTTTGTCTATCTTTTCTATACAAATTTCGAGTGTCGTTTGATTAACATGCTGGGAGCTTTGGCATCGGTCTTTTCTTGGGGGGGGGGCTTCGCCCCCCAACCCCCCCCGCTCCCACCTCCCCAAATTTTGCTTCAAACAAAGCGGTGTTGCGGCGTTATACATCTTTTTTAAGAACAAAGCTAAAAACTAAACTACACATACGGTTTTCCAGTGTCGTTTGTTTTGGGGGGGCTGCGCCCCCCCAAACCCCCCCCCCTTAATCCTCATGAAACTTTTGTTCATAATTAAAAGGTATCGTGGAGTTTGTATTGCGTCTTAATTATCCTTTGTAGGAACAAACTAAGTCATCTATACATCTATACATCTATACATCTATCTATACATATAATAAAATCGTAGGAAAGTCAATTCTGTACATTGAATATTTTTGAAAAATAATACTTGGGACGTGATCTACAATCGATATGGAAGCCAAAAATATAGTTTTTAGAATTTTTGTCTGTTTGTCTGTTTGTCTGTTTGTCTGTTTGTCTGTATGTATGTCCGGGATAAACTCAGAAAGTACTGAATGGATTTACTTCAAATTTTGCACGAATATTATACTGCGTGACTGGTGAGACATGTTCAATACTCGAGGACGTGATATTTGGCTATTATATTAGTTGGAAAAAAATAATATAAAAAAATTATATCAATTGATCACTGAGTAAATGTAGCTTAAAGTTAAATAATTATTTACCCAACGCATGGACACCGCGAGCGGGAGGGGTAGTTGTGTGGTGTTTCTTTAGTAGCGCACGCCTCTGCACCGGCCGCATAGTATGCCTACTTGCCTAGCCGCGTAATTTACTTAGTATCCATGATTCATTTATTTTCGGGCAATTCGGAAAAAAATTAAGAACCTAATTTTATTACATAATTATAATGAGAATCGAGTACTGAATACTCTCCTTAAGTATCGGTATTGTCTCACCAGTCATGTTGTATAGAGGTCGGGTCAACACATAGGCTATATATTATGACGATATCACCTAGGGCGGGGGGAGGGGCTCAAGTTTCAATATTTTTAGTTTTTTGCTCATATCGCTAAAACGGTGCGTTGTAGAGAAAAAACGTCCTGTACGTAATGAAAGCCCATAAAATTTCCTACAAATTTCTCTTTTACACTTTGTATCTATCTTCACTCCTTGCCATGCTATGAGCTTTTGTCTATCTTTTCTATACAAATTTCGAGTGTCGTTTGATTAACATGCTGGGAGCTTTGGCATCGGTCTTTTCTTGGGGGGGGGGGGGGGGGGGGCCCCCCCCCCCCAACCCCCCCCCCGCTCCCACCTCCCCAAATTTTGCTTCAAACAAAGCGGTGTTGCGGCGTTATACATCTTTTTTAAGAACAAAGCTAAAAACTAAACTACACATACGGTTTTCCAGTGTCGTTTGTTTTGGGGGGGCTGCGCCCCCCCAAACCCCCCCCCTTAATCCTCATGAAACTTTTGTTCATAATTAAAAGGTATCGTGGAGTTTGTATTGCGTCTTAATTATCCTTTGTAGGAACAAACTAAGTCATCTATACATCTATACATCTATACATCTATACATCTATACATATAATAAAATCGTAGGAAAGTCAATTCTGTACATTGAATATTTTTGAAAAATAATACTTGGGACGTGATCTACAATCGATATGGAAGCCAAAAATATAGTTTTTAGAATTTTTGTCTGTTTGTCTGTTTGTCTGTATGTATGTCCGGGATAAACTCAGAAAGTACTGAATGGATTTACTTCAAATTTTGCACGAATATTATATAGAGGTCGGGTCAACACATAGGCTATATATTATGACGATATCACCTAGGGCGGGGAGAGGGGCTCAAGTTTCAATATTTTTAGTTTTTTGCTCATATCGCTAAAACGGTGCGTTGTAGAGAAAAAATGTCCGGTACGTAATGAAAGCCCATAAAATTTCCTACAAATTTTTCCTTCACACTTTGTATCTATCTTCACTCCTTGCCATGCTATGAGCTTTTGTCTATCTTTTCTATACAAATTTCGAGTGTCGTTTGATTAACATGCTGGGAGCTTTGGCATCGGTCTTTTCTTGGGGGGGGGGGGGGCTTCGCCCCCCAACCCCCCCCCCGCTCCCACCTCCCCAAATTTTGCTTCAAACAAAGCGGTGTTGCGGCGTTATACATCTTTTTTAAGAACAAAGCTAAAAACTAAACTACACATACGGTTTTCCAGTGTCGTTTGTTTTGGGGGGGCTGCGCCCCCCCAAAACCCCCCCCCCCCCCTTATTCCTCATGAAACTTTTGTTCATAATTAAAAGGTATCGTGGAGTTTGTATTGCGTCAAGTCATCTATACATATTGTAATAAAATCGTAAGAAAGTCAATTCTGTACATTGAATATTTTTGAAAAATAATACTTGGGACGTGATCTACTATACTAACGCGGACGAAGTCGCGGGCAACAGCTAGTAATCAATATCATAATTTTATTTTATAATATTAATTGTGATTTTGGATAATGAATAATGATGGAAGATCGACTCATGGCGCCCCTCTTGCCTTTTCACGGCGCACCGGAGCGCCGCGGCGCTCTCTTTGGAAACCCCTGATCTAGTGTATTTATATCCTTAATTTCCTTTCCCTCAATATATTATATTGAATATTGGTAGAGCAAAACTTATCACACAAAAAAGTATATATACTCGGAGAATTGCGATCCATCGGCAGACAATTACTTGGGAGGCCGAGAGCTCGAGATATGTCATTGCTCAGTCATAGAACGTTGGCTGAGGTATCCTGGTCGGATTCCCAAGTAAATTGGCAGCCATTGTGCCGCCCGCCGCCGGCTGCATAGCGCTGCATATTGAGAGCATTTCAATGCCCCCTAAGTTCCGATTGCTGCGGACCACAATTTATATTTTAAGGCCAAATTGAGACGCGTTTTGAATATCCAACGGACTAGCATGAATTGAGTTGGATATTCAACAATTCCATACTAATATTATAAATGTGAAAGTATACATTCTGTCTGTCTGTTACCACTTTACGCCCAATTTTGAACCTATTTTGATGAAAGGTAAGAGGATACTTTGAGTTCTGGGAAACGACTTAGGATACTTTTATCCGGGAAAAATGTATGGTTTCCGCGCTATAATCAACGGAGTTGCGGTCGGCATCTAGCATCGAGTTACCTACTAACTGTTATCACAGGTATTGTAGAGTACATAGGTTGAATTCAAAGTCCATACTCAAAATTTACTTATTCAGAATAATTTTTTGCAAATATTCTCTAAAAGTCTACATGAGTCATGAATCATGATGCCTACCACCGGTTCGGGAACTAAATAAATGCGAAAGTGTGTTTATCGGTCTGTCTGTCTGTCTGCCTGTTACCACTTCACGCCCAAACTGCTGAACCAATTATGCTGAAATTTGGTATGGATATACTTTGAGCCCCGGGAAAGGACATAGGATACTTTTTATCCCGGGAAAATGTACGGTTCCCGCGCGATAAACGATTTTTGGCGCAACGGAGTTGTGGGCGTCATCTAGTCTTATATATGAAAATGGATTTTCAAATGTGTTAGTCGCGCTAAAACTCGAAAACGGCTGAACAGATTGGGCTGATTTTAGTCTTCAAATATTCGTAGAAGTCCAGGGAAGGTTTTAAAGTGACACGAAGTTCACCGGGACAGCTAGTATAATATAATTCTAATAAAAAGAAGGTAAAAAAAGATCAAAAACGACAATTTTTACTATCTTTTTTATTAGCTTCAGTTATTTTTGCTGACTCATCGCTATTTCTTTATAAAACTTAATCTTTAATCTAAGTTTTATTGTATAATTCTGTCTATTTACTTCCCTTTCTACAAATATGTCGAAATGTGTTATTTGTTAAATAGAAGTGAAAGCTACAGTAATCTTTATCTATAACACTATTATAAAACATATAATGCGAAACCTTTTATTACATAAATAAAAGCCTCAAAAGCCCGATCGGCTAACCTGCTCTACGGTCTATCTAGTGCTAACGAATACTAAAGATCACTATACCACGGGTTTCCAAACTTATTTGTCTATTGCCCACTTTGAGAATAAATTATTTTTTAGAGCCCCCATTGTTTCACCTACTTTAATTTCCTTATAAATTATGGGACTTTTGCCACGAATTTGTCGATAATAATATTATAGTTTGAAAAATAACATAAATTGCATGGGGAACTGTAAGCAAACTTCAAGTAAATACGTATGAATAATATTGATTGTGCAAGTGAACCGGGAGTCACAGACTTTCTCAAAATAAATTAAAAATTAGTCGTTTTCAAACCATATTATTATCACCAACTTAATTTGCATTCCCGAATTGGGAAATGCTGTACTATAGTATAGAAAAAGCCTAAAGCTTTGCAACAAGGTGATGCTGTGTGTGTGGTGGGATTGGAAGGGCATTATTCATTATGAGCTGTTACAGCCAGGCAGAACCAATCGATTCTGAACTGTACTGCGAACAACTGATGAGATTAAAGCAAGAAGTTGAAAGAAAGCAGCCCGAATTGATCAACAGAAGGGGTGTTGTTTTTCACCATGATAACGCTAGACATTCACACAGTTCACACATCTTTAGCCACTCAGCAAAAATTACAGGAGTTTGGCTGGGAGGTGTTAATGCATCCGTGACCTTGCAACTTCAGATTTCCACCTGTTTCGGTCGCTGCAGAATTCTTTAGGTAGTGTCGGGACTCAGGTTGACATCACAAGAGGACTGCCAAAACCACTTGTCGCAGTTTTTTCATCAGAAGCCCCAAAATTTCTATAGCAATGCAATGGGATCATGTCCCTACCAACAAGATGGCCAAAAGTTATCGAACGTTATTTCTTTTAAAATATAAGTTTATTAACTTTAGTCAATTGTATAATAAACTTTATAAAAAAACGTTTTGAATTTTTAAATAAAATGTGAAAAAACTTTTCCCCAACCTAATAAATAAAACCCAATATAGGTAAGAATATAATAATTTTGATTAATTATGTAAAGTTTGATTTTAATCGAAATTCGCAAATCAAGCGTGAAACAACTAATCTTTGTTGCAGTAATTTGTGGTTGACGAACCACAATTCACGGTATAGTTATTCAAAGCGGTCGCTGATGTGGTTTATACTCATTATTTTAATTGACAAGTTTTCATTATACATAAAAGGCATTAAAAGGTAGAGGAATTAATGAATAGAATTAAAAATTGAGACTGAACGAATAATTTATTACGACTATTATTAGCATAATAGTATGTATAGTTAATCCGACATTAATAAGGCTTTGTGAAAGTTTTGGTACAATTTCGTTAAAATCAACGAAAAATATGGCAAAGTGAAGCCATAATTATTTTGTTAAGCTTAACGACGGCAGAATGTTACAAAAAGCGATGGTTACGCTCTCAATAAAAGAATATCAATAGCGTTCTGATTGGCCAAAATTGCGAAATTCAGTTATTTGTTTGATGTAGGTACCTTCAAGGAAAATGATTTATATGCAGTTGACACACCTACGTCATTTGTTCGGATAGTGTCAATTTAAGACTAATCATGAACTGTCGGCTGAGTATGACATAAAGCGACCAAATTACGCAACTATTCTCTGAAAGTACCATCGAAGAAATTGATTCATAGGCTTAGGCAGATGCCTACGTACTGATCTCTATTACACAAGTACGCTGGATAGCTGATACCCTTTGAAATGACAGTTATTTCTTGTGCCTATTTGAAGTGGAATCAGCGCCCCCATTATTCGGGTAGAGAACTAAATTTGACGTATCCACAACCAATAACAACAGTTGTCATCACTAGTATTAGTTTCAAGTACTCTCACTACTGCTATCAGCACCAATATGGCGGCTTTCAAACGTCATTTTTACGTCAGATTTAGTTCTCTACCCGAATAATGCGGGCGCTGATTCCGCTTCAAATAGGCACAAAAAGCAGGTGTGTATCAGCTATCCAGCATACTTGTATAATAGAGATCAGTGGGCCTACGTGTCATTTGGTCGGACTATGTCAATTCAATAGGGACCGTGCAGAGCGACGACACTGCCACAAGTGGCGAATAGCCGAAACTTTTACGAAAATTTTACTGTCAAGCTCTAGTCAAGCTACGGAAAATTATAAGATTTCTTGACAAAATTTTTGGTATTTTCAAGAATTGAAATGCATTGTTGTATTCCCGATACAAGAAATATAAAGGCAAATCGAACGATGTAAAATTTTACTATTTTTCTGCCAAAGTATTCACATGCCTTTGTTTATTGAAAAACGAAAGAAATGGATAAAAGGCGGTAAAACATACGTAAATATTTAAAAAGTTCCATGAATGTTATGTGCAGACTCGTAAAAACACTGAATTTTGTAGATTATAACCGTAAATTCATTTTTATGAACACAATATGAATATAACCTATAACCGTTGCTTCTTTCAGTAAACATCCAAACTGGCTTCAATCTAAATTGATATACATACATAGGCACCGCTCATTTAATTGGCATGCATTGTTGCATCAAAAGTAAGGATAATTTGGAGAAGTCCTGTCAGGAATTCAACACTGAGGATAGTATTGAACTTGAACCATCTTGTCAAAGTGTTGGTTCTCAAAAGGATGATTCTTCAAGTAGGAAAAAGATAGTAGTGCAGTCTTTGTGTGTTATTTAAAGGATACATAAATGGTGTTTGCACTGATGAGGTCCAGACTGAAATTAGTTAAAAATAGTGACAGACTAAAGTTGTGAAGATGGTATCGATTGAATCGCAGAAGGTTGATGAAATAAAAGCATTTATTTTAGTGAACTTGTTTTATTTTATTAATCCACATGCATTTTCAGTAAGATTATAAGTATTTTTGCATAGCTTCATTATTTTGTTGCAATATTTATCAAGTTTTGACTTTCTATGCTGATGGATGCTATTAATTACTATTTCAGATATTTTCTTACTTAACTAGATAAGCCTTATACATTTTTATTCACTCATTCGTTCTTTGTTTACGGGTAGAAAGTAGAAACCCTTTATATTATTATACTTAATATTATAAAAATATACTTAATATTATAAATGCGAAAGTGTGTCTGTTAGCACTTCACGCCCTAACCGCTAAACCAATTTTGCTGAAATTTGGTATGGATTTACTTTGAGCCCCGGGAAAGGACATAGGATACTTTTTATCCCGGGAAAATGTACGGTTCTCGCGCGATAAATGATTTTTGGCGCAACGGAGTTGCGGGCGTCATCTAGTCTTTAACTTTATTACTTCGATCGCGGATTCTTGGAAATCTGTCGTTGTTCTCGCGGCCACATGTGGCCACTTGGGAGTGTAAGTATTAAATGATTTTATAGTGTAAAACATAAAAAAACACTTAAAAACTAGCCAGGGTCAAGGAGATTGCGAAGCCAAAGTCACTCACAAGTTACGTCTTTTGCTCGCATCGTGGCGCTGCTGTCGAATTACGACGCCCTCTATAGTTTCTGCACGGTCCCTATAGTGGTAATCTGTCGGCTGGGTTTGACGTAACGCGACCAAATTACTTATGTCCTCCATCTGCCTAGGAATCAACTTCTCTGATAGGTACATGAGAATACTTTGGTAAGATAGAGCCCGGAGTGTATCCAAGCTGCTATTGTCAATAGTAGAGGTAGAATCGGGGTACTAGAATTAAAGAATCATGGAGCAATCAGGAGCACAAAAGACTTCCGAAAAGAGACGGCCGAAATATTAAAACGCAGACATTGAAGTGTTCCTTGAAGGGGAGTACACAAGGGGTTGTACACAAAGCGACTCGTGCGGAGTGTTTACCGACCGCGGCAGGCGCGGCAGTGATCATCTCCCACTGTGCTGCGTACTGGCTACAAATAAAACTCTACAAATATTGTATACAAGCTGTAACAAAACAATGTGATAACACTTTAGGGTGTGTATGTATTTTTTTATATAGAGTTCACTCAAATTGTTAAAAGTAGCAGCGCTGAACGAGCAATTTTTTTGTGATTTGTGCGGGCAAGCGCCAGCGCGTCGTGATTTTTCCATACAAAGGTGAAAAAAGTAACTCGTTCAGTGCTGCTACTTTCACGGCGATCTCTATACAGGGCACTCATTAACACGTTAAAGTATTATCACTTAGTTTTGTTGTACTCTATGATCTACTCTATAGATCCTAGAAATTCTACATAATATTTTGCTATCGGTCCGTCGCGTCGGATATCTGACCACCGAGGCAGTATTTGGTTCATCCCTCTATCCAAACAAAATTTAATGAGGCGCGCTGCCTGTTCGCGCTAGGGGATCAAATCCTGATTTCTAATTAAATCGACATGCTATTTAGTCAGTATCGGGATGAACTTAACAATATTATGGTTCATAATACTTGTTATACTAATAAACTTTTTAAGCCCTAAATTAATAAAGAAAAAAAGTGATAGCGTACAAATTACAATTTGTATATTGGAGAACTACATTAGACACTGAAAATCTTTATCGTCAAAGGATACCAAATTTATTTACTTAATATATTTTGTTGAGCCATTGAATATTAGGTACTATTTTGTTGTATATTTATATGTACCTCGTATTTAAGATTTATTTATTGATTGTTATTTGAGATGTCAGTAAAAAAGTAGCTTCCTAACTTTTACTATAACCTTTGTAGAGATGTGAGAAATGAGAATCTTGTTGTATTATTCTAAATTAAATATTCTTTTTAGCTAGAGGTTATACGTGTGACAGGTTATTAACCTCTAGCTAAATGCCCTGAACCAGGCAGATTGCAAGAAAATAAAAGAGCCTTAAAAAATCTTCAGCTGTACAAATGCAAAGTGCAAAACGTACTGAAATTAAGATACATAGAGGGGGCCTTTTATAATGTTGTACATAACATCGAACATCCCACGGATTTCCATCACGTCGGCGTAAAACAGGATTTCGCGAATGTTTTATGAGATTCTATTCAATATCGAAAACGTAAGCCTCTTTGCAGATTTTTCAGACGTCTTGCGAAGACTTTAATCCGCTCAGCGGGATAGAACCTCAACACCGCCCGCCGCTAACCCGTTTTGATATGTATTACAGTTTACACACCAAAACGATGCATTCACCGCTTCCACGTCTATTTTCATGAAGATATAAACGAGATGTACCTGCTACGAGATGTAACTGCTACTACGAGATGTATCAAATAGACTGCTTTCGTACAGGGCAGATTTAGTGCAGAGATTCCTTTGAGCTGTAATTCCTATACACATAATCCTCTTGTTATATTTGAGCAACGTTAAAACTAATTTTAATTTTAAATTAGATTTTACTTACTACTGCGAAAATTATAACGACGAACGATGTACAGAAGTTCAGTACATCGACGTATGTATTGTTAAATAGTAAGTATATGGTTCGATAGTACTACTATAGGTAAATCGTTCTCCCCCCGAAGGTTGCTCGCCTTGTCGTGGCGGTGGGGCTCAGTAACCGCGGCTTGGACAACCGCGGTGAAGCGAAGAGGCAACCAGGGCCGGCCGGTGTCGCCGCCTGGCCCGAGGAGGGCGCTCCCAGCGGACTGGAGGAGTCCGCTGCGGATGCGCACCGAGGTGGGGCCGCAGAGGAAGAGGCAAGTAGGTATTACGGTGCGCCGCTTGCCCTATCCTCTGCGGCCGAGGACGGATCGCGGGGGGGAGAGGCATTGTGGTAGGTTGCCGCTTTCCCTACCCCCCCTGCGAGCTGGCCGTTCCGTTTGAACGGCATTGGTGGGGCCGCAGAGGAAGAGGCAAGTAGGTATTGCGGTGCGCCGCTTGCCCTATCCTCTGCGGCCGAGGTGTGGTCGGTGGCAGAGCCACAGACCTGATCTGCCACATGGCCTCCAAGTAGCAGACTCGGGGGGCGTCTGCTACAGCCCTGGTGGGGGCCGAGGAGGAGGGCGCACGTGTCGTGCGCCCATCGTGGAGTCTTCGGACCGCTGGCGGGGTCGCGGATGTGTGTATCGTTCCCGTGGCCCCGTCAAAAGGCGGCGTGGCGGAAGATGGGGGGGGGGTTTTAGTGGGTATACCGTGGTCTCATCAGCTACGGGAGTCCCACATCACCGCTCGGGTCGCCCCCTGCGCCTGGGTGGTATGCGTAATGCATTTCCCCCTCCGGAAAAAAAAAAAAAAAAAAAAAAAGGTAAATCGTTCTGCTGCGAGAAAACAACCACTAAAATTTCACGTTGTATAAAACCGACAGCTTTAAAGCATGTTTCCCTACAACTTACAAGCGAATGTTTACAATCCTTATAAATATACGTCATTCACTGGCATGTGTCGGCACTCCGCAGTAACTTATGGGGACTCTTGTGGCACAAACAGTTCGACAAATTTATGTGCCAACTTCCACAGGGCTGTAACTGCAGCCCCGACAACTTTAGGCGTCAATATTTTGCTTTTGTCTTAACTAAATGATATATTTATTAACCCAAAAAACCTTAGATTTATAAATAGGCCGTTATATGCCGTTATATGCCATGGCCTAGAGGCGGCAGCATCCTAAGGGGGTGGCAGCGTCCATAGAGGCCCTACAGATCAGTTTACACGGGGCGGTGGAAATAAAGTGGTCTACTGTCATAAAAAATATAAATTATTCAATACTGCAAATAAGACGTTTCCTTATACCTCATGATTAGACCGGAATCTTTCTACCTTGTGGAAAATCTGTGTGAATTTGGAAAAACTGACGTTTTTCTTTACGCTAGCGCGCTGCGTGATTCCACATTTATCCGGAGCAAAGTAACTCGATTCCTTACACCAAAAAAAAAAGCGGCCAAGTGCGAGTTGGACTCGCCCATGGAGGGTTCCGCAGCAGCAATAAGGTTAATTTTTATGAAATTATATTATTTTTGATTTATTTTTATATTTCAGTCGATTTAATGAAATTTAGATTAAGGTTTACTATTTATGACGTATAAAAAAAACTACTGGCTAGATCTCGTTCAAACCAATTTTCGTTGGTAGTTTTTATAGTAATATACATCATATATTTTTTTTAGAATTATCATGCCTCTACTTTAGAAATTAGAGGGGGGGGGACACACATTTTTCCACTTTGGAAGAGTCTCTCTCGCAAACTATTCAGGTTAGAAAAAAATGATATGAGAAACCTCAATATGATTTTTGGAGACCTATCCATAGATACCACACACGCATAGGTTAGATGAAAAAAATTTTTTTTTGTTTCATTAAGGTTTACTATTTATGACGTATAAAAAAAAACTACTGGCTAGATCTCGTTCAAACCAATTTTCGTTGGTAGTTTTTATAGTAATATACATCATATATTTTTTTTAGAATTATCATGCCTCTACTTTAGAAATGAGAGGGGGGGGGACACACATTTTTCCACTTTGGAAGAGTCTCTCTCGCAAACTATTCAGGTTAGAAAAAAATGATATGAGAAACCTCAATATGATTTTTGGAGACCTACCCATAGATACCACACACGCATAGGTTAGATGAAAAAAAATTTTTTTTGTTTCAGTTGTACCTATGGGGACCCCTAATATTTTTAATATTTTTTCCACTTTTTCATCAAAATCTTAATGCGGTTCACAGATTACATCTACTTACCAAGTTTCAATAGTATAGCTCTAATAGTTTCGGAGAAAAGTGGCTGTGACATACGGACGGACGGACAGACAGACAGACAGACAGACAGACAGACAGACAGACAGACAGACAGACAGACAGACAGACAGACAGACATGACGAATCTATAAGGGTTCCTTTTTTGCCATTTTGGCTACGGAACCCTAAAAAACGAATACTCGATACTATTTAAAGCCAAGTGTAGTCACAAGTTACCTGTAAGGTGCAACGCGCTAGGAATTTGAAACAATTGCTCAACCAAACCTCTGGTAGCTTCCTCAACACGATTTTGCTCGAATGCCTCCTCGGAATTTCGTAAGCCAGCCGTGATCTGAGTCATCGGTGTAGGGTGCGCCGACACACTTCATAACAATGGCACATAATCTGATGCTGCTGGTGTCTACCCACCTTATGTCGGAATGTTATTATGAGCGAATAATTAAACGTCGACATGGAAACAAAAGTGTCTAAAGATTTCAATTAGCAATTCTAATTCGATACAATAATGTCTGATATTTAATTTTCGGCTGTTCTGAATGTTTTATTGAATCAAAAACTAGACGTTTACTCTGCTGTCTCTGCCAACAATTAATTCCAGCGTTTCTTTGTGTTTTTGAGAGCTCTTATCGTTTTATTTTAGTTTCGGATATAGAATTTTGTTGCTAAACGAAAATCCAATAAGGCATACATATCTAATATAAGAGCCCCGGTTCGGGGTGATTGTGTGACGTTCAATCGAATTTTTATTCGGGTTAAGGCATGAAATTTATTCAAATGATATTTCATGGTAGATTATTTGAGAGCGCGTCGTGAGTGGTTCAGGTAATATGAATAAAATTTGAATATCTAAATTATATTATACTTTGTAGACGTTTACCACTTATTATAATTTAAAGCTTTCCCATTACGATGCGAGGATTTTGTAATTTCCTGAAGTTGTAGAAGAATTTACGGCTATACGTAATAGATGGCGCTAGCAGTATGCAAAATAAAGAGTACTTTGTTTATTATTATTCGGGCGCTGCATTTAGTGTTGATAATAATTATTATAATTGTGACTCCAGTGTTATAATGTTATAATTATGAATCCAGTGTCGGATTTATAATATTTGGTATTAAAATTATAATTTAGTTTATGTAGTAAATTTTAAATTTTGCTTAATCAATGTTACCGTCTCCGATAGAATTTTTAACGTCTCTGATATCCTATCTTTGTCCAATTATAAAGGATGTAATTAAATTTAATATCTCTTTGGACGAATGGGTCAAAGATAAAGCGGCCTAATTGTGAAAGGTAAAGTATGGAAATATGTAAGATAATATGCAGGAGTCCCGGGCCACGATCGATGTTTGTCCCGACCAGACAAAGGACACGGGAATATTGTTTGTCAGGAAATTTATTATGGCGGGGCACAGGGGTTTTTACGTAAACGTACTAGATGATCTCTATCTCTAATCTCTATTGTTTACAAGCAGGGATTTGGTTCCTCTTCTACCTTTATTCTGATTGATTTCCTAAAGGGTCCCAAGCAGTGGCGTAACTGTAACATCCGGGGCCCGTGGCAAATTGATGGGGCCCTATCAGTAAAAATCGTCACGTTAATAATAAAACAATGTACTTATAAAAAATTACTGACCTCACGGCCTTTTGGGCCGGGCCCTTTTGGGTCGGATGCCCGTGGTACTTTGCCAGCCCTGTCACCCTATAGTTACGCCACTGGTCCCAAGATGCAATAAATTAATTAAGCCTGTTTCTCGGGAACTCCGGAATGAGATCTTAATAAATTTTTTTCGAGTGGCAACCACCATAATTCTTTGTTACACTGAAGTTGCAGTGGTTGTGACAAGTATATTATCTTTTCTCCATCCCACGTGTCAATTAGTACTATGTATTTAAACATTTCAATTGAAACTGAACCAAAATCCAAATAGATTTGATATTATATTTCTTTATTGCGAGATAAATAATAATTGATATTATAATTTAAATTGTTCGCATCATAGAAGTATTAAGCCATTATACTGAGCTTACGTTTAGTTAGATGCATAAGACACAAAGGAATCGCTACAAAACTAAAGAATTGTAATAAAAATCTCAATACATTAAAGAATTCAAGTGTTCATTTGCGAATCGTATAACTCTTTATTGCATCCCTTAGCGACTAGCGTTTACGTCTAGCGTCATCAAATTTTGTGTCTGATTCTTCTTAAATTAATTGGCTATTAAGATACTCAATTCCCTAGATAGTGTTCACGTATCATGTACTTAGTCAAATTGCAGATAATTTTGCTTTTGACAGTGTAGTTAGAAATTAAAGGTATTTTATTTCTGAAATACAGCATCTAAAATCGCAAGCGTCATCTTACTTATTAGATTGGTCCCATACATTTTAAACTAACTCCTTGTCTATATAATATCTATCACTACTGTATTATAATTACTTATGAGTTTATGTCTAAGTAAGACAATATATTATGTCTGGTCTCTGGTAAGACCAATAGTTTTCGTAGCTATCGCTATCGTGAAATTATCAATCGCTATATACGTAATAGGCTCGGAGGTTCGGACGCGGCAGAACATATCCAATATATCAGAGATAACTGGACGGGCACAAACATATTTTGTGTCTACAATGTTTTATACTACTGTGCGCCGCCGCGTGAACTTATGAATGTGATTTATTTTGAACAATTTTGTACACCTCGCGATATTTATCGGCGGCCATATCTGAATCTAGTGTTTATGTCCTGTAAAATGAAAATGAAGGAAATGTTCTTGATTTCCGCATGAAATAGATGATGACGATGTTCCAGTTGCTACTAAACCAGCGAGAAAACAGGCGATGCCTAGGTGGTGCAATAACATAATATGTGATCTTTCTACTACTGTAAAAATATGTGTGACACTCGAGGAATACCGCGGTAAAGCTATTGCGCAAAATACCGAAGACCAGACCGCAACGCGACGCGTTTGTACTGAATAACTGAAAGATATTGTGTGAGAATATGTCTTGCAAATCTGTCAAATCCATACAAATTCAGAAATGCATCTACGCGTCTCGTTGCGGTCTGAATGGTCCTAAAACCTAACAAGTAGCACAACACATTCTCGTGATGTTAATATTAATATATTTCTTGCTAAAATTAAGAAGTGTTTCTTTTCATTTCTTTTGAAAAAACAAATCATATTGCTATATGGTTTTGTGATTAAATTTAATGGCCGTTTGTATTCAGAGTCTGCGTATTGTTCACGCTACTTAGAATTTATCGCCGGAGACTCATTTTTGTAATTATTAAGAAAAGCGGCACCAAGAAAATGTTGTTTGTGTCCGTGATAATGATTTGTTTAAAAAAAATTATTAACACAACGTTGAAACTTAAATGTCAAGTTTATTGTTTTTGAACATCAAAATCGTTAGCGATGTCTATTTTGATTATTATAGTTAATCAGGGTAAGTTCGGATACAGGTTAAGTCTGAATAATTCAAGTTAACGTTACCAGACGTTACGGTACTAGTTATTACAGTTTGCGGTTACAGTGCAGTATGACGTATATGCACCGTAGCGTCAGGCAAAAAAAAAACACTGACACTTTTAGTGATAACTGATAAGTAAGTTGAATTATCCGATCCCGATTCTCGAACCTCGAATATAACTTATATATTATACATAAATATAATATGGCTTTCTTTTATATGTTATCGGTTCTATTGTACTGTAAAAGCTGTTGGTTTTCCAAAAGAAAGAAATAAATAAATAACTTCGATCGCAAATAAAGATTTTTTGATTTTGATCGCAGGTTAAAAATATCTTAGAGTTGAGTCTGCGATCGTATTGCCTGACATTCGGGGTATCGGCACTACTAATATATAGGGTGGAATTAAACCTTCCTGCCAAATTTTTTCCAGGGCTTAGGTTTCATTGGGAGAGTCCATTTAACGAAAAAAATTGGGTGTTATTTTTTTGATGACATATTTTATCCCATTGTGACGAATAGTGTTTTTAGGATAACTTTCGGAAGCTATTTTTCAACATTTTAGTATTGAGTGATTAAAAAAGAAAAAATACGTGTATTTTTGTTTTTAACAAGAATCAATATTCAATATATCAAAAATTGGAAGGAAGGTTTAATTGCATCCTGTATATTCTGTGGTATCGGCCCCCCGTATGATATACAGATTAGAAAGTGGCGTCAAGTGTAAGAAGATGTAGTTATTGTAATATATTCCGTAATAACTGAGGTATAATTAATTATACGGGAGAGTAAGGCTGCGACGAAGGTTGCCATTCTTTCTTACCTCAGTATTCTCACCTGAATTATTCATGTGCATTTAATTGAATAACATTTAAATTCATTAACCGAGCTTTTGTTGCGCTGCTGTGGATCCGCCATTTTAGTTTTTGTTTTGGTGCAAGTTCATAATATTATACAGTTTAGTATCTATTTTGGGTATAAACAACTATATTATTGATGTGATGTGTTTAAATTTATAAAATTTTGTAAAAATAATTAAACGATATTAAATTTTGTCCTGAATATTGAATATTAGTCGGTAGTGACAAAAACGTTCGCTATTTTCAGTTGATCTCAAACGAATGGTAAGTAAGTTGTAGGACTCAGGAGCTGTGCTTTTCTACACCTAAACATCTACATTAATTTCTTGATGAATCAAGTTCCATTCCGTTTCGTCCGTTTCAAAATCTAAAAGGAAATAAGTCGCCTTTACGTAATCAGCTTACGTTAAGTAACAATTAAGTAGAGCTTACAACGAGACCGATAGCGCTAGGAGCGATATTAAAATCTTAAGATAAAATATCTGTCATTCAACTCTAATGGAATATTATTTAAATATATTCTTTCCACTTATCTATTTCAACAGAATTTTGAAATTCAGATTTGAAAGTAGAAGTAGGTGTGGCGACCACTAATGGACGAATAATTCATTGTCCTTTAATGGAATATCTGAAATCTTTTTCATAATTCTTAAGTGCTTTCTTCCGTTCGAGATGAATGTTATTATAGAACTTAATGAGACAGGCCGCCTATAACAGCTTTACGTCATAATATTGTTATATTTTTTACCATCGGTAACATTAAAAAAAAGGAATTATAATTTCAAAATACAAAACAATTTACCTCTCAGTAAATTCAAAATTCGAATAACCGAAAATCTAATTTTGCGGTTATTCTGTGGAACTCAATACCACATTGATACTATGTTTTCGTTCACCATGAACCACACTGGAGGAAACCAATGTTCACAAGATAATATTATTGTTGGAACCTATAAACAAGTGCAGCGAATAAAGAAATTTGTTTCCGACGAAGATACGGTCAGCAAAATAGACGACTTGTGTAAAAAGTAAGGTATATTTAGTAGGTAAGTAAAATAAAATATTTGATTCCACATTTTACAAAAATAAAACAACTTGACAAAGAAAATCACAATAATATATTAAAATTTTAAAAATCCTAGAATTAGAATAAGTTTCCATGTGTGGTAGTTTATAGTGCATTCGGTGCATCATAATTTGCTATTTGCTGAGCACTGGTTCACGTAGTTTTTTACCGAGGACATGCAAGCGGAACATTAAAAAAATGAATAGTTTTTTTTAGTAAATATGAATTAAAAAATAAAGAAGGAAAAAAAAGAATAACACGCAGTTATCGTTAATTCACACCTTATAGCTAAAGTGTCCCGAAAGTTACATTATAAGCACAATAAATGTCTTTAGCCTTTTTTAAGGTAGAAATAATAGTATTTTAAAAAGATAAAACCGACTTAAAATTTTATTAAAAATTGAGAATTAAAATTCAGTATCTCAAAAACTTATTCACCGATTTTAAAGAAACTTGCACTATTCCCTGAGTTGAACAATACTTAGTACAACAAAAAAAGAATTACTTAAATCGGACTTGCAGTTCCAGATGTGCGAACACAAACATAAAAACATACATACATACATACAAACATACATACATACACTTTTGCCATTTGTCACATTTGTTCAGACGCTGATATAGACTAACATAATATACGAAAACTGGGCAGTTCTAAGAATATTACATACATACGCGTCGAATTGATAACCTCCTTTTTTTGAAGTCGGTTAAAAAGATTAAAATGTCGGCATTAATAAAATAACAATGAAAAGTTAAAAAATAAAAATGCAAGGCAATTTTTCATTTAGTCGCAATGTTGGCTAGAGTTTTCGATCCAATTGAATTGTAAAGTTTTCTGCTGTCGGTACCGCAGTTGGAATCTTTCTCGATTCTCGACCACGGTTTGTCTCCTGTCTGAATGTTGAATTTGCTATTGAGTTGGTGTTTATTTGCTTGTGAAAACAATCAATGGTCGTGGACATCGTACTCGCCCAACTACATATCACAGAAAAGTCGAGAACATTATTTCATTGTACAGCTGATATTTCGTACCTATACTTACTTGTAACTTGTTACATATCAAGTTAGAAGTTGTTTTATTGTTTTAGCTTAAAGTTAGCTCTACTATAGATACTAGCTCTATACTTTGTGCTTACTGTTTTTAGGGTTCCGTAGTCAACAAGGAACTTTTATAGTTTCGGTCTGTCCGTCCGTCTGTCCGTCTGTCCGTCTGTCCGTCTGTCCGTCTGTCCGTCCGCGGTTTTGCTCAGACTATAGGACCTACAAAGCTGTAATTTTTTTTTTTTTCCATTTTAATCTGCAATCAGTATTTGACTATAAGCAGGTGGGATGTACTACGGATGGCAGGTAGAGTGCTTCTACCACTGTAGATAGCATTACTCATGGTTTACTATAACTATAGTTATTTCATTTAAAAGATGTCCTTCCTTCTCAGGCGCTTGTTATAATTACGATGGACGAGGTCGGAAGCTAAAGCGTTCGGGTGGACCTCCAGCCTTTTTTTGTAATTTTCTTTGGACCTCAGTATCTCCTCTTTTATGGTGGGTATGCCTAGATTTTTATGAACCTCCGTGTTTGTGATGAGCCACGGGGATTTTGAAATCGTTTTTAGTATAATGTTCTGCGTTCTTTGTAGGATTGAGATGTTGGAGTTACTCGCACACCCCCATAGTTGAATTCCGTACATCCATACAGGTTTCAGGATTGTTTTATATATCAATGTTTTGTTTTCCAGTGAGAGTCTACTGTTTCTGCCTAAAGCCCAGTTTAGTTGTTTATATTTGATCCTTAACTCCTCTCTCTTGCTTGTGACGTGTTTATTCCAGGTGAGGCGTCTGTCCAAGTGTAAACCTAGATATTTTACACTATTTTTGTGAGGTAGTACGGAGTTTTCTAGTGAGACAGGCGGACAATCTTCCCTTCGCAGAGTGAAAGTTACGTGCACAGATTTTGTGGTGCTGGCTTTTATTCTCCACTTTTGAAGCCATTTAGTAATGGAGTTAAGACCAAGTTGGAGCTGCTCAGATGCGGTAACTGGGTTTTTGTTGGTCGCCAGAATAGCTGTGTCGTCAGCGTAGGTGGCGGTCTCTACCTCTTCTAGTGTTGGGAGGTCAGATGTGTATAAATTTTACAGGATTGGCCCCAGCACTGAGCCCTGAGAAACTCCTGCCAGTATTTCATAGAAATCAGAGGTAGAATCAGCTTATAAAGCTGTAATTTGGCATGAATATACAATATATTAATAATGCCGACAAAATGGTACATAAAATATTTAAAAAATATTTTTTTTATGGTACCTCCCCTACACATCAAGCGGGGTTGAATTTTTTTTTCGCGCCCACCCCATCGTGTGGGGTGTCGTTGGATAGGTTTTTTTAAAAATATTGTGAGTACTCAGAGATCATTTTCCGGTTTAGGGATCCATTTGTGAAATATTAAGTTTTAAAGTGGAAAAAATCGTTAGAGTCCAGTGTCCCCCCCTTCTACCAGCTAAACGGTTGCTTCTGGAAATGTGAAAAAATTCACAGGAGTAGGAAATATGCTGAATTTAAAAGGAAAACTATCACGGCTAAGTTGACTTCATAAGTTATTGAGTAATAGTCGATCAACTAAAAAAAATGTATTCGGCGAAGTATAAAGGAACTTTTCGTTCAAATTCCTTTGAGATGATGTTGTTAGTAGTGTAAAACATGTTATAAATGTACATTCATTGACCATACAGAAATTTTCAAAAACTAGCGGTGCTACGGAACCCTACATTGCGCGTGGCCCGACACGCACTTGGCCGGTTTTTATTATTACTATAGTTATGTACCTATCTACTTGTCTGTTATCTTGTGATCCAATTTGTTATTGCGATGGTAATGGCCGGGCCGCACCTGCGTTTATCGTCACGAAGCTTCGTGCTATGAGACGATACCACTGCACTGGACAATGAAAAAAATTTTAATTTGTTGACGCTTCGTGACGATAGACACATGTGCGGCGGCGGCATAATTATTGTCGCCAGCAACTTCTTTCAGAAATTCTTTTATCGCGCTAAAACTAAAAATTTTAGTAATAAATCCCACTGACCACAATTTATCACCATAATATTCGGCTAGCGGTAATAATAAGGTAATGGTGATGAATCGTATATGTTGCAGACACCTCATCCATGGTTGTAATGTGTGATTTTGGGTTGTCGTGCCTATGCATCACTTAAAATCCGTTCTTACTTATTCTTCCCCTATCGGTACCTGTATTCCTACGACATAAGGCTCATTTTTACAGGAAAGAGTAACTCCGAAACATACTGAAATGAATATATCGTGGCGATAGCTAATGCTTGCGCCCTGTGCCATTGTTTATATAGTAATTAATGCTAATTGATAAATACGGCGTACATTAAGCCAATTTCAATGTACGTTTCGGTTTAGATTCTACATTATTATTACTAGCCTCGTTAACAGAGACTATGTGCTTTAATTTGAAACTACTAGCATAATATAAATTACTATTAACTAATAATAATTACATAACGTCCCCCACCCCGTTGCGCCTAAATTAGTTTTTCCGGGATAAGAAGTATCCTCTGCCCTTTCCCGGGATTCATCCCATACAAAATTTCAACAATATTGGTTTAGAAGTTTGGGCGTGAAGAGATAACATACAGACAGACACACTTTCACATTTATAATTAGATATACATATAGGATATAAAGAAAGTAATGATGGTTCATGTGCTAAAGTCAGATAGGACGTGATCGTCAGTCAGAAAGCTTGTAATGTAAATAGTAAGTGGGTCCCTAGACGATCAATTTATTGTGCAATATCATTGAACAGTATTATTGAACGATTTATCTGACAATAAGATTGAAAGGCGGGCGCGTTCAATATTGTTACGTGCTAAGAGGTTCGATGATTCGGAGGAAAAGACCTGGTGACTCTCTTGAAGACTTTTATTTGCACTACACTTAACACTTACACTACACTTACACACACTAGATCACTATGTCTAAACACTAAGCACTAGGTTCAAACACTATGCACTAAGTTCAAACACTAAGCACTATCACTGGTTCACTCACTAAGTCACTTGTTTCTCACTTCCGAAGTCGCTTTGATTATCGCTCACTCGAAAACATTCGAAGACTGACTGGCCGGCTCGTCTAGCCGCGTATTTATACGGGTCGGGGCGAGCTCTAGACCTTACGAGAATATTCCACAACATGTAAACAACCGTGGGAAAATTCTCGAGCAGGTAAGCGCAGGTAACAAAAACATGCAAGTAGCGGCATCTGGTATTGAATAGGGGATTTACGCTGTCTGTGATGGTTTCGCCGGTTGCCGCTAGATGACACTACGTGTCCGCATTCGTAACACTACTCCCCTCTTAGAGATGCTCGTCCCGAGCATCATTGTTACTGCCATGGTAACGCGCCAGACGGTCTATGTGTACCACTTTGAATGTCCCTCTTGGTTGCTTTTGAATCCTATAAGTCACATCATTCAATCGGGTAACCACTTGTATGGGCCGTCCCACTTGGTCTGCAACTTTGGAGATTTCCCTTTTCGACGAGTTGGGTTATGCAGCCACACCAGTGTCCCTTCTTCGAAGCCGCTCGTGTTCGATTTCCGGTCGTATCTGGTCTTCATGTTCTCACTTGAATGTAACCCATTCTCCCGAACCATGGCGTGTATATAGCGCATCTTTTCCCTCAAATCGCAGACATAGTCTTGTACGGTCTTTGGTTCCTCCGGTGACCCTCCTGTCAAGAGGTCTACTGGTACTCGTAGTTCTCTACCGTAATTGACATATGCCGGGGTAGCCTTTATGCTCTCATGCTCGGCGGTACGGTACGACAGAAGGAAGAGCGGTATGTACTTGTCCCAATCCTTTTGTTTTTCATCTACCAATTTCGCCAAATGCCTCTCAAGGGTCTGGTTAAATCTCTCAACCATTCCATCAGACTGTGGATGGTACGCGGTGGTCCTCGTTTTATGCATTCCCAAGATTCTGCACACTTCCTGGAAGACCTGCGATTCGAAATTCCTGCCCTGATCGGAATGGATTTCCAGAGGCACACCAAAGCGAGATATCACTTCTTCCACAAGCTTAGAAGCAACTGTCGTAGCTTCTTGGTTTGGTATGGCGAACACTTCAGGCCACTTGGTGAAGTAGTCCATGACGACCATGAAATACTTGTTTCCCGACTCCGTTACAGGAAATGGCCCAGCTACATCAACTGCAATTCGTTCCCACGGTGCGCCAACGTTATACAACCGCAGGTTCCCACGGCTCCTGGTCTGTGGTCCCTTCACTGCAGCGCAAGTAGTACATTTGCGGCACCAATCCTGCACGTCATCTCGACAATGCAACCAGTAGAATCGTTCCCGCACTTTTGTTAACGTCCTCTTGACACCTAGATGACCTCCTGATACGCCATCGTGCATTTCACGGAGAATATCTGATACTCTCGCTCTTGGGACAACTATCTGAAGATGGAACTCTCTGCCGTTAGTCTTCTCCCATTTCCGGTAGAGTATTCCGTTTTGAAGTACCAGACTCTCCCACTGCGCCCAGTACGCCTTAGTGACAGCGCCAGTGGGTGCAACCTCACTCCAGATTGGTTTTACGTCACCCCGTTTCTTCCATGTGATAATGTGCCGAAGGTCGTCATCTTTTTCTTGGGCCTCCCTCATGGCATCATTCTCCCATGGACCCAAAGGACTTGTTCTCGTTAACTTTAACGTCACTTCATTAGATTCCTGTTTAACACAATGTTTGCAATCTTCCGAACACGGCCTTCGTGAGAGTGCGTCGGCGTTCCCATGCGACTTTCTGCTGCGGTGTTCGGTCTTGAAGTCGTACTCCTGGAGCTGCTCAATCCATCGTGCTACTTGACCTTCTGGGTTCTTGAATTGCAGTAGCCACTTCAAGGCTGCGTGATCAGTTCGCAGTAAAAACTGTCTGCCGATGAGATATTTGCTGAAATGTTGTAGCGTCTTTACAACAGCCAAGAGTTCTCTTCTTGTCACACAGTAGTTTCTCTCTGGCTTGGATTAAGATTTGCTGAAATACGCAATCACAACTTCTCTTTCACCCTGTTTTTGAGATAACACCCCTCCAATGGCCGTGTTGCTTGCGTCCGTGTCGACTATAAACTGACCTTCAGGTTGTGGATACCCCAGGATTGGTGCTTCACACAGATGTTTCTTCAGTTTCTGAAAAGAATCTTCAGTAGTCTCGTCCCAAATAAACTGTCGTTTATCTTCTGTCAGCCGATGTAATGGCTTGGCTATCTCCGAGAATCCCTTAACAAAACGCCTGTAGTAGGAGCATAGGCCGAGAAATGCTCGCACTTCAGTTTTGTTCTTAGGGGTTGGCCAATTTTGAACTGCTTCCAGTTTCTCCGGGTCCGTCTGGATTCCATCACTGGAGATAACATGGCCGAGATAATTGACCTTACTCCTGAATAAACGACACTTTTTCGGATTCAACTTTAACTTGGCCCCCTCTATTTTGGCGAAAACTCGTTCTAAGTTTCGCAGATGGTCCTCGAAGTCACGGCCAACAATGATGACGTCGTCCAAGTAGACTAAGCAAGCCTCTCCAACTAAGCCTGCCAGTACACACTCCATGAGTCGCTCAAATGTGGCAGGTGCGTTGCACAATCCAAAGGGCATGACGTTAAACTGCCATAAACCTTTACCGGTGGAGAAAGCTGTCTTCTCCTTGTCTTTTGGATGAATTTCCACCTGCCAGTATCCAGATTTCAGGTCCAGGGTCGAAAACCATTTCATGCCACTCAAGGTATCCAGAGTGTCGTCGATCCGAGGTAATGGGTAGCTGTCCTTCTTAGTGACATCATTGAGACGCCTGTAGTCCACACAAAATCTTGTGCTGCCATCTTTCTTCTTCACTAACACAACAGGCGAGCACCACGGACTTGCAGACGGTTCAATAATTTTATGCCTTCTCATGTCCTCCAGAAGGCCTTCCACTTCCTTCTCCTTTGCAATTGGTATCCGTCTTGCTCGTTGACGAATTGGGTTCTCGTTTCCGGTATCTATCCTGTGCTGAACCACCGACGTTCTTCCAAGGTCGCCTTCTTGACTGGAGAAGATATTCGCGTGGCGCTGTAAAAACTTCTTAGCTTTCATCCTCTGCGAATAAGTCAGATTACTCTTGCAGTCATCGAGTAGCTCAGTCACTAATCCATTGTTGCTGCTGTTTGCTGGGTCTGCGTCTGTTGTCGAACTGCACTTTCTCATCCAGACAACTTCCTCGCACTTTCCAATGACGTCACCTTTGTTCAAGCAGATCTCGCGTTCACCAAGATTCAAAACCCGGACCACAGCGTGACTGCTTCCACTAACAAGGGTTCTTGCCGTCATCAGTTTTCGTGCTGATGTCTTGGTGGGTGTGTCTTCGATCAACACGCATCTGTTAGACTTGTTCTTTCTAGCTGGCGGTAGTTTCACCAGCACCCGGGCTTCCGCTCGTCCAGGTATAATGACTTCCTTTACACATGCGACTTTCCCGCAGGCGCCTCCAAGGATGAAAATTTCTTCTTCGCCACACTTGAAAACTCCGTCAGCGACATTAATCCTGCAGTTATGCTTCTTCATGAAATCCAAGCCCAAGATGCAATCATCCATTATTTCAGCCACGATAACGTCATGAGGGTATGAGGACCCCCCTACATTAATCATAACTGACATTTCTCCGAGGACGGGTATTGGCTGACCGGAGGCAGTAAGAAGCCGACAATTAATTCTCCTCTTATGTCCCCTTGCGGCCTTTACCAGATTTGGGTTCACTATTGTTCTAGAGGCTCCTGTGTCTAGAGTAATTTTGCAATCCGTCTTGTTAATAGTCCCCTGAATCACAAGACTATTCCCGCTGCTTGCTTGGGAGACAACAGTTATTGGGGCTTCTTCCGCGTCAGGCAGTACTTGCCCCTTAGTCCTGGCTGAAGCCCTTTGCTTCTTCAGCTCCTCCATCTGTTCCTCAAGCCTTTTCATTCTTGCCATCTGGGTATCCTTCTGCGGGCAGTTGAGCTGAAGATGACCCCTTTCGCCGCACTTGTAGCACATGGCTCCAAAATTTCTCTTCGTAGGAGCCTTGACCTCCTTCACTTCCTCCGAGACCTCGCGGATTTTATAGGTCTGCCGTATGTCACGCCGGACAGCCTCGACCTCTAGAGCATGCGCCAACGCTTCCTTTAGCGAGGTGTGGTGACGTAGCCTTACTGCAGCTCGGACTTCCAGATCGCTGATTCCGTCGACAAAGGCTTGAACAGTGTTTGAGTCAACCATCTTGGAGTCTGCTCCTGGATGTGCCTTCTTGACCAGTTTTTCAATTTCCAACGCCCATTGTTGTAGTCCCTCTCCTGAGCGTTGGACTCTGTCACGAAGTTGGGCACGGAACACGTGCTCCAGGTGTCGCTCCCCGTATCTGGATTCAAGCGCCTCCATCAGATCTTGGAACCCATTTCCTGTGTGTGCTTCCAGGACCGACAAAGCTTGCCCTCTGAGCGCAACAGTGAGAGCGGTCAGGCATTGGTCTTCAGTCCATCCGTTGGCAGTAGCAACCGTCTGGAATTGCTGACGATAAGCGTTCCAAGAAGTAGTACCGTCGTATGGTGGCACTTTAACTTTTGGTCCTTGTACCACTACTCCGGTAGTTCCACTCGACGTCGCGACCCCTGTGGTTTCCAGGCGCACTTTCCACTTCTGTAGTTCTGTGAGGCCACTTTTCACATTTTCCATATCCACTCCTAGCCCGGTGATGCGTTCTTCCATTATGTCGACATCTTTCCGAAGCTTGGTCACCGTGTCACCAACATCCTTTATTGCCAATAGCGCTTTTTCTTGGAGGTCCCTTTGTTGCTCTTGAGACTCCATCATTGCCCGAATGTCAGCCCTTTGAGAATCTTGCAATGCGCCGAATTTGTGTTCCTGGGCCTCTTGCAAAGCGCTGAGCTTGCGGTCTTGTGACTCTTGTAAAGCCTGGATTAACCCAATTATGCTTTCCAATTGAGGAGCCATTTGGGGGGCCGTAGAAACTGCGGGCGAGGCATGGTGGCTGGAGCCAGTTGACGGGGCTTGAGCAGACGGGGCCTGGTGGGCGGGGCCAGTGGGCGTGGCCTGGTGGGCGGAGCCAGTGGGCGTGGCCACACCCAAAGTGGGCGGGGCCTGAGGGGCGTGGCCAGTGGGCGGATCCCGGTGGGCGGGGCCAGTGGGTGTGGCCTCCGCAGCCTGTTGCGTCCTTGTCCTGACACTTCCCTCGAAGTCTTCTCCCGGAGTCACTGGCACTGCGACGTTGTCCTCACGTTCCCCTTGAACTCCTCTCTCGGAGTCGATGGCAGCAGCTCGCTGTGCCCTTGTCCTGACACTCCCCTTGAAGTCCTCTCTCGGAGTCAATGGCATCTCCAAATCTCACTTCCGACACCAGTTGTTACGTGCTAAGAGGTTCGATGATTCGGAGGAAAAGACCTGGTGACTCTCTTGAAGACTTTTATTTGCACTACACTTAACACTTACACTACACTTACACACACTAGATCACTATGTCTAAACACTAAGCACTAGGTTCAAACACTATGCACTAAGTTCAAACACTAAGCACTATCACTGGTTCACTCACTAAGTCACTTGTTTCTCACTTCCGAAGTCGCTTTGATTATCGCTCACTCGAAAACATTCGAAGACTGACTGGCCGGCTCGTCTAGCCGCGTATTTATACGGGTCGGGGCGAGCTCTAGACCTTACGAGAATATTCCACAACATGTAAACAACCGTGGGAAAATTCTCGAGCAGGTAAGCGCAGGTAACAAAAACATGCAAGTAGCGGCATCTGGTATTGAATAGGGGATTTACGCTGTCTGTGATGGTTTCGCCGGTTGCCGCTAGATGACACTACGTGTCCGCATTCGTAACAATATCAATATTGATATTGAACGCGCCCGCCTTTCAATCCAATGGTCAATAATATAGTCTAGACTCTAGGGGCCCGCTAAAAGAAAACTTATTTCTATTGCTTTAGCCTGACTACAATTGCTGAGAATTTATTTAATTTGTCTGGCACTCCGCTTATATTTAATATAAAGAGTAGTTTTCATTCGTTCGTTTTCCGGATTGTTGTCATTTTTGCTTTGTAGTAAAATTGGATTCGTCTAGTTGTGTACAAACTAATTTGAGAGACGTTTAAGTGATAATATTTTGAGAGAGTATTTTACGGATATTAAACGGTTTTATTTTTGTTGGTTTGATAGTAAACATCTTCGACTTTGGGTGTAACGATTTTTAGTTCTTCAGCTGTTTTTTCTTGTGCTTTTCACTTTCAGCGTGCAAATTCTACCTTATATAATATTATGGGCAATGGGCAAGTATTAAGTAAAATATTTTTTAAATATTTTTATTAAATATTTTTAATTTGGGTAGGTATCACACTTGTTGAGTTACAAATCCTTACCACTTTATAACATAAAGTACAGTAACATGTCTGCACCGGTTAAAGTTATTTAGTGCAAACTCTAATGTCAAAAAGGAACAAGAAAGTTTTCCAGACTGTATCCGGCACATTTCGGCGTCACGGCTCGAGGCGGCTCATTTTCCTCGCCCGCGGCGGATATTTTCAATTTTCCCAGCACTGGCCCACTTTATACTTGTTTGTGGAATACTAATAAGTCGTTACAATTCCAGCGACATCCATCTTATCCGATCCAGCCGACCGGCTTCGTTATTTTGTAATAAGATTTCAATTTTTCGCCTCTATATTTTATTATTGTGGTGACACGAAAAGTTTCTTGTTACGATGTAGAAATACTGTATTATTAACAGAATTACTTGGTTCCGATGGTAGCAGCGAGCCCGTAAGCAAAATTTTATCTACAGATCACAAGTTTAAAATAACGGTTAAAAAGAAACTATATTGTGCAGCATAAGGAACTTGCAACTTAATATTTCAGCAGAGGTCAAGTCTATTTATTTAATAGTCAAGGTATACAAAGTGTAAACAGCACTTAGTGTTGCGAGGATGACTTCACTGCACCAGCGGACGTAATTAAAAGTGAGCTTAGTCCGATGGCTTCAGCTCACAGACCTAAGAAAAGAGAGAATAGAACAGGCCGACATGGAGGCAGGTAATTGAAGAAGGTAGGGAGGTAAGGTTAGGCCATTCAACTATAATCATTCATAGAGACTGCATGAAAGACGATCATAGTAAAATTCGACCATAATCATTTTTGTAGGCCCTATGTACTATCAGACCATTCACTCTAGTATACCGTTCCTCTCTAGTATAGAGGACCTCTCTAGTATGTTCGGATTAAGTCAAGACAATTTTGGTTTGTGTCGAGTCAAGTCAGCTTCTGTCAAATCAAGTCGACTCGACGTGATTGACTCGACTTAACCTTTTCGTCTTACAGAGACAATATTAGTCTAAGAATAAATTAATATAAATAGGTGAACATTTAAAATAAGAACATAAACTACAATAATTTAAAAATCGGCCAAGTGCGAGTCGGAATCGCGCACGAAGGGTTCCGTACCATTATAGAGCAAAATTAGGCCATAAATTGTGTTTTTTGTATGGGAGTCCCCTTCATTATTTTATTCTAACATTATTATTAAATATTAAAGTACACATATAACTAAGGATTTTGTGAAAAATTCAAGTACCTACCTGTTGACATTTTTGATATAGAGCAAAAAAGGACAAAAAAATCACGTTTGTTGTATGGGAGCCCCCCTTAAATATTCATTTTATTTTTAGTATTTGTTGTTATAGCGGCCACAGATATACATAATCTGTGAAAATATCAAATCTCTTGCTATTACCGTTCTTGAGTTACAGCCTGGAGACAGCAAAAAAGGCCAAAAAATCACGTTTGTTGTATGGGAGCTTCCTTAAATATTCATTTTATTTTATTTTTAGTATTTGTTGTTATAGCGGCAACAGATATATTACATAATCTGTGAAAATATCAAATCTCTAGCTATTACCATTCTTGAGTTACAGCCTGGAGACAGACAGACAGACAGACGGACAGACGGACAGACAACGAAGTCTTAGTAATAGGGTCCCGTTTTTACCCTTTGGGTACGGAACCCTAAAAATGTATGAAGATTTTGACACAACATACTTTTTATTGAAACTCTTCATTCAATTAAAGTAATTACTAATAATATAATTGTATATATAATATTATTAATATTATATAATTATATACAATAATTATAAATTTCCAACTGCGACCGCATGTGCAAGTGTAGTAAGGATTATTCGTTTCAAACACCGAAGTTTCCGTCAGGTCTACGAGTTCTGTAGTCCGGGAGTTAAAGCCTGGCCCGGGCCGAGTTAATTAGATTTTTGATGAATTGCTCCAGCGGCGTTATGAGCTATTGCCTCTATAAGCCCACCGCTTACGAGCGCGAAACATTTTAAAGTTTAAGCGACAAGCGCACCGAGGGAGAAAAAACTCGGGGTCGAACCTCCCGGATATTTATTACCCTGGTCATTTTTACCCACAACTCCGGAAAATGATAAAGGTAGTGGAAATTATGTAACTGAAGTAGAACGCTGAGTAAATCAGAAACATGCAATGAAATAAAAGGGTTTATCCCACAGTCGTTTCCACCTGTTAACACTTAATATTGACTTTATCGATGCGAAAATGCTTCTGCCAAAAAATTGTCGAATGACGATTCACGAGCGGTGGTTTTACATAAAGTACTGAAATAAAAAGCAAACGACATGCAATACATTGTGCCCGATTTATTATTTCCGGACAAAATTGAAAATCGAATATATTACGATGCCATTAAAAGAATATCTACTCCGTTTCAATTTCATCTGACCAGAAAATAATTCTCAGTACAGTACTAATAATAATTTAAATGCCATGCATTAATCTCGAAAAAAATACTATAATTCAAATCCATACTAATAATTTATAATAAATGCGAAAGTGTATATTTTATCTGTCTGATTTTACTGAAATTTGGTAAGACAATTATCCAATCGCCAATTAAACATTTTTTTATGCGTAAACCTCACTTGACCTGAAAATACTTAACCTATGTTAAGTAGTTTCGTCTAAACTTTAAGATTACTGACCATAAAACAATTCTCCAATCGCCCATTAAGAGGTCGTGAATCGAACGTATCAAATCAAGCAGAAGAATGAGGATATTGTTTATCGAAACCTTTGGAGGCCTTGACCTAAAAGGCATTAAAAAGAAACAAATTGAAAACGGTATTGTATCAAGTTCAGATTCAGACGTAAAAGGTCGATGCACCATCCTGGGAACACTTCGGCACAATATTTCGATTGATACAGAAGGTCAGAGTTATTGTGTTCATGTCTAAAATGATTGTTGATAAGGTGAGTAATCTATACCAGTTAAATTGATTACATAACGTCACACACATACATGTGAGTGGATGAAGTAGGTACAATTTAATAATAACCACTCTGTAATATAATTTTTTCCCAAAAGCAGGTATTGCAAAAGTCAAAGTAAAACTTGATTGCCAGCAAATGAATAAACAATTCAAAAAATATTAACCACAGAGTCAACAAAGCCAGCGACACTTTGTATGGGATCATTATAACTTTTTCAAAGTGCCGATTGCATTTTAAATTCAAATGACTCGAAGTTTTCAAAGAACAGCAAAGTTTGAATATTATTTCTATATAGCTGGATTTGCGATACGGTATTATTGTTTTGCTCTTTGTTGTGCAACTGATAGTTTTATTTTGTCAATATTTTCTTTATTCAGATGAGTACTTAATACTTAAAGAACTTTACCTAATACTTAAAGATTAGTTTTTTATTTAATATGCCAAAAACAATATGAATTTATCATACATAAGTCATAACTGATAACAAGCGTTAAATATAGTTTGTATGATCAACAAAGTTCAGATTCTAGTCTGTAATCTGTACAACAAAACACCAAATGAAAATTAAGCAATATGAGAAAAACTAAACTTTCATAATACATCCCAAACATAATATTATCTCAACATGATATATTAATCTTCTTGCTATCGAAGGAAGGAAGGACATATTTAGCGATAAACTTAGGAATTAATACAAAAGCTAATGCACTTGGTAAGGTCATCGGTCAAGATTTTGATTGACAATCATAACATATAATTTGCAGTCAAATGTGCAGACGTGCGAATATTATACATCACGTATCGCTTATTTGCTATCCTATTTTCAAGGTTGCGATTTTTTACTTAGAATTTGCATTATAACGTTTACTTGAGAAATAAATGACGTGATGAGAATGCGACAAAAAGCTGGCATTAAAATTATTTGCTGAGGTAAGCGTCAATAAAATAATAACACAAACATAAATAAGTAGTATTTTAAGTAAGTTCAATAACTTAAATAACTACCCAATGGGGCGGTAGAATATAATAAAAAAGCTTGCAACTTTACTAGTAGAAAACCCTTATCGGAAAGTCTTAATTATTCGCAATAATAATTGTTATCATTTATTTTGAGCACTTATCCCAGACTCATAATACGTACTTACTTACGTATCAAACTACAAGCAAAATTCACATTTTGGGAAATCCTTAGTTTAGTGCAAATTGTCAGGTTTATCTACAATAGTTCCAAAGCAATTTTTGGTCCGCGCGTAGCCTTTTATTTAGCAAATAAAAATAATGCAATGACGTTTTAAATTAACAAAAACTTTCTATAAATATATTGTAACTTTAAAAATTTTAACTACAAGTAGTCCGGTTAACGCTCAAGAGAAGTGAAATTTCAATTTTCACCCCCCCCCCCCTCCGGCTCATCTCCTAGACGTCAGGACTTTTAGTATGTTTTGTCCCTAACCAACCTGAATAAGTTCCAGCAGAAATCGCTTAGGTTCCTGCTCACGCATTCTACAAATACTTTGTTGACTGAGCTAAAGAACGAAGAGACGAGAAAATAACGATTGAAATAATATAATTGATAGCGATGGGAAAGGTGGACATATAGAAAAGTAAATAAATATTCAAAAACAGAACTACTAGCTCCTGGTCTGTCCAGCCAGTCGCCAACAATAATAGAAATCAGGATATACCGAAACAATATTCAAATGTAGCGAATAATCTATAGACTGTGATTCCATTAACATAAAAAAATTATTTCAGTTACAGTAACATAATTTTAATATCAAAGATAAGAATTCACTGGATAAAGAATGTATATTATGTGCTTCAAAAATTAAAAACTTAGACAAACCCGAGATTCGCGATTAAATGTTGAACTTTGTTTTTGTTAGGTGTTAAAAATACTTTTTATTTATTGTTTGTCAGGGACAGACCCAAGAAAAAGTGGCACGAGAAATTGTTGACGTTGTTGATAACAAGTGGCCAAAATTCAGCAAAGGATAGAGACGTGTGGACTATGGAAGGAAAGAAGGGAGGCCTTTGCCCAGCTGTGGGACACTATCGGCTATTATTAATAATAATAACATTGTTTATATCCATTATCCAGCATCTGATATAAAAATTTTTGGTAGTTATGTAGTTGGTCTCGCTGGGCAAAGATCACCACAGAGTGGGTATTGGGTACCAGATGATGGACAACGCTGCCGTGGCCGCCGCCGGCCTCGAAAAAGATGAGCTAGACTGCGGCTGCGTTCGATCGATAGAACTGGAAGACTTTGGGGGAGGCCTTTGCCCAGAAGGGGGACAGCATAGGCTCTTAAAAAATGTAGTTGATCTTCTGTTTATATTTATACTGCGGCTTGAGGATAGGGCTGTTCCATTATCTTGTGTTCCATAAATATATTGCTTTAAGATTACACGGGAGTGATAATATGATCGTAATACAATTCCGGTCTCGTATCTTCTATACATAATTTTATAAAACTAAGTCGCTTTTTAACCGACTTCCAAAAAGGAGGAGGTTATATGTTCGGCTGTGGATATTTTTTTCCCTCATGTCCCTTTGTTCCCTTTAATCTTTAAAACTACGCAACGGATTTTGATAATTCTTTCAGTGTTAGATAGCCCATTTATCGAGGAAGGCATAGGCTATATTCGCTAAGTCTAATAGGAGAATGTGGAAAATAACTTGAAAGGGCTTATCTCGCGAACTACTGGAGCAATTTTTATGTTATTTGGCACAGATAAGAAGTAGACCACGTGAAGGATCACAGGCACAGAAACAAATCAAGATAGAACGGCCACACGCGTCCGTTGCTAAGGAATCGCGCGTGTCAATTTTTGCTTTGCTTTTAGTTAGAACAAATAACTTACCCGTGGAAAGAAATACCTCCTTTTAACCGATTTACTTTCGTACTTCTATTTTTACAATTAGACACTGCACAATGAGGCATTTTTGCACAACCCCTCCGGTGTAATCAAGTCGAGACGTGCACGCTGACTGAATAAACGTTCGACGAATTGTGCCTACTTGTGCAAGTTTGAAACACGCGTACTCCACCCGCTTAGCCGTTCTATCTTGATTTATTTCTGTGATCATAGGCTATCGATCGATTTTAATAATTTTTTCAGTGGCTGTATATTTTATACCCGTGCGACGCCGGGGCGGGTCGCTAGTTATTCTATATGCCAAGGCTACAAATCTTTGTTTACAAAAACGAAGGCGTCAAATCTAATTGTCTGATCAATCATTTCGGTTTTAATTTGTTTGGTGCGTGGTTGAGCTCGCTCATTACCGTACCGAGGTCAGAGGTCGATTGTGATACGTGACTCAGACGTGTGACAGACTACAAATTATACACAGCTTCAAAAATGCCGGAGATTATAAAATTATACCCTACACACGACAATTATTGTTTGATATCGCCGATGAGTTCAGAGGACAGAGGTCAGTTACGGGATTAGATAATCACTACGGAATTTTTTCAACAGGGCTTTAAAATACGGTCCACAACAGAGGACGCGTTGTGGAAAACATTCATGTATGAAAAGAAATGTAAATGCAATGAAATTGCTTTAATAAAATATTTTCAGAACAACGTTTTCGGATAATATTTCAAGAACATTTTATTTTAGCTCTTTTATTACATAAAATTAATGAATACCTATTACCTACTTACAATATACTTTATTATGAACTTTATATTTCGTTTAAATTGAGCTGTGTCCAATATGCTTAGTTGCTTAGTACGAAACCGTAATTTTATACATTTGAAAATACGGGATCAAGGATGTAACAAATTACAACGACTTCCGCTAAAGTCCGGAAATCCTGAATGGTTTACAACCCTAACCCTAGGTAAGCGCGGTATAAAGCGATTGTTATATAAATAGGTATTTTTAGGCTCACCAAACTTACTCATTTAGTCTACTTTTATCCCATCCCCATCCATCCATTTGTGTTGTGTTGTGTATTAACTTTTATCTACTTTTTAAAATGTAGTAAAACCTCTGTGAGTAAACCTAATTAAAATACAGTCTTGTTTCGACCTCTACCATGCTCAATTTGAAACATGTTCAATATTATAAAATATATTAGTGTCCGACCGAAACTGATTTTTCAGCCGAACCCGAAACCGAAACCGAACTTTCGGCCTTACTCCTAGTTTCGGCCGAAACCGAAACTTATGGAAACATTTAAAAATTTCGATTATTATTTATTTTAATGATTTTTTCATTTTTTTTCATTTATTAACACAGTGTAGTAGTGCTGTTGCTTGTCATACCTAAGGCGCGGCCAACTAGTTCCGCGCGGACTATAGCTGCGAAGTTTACCGTACGGCGCACGCCATTTCACGAACGTACGAGTTTCGGCGGGGCCGAAAGTTTCGGCTATATTTTGGCCGAAACCGAAACTATGGCCGAAACTCGATTTTTTGGCCGAAACTGGCCGAAACCGAAACCGAAAGTTCGATCGGTTACTAATAAATATATTTACAATTTTAGCCAAAGTCACCAACGGAAAACAATGATTTGTCAAAGAAGCTAGGTACAGCTTAAGTCAGCGATGATTTTGTTTAATGACTTCTTCTTGTATAACTGACATATTGTGTATAGAAATAATGTAATTAATCGCCAATCTGTCGTTTATAATTAATGATGATCTTGAAGATTCAAACATTATAAATTAGTACAGATTTTGTTAGATCTTCAATAATAATTTACGTTGAGCTAGAGTACATTTAAGGCAGTTTTTTTTGTCCACTTTGTACAGTGTTTGTATATTCACATTGCAACTTAGCGAGGCGTTGCGATGCATTTGGAAGGAGCCATTTAAATTTGGAACAGGAGCGCGGCGAGCGCCACAGACCAAGCGGCAAGTCCTGCAAATCAATATTATGCATTTTCGGTTCCATATCCGATGCATTTTAAATGCACCACCGTATCACAACGAATCGTTATGTTGCAATATGAAGACGGTATTAGTATGATAAGTAAGATGATCTTCACACCTAAAACACTCAATCGATTTAGCTAAAATTGGTCATGGAGAATAGAGATACTTTGAGTCCCGGAAAATGACATAGGAAACCTTTTGTCCTGGCAGAATATACGGTTACCACTTACCGCGCGATAAACGAGTTTTGGCGCAACGGAGTTGCGGGCGTCATCTATTACTAAAATATACGAGGCGCATTAATTGTTCGCACATTGTCCCGACACAAAATAGGGATACACAGACGAGTAAAATGTCAACAGATATGAATAGATACCGCGATCCGCAACCCCTCATGAATAATGTATCTGTAATACGACATTTAGACGAGCTCTACAGTTATAAGAGCCGTCGAACTCTAATTATAGACGAAACGACGAAATGCGATACGACGAAAGCGATATTTGGTTTCGGAAAACATGTAAATTAAAGGATCTTCAGCTTTACCGGGATTGCATTGTGTGGCATATTCCTTTTCCTGATTTCACGATTTGTTTGCGATATCCCTGTCGACAGCCGCGGCAAATCCATTTAAGATATGCAAATTGTACGAATCAGTGATAACTATAGTACCAATTATAATTTATAATGTTTTGTATACGTAATGAAAATTGCTTAATTGTAAATCAGTAATGATTGTTCAGTTTGTAGATTATACTGTATATCTATGCCCATAAGCCCTTCGTGGTCTAGCGCTTTAAAACTTGGCTATCCTCGGCTGTGGGTTTGCTTTCCGCATTGAAATAACAAAATAGTGTTGTCTTACAGTTGGCAGAATGAATCACCTTTTAGATATTTTATATTATGATAATATCATAAACACCTGCAGCCTTATTCCCGAAACTGATATCAAACTGATATCAGATTTTTGACACTTTAGACATATTTATAAGATATAAAGAAATAGCATGTCTAAAGTGTCAAAAATCTAATATCAGATTGATATCAGTTTCGGGAATAAGGCTGCTGTTTTGAGGGTTTTTTGTTGTTGTTGGGCACTTTAAATGAATTTCTGGGTAATTTGTATTGGCTTACGGCTACTAACAACGACATCGGTGTTGGAGCTACTATGAAGGAAATCAATTAGTTCAGAAAGAATTAAAAAAAAATACTCGGAATTAAATTGATTTGTTTGTCTGATTAATTATTTTTTAAGCCGAATGATGGCCGTAATGTTAGTTTCGGCATGGACCAAATGGTTTCGGTTAAACACTATACTGATAATATAATTGAGTGTTAAAAGGGACATGAATTATAAATCTTACAGAAGAGTGGTCTCCGCTTACTTGGATCCTTATTCGTAGTCACGCGTACGTTGATGATATTATTATTCGGAGACATGCATGCACTAGCGAACGACTCACGAGAGTACTCCATGCATTATTAAAATATAAAGTAGATTAAAACGAACAATTTCAGTTCTTTAGTCTTATTGCTAGTTCATTATTTAGTCAAGAAAAGGGGATAAAATTGTATTCGATAAGAAAAACTGTTTGTACTATGGAACTAGGAAATTGTACACAAATGGTTATAAATTGTATTAAATAAATAAATTTATTTACATACCAATTTTATTTTTTGAGCTGCTTCTTTGTTATCATTGCCAGTAGTCAGTACCTGTGAAAGATATATTGGTCAATTAAATCAAACAAATAATAATATACTTAATGTAATATCTATGGACGCTTCACACCACGTCAGTCTGGCCCCGTGCCAAGTACCTGAAGGACTTGTGTTACGGGTACCAGACAACGGAAATATATTTAATACTTTTATACTATACATATATTTAAGATTTTTATTGTATGATACACATATTTAATACGTGACATCTATGACCCAGGAACTTTTGGAAACTTTTTGTTCCGTCGGCGGGATTACGAATACGCGACCCCCGGCTTGAGCTACCAACAGCCCACCAACTGAACCACAGAGGTCGTCATAATCAAAATAAATATAAATATTGTCATAATAAAAAATAATATTGTTTTTTTTTTCAATTTAAACCAAATTATGTCAGAATTTTCCTAAACGCGTAAGTCACTAGTCGCTACCCGGCGAGAAGAACCGGCGTCAAAAATTTGCATGGCGTCACTTTTTTAAACTTATCATAAGACTTTGTTAGTAACAACAACATTTAATTAAAAGATGCCTTCAAAGATCCTTTAACTGCTTACATATTTAAGAAATTTAAAAGTACATTATAATATGCAAACAATAAGTTCGCGTATACGGCAATCGAATTCGACGCGGCGTTTGATCTAGATTTCAATGAGTGCAAATTGCAAACAATCAAAACTTACTCCTTAATCACTTGGAAATCATCCTTAAATCACGCAATCGGGCCAAACTTCGAAATGAGATAATAGTAACGGTGATTCCTAACTCCTTACAACTTTGACTTTGTCGAAAAGTTACACCGAAGTTAAGTCCAATATCGCATGAAAATTAGTTTGTTTTGTGGGGAGCCAATTCTCATAACTCGAACCTTGAAACAGGCATAACAGCCTCAAAATCGAATTTAGGTTACCTGAGGGGTTAGTGCGAGTTTTATTCGATCATACGCATCGAGCGCGTAAACGCAAATTTATATGGGATCAAAGCAGCGCCATCTACTGGCTAACGTGGATACTGCTTTGATCCCATACAAATTCGCGTTTACGCGCTCGATGCGTATGATCGAATAAAACTCGCACTAACCCCTCAGGACAGCTAGACAGCCTGAATGCGAACGCACACTGCCTGGATAGCCAGACAAACTGAGAATCAAACTCGGGTTATAAAGTCAGCAATAGCTAAAAAGTTTAATTATAAAATAGTTTAAAAAACTAAAAACACACTTTAGCCAATCCGCCACCTTTTATGTCCGCCATGTTGGATTTTGGTCACGTGACTATTTTTTCTAGTATTCCTGACAGCAAACCATCTGATCAACCCTTTCATCTGATAACCATATCATGGTGGTGCATTTCAAATAGCCCGTCCGCCATCTTGGGGAGGCCACCATATTGGATTTGTAATGACGTTCCTTAGCTACTCATGTATTGTCATCAGAACTCAGAGCGTGTGCAAAATTTCATCCTAATCGAAGACCGAAAAGTGGCTTAAATTAAGATTCCAAGATTTTCTTAAGTACATACATAGTTACAATTAGTGAAACAAATAAAAGCGTGTTAAAAATACACCGAAATCGGCTTTTCTAGAATTTCACCCCTGCGGCCCTGCCACGATTATGAAACTGGAACAAAGAGGGACAGTAAATTTTGTGCCTCCGTACCCTGGCCTTGGATGAAGCTACTGACCGAGGCTATGGCAAAATTCGTGCATTGTTCTCGCAATTTTGTCGGCATAAGTGCACCATTCTTTCCATGAAGCTTCAGGCACTTTAAAATCGACATGGGTACTTTTCTTTTAAAGCAATAAGTCTTGAACGAAGTGCGAATAATGGGTACCTCAGCTACCAAGATTTTAAAATTCTGTGCTTATTATTGTCATCATATTAAAATAGCGTCTTTAGGGTTCCGTACCCAAAAGGTGATAAATAAAAACGGGACCCTATTACTAAAACTTCGCTGTCTGTCCGTCTGTCAAGGGCCCGAGCGTCACGAGTTTCCCCATACAAAAGTCAAAGAAAGTTTTGATCTTTCAGCGCTGCGCAGTTAGTTTTGTTACACCAATTTGAGTATAGAAATGAGTGATAACTGATACCATTGATTTATATGTATAATTTATACGCTAGTAATATATACTTAAGTCAATGGTGATAATTAGGTACTGATAACTCAAATACTAGTGCTGTACGACGAAATCTTGGGTTGGATATTAACTTTTTAAGGCACGAAGCGAGATCACATTGTTGCTAAAATAGTACTTATAAATAACAAATATACAAAATAAAACTATAATATAAAATTATTATGTTATTAACGGTTATAAAAGAAAAGCATATAATATAAAGCTTCATAAAGACAGTTCGTCCATATAACATATTGGAGGCAGTAGCTTTTCATGTCAAAACGCACGAATGAAAGTACATGCTATTCATTCGTTCACGGCAAAAGATCGGTGAATGAACATCAATAACTAATTGATTGCTTACTAAGCGTAGTTTTCCGTTCGTTTTGTAAATACATGTTGGCAATTGGAAGTATTTTCGCTAAAGATCCCGGATTTTATTTCATGTTGCCAATTGAAAGCATATTAATATATTCGCTAAAGTACCGGTGGTAGGTTAACACGTGGACATTCTGAAAATATTTGTTTAAAATATAAAATAACCTACCACATTGAAAACGTAGGTTTTCGAGGGACGTTTCTAATCCTCACTAAAGGTGAAGCCAAACGAGCGTAATTTGTGAGTTGCAGAATTTCGGTCGCGTAAATATCTTTTCATTCAAATCATGACTCACAAAATTACGCTCGTGTGAATCAAACAGGACTTTTGTATAAAACTGAATGCAGCAAAATTTCTGTCAGTCTAAATTCTGCGACTCACAACTCACAAATTACGCTCGTTTGGCTTCACCCTAATAGTCGTAACTTAATGAAAACATTACGCGCTGAATACTCACAATTTCATTTACAATATCTAAAGATTCCAACCGTAATATACAGAGGCGTGTAAGCAGCAGCTGTGTAAAATGTATAACAATAAAGCACTTTAATTTTATCAGAGCTCATTTTCGCCTTAATTACAAACGGATTACGGAATATTTATTAAGCAATAGCGCGCGCTTGTGTTAGTTTATGACTCGTACTGCTTCTAGTTGTAAACAGGAGTACACATCTAATGGTAATATTGTTAGAACATTCGCTATAGAACTAATTTAGAGAGTTTGAGAACCTCTTTTTGTGTCATTGCGCTAAAACGAACGCGTTTAAACAGGTCATCACAATGCACTTGAGAATTTTCTACTACTTATTAGTAAGTAGTAAGTTAGTGCTATTGTAATTTTCCATCTTTTTAGTAAAAGATGGCCCCGTCCGAGTTTCTTACGCCGGGTTATCCCGAAGCAATGATAGGCCTCATATAGACGTTCTAAAAGTGTTAACTTTGTTAATCTATTTAAAAATAAATATTTGGATTTTTTTCAAATATGTACTAGCTGCTGCACTCAGAGACGAATATCAATTACTTAACTGTAATTTAAATTTTAATAGAGATTTTGACAGAAGCCCCTTACATTATCTATCAAACTCTTAATTGTAGTTGAATAAAGTAATCTCTTCATTAAAATGTCTCTGAGTGTAGCTGATGGTCATTAATTTTAGTACAAGCAATAAGCATGAATCAATAAAATTTTATTATACATGCAAAGCGGAGGTGTGTCTGTTTGTCTAAAGCGATTTAGCTGAAATTAAATATGGACAATAGTACCTACTTTTCCTTCGATCGCGGATTCTTGTAAATCTATTGTTATCGCGGCCCACTTGGGCCGCTTGGGAGTTGATAGGGGTGAAGCCCGAACGGTGAACGAGCGTAATTTGTGAGTTGTGACTTGTGAGTCGCAGAATTTCGGCTGGCAGAAATTCTGCTGCATTCAGTTTCATACAAAAGTCCTGTTTGATTCACACGAGCGTAATCTTGTGAGTCATGATTTGTATGAAAAGATTTTAACGCGACCGAAATTCTGCGACTCACAAATTACGCTCATTCGGCTTCACCCTAAGCCCCGGGAATAAATAATATACTTTAAACTACATAGGATAATATTTATTGCGGAAAGATTTACGAATTCCGCGCTATAATCGACTTATCTAGTGGTAATATAAAGCCAGATTTAATCACAAAATTGAGCGACAGATTATGTTAATTAAATTGTACAATCCTGCGGTTTTCTAGCGTTCCAATAGTTTATCATTTAGGTATAATATAATATGTAAATTATTATATAGTATGTATTTTCATTGTTCACACGTAACGAGAAATTTAGTTGAGGTTGTCAGGAAAATTTATCGTGATAATGTTGTTATTAGTCAGTTCCGTTTTAGGATTCTGTAATCAACAAAACTTGGTTGATTACTGTACCCTAAAACGGAACCTTAACCTGCAGATTTTTTGTATATTGGTAGGTTAATAGTTATATTATTTAAGAGTAACCTTGTCCTACAAATAAAACAATCCATATTTTAGGACCATCAAGTCAAAGTATGAAATCCTTTCTATCTCTGTTAGCTACCACTTTCGAGATTTTTCGAAAATAAAAATGTTGTTCGTCTTATCAAAATGCAAAAAATTAGCTTGTTAGTAATCACAAAAAAAATTGTTCTAGGGCACCCGTGTCCCGTGCTATATAGCGTACCACTTTGTGGTATTATACGGCTTCAAATAATTTATTGTCATTTAAATTGATGTAAATTATTAAGTGAAACTATCAGTAATAACTAATAATATATTCTTATATACTTGAACAATAACCTCCTCTTTTTGAAGTCGATTAAAAATAATCCTTTTTTTAATTATTTACATCTAAATTTAGTTAATCTCGCTGAAATTCGGGAACGGCTGAACCGATTTTGCTAATTTTAGGCCTAAAATATTCGTGGCGGCCCAGGGAAAATTTATATTAGGAGGAAAGTGATACAAAATACACCAGGTCATCTAGTTTTAGGGTTCCGTACCCAAAGAAAGGGTAAAAACGGGACAAATTTTTACCCTTACTAATACTTCAATGTTTGTCCGTCTGTCCGTCTTTCCATTTGTCTGTCTGTCTGTCTCCAGGCTGTGTCTCAAGAACCGCTAGCTAGACTTATGAAATTTTCACAGATTTAGGCGTTTGTTGTATGGGAGCCCCCTTAAATATTATTTTTATTTTTGTATTTTTTGTTAAAGCGGCAACGGAAATACACAATTTGTAAAAATTTTAGAACTCTAGCTATAACGGTTCTTGAGATACAGCCTGGAGGCAGACAGACGGACAGACCGACGGACAGACATCGAAGTCTCATGAATAGGGTCCCGTTTTCACTCTTTGGGTACGGAATCCTAAAAAAGGGGGGCTACAATACAAAAAACACAATTTTTGGCTTATTTTTGCTCTATAACGGTACGGAACGTCCCTTCATGAGCGAGTCCGACTCGCACTTGGTCGATTTATTTCAATAATAGAATGTTGATGTAATATTTTAAGCGGCTATTTGTAATATTTCAAAGCAAATTGTTTTAGTAGCACTCGTGAATCGTTTGTTACCCCACCGCTTACAAACGGGCCCCGGGGAGACAGTGCTCCCGCGAACAATAAAAATATACATAAAAATAAATTTGGTGCTTGGGAACCGCCCGCGCCCGTGATATGCATTATCCTTTCCACGAGCGCAATGTGTAGTTCTATTACAATAAAATACAAAATACCCAAGTTTCCCTTACCTTTAAATGTAACAATCCCGATAGCAAATATTGGTCGTCGGTCGTGGTATGTCCTACATACGATTAACGTAAATCTATTTTTAGATTGTTATTGGACAAGATTAATGAAGGGATTGAAATTTCAAAACACTTATGTATACGCTAAAGTTACCGTCAATTAATAATGTATTCTGCAGATTACCTGGGTGAGTCAGTTAAAAAGCAAAAAAATTGTTATATTCTCATTAAATTACATAAAACAGGAACTTGTTTGATTTTAACATAATAATATGTTTTATTCAGTTGTAGAGAATCATTTATTATAATGTTTCAGGACATAAACAAAGAAATATTAAATTTTTAAATAAAATGTTACTCCACTAATAAAACATAACAAATCGTGTTTAACTAGAAAAAAAAAACAATTAAAACAATAACAGACTTCGGTCGACAGCTAAGGTCAAAGTTTTTAGGACTTTTACGAAGAAAGAGAATGCAAACTAAGTAAAGTACAAATAAAAGCTTTATATATTTAAAAATTTCACACTTTAACGGATGGTATCAAGGAATCTGCAGATTACCTAGGTAATGTGCACATTAACGTATTCTGAATTCTAACGGTAACACTAATATTAATAAAATACTTAAATACGCGCTCAAAGCCCGCAATAAAAGCTATGCAATACTTTAAAACTACACACTACACAGTGTACAGTTATAGTTACTGTTCGGACATTTTGTGGTACATATTTGTGTATTAACAGTAATTTTTATTTATACGGTATGTAGAATGTAGATGTGTTATCATCAGTCAGTCAAGGTGTGACGACGCGAGCCCTCACAAAGCTCGGCTTTTAGCTAGTTTAATGATGATTGTTGCTCGATACGTTAATTCGCTCCCCACTGTGCTTCGCGTTGTGAATGCGCAAACGTGGGCACGATAAAATCAACAGTCATTTGTTCCTCATCAAGTCCCGATCCACATTCTCGCCGCAGACGTGTCAACACTCGTCACGAGAATATGACGAACTATGAAAATGGTGAAATGTCGGACATGTCGAAACTGCATTGTCGTACGCACAGATGGAATTGGATTGCGCTATCGCAAACGTGATTCCGATGATGATATTCGTGACAGATATGCGCCAGATTATTTCGCACTCCCGTAATTTTCTCGATAAACGTTGGCGAGATACGCTGTAGCTATTTTGCCCCCGACGTGACCTCTATGATGACGAGATAAGGGTCATCAAGAAATTTCGAGGTAAAATAATTTTGAATTTTGAACGAGCTACTATTCGTTGCGTTAGAGGCTACCCGCTACCGCTCTTCAGGAAAATTGGTTCATAGGCGAACTTGGGTAATTCGGTCGGGTTATTAAGCCTAGCTGTGAGCTAACAGATCACGTATGACGTACCTGACTTCACATGATCAGAATATATGACGTAGCTCCGCTATCTGCCTATACACCTATTCCTTCGATAGAGCATAATATCGAGACCAATCATTTATCTAAGATAATATTATGTATTCATCTATTACTTACTACAGCTACAACTAACACCTAATAATTCTAACCATATCTAATGTAGAATAGTATTGTAGTATTTAGATTCCATTCTAATAACATTTCCTTAAAACACTGAAATACGAATTTGCATACAAAATACAAATAATTAATAATCGGCCAAGTGCGAGTTGGACTCGCGCACGAAGGGCTCCGTACCATTATAAAGCAAAATTAGGCCAAAAATTGTGTTTTTTGTATGGGAGCCCCTCTTAATTTTCTATTTTATTTTAATATTATTATTCAATATTAAAGTACACATATAACTAAGGACTTTGAGAAAAATTTAAGGTCCTACTTTTTGCCATTATTGATATAGAGCAAAAAATGTCAAAAAAATGACGTTTGTTGTATGGGAGCCCCCCTTAAATTTTAATTTTATTTTGTTTTTAGTATTTGTTGTTAGAGCGGCAACAGATATACATAATCTGTGGAAATTTCAACTCTCTAGCTATTACCGTTCTTGAGTTACAGCCTGGAGACAGACAGACGGACAGACGGACAGACATCGAAGTCTTAGTAATAGGGTCCCGTTTTTACCCTTTGGGTACGGAACCCTAAAAATGAGGACCTTAGATTAAAAAATTTATTAAAACAATAAACTGTCCCACAACAGGAAACTTCTTATTAAATGGCATCTTTAATTCACTGCAATTACAAAGTTTGTCATAAAAATGTTGATTTTGTCCGAGGCCAATTTACATTTATATGTATTGTAATGTTGAAGATGACTATTAAACTGGTTGCTGAAGACATTAAGATGTAAATGGATAAGGTATCTTTTGTCTACGACGCTCTTCGTGTTGACTCGACATGACAATTATTATTACCAACTATAATAATGCTACTTTTGTTTGTTTATTCCACAGATAAAAAAACTCATTTTAATATAAAACTTTTGTAATTTTTTTTATTATTTCCTTTATTATCCTTTTATTATCTACCGTCGTCTTTATTCTGATAAGTCGCTCGGACCTAGAATTTTCATTTTAGATTTAAGAGCGTTCACTAGGGCCGTTTTCCCATACAAACGTTATTCCCTGTTTCCTCCTTGGATAATGCCGGTAGAGTTATATTTTTTTCTGAATATCTATGGCCACTATAATTATTAGCATGTCCCTATACTTTCTCTCTTTTCATAATTTAATTATTAAAAAAGATATGAACGTTCAAACACTAAAAAAATAATGGCCAAAATGACCAAACACCCAGAAAACAAATTCGGCTAAATTAAACAAAAAAAAATTAAACATTTCCAATGTTTAATTTTTTTGTTAAGCTCAAGCTTTTCTTTAATCTTTAGTGAAAAAATTACTTAAGTCGGTTAAGTTTTGGAGAAGAAATCAGGGGACAACGAATCGTGATTTTCTGTTCAGAATTTTCAATTCAAGCTGTAGTTGTTTCCATCGCGCTCTGCGAAGGGAGGCTTGAGGTTAGGGACTAGGGAGACAGCGATTTTTACATAGACTTGTTTCTCATTTCTCTAGCCCTTATTGGTGTATCCTCTTAACCCTGCAAATGGTATTTTGCCTAGTCAACTTCCCAAAAATGAGGAAGCTGTTATGTCCGTCGGCAGAAAGTAACCAGAATGCAATGTTTTGAAGATAAAACAATAATAATTGACACTTTTCTTGCACTGTTTCGCAGGAGAGTTACTTTTGGAAGTGTGGGAGCTTCGTAACACTCGACAGCCTAATATCAAATATTTCACAAATAATGGTGCTGATGTCACGTTCGTAATAAATATATGATCCATGATATATATTTTCTTATTGTTCACATATAAAAGGAAAAATAAAAGTGTGTGGTGAGCAAAATTGAGAATGTTGCCTTCCTATTTGTTTTGAGAGTAAATAAGTAGGACTGTATCTGGCTTTTGAATTTCATTTTTTTATAATATACCATAAATTTGGTCTTTCAGCGCTGCTACTTTCACACTGAACTCTCTACATCTACAAGGAACACGTACACACCCTAAAGTATTATCACTTATTTTTGTTACACACTGTATACACTTTTAATATTATCCTTGCACATTTTTATCTAGATTTAATAAGGTTTTTAATTTTTATATTTTTTATGTGATTTCAAAATATTGACAAGCTATAGTTACAAGGTTTGTTTAAATTATAAGGGAAAAAATTAGTAATCGCTCTTGTCTTGTAAAATGTTAGTCACCTAGTTCTTCCACTCACGTCTCCAGTTATGAGTTAACCAAATTAACAACCGGAGTACTAAAGTCAGAGACACGAGTTGTAATACAGTAATTAGTCTGTTAAGCCAGTCTGTGGGAAGTTCTCACGACTATTGCTAATGCTGTGCTGTGCCCTTCCTTACCCAACCCGCATTGTCTGAGGATGGTATGGCTAGTCATTATGCTGATGGTGCCTGATAAGGGGACCTTCTTTGGTCGTTGATGTAACGTGCTAAATTGGTTGCTATATTAAAGCTAGGGTGGGCTTACAACATATCAAGACGTCGTGATGCATTTTTAATTAGGGTTCCGTACCCAAAGGGTAAAGACGGGACCCTATTACTAAGACTTCGATGTTTGTCCGTCTGTCAGTCTCCACGCTGTAACTCAAGAACGGTAAAAGCTAGACTGTCTAAAAACAAAATAAATATAATTAAGGGGCTCCCATACAACAAATGTGATTTTTGTGCAATTTTTTGCTCGATAATATATCAATGATGGCAACAGATACACACCTAAAATGTTCACAAAATACTATAATATGTATATTAATATAATATTTATTTATACTTTAATAATTAATAATAAAATTTTTAAAAAATTAACTAAGGCGGACTTGCGTAGATCTGGGTTAAAGTTGACTCAGAGTTAACTTTAACTCAGATTTGCGCAAGTGGGCTTCTATACAAAAACAAAACACATTAATTTTATCCTATTTTTGCTCTCTAATGGTGTACCGTTGGACTCGCGCACGGAGGGTTCCATAGAACCTCGTGCGCGAGTCCCACTCGCACTTGGCCGATTTTTAATTTCATATTAAGAACAATTATTAGCCCAATACTGCCGCGTAGGTGGCAACTTTGTTAATGACGTGTATCTTTTGTGCAGTAAATAAAGTTTGTAGATAAAATAAGTAATAGTTAAAAAAAAACTAAAAACACGCTTTTTATATAAAGGGTTACAAACAAACATACAAATTGAAAAATGGAATAATTATATCAAATTAGTGTATTGTCATCGGTCCTCGATAAATCTACAAAGTTTGAACGAAAGCCGTTTAAAGTGGGTCAAAATCGCGCCCAAAGAAGTCGGTTACAAACATGTTACAAACAAATATACAGGTGAAGCTAATAAAAAGCGTATAAACTATAAAAACGTAAGATTCACACAAAATACATAAGTAGGTACGCACTCTCGGGTAATACCTCTATAATTGGGCAATACGAGGCGTGTAATCACTCGGAATGAATAAGGTAATATGATAATACAGTAATTAAGAACGAGGGAATCTTTTATTCCGTCCGTGGTTACCGTAATTAAAGGCAGGCGAGTGTATCGAGTTCGAGAGTAGGGTTCAAGATATTTGTTTTAAATTAATTAATAATTATCCGTACTTCCATACTAATATTATAAATGTGAAAATGTGTCTGTCTGTCTGTCTGTTACCTCTTCACGCCAAAACCGCTGAACCGATTTTTCTAAAATTTGGAATGGAGATACTTCGAGTCCCGGCAAAGGACATAGGATATTTTTATCCCAGAAACTTTTACAGTTCCTGAGCGATTAACGAATTGTGAGACAACGGAGTTGCGGGCATCACCTAGTTGAATATAATAAAATTAAAATAAAGTTCCTCTCCCATACAAAAAACACATTTTTTGTCTACTTTCACTCTATACCGGTAAGGAACCCTTCGTGCGCGAGTCCGACTCGCACTTGCCCGATTATGTTTATTTACAATTATGTTGCCCGCAATGAGAAAAGACCTGCAGCAACAGTATAATAATATTTTCATAACATTTTTGTGAATTACCTTCATATTATAATTATTTACAAGTTGTTACGTTGAACGGAACCACTCAAAGTACATATTCGGTTATTAAGCAACTTTATTCTCAAGGTGTTGGTTTTCGCGGCTGTGAACATTGATTTGATGCGATTAATGCTACAATTTACATTTCAATGAGAGCTTCCTATTGCATTGTGTTGAGGCAAGACGGGTACAGGCGAAGACAGATCCGGCGTACCGCATTTTAACTCTATACAGGGTGTAACAAAACTAAGTGACAATACTTTGGGGTGTGTATGGGTATTATACATGGAGTTGCTGTGAAAGTAGCTCAGCGCTGAAAGAGTAACTTTTTCTGAAACTTTTGGCGGACGATTTCCAGACGTGGTCCGCAACGGCGTGGCCTGCAGTGGACCATCGTGGGTCATATTATTTGTGTACTACTTTAGATTTTTTATATTATGCACGTCTTATATTTAAAAAGTTTGTGCACAAGCTATCAAATAAGAAGTATCTTGTACACATAACTGTATTTTAAAAAGATAAAACCGACTTCAAAATTGTACGTACTTGAGAGTTAAAACTTCCTATCTCCAAAACTACTGAACCGATTTTGATGAAACTTGCACTATTCCCTAAGTTGAACAATACCTAGTACAATAAAAAAAGAATTACTCAAGTCGGACTTGTAGTTCCGGAGATATTCGTGAACAAACATAAAAACATACATACATACATACATACATACATACATACATACATACATACATACATACATACATACATACATACATACACTTTTGAAATTTGGCACATTTGTTCAGAAGCTGTTATAGATTAACATATTATGCAAAAACTGGGCATTTCTGGAAATATTACATACATACGCGTCGAATTGATAACCTCCTTTTTTTGAAGTCGGTTAAAAAGTAAGTCTTTTGATAAGAAATCAATTAAATGTTTTACTGCTAAATAAACTATATTACTGACTACCGTAAAAAGAAACAATATTAAACAAACAAGAGTTTTTATTCGCTTAAATATTATGTATAATATAATTGCAGTAAGATTGTTATCTGTGATAATTTGTGAAACGAAGCGATTTGCAACAGTTTTTGTTAGTTCGGGTCAAGGAAAACCGTAACACTACCATAGTTTCACGATGGAGTATCAGCTTCGAAACACTATTTTATGAAATTTTTTGTGGACGATAAGGGCTCGAAGAAAAATTAAACTTAAGCTGTAAAAAATCACGTCATCGATCTGTAATTGCAAAAATTAAGAACAATACCATATTGTATCAAAATCGTAAATACAATGAGTTTTGAGTATAACTGTTATGCGGAATTTTCAGGTTCATGAAGACGTGTTGTTAGTAGAGTTAGGTTTTTCATCCACGTAGTAACCAACAATTCTTAAGTCAGGTTCAAATCACAAGAACATAGTAAGTACTCGTAATATTATAATAATAATAACTCCCGCACCGGTTTCGCTGACGGTAGCCATTGAAACCTAGGGTAGTTAGGCAGGAGTAATTTTATAGTGTCTAAGTGTGTGCGCAGTACACAAGAGCACTCTCTCTTCCTTTACTCTCATAATCCAATGGGTCAAACGACCGACACGACTGGTGAGAGATCAGACACAGGACTGACTTACATGCCCATCCGACGCATCTTACTTGTCAGACAATCAGGTGATCAGCCAGCATTATCCTAACCAAACTTAGAATTAATAACATGTTTCGAATGAGAATCGAACCCACGACCTCCGAGTCAAGAGCCACGCTCTACACCACTGGAACACGGAGGTATACTCACTCAGTTAAATAATACAAAAATATGCTCTCTTCGTTTTGTAAAAAAAATTAGTCAATGACGTTTAAAATAAATACAATTTTAATAACGAACTTTAACGGACTGTGAGTCTGTGAATAGGCAATAGGCAGGTATTGACTATTCAGGTGAGGCGTACTGAACGATTCGGCAATGACATTTCACTTAAAACAAGGATCGTCATAGTCACTGAACAGTAGAAGGATTGCAAAATCCCCCAATTTATATGCAAAGCATGCATCATATGTGTGTGAGGGTCAAAGGATGAAAGGTTTATGTGACGAGTGGACATGGCCTGCGTGCTGTATTGATGCTGATGTACAGTTGCTTAAAACCTTTTCAACCTCATTATTTGGTAATGAGTTTCAATGAAGGTTTTCAATATTTCATTTATGCTAGGGGGCGCGACCCAACATTATGAGGCGTGCTCGTGTTGTCGAATGACGAATACTGTCAATATGATTTTTCCCACTTTTCCTACCTTCCAATTACTGCCAGCAGGTGGCAATGTAGCAGAGTTTTTCAACGCAATCGTCATGTCAAAATATACTCTGTCATATACGAACTTGTACTCGTAAACCCTCATTGGTACAACGGAGGGGTTAGTACGAGTTTTATTCGATCATACGCATCGAGCTCGCGAATTAGTATGGGATCAAAGCGGTATCCACGTTAGCCAGTAGATGGCGCTGCTTTGATCCCATACAAATGCGTATGATCGAATAAAACTCGCACTAACCCCTCTGATCTCTTTTGACGACTGATAGCATGCAAGCCTTTTTACGAAATACAGATTACAGGTAGTATTTCGGAAATAGGCGTGAATGTTCTGAAATTAATGTCTGTCTGTCTGTGCCGAAATTAATCAGTGAGACAGACTAAAAAAGGATTAACCGAACTGATTCACTGAAGTAATTCTTTGAAGCTAGTTGAGCGTTTTGTCGTTTCTATCTGTATTTTCATTAAAAGTATCAAATCATTACGGCATTATGTTGAAACATTGAAACAATTGGGTAGGTACAATAACTATTGAATTAACTTGGAAGATGTAGCTGTCATTACCAGCCCGTCGTGAATAAGCGCGGCCCGTCCCTTGATTAGAGCGAACTGTCCGCAACATAAGTTAGGCCAAGTTACAACGTTTGCGCCATTTGTACTGTAGTTTATAACTTAACGTGCTCGGCATCGGGACGCTAATGTTGTTATAAACACTCCCTGATTGATATTAGATGGCCCGAGATGTTCGAATGCTATATTTGTTGTCTGTAAAATGTTTTGTGATTACTGATTGCATTTAATGACTTTGAGAAATTAAGCGTTGATTTTTTATTATTTAATTTAACTGATTCTTTTTTCTTCTGTTTGTTTGGTGTATGTTGACAAAATAAATGTATTATTCTTATTATACATATTTGCCTGGAAACTGTAGGCAAATATATTGTATAAAGTTAAACCTAATTTAAGGACTAACAAGACGTAGGCGCCTTGTCGTGGCGGTGGGGCTCTAGTAACCGCGGCTTGGACAACCGCGGTGAAGCGAAGAGGCAACCAGGGCCGGCCGGTGTCGCCGCCTGGCCCGAGGAGGGCGCTCCCAGCGGACTGGAGGAGTCCGCTGCGGATGCGCACCGAGGTGGGGCCGCAGAGGAAGAGGCAAGTAGGTATTTCGGTGCGCCGCTTGCCCTATCCTCTGCGGCCGAGGTGTGGTCGGTGGCAGAGCCACAGACCTGATCTGCCACTTGGCCTCCAAGTAGCAGACTCGGGGGGCGTCTGCTACAGCCCTGGTGGGGGCCGAGGAGGAGGGCGCACGTGTTGTGCGCCCATCGTGGAGTCTTCGGACCGCTGGCGGGGTCGCGGATGTGTGTATCGTTCCCGTGGCCCCGTCAAAAGGCGGCGTGGCGGAAGATGGGGGGGGGGGGTTTAGTGGGTATACCGTGGTCTCATTAGCTACGGGAGTCCCACATCACCGCTCGGGTCGCCCCCTGCGCCTGGGTGGTATGCGTAATGCATTTCCCCCTCCGGAAAAAAAAGGCTATACAGTATACAGGTTTAACCTTAAATACTTTATACTAGTTTATTGAGAATGACGTCTCTATTATGGAACTCTGCCGCATGTGAATTACGGAGTCGATAATAGTGATTTCGCACGTAACTCGAATCGGAAATCAAAGTTCGCCTCTTGGCTGACGTTAATTGCTTGTGTTTCACAGTTCACACTATGTGATGTAAGTCTTCACAAAGACAGTACTGCGCTGGTCTTCCAATGAGGGTTTTTAGTTTATCCGTGCTTATATCATAAACGCTGTTGTTTTCTGTTATTCATAAATTGTGTCTGTCTATTATCTCTTTACGCCCAAACAGCTACTGAACCAATTTTGTGGAAACCCCGAGGAAGGACATAGGATACTTTTGATCCCAGGAAAAGGTACGGTTTCCACGTGATAAACGGCTTTTGGCACTACGGATTTGCGGACGTCGTCTGTACAATATCAACAAATATAGTGATATTGGAACAAAACATGAAGTACCGAAAAACAACAACATCGCCTTCGAAGAATTTTGTTTCTAGTAAAACTGATAAATAAACGATCTCTACGACATTTTTATTTACCATCAAATGATACCTAATTTATAAGTAAACCTACACTTCACAGTAAACACCTACGCAGAATCTTCTTTCCTGATAGTACCTACCTTCATTATTCGGTAACATTTCCATATTTTTGTCATTTCTTGGAAGGCAGCCCCGGATCTAGGGGGGGGCAAGCCGGGGCCTGTGCCCCGGGCGGCAAGTTCAGGGGGCGGCCAAATTCACACTTGACGGACCAATGGACAACTCATCATTTATTTAACTTTGACCACGGAATAAATAATAGCACAATAAAATTACAGCAATTTCATAGCCATAATATAAACTTGACCGATACCCTGAGCGCGGAGTGAGACGTGCTGCACGAACATATTTATTATTCGCGAGGCGCGAGTTCAAAATACGCGCCCGGCTCCCGCTCGCCTGCAGGAATCGCAGGTTTTGTTTGGTGATATAGAAAAGGCTAACAGTTTTTATCTCTTGCAACAGATCTATGCGCATGATTTGCAGGATGCTTTTCCTAATATTTGTATTGCTCTGCGAATTTACTCTACGCTTCCTACTACGTCCGCAAGCTGCGAGCGAAGTTTTAGCAAACTAAAACTAATTAAAAATTATTTGCGCTCTTCTATGAGCCAGGAACGCTTATCGGGTCTTGCAATCTTAGCGATAGAAAGTCGTATTGCACACGAATTAAATTATGACAAGGCGATAGATTTATTTGCTGAACAAAAAGCTCGAAGAGTAAAATTGTGATTTAAATTCACTTTAATAATATATTTGAATTTTATTTTTATTATGCATATTTATTTTTACTTTAAACCCTACCCTGTTAAATATATATCTTACATATTGAGAGCTGAAATTAAATGGATGATAAAGGTGAAAATAAACATAAGTAGGTAGGCGGGGCGGCATTTTTCAGTTTTTGCCCCGCCTAAAAAAAATTGAAGATCCGGGGCTGTTGGAAGGTACTGCTGTAATCAGAATAAAGCTGCTTAATAGTTTAGTTCCTGCATCTGTATTAATAATTATTATAATCGTGTTTTTTTTGTAAGAATTATACAGTTTTTAAATTAATAATTGACGTATTGACCTGTTCATTCCTCTGAGTGCCTAACTGTGAGTTTTTTTGTTTGACATCCGATCGCGAACACGTTTGGCGTTTACTAAGATTTTGTATGGGATTTGTACAGCGCCACCTAGCGATGCTCACGGGAGTGAGCCCAGCTCCCATACAAAAAAAAAATACAGTTTAATCATCCACAGCGGAGGCCTTGTTTCTTGTGCCGTAGCGTTTCCTGTTTTATTTTATTACCTAATCTAGTTTTTAAGTCGTTTCGACGTTAACCATTTCCGACAAACGAAGTGGACGAGATGTAAATAAACTAAAATGACATTTTGTTAGGGGAGGACCCGAGTTAGGGTAATTAAGCCGCGCGAATTGGAAAGGTTGCTGTCAATATTAAATAAGGGCCCGGCCCCACGATAAATGGATTAGGGTAAACAGCATAAAGAGGCTTTGTATCTCAAATTAAATGTCAGGCGGGATCATTATTCAGCTGTCGCGTGACTCTCTCAGCCTGCACGGGACTTGTATATAAGTATATTAATTATTATGTGTATGTACTTATTTATTTTGTATACTAAAAACGTCTCCGTAGTCCAGTGGTCTAGACTCTAGAGTCTAGAGCGTGGCTCTTGACTCGGAGGTCGTGGGTTCGATTCCCGCGTTGGAAACATGTTATTTCCAAGTTTGGTTAGGACAATGCAGGCTGATCACCTGATTGTCTGACAAGTGAGATGATCCATGGATGATGATCTGGATCAAAAGGAATAGAGAGTGCTCTTGTGTACTGCGCATACACTTGGTCACTATAAAATTACTCCTGCGTACTTGGCCTGGTTTCAATGAAGCCGGCCACCGTCACCGAAACCGGTGTGGGGAGTATTATTTGTGTACTATAAAATGTAGTAATTTACTCTTTCTATTAAAAAGAATGTGTTGTGTCGACGTCTTCCTAATAAAAATATTTACAAAGCGAATACGAGGTTTCTCAGTATTTCGAGCGATTCTCAGTTCTCTGGAATATTATTATTACAAAGTTCACAAGACGAAGGTGAAAAAGTGGACCTTGAAAGTTGAATTATTATAGTACTAAGGCTCTGTAAATAGTTTTATTAGTAACGAGGGAAAAGGTATGTTCAACAGCATAAAAACATAAAAACGTTTTATTAGGATGGAGGAAAATATGTTTTCTAATTTACCCAGTTTGGATGAAGGATAAAATCCATTTTTCCGGTAACGTGTATTATCGCGGTAAAAGTTTATTTTGGAGGTATAAAATACGTTTTATACGCTACAGCCTAATATGTATTTGATTTTTTCCAAATACACCTTTTCTAAAAACTTTTCTATTTAGCCTCTTAGTACTCTGGTACCTAACTTCTAAATCGATTGTTGATTTACCTTAAACGACAGCTCAATCTATTTGTTTTGAAGTTAAAACACAATCTAAAACGTTTCTAAGAATTAGTAGTAACTTGTAGGCGTTAAATGAATGACTGACAGGATAATTATTATTTATCTATCAAAATATTGATTGCCTTTGAATGGTTTGTATGAATCATGTACCTACATACTTATACCATATCCACTAATGTAATCGTTGTTTGGGAGACTTATTTTTGTTGTAATAGTATAAAAGTTTGTACTATTACAACAAAAAATAAGTCTAGTTCTAGAGAATTCTAGATCTTCTCTATCCATGACAGATAGACGAAGAATGGTAGTCATTTCGCTAAATTTAAGACATATATACCTCGATTACGTTTTCGCCCACATAAAAATATCTTTATTTGAATGAGCTGAAATCCTAAAAAAGCTTTCTACTGCAGTTGACATAAACGATTAAAATTAAAACGAAATTGTAATTATTATAATTTTCATGCCGCATTAAATTTCAATACAGAAATTGCATTATAGCAAAAGCATTAACCGCCTGATATATAATAGCAATTATGCCGTGTCCCGGCTACTATAATCTCCAATATCGGTATAAAATCCGGCGGTCGCCGGCTTAAATGAAACGTTTAAATACTGATTAAAAATACATTGCGGCATATGGAACGTGCTTTTTGTCCTGTTCTTGAACATATTGCTTATGGCTTCGTGGGATATTATATTGTCGCTTATAGCAGGTAAGTATTACAGATTTTGTTCACGACTATATTATTGCGAATTGCGATTTACGAAAATAATCAGAGGCTCTAGCCAACATGTTTCTTTTATCGCTTCTTTATAGAATCGCTCGTAGAGAATCGCCGATCAAAAATGCATGAATTGACACAATTAGCGTTCGATAATAACATGAAGTCGACATGCGACTCGTGTCATGTCCATTTCATACATTTTGATCTATAAAATGGACATGACACCGTGACACATCGGTGATTCTACTGCGTGCAGCGTGACTGGTGAGACATGTTCAATACTCGAGGACGTGATATTTAGCTATTATATTAGTTGGAAAAAAATATAAAAAAATAATATCAATTGATCACTGAGTAATTGTAGCTTAAAGTTAAACAATTATTTACCCAACGCATGGACATCGCGAGCGGGAGGGGTAGTTGTGTATTGTTTCTTTGGTAGCGCACGCCTCTGCACCGGCCGCATAGTATGCCTACTTGCCTAGCCGCGTAATTTACTTATTACTTAGTATCCATGATTCATTTATTTTTGGGAAATTCGGAAAAAAATTAAGAACCTAATTTTATTACATAATTATAATGAGAATCGAGTACAGAGTACTCTCCATAAGTATCGGTAATGTCTCACCAGTCATGTTGTATAAAGGAGCGATAAAGAAAACGTCTTGGCTAGGGGCTCTGGGCTATTTACAGATCTATTGAGACTTCAAGTAAAATTAATATCGGATTTGTAGCTCATTGATAATGTGAAACCAACAACCAACCAACTTGGCTTCGCTGTAGCACTAAATATAAGTAGGAAATGAAAGTAAGTAGAATCTAAAAATGATAAAGTTATGTTGCAAATAATATAACAAATAATATACAAAGCATACTGAAGCCGCGGTAATATTATTTTAATATTTGAAGAGTTGCAAATACGCTCAAGCCATTAACCAAGCATTCGCGATAGACAGACGAAACAAATTCATATTAAGTAAATAAAATACAAAACTGCTTTCAAGAAGTTGAACATAAAATATTATTTCTTATTTGCATAAAGCTTTAAAAAGCAACTGTAGCTTACGTTAGTTGAAGTGGTACTTCTGGGTCCGATACGACGGGAAAACCTGAAAAGAAAACAAAATCGTCGTAAGTTTAAATGCTTACGTTACTTATATTTGCTCAGCTCATTAGCTATTCAAATATGAATTACGTTGAATAAATATTTCAGTTTAGTTCTCGAGATAAAAGATAATTCGAATAAAGTCTTAGTCGACTTATAACATAATAATTTCTGTTTGCCTTTTAGCAAATTGAGTTAGAGTTTAAATAGGATCTATCTTTTTTAGGCTCCTTACAATGAGAATATTTAAAAAATGTTATTATAATATAATTTAAGTATAAAGCAAAATCTGACATTTGGGATACTCTAAGGCATCCATTAGACGGTAGGTTTTCCTGTCAGTTTTACCACAGTCATGACTGTGACTGATGGGTGACCTACCGTGTAAGAGCGTGACTGACGGTTGCATGAAGGTGATTGACAAAAATCTGGATACATTCGTCAGTCCATCAGACAACATCAGTCAAACATTATTCATGATTGACGGAATTGACTGACGCTTGCATGAGCGTATAATGGAATAAATGGATGCCTTACTAATACTTGAATACGTGAGTCCATGTGGAACAGTTTGTATTAAACCTTGAACCATGTAGGGACAATAGCGTCCATGGCATATACATGATTGATTCTAGGCTAGATCGCTCTTGACCTTTCAGATCTATTTCTGCATTGTAAACTTAAGTGTTAAGTTACAGGAACAGTTTTGTCTTGCTTGTCTTTTTTTTTACAAAATAAGGGGGCCAGGCCATGGACACTCGCAACATTAGAAGAGCTGCAGGTGCATTGCTGGCCTTTTAAGAGGGAATACGCTCTCTTCTTGAAGGTTTGCAGGTCGTATTGGGCCGGAAATACTGCTGCTTCTCTACCGTTAGTAGGGAAAAAAGAGCTTGATAATTTTAATATTTTAAAAATGTTGTACTATGTCTGATCCGAATCCGATCCGAGACTTACGGATGACAGGGAAGTGAGGTATCCGAAGCCGGGTTAAATACGTTAGTTACTAATTTTATTATTATCTTAATTAATCTCTGGGTAAAAAATAGCATAAAATCTGCGTGGGATGCGCTTATATTGTAATTAAAATAATATTATATAGGCTGTAACAAAACTAAGTGTTAATTAGGGTGTCTATGGTTATATAGAGTTCACTGTATATTGTATAAGTAGCAGTTTATTTTATTTTATTTTACTTTTGTATATTAAAATTTTTGACACTCGGGCGCTTGCCTAAACATATCACAAAAAATGTTCTTTCAGCGCTGCTACTTTCATAATGAACTCTATGTAAGGAACACATACACATCCTAAAGTATTCATCACTTAGGTTTGTTACATTCTGTATACGACAATAAGAGCTCTATATCCTTAGCAAGGCGTATGACGTGCTTGCGTGCAGGTACTTCGAAATTCCAAATTAATTAAATATATTTGAAGCGGCAGTCAATTCAGAGTATTGACTTTTGGTGTCTGTCGTCGGGAGTCACATACGATTGTTTAACTTTGTGTCTTGAGGGTCCTCGCGCCAACGTTAATACCTACGATCTCGTTCTTGAATTACGCGAAAATCGAAATGAACATTATTTTCCCCCCTCACTCCATAGTCCAATCGTCATGGTGGTGGTTACCCAATTAATTTTCATCTCGGCTTCATTTGTATCGGTGTTACAATAATTTGTTTACTCCGTCGTCTTCATTTTGTAGAGGAATAAGAATTTATTGCACTGGAACAACCTTTACGATCGGACTTTTTGGCGCGATAGTGGAAATCGAATTAATCGAGCCCTAATAGTCGATTGTTGTCACGAAAATATTATTCAACATCTAATTCTATTTCAATATTCCATTCGATGTAATAACGCAATAAATTTTGATTTTCACAGAATTTCCTATTATGGCTCCAATTTGTTGGAGAGGGGAGAAGCGGGATAGAAGTGTCACAAATCGCAAAATCGAATAATTCATGAGGCACGGGACCGGGGCGGCTCGGAGAGGTGTTGCCCGACGTTTTGTAACAAGGACAGACTCTCATTCGACTTATTGTGCCATTATTATGCAAAACTTGACGATTCAAAATGTTCAGCATTTAGTTCATAAAGGTTAAATTACGTGCAAGGTTGGGTGAAGAAATGATATCACGCTGCGTTACAGATTACAATTCTCGATTACAATAAAAAAATAATCATTTAATTAATGCATACAATAATATCATACTATGAAATTGCAAAAACACGCAAAAGAAAAACCTATATGAGCCGTGTCGTCACTCGTCACACCTTGACTGACTGATGATAACGCATCTACACCAGGACCGGGTCAATCGCGCGTTGCAATGATGCCGATTCGTAGGAGTCAAAACGCTCCGTTTGACTCCTACGTGACTTAGTCGTCTGTGGTCCGCAGAACAAATCAGGTGGGTCATCGTATGCCTTACAGTGCCATAAAAATGCTTAATTGTGTAGTAAAAGGCTGCAAAAATTATATTAAAAAAGTTAAAAAAGCACATGGAATATCTTATCATCGGTAAGTATCACAAACTGTTTGTTTATGTAAAGAAATAATTAATTTATAATTTTACTACCGATGTCCGCCATCATCCGCCATGGCTACTGTTTTACCGAGTAATGACGCAGCCCCTACGTTCCACTTGGCGTTGAAAACGATCAAAACGCTAAAAATAGGAGGCATTTTCAGCGTTTTGATCGTTTTCAACGCCAGGTGGAACGCGGGGTTCGTCGGTAAAACAGCATTCGCACGCGGCCGAATATTGTGTCGCACTACGTAGTTCAATCGATTTTTCATAGATGGCTTTTTATTTCCTTTTATGAAAAACCTATTATCAAAATGTTCTCGTAGGCATATCCTGACATATAAATCGATGATCTACACATAAATAAAAATTACTATGTTAAAGCACAAATCAATAGGCGTGATAGTTTGATAGTGGGATATACTAGGGCTCGCTTCGCTCGCCCTGATTAACTGTCGTCAATGGATCGTCAACTTTCAAAACTTCACATTAAGCTTCGTTGTGTAATTTAATATTATTTTCAACAATTTTATAAACAAAACATATCATAGAACGGGTGTAAAAGCTGGCGTCACATAAAGTCAATTCGGGCCAATCATGTGATAAGTTGTTACAAATTATTATTGATGTTTATCGCGGGGGTGCAGTCGGGTACAGCGGAGCCACGTCTCCCCCATCATACGTCACACATTTTTCACCCGTGAAATTCGGAAACTTTGTCAAATTGTTTATCGAGTTAGCGCGGGCGCGTCGCGTGTTTTATGACATTGTTTTTTATTTTCACAATCAGTTCTTTATTCGTGTAATAGGTTTTTCATCACAAGAGCTGAAAATTAAACAATGACGCTCGCTTAATTCCTGCATACTATGAAAAATATTTTAGTTAATATACAGTATGTAATAATGTTTTCAATTTAATTGAATTTTGAGGACAAGTCTTTTGTTTTAGGATAATTAATTTTCGTTACAATTCAGCGCTAACTATGCTGCTGTACAACTCTTTAGCAGTTGCTCACAAAAAACTTAAACTACAATAGTATCTTTAATGTAAAATTATTATTTTTTAATCTTAACTTATATTACGTTGTGTGTAAGACCGATATTATATATATCGGTATAATTTGATATAATTTGAAGTATTAATAAACAAAGTTTGAGGAACTGAAATCTACATTAAAATATGATTGATGATTATTGTATCCATGGCAAATCATTAATCATTTAGTTTCACCATTAATTAGGTACAAATATAAATACAGTTTTAATAAAAGTATAATAATTTATTAATAATATTATATTCCTTACAATAGATAGATAATTAGATAGAGAATAGATAGAGAACAAAGAGCAACTGGTTGTTTTCCATACCGACGAAAGTGAAAACAAAACCGCTTGACAATCAATAAAATCACACAATACACATCCATAACTAATATTATAAATGTGACAGTGTGTTTGTCGGTCTATCTGTCTGTCTGTATGTTAGTTACCTCTTCATGCTCAAACCACTGAATCGACTTTGCTGAAACTTGATATGGAGATGTTTTGAGTCCCGGAAGAGGACATAGAATCATAGTTTGTAACCAGGAAAAATGTACGATTCCTGCGCGTAAAACGAATTTTGGTGCGTCATCTAGTATTATAATATAAATAGAGTATAAATTAACTGGCGGTTTAGTTTCCCTCCGCCTAAGTTTCGATAAGATCACGTGTTCTGATGCGAATTTAACATTTTTCCATTCTTAAAGTGCACAACACCGCTGAAGTATTTTTCAATTCAAAAACTAGGGTTTCAGAATATTATGTACACGAAATGCGCTTCTGTCGTACATAATATGATATTTAATTATACCTTGATATCTGTTGGAAGGAAGCGATTGCAGACGCTGCAAATAGGTACATTTAATGGCCCCTTATTTAAAGTAAATAACACGAGTTCACTATAGGAAAATGGAAAAGTAGTAGTGTCTACAAAGTCTCAAGGGAATAGCGGAAGCGCAATTTTATTGTATTGGCAGTTCTATTTAAATTAGTGAGGTAAGCTTTGGCTCTTTAGTGGGCGAGTTATTAGCGTAAAATGTTCGCAATAAATTATAATAATTGAAGTAAATAAAATATTTGTTCAATGTGTAACTTATTAAAAGGTATTTTGGTTTCCAAGTTATTTGTTGTTTATTACAATAAATATTTATTAATTCATTTTATTTCTTAAGAAAAACTTACAGCTATACAATAAAAACAATACTAATAAAATTAACTAGAAGCCATTACTGAGTTTTTACAAATAAATTCAAAGTTATATTAAGTGCAATACGAAGAATGGGCCTATAATTTTAACATCAGCTTTGACATCATTTTATGAACTGGATTAATAAGAGCTGCTTTCCATTAAAATTACGTATCTTTCATCTAAGATCGCCTGAATCAGGGCTTCCCAAACTTATTTGTACTGTGACGCCCTTGGGACTTTACTATTTCTTTACGACTCAACTCAGCCCCCAAAAATACTTTCCAATTTTAGAACCAGCCTAGACATAGGTTATATTATAAGAACAATATTTGGAGATTTATATTTTTTTGGAAATAATAACCAAATCAAAATAAAAACATAACAATTAAAAGAGATATTTATGAAAGATATTAAATCCAGCAAGACTGGCTAATGTGAAGGATGCGCTTGCTTTCTGAGCATAGCATCTGAAACCGGGGATGTATAAATAATATTATAATGCGCGCGGTGCTCACTGGATTTGGTTGTGTTGAGAATTATTGAGATGCGACGCCACTGGGACAATGCCGTGACGCCCGCACAGTTTGGGAAGCCCTGGCTAAATGAAAATAATTATGCCAAGGGGATAAGCCAGTCAACTTTTTGAATAATTATGGGTGAAATATCATCGGTGCCTGCACCTTAGATAATAATTTAAAGAGCTCTTCGTGCTAATCTATATTAAAAAAAAATTCCTAATCCAAGATATATTATTCTTAATTAATTAATAGTATCTGTATTATGTTCAGTCTTTACTAATATTATATATACCTCCTGAAAAACCTCTTTCCCCTTAAAAGACTATTACAAGAAAAACTATAGAGATAGTTTCCGAGACTAAAAAGGACACCACTATGTAACTATCAGGGTAGTTGATTCCTAGGCAGATGTGAGATGGGGGACCTATGTAGTTTAGTCGTGACTCGCGTCACGTCAAACCCAGCCGAGTACCGACAGATCACAATTTACATTCTTCTTCTTCTTCTTTTTATTATGGCGGCCTCAGTGAGTTGCCAATGTCAGAGTGAATTTGTGTTGACTTTGCTCTATATTGCAGGTCTGGTAAAGAAACAAGGTCACAATTTACATTGAATTGACATGATCCGACCAAAATATGACGTTGATCTGTCAACTGCCTAGGAATCAATATCCTTGGTGGTACATATTTTTTGTTAAAAATGTACGGTTATCGCGCGATAAACGCAATAAGCGACTGCGCTAGTTAGAAAATATAACATGGAACAGAATATACAATTTCCTCCTCCTGGAAGTCGATTAAAAATTAGTATTGACATGCAAGCATTTTGATTTATTACTATAAACGGCTATTATGGTTTAAATATTTATGACTCGCTGATATACCATTAATTGGTCCAACTATTAAGGTGTGATAGAGAAAGAGCCAGCAACAGCCAGACCTTTGTCATTTTATAAAAGCTAAAAGTTCTGCTGTATATGCCCTATAGAGGTAAGAAATACCAGTAACATTTTATTAAAGGTTAGGTAGAACTTCAGAACTGGATCCCTCCTAAACTAACCGCGGCCGAAACTCTATAGTTGCTGGTCGTTCTTGTTGTATGGGGGTAACCGGGAAACTTTCAGCTTTAATTGTATGACGAAAGTCTGGGTATTGCTGGCTTCGGGGCAATAACAAAAGCTTGTAAGACAATGTGCAGACGGCGACCTGAATTATGAATTCTCGAGCATTCAACCGCCAGAGGGCAGTAGTCGATTGACAATGAACTCGAAATGTCAAATAATCGGTTTTAATTTTATCGGTTATGCAACTAAAAGGTTGTCTCCGAGTTCATTATTGCGAGTCAATTATGTCAATGTAACTCAAAATGTTTTGAAATGAGACAGATACATAATCTCCTACACAAGTGTCAATTACATGGTTAAAGTTTGTGTTTTGCCAATCATTGTGATTAGTTATAATTTTTAATAAAAATTGGTCAAGTGCGAGTGGGATCCGCGCACGAAGGGTTCCGTATTATTATAGGGTAAAAATAGCCAAAATTTGTGTTTTTTGTATGGGAACCTCCTTAATTATTTAGTTTATTTTAAATTTATTATTAATTATTGAAATATAAGCACAACTGGGCACTTTGTGTACTTTTCAAGTGCCTGGAGCCTGGAGACAGACAGACAGAGAGATGGAGAGACGGACAGACGGACAAATACGCGTCGCGTTGAGGTCTGAACTTACCCTGTAATCGCCGGACCGTCTACTGATACGTAGGTCATACTAGGAATGTTAGGTTTATAGCTCTTAGGAATTCTAAACACCATACGTCTTGTTCAATTATGACTCCTCAGGGTCATGGTCGAAACAAAGTATGCCGATTACACAATCCTAGGTCAAAAAATCGAGTATCAATTCGACACCATTGTTTCGATCGATCGATACGATCGATAGATCTATATCGTCGAAGGCAATGAAAACAAAATACCGTGACATTTGAATGCGCCTTATTAATTCCAACGGTATAGTACAGTCGCCGACAAATCACTTTTCGATCTTATCGCAAGGAGTAAGGGTTCAATATTGGTCTAACGACTTAGTTACCGACTGTACACTTGAGTACATTACCGAACAATGTAACAAATCAATATAAAGAGCAACAAAATAACAAATTCTGCAACAAAGTCACGATTTCGAATGCTATTGGAATCGTTTTGTTGAATTCTGGGATTGAAGGTCTATGAAGTATGAATAAACCTCCAAATGATTTGGAACCAATTTCATTATAATAGTATGAATAGGTTAACATATTATTCAAGTCAGGTTTGGTAACATACAATAGGCAGAAATACATGTAAGGGTGAATAACATATTGTATTTTTAATGTAAGATTTTTGCGTGAGTATTTAGATCACAGTACTGAAACGAAACGAATAGAGAATGATGCGTACAAGGATCTTGTGGGATTTCACTCGTTTGAATCACTTTGTCATGGGGGTAACTTGTAAGTGTCTCAATTTTGTATGGGTCCGCTGTCTATAAAGTGATACTATACAATGCATTAGTTCCACAATGCAGTCTTTAATAATAATAATTAAATAAAAACTAAAAAACACGCTTTGCTTAAAAAAAAAAACAAATTTTTGTATTGTCATTGGCTCTACTTATGCAAAGGTTCGAATTAATTAGACTATTTGAGATAGGTAAAAATCGTGCTCAAAGATTCCGTTACATACAGCCCAAGCTTATAAAGGCGTGCTAATAATAACAAGTAGCTTGACTTCGCTTCGTCCTCGTCTCGTTTCGGAATAAATTGGCTCTAAGTACCTACTCACGCAGAAATTTTATATTAAAGTACTTTAAGAAATAATTGCAAGCTTTCTTTCTACAAAGGCGTAATAACTGGAATAAAAATAAGAAAACGTAAACGTAAAGCCGCCAACCCTCGCGCCGAGTTCAACGACAATGTAACTATGAACTCCATTTATGTGTAGGATAATAAGAATTTTATCGAGACTTCAGAATATATTTGACTAAAAAGTCCTCTTGATAAAATATTAAGTCTTAAAATATTCATATCTTATTTTTATTATCACAAAAGCTTTAATTACGTGTAACCTTACTGTTAATATGACATTGTTACTGAAAATAATCCTTTGAGCGATTGTATAATTATCAATTCGTTAATGGCATTTCAAAACATTAATTGGTTCACCTTTAGCACCGCTTTTGTTTGAGTTATGATCGAGTGGTCGGCAACAATACATTCATGTGTCAATTATTGTAGCGAAATGCAGTTATGTAACGGACCTTGGAGCTTGACCGTAGTCGTGAGGTGACCGCCAGTTGTCCAAGTGCGAGCGAGTAGCGGGATCAGCAAAGCGATGCTGTTTGTTTCAAGTTTATAGAAATTAGAAACATTTTTACACAGTACAATTGTTTTGCATTGTTGTAAGTTTGTAATATTATCAATCATGGCACCTTATTTTGGTACTTGGATATATTCGCATTTTCTATACAAAATTAAACAAGAATTGCCGAAACCCATTTGGTACTGCACATAAATTAACAACATTCGCCGTATAGTCAAGGTGAATGGCAAAATGTTAACAATCGAAAGTTACGACTGTTAAGTAAATTATTTATTAGTCATTATTTAAATTGCGCAATTATACAATTAAGACCAAACTGTTTAGTTATTATTGCTTGTTGTGGGCCAATTAGACGTTGCAGGAATACATAAAATGTATGCAAATTTTATGACAGTCGTTATAAAATTGGACAGGTATACTTTGTCAAAAATTATTTGTTGTAGGTTGATGAACGTTCTCACGGTTGCTAGAGAATTTTAAGTAAATAATGAAAGAGTCGCTTTAGTCTTTCACTTGGACTTATCGAGACATTGTCGTCGTGAGATATTCGGTTTTGAGTCATGGCTCGAGCCCGCACTCAAGTTCACTTCAATAGGCGTGACATCTGAATATGTCATGAAGGGCAGCACTCATGCCTGTCTAATGGTTGTATGATAAGCTGATAGCGCCATGTAAATAGAATGCTAAGTCACCTTAGAAACTATAAAACGGAGGGAACAAGTAAAAAAAGTAAAAATCCAGAAATTCATAGATTCAGTCATGGTTAAGGATGAGCCGAGCCCTAAGTATTGAGATAATCAAACAACCTTCTGTATCTATTTGGGTGTATGCAAATAATCTGTAAATGGCAACGAATTTTATAGAACCTTCCCCAAGCAACACTATAGGCAAAATCTTGACAGCTTTACTCGTGCGCTTGCGCATGTAAGCCCGCTATATCTGGACCTAGTCTATAATAAAGCAGGGATTTTGTTTAATGTTACGTGACATGGAAGAGTTATCATTAAATTGGAACATAATTGGATCAAATCCACGTATTAAATTGACGTATGTTACGAATTTATGACCTACGCCGCAGCAAAAGGTGGACTTATAAAAGGTAAATTTACTATACGCAGTTAGCCTGAAACTATGCCTAGCGTTTGTACTTTGTGACTAAAATGTAACTAGCACTTAATGACGCAAATTTAGGTTGGGTTATAAATAACATAGCGAGGAAATATTTAGCGTGTAAGTGAGATTAATGTTTTGGATAAGGTAAGTCTGGATATTAGTCATTTGTGACTAAGTGCTCCTGGGGTCACGAGTAGGTGACACTTAACAATGAACGTGGCCAACAAAATACAAGCAGCCAAATATCTAGCCTTAAAATTGATATCTAATACCTCAATAGTTGTGTAGATTATATTTTCATGAGTCAAGAAAGTATGGGTAATATGCTGTACATCGATAGCTGTTGTATTAAATTCAGGATGTAACAAAACAAAGTAATGATACTTAATAATAATACTAGAGAGCTTATTTTTTAACGTGCCCATACAAATTACAAAAAAAAGCGCTTTCAGCGCGAACTTTCAAGGTGAACTCTACCATGTTTGACCAGGTGTAACAAAACTAAGTGATAACACTTTAGGGTGTGTATGACATATGTACGTATGTGTTCCTTAAATAAAGTTCACTATGAAAGTATCAGCGCTGAAAGACATTTTTATGTGATTTGTATGGGCAAGCGCCCCAGCGCGATGACTTTTCCCATCCAAAAGTTTAAAAAAAAATTGCTCTTTCAACGCTACCACTTTCACAGTAAACTCTATGCAATAGACACGTGAACACCCTAAACTATTATTCTATGTTTTGTTACAGCCTGTATAAAAAGGGACACATACACACCCTAAAATATTATTAAGTTTGTTTTGTTACACCCTGTAGAATAGACATCTATTACGTTTCTTTTGTTTTACATTGTACGTTCAATTCTAACAAATAACATTTAATTTGGATTTGACAGAGAAACCTTCAAGTGACATTAAGCGATTGTTATCGGTAATTGGCTTTCTTTACGAAATGGGTCACGAATCACGATGTATCGCCTATTGCGGCCCCAACTAATTATTTTATACGTGACCTGCAATTATCTTGAAATTGATTAACATTTGACTTTCCATGGCTTTTTCAAACTGTGAGGCCCACTTGCGCCAATCTGGGTTAAAGTTAACTCTGAGTTAAACATCATGTCATCTCTATCACTGACTTGGTGAGTGACAGATATGACATGATGTTTAACTCAGAGTTAACTTTAACCCAGATTGGCGCAAGTGGGCCTAAGTAAATTATTCAGGAAGTAAATATTATATTAATGACACATAGTGGGTTTTGTTTGTTTGTTTGCATTCAGTGAGCTCCGAAAGTAGACCAGAGTAGACCAGAGGAAAAAAACCATATTCATAGAGACTTGTCATCAGGGGAAAGTGACATAAGGTTACCGCGACTCTATTATGCCTGTTCGAAATTGCGGGAAATATATTATGTTATGACAAATAACAAACTTAGCTGTACTCAACTACTGCTACTACCGTACTTATTAATGCTAACTGCATTCAGAGACGAACATGAATTAGGTAATTAATTTTAATTAAATGAAGATTTTCTCAAACTGTCCATGCTTCGATCGCGGATTCTTGGAAATCTATTGCTATCGCGGCCGTATATGGCCACTTGGAAGTTGAAGATTTGTAAGAGAAGTAAAACGTGGCTCAGCCGCGTGGCTCAATCGGTGACCGATTTTGATCCAGTTATTTCAATGACATTACAGCATACTTATAAAAAGATAAAACTATAAAATCGGGCATTTCTGTAATCTCGTAGTCACGCTGACTTATATCGGATTATAATTCGATTTGCGTTGAGAAATCATAGAATAAGTGCGTGCTATTTCGATACGATTATAAAGGTTCCTGCAAGATAGAAGTAAATGTTTTTGTAAGAATGTAACGTGTGTTAGGAATATTTTATAAACACAAAGGTTTATTAAAATATTAATATTCAAGCGAACACTATGTTGTGCAGATTTTCTTTAATTCTCTTGTAATAGTGAAAATAAAGGTAAACAATCAGTGTCAACCATCTATTTAGAGATGTATGCTAATCTAGACACGAGGTAGCGTGTCAAAGCCAAGTTTAAGCAAAGGAACTGCCTAGCCAGCGCCGAGTGTATCATTACACGAACCATTTGGTAATAAGTAATAAGTAATAACTATTCCTGAGTATCAAGTCTCTTATGCCCAGTTTCTGAGGTTTTTTGACCGGAGTTTATCTTTTCACTATCGCATTTGATTGGCTGGCGTCAAAAAATTAACCAATCAACAACGCTAGTGAAAGGATAAACTCCAGTCAAAAAACCTCAGAAACCGGGCATTAGACAATCTAAACATAATATTTTATTAATGCCGTCATGCTCATACTGCCCATGATATTATATCTACCGAGTTCTATAAAAGCCAATATCTCCCTTTTTAAAAGATAAGAATACAATAAAACAAAGAACAGCTCGTGAATTTAATGCTGCGCTCGAAGGCATTGAACGGTTATAATAAGGTGGAGTGGAGTTGTGGAATAGTTAAAGACAAGTTACGTTCTATAGGGACACTCGACTGTAGCGACGCGACGCTCCACTTTATACAACTACCTCCGACAATTTGCATATCAATGCTAACAAGGTCCCTGAATTACTCAATAAATCCTCGTTATATTTCTGAAGAGGAAGAATTTCCATATTTCTATGCCTGGATGAATGTGGATATAAATTATAGCTTTCGAAATTATGTTTCGATATTGCAAGAAGTGATGAGCAATGGTACGAGAGGACCATCGACGACCCATAGCATAGTCAGAGTTATAGCTTTCAGTCGAAATTAGATTCAATCCAATTTTTACTGAAAACTAGACTAACATAAACAACTTCGCAATTAGAGATATTGTATATTATAAATTCTTTAAAAAGTCGTTGGACTCCTAAAAACCAATATTGCGGGTTAAACATCAAGCAACGCATATTGTGCACCTAAAATTTCAGTATTTACTATTCAGTGGTTGTTACAGCTAGATAATGACGTCATTATAGCTTATACAAGCTATGATGTAATAGTATGAAAATTAATTTAGATAGCGTCTGCGAAATTACTGGATATTAATTATGCGCTTAGACTAATAGACAGTTGTAATTATCTCGTGCGTTGATCACAGGTCGCCTGGGGGCAGGGCTTCTGGTTTCTGTCATTAATATTGATCGACATCATATAAAAAAGTATCTAATTAATTGATGATAGTGAATAATAAGAATCAGTGAACATGCCGATTCTGCCCAATCTTCTTACTAATAGACATTAATTTATAAAACTCAATGTCTACCAACGCCAAAAGGCTTCTGATTGGTCAAAACTATAAAATTGAATTTATTTTTGAGTTTCTAGTCTAATAAGTTTCGTCACAATCCGTAATAAAAATACTCTTAAAGATGTTGCCTAAAATTATTTCCCACAACAGTAACCGTAAATTTTACTGCAACAAAGCTCTAGTTGCACCAGGAAACTGGTGGCTTTTGATTTTTTGCTTTGTCCCTGACGTGAATAACTACTGGTAGAGTTGGTTGAGAGTTGGGGTGGGTTGATCCTGCTCGGAACTTTTCCTAAGCAGGTAGTGGAGAACCATGGGGTTTTGTTCGATGTCCCCAATCTCAATCAAAAGTAAAACCCGTGCAAAAAGGTGTCCCTTGCTACGTTTCTGCACTTTGCTTTTTCTTGAGGTGTATTAAAAGGTTATTCCATACGCTTTTGTGCGCTATAATCTGATAAGTTCTAGTTCAACGGCTACGTGCCCCTCTCAGCGGTACGAACACCCTGCTGAATCTTAAGCGACTGGAATTTCTTACGTTTCGCATCTATTTTTATCCAAAATTATGCGACACGGATCATGATTACGCCGATGACCTTTAGCATAATGGAACTTAATATTTCCCGCCATACGTGCTGCGGTCTATCGGAGAGGTCCACCTGTGCAGGCGCAGGTAGGCCGGAATGTTTGTGGGAATAGACCTGTGCAGTTTTTTGGACCTGCGCAGGCGACCGACGCGAAATCTATTCCCACACACATTCCGGTCTACCTGCACAGGCATACCTGCACAGGTGGACCTCTTCGGTAGACCGTAGCGTGTATGGCTTACATAACATTCGAGTCCGCAATTTGACATGTTTTGTCTCATTTTTATACGCTTTTTATTAGCTTCACCTGTATATTTGTTTGTAACATGTTTGTAACCGACTTCTTTGGGCGCGATTTTGACCCACTTTAAACGGCCAGATTTCGTTCAAACTTTGTAGATTTATCGAGGACCGATGACAATACACTAATTTGATATAATTATTCCATTTTTATACGCTTTTTATTAGCTTCACTTGTATATTTGTTTGTAACATGTTTGTAACCGACTTCTTTGGGCGCGATTTTGACCCACTTCAAACGGCCAGATTTCGTTCAAACTTTGTAGATTTATTGAGGACCGATGACAATACACTAATTTGATATAATTATTCCATTTTTCAATTTGTATGTTTGTATGTTTGTTTGTAACCTTTATATTATAAAAAGCGTGTTTTTAGTTTTTTTAACTATTATTTATTCCCATTTTGTTACAATTCTCTTAACGTTCTTTCTATTGATTCTCGTTACTACTTGCCAGCTGATAGTTATGTGATGTTATCATTGAAACTTATTGATATAGAGGTGTATAGGTTACTTTTCTATATCGTGGGAAGGTTTGTAGGTAGAGAAAATGAGCAATGCAAGAACGTGTGAAGGTATATCGTTCATGGCCAGCGTATTACGCTTGACAACGTTTCCATGGCATCAATTGCAGTAAAACTGTGCTGTTAATACTCGGAAATCTTCGTTTTATTTCATAAAAGCTTCATAAGTTATCATTGTAATTAATACTTAGTGCAAAAATGTGAAAAATCTTTTTTATTACGGCCTAAGTATCTTTAGGGCTAACTAAAAGCAAACATTAAGTTCAGAAATGTTTTTACACAAAACCAGCAGAAAATTGTTCCATTTTCTTGTATAAGGCTTGAAAACATTTTCTCTTCGCTTAATTTTTATACATCAAAGAATTAGGGGCAACGACTTGTCTAGAGACGCCTTGGTTAGCGAAAATTTAGAGCGTTGCAGGGCTCTTAGCCACTAAAGATTTTAAGCCTTTTACTTAGTTTCCTAAATTCGTGCAGAAAATGTATTTTAGAGACTTTTATTTCCAATATTTCTTAGTAATTTGGGTATAAATATTGAAAAATAATAAGTTAAAGGTTATCTTTGGCCTCGTAAAGTAGAAAGGATGATAATGATGAATTATCATTATAGCTGAGCAGTCCCGCGAAAAAGACTCGAACAAAAAAAAATTGTAAATCAATTGAGTCAACGTCCTTGCTCCCAGGTGTGCAGTGTTTTTTCTCTGAGGAGACAGACACGTATTATTATGATTACGTGAAACTTATAATGATGACACCCCTGCTTTCTTGGAAAGTTGAATTGAAAGTATATTATATTTTATCATAACCATAATAATAATACAATGAATGTACGTATCAGAGAAGTTGCCTAGGCTATTGGGGGACCTACGTAGTTTGGTCGCGTTATGAAACCCAGCCGACAGATCACAGTTAACATTGACATGATCCGACCAAATGACGTTGGTCTGTCAACTGCCTAGGAATTAATTTCCTCGATGGCACATAAAGCTACATAAAGAAATACCTCGACACAAGTTCGAAGCGAAGGTATCATCAATGATTCAAGCTCTACCATAAACAAAATGTAAACAAGTAGGTAAACTTTCTTTTGGTCCGCTTTCATCCTTTTTATGGACGGATTAATAAGATTCATCTTTTATCATGAGCATGTCCAATTTATGATTTCCTTAAGTAGTATATTATGTTATATAAAAATGGTTTTTCAATTGTGTTAGTTACGCTAAAACTCGAAAACGGCTGAACGGATTGGGCTAACTTTAGTCTCAGAATATTCATAGAAGTCCAGGGAAGGTACACGAAGTTCACCGGGACAGCTAGTTGTATAATATATTTTATAATACCTACTTCATATGACATACATATACTATTTACAGTGTTAGTCATCTGTATCAAGTTTACAGAACTGACCAGTATAAATATACTAATATTTGATTATTTGCTTTAGGTTAGTTATAAAGATAAATTTTTATTCATTATATAAACTACCTAATTCAGCATACATTCCATTATGGGAAACCTAGATTTTTGTTTAAAGGAACTATGAATGCCAATAATATATTTTTTTCGTAGAAATATTAAGATCTCATAAAGCGCCAATACTGATAATAATTGGGTGGCAAAACAAGGCCAACAAATGCAATACACAAAAAAGTGACCGTGAAAATTTCTAGAGCAGCTCATAAAGCATAGCAATTTAAGCTAAACGATCGGAACATACTAATTATGGTTTTAATCCGGTGTCAACATCGGAATCGCCACAAATGCGGTTGAGATCATTACGTACACTTGGCCATGACTCGGAATGCATCGGAAAGTTATTGACTTTTGATAATGAAACCAGTTTGCGGCGAACTGACCGAGGCTATGGTCAATACCATTTACGCGAAAATCTCTTATCACATTTCACTATATTGTACATCGATTTTCAATCGTGCACGCTTAATTTTAGTACTGCACGAAAGCCGCAATGTATCACGTGCGCACAGATGTAATCGTAGAGTAACTTAGTTCGTAAAGCTATGCGTTTTCCTTAACTTCGTGTGTTTGCTTTACTGTTTTTAGTAACGATTAATCACAGATAACAAGTTCGTTTATAATTACTTCTTTTAAATGAAACTCTTACGAGTGAGTTGCATCAACCTACTTTAACTATAACTGTAACTTTAACCATAACAAAATGTGAAATTAACTGTCAAATCCCTAGCAAAAGTCGCCATATTTGACGATAACCTTAACCTTAACTTTAACTACATTACATTTTCGTAGTTACGGAAAGTGAGACAAATTATATAAAAAAAAACTTACTTTGGTCCTTCCTCTGCTTCTAATGTAATAATGTTAATAAAACTGTTCATCTATTGTATTCATTTCATTACTGTCAGGGATCTAAAAATAATGGCGTCTCTTTCGTAACTTGTTTTGTACTTATTAATTTTATTATTATATTTTTATAAGTTTATTTTACCACTTGGGAGTTAGAGAGTCTTTTAGTATTTACTGAAGTAGAAACTAGAAAGTTTTTAAACGCTTATATCGAAGAAATCGGCGATAGAGTACGACTCGGAGACAGGTTTAGCTTTGTATTTCGTGTCATAAACAGAAAATACCTTGTAGGTAGTCCTTTTTAGATAAAAAAGGAATAGTAAGCTTTGTCACTAAAAGATCGGAATCCAGTAATTAAAAAGTGAATTTTTTATTAAGTGTGTATGTGGTATATTACAAGAATTTAAATTTATTCCAAGAAAGCGATATAATATTATACAGCCTATGTCGTCATAGGCTGTAGGGCTACAGAAGTGTCATTACTAAACCGTAATGCAAAAATAGTTATGTAGAAAAGAGATGTGAAATACTTATGCGAGTAATTCTTCGCAATCACCATATTTGATCGAAGCGATCACCATTAAAAGTTATAGGTAACCATAATATAACTGAAGTCTATTAATATTTGATACAAGGCAGCATCCCAGAAGCAGAAGTTTTGATATATTCTGTGTGATAAATTATTCTGACTACAGAATATAAAAACTGTACATTTTCTGAGAATTGCAATAACAAGGCGTATGTAGATCGTATCGTGAACACACGACATTCTTGTTAACTAACAAGATATTATAGACCTACAACGCTGGTTTGGCGCTTGAATGGCATCATTCATTCATGACAAAAATACTAAGTAACTGCCGATTGTTTTTAACCGACTTCCAAAAAGAAGGAGGTTATAATATGTTCGGCTGTAGTTTTTTCTTTACTTTTATAATTATTTGAGTTTTAATTTTGAATACAAGTTGAAGTTAAATAGTGTAGAGTTCGAAGCGACGACCTTCTCGCAGGTAAAACATTTTGAATTATAAAGAAGTTCTAGTTCTGATTTTGTCCACGCGCCAAAGCAGCCTCGTAGTTTTGTATGTTATCACGTTCTACACAAAATTAAGAGCAAATGTCAGTCACTTTGTAACGGTTTTGAAGTCAGAAGATCTCAGAATGTTATGAAACTTGATACAAGTAGAGTAACAAGAACTTGTTAAAAACCTGAAATACAGCTACTGTACATTTTGGTTCTTAAAATATGTGCTACGTACAAAAATATGTCTTAGTTCTAAATTATCTAGTATCTTATGCCTTGTTAGTTATTTTATTACGCCAATAATAATAATAATAATAATTTATAGTCATTGGTCATCGTTTAACATCAATACTTTTCTTTCATTTATTAGGAAGAACTAGACAGATAGTAAGTGTAAAATCGAAAATTTACTTTGACTCAACCTAGCTGAGATCTTCTAGTACATATTTAAATTTCGTGGAATATCTTATTTTATTATTTCATATTTAATTTTTGTTCGCTAAGAGTTAAGCCTTACTCTTAATTATTATATTTACAAATACAAATTCCATTCTCTATGCCTGTCATGAATTACGACGCGAGGTTTCCAACATTTTACTTACGGACGCACTGAGAGACATTGAGAGCGTTCACTAGGGCCGTTTTCCCATACAAACGTTGTCCCCTGTTTCCTCCCTGGATAATGCCGGAAGAGTTATAATTTTTTTTCTGAATATCTATGGCCACTATAAGCATGTCCCTATGTTTTCTTTCTTTTCATAATTGAATTATTAAAAAAGATTTGAACGTTCAAAAACCCAAAAAATGACCAGATTTTCCGTTCTGAGATCCTTGACATATTATTCTTAAATGATAAATTAACTTTTTTAACGAAGACTTTCAGAATAAAACCGACTTTCAAGGTAAAAACAAAACTATTATTCTTAAAAACAATGTAAAAAATCAAATATTTATTCCTTACAACAAAAAACAAATTTTTATTCCTTATTAAAATGCCGTCTTCAGACTTCGCCTAAACCTCAACTATTTCTGTACTCGATCTTCGTACTTTTGAAGTCGGTACCAGCCGCCTGGAAAAGTTCTGACATAATATTATTACGCTAAGGTAAGCTGGTAAACTTGTATCTATAAGGATTCAAAAGTTTTGTACCAGGATGTACCCTGGTACATTCTGGTGCCAAATCTTACTTTTTTGTAGTATATGCCTGATACACTTCAGAAAAAATCGAAATCACCATATTATGTTCCCATATAAATTTCAAGGAGTCCCCTCGATTCCTCATGGATCCTATCATCAGACCACTATTTTTCTCAACATGGTACTAAATTTGGATTATGCCCTATACAATATCGAAAAAAATTTGAAAATCGGTCCACAGACGCTGAAGTAATCGTTGAACATACAAGAAAGATATACATATATAAACGGACGAACATAATATAATATCGTCCTTTTTGGAAGTCGGTTAAAAATGGATTTTATTATAAAATAACACAAAAGACCTTGTTCAAATTTTTGCTGCGTATTTTTTAAGTAGGTAAAGAGGTTACATAGACGATTAACACAGGCAGTGGTAGGCTTCGGCCTGAATCGCACCGCTTTGAAGATTCGTCACGTAGCTCGAGACAAAATTATAACGTAGCCTGCGCGGGCGCACGCGGAAACCCTGCGGCTTTATGGTCACGAAAAGTTTCGCAAAATCTTCGAATTCTATTTTGCAAGTATTGCCAGCTGTTACTCTCTTGTCCTTGGCACGGAAGTTTTCTACTTAGAAATAATGGTTTAAGCCAATTCCACTTGCCCGAACTTAGTTAAATAGACAAATCATAACAGGTAAATAAATATTAAATAACATTAAAAAAGAAGAGAAATTCAGAAATGAATGACATCATGTGCACTAGCGGTAGCGGCACTGTAGGGTTAAATTTTAGAACTCAACTATCATTCAAAACTTTTACACCTCCTCATGTCCTAAAGATGCGAAATGCTCCGGGCTTTGAAACATGTATTAAACCTAGCCACTTATACTTGCACGAAACCAAAAGCATCGCAGTCTAATTGCTCGGTAAAGCTAGAATACTATGTAGTGAGATTTATTGTATGATTCAAAGTCGGTTACGGTAAGCTGGTATGTGCACAAATGTCACCTCGTACAGTTTAATACCTCTACGTCCCCTACGTCCTCTACGTCTCCTCCGTCCTCTACGTCTCCTAAGTCCCCAACGTACCTTTAGTTTCTCGTGGTGTTTCCGCTCCGTTAAACTCTAGTTATCCTTCGGAATTGTGCATCTTGGTTTGTGTTGATATAAGCTCTTTACGAAAGTTTAGCAAATGTTCAGTCTATTTGCTATTTGAAACTAGTGCATAATAGTATGTTTAATTTCAATACAGCTTTCATTAGTATTTGAATCGAACCTGAACATTTCCTCCATTTAATGTATGGTATACTAGACTTAAAATGATATAAATTGTCGCAAAATTCTTGCGTGAAAATGGCACATTATAATATTATTGTAGTTGTTGTAATGATGCAGGTAAATTAACTTAAACGTTGCAAACTGAAGCGTCAATTATAATATATTATTGCGAATTCATTATTATATTATTGTACATTCAGCGAAATATTAAAGTAAGTCATAGTAGTAATTATTTTTCATATAAATTTTTTCCGCCCATTGTATAATAAACAAGAAAGAATCCTTGCTAAGAAATGTTTCCGCTTAGCTTTAATATAAGATCACTTAAATAAAATACTCGCTCGTGAGCACTTTTTAATCTTAAAATATCTTCTTAGTTATGAATTTAATCTTTGCTTTGTAAACTTTATACGCGCAGTGGGGCCCTTAAATATGAAAACTACAGCTTAGGAGATAAAAACTTTCGTTGACTGTACACTGCACAGTGTCTGCGCATTTAATAATATGAATATGTAAATGTTTCGCTGCACGGCCAGTCTCGTAGGTCACAAATAATTAAGGTCGTTACGAACAATGTTATGCTCATTTCGAACAATTACTGCGTCATATTGGTAATTATTGGAAAGGAAATTAATAGCGAAAATCAATACGGATATGAGATCTATGATGCCTTATAATAATTATTATGTATGGCCGTATACGTAAAATAATAGAAAAAACTTACAATTAGAGCCAACGCAGTTAAACAAAACTCTTACGCTTTTATGAAAATACATATTATTATAGTCATGTAGTGTTTCATTGGTCCATGGATCAAGCGATTGCTAAAATGTAGAGCGTAGGTATATTTTGTCTACGATTGCTATTTGATTATGATCGACTTTGACTGTTCAGAGGCAGATTCTCAATCGTCGTGACAATCATTGTTACCCAACGTGAATACTGAATATAGATCTTAAGTTACTGTTCTTTATCGCTTTCACGATATTTTATCGTACAAAAAATAAAAATTAACCTCAAGCGCTCGATCACTCGTACAAAAAGGCGTGCAAAATTGGATTACCCATTCGGGACATGGAGCGTTTTTAATGTGCTGTTATTATCCCGGTAATATTTTAGGCGTTCGATTAGGAGACGTAAGTACCCTGCCTTCCGGAATGGATTCCGAGAGGAAATGGAGGTCCTTACGTGCGCGGCTTCGCTCGTATTTACGGGTGCGCTGTATAATTTATATTCATTCAATATCTAAATTGAGCTTCAGACGCTTACATATTTCATTCTTTATTCGATCTCCTCAAGTGTCGTGTAATAATTTATTTCGTACGTGGATTACCTGATTGAATAGGAGTGGAGTGAATGACGTTAATTTTATACATTATTAAGTAATATTTTGTTCCTTTTCTTAGTATTATATTGTATATTACATGCTAAGCATGGTAGTTTCAAAGAGAACATTTTAGGATCCAACAATATCTAATATAACAATTAATATATTATATTCAATTAGGAACCTGTAAACTAAAAGTTTGCTAGCAACTTTTCATAATTTTCTTATCTCAGTAACTCTAAATGTTGTGTCCATCTTCCATTTAAACGTAACATTTAACACCTCACAAAAGTGGTCACTAACAAAATATCTATTTTTATTAATTTATTTTAAGATAATTGTGATGTATAGAGTTGTAATTAAATGCATTTTGTAATATTTTTATTGCATTATTAAACATAAACAGTAATTAATTAACACAATATAATATTCCAAAAAACGGTAATGACATTGAATTTTATTTACATTTTGTAACTATAATAAATATCATATAATGCGAAAACCTTAAGTATGTAATTATATGCAATAGGTAATAACGATAATATTATGTTGATGACTGGGCATGGTACGAACTTACATCGTAGCCTATCCTGATCTTTAAAATCTCTGCTCTGCTATGTAGGTCAGGTATCTGACCTACGTAATTTTGGTCGCTTTTTGTCGAATCCAGGCGACTCGCAAGCGAGGCGAATCGCAAGTCGCAACACATCTCTGGTGGAAACGCAGTCTAATAATGTAAATAAAAGCGAATCACCGGCCGCGGTATGCATCGTCACGGATGCATGAAAATCATATCAAGGCGAGCCTTTTGAAACAAGTGACGAAACTAATAGTTCGCCCATATACTTCGATTTAGACTTACGACAGCCTAATTGCTGAACAATATCGGAAAGCTTGACAAATGGCTTACAACTATAACAAGGTAAGGTGAGTGAGAACATTTTATCACAATAAACAACATGTTTTGCCGTTATAAATTGAGTAATTTAAAGAACAAGAAGTGGCCCGGCAAATATTTCGCATAGAATGAATACAATTTTTGTCTAGTCAGGACAATTTATGGTGGCACCAGCGGTCATTTACCTTTCTAGTCTAGGAGCAAATTAATTTTTATCTCATCGATATCATTAATCGGTATCGGTAAAATGGAACTTTTATCTGAGACTTCTATGTTTCTATTTCTCTTTAGGTTGTATCTTCTTAACCATGATATAGCTAGACAGTAATTGTTCACGGTTATACTTCTGCTACAGCTTTACTAACAAATAGTTACTAAGCACAGAATAAAAGTTGTAGTATTTTCACACATGACACAATAACCGTGTTTTTGCCTCTTTGTACAAAACTCTATATTATGGGCGAGTCTGACTAGTTCATTGCCATTTTTTAATTTTCCTTAAACTGTTAAATGTATGATACATTTAACAGTTTATGGAAAATCAGATTCAAGTAATAAAAAGCATTTTATCGTCATCAATACGCATAAAAAGTAATAACATTACTTATTATATAAAAACGCTAGTACCAACGACATAATGTACTTATAATTGGATAAATTGAAGGCGTCAGTAGATGAAGTGGATAACTAACATTTTCTTACATCGGGGCTATTACTGATTTTTTCCTTTGTAGTTTTACCTACCTTACCTACTTTGTTATCTGGCTGATATGTCTGGCTATACAAAAAATCTACATTTCAAATCAATTTTCCGGTTTAGCCTCCATAACATTTAATGAGAAACAACTGTATTTTAAAAAGATAAAACCGACTTCAAATTTAAAACTTTACGTAATTTAGAATTAAAATTTAAAACTTTCTAACTCCAAAACTACTGAACCGATTTTGATGAAACTTGCACTATTCCCGAAGTTAAAAAATACCTAGTACAACAAAAAAAAATTACTTACATCGGAATGGTATTTCTAGAGATATGCGAACACAAACATAAAACCATACATACGTAGTACATACATTCATACATACATACACTTTTGAAATTTGGCACATTTGTTTAGACGCTGATAGAGACTAACATAATATACGAAAATTGGGCAGTTCTGGTAATATTACATACATATGCGTCGAATTGATAACCTCCTGTTTTTGAAATCGGTTAAAAACGAAAATTTTCAAATTGTTAGTTACCCTCTTCATCTACTTACGTATCTACTTACGTATGACTGTAATATTGGATCAGCATAATCAAATAACAAATAAACGGAGAAAGGTGCGCATTATCGTTATGATTTAGTATTCTCACACTTATGTAAACGTGAAAGTAATTCGAGGTAAATTATTTTTAATAGCAAAAAGAATGATAATTATGCTATTCATACCATGTAGCATTTCATTTTACGTGTTTGTTTGATTTATTTTTGTTTTTTACGAATTCCATAGCTTTGATTCTTTTAATCTTAATTTTTTTGGTAGCACACCCTATGGGGTTGAAGTGAAAGTTTTGTTTAATGCAGCGTCATTTCTCCCGTTCTGTTAAAAGGTATATGAATGAAAAGTCATAATGATATTTAAGATGACGCCACGTTAAAGCATAAAACAGTGTTGGATATGTTTTAGATTGCTTGTTTTCTATGAGAGGCCGTCCCGCCCTCTCATAGAAAACAAGAAATGGAACAGCAAGAAATGGAAAGGGCGTAAGCGACAAAATGGTTTTTGTCGCGTAATTTAAAAACCATAATTTCTTAAAAGCTATGGACAAATAAAGTGTATGCTTGAACCAATCTATGTACAAATTTTGGAAGCTTAAATCACTCTCCTCTGTTGGCAAAATGAGAATCCCTTTTTTTACAGAGGACTTTTTGATTAATTATTCTGTGTTAAAGTTAACCAATCGTGTTATGCTATGGGTAATTCAAAGACAAAGACATAATAAATACATACTGACAATTAACTTTAATTTCTCAGCTTTAGTCATTGCTGAGAAAAAACGATATCGCGACAGCCAAATTATCAAGGCGTTGTCTTAACATAATAATATTGTTGGTGGTTACATAATAGCAATTATAACTTTACATAGCTAGGGTTTTTAAATCTTTACTGCGATGTATTGTTATATTGTAAATTTCGACTATAATGTTTTGCAATAAAACTCACTGCACACTCAAATTACCCTGGTTCGATTTTAATAAAATTAAATTGGGATATACAGTCAATCAAGGGGACCTGAATCAGTTACCTACTTTTTACTGCTCTATGTATTGTATGTCTACGAGTACGGTAGTAAATATTGTGGGATTTCAGTCGGATTTTATTGACATGTCGTTCACTCACAACTCGCACTACGTTATTTTGAATATTACTTAGACGAATGTTGACTTCTAATAATATTAAATTGTTAATTTTAGATTAATGATTTTATGTATTTGCATGCTATTTCGTATATAGCTAAAAGTGTTAGGGTCTACCCTAAGAACCTGATTACCATCAACCACTTTTAGAGCAAATAAACGATTGAATTGAATTCCGTTCTGCGTGAACGAAGGCTAAGGAAACATATTTTTGGCATCGCGTCAACGTCCAAGAAATGTTTCCTACTCTTTCACAACAATAATATAATTATAAATCTGTTACGGATTGCGCTAGGTCGTGGTCTCGCGGACGGCGGGTCATCTGAGGTCTCAACTCTCAAGATACTTCAATTAATTTTGTAGGTCATTGAACTAATGACCCCTAGTGACTAGGTGACTAGGCCAACGTTAACTAGTATTATAATAATATATAGTGTTTAGGTACATAAAATATTAGCCAGTTTGTACGTATTATTTTGAAATTAAATTCATATAAGTATCACAGAATCTTATGAGATTGGGTGATAAAAAATATAAAAGTTTATATTTGGATTTGTCAGATGTTTATTGGACGCTTCTTAAAATTGTACATAGAGTATGGAGTCTAGAAAATAGAAATAGGACAGGACCCTATTTATCCAATATTATTACAAACCATCAATTTTGTATTATAAATAATAAATAACCTAGTAGATGTTTTAAAGATTGCTACGCTTTACTTTTTAACCGACTTCCGAAAACGAGGAGGTTATACGTTCGTCTGTGGATATTTTTTTTTTATGTATGTTCAACGATTACTCCGCCGTTTATGAACCGATTTTCAAAATTTTTCTTTTGTTATATTAGGTTTCACTCCAATTTGGTCCCATTTTGACAAAAGTGGTGATCTGATGATGGGGTCCATGAGTAATCGAGGGAACTCCTCAAAATTCAAATGGAAACATATGTTTTTTTTGGTTTCATATGAAGTATTCCAGGCATATGTTACCAAAAAGTAAGATTTTGCACCAGGATTTACCATGGTTCGAAGGTGGTGAACAGAACTCCTTACTCCTTATAGATACATGTTTGGGGGTTTCGGCGTTGTCTTAAGAACTGAAAGCATATACTACTATGCAAATTTAATTTATCATCATCATCATCACCACCATTCCACCAAACATCCGTGAGTAATCGAGGGAACTCCTCCAAATATATATGGAAACTTATAATGATTTCGATTTTATGAGAAGTATCCTAAGCATATACTACCAAAAAGCAATGTTCAGAAAAGTGGTGACCTGATGATGGGATCCACGAGTAATGGAGGGAACTCCTCAAAATTCAAATGGAAACATATGGTTTTTTCTGGTTTCATATGAAGTATTCCAGGCAAATGTTACCAAAAAGTAAGATTTTGCACCAGGATATACCATGGTTCGAAGGTGGTAAACAGAACTCCTTACTCCTTATAGATACATGTTTGGGGGTTTCGGCGTTGTCTTAAGAACTGAAAGCATATTATCCTACTATGCAAATTTAATTTATCATCATCATCATCACCACCATTCCACCATACATCCATGAGTAATCGAGGGAACTCCTCAAAATTTATATGGAAACATATAGTGATTTCGATTTTATGAGAAGTATCCTAAGCATATGCTAACAAAAAGCAAGATTTTGTAATTAGATATACCATGGTTCCGAAGGTGCTAAGAGAACTCCGGATTCGTTATAAATACAAGTTTGGGGGTTTCGGAATTAGTTTAAGAACTGAAAGCATATGCTACTATACAAGTTTACATTCATCATATTCATCGTCATCACTTCCACAAGTCATCACACCGTGAATTATCTAATTATAACCCTATTATTGGTACTTTTATATAGAATAGAGAGTGCTCTTGTGTACTGCGCACACACTTGGGCACTATAAAATTACTCCTGCGTAGCTGGCGTGGTTTCAATGAAACCGGCCACCGTCACCGAAACCGGTGTGGGAGCTATTTATTGGTACTTTTAATCGTCTGATCGAAACCCGAATTTGTCGAACGATTTAAAAAATTATAATGTTATTTCAATGTAAATGATTCGACCTTGGTGTTTAGGTTACCAAGTTAGCAATTTAATCATGATATCTATGAGTATGTTATTCTCCTAAAAATTTATAAAGACGATTATAATTATATTTGAGCATAATATTGTATTATTATGTTGAGCTGCTGAGTTTCCATGAGTGTAATAATGATAGAAAGAAAGTCACTGAACAGAACTTTAGAGCCGTTAAAGACAGGCGTATGAACATTAATTTTATCATAGTTGCTTGATGAACGCCAAGCCAAGTGGTATACCGTATATGCTTGGAGTTGCTTAAGCAATTCTGAAGTGGTAGTGATCTCAGACAATGAGTTCTCAATATCATGAAAATGTAGGTATCCTGGCTAAGCATAACACATTGTACAGAAAACCTTATATAAACGACTAAAAAGAGTGAAATTATTATTTTTAACAAAAAATTAAAAACCGACTTCCAGGGTAAAAACAATAATACTTTATAATGAACAAAAAAGTATTAAATAATGCTTACTCTTTAAAGTGCCTTATGCATAATTCTCATAAACCTCAACTATATCTGTACACAATCTTCATTATTTTGAAGTCGGTACCAGTCTTAAATATTAAAAATATTTTGTCATAAAACTCAACATTCTTAGCTGGTACCGTCTTCAGAATAATGAAGATTGTGTACAGATATAGTTGAGGTTTATGAGAATTATGCATAAGGCACTTTAAAGAGTAAGCATTATTTAATACTTTTTTGTTCATTATAAAGTATTATTGTTTTTACCCTGGAAGTCGGTTTTTAATTTTTTGTTAAAAATAATAATTTTAATACTCCTCTATTAATTACGTGAATTTTCTGAGACCCCTTTAAAGAGTTCTCACCTAATATGCAGTGGACGCCCCATTAAGAAGGCGACTAAAGCAAAATTGACGATTTTATAGTTAATTTTTATACTTGAAAATAAGCCCCGAATTGTTTAATGTTCTAAACATAGATACAAAACTATATTTCCTGACCGGGTCTGACCTATCGAAAACACAATATCTTAAAATTTTCTCGATAGAAAAAGTACGAAATAAGAAAATAGTAAAGGAAGTTTAAAGGATAGCCGTGGTCGTATGCCCTTTTAATTTTATTATTGCTACAGTAGGTGGCATACGACCACGGCTATCCTTTAAACTTCCTTTACTATTTTCTTATTTCGTACTTTTTAGAGCGTGTTTTAGTAGTCGGGTTTTAGTTTTTCAAACTTTATTTTTATTTCAATTTTTTGGGGCTGCGATTTGCTCGATAAATTTCTTTACCATATTACAATTCCTCAAATGATCGAGATTCGAGGCTAATTATTTATTGTTTCATAATATTGTATTGAACTGATTTTATGAAATCATGCAATTTTCAGGTGATTGCAGGCAAACCCATAAGAAATAGCTAATAAATGCTTACATATTTAAAATGTGCTAACACAAAGCTCTTTCATTTGATACCCCACACGACACCGTCAGGAAATATATATTTTTTGTTCTTTCCTTTATGTCCCCTAGATGGCGCAAATGTCAATTCAACGTGACGTCATGTAGCCTATAACCAGCGGACAATCAAAAGGCTTCCAATGACACCTCATTAGTCCAAATCGGATTAGTAGTTTTAAAGTTACGAGGGAACAGATGAACATACATACATACAGGTCAAAATTATGCTCGGTTATGCTCGGTTTAACGCAAGCGGAGCATCGGGAAAACTAGTTGCGAAGGAAATCAAGTCATGTCTATGACTCAATTCTAAACGAAAGGATTGTCAATGAGCGTCTACATCGATTAATATCCTGACGTTCACTTAATTGCTATTAATGGTGATAAAAACCTTAATAAGAGCAAAAAATGTTGCACTGTCACTGCCAACCGGATGTGTAATAGCAAAGGATATTTTTTGTGCTGTGTTTGCACAGACAGACTTCATTATTTAGCTGTTTCGTCTAGGTATTATTATTTAGGTAGGGCCGCGGCTCTCACGTCGCGGCGAGCCCCACATATCCGCAGGTATTATTATTTATTCTTTTATTTTTTAACCGCAAAAAGTGCGAGAAATAATAATCTATTTGCTACTAGATGATCTGGCGAATTTCGTATCACTTTTGAAAATTAAATTGATGTAAGTATTTCACTCGCAATATTTCAAACCCTTCTCTGGACTTTAACGAATATTTTAAGACTAACATTAGCCAAATTGGTTCAGCCATTCTTGATTCGAGAGTAACAACGTTAAAAATTATTTTTTATTAATATGTATAAAAGATAGAAGAAAATATTCAATAAATACCTGGCTTGTTAAATGTCAAAAACATCTGAATCTTATATTTTACTTCGGACGGACACTCTTGGCAGTTTTTTAAGGTTCAGACTCAAAGGGGTGGAAACTGCAGCCGTATCACGGATCTTACGAGAACAAAGCGATAGCAATTATTGCGCGATAATTGCTCCAAAATCGCAAATTCATATCAGAGGGGTTAGTGCGAGTGTAGGCTACGGGAGGAGGAATTTAGAATAAAATTCTTGAATGCACGAGAAAGTCCGATATATTAACGAAAAACTCAAAATACACTTTTACAAAACTAAGACTAAATTATAACTGTCCACGCCCGACGCCCGACATTCACTTTTAAACAACTGAACAAAACAATTGAATTTCGCGGCGTCGGTTCGCCATAGACAAAACATAAACAATAACCTTTTTTTTACATTTCCTAAAATGTGGCAAAATGCAGTACGGTGGTGGTCGCGTCGCCAACATTCCCCACCCCAGTGCTGGAACAGCACTCTTAGCCCATAGGCACACGTGCGACGCGGGTCGCAGAGCGTCTTAGGATTCCAGCCCTAGTGCGAATGTCCACCACTCTGACGCGCTCATTTAATATGACACTCAGTGAACCTTTGACAGTCCGAATGAGACGCTCCCATGCCCCACCCCAGTGCGGACTGGAGGGAGGTCACCTCGCAAATTCGTACCGTTTTATCAGAATACAAGTGTAGGCCATCGGGCTTTCACACTAACCGGCCGACGTTGCGTGCCGCGTCGATGCGACCACCGGTGCGCAGGATTCCGTGCTCGACGAGAAACTTAGACAAGGTAAGTAACCTACTTTTCTTATTTACAAAATTATTATTTTTCAGACTATGTACATCTTCGGGAAAACTCTGTAGCTGCGCGTATTTAACTAACAGCTGTTCAGCCTTAGACATTAAGTCACCGTCGATAGTACCGATAAGCTTCTTACATTTAATATTAACAAACGAAATAACTATACAAGTAGACCTAAGTAACCGTAGCCACGATGAGAATCGCAGCGGATCGGGCACAGCAGGTAGATTATTTTCGACTATGTGGACTGTATTAATAAACTCTAGATCTAACCTATTGACCTTCGGTACCAAGAAATCCGCTGGCCAAAACGGCTCATCAGTATACAAAAAATTCGGGCCACGGAACCACTCGCTATCGGCGTTAAAAACTGAAAAATCACAAGAATCTCTTGTGGCCAGATCTGCGACATTTAATTTGGTAGGCACATACCTCCACTCGTTAATATTTGTTAGTTCATCTATCTCCCCTAGACGATGAGCAATAAAAGCTTTATAACAGCGCGCGTCGTTCCTAATCCAATGTAGAACCGTACTAGAATCACACCAAAAATATCTATTTACAGGTTTCATAGTGTGCTCCCTTCCAATAGTGTCGGCGAGCCGAGCTGCGAGAAGCGCAGCTTGTAGTTCCAAGCGTGGCACCGACGTAAGTTTTAAGGGAGCCACTCTACACTTACTGGCAATAAACGCAACGCGAATATTACTATTTGACATCCAGCGCCAGTAAGCGACAGCGCACATAGCCTTAGTAGACGCGTCGCAAAATAAATGCAATTCTAAATTATTGTAACCGCCCGAAACGTAAGTACACGCGTCAGCTGTTCGTGTCCTTGACCCGGGCGACGGAGCGCGCGCGGGCGCGCGCGGGGAAGCGAGGAGCGCGCGGGGAGACGGGGGGCACTCGCTATTCGGTGCACCGAGTACATTCCTAGGACTATTTACATTTTGAAAATAACGCGGCAAACTAATGACGTTTTTTATTTTATTCTCGACCTTAATAATTATTACACTATTTTCAGCGCGCGGAAACGACTTCGGAGTCTTACTACTATTTACATAAATAAGTCCACTAGCCGAGCGGACAACAGGTTCATCGTAGATGAGCAGCGCTGAGTGGGAAACATCAGGTAAGTTGGACACTAAGCCGTGGATACACCAACCTAGTGGGGTCAGTGTCGCGTAAGGCTCGTTAGGTTTGCCCCTAATAATTTTAAGCGGCAACAATAAATGATAGTTATCTTGACCTATCAAAATATCAGGTTTACACATTCCGGTAGCAAAATTACTATGAATTTGACTTAAATGTTTATATTTACAGAAATCTACAGACGTTAAGTTTTGCACCGGTAGCTTTAACTCTTCTATGCTGCGCGCGGTAAATTCGAACTTCTGTCCGTCAGAGTTCGAAATACACGTCCGTACCACCGTACTGTTACATTCTAGCGCGGTGTTATTCCACGCGCCGCATACACGTAAAGTTTGTCTATCTCCACATAAACCTAACTTATTAGACAACTCACTACTTATTAAAGAAACACTAGAGCCATCGTCTAACATGGCTACACAATTTATAACACCATTAGGGCCGTGAATATTAACACGGACGACTTTTAACAGACATTGTGTTGTACTGCAGGTATTTACATTGGACACATTTTGTTCCTGCGACGTACTGTTTGTATTTACACTATGTACACTTTGTTCAGATCTACAGGTGTTTATATTTTCGACATCTTGTACCTGAGACCCTACATTAGACAACTGTGCAGTACTTACATTATGCTGCGGCAAAGTGAAGTGCAACAACCTGTGATGCGACTGGTTGCAGCCGTCGACGTCACACGCTGCTGCTGGGCAGGTCTCCCGGTTGTGGCGGCCGTTCAGACACTTGTAGCACAAACCTTGACGTTTCACAAAGTCCCACCTGTCTTTGCGCAGAGACCTACAAAACTTTTTACACTCCGGTAAAATATGCACACCTATATTACAATATTTACATTTAGACCTACTATTATTACCTACTTTGTTATGCACAAACATTACGCTTTTAGAGTCACTAGACACACACTTACGGTTCTTAAAATAGTCATTGGACACACAGAGAGACACTGAGGTTTTGGACACTTTGAGGGCCTCTTCACTAAGGAAATTAGAGAGAATTTCGAGTCTACACACTGAATTATTAACACATAATAAGGGATAACTGTAATCACTCCACTTGGACAATAGTATGGGGGGCAATTTAGACAACACTAGGGACGTTATGTTCACTCCGCGTAGGTACTCCTCCTGGGACAGACACCTGACTGCAGCCACGTAGTTCTTGACCTTGATGGAGAAGCTGACGATGTCTCGGTGGTACTCCGGGCCCACGGGGTGCAGCTTCCGTATCTCGTTGAGTATCCTAGGCAGGATGACGTCCGGCTGGCCGAACTGCAGCTCCAGCGTTGACATGACGGCCTCGGGGTCAGCGGCGCTGATGAGGAGGGCGGTGACGGACTCTCGTGCCGCTCCTCTGAGACACTTTCGCAGGCGCCACATGTTCTCCTTGGCGGTAAACTGGCAGACCTCCGTCGACTCCTCGTACGCCTGTTTGAAGGCGAGCCACTCCATCGGGTCGCCGAAGTATGTAGGTAGCTCCTTCGGGGTACACAATCGGCTGACCATTCCTGCGTTCGCGGCATTAGTAGTAGCGGCCACAGCTACTTCCTTTAGCGCTTCCGCTAACTTACTGAGGTCCGATTGAGTATTCGCGTCGTTTGGCGAGAAACGCGCGGCTTCGATCGGCTCGGCGCGGGCGGCGGCGGCGGCCGGCCCGCCCCGCGTATGCGCGGTGGACAAGATGGCGTCGGCGCTTCGATGAAAATAATTATTATTATTATTTACACAATTATTTTCAATATCGACATTTTGTTCGCCGTTTTCTAGCCATTCTTCGACTTTGTTTGATAGTGACGAGCATTCTGAGCTTGCACTTCTGTGTGAATATTGCTCTTCAAGCGCTGCAATTTTCGCCGCCATTTTTCGTTCTATGACTTCTTGTTGGACTTCTGCGGCTTCGTGTTGCGCCTTCGCGAGGGCTTCTGCAGTTTCTAGTCGGGCTTTCGCGAGGGCTTCTGCAGCCTCAGCGGCCTCCAGCTCGATAAGCTTCTTTTGCGCCTCGAACTCGAGATTTCTAGACATTTTAGACGACTTACTGTGAGTCTTCCGTTCGGACTTTATGGATCCACGACAGACAGGCTCCGACCTGTGACTGTTGCCGTGGTCCCCGGTAGTTCGTACATCCCCATAAGGTTCTTCCCGCGCCGATTGACTCTGCAACATCCTCTGCCTCGCGCCACGAGTAAGTACCATATCGTGTGACGGAGGATTGGACATCGCGTGCTGGTTAAAAACGACGAAAAGTAGACGATGCGGCTCGAAGACCAGCCTTTGTAGGCTACGGGAGGAGGAATTTAGAATAAAATTCTTGAATGCACGAGAAAGTCCGATATATTGACGAAAAACTCAAAATACACTTTCACAAAACTAAGACTAAATTATAACTGTCCACGCCCGACGCCCGACATTCACTTTTAAACAACTGAACAAAACAATTGAATTTCGCGGCGTCGGTTCGCCATAGACAAAACATAAACAATAACCTTTTTTTTACATTTCCTAAAATGTGGCAAAATGCAGTACGGTGGTGGTCGCGTCGCCAACAGCGAGTTTTATTTGATCATACGCATCGAGCACGTTAACGCGAATTTGTATGGGATCAAAGCAGCGCCATCTACTGGCTAACGTGGATACCGCTTTGATCCCATACAAATTCGCGTTAACATGCTCGATGCGTATGATCGAATAAAACTCGCACTACACCCCAGGGGGGTGACAGCTTTAGTTCCCATTAAGTAGTTTTGGCGCTAGTGTCGGTACGGAAGTGTTTTTATCTGTGGGCATAATCCGTCAATGTCGTTTTCTCCTTGTAGAATGTAGATCGTACTTTAATCGTTGGTCGTTTTTGTCAATGTCATTGAAGGCACAGCCATTGTTTGTTTGTTTCACAGATTAAGGTTTGTTTGGACTTTGGTTCATGAGGTTAATATTACATTGGTTATTTCGAATTGAGTGCCGATTAATCTTGTGTTCTCCTCTTGGGTTGAGTTGAGATATTTGTGAAGCCATCCGCCTTTGTCCTTAGTGCAATATTCAACGTGTAATCACGTGTGTCGCGTACTATGGCATTATAACAGCTAAAGTGTTGTTTTGGTGGTTGTGGTTAAACGAATCACAATGAAAAACTATTTTGCAAAACAGTCTTCACAATTTACGGATGTAGTTTTTAGTCCCGACTAATCTGGCTTTGCTTGGACTAAAGAAGAGCCAGTTGTTGAACTACCGTGTTTGTGCCAACATTTTTACCATGTAACACAATTTGATGAAGCTGGTTCTAGGATCCGGTATTCGTATCCTTGCCTGTTTACCGCATCGGAGAAAGCTCATGGTGTGCAACTTAATAATGAAGGTAAGTTTCCTTCTCACTTTTATTAAAATAGACAGTATTCAGTACTTATTGTGTGTGTATCTATTGAAAAGCCACATCAAAGTTGTCTAATGTGTGGCTTGTGTATCCATACCTTCATACTATAAATTACTATATCTTCTTATATATAAAATTCTCTCGTTGCAATGTTGTTGCCTTTGAAATAATTTACATTGTATGTTCTACAATATAAATTATTTCTATTTTATCGGGTCAGCTATGCGAAGGGTCTGTTACCTCTTCATGGTCAAACCACTGAACCGATTTTGCTGATATTTGGTATGGAGAATGGAGATACTTGGAGTTCCGGGAAAGAACATAGGAATTGTTTGAATTCGTAATTATTTACAAAATATTTACATGTAGGAAGACGTTTTACTTGAAGTTGTTTTTTATTTTATTTCAGATAAAAACCTTGATAGCTCATCAAACCATGACATCATGAAAAACACAAGTAGAATTATTTGAAGACCTGTTTGACAGCATGAACGTCAGGAGGGACAAAATGCAAGTTGAGGTGTGCCGTGAAACCCAACTCAGTTCACCGAGAATCCTGGCTCATCTCAATACAAGTCTTACAAAACATCCAATTTATAGATGCGAAAACCAAACATGCTATACAATCGGGGCATTTGAGTTTCTTGGATTTATCCGAATTATTGTATAAAGAATATGGGGTAGATTACTTTCACTGCTGCAGATACATAAATCAGGATCCCCTTGAAATTTTGGGGGTATGGGGTTTGATGAATAATTAATATTGAGACTCCAATGTCACAATAATTCCTGCAAAATGATAAATAATATATTAGAGGGTAAAATTCTACGCATAATAAATACTAAGGAAGAGTAACTGTGTCAAAAAATAGTTCCGATTCTACAAAATGTGACCCGAATACATGCATACTTACATGCAAGAATTTTGTGTAATTAATAATTATAGAAGTAACAATCATTGTCAACGGCTTTATTTATTTTGTCAATTTGAATGTAGTGTTTCGTAGCTATTGCCATATTATTTTAGTATGGAAGTTATGTTTCCTTTGTTTTTATTATTTGTAGGTAAAATTGATGAAAAATATGTAATAGGTGCAATGCAAAAGACCTACAAAAATAAAAAAATTAGGTTAAGAAAATCAAAGTTAAATAAATGATATACCTACCTATTATTATTGTGTTGTTTCATTAAATTTTTGTAATTCTCGACTTGAAATATAAAATCTCAAAATCTATCGCTTCTGAATATATTCCTTAAATATCGATTTCATGGCCTCACTTTTTTTTTTAATTTATAATCTATGCCAAAATCTAGCACTACTTATTTTTTATCTGTGCTTCTCATTTTGACACCTTTGTAAAACGGCGATTACAGCGCCAAAACTACTTAGACGGAACTACGCAAAACAAACTGTCCTATCTGTAGCTTGCTACATATATTAATCTGTGCTACACCCTCAGGTATCAGATGAAACAATACGATTGCAATCGATCGCTAATCGCTATACATGATACCAATGTTTTTTATACCCAGCAATCGATCGCGCGATTATTGCTAGTGGATTGTTGATCGCAATTTTTCGTGATGCGGGACCCTATTAACAAGTCTTTGGGCCACATGTGCGTTGGCCCTTTGCTGTCCGTCCGTCCGTCTGTCAATAGGCTTTATCTAAAGAGCCGCGATAGCTTGACTGAAAGGTAATCGTCACAAATTACTGTTGCCACAAATACAAAAAACAAAAATACTAATCCGGCGCACCCCACACAAAAATGACAGTTTTACTTGACATGAATAATTAATGGTATGGACCACTATGAACCAATTTGTGAGCGAGTTCTACTTGCACTTGAGCTATTCTACCAAGTAAATATAAGATTTGAAATATGATCGATTATAAAAAAACATACACACCTTGATATAATATTATAATTATACTCTACATTATTGCCTTGAAAATCACTATTTCCAACACTTCCCTTTCCTGCGCTATAATTGTAAGAAAAAAACCATTTTAAATACTATTGTAACTACCACTTAACGAGCGTGAAGGCAACCTTTTCTATTTCTAAGGTCAATATATTTTTATCGCAACACGTTATTCTGATGACTTTTAGCTGTACTATTTTACATAACATTGTTAAAAAGGGTTACATTTTAGTTTATTATTCTTAAGAGGGAACGCGGGTACAGTAAAATTTGAACGAAGAAACTATTGCCATCACGCTTCACCCTGCGCTAGCACGTGTATTGTGATAGAGACAGATACAGTAAATCGAGGTTACGTATTTCTGTGATTCCTCCTTCAAAATAGAGCCTATCTAATTATTTTTTTTTAATATCATCAGAAAGGATGAGTCTATGCCTCTACGTTTTTATTTTACCTAAAAGATCTTTCAAATTCGTTTTATGGTAGGTTGATTGGCGGGGTACGGAACATTCATTTTTTGCGATTTTTGAAGGGTCATATTTTTTTATTTATTAATAAATTAAAAAAAAATCGGACGTAAAGGTATAGCTTTCACAGATCCCAATAATGTATAAAAAAACATTTGTCTAGACGCATTATCCAGGGAGGAAATTGAGGAATACGTTTGTATGGAAAAAAGTGTTAGCGTATGCATTGAAACCCTAGCAGCTTCATTTCGGAGAAATTCTTTTTACGGGAAAATTACGGGCGTGCAAGAGAACACTGCTGCCCTTTAACATACTATAGTACTTATTCACATGTTTTGTATTTATTATTGTATTTGTATGAATTACTTACCAGGTTTAGAAGACAGGCGGTTAATCTGAAACAAAAATAACAATTCATTACTTTTGTGGGTCAAATTTTATGAAAATTGTTGCAGTTTTTTACTATACTTAAATTACAATAAGTTCCTTATAATCACTGTAAAACGCTAGACCTTACTAGGCCTTACTACAGGAGCGGATCGAAGCCACACATATCCGCATTCCATTGCGCCCAAATTAATTTATCGCGCGGGAACCATACATTTTTTCGCAATAAAAACTATCCTGTGTGATGTAGGTATGTATCCTTTCCCGCCTCTCAATGTATCAAAGTCGTCGCGTCGCTTCGGTGCAGTGTAGTCTCAACTTTATGAGCGAGTAATGAGGCCAACATTTTATCACTTCAATAAACTATGGGGTGTTTAATTAACTTAAATTAAATATCATGTAGTTTAATTAAGTTGTAAAACGGCTGTTGAGATGCGAGAGTTACTAATTTAGATTTATAGTTCAACGTTTAAATTCAGTATTGAAGCGATATTACTCTGTTTCATATCCATCTACTAGGAGATAAATAGTTTGTCTGGTACATTGTCTCTGTTCAAATATTTCAGATTAGGCGTTAGGGCCAACCCACACGTACCACAACCACACGACAACCACACCACGTGGTCGGGCGTATATTTCGTATTGTAAATGAACTGGACCATTCACACGTTCCACATTTTATAGTCGTTGTCGACCACTTGTCAGATATCGACTACATCGCGACCACGGCCGACCACATCGCAACCACAATGTGATAACGACAGTACGCGCACACCGCCCGCGCTCTTCCCCCCTCCGTTTCATTGACTTTCGTAAGTAACCACATTGCAACCACTGGCGACAACGCAACCACGTCGGCATTTTGTCGGTACCACAACGCAACTACAAAAAGCTGCAGCGACACCGCCGACACCATTCACACGTAACCACTGCTCGACGACATTTGGTCGTTGCGATGTCGTGTGGATGTGGTACGTGTGGATTGGCCCTAATTATTAAGTTTTACAGTAAAGCGACTTTGCTGATTAAAGGCACATTATAACTACCTTTTTCGTAATTCATAATGAATAAAGCCGGTATTTAATTACCGTATCATATTTTATCAACAATTTATTCTCATTCGCCAATGATATTTTTAAAAACATTAACGAAATTATTCATAGAACCACTAATTTTATGACAAACTACCGCTCGAGATAAAGAATTACGTATCGATACATTGAATTTTGAACAGGGACAGGTTTTGTGTCACTTTTACTTATAGAGTTTGAACGGAATACCAGGGGAGAAAGTGTCGCCGATGTTTTGTGACGGTGTGACATTTCGCCATGTCATAATGATATTATGTCGTTTGTGACGTAAGGATGAGCGCACATTATGACATAGTGTAATTAGTGTAACGTGCGTATTGTCGTCCAAGCGCGAAAATGATATATATGACCTGCAAACCTTCAAGAAAAGAGCGTATTCCCTCTTAAAAGGCCGGCAACGCACCTGCAGCTCTTCGGATGTTGCGAGTGTCCATGGGCGACGGTAGTTGCTTACCATCAGGTGACCCGTTTGCTCGTTTGCCCCCTTCTACACTACTATTATAAAGAGGAAAGATTTGATTTTTTGTTTGTTTGTTTGTTTGTTTGTTTGTTTGAGTCGAATAAGCTCCGAAACTACTGGACCGATTTGAAAAATTCTTTTGCTATTGGAATCTTACATTATTTCTGCTGAACATAGGCTACATTTTATTTTGGAAAAAAGTAGGGTTCCGTAAGATATTTCAGTTTTTCGGACGCAAGGTGTAAAAAATCAGCAAGAAAAGTTACTTATTTTGCGTACGCTGCCTAAACTATAAAAGATAGAACCATAAAATGTTCTAAGTAATTGTAGATCTTATAAATATCTACAAAAAAGTCCGCGACACACTATACCTATCTATGTCGAGTGAGGCACAATAACCATTTATTTATTTAAAAATCCTGAATTTTTTTTGGACTATATTTAAACGGATATATTTTACTCACGCTATTAATCCTTATCAAAATAAATTATTTTATCACTAAGTACAGTTTATGTAGATAATATTTGGTCTTTGAATGATTAAAATTGGACGTTTGGTTTTGAAATTATGGCGAAATTAAAATATTACGATAGTGGGCGTCACCAAAGCGCGTGCGGGAGCCGGGAGGAAGACAATATTCTGTTGTAAAAATGAAAATTCTGTACGCATAAGATACGAAATGACACCCGAAATTACACCTTTGTCACTATATCGCTATAGAAGCCAAAAATGTGGTTAGTTTTTTGTCTGTCTGTCTGTCTGTCTGTCACTCTTTCTGTCTGTCTGTCTGTATGTTTGTTCCAGCATCTGCATCACACGAAAAATACTGATCCGATTTGAATGTGGTTTTTGCAGATATATTTATCTTCTTCCAACTTAACATCTGGTGTATAAAATTTTTTCCCCCCACCCCTCTAAGGGGACAAAAGAGGGGGTCAGATTTTGTATCAAACTTTTTTCTTTAACACGAAAACTACTGATCCGATTTGCATACGGTTTTCACAGATTTGCATACGGTTTTCACAGATATATTATTTTGTCTTCTTCCAACTCAACATCTGGTGTATAAAAATCCTCCCCCCCCCCCCTCCCTTCTCAACACTCTCTGGGGACCAAAGAGGGGTCAGATTTTGATTACAACTTTTTTCTTTAGTGGACTTACTTCATATTAGGTATTAACTGTGTTTTTCAACTTAACATCTGGTGTATGACCTTCCCCCCACACCCTCTTAGGGGACAAAAGAGGGGGTAAAACATGTATCAACTGATGATGTAGAAAATATACTTTAAATGGCAAAACAACGTTTGCCGGGACAGCTAGTATTTAATAAAAAAAAAAAATCCGATTTAATGGCTTCATCACATTACGCCAATGTCTTAAAATATATTACATAATTTATGAATAATACCGTAAAAACTAATAATTAATTATTATTAATATTAAGTAATGTTGATATGAAGATTAAAAAATGTTTTATGTGGTAGGTACCAGTAGCATCAACTTTCAGAAAGGGTTTGAAGAAAATATTCTGACTAAACATTTTTTACTTTTGACTTGAGTTTTTGACTTTTGCTCAAAAAGTAATTAATGTTTAGTATTTATATATAATATTTTAGATAATGGCAATTAATGCTAATTTTTATAGCGTCTATTGAGAATAAGACGAATAAAATTATTTCCTTAAAAATACAATATTATTATGTCAACATAACATTATCTTTTGTATGCCATTTTTAGGGTTCCGTACCCAAAGGGTGAAAACGGGACCCTATTCATGAGACTTCGTAGTCTGTCTGTCAGCAGGCTGTAACTCAAGAAGGGATATAGCTACAGAGTTGAAATTTTCACAGATTGTGTAATGCGTATATTTGTTACCGCTATAACAACAAATACTAAAAACAAAATAAAATTAATAATTAAGGGTGCTCCCATACAACAAACGTGAGTTTTTTGGCCTTTTTTGCTCTATATCAATAATAGTAACAGGTAGGTGCTTGAATTTTTCACGCAATCCTTAGTTTTATGTGTTCTTTAATATTGCATATTATTATTAATATACAATAAAAAATTAAGAGGGGCTCCCATACAAAAACTCAATTTTTGGCCTATTTTTGCTCTATAACGGTACGGAACCCTTCGTGCGCGAGTCCGACTCGCACTTGGCCGATTATTTTGTAATTGTTCACAAAACCACGGTTTATTTTGATGGTAAATTATGCAATGTTTCGTATTTTTTATATAGTTTACCGCCGATGAGATTTCATGCCCACGCTCATCTTGACGGCAATTATTGTTACATGAAAGTCAATAAAATATGAGTACCAAGTAGAACGTAAATTACATTACTTACGTCATTAAATCATACATTACATAATTCAATTATACACTAATGAATGCTACAATAACGTACACAATTATTTATTTATAATCACAATATTTCATATCGTTTCTAGAAGACGATTTATCAGTAATACAATCAATAATGTACAGTTGGGGCATTTTAATAGGTCCCATTTGACGTTTTGTCTCCATAGTGAGGTAGCCAGCTCAAAAACATCGAATAAAGTGAGAATCGATACGGATTTGCAACATATTATGCGAATTTTTAATTAATATAATATTAAAATGTCCCATTGTATTATTTTTAACAGACTACAAAAAAGGAGGTTATCAAATATCATATTCCATGTAATATTTCCCAGTTTTTGTATATATCTTTTGCCAACATTTCATAATAATTATCTTATTACAACTTACAAGTTATTTTATGTCTTTTTATAGTCAGTTAAAGATTAATAAATATTTGAATACAAACACAACGTGGTTATTAATAATAATTATTTACGTCGATTTATTTACAATTAGTCAAATCAAAAAAAATAAATAATTTTTGAGTAACATCCCTAGTGTTTAAAAAGAAAAAGTGTCAGCGTACGTAACATTGTAACGACGTTCAGTTCTTTTAATCATAATTTGTTTTTTATGTTTTAAATTGCTTATCAGTGAAAGTAAATAGTAAAAAAACTCGTATTGGTTATGTTTATAATAAATATGTAATCGTTATTAGAAAAAGTTAGTAAATTGTGCAGTAATAACAAAGATAAAATATTATTTTTTTTTGCCGCCGTCACAAGGCTACCTGGCGCAGTTTTGATGAACTGTCAAATGTGGCCTGTCAAATGTGGACATTAAGACTTAATTATTGAGTCGTCATTACATGTCATTACTCTCCTAAATTAATAACAGCAAAATTATAAACAATAAATCTAATGATAGAGGTAGTCCTAGAAAAATTTAAATGCCAGAAGTATAATAATTAGAACTTATTTAATTATCTAGTAATTATACTTAAAGTAAAGCATGATACGCGTACTAGTATGCACAGTTTTTGCAAAGGTTACATTTTCTAGAATTTTATGTTATGGTGATAATTTTCCTTATAACTAGGCAAGGTAGCCTCTTTTTGTAAAGTGTTATCACTAGGATCTGTCACCATTAAGAACTGGTTACTGTCGCAATAAAAGTGGGTTTTATTTTTAATCACAGAGATCAGAATATTAAAACGACGACCACGTTAAATTTCGTCAAAATTCGTATAGCAGTTTTTGCGTGAAGCTTTCGCATTCATAATAATATTAGTATGGATAGTATGGATGGATAGTGTGCGACGTGCCTTACACAAACGATGTCTGTCACACGACTGGAACATATTCATTACTTAATGTGATATGTTTGACATAACACTTAAGCTTTTCTATACACATATCATACACATTCGATACATATCTTGTTACTAATATATATTTTGTGACATAATATCTAGAAAGCAGAGACATTGTTACGTTGGATAAATTATGTATTGAAAAGGTATTTAGGCACTCGCGACTATGTGCTGCATATTTTGCTTTTATGTTATTTATAATCCATACAATAATAATTATATATTTTTTTTATTTTGCCGTGTTAAACAAGTATCCTGTGTTCTTTCCCCGGACTCTAAGTACGAGGGCTGCTATTTATGTATCCGGAATTAAAAAAAGAAACAAACATATATCATTTAATATGGTTTTATTGCTTTTCAAAATATTCGCCGCGATGATCGACACACTTTTGCATACGCTGGAACCAGTTTTCATAGCATTTTTTCCATTCTGATTGAGGTATCTCCAAAACGTGCATTTTGAACGCATCAACAGCCTCTTCGCGGCTCGAAAAACGTTGACCACGTAATTTGTTCTTCGCGTATGGAAATAAAAAGAAATCGTTAGGTGCCAAATCAGGGCTGTACGGCGGATGACCAGTCAATTCGATCTTTTGACCCTCCAAAAACTGAGTTGTTTCAGCTGAGGTGTGACAGCTAGCATTGTCGTGATGTAATATGATTCTGCGTTGTCGGTTGTCCTTTCTTATTTCTTCAAAGACTTCTGGTAAACAAATGGTCGTATACCATTCAGAATTAACCGTTTTACGTTTCTCTAATGGCACTGTAGCCACATGTCCATTAATTCCAAAAAAACAGGCGACCATTTGCTTCAAAGTACTTTTTGCACGAGTAACTTTTGTTGGTTTTGGCTCATCTTGGAACACCCACACCGTTGACTGTTGTTTAGTTTCGGGGTCATATGCATAGATCCAAGATTCATCACCTGTGTAGATATTATAAACGGCTTTTGACGTACCACGGTTGTATTTTTTTATCATTTTTTTGCACCAATCGACACGAGCCCGTTTTTGATCGATTGTCAAGTTGTGCGGAATCCAACGCGAACATATTTTTTTTACAGCCAAATGTTCGTGTAATATCTTATGTATGCTCGTCATACTTATGCCTAAGGACGCCTCTATCTCGCGATATGTAACATGACGATCACGCATTATTAGTTCCCGCACAGCATCTATATTTTGTGGGACAACAGCTGTTTTTGGGCGACCTTCTTTATTTTCATCCGTGAGCATAGACCGCCCACGATTAAACTCACTGTACCAGTGATAAACAGTGGTTTTTGATGGTGCTTCATCTCCAAAAGTTGCGGTGAGTTGAATAAAGCACTGTTGTTGATTTAGCCCACGCCGAAAATCGTAGTAAATCATTGCACGAAAATGTTCACGCGTTAAATCCATGGCAAATGAAGACACGCAATTTTCAAAATGACGCCACAATGGAAAAATAATTGACAGTCACATGAAACAAAATGTATTCTTCAACCAAAGAGTTATATTTTCAAATGTTGTAATTACTTTTTAAATATTGTTCTTGTAAGTGGCCAGTTCCGGATACATAAATAGCAGCCTATGTATCTAAGTACATGATACAAATTACAGCAAAATCAGTTCAGCGGTTTGGGCGTGAAGAGGTAACAGACATACAGACAGACAGACACACTTTCGCATTTATAGCATTAATAGTATATAGTATGGATGGATTACATTTCTAGGACAAAACTTGCGCTAAAGCGCTTGCGCTGCGAGCTTTTACTTCGACATCGGTTTTCACAAGTGGCTAAATCTATTGTCTCTTATGTTTCATAATTTCTATAGACGTACTTCTCTTTTGACGATTTGTTCAAGGTACTAACTGTTAAGAAATATTTTGTAACAAATATAAAGATTTTAACTTTTCTCTTTGTTATCGGTTTGAGAAAACTCCTGAATGACGCATACTAGTAAAAGTTTTGAATTAATTTTGTTTTTAAACAAGATTTAGGCAGCGAAACTTTAGTTACCAACGCGAACACTTTTTTGTATACGTATTAAAATCTGAAAATTTCAGAGGTCTAGCTATAGCGGTTCTTGAGATACAGCAGCTCCTGGGCACAGACAGCCGGACAGACATCGAAGTATTAGTAATAGGTTTCCGCTTTTACCCTTTGGATACGGAACCATGAAAAATTAGGACGAGTTACAAAAATTAACAGTAAGTACCTAATACCTACCGTTAAAATAATTATGTTAAAATAATTGCTACCTATTTAACACAATGTCCTTTTAAATAGTGTTAATGCAGGAGACTAAAAAAACGAGCCCTTTGAAAATACTTTTTCTTAATATTTTGAGTATAATCGATATAATCAGTATTATATCAATTGTACTAACTTTGAATCATTATTATTATGATGGCTTAGTTATAAGGAATTCACGACAATAATAATTATTGTACTTGTCGTTCTCAGGAAATGTATCACATTCTCTATCACACCGTAGCTGTAAAACTTGATTTAATAAATAATGGACGGCAATATATTATTTTATAAAAAGCAGTATTAAAATATTTTCAAGACAGTCATCCATTAGAGAGTGGCTATCACACTGAGGTGGGTTTCCGCATTTTTATACAATCGACCGTTGTCCTCACTTCAGTGCAAACCTTCACGACTTCTGCTGTGATCTCTTCCGTGTGATCATATTGATTTATCGGTAGTAGAAGTTTACCTATATATTACATAATACATACAAGGTGAATGCGATTATTCCATTTCAAGATTTTACAGAATGAATACGTATTCGAATATAGGTACCTATTCAAATTGCCTTTCATGTAATATGCATACAGATATTAATATAAAGTAATTCCCATTTATATTCAGTAATAATTTACGGTCTCCAGTATTTTCAAAAACATATTTTAAAATATTTTATTATATTTTACTAAAAATTTTAAAATATTCTAATATTGTCCATTTATATTAATTATAAATGGACAATATTCGTGGAATTACTACACGCTAACAAAATACACGTATCAACGTCCGTTTTGGCGCGAAAGTGGAAATATTTTGGTGTCAACAATGGCAGCACTGTTTTGGTGTTATTTGAAACGGGGTACAAAAAAATAGAACCTCTGTTAACGAATTTAGAGGGCACCGGGACGGGCGGCGAAAAACTGTCCGCTCGAATTTCAACAGTCGATGCGAGTGATAGTGTTTCAACGAAAACTTTTTGCCCACTTTTTCGCGATTCACATGAAAGCCTTTTTAATAAAATTTTAAAGATACCGACGAATGACAATTTAGTTGATATTTTCGATTCGTTATCAAAGAATTATTGCATTAAAAAATATATATTTCTGTCTACGAGGTTGATAATCACGATTAAAGCAAGAATAAAAGCACAGATTGTCTCGCAAATTATAGTTGGTTCTACAGCCCTCAAAACATAGAAAGCTGCTAGTGATTCTGTATGGGATAGAATAAGTTCAGAGCGAAGCGTCTATTTTTTCCACAGTAAAATTATAAAGTCCTTCCATTGATCCCCTGGTCTCTGTATCCTTGCTTCATCAAAATAGGTCCGATAGTTACACCTATCTTTTCATCCTCTCATAAGAAGTCCTAGGAAACAAAGAATCAGAACATTATCTTTATAATATTTATACAGCATGACTGGTGAGACATGTTCAATACTCGAGGACGTGATATTTGGCTATTATATTAGTTGGAAAAAAATAGTATAAAAAAAATAATATCAATTGATCACTGAGTAAATGTAGCTTAAAGTTAAATAATTATTTACCCAATGCATGGACACCGCGAGCGGGAGGGGTAGTTGTGTGGTGTTTCTTTGGTAGCGCACGCCTCTGCACCGGCCGCATAGTATGCCTATTTGCCTAGCCGCGTAATTTACTTAGTATCCATGATTCATTTATTTTTGGGAAATTCGGAAAAAAATTAAGAACCTAATTTTATTACATAATTATAATGAGAATCGAGTACAGAGTACTCTCCGTAAATATCGGTATTGTCTCACCAGTCATGTTGTATTTAAAGACGACTTCGTTACAAGAATATAACACTATATTAAGCGGAAACTACTTTAAACGACTCGCAATAAAAAACTTAGTAACAGCCATAAAAGTTATTATAATGGTGTGCTCGGAAGAACCTTAAACTATGAAAATGGATGAACTGCCTTCAGTGTTATAATAAACATCTAGATACTTTCTACGTTAATGATACCGTATTTCAGAACTTCCCGTTTCTTATACGGGTAAGTTTGGAGCAAACAAAAAGTTAAATATCAAGCGTTTCGCTCTATAATTTTATCGCACTGTTGGGTGAAATTGCAACAATTTTTATACAAAATAATATGTTCTGTGCGAAACAAACGAATCTTAACTTTTAAAACGCACAAATCAGAAAATACATAATTTGAATATTATATTTTCTTCGTCATTCCTATTAAAATATAATTACGTTTCCTATAAATTACGCAAAATATTTGGCGCTATACTCATCGCATTACTTTATTATTTAAATATAATAATTGTTACAAAAAATAAGCGTACTCGCTTGTTATACTATATTGTAAAATTTGTATTAGACCTCGTCCAGAAACACGTATTACGCACACAATATTAAAGGCGACTGCTTTGTTTATAGGTAAAACTAATTATTAACGTTAGCCTTTGTATATAGTAGAAGTATACACAGTTAGGCCGGTATAAATAGTCAGTACTCAAGATGCATCTCGGTCTCAAGACGCGGTTCGGCTCTGTGATTGGTCCAAATTTTGACAGCCAACCAATCACAGAGCCTGAACCGTGTCTTGAGACCGAGATGCATCTTGAGTGCTGACTATTTATACCGGCCTTAAAAATATTTTGTGTAATATGTGTCAAAAGGCACAATAAATTATAATATACTTCCTATAAGTGCACAATTTTCTTTCAATTCGAGTTGAAGCGGTTTGGCAAAAATATTAAAATCGATTTGGCGTGATTCGGCAGCAGAAATAAATTACGTTTGCCAATAAAATATGATGGATGAAATTTACATAATTTGATTGTGGTTTCCACGTTCCAATTTTGAAATTGTTCTCATTATTTTCGAGTGGTACCATTGAAGATATATCACAAAGAAAATTTAATTTAAGTTTTACACTCATTTTACGACTGAAACTGTAATTACATTCTGCGTTTTCCATATAATTTTAAAATGAAATTTATCAATGTGTTATTAATTATTATAAAATTTATAAATTATAATATTGAAAAGCAGCCCTTTGTGGAAAGTAAAAAAGTAATACGCTTCAAATGATTTATGAAAGTTTATACTGAGTAAGATTGTCTAAAGAGGTAATTAATAATTATGAATTTGACGTGTGTTTTTCATGTGTTTATCTTCTTTACAATCGTAATTATACTATACGCTTTTTATTAGCTTCACCTGTATATTTGTTTGTAACATGTTTGTAACCGACTTCTTTGGGCGCGATTTTGACCCACTTTAAACAGCCAGATTTCGTTCAAACTTTGTAGATTTATCGAGGACCGATGACAATATGTTTGTATGTTTGTTTGTAACCGACGCTTTATATAGAAAGCGTGCTTTTAGTTTTTTTAATTTATTTAATGTTAGAGAAACTAAAGTTCAAAATAGCAAACTGTTTCTAACGTTCTCTGAATAAATCATATCAAAAATATGCCAACCATCAAATAATAAATCAATTTGATATAAAAACTTTACAAAAGTTAACTTTGATGGTGCGTCATAAAAATGACAAATGCGAAAAGTTTTCTTAGTTTTCTTCTATTTGTAGAATTTTTATAGACTGTATTGTAGAATTTGTATAGACCGAATTCTATATGAATAATTTTATAAACAAAACGAGCTTTTGCCCGCGGCTTCGCTCGCGTTAAGAAGTATTATTATGTACAAACCTTTCTTCCCCGATTTGAACCCCTTGGGGCGAGAATTTATCAAAATCCTTTCTTAGCGGATGCCTACGTCATAACATCTACCTGCATGCCAAATTTCAGCCCGATCCGTCCAGCGCGGCGGTTTGAGCTGTGCGTTGATAGATCACCAACGATTTGTACCAACGATTGATAGATCACCAAAGATTAATATTGTGTTGTGTGATTGTCAAAATAAAGATATTCTTATTCTTATTCACCAAGTCAGTCAGTCACCTTTGAGTTTTATATATATATAGATAATATATTATGCTCCGAAAATGCCGGGCCGATTTTAATAAACAATGGACGACTGATAATAATAATTATTGTTGTGGAATTTACGGCTCCTGCGGGATTATATTTTGCGAGTATGAAGGGAAAGTGATAATAATATTACGATTAAATTAAATATTTAAGAAAGACATCATGATAATATTGTTATATAAATAGAAACATATTTTTAGAAGCTATCAAAATATAATATTTGCTATAATAATATGGTGTTGCTGGGAGGTCAGTCTACGTTCCTTAATTTCCCAGGGGAAGTGCGCCTTGTTCGTGGATAAATCGAAATGTCCCGTAACGTACATGTCATACCGACGAGTCTCCAGACCAAATAACCGAGTAGATAGAAAGATTTTAGTCATTCATACCTAATTCATGATGTTACAGTACCTAATACCTATACTACATAATAAAAAAAAGACGGGTTGCACTCCGGGAGTGCCGGCAGAAGTGAAAACTTGATTATTAACCCATTTTTTATGAAAATATAATATTAAAAAAAAAACGATTTTTTTAATTAATCGAAACCCTTACAATCGATTAAAAAATATCGACAATCGAAAAAAAACAATCGATTGTTCGATTAATCGATTTCGATGTTGTTGATGATGATGATGTAAAAAAGTTTTGGCAAATAAACATATTATTATTATTATTATTATTTGCCAGTTGCCACATGTACCAGCAGACTGCACCTTCTCTGTGGTTAGGAATTGGGTACTTATTAGCCCCTTTATTATGAAACGTCGTTTCTGTTACATTGTTCATGGTGGTGTGGTGAATCAAATTTCTTTTGTAAGCAACATTAATAGAAAGCCTCATCCGACAGTCAACCGAGCTCACAAGATGATGGCTACGAGCGATGTTTGCCTAATTTATATACTGTTTACCTTATTTTGATGGAAAAATGGGGTTCGAATGAAATATTTTTACTGCCATTTAACAGCAAACATGAAGACGGTCATATGTTTGCTGTCTAATGGCCGACTAGCGTAAGAATGTGTGCGTGCGGACAGTCAGCCTGGCCGACTCTGATATGAAGATATTATGAAGACACAGTGCTGTGTATAATAAGACTCCGTCCGTCTTTTTTTCTACGTTCAGACTCCGTCCGCCTTTATTTTTTTCTACGTTCATGAGTTTACTGTAAATAAAATTATTAGATGACGCTCACAACGCACCAAAATTAATTTCTCGCGCAGGAACCGTAAGTTTTTCCGGGATAAAAAGTGTCCTATACCGTTTCCCGCCACTCAAAGTATCTCCGTACCAAACTTCTTTAAAAACAGTTCAACGATAAGGGCGTGACAGACAACTTTCGAATTTACAATATTAGCATGGATAGTAATTATTAAGAAGGTTCATTGAATCAATAATAAAATTTGATCTAAATGTTCTATTACTAGACTATCATATCTAATATTATATGAAGCGATAAATTCAAACTAATATTATATTGTTAGATGTATGTTTAATAAACCTTTGCCTATTTTTGACGTTACCTGTCAAATACGTCAACCAAGTGACAGTCGACGGTATAAAAACCGTACGCTGGCGATGCTCGCCCTCTAGTTGGCTGGCAGCGCTCGGATCGGTTACTCGACGTCACTCGGTATACGTGAGCCCCTTTTGTTAGCCATTTTGTTTTCCATCTTGTATTTCCATTTAGTCTTTCTATTTTCTAGAAACTGTGACCTAATTTAAGTTGTTTGAGAATTTACTTGCCCTTAATTGTAAGATTTAACGTTAAGATGTTTTTGTTCTAACTGAATCTGATAATTGTGTGAATAAAGATTAGTTTTGTATTTTTGGTATATTGGTTTCATTTATTTCCGCTTTTAATTGCTAAAATCAGAAGCGGGGATAAAGAATTCATTGCCCACACGCTTAGTGGAATTGTATTTTCTTTGTATCGCGAACAGCAAGTAATTCTCAAACTACCTTCATTTAGATTTTTTTCTCTTTTCTTTCTTTGTTTTGCTTATTTGTGTAGTGCATTAAAGTGTATTGTGTTAATACCGGTCTAATGCCGTGAAATGCGTGTCGTTCGCTAAATCAAAGTGGCTCGCGTAATCGGGATTCTTCCGGTTCTCGCGAGAAACGCGTACGTAAGCGTCGCAGTAGTTGCAATAAATCGCGTTCGTATTCCCGTACAAGTAGCGATGATCGTTCACCGTATTATAGTACCGTCCGCCGTTCGCGTAGTATTTAGTACACGGCGAGATAGAAAATCACGGAAATTTGGTCCGTCCGTCCGCCGCACTCGCATAATTATTTTGTTTCGAATTTTGATCCTTCTATTCTTCTAACGAGACGTGGTGCGAGGAAGTAGATCGTGCAAGGGAACTTAATGGGTGGTCTGATTAAGAGTGCTTATCGCGCGTCGCAAATTGTTTAAAAACTGATTCGAAAGTGTGGTTAGTAATATGCGTGACACACGTAGTGCTAATTCAAAATTTCCTTTGCGCTCGCCGAAGCCAGGTAACCACGATAGGGAAATTAAATGCTTTACTTGTAACCAACGAGGACATGTACAAAGTAGGAGATGGCATTGAGCTAGTCCGCAAAGTGCTTAGAACTTTAACTAATGCGGGGTTCTCTATAAATTCGCGCAAATGCAAATTTTTTTGTTACTGAGGTAGAATACCTTGGTAGGATTGTAAATGTAATATTAGGGTCAGGTATGGCCGAGCCCACGAAAATTTGGGGCTTTCGTCAACACAAAACCTCCAGAGAATGTGAAACAACTGCGGCAACTGCTAACCTTGGCCACAACTCCGCTTCTCATCAGGTAAATATTATTCAGGAACCTCGTAACTGGGCCCACCTCTCTACAAAGTGACGAGGAAACCTTGAACTTACCCCAGAAGTTGCAGTACGGCGCTCTGGATACGAATAGGTATGTTGCTCGTGATGATCCGGGTGGAAACCAATCACAGGAAAACTTCATGGGCGGATACACTGCGGAAGCTGCAGCTTGTCATTAACGTGACAAAACACAAAACTACCCAGACATCACTAATCTTCTTATAGGAATCGAAGCAGCTACCCCAGCCATGTTCTGGTCCGGGACGTTACTGTTGAGGGCCAGTCACTAAACGGGAGGCGCTCTGGGAACTCTCCAGAAGCAGAGCTCGAACTTCTGGAAAGAAATCAAACTGAACAAGATGGGCATGACAATCAACAGTGAAAAGCAACACGGGAGTTTCGAATTGATGACCTTGTGTTCGTAATTAAAACTTCTCGGTATACTCCACAGGACAGCTAGTCTCTGGGATGCGAGAACCCTACAAAGCAGTCGACATTCTGCCGAGTGGTCGCTGTTGGCGCCCTCTATGCGTGCACCTGCGCAACTGCAAAGTTGCGAAACGTCGCGACTGCAGCGCCACGCGGTGATCACGCGGTGGCGACACGTCACGCGGTGGCGACACGTCGCAGCGCCACGCGGTGGCGACACATCGCGACTGCAGCGCCACGCGGTGGCGACACGTCGCAGCGCCACGCGGTGGCGACACATCGCGACTGCAGTGCCACGCGGTGGCGACACGTTGCGACTGCAGCGCCAGCGGCGATACCTCGCTGCTGCAGCGCCGGCGGCGATACCTCGCTGCTGTAGCGCCGGCGGCGATACCTCGCTGCTGCAGCGCCAGCGGCGATACCTCGCTGCTGTAGCGCCGGCGGCGATACCTCGCTGCCGCTTTCTTTGAAAGTGTGGTTTTTCATGATATGCGAACGTCGTGCCTCTGTCATGGGATTAAGTTGACGTCAACTCAAAAGTTTGTTTCGGCCGGTTATGTTTGGTTTAGCGAGCTCGCTGAGGGGTGTTTACCCTTTGACATACATGTGGTATGTGACGAGGTGATCGTTCGATCACTCCTATCGTGGCAAGCGACTGTGATGCTTCGTGCTACGGGGCATAATGAATGCATTTGCTGACCTAATGCTTTCATAATGCGATTAGGGGCCATATTACGCGAATGGGATGCCTATGTTATGGTCAAGGCAATCGTGGCAAGCGACTGTGATGCTTCGTGCCACGGGGCATAGCTTAAGCATTTAAAACCTTAATGCTTTTGTTATGCGACACGACGATAAGGATCCGGAGCTTTTCGTTCGTGTTACGTTATAAGAAATTTCAAATTTAGAATCAATCCTTGTAAGACCATGATGATGCAATTGAATTGACTGCAGCGATTCTGTTGTATCATCACGGATTTATCAGGCGCAGACCTGGCAGCCGCAGTGCTGGTTTACCTTCATGAGGAAAACTTGTACAAGTTAAAGTGTTTATGATTGGGACATTTCGCATGAGATGTACGCACGTTTGTTGAAAGAGAAGTGTCTTAGCTAATGTTGTGTTAGTTTGATAAACGAGGGCCTCGCAAGAGTGATGAATGAAAGAATAGGCACTATCATGCATGTTATGGCTATTTAACATTCGTGTGTTTAACATTATAGATGAGTGTGACGATAACCCCGAGGATTCCGGTGCATCGACGAGTGCCCTCGCTGATCCTGCTACACTCCCGAGAGTTGAAGAGTCACGTAGCAGGCGGTGACGACACGTCGCGACTGCAACGCCAGTGGCGATACCTCGCTGCTGCAGTGCCAGCGGCGATACCTCGCTGCTGCAGCGCCAGTGGCGATACCTCGCTGCTGTAGCGCCGGTGGCGAAACCTCGCCACTGTAGCGCCAGCGGCAACACTGCACAACACCGGTGCGACTCAGCGTGCATCCCGAGCATCGCGGGGAAGCGGACCGCGCGGTCACCGCGGCGCCGTCCCTGCACCCCTCTCACTGATTGAAGCTTGTCAGTGGCGACGACGCCGTGGGAGTATGACGCGGCGCGGACAAATGGTCCCCTGAAGTGTGTGCTGCTTACTTTGAGGATTTATGGTCTGTCTCGATTAAGATATTGCTTCACGTATTGCCTTTATCTTAAATGTACCCTAAGTAAGCTTCATGTTGTGCCTCTGATTAGTTGTTATTTTTTTTCGACTATCATTATCTGGTAGTAACAAAGTTCAAAAATGGCAGTATTCTGCGTTATGCATTTACGATAATCTCGTCGTACTGTTGTGTTTTTTTTTTCTTTTCGCCAGATTCAGACTCTGAAGATGAGGGGTCTACCTTCGCAGCTATTGAGTTGTCCTTGGTTCAACCACGAGCTGCCGCCAGTCCAGTCTACTGCTATCGAAGCACCTCTCGATGCCGTTACGACACTACCAGCGGCCGAGTCATCATCAGGGCCAGACGTACTGCTGCCACCCGCAGATCCTCCTGCCACCTGGAGAGGCGCTGTCATCGTCTCCGATGGACCTAATTGCTGTGTCAGGCCCGGCTGCCTGCATCCGACCGCCAGACACAGAAATAGGGGAGCCCGAGGACGGTCTCCTGTCAGGAGAGGCCGTGTTAGATGTATGTTTAATAAACCTTTGCCTATTTTTGACGTTACCTGTCAAATACGTCAACCAAGTGACAGTCGACGGTATAAAAACCGTACGCTGGCGATGCTCGCCCTCTAGTTGGCTGGCAGCGCTCGGATCGGTTACTCGACGTCACTCGGTATACGTGAGCCCCTTTTGTTAGCCATTTTGTTTTCCATCTTGTATTTCCATTTAGTCTTTCTATTTTCTAGAAACTGTGACCTAATTTAAGTTGTTTGAGAATTTACTTGCCCTTAATTGTAAGATTTAACGTTAAGATGTTTTTGTTCTAACTGAATCTGATAATTGTGTGAATAAAGATTAGTTTTGTATTTTTGGTATATTGGTTTCATTTATTTCCGCTTTTAATTGCTAAAAATATTATATACTTTATTAAAAATAATGCGAAAGTGTGTCTGTCTGTCTGTTACCTCTTCACGCCCAAACCCTTTAACCGATTTTGCTGTTTGTATGGAGATACTTTGAGTCCCTGGAAAGGACATAGAATACTTTTTGTCCCAGGAAAATGAAATACGGTTCCCGCGCGATAATCGAGTTTTGGCGCAACGGAGTTGCGGGCCTCATCTAGTTTCATAATATAAAATTTAATAAAGCTTTTGCGAGACAATATAACAAAGAGTGTAATTTAATATCGTCCAAATTTCTAATAACGAGAGAGAATATTAATATCGATATGAATCGATTTAAAAACGTGATCGAAGCCGAGTCGGAATCGAGTGAGCACGTGTCGCGCTTAGCAGAATTCCGCCATCAGGCTCTCAAAGGATTTAATTTCCTCTCGGGCGAAATGAAAATCGATTAGTTTGATTTCCGATGGCCGCCGGTACTAGGGTTGATAGCTTCCGATGTTGCCTCGAAATTAATGAGTACAATATTATTATGAACCTCATAATCCATAGACTTTGTATTTGTTGATGACCGGCTGGATAAAATGGGTATTTATAATATCATCTTACATACAGTCCACCTCTCCCGTCGCTATTAGTACTTATTATAATTAAAAGCATAATCCGTCTATTACTTTTTGAACGATTTTTTATTCTGTACAGAATAAAAAAAAAATACGGAAATTATTGCGGAAAAATTGACGTTCCCGCGTGATAAACGAATATGTTATTTTTATTTTGCGGACAGTATTTTTGTATTTACAATTTATACAAAACATAATCAATTTTTAATTATTGTTTTTATAATAATGTAGAGTGTGTGAAAATGAAAAATGCAGTTCTGAAGTTCATATTATCATATCATCTGTAATTCATATCATAATATTATCATCTCGCGGGATCTGTACCTATACGGAATAAAAAGAGTCCTATGTCACTTCCCGGAACAAAAAGTACCCCGACACCATAAACACTGTGCTAATAATATTATAAATGCGAAAGTGTGTCTGTCTGTTACCTCTTCACGCCCGAACGCTGAACCGATTTTGCTGAAATTTGGCATGGAGATACTTTGAGTCCCGGGAAAGGACATAGGATACTTTTTGTTCCGGAAAAATGTACGGTCCCCGCGCGAATTTTGGCGCAACGGAGTTGCGCTCATCATCTAGTAAATTAATAAAGACTAAAGCTTGGGTGAAACTTACCAGATTCCAGCCGACTCAATGCAGTGTTCGATCTATCTGAAACAAGCAATATTATAATATTATTGTTAATGACAATCAGGTAGAGTGGATTAGGCGCTATTTGAACAATCTCGTTCAAAGGTAGAGAGTAGAGACTAGGGACATCGCGCTTGATATCCACCAAAGACATATTATATCTATTAAGGATGTATCACACATATCAATATCACTAGACGTTCCGCGCGGTTTCGCCTGCGTATATTAAGAATTTAAAGCAAAAAATACCCTATGTGGTGTACTCTATATCTGTACCAAATAACGCTAAAGATATCGGAAAGGGATCGTCACCGTATCGCCTCGAGCAGTATTCTGAGGCGAGACGATTACGTTACGATTCCGATTACTGTGCGTTGCAGCAGAGAGTTTCATACAAACCATACTGAACGGTTTGAGTGGTTAAAATCCCTTTACGAGTTAATACGTGTGACCTTAAGACTATTAGTAACGATGTTAAAAGTCAAGAACCCTAAAGATATCAGAAGGTTCATTCAAGTGAATCCTTAAAAATATTTTCTTATATTTCTATGCTTTTCTTAGATTTTGTTTTATCAGACACGTCGTATCGAGTAAAAGATGCAAAATTAAATAGTAGATAAAAAAATTATATTTAAAAATATTTATTACGACAAAACTACTACTGAGTATAGAAGTATAAGATTCATTAAAATTCTACTAAAATATAAGTATTGTCTATGTTATTATATTGTGTATATAATTATATACATTATACAATAATATACATACTATTATTTTCTGTTATTTATTTATACTACAGTTATTATAGACCAATCTTTTATTTGACATGTGCCAGGAATATGCCAGGAGCTATATGCTATGACATATAGCTCCTGGCATATTCCTTAGTATGTTGACATAATAATACCTTAAGGGCGTAGTTATAGAACATGTAGAGTTTGCAAATAAATCCTACATTTTTTTTCTTTGAGCTCCTGTGAGATGCGTAGAGATTAAGGTGCTCCCTCACCGGGAGCATTCGCGTGTAATGTAATATTATAGATTCGACTTTGAGCATTCCATAGCAAGCTGACATCACTGTGATGTAGCATTAATGTTACAAGTTGTATCAAGATATTACACATTGTATCATTACAAGGTGCGCATTGTAATGTTCGGTTCTCCTTCCTCACTGATGTAATGCTCGAGTCTGTAACGTAATTACATTACAAGCGAATGCTCCTGGTGAGGGAGTACCTTAAGACATGACAATTATCGTGACAATATTTCGGGAGTGTGAACCGCCGCATCACGAGAGATTTAATGATCACTTAACTTAAATTTAATAAAAAGTTTAATAGAAAATGAATTTATCATCAAAATAGTCATTAATAGAAATTGAAATCATTTATTTGCTAAAATAAGGTACAATAGGATGTTATGTTATGTGAACAAGCTCTCTTATTTTGCCTTTTAATTAAACTATTATTTAATCTAAAGTTATACGAAGAGTTTTAATTTATTTTAATTAATTATCATTAATTTATATGTAACTGCGTATATTGACATTATAAATAGGAGTATTTAATATTTATTATTATTTAATTATTTGTGTCAATCCAAGGAACTGATTTTGAAAACAGCTGACAAGTAGATTAAAGGCATGGAGATGGATCTTTTAGTACGGTTTTCGACATTTCGTATAGCTCATACAAAGTTGCAGCCAACATTTAGCAATTGCATGGAAAACATAAAAAACATCCACAGCCGAACATATAACCTCCTCCTTTTTGGAAGTCGGTTAAAAAGTAATGTGCGTTTTGCAAACTGTACACTATAACCCGTCATCTTGCCACAATGCTAACCGCAACATTCCAACTCAAATACACGCAAAACATAGGTTAATTTAACGGTGTGATAGTGAAGTCGCTGTAAATACTTAACCCTTCAAAAACTTATTCTGAGACTTCTTTAAGTGTAAAGTGTATCTGTCTGTCTGCTTGCTACCTTTTCACGCCCAAACTACTAATCCGATTTTACTGAAAGGTTTGGAGATACTAGGTCCAGAAAAAAGACAAAGGACACTTTTTATGCCGGAAAATTGTACGGTTCCCGCGCGATAAACGAATTTTGTCGCAACAGATTTGCCGGCTTCATCTTTCACACTGCTTGCATTTTCAAAAATTGCTAATAAGGTCACTGAATAGCTATGTCCACATTGTGCCCTTTCATCTTCAATTTTCATAAAGATTATGAAAATTGAAGATGAAAGGGCACAATGTGGACATCGCTAATATGCTTTATTGTCATTCATTTGTCAATAATAATAACAAAATTCGTCAATAATAATAAAATTTTAAAAATTTTAAAAGGTTTCATATAATATTATCAATATATCAATTACGCAAGATCGAAATTCGTGTGTCAAAGGTCACAGAGAGCCGGCGGTCATCTGGCATTGTATAATCAGCTTTCTTCACAGTTTAATTTAGTACATTTGTTTAATGTATTAATAAAAGCTTGACATTTGACTAAATTGGAAAGTTATTTTTGTATCAAATATTATGTACTGAACGATCCGGTGAACTACCCTCCTAATAAAATATTATAAACCTTCCTAAAAAACCTATAAACCTATTAAAATATGGTATTACACAAATATTTTAAGATTAAGCTGTTCTTGAGTTTTAGCGAACAAAATGGGAATTTCATTTTTATTAATATAGATTTATCTGTATTTATATTATGAACCTGAAGAGTTTGTTTGTTTCGTTTGTTCGAACGCACTAATCTCAGGAACTACTGACCCGAAAATTCATTCACTGTTAGATAGCTAATTTGTCGAGAAAGACTATATTATAAGACTATATTAAATTATCACGCTAAGACTAATAGGAACGAAGAAACAGAGGAAAATGTAAAAAAAAACGGCGAAAATTATTTGAAAGGGCTTATCACACGAACTATTGGAGCGATTCTTGTGTTATTTGGCACAGATAAGAAGTAGACCACGTGTAGGATCATAAGCTATTTTTTGTGGCCTAATTGGTTTGTAAAATTCCTAATTTACGCGGGCGAAGCCGCGCGGAACGGTAGTAAGTCATAACTAGTAAGTAGTAAGTCATAACTCATAACTGAAATGTTGGTCAGTTATAATTGATATAATATCATAATTATTAAACGTTTAATTATTAGTATTATAGTTTAGAATGAAATAAAATATTTCAATATATTATTGCTTTTAAGATATTTTATATACATTCACGCAATAAATAAATTGAAATGGATTGAATAAAAACATAGGATTAAAATATGTCCTGAGGGGTGATGGACTGATCACCTGGTGTACTGTAAACCTTGACCAAAGTAGATTGTAACAAAAACGTCATAGAAAGGTTATGGGCGAAAAGCTCGGAGACGACCCAAATTGGGCTGGTCGCATACGCACGTTTCCGTATTAGGTATCATTTTATTATATTCTGTGGTATTAGTTTTCCTAATGCGGAATTTTGATTCGGAATTGTTTGAGATTAGCGCACATGTTCGTTTTTTTTCACACGCGAACGTGCATTTTTTAACACGAAAGTGCAATACTGGCAGTATTGCACTTGAAACGTATCTACGTGTGGAATTCGTTCCGTACAGAGAAAAACGTGTAAACGTATTTTCTACTGATTTCATGCACTCGGATTTCCGAATACGGAAAACTAATTCGGAAATCGCATACGGAAAACCGGTGCCGTATGCGGCCGGCCTTATTGTGATAAAAAACCTGAGACTGATATCGAGGTCAGTTCGCGTAACGTGGGGTAAGTTACCGTATGTGACTGCAGATCACATCATGCCGGCTACGAGTTCCGTCAGAGCTTCCTGTTTGTTATGTGAGCTAAGGATCTGCGCACACTGTACAAATAAATATTAATCAGGGCGAGCGAAGCAAGACCTAGTATATCCCACAACCTGAGCACACTTTACGGAAAAACTATCACGCCTAATGATTTGTGCTTTAAGTAATTTTTATTTATATGTAGATGTGTTATCAAAATATTAAAATTTCAAAACCGCAGTTAAATCGGTCTAATTGTTTAGAAGATAATTATTGGTAACATTCCTTTGCACAAACACACTATCTCCGTACCGTCGTGTAAGCTGTGTAATACTTAAATGAAATGATGAGAAAATATTAATTGGATCCCATTTAACCTTTTCTTATCATTACATTTTGTCTTTTAAAATATTTGCGTATTCCATTTAATTTTATTTCAAAATACTCAGAAATTAAGTGTGTTGTAAAATTCATGTTGTTCTGGGCTGTTATTTTTTTTCATTATCATGTCTATAATAATTATTATGTCTCTAATTAGAGTAGATCTAATGTTTTTGTGAATAGCTGCATGTGGAAAAGGTCTTACAATTTACAAGTTTCAGTTTTCTACTCTCTCTAAATGGCTAGGTTAGGTTAAGACCTATCCCTTTTAGCCAAAGCGTTTTCTTTATCGCTTTAATCGGCAATTCTATAAAAGAATTGCCGATTCAAATGTGTGAAATTGACAAGCGTTCGATAAAATAAAGTTGACAGGATTTTAAATTTGTGTTCGCATATCACCGGAACTACAAGTCCGATTTTTTTGTTGTACTGGGTATTGTTTAACTTAGGGAACACTACAAGTTTCATCAAAATTGTTAAAGTAGTTTTTGAGATTTATGGTAATTTTAATTCCCAATTACAATAAAAATTGTAATGTACAACTTTGAAGTCAGTTTTATCTTTTAAAAAATACTATTATTTTATTAATATAGTATGAAATTGTAAACTTTAATTATTTGTATAACTTAGCTAGATGACCCGGCGAGCTACCTATCACTTCCCTCCTAATATAAACCTTCTCTGAACTTCCACGAATTCCGAGCCATTCTCGAGTTTTAGCGAGTGTAACAACTAACAAAATTACTTAAATTTCATTTGTTAATTTCGCCATTTTAGATTTAACATAATTTTACTGAAGATAATTTTTGATACAATAAGATATTATGTTAATCATTGAATAATAAACTTCAATTGTCGTTTCTTTATTAAAACATAGTTCTATATTATAAGTTGTCATATAACTAACAATACAAATAGCACTTGTCGACGGTAGTCGACGGCAGTCGATGGCAGCCGTCGACAGTTGATGACTGCCGTCGACAATTAGTACCGTTTGTCTGAGCTAACTAGAACAATGACGGGTGATTTACTAGCTTATTTGGCAATTAATTATATTATTGTGTTCTACATAGGTCTTATAGAGTAGTAATTACGTAAATGGACTAGAAAAACATCTGACAATTATACCGTCCATAACAATGGTTGATTTTGAAATTGAGTCTCTATTCACACAAGCTTAGATTATACTGTCTTGTAACGTAAAATGTTTTATTATTTTAATTAAAATGAAAAGATAGGTACTTTGAGTTTTTGTTTAAGTATTTGACTTTGTCTACCGGTCTAATGTTTAGGTCAATTCGATTTCTTTATTTGAGAAATTATTTTATGTAGGTATTTATGTATTTGTATTTGACCTCATAATAAAATATTTTCTTTGATGAGGTTAAACATAAATAAGAAAACTATTCTTTAGATTTCAATTAGGGTTCCGTAGTCAACAAGGAACCCTTACAGTTACGGTCTGTCCGTCCGTCTGTCCGTCTGTCCGTCTGTCTGTCCGCGGTTTTGCTCAGAGACTATAGGACCTACAAAGCTGTAATTTTGCACGAATACACATATTGATAATGCCGACAAAATGGTACATAAAATATTTTAAAAATATATTTTTATGGTACCTCCCCTACACATCAAGCGGGGTTGAATTTTTTTTTCGCACCCACCGCATCGTGTGGGGTGTCGTTGGATAGGTTTTTTTAAAAATATTATGAGTATTCATAGATCGTTTTCCGATTAGGGATCCATTTGTGAAATATTAAGTTTTAAAGTGGAAAATCGTTAGAGTCCAGAGTCCCCCCCTTCTACCAGCTAAACGGTTGCTTCTGGAAATGTGAAAAAATTCACGGGAGTAGGAAATATGCTGAATTTAAAAGGAAAACTATCACGGCTAAGAAGAATTCTTATGCTATTGAGTAATAGTCGATCAACTAAAAAAAATGTATTCGGCGAAGTATAAAGGAACTTTCCGTTCAAATTCCTTTGAAAGTAACTGAGATGATGTTGTTAGTAGTGTAAAACATGTTATAAATGTACATTCATTGACCATACAAAAATTAACCCCTATATTGCGCGTGGCCCGAGTCCCGACACGCACTTGGCCGGGCTTTTAATTTAATAGCTGCACTCGATACATCTATCGTTCAATCGGTTAGTAATTTTTAAAATGATTAGTTTTTCATTTATTTCATACGCAGAATAAAATGCTCATCACAAAAAGAAATTTCAATTCTAGTTGGAACGTTTCAAATATTGAAATTATTTTCGACGCTACTTCGTCCGAACAAAAGAATTCAATAGATTCAAATAATTTGGCGAAAGCACCTCAATTCGGTATTGTTTCATATCTCCGACAATTTCAAAAGCTTCCACTGTGCTTAAGCAAAAGTAATCCGACTTAAACTTCTTCAAAATTTAAATTACATTTTCCTACTTTTGCAACAATAGAGTTGATTTCTATTGAGAGGCGAACTTCTAATGGATCTTCTTGGGAAATCTTATTTGTTATGTGGTCCAAATTAAAACATAATGGAGACCAAGTTTGGTCATTTTGAAGTTCGGGAGTGATGCAGATTGAAATAATGTCCAAGTTTCGGCTACTGGTCGGCACTCTCCGTCGCTAATGTCAAAACTCCACAATTTATTCTCGTACCACCTGGACGTAATAGGTTTTACGCTTATCTCATTAAACCCATGCTTATTACAATTTTAAGATCGAGGTTTTCTAGATATTTATTTTCTCAAGGAACATGAAATTTTTCACTTGAAGAGAACTTAACCACTTTTTATTTTACAGCATAATCTGTTGTGTCATAACACATTTTGTTGTTATATGAATACGTACAGTTTAGCAAAATGTATTGTGATACGTTTAAAAAGTCGGTTAGGATTCTAAATACTAATTTACATAATAGATACTATAGCAATTATAAAAAAGCGGCCAAGTGCGAGTTGGACTCGCCCATGGAGGGTTGCGCAGCAGCAATAAAGTTTATTTTTATGAAATTAAAATATTTTTGATTTATTTTTATATTTCAGTCGATTTAATGAAATTTAGATTAAGGTTTACTATTTATGACGTATAAAAAAAACTACTGGCTAGATCTCGTTCAAACCAATTTTCGTTGGTAGTTTTTATAGTAATCTACATCATATATTTTTTTTAGAATTATCATGCCTCTACTTTAGAAATTAGAGGGGGGGGGGACACACATTTTTTCACTTTGGAAGAGTCTCTCTCGCAAACTATTCAGGTTAGAAAAAAATGATTTGAGAAACCTCAATATGATTTTTGGAGACCTATCCATAGATACCCCACACGCATAGGTTAGATTAAAAAAAAAATTTTTTGTTTCAGTTGTACCTATGGGGACCCCTAAAATTTTTAATATTTTGCATCAAAATCTTAATGCGGTTCACAGACTACATCTACTTACCAAGTTTCAATAGTATAGCTCTAATAGTTTCGGAGAAAAGTGGCTGTGACATACGGACGGACGGACAGACAGACAGACAGACAGACAGACAGACATGACGAATCTATAAGGGTTCCTTTTTTGCCGTTTTGGCTACGGAACCCTAATAAAAAAGGCCCAAACGGCCTTAGGCATGATTCGGTTATGCACGATCTAGCAAAAACGTAAAGTTTTTTCTTTCTTTACGCGAAGCTAAGATTGTCTAATCTTAAACGAATCGCAAAAAGTTTTATAATTATGGGATTGAAGTTTTATTTTGACGTTACAATTTTTTGTATCGTGGTTTTGCTAGTAGCTAGAGTTGTTTTTAATAGTTGTTATTAATCACTATTATGAAGATTAATTTTTATGTTATTTTTTATTTAACAATATATTTAAGTCTTAGACTCATTGACTATGCTTCTAGCTACTAGAAGCATAGTCGCCTACGGGAGCAAAATATGCTAGCCTATTTTTAATTCTTTCATAAGTTATTTAATGATAAAATTTTTACGTTTATTTTGTGTAAATTGGTGCGATTTTTTTCAGTTGCGTAGTGGCTTTAAAATGATCACGGGTAGTAACAAAAGCTTTGTAACGTGTTCACGTGCCAAAAAAGCGTTTATCGGTGTCTGAATACGGGCTACGGTCACGACTACGTTACCTAATGTGTGTAACGTCTTTAATCATCATTATTAACATCATCGTCTACTAAGAAGTCGGAGCTTAAAAAAACGACACACGCATTGATATAGTGTTGTATAATACTAGTTGATCCGGGTAACTTTGTTTTGCCTCTGTCATATTTTTTTTTTTTGCGCAGGGGAAACCCATCATGGGTCCCCCGGGTTGGGTACGTGCCCAGCACCCCGGGGGTATGTGAGACTCCTACTCACTAAAACCACCTGCGGTTCGCCTTCAGCCGTATAAAAGAGGGAAATCCCGGATCTAACAAACACGGGACTCCCTCCACGACTGGCCGGTCTACCTCAAAAGGGACCGGACTTCCACCAAGGTAAGGGAACGTTTAGGCAAACTGAAGCGTTCCCCTCGGCGCCGGGACTGGCTAGCCGGGGAGGTTCCCATCCTCTCCCGGAGCCCCGTTAGACGAGAGTTAGGAGGTTCGCATAGCGTCGCCTCCGCACTCCCGTCCTACGCCGGCGGAGCGGCAGAGAGGTGGGATCGTCCTCTCTGTCCCGCTCCGCGGCCTCTTTCTGCGACATAACAATTTCGCAGAAAGAGACCGCCGCCTGCCAGGCCTCATCGCTCTCGAGCATGCAGCGCACCATGCTTGGGAGTGAGAGGTCCCCGCACTGACAGAAAAAATGGCCCACAACGTACAAAATAAGCGTTGTCGATTGTTTTTTGCTTGTGAGACAATATCTATATAGTTATAGGCTCAATGCTAATGTTGTCAGACTTACGTTATGGTACACACAACTTGAATGTTGTCAACTTCCAGAGAAATTTACTATATTGTCGGGCGAGCGAGCTCGTGGCAGTACTAGGCGCGCCTAGTACTGCCACGAGATCGTGGCGCTGCACGGCCCAACGATCGCACACCTCAAGGGTATGCTGGGCCGTGTTCTCCGCAGCGCCGCACTCATGGCAGGATAGCGTTGGCTCTCTCCTGGCAACCTTTCACAAAATCTTGATTGTCACAAAAGGAAATAGAGGCGAGGCGCATGGCGATGTCATTTCGAGAATGAATAAGTCGTTGGCCGATTCAGACTTACATTACAGCATAGGTACACAAAATTTTAACTCAATCGGTCTTGCAGTTTTGGAATTTAGCAAAAAATACCGCAACACGAAATATATTTATTTATTTATACGATAGTAGGTGCAGTGCAACCATTATACGTTATATTAAGGTTGCACCATACTATCGTACTTCAATATAACGACAACGAATCCTTCGTAATAAAATAATGTAGTATTAAGAGACAATAGTATATACTCTGAATTTCTTATGCTGTTTTATAATAAAAAAATCGTGTGGCAACCCTAAGGCAACCTGCTCGCTATGCGCGCGACGTGCGCGTGCGTTGAACTCTTTTGCTCGATCGAGATCGATGCGGTGACGCAAGTGTCATTGCCGTGATTTGCATCAGCATTCAGCACCGAGACGTTGTATAACCGAGACGCAACGAGACGCGACCCCGTAATACACCCATAGAGTATAGACTATTCTATATATAGAACAATGTCATCATGCCTACGCCTAATGACGTTCTTCTATTGCAAATTATAATACCAAGTACTTACTCGATGTTATTAGGAAAATAAGTAAATTTTTCTCAAAGTATAAGTGGACAGTGGACAAAATAAGTTTGGGAACCCCTGATCTAGTATTTCAGCCATACTAATCCATACTAATATTATAAATGCGGAAGTGTGTCTGTCTGTATGTCTGTCTGTATGTTACCTCGTCACGTCCAAACCGCTTTTGCTGAAATTTGGTGAGGAGATAGGTACTTTGAGTCCCCGAAAAGGACATAAGATACAATTTATCCCGTTAAGACGCTATATTGATAGTAATTTTACCGCAAGGGCAATTTTATACTTAATTTGTATGACTATAAAGTCGTGAATACGCTGCAGCCAGAAGCTATCGGCTCGCTCGGAAAACATGCGAAAAAACGTAATTTTGTTTATTTAAACAATATCTAGGAGCATTTAAGCAAAATGCTTCTATACGATTTTGGGTTGCAAAGGTGTCTATTAATTAGACTAATTTCCTACAATACATCTATTCTCGTTTAAAAATAATCTTCAAATTTCGTATTTTTAAGAGGTCATTTCGATCAAGAAATGTATCGAAGCAAAATACGTTAATCGTATTTCTGGTTCTTCTCAAACCTAGATAAGGCTATGAAGATATGTATATCTCATTACCAGATTTGTAACATTTCTGAGGGTCCTATAGTATTACTTCAAAAAGGACGTTATTATCAATATAGCGTCTTAAAATGTACGGTTCCCGCGCGATAAACGAATTTCGGCGCAACGGAGGTGCGGGTGTCATCTAGGATGCAATAATGAATAATCTAGTATACGTATAATATTTTATCCATAGTATTATATTATACTCTTACGTATTCTATCTTCTGTCATAATTATATGGATATTTGTCGTAAATTATAGACAGTCACTCACCAAGACTCAACAAGACTTTATGGCTTCTCAAAGGACATCTAGAAAATTGTTGGGTCAAGGAGTAACACTTAACATAAAACTAATTGCAGCAAGTAAACATATTATTAATTACGTGTGAATTATACGTTAAACAAATAAGTTTGAGCTAAGAGCGTCCTTTTCGAGTCGGTTATTTGCTTTTAAAAATTAAAGCATTATGGTATCTTTACATTAAAAGTGTAAAGTATTACCTCCTTTTTTGAAGTCGATTAAAAACTACACCAAAACGTAAGCCAAATAATCAAATTAATAATCAATAATAGGTATAGCTAATGCAGATAGAAACTATAGAGCTAATAACTTGTGATTCGCATGTGTGTTCTGCGTATCCAGAAAAAAATTAAAACTCTATCCCCAAGGGGATCAACAGGGGATTAAATACTACTATACAGGATGTTACAAAAGTAAGTGAAAATACTTTATGGCGTGTATGCGTCCCCTGTAGATAGTGCTGTGAAAGGAGCAGCGCTGAAAGACCTATTTTTTGTGATTTGTATCGGCAAGCTCCCGAGTTTCTCCATAAAAAATTAAAAAAATAGTTGCTATTTCAGCGCTGCTACTTTCAAAGTGTAGAGTTCTAGTCATAGTTCTATACACGAGACTCATACATCACCAAGTTTTGTTACACTCTGTATATTACTAAACTGTTTGATGCAAGCGAAGGCGAAGGTGCAAGCATTTTTTATCAACTTATGCAATTCTAATCGCATAAGTCTAATTGCACACACACAAACACCGTGACGAAGTCTGGCGCCGCACCGCTGTGTCAGTCGGAGTGAGGTGTGGGTTCTTTTCGTTAAGGAATTTCTTATATGTAATTGATTGTACTGTTGGTTCTTGGTGGAAATTCATATTGAACACTAATGAAACACAATTTTCGTGCACTCTTTCCACTATATTTAAGAAATTATAACAATTTTAACAAATTACACGACCGGTTTCGAATTAAATCATCATCAGGTTTATTTATTGTTATAATTTCTTAAATATAGTGGAAAAAGTGCACGAAAATTGTGTTTCATTAGTGTTCAAGGAATTTCTTGTTTCGGTCGCCGAGCTTAAAGCCCTCGATAAAAGCTATGATTAAATATAAAATACAATTCCAATAAACAAATTATGTTATTTTTGTATTAGATATGCAACGGTTAAAGGGCGAAGATAAATAATTAACTGTTCACGCTTTCGATATAACCGACCGTCGCATAATCGTTTTGACCATCGGTCGTGATCACGCTGATCACTTCTAATTGCTTCCTAAATTATCCACACGAATCACCGATCACGTTAATTAGAAATACTTCTTTAATTATTTATCAAGAACTAGGACAATCCCACTTCTCTGCCGCCAGCGTAGGACGGGAGTGCGGAGGCGACGCTATGCGAACCTCCTAACTCTCGTCTAACGGGGCTCAGGGAGAGGATGGGAACCTCTCCGGTTTAGCCAGTCCCGGTGCCGAGGATAACGCTTCAGTTTGCCTAAGCGTTCCCTTACTTTGGTGGAAGTCCGGTCCGTTTTGAGGTAGACCGGCCTGTCGTGGAGGGAGTCCCGTGTTTGTTAAATCCGGGATATCCCTCCTTTATACGGCTGAAGGCGAACCGCAGGTGGTTTTAGTGAGTAGGAGTCTCACATACCCCGGGGTGCTGAGGCACATAACCAACCCGGGGGACCCATGAGGGTTTCCCCTGCGCATAAAAAAAAAATCTACATTATAAATAAAAATTAGTATGTTAAAACACAAATCAATAGGTGTGATAGTTTTTCCGTAAAGTGTACCACAAAAGTGCTCAGGTTGTGGGATATAGGTACTCATACTATTATTAATTACTATGATTACTTTTATTGAAATGTCTTCATGCTAGACGGCAGTCGGCAGCACTAGCTGACAGACAGTAAGCAAAACGCTATGTTCGACGTTTGACAACGTTTCTGTCAATAATAATAATAATAATAATAATAATAATAATAACAATATCTATGGACGCTTCACACCACGTCAATCTGGCCCCGTGGTAAGTACCTGAAGGACTTGTGTTACGGGTACCAGATAACGGAAATATATTTAATACTTTTATACTATACATATTATATTTAATTTAAGATTTTTATTATATTATGATAAATATATTTAATACACATCCATGACCCAGGAACTTTGAAAACTTTTTGTTCCGTCGGCGGGATTCGAACCCGCGACCCCCGGCTTAAGCTACCAACGTGCTATCCACTGAGCCACAGAGGTCGTCGCCATATTTTGATATTATGACGTGTGCAACATGTCGGATTTTGGTCAGGTTATTTGGTGTACACGGTGCTAGTTGCCTGTTGCACCCTCTTTGTGTGATATTCCTTATTGAGAGAAGTGTGTTTTTAATTATTTCTGACAGTAATAGTTTTTATACTAATACGTACACAGCTCACTTACTTCGTGGAAATGGAAATTAAAATAATGAATAATAAATTATTATAGTGTGCATGTAGTAATGAATCATTATTAAAATTCTATTTTTATACATTGAAAATCCTTACTGTGAATTGGCACCTATCATCGCAATCGCACTATAATTATATTGTTTAAGTAATTGTATGTTTATTATAATAAAGTCCATGAATAATAATAACTCAATGTCGCAAGACTGTCAACATCAATATCATCACATTTTATTATTATTATTTACTTTATACCCGCTAATAAATTGTTATCTTCATAGTATTGTGAGATTATATTATATCATAAATGCTAGTAAGATACGACCTCTTGGAGTCGAGATACTTGACAGTGATATTTTGATTGGTCACTCACGTGTCACAAGCGCATCTGAGTGCCGAGTGTGAGTTTTTTGTTTGACATTCGATCGTGAACGCGTTTGGCGTTTACTAAGATTTTGTATGAGATTTGTACAGCGCCACCTAGCGATGCTCACGGGAGTGAGCTCAGCTCCCATATAAAATCTTAGTAAACGCCAAACGCGTTCACGATCGAATGTCAAACAAAAAACTCACACTAGGCACCCTGATAGCGTTGCTATTGGTAATATTAACGTCATTACGACATTAAGGGCCTGTTTCACCACTTCCACATAAAGTGCCGAATAGGCTATTCACAACTTTTTGACAGATTCTCCATACTCGATCTGTCAAGTAAATTGGTGGATAGCCTATTCGACACTTATCAGGAAGTGGTAAAACAGGCCCTAATTCTAAAAATCATTCTGATAAAGTAAGTCTTATTCTGAGAAAAAATTCTCTAGTAACAAAATAGGCAAAATTTCAAGAAAATAAAATACTTTTACTTCACTTCATTGCCAAGATTCCTTTAGCTTGTTAATAATATAAGAATGAGGACTGAAATAAAATTTAATTGAGGAAGTGAAACATCCTGTATGATGCAGCAATATGTGGGTGTATACAATCAATGCACTTCTGTATAAAAAGATAAGAAGAAAAAGAACGAGCAAAATAAAATAATTATTTCAAGTTACTCAGAAGTATAGAAAAATAAAATAAAATATATTCATTGTATGTTGGAATAATATGAAAACTATAAGTTTATTTTTAGTTAATGTTCTTGGAAACAGGCTGGAACTGAGCTTGTTCTACGTACTATCATGGAAATTGATTCATAGGCAGATGGCGGACCGTATTTTGGTCGGGTTATAGCGCAGCCAACAGATCATGATTAAAATTGAGTTGACATAACCCTACGAAATGATATAGATCCGCTAATTGCCTATTATTTACTAAATTTATCTGATAGAACACATGATACGTAGTCTTAAGTCATGTTGTCTTGGTTAATTAGGGCAACGAACAAAAGAAGTATTGGATTTTATGAAAGTAAATCGAGTAATTCAGGTTTGTCGTACGTCATCCCATTATACCTTTTTTTAGAACTTTTGATTAGCGAAGGTAACTTGGTTTAATGCTCTGACCTTTTTCGACAAAGCTATTTGACAATAGTAGTGGCGAAACAATATACGGGCAAAAACGTGGACCTCGATAGAAACTCAAACAGACGAGCAAAATTAACACACAACTAAAAGCTTTGCAACGTTAAACATTAAGTTGGAAAACATAGCACAATGTAAATAAATAACAGTAGAGTATCTTCATCGAGTATCACCACTCGAATCAGTGCACACAAATTAGCATGATTTCAAGCGTGCAAACGAACGAACGAATCGAGATGAAATTGAATCGACTCGAATGGGGCGACTAAAGCAAAATTGATAATATTTTAATTCATTTTTATACTTGAAAATAAGCCACGAATTGTTGTTGTCGTACTACTTGTGAATATAATGTAGTATCTATATTTAGAAAATGATTACATTATATTTACAAGTAGTACAAGTAATTTGATCCGAGTGAAAACACGATATCTTAAATCTTCTAATAGAAAAAAAGCACAAAGATGCATCTAATTTTCACGACTTTTAAATATTGCCACAACCGTGCATTAAAATAAGTTATTATTTTGACACATTGAATAAAATTCTATCATTGAGAAACTGACCTGGCCGATTTTTATAATTATTATTGTATATTTATCGAGCGAGACGGGCGTGAGTGTGAAGAGAGAAGAACGATGTTTCATTTTTTGCTTTATTTGCCCTCTTAATTAACACAACAAATTAACATCACATTGCGCTTGTAAGGTTTATCTCCGTATTGAGCATGATTTCAAAGACACCGCTAGTTACGCTACTGTATATAATTGTATTGTAATACAAGCTAGCAACTTTTATGTTTGAACAAGTAGTTATTCTGTCGTTTGGACTCACCACAGTCATTTATTTTGAAAGAACGAGTGGATGAAGTAGGTAACTTTAACATTTTACAACTTAAAAGCAATTACAATTTTTTCCTTATAATTTGAACGAACCTTGTCATCATCTAGCTATACATAGAATCGACATTTTCTTGATTTCAAATCATTTTCCGGTCCTAAAGCCTCAATTTATGTAGAACAGTGGTACCTACCCAAACTTGTTTTGTCTACTGCCCACTTTGAGAACTAATTATGTTTAAGCGCCCCCATTGTTTCATTTTAAATTGCATCCAGATGACTTAAGTCACCCCCCCAAGCCTCTACACAACGCCCTCTTTTTTTCTGGGTACTACACCGCCCCCCTTTAGACCTTCAGCGCCCACAAGGAGGCGTAATCGCTCACTTTGGGAAAGACTGATGTAGAAAAACGACAGTTTTCAAATGGTTAGTTACCAACTTTATCCACTGACGTCTTTAATTGCGAAGCGATTGGGGCAACGGTCAGTAGCCATTTCGTCGCAGACTTCCAACTGAACGACGTACAATAACTTCTTTAAGACGCCCATAAAAGTAGCAGTTTCAAATATACGTTTGTTTTATGTACTTGACAATTGCACAGTTGTGGTCCAAGTTATAACATTTCAAATTTAAACACTAATAAAACACAATATTTCGTGCACTTTTTCCACCATATTAGGAAATTATTATAAACTAGATGATGCCTGCAGCTCCGTTGCGCCAAAACTCGTGAAACGCGCGGAGACCGTACATTTTTTCGGAACAAAAGTATCCTATGTCCTTTCCCGGGACTCGAAGTACTCCATGCCAAATTTCAGCAAAATCGGTTCAGCGATTTGGGCGTGAAGAGGTAATAGACAGACCGACAGACAGACAGACACACTTTCGAATTTATAATATTAGTATGGATTTTAACAAATTAGACGACCGGTTTCGAAATAAATCATCAACGGGTGTACTTGTGTTTTATTAGTGTTCAACATGAATTTCCACCAAGAACCGACAGTACAATCATCAATTACATTTAAATACTAAATCTACTACATTAGTTGATAAAACATCTTCCCCCCTCTTTGGTCCCCTTAGAGGGGTGGGAGGGGGGATTTTTATACACCAGATGTTGAGTTAGAAGAAAACAAATATATCTGCGAAAACCGTATGCAAATCGGATCAGTAGTTTTCGTGTTAAAGAAAAAAGTTATTACAAAATCTGACCCCTCTTTCGTCCCCTTAGAGGGGTGGGGGGAAATTTTTTTATACACCTGATGTTAAGTTGAAAGAAGACAAATATATCTGCGAAAACCGCATTCAAATCGGATAAGTAGTTTTCGTGTGATAGTGGAACAAACATACAGACAGACAGACAGACAGACAGACAGACAAAAAACTAACCACAGTTTTGGCTTCTATAGCGATGTAGTAACACCACAACACCCTCTGCTTATTATTTTTTGAATATCTTTAATGTACAGAATTCACATTTCTACAGTTTTATTATATGTATAGATTATATTTCAAATTTAGTCACGTGATTTTATTGTACCGACGAAGAAATTGATTCATAGGCAGATGGCGGACCCACGTCATTTGGTCAGGTTTTGTGAGAATTCAATGCTAGTCGTAAATCGTAATCTGTCGGCTGGGTTTGGCATAACGCGACCAAGTTACCTAGGTCCGCTATCCGCCTATGAATCAACTTCTCTGATAGTTCTACTGTAAATGCCTCCGAAATTGTTCGGTTTATGTTTAACGGAAACGGAAGAAGTGTAGACATGTCTAACCTCAATAACTTAAAAGAAATATTATGAAGCTTAAATTATTGATGCCTGCAACTCCGTTTCCACAAAAATTCGTTTATCACGCCAAAACCGTAGATTTATCCAGAATAAAAACTATCATTTGTCTTTTCTCGGGATTAAAAAGTTGCATACCAACCAAATTTTATAAAAATTCAGCGGTTTTAGTGTAAAGTAACAGACAGAGTACAGACACACTTTTGTATTCAAGATATTGGTATGGATTCAACTCACGTGTATATTCCTATGATCGTCTGTTTAATCTTACACTTTTAGTATTATTTATCAATGAAGGAATATGATTATATGTTAAGCTTTGCTAATAAGGAAAACAATATACAAGAACATTATATTTGTTTCATTATTCGAATATAATTAAATCATTAGTCATCGTCAACAAACGACGTTTTACATAATATTAATTGATTCTCTAATTAATAGTTTGTCTACAATCTGTTGAGGATTTCATTTCAAACGGAACGCGTCATTTATTTATACCGTGACCAATCACCGTGACAAAATAAAAGGATTTAATTAATCAAGGCCATGACACTGCCCTTGATCCTTCGAAAAACTTTATACAACGTATATTATACAAGGTGCACAAAACTAAGTGATAACACTTTTGGGTGTGTATGGGTCATCTGTATAGGATTCATTGTGAAAGTAGTAGCACTGAAAGACACATTTTTTGCACTTTTATATGGAGAAACTCGTGACGCTAGGATGCTTGAAAATACAAAAGTGAAAAAAAATTAGTCTTTCAGTGCTGCTAATTTCACAGTGAACTCTCTTAAAGTAAGACGTACATACCCTAAAGTATAATTATCACTCAGTTTTGTTACATCCTGTATACTGGGCTGCTATGGCACATGGTGAAAATCAGAAATGATGTCGCCATTACATGCATATTGTGGCCAGGAGAGAGCGCTGGTATTGACAGAAGTCGATGATATTCAATATTATAATCATTATGAATATTTGCAAGAAATGAAATGCTGACGTCAGAAATGCTGGCGTCATTTTGATTAACAACTATATCCAGTATCCACGCCCCATTAAGGCTGGTTTACACGTATTAAGTTGATAAGTAGTTAACTAAATTTAAACTTAATTTTTAGTTGTTAATTGCATGTAAACACAAAATTTAGTAGCAAGTAGCAAGTTAAAATTTGGTAAGTACTAAACTAGATGACAATTACAATTAAGTTAATACTTATCTACATAATACGTGTAAACCGGCCATTACAATGCCGTCCACGCGCCAAAACATTCTTGTAGACCATGTTTTTTTATTACAATTCTATCATATACTGTTTAGTTTTTATATCTGATATGTTAAGGTTACATAATATTGTACAAACAGTAAAAGAAATAACAAAAAATAATTTAATGAATTTAAATTATATTTTCACTTGTTTCAATTGCTTTGTTTGAAATTGCAGAGTAGACCGTTAAAACGTATGCTCCGATGTAATTGTCTAACGTAAAAATGTTGTCGCTTTCATTGGAAAGTTGTCGGCCGGAACTTCTCGGAGCCTCACAGCGCTAGCAAATCACAATATGTTACAAGATTTACGTAAAATGAAACATTTACACCCATACTAATATTATAACAAACACTACCACAACCACTTTTTTCAAAAGGAGTTTTCGTATGATAGTGGAACAAACATACAGACAGACAAAAAACTAACCACATTTTTGGCTTCTATAGCGATGTAGTGACACCCTCCGTTTATTATTTTTTGAATATCTTTAATGTACAGAATTTTCATTTCTACAGTTTTATTATATGTATAGATTGTGTGCCACGTTTCCAATTATAGTATAAGGCTTTTACCTGTTTCCCGTATATCAGGAAAACTGCCTGAGCGGTTGTTAACAATTGACATGTCTGTCTTGCAGATACTGAGGAGTAAAACTACGAGGTTACCAACGCGCGAGGACGCGCGACTGTCAGGGTTGGCCGTGACGGCGCTGCTGAAATAGCTTCAATTTAAGGGCCCGGGTTACCCTCGAAATTTTCATACATTCTTAATACCAAAATCATTTTCTCGTACGAAAATATTTAACATGTTTGAGTTATTTTTCAGCTTAAGATAGTAATTACCTAGGGTCCTGAACAAATTTTTTTTACAAAATATTTAAATACTAAAAAAAAAAATTTTGTGTTTAAATATTTTTAGTAAATTTACTACTAAATATTTAAACACCAAAAAATAGACAAAAACACAAAAAAAAATATAAATAAATAGTAAATTTACTACAAAATATTTAAATAATAAAAAATATTTTTTAAAGTTTAAATATTTTGTAGTAAATTTACTATTTATATATTTATTTTTAGTATTTTTGTCGATTTTTTGGTGTTTAAATATTTAGTAGTAAATTTACTAAAAAATATTTAAACACAAAAATTTTTTTTAGCATTCACAAAAACATTTTTATTATTCTCATTCATACAATCATTTACAAACTATAAATAAAAATACAAAGCTAAACTGTTCTATAAATAAATACTAATATACATACACTATAAGTAAAAGATTAAGTCTAGGTCGGAGGCTGCGGGCAAAGTGCCAATTACACTGGCAGCATTACCTCGTTGTATGGCCAAACTAATACGCTGGCCGAGGTAAGCACCAGCCCTGGGGTCATTCGATTTGTCGACCAGTCTTCGGGACAAATCCTTAAACAGGACCTTTTAGCATTTAAATATTTTGTAAAAAAAATTTGTTCAGGACCCTAGGTAATTACTATCTTAAGCTGAAAAATAACTCAAACATATTAAATATTTTCGCATGAGAAAATGATTTTGGTATTAAGAATGTATGAAAATTTCGAGGGTAGCCCGGGCCCTTAAGTCTGATTTTATGTTAGAGTATTATTGTAATTGTGAAGAAAATGGTTCAGTGGTATTTCTGAACCTTTTAAAAATACCCACATTCCATAATATAGAAAATCATATTATGAAAGTGGACACAAAGTATCGCTATTTTATGTAAGTCGATTGGAAGAAATTGAAGTTAGATACAAGTAATTACTATCCGGTTTAAATGGTCTAATTGCAATCAAGAAACCCGTTTTAGTTCAACTTCTCTGCAACTACATCTTGATATAAAGGTTAAAGCGTGAAATAACTTAGAATATTCACGAGAACATAATAAATTGGCTTTAAAATGGTATCTTGGATTGTATAAAGATATCTTAATGCCTTGCTGGGAAAGGAAATATATATCATTATACCACAGTCTACTTATATAAAAAACTCAGTCTATATAAAAAACTAAATAAAAGTTATACGGCTGGCAAAGTGGTAAAATGCCAAATACTTATTAAAAAAAATTGACTAAAACAATTATTATTATGTTACGAAATAATCCTCAGCTATCCAGCATAGCTTTTGATGAAATTAATATAAATTGATTTAATCAATTTCATCGAAAAATTTCTGATTGAGAGAAAAAAAATTCTATTGCATAATATTCTGAACTTGGGAATTCGATATTAAAGCGTAGTTTAAAGAAAGAAGAAACATAACTAAAAATGCGTATGCCAGGAAACTTAGCAAGACCGTTTTTTATTCGCGAAATTCCTCATGAACAATAGGAGATAATTATTGCAGATGTTGTTTAAGCGTACATAAAATAAGATTGCTTCTCCTAAATTTAAGCTTAAATATACTGCATAATTACACTGAATTTAGCAGGCCTATTAAATTAGTGAACACTGCAGCAACACGGCCGTCACGCCTGGTCGGCGAACATCGGTCTACATTCTTACAGTTATGTGGTGCATTATAAACTGTGAAACGTTGCATGTGCTCACTATCTATGCGTCTTGAGTAGGCTGTCAGTCATTTGATAAAAACACAATCCTACAAGGATGTTACGCCAACTTGCAAAGTGTCACTTTTCGTACCTTATTCAGTCCATCTTGCAAATTTCTGCCAATTTATTTTTCGTGTGATAGATTAATAGTAGGATTTTGTATGTGTCATTATACAAAAACCTACCATTATGTTTTGTCAATTTTGTGTCATTTGACACTGTCAACTGTGACAATTGTAAACTTGATTTTAAAAAGAACAATTTTTCTCTCACTTTTTTGGTGAAAAATGGGACCCGTGCGAGTTTCTTGTGCCGGTTCTTCTCGCCGGGTTAGTTCCCGAATCGGTGGTAGGCACCATGTAGACTTTCTGAGAACATTCGTTTGAAATTAATTCAGAAATAAAACAATATTTATTTATTTACTGCTAATATTGTCATCTTCACGCCAAAATCCTTGTAGGCCTATTAATAAGCCTTTATCGAGGTGAGCTATTTTAATATTTACTAAACTATAGCAATCATTTATGCTATCAAAATGATACAAGAAATTATCCACGACCACAATCAAGTTTTGCTAAATCCTGGCATTCTTAGATTAGAACTTAATAACGTCATGTTCATTTTGTTCAAAACTTGTAGTCGATAGTTTCAGGTCATCTAAAATAAAATTGCACACGGGCGAAACTATAAGTATTGGAATGGACTGTATAGACTACTTCGGTAATCCCCGACCAAGATTAAGTCGAGAACTTATAGTATCGACTCCTCGGAGTGCATTATTTTGTATTCCCAACTTCGGATCGTTTGAAAACTTTAAAGCCGAGTAAACTTATTTTGTAATAGCCAAGTTAAATAAAATTGCAAGTTGGGCCTGTTGTGATCGTACGCTTTTAGTACTAAATTCATCCATAAAATACAATGTTGGAAACATTGTATTCTTATGTAATTTTTGTTGCTTGATTTTGATCGAATAGTATAATAGCTTTCGTTAATTGTTTCAATCACATTTATTACACGTTCATGTATGCACAGCATTATGATATTATGTGATTTTTTTATTTTATATATTAACTAACAGAATATTTGTTGAATACTACAACTAGCTTTCTTTGCACCTAAAGACTTTTGAATTATACGTAATACATTTACTATGTGTAGTGTATGCGCAGAGTATCTGTAGTGTATGCGCAGAGTATCTATATAGTAGATACTTAACATTGTCTCACGGACACCGAGTAGTAGGGTGCAGTCTATATAAGTGTCTGTCTGGCTGCCAACGAGTCAGTCGTGCAGTGACAGTCAGAGAGTGAAGACGTGTACCTATGGTCGTACTGGATGTTGTAGTGAGCCAGTGTCTCGAGGATTCTACAAGTGGCGACGATGATGAACAATTAAGGTATGGAAAATGATATATTTCAAAAAAAAAAGGGAAGGAAGATCTAAATGTATTTATAGTTCGTATTAAAATGTTTGGAGTTGTGGCGGTACCCACATTCGCCTAACGTTCCTGCATCGCGCTATCGAAGTTTTCTGAGCGCGTCGGTATATATACGACAACTGAATTGTATTACGTGGGCTCCGGCCTGACCAGGCGTAGCACCTCGCCTGGTCGGAGGAATTTCCTTTGGGCCTCCACGCATTATAACCCACATTGGAGGCCCCGACGAGATGAAACATTGAATCTGTTGTCTTATTTATTTTGTTACGTTATTTCATAAATTTTGCTAATAATTGCATAATCGGTACTTACATTTAAATTTGTATTTAAACACTGATGTCACTTCACTAATCACCACACTAAATAATTATGAGCACTAGAAGTCCAGAGCACTGCACAAGTTAACACTTAGCGATACTGAAGAGGCTGATTGAAGCTCTCCAATTTAATAACCACGAAACAAGAGGGGATGCACCGGAGTGAAGTTGGACGCGAGTTGAGTGTACTAATAATTACAATCGATTTGCGATTTTCTTGTTTCGGTACGCAGGTAAGTGGAATTTAATTTGAACTTATTTAAATTTAATCTAAGAGGTTAATCTTAAGTATTCTACTTTGGTGGTAGGAGTATACGTCATGATAGGTTCTTTGATGTGTCTTATATTTTATATGGAAATTATCTGTTCTTGTAAAAGTCAGTGAATAATACTAAATTCATATTTTATTATGATACAGTCATGGGTGCAATAATGAATAGAACTTTAAGACAATAACCCAAAATATTTTGTACAAAACAAGTACAATAATAATCACAGCGTTCTCAATAAATAAGTGGTGCCTAAATGTAACAGCGCGCTAAATTACGTTGGAAAACTAAACTTAATAGCTCATTGCTAATTTTAAAAATTTAATGGCTTTTAAACTAATCTTTTTATGAAGTAAAGATAATTATAATGTGGATAGTTCCTTGTTAAGTTTTCCCTATTTTCTACGGTACAAAAAAAAAAAGAAGAGAAATAAATTGAAAGACATTAGACATTATAATTATTATTTTGTTAAGTGTTCCTGTGTTGTAATATTAAGACCAAATTGTAAAATATTTGGAAAATAATAATAATAATAATAATATTATAATTGTTATAATATATTCAATGTTAAGGACTTTTTAAATTATTGAGCTAAGAACGGTTCTTAAGAATTATAGGAATAGTGCTCCTGTGGAATAAATACAACCTACTTTATTATTTATGTTGTGATATTAACTAATAAGCAACAATAAGACTATAAAAAATTATTAGGGTTTAAATAATTATAATATGGAAACTTCTTCAAACAAGAATTGACAAAAAATATATACAAACAATATACTAAATCAGGTTAATGTGGAGCTAACCGGTAAGACTAAGATCGATCTTACAATAAAGTTACAAGTAACAAAATCATATAGAGGAAATAATAAATACATTATTTGAGGGTAGTGTTGTTGTGTTAAATTGGGTCAGTGCCATAATATAAATTAGTACAGTAGACATCTTTATGCACCCAATTTCGACATGCTCGTACATTGCAGTGTTTTCCGATAGCCCGAATGTTCGGGGTAGTATAAATTTAATTACTTAATCATAATAATCATAATAATAAAGACTTAATCTAATGTAGCTCGTCGCTGCGTTGATTTTCCGGATGCCTTGAGTGAGTTTACCGTATGATCCTATAATAGCTTGCAAAACAAGCTAGGTAAAAATGATGCAATGTACGTTACACTTTATACTTATTTTATTGTTGCTTTCTATTCATAGAATAGAACCCTTGAAATAAAAATATTTTAATAAGTTTAATATGTAGTAGTAAAAATAAACAGTTACACATTGTGTGACAAGTTGCGTAGTATATTTACAGTGCAGGTACAGAATATGTCACGTGATAAAGACATTCAAGACCTCGTTCTTTAACAACAGTATAAAATATATAAACTGAAGACAAAAGGAAACGTTAGAAATTGAGTAAAGTAAAGTTTAATGTTCGTGTGTTGATGACAAAACATGAGACGGAGATTATTCCCTAATAAAATATAAAATTCTCGTGTCACAATGTTAATCCTCTCCGAAACGGCTTTACTAATTATTCTTACCAAATTTTATATTATGCATATACAGTGGGTCTGAGAATCGGCTACTATAAGTGCATTTGTGAGTGGGAATAGTAAATTATTAATTTTCGACTCGAGACTGACGGCGACCATTATTGTTTGTGTGACGGAACAGCGATAGACGTGCCATACTAATTATTTAGTCATTACTACATTACAACTACAAGTAATTTATATGACAGGGCAAAGTTTGCCGGACCAGCTAGTATTATAATAATTATTAATTTGTATTAATAAAAAAGAAAGTACGTGAATTGGTTCTCTGGTTTTGAAATTTTTTTTGAAAATGGAAGGGGAAGAAGTATAAATGAAAATTGCGGTCCAATTTCTTTTTTCGTTTTATTTCGTCTGGATCATGAATCTAATTTATCTAGTAGTAAATTAATATCGAGAGATGTGTGTATTTATTCATTGATAAATCTTAAATTTTCTTTTCATGAAACGTTGAGATGTAAAATTATTACAGAAAAAATATTTTGACCAAAATATATTCATAATAATTATTAAAAGGTCTATGTTGGGTCTATATTGTATATATTCAGATAAAGTTTTACTGTTATGGAAGTTCTTGTAAACAATATATTAGAAATAAACTTCGAATAATCGATGTAAGCGGAGTAATCTGCTAGCATAAAAGACTTTGAAACATAGACTTATATATGCTTTGAAACTAATTATTTTTGCAATAAAAAATGCGTAAAACAAAGAAAGTTTACTTTCGAGTTTAAATATTGAATATGAATATGGAAATATTGACAAAACGATAATATCAGTATGGTAATAAAATATACTGTCAATAATGCAAACAAATACAGAGTATGTCAGAAATTAGAAGGTATGTTTGTAATAATTGGATTTGATGATGCAGTCGCGTAATCGAAATCCTTTAGTAAAGATAGATAATAATGTTAATATCTAAAAGAAAAATTGGAAGAATTACATATTATAATGCAAATGCAGATGCTTTGAGGCTGACCTTTGCGACCTTCATGTCGGTAGCTGGCAGGAGGTAGCTAGGTAGCAGGACAGGGCTCAATGGCGAAAGCTCATTTTGAAGACCAAGATCCACTTCGGGTCGCTGAACCAGCGGAGTTAGTTGGGTAGTTGTAAATACTTAGTTATTCGATTAGATGACGGTATTTGCTATTATGTGAACGTTAAATTACACAGTGGGAGAAATTAGTAAATAGTAGACAATATAATATATTTAATTTTGAGAAAATGATTTTCATGCAATGAAATGCTTGGATACAAATTATACCATTTGCAAATTATTTCGAGAGGACTTGAATTTCATTCATTTGAAATTAGGAAATGCTCTAAAAAGGAATTATAAGAGATTTCCATTGTAATAGGAATACATGCAAGGGTGACAACTGACAACCAGCCCACGAGCAATGATATTTTATACTTGGCAGTTGGCACTAGTGTAATGATAACTTGATGCGTCGTCAAACGGTAGTGAAGTAATTGACGCGTCAAGCGTTTACAGATAGATGGCGCAAACACGGCCACGAACAGAAAATGATAGTGTTTGGAAAAGCCTTGCCAAAATTGAGCTGATAATGAAGTCTAAAGAATTAGCACAGGAAAAATGGAAAATAAAACATATAATTAATTACTCCATTTAATGGCAATTAACTTTATATAATCATTAATTCATGGTCAAATTTTGTGATCAATGTTTGTTAGCATAGCAAATGATTAATAGTACTATGATATATATAAATCAATTGCATCAGTAGAAAAATATAATATGACAGATATGCATTTGAACGTCTATAAATTTGAAAAATAAGTTCCACTAAATATGTTTAATTTTATTCAGAAAATATTTAAAGTAAAGCTAAATAATATTTGGTATCATCATAATATTATTATGATTTTTTGAATACAGGATTACAGTACTTATGTAGTTATGACAAATGGCTGGACTGATGTTTTCGGTTTCAGAAACATGACTCTCACTAAATTGGAAATAAGGTTTTCCATTGAATTAGACATAACATAGCTTTCCATTGAATTGGAAATATACTTTTCCATTAAACTGGACATTTGGTTTTTCATTAAATTGGAAATTAACAAGTTCTTTCTCATTAAATTGGAGAACTTGGTTTTTCATTAAATTGGAAATTAATAAGAGCTCAGTTTTTCATTAAATTGGAAATTAAGTGAGATTTCATTAAATTGGAAATTAATAAGAGCTTAGTTTTTCATTAAATTGGAAATTGACAAGTGAGATTTCATTAAATTGGAAATTAATAAGAGCTCAGTTTTTCATTAAATTGGAAATTAAGTGAGATTTCATTAAATTGGAAATTAATAAGAGCTTAGTTTTTCATTAAATTGGAAATTGACAAGTGAGATTTCATTAAATTGGAAATTAATAAGAGCTTAGTTTTTCATTAAATTGGAAATTAAGTGATATTTCATTAAATTGGAAATTAAGTGATATTTCATTAAATTGGAAATTAATAAGAGCTTAGTTTTTCATGAAATTGGAAATTAATAAGTGACATTTCATTAAATTGCAAATAAATAAGAGCTTGGTTTTTTCATTAAATTAGAAATTAACAAGTGGTTTCTTATTAAATTGGAAGTTAATAAGAACTTGGTTTTTTCATTAAATTGGGAATAAATAAGAGCTTAGTTTTTCATTAAATTAGAAATTTACAAGTGGTTTCTTATTAAATTTGGTAATAAAATATAAAAACTTGGTTTTTTCTAATGAAAAACCAACGAAAAACCAATTTAATAATTGGACATTAATAAGTGGTTTCTCATTAAAATTGGAAATGTAGTTTTCCATTGAATAAGACATTTAGTTTTCCATTAAATTGGAATGTGGTTTTCTACAAAATTGGAAATGTGGTTTCCTATAAGATTGAAAATGTAGTTTATTTTCATTAAATTATATTGGAAGTGCTGAAAAAACAAGGGTAGATAAGCATAGAAATGATCAAAACGAAAGATAGGCAAAAAAGAGATGGAAGCTTATATTTGTGGAAAGAGGTGAGGGTAAGAAGAGTAGAGAAAATGAAAAAAGAAATCTCGTAAGTATTGTAAGTCTATTGGAAGAATTGTCGCTGAGATGAAGAAACAAGTTGGCAAGGAGAATTTTGCAATCAGTCTAGTTTAATCAAAATTAGAAAAGGGAAGGGATGTAGTGTATGCGCAGAGTATCTGTAGTGTATGCGCAGAGTATCTATATAGTAGATACTTAACATTGTCTCACGGACACCGAGTAGTAGGGTGCAGTCTATATAAGTGTCTGTCTGGCTGCCAACGAGTCAGTCGTGCAGTGACAGTCAGAGAGTGAAGACGTGTACCTATGGTCGTACTGGATGTTGTAGTGAGCCAGTGTCTCGAGGATTCTACACTATGCATCTATTAACTACCGTACCAGTTTTTGCTTTCTCTCGTCTGTTTTCCAAAAACGTTGACAGATAGTAAAAAAAAATAAATTAAAAATTCGATTTTTATTGTTGGTTTATTGAAAAGGAATTATTTGTTATTGGCTATATTGTGAAGGATTCAAGACCTAATTCAGACCTAAATTTTCATGCGAGATTTAAGGTGACGCCGCGTTAAAGTAAAAAATCGTGTTGGATATGTTTTACATTGCTTGTTTTCTATGAGAGGCCGGGCCAGAAAATGGAACAGCAAGAAATGGAAAGGGCGTAAGCGACAAAATGGTTTTTATCGCGTATATTAAAAACCATAAATATATTTCATATAAGCTATGGGCAAATTAAAGTGTATGCTTGAACCAATCTATGTACAAATTTTGGAAGCTTAAATCACTCTCCTCTGTTGGCAAAATTAGAATCCCTTTTTTACAGAGGTCTTTTTGATTGATTATTCTGTGTTATAAAAGTTGACCAATCGTGTTATGCTATGAGTATGGTTCAAAGACAAAGACATGATGAATACTGACAATGAAGTTTAATTTCTTAGCTTTAGTCATTGCTGAGAAAAATCGATATCGCTACAGCCAAATTACCAAGGCGTCGCCTTAATGAATTAAGTAAGTTGTTAATGAAACTCAAAAGGGATGGAATCGATTTGGCTAATTTAGGTCGTGCAATAATTAGTTGAAATCAAGGGAAGATCTATATTAATTAGGAGGAAAGTGATACGAAGTTCCACGGTTCATCTAGTATATTATTATTATAAAATTTAATAAATTCTAAAGTATTAAGCAACACTTGAACACGACATAAAAATAATGGGATATTTAACATTTAACATAATAATAATTCTGCAATTATGTTTTGAGTTTTATCGACACAGGTGGACTTTCACTGGAACTTTTATTTTCTATCACCATGTTCTGACCTCCTTGATATTGACACACATTCAAGCTAAATAACTCCTTCTTAGGTGAAACCTGTTTGTTTTATCTTCATTTGAAATTATTTATAGAAGCTCCGAGGATATGTAAACACAACATCGCAAGCCAGTGTTTACGCTAACAAACTTGTAAACATTGTATATAAATATTTTTCCACTCTGGAGATCAAAAAATGATTAGAAATAAAATATGTTAATAGCGAGGAAATTGTAAAAGATAAGAAAAATAGGAAAGAATTCTTGCAATACTATGTCAAAATAATAAAGGTAAATAGCAACAACAAAATAGAATATATTATCAATAGAAGATAAGTCTGTAGACATAAGATACTATTAATTGTATTAAGAACCTAAATCCCTCGAATAAAAATCAGGGGCAAGGGCATTTTAAATAATATTAAAAAAGATTTTCAGGTAATATAGATATATTACTAATTACTTTTAGATCCGGGAAAGGATTTGGATGGTTTTATTGAGGAAAACAAACAAAACAATCGAAATGCGCGTCAGGGCGAGCGTAGTGAGCTAATTAGTATAATTAAGCTAATTAGTAATCCCACAATCTTTACATTTTGTGGAAAACTTTACAGAAAAACTGTCACACCTATTGATTTGTGCTTTAACATAGTAATTTTTATATATATGTAGATTTGTTATCATCAGTCAGTCAAGTCTATAATATCATCATTTAAAATATATAAAAGACATTGTCCTAAAAGACCTTTGAAAATGGAATCACAGCCTAAATCACTGATCATAGAGACTTGAAATTTGGATATTGGTATTCTCCGTATGACGTAGGTATGCAATAAGCAGGGATTTTTGCTACGGTGGTTTTTGAGATACAGCCTGGAGACAGGCGGACAGACAACGAAGTCTTAGTAATATCTCGTTTTTACCCTTTGGGTACGAAAAAATAACTGATATCTACTTTGTGAGCTATTGAGTAATGAATAATAATAACTCTGTATGATACAAAGTGAAAAAAAGATAAATACGTTAACTTGACCGACTTGGAGCCCGGTTCCATCTCTAACTCCGTATTCAATGCTGCCTTTACCTTACGTGTATAATTATTACCTTATAATACCAGGCTTCACACTAAGGACAAGGTTTATTTACACTTAATTACTTACTTGCCACCTGTGGCTTTGAATACCCGAGGAAATTTATTCCTAGGCAGTTGACAGACCTACGTGGTTTGGTCGGCTTATATCAATTCAACGTTAGCTGTGATCGGTCGGATGGGTTTGACTTGACGCGACCAAATAACTTAGGTCCGCCATCTACCTAGGACTCAAATTGTCGGTCGGCCGGTCGTGTCGGTCTGCCGTCCCACTGGGTTATGAGAGTAAAGGAATAGAGAGTGCTCTTGTGTACTGCGCACACACTTGGGCACTATAAAAATACTCCTGCGTAGCTGGCCTGGTTTCAATGAAACCGGTCACCGTCACCGAAACCGGTGTGGGAGCTATTATTAATATTACTCAAATTGTCTGATAGTAAAAATAACAAATATCAAATTTCAGATACTAGATAGTTCCCGCAACTCCGTTGCGCTAAAATTCGTTTATCGCGCGGAAACCGTACATTATTCCGGGATAAAAATTATCCCAAGACCTTTACCTTGACTTAAAGTATTTACATATTTCAGCAAATTGAATTCAGCGGTTTGGGCGTGAAGAGGTAACGGACAGACAGACAAGCAGACAGACAGACACCCCATAGGCTATAGCATTGACCTAATATACCAGTAAACATAACCTGTAATTAATTTTTATTTACTTTTAATTCAAAGCACATGCGCACTGCAGCGTACAGGATTAAATTCGCGGTGTGGTTGTTACAGGGATTTAAATATGATTTATATATTTTTAAGCATGATATCATTAAAGGTTGACGCTCAAAATCCCTGTCCGTGTCAATTTAAATGAGATGCGAACTTAATTGGCACCCGTCCGCACCCGACCTTATAAAGGTAATGATGACAATTTTATACTTCATTTTATTTTATGGTAGTTTTCACGAATTATTTTATCCAGTAAAGTGATGAGCTTTCGAAAAAAAATCTGAAAAAAAAAAACCAAATTCCTAAAGAATAATGCCAATATCACTGGCTTGCGCTGTTAAAAATATATTATAGCGTATATTAAAATATTATTATATCCTTACTTTAAAATATGTTTTATCTATGGACACTCAGGTCCATAGGTAAAACATTCACAATGTACAATTTAGTAAACATCAAAGGTGCATGACGTCAGAAATCCTGTAGGTGACCTACAGTCTAGACACTTTAGTTCTGGTTACCCATTAATAATAATAATTACAATCATTTTTCAAAGTACCTTTTTGTTGAAAATAACATCATCAATTTATTTACATGAGAAACAAAAATACAATATCATCACCAACACACTATCAAGGAATACAAACAAAATATTTCAAAAAAACATTCACACTCGTGGTTTCAAAGATACTTATTGCTGGCAAACCTTGGCGCTACATTTTTGATTTTCGCGACAAAGAATCCACAAAAGATCCATCCATCTTAGGATGGCTCAAGTTTCGTCATTGAGGTCTTTGCTTTGTGGTATTCAGGACATTCCTGCGGCAGAGCGGTGAACTTCGCGAGTACAATGACACCAGGTCCTCCATTACGAAATACTGCCAAGTTCGAGTCGGTGTCGCACGTGAGGGGTTCAGGATAGAAGTGACGAGAGTAATACTTGTAATGGGCCTACTATGTTATTCTATGATGAGCATTCAGCAGTTACATACATCCTGTTGCGCATGCCGGAGGGTTTGGAGACAACTTCTCCGGGTATGTAGGACTCGCTGCGGCCGTATAGATGGTGAATTGACCGCAGCCCTACCCACTAAAACCCGTCTATACCCTTGCACTCTTCGCACGCAGGATTGCGAGAACGCGTGAGCTTCAACCGACAACTATGCCTGACAATTTAAACTATAAAGCTTATTAGTCATTTGTTAACCGACTTCTGTAGTGTTAGATCATAAATCTGACGACGTGTAGCCAGTTAGCACTTATAAATTATAATAAGGGTCGAAAAACATCAGTAATACGGCACCGCATCGATAAATCGACGACAAAAACATTGTTAGCTTATTAGCAAAAAATCCTATTTCAGCGTTGAACTGACGCAATGCCCTGGCTACTAGGTTTTCTCCCTTGGAATACAGAACCTTAACCCTAGAACCGTACCCATCTTAAACTTTATCTAACGGTACCCTGGGGTACTAGTACACCCCAGCAATAATAACACATTTTTAGAAAGTTATTAAAGTTTTTATTATTAAATCAACTTTCATAGACTTTTTAACATCTATCTCAGTCTTATTGAACGTAATTAAATCACAATAATTAGCAACTACAAACAATTTTGGCATATTATGTTAGGGTGATCAGTACAAATGAAAGTTTTGCACGTCGCACATTGCGTACGTGATTTGCGATCTTTGGACCTGGGGCAGAAAAAAAACCTTCCAGATTTTAAATTAGAAGAAGCTGCAGAAGGCGTTGGTCGTTTCTTCCCCAGTATATCACCAATACTTATTTGTAGGGACGTTGGCAAAGTTCGGTATTGAAATCTGTCTTCTAGGTGCGGTTTTATGAGTTCAAAATCTTCAGGTAAGTGCGCCTATTCTTGAAAACTTGCTTATTAGCAGCATCTGAAGAATGTAACAGTATCATAGAATTGATTCCCACAATATTTAATATTCCTTAGAATACACAGAATTACGTCTAGACTCTAGAGTCTAGACGCCATCTGAAAAAAAGGAAAATAAGTTTGGAGTGCGTAAACAATCCTATAATGCCATCAGAAACAAATAAACCCACAATATAAAAACTGCTTGACCAACCTCGATAAATTTTAAATGTCGGCTTCTTTAAATTCATAACAAAAAACAACAAAACAATGAAAATGTTCAAACAATAATCCTTACGTTTAACGTACCCTGGGGTACTGCAGTACCCCACAAGCAACGTACCGCGTCCATTTGCAAGCAGGACCACCGCCCTATTGAGGTATCGGCGCGTCCCCCCGCCCCGGGTAAATACGCGGACGCACGAAACAAACCGTCGAACAGTAAAAAAATTATAACGAAATTTTAGTTTTTTTTTTCATTTGTACCCCAGGGTACGGTTCTAGGGTTAAAAAATACCCTCGACATATAATGCACACAAGAAGATTTCCGAATATCTGGTAAGTTAAGGCAACTCCTGAGATCGTTCCACGCGTGAATGAGCACTTCTATTTGTTTCTTTAACTTTCTTTAAATTGTTTCGAGAACTTTCATCTACGTGGAAGAAAAAATATTCATTGGCGTAATGGGAGTTTTAATTCAGTTTTTACCTGAAAATATAGGGACTGGAGATGATGAAATTTAGGAGGTTACTGATACATATTTGAACCCTATTCATACAGTGCGTAATGCTTACATTTCAAGTAAGTACGTAAGTTACGCATCAAATTAGGTATTCTACTCATGCGTAACTAGACTGCCAAACATATTGTGACACGTGGTTGTGCGTAGATTACGCGCCAAAATGCCGTTTGTGCACTTAGCCTTCAGTCATAATTCCTAACACAAAATTTCCAATTACCCTGGCTGGCGCAGTAATTCATGGAAGTAAACTGAAATTTTTTTGCTTGAATTGAATCCCCTAAAACTGGTGAAACGCTTTTCATGTAAAAACACATTACAGATATCGGTTTCTTCCGCATTACTACTTATATAGCTATATTTCTGACGATAAAAATATTGTGGATACAACTATGAACACTGTAGAATACCATAAAAACTCTACACTAATTCTTTTCTAAAGGTAATCTTACTTATTGCGAATTAAAACCACATGACGCTCGTAAAGATCCCAAAATCACATAACTTAAGCTCTAACTGTCCATTTTAATTGATAAATAAATGTTATAAATCCTTTAGGCCAGAAAAGGAATTTTATATAACTAAAATGAGTGTGAATGCTATAATTCACGAAAGAGTGTCCTACAAAATATATGTAGTCACGTAGATACAAAATACCTGTATTTACAACGTTGCTACATTGTACATTGTAATTATTATACGTACAAGTACAGTTGACCGGTATAATACTGAGTATAGGCACATAATTGCGAAAGTAATAGCGAAGGCCGATTTTTCTTTACAGGAAAGCCTGATAAGGGTTGGCATTTATATGTTGGTCTTTTAAATATCAGTAACTAAAGCCGATTGGAGAATATAATTGTATCTAGAAATCCTATACCTAAACCTACCTGAGGTTTTTATCCGCTTAAAAAAATATTAAAACAAATACCTACCTATTGTAAAAAAGAAGCAAGTAAAAAACTACCTTGTTGGGTATCCTATGACTCATCTTAAATTAATTGCTCTAGCATAATTATTGGCAGGAAGTGCGTCTCCCAAAATATCATAGTACAAAGAATATGGGACAAAGGTGAACCTGACATTATAAGGATATCCTTTGCTTAATAAATATTTCATGCTAATATTTTACAAGAATCATTTTCGTCATACTTCTAGTTTTACCTTGTTCCTACAAAATAATTGTAGAAAACACCAAAATTTTTTTATTGTTGAAGATACGGGATAAAGTACGGGAGCCCTAGAACATTTTTTTTTGTGATTACTAACAAACAAATTTTTTGTGAGTAGCTACATTTTGATAAGACGAACAACATTTTTACTTTCGAAAAATCTCGAAAGTGGGAGCTAACAGAGATAGAAAGGATTTCATACTTTGACTTGATGGTCCTAAAATATGAATTGTTTTATTTGTAGGACAAGGTTACTCTTAAATTATAAGTATTAATCTACCAATATACAAAAAATCTGCTGGTTAGGGTTCCGTTTTAGGTACTGTACCCTAAAACAAAAAATTAGGGCGTACTGAGTCGGAACCCTGGCTTACATCCATACTTCCAATATTATAAATGCGAAAGTGTGTCTATCTATCTGTCTGTCTGTCTGTTACTTCTTCACGCCCAAACCGCTGAACCGATTTTGCTGAAATTTGGCATAGAGATACTTTGAGTCAGCCTGCCTAGCATAAGCCAATGAGATATATCTCACTCTCGAGATAATTAAAAACTACTCGTCTCATAATGTCAAAATCTCGACATTATCTTGACAAAACTCTATAAAAATGTGTTATTTCGATGATAGATCTACGCGAGAAAAAATGTTTATCATGCTAGGGTCAATAGAGATGAAGATTGTTGAAGTGAGATATCTCGTTGGCGTATACTAGGCCGGCAGGGAATAATATACTAGGATACTTTGTCCTGAAAAAAATTACAGATCCAGCGCGGTTGCGCTTTCCGGGACAAAACTATCCCGTGTCCTTTCCTGGGACTCAAAGTATCTACTGCGTGACTGGTGAGACATGTTCAATACTTGAGGACGTGATATTTGGCTATTATATTAGTTGGAAAAAAATAATATAAAAAAATAATATCAATTGATCACTGAGTAAATGTAGCTTAAAGTTAAATAATTATTTACCCAACGCATGGACACCGCGAGCGGGAGGGGTAGTTGTGTGGTGTTTCTTTGGTAGCGCACGCCTCTGCACCGGCCGCATAGTATGCCTACTTGCCTAGCCGCGTAATTTACTTAGTATCCATGATTCATTAATTTTTGGGAAATTCGAAAAAAATTAAGAACCTAATTTTATTACATATTTATAATGAGAATCGAGTACTGAATACTCTCCTTAAATATCGGTATTGACTCACCAGTCATGCTGTATATACCAAATTTCATCAAAATCGGTTGAGTGGTTGAAACATGAAGAGGTAACAGACAGACAGACGACACACTTAGGCATTTATAATATTGGTATGGAATTGATAACTTTTTAACAAATCACCCAATAACTATAATTGATATTTTGGCTTTATTGTATACAAAAAAGTTTTTTATTTATATCTTTCAAGTAGAGTTCCAGAGCCTGAGCGGCAAGAGAATTAGATCAAAATGGCGTACGCGTAGTTTAAATTGCAAGTTTCATCAAAATAGCTTCAGTAGTTTTTTAGAAAGGGAATTTTTAAGTACAATTTTGATACTATTAATAGTAATAATAATAGCTCCCACACCGGTTTCGGTGACGGTGGCCGGTTTCATTGAAACCAGGCCAGCTATGCAGGAGTAATTTTATAGTGCCCAAGTGTTGCGCAGTACACAAGAGCACTCTCTATTCCTTTATTCTCATAACTCAGTGGGACGGCAGACCGACATGACGACCGGCGAGAGATCAGGCTCAGGACCGACTTTTTACACGCCCATCCGACGCATGGATCTTCTTACTTGTAGACAATCAGGTGATCAGCCTGCATTGTCCTAACCAAACTTGGAAATAACATGTTTCCAACGCGGGAATCGAACCCACGACCTCCGAGTCAAGAGCCGCGCTCTACACCACTAGACCAGGGAGGCGTTTATACTATTATCACTAATATAAATCAGTTATAAGACAATTATATTCGCTTTCGCCGTACAGGTTGTGTGCAGTTGCGTCACAGTACCGCTACTCCATACGCTCGGCTCGCGGCTCGCGTGCTTTGAATGTGTAACTTACTTTCACAACACCGCGCATCTTGTGACCGATCATCCTCGGTGACAATTGGTGAATCGTGACGTTATTTTTTTTTTGCTGGAATGCACGATCAATAAACGTTGCTAAGCATTTGTGTATCATAAAAAAATACGTATTGAGTTATCAATGCAGTCATATTCTTTAGATAATTTAGAACAAGTCTACATTCATAACTCAACAAAATAAAACATTTTTATAGGTTTTTTATGGATTATTTTTTTATAAATATCGTGTTGGTTTTAAATAAAGTTTCTAAGGTTTAGGGCATAATGGATCTTATTGGTGTTGATGAACAAGGATTTAAAAACTCAGCTAAACGGTATAATAAAAGGACTTTTTAAACACTACGTTACGATAATTATTATTATTAAATATAGAATTAATTTGATTATTTTGTACAAATAATGAGTATGTTACATATTAATTATTAATTAATTAATGAATAACCAGTCAGCGAACTTTGATTGTTTTCATCTGGTGCTTAAAATAATGAGGTGTTGTTGTGCTTTATTGTTTATTTATAATTTAATGCATATTAAATAAGCACAGTGCTGTAGCACTGCGATTATATATTATGCTTTTAATTATTACACACCAAACAATACATCCAACATAATACCATTTATTTGATGTATCTAATAAATGCAAAATTAAGCATTGAAAAATCTTGGAAACAAATCAAAGCACTTGGTCCATTCTGATTACTTATAGCTGTGTCTAATACAGTGCTGATATTGCAAATTTCTGGTTTCAGCAAACTTAATTTGCTGGATTTTTCTTGTTTCTGGAAGCCAAAATCTAATTCCGTCCTTAAATTTTAATTAAATCTAAATAGGCATATCATGAACATTCTCAAAAGTATTTAAATATACATAATTATGATTCGCAAAAACGTTTAATTGCTCGTGTTACATTAATTGAAATATCTTACATTCTACGTACATTTGTACTTGACATCATAATTATTTATGTCTAAACTTCCATATTGGTCAATTTTCATAATAAATCATTTTACAATTAAGATCCTCGTCAGGTTTTACCATAAATATAATAATTTATTAATTAATCTTGTTTATTCTGAGACAGGTGAAACATGTTAATTTATAGAGAACCCACATGATAGGTAAGTATACACGACATGTGCAATGTGCATCTACTACAATGTGTATAAAAGTTATTCCGTAGACTTTTTTAAACATACTTTCAAAAATACATATATTTAATATTATAATTCTGAAGAGTTCCTTTGTTTGTTTGAATGCGCTAATCTTAGGAACTGCTGGTTCGATTTGAAAAATCTATACTTAGTAATATTATAATTCTGAAGAGTTTGTTTGTTTGTTTGAACGCGCTAATCTCAGGAACTGCTGGTCTGATTTGAAAAATGATTTCAGTGTTAGATAGCCCATTTATCGAGGAAAGCTATAGGATATATTTTATCACGATAAGACTAATAAGAGCGAATAAATAGAGGAAAATGTGGAAAAAACGGGCGGAAATTATATGAAAGGGCTTATTTGAACGCGCTTATCTCAAGAACTGCTGGTTCGATTTGAAAAATTCTTTCAATGTTAGATATCCCATTTATCGAGAAAGGCTACAGGTTATATTTTATTACGCTAAGACTCATAGGAGCGAAAAAATAGAGGAAAATGTGAAAAAAACTGGGGAAACTATTTGAAAGGGCTTATCTCACAATATACTAGAGCTATTTTTCTGTTATTTGGCACAGATAAGAAGTATACCACGTGAAGGATAATATATTAGGCTATTTTTTGTGGATTGATTTGTCTGTGAAATATCTAATTTACGCGGGCGAAGCCACGCGGAACGTCTAGTATAATATAATAATATTAACGTCTGTTTACATAGCGTAGATCTTATTATTAATCAGTCTAAAAAAATACCGAAACTATACGCGGTATTGATGTACTTAGAGGTAGTAAAATATAGTTCGTACCCATATTTTGTAGATAAGTATTTGTCAACGCTAGCTTTTATTCCGATCTCCCACAAGTACGAGCTAGCATGTAATAAAATCCTTCTGAAGTTAATGATGTGTTTGAACTGTGACCATAATGTATTACTCAATATAATTTATCCCACAGACGGTGAGGCGCAGCGCGGTGAGAGTGGATGCTATCTTTCTAGGTCGCGATGATCGCGCTTATTAGTGTTGTACGTTGAGGTAATTATTTTTATCGATATTGAGATTTTTTAAAGTGTAAATTTTGATATTTTTACAGGCAATTGATTATCCAAATGTTCCTAGCGTTGCAATTGTGTCACCAGAATATTGAACAGTGATACCACGAAAACCTTTTGGAGTGCTCGAAAATCAAACTAAATTAATCAGAACTCAGAATGTAGGAAGAGTAGGAGATATTCTAATTTTACTTCCCAAGCGGAAACTTGAAAAGTAATTATAAAAGCATGTAAAATGCGTTTAGTTCTTTAAATCCAATGAAAATGTCAAAAATTACGTTTAAATTTGCGGTAATAGAATTAACGTAAATCGTTTATCTAATTAAGTAAGTATTACTAAAAAGAGATCTATGCCTAAAAACTGTTAACTGTTAGTTAAAATTAATTGCGTTAGGTTTAGAAATCATAATCGACGAAGGCAATTGCTATTTGCTTAATATTGCAACAATTAAACAATAAAATTATTGTGTTGCTAATAACATTTAATAAGTAACAATAATTTACAGCAATTTTAATTGATTGAGAAAAATAACCTATTTATTATTCAATTTCACATTTGCGGCTATAATACTTTAAAGTACTTATTTAACTTACTTTTTATATGACTATTTAAACATAATCATAGATCGATTTTGTTTAATTTTAATGAAACAATAATATTAATATGTTTTTTATCGATACTTCGACACTACACAGTTGGCATCTCTCGTAACTCTGATTTCCAAGCGCTAGATTATTGCCAAGAGAAAACTCGCATGTTGTTATTTTTTATCGTAAATTGTCTTTCTTAGTGTCGAGGAATTGCGGTTTTATATATTTTGTATCCATTTAAGAATTAGCATTTTCGTCGTGTTCACTCTATTCCAATATTCAGGTTAAATTAATGCAGCCTATAATTAACTGCCTACGGTACAATTTCAATTCTAACGATGCAGTCCTTAAGATAATAAATTACAATATTTTTGTTGACAGATACAATATTTTTGTACGCACACAATATTTTACTAACCGTTCTACCCATAAAAATATTTGCGAAAAATAGAGTATGAACTATGATGTAGACATTTATTTTTATCGATAATATTCAATTTTAAAGCAGAAAAAGTGTTAATAGGACTCTGAACGCTATGACCCAACGATGTTACCTATTTCGTTCGAACCGTATCGTTATGAAATGAAAGCAAAAAATCAATAACCAACCGATTGTAACAGGTATGCTAATTTCAATGCAATAATTCATTTCCACACTTACAATTTTCAACAATCTATTACAACAGACACACCAAACTCAGTGTTCCATTTGCAGCCTCTCATTATTTAACAATTAATTTTCAAAGATTATGTTTCTTATAAAAATAATCTAATTATACCTATAGTAAGTACCATCTTAAGTTTTAAAGGAAATAACGATTAATAACTTCCGAAATTAATATACACTAAGATAAAGTATAAATTTTAATGAATAATTTGGCTAAAATTATAATAAGACACAATTTAGAAGAAAAATAAATTGCACAGTAGGATAATAAATAAAAACAACATCCGTCCGGAGAAAGCAATATCACTTCACTACGAAAATATTAATGTTGAGACGTTCAATAAAATATTATTTTCTACAATTCATTTTAAAATGGCTTTTAAATGCAATTTAAATTATATTGTCAAAATAATATTGTCATATTATTATCATACTCCCGAAAACATAAGTAAAAAAAGGAAATCGCAAAAAAATGCTTTAGAAAAACGATTAAAAATTCCCTAACTTTTAGAGATCTTTGCAAAAATAAAGCATAATAATATTATAAAAAAATGACTTACATAAATGAATAAATCAAACACAAACAAACACAGAGTTCAACTGTCACAGTTCACGATCGTTTCGTTTCAAGTTTATTCTGAGCGAGCGTTGCGGTCGCACTGAGGCCGGCGCTGCGCGGAGTGCGTGTGCGCACCAGAACTAATACCAAAACAGTGAATGCAGACTCCAAATGATACTGTCGATCTAACTATTCGACTTTATTAAGGTTAAGGATAAAAAAATGAAAATTCTCTTGCTAATTGATTTGCGTTAGTGTAAGTGTTGAAAGAATAAATGGGAGCGTGTGATTGCGATTTCACCTTAACACTGCACTCGATTAATGTGAAAATAGCTCAAACACGCAAGAAATATTAAATTATCTTACAGTCATAAAATATTTTCCTTTTTTGTTTTAGTCTTGCTTGTCACAGTAGATAAAATTAGGTTTCATTCCGTTCTTGCTGTCATCTAAATGAAAATATAAAAGCGAACAATATACCAGAATAATAAAATTATTAATATGTGAAAGTATTTTATTGCAATAATTATTATTGCAATAAAATACTTTCACTAATTGTAAGTTATAACTTATACCTCATAATTGTATGATTAAAATATATCACGTCATTTAAAATTCATTTCATCTTAAAATAGTAAGTCATCTACAAAAATCCGTTGAATTTTTACCACTATTAATATGAAAAAAGAAAATAAAAAATATATGTCAAAACGTCTGCTGTGTTCACTTGGTTCAACATTTCTGTTAAACGGCGAGGTGACATCAGAGAATCAGACGTGATCAGCGTACTTATGCACTTAACTCAACTTGCTGTACATTAAAATTGAAGACGTTAATGGGAGAACACGATAAGTAACAGTAAATAATCGGCCAAGTGCGAGTCGGAATCGCGCACGAAGGGTTCCGTACTGTTATAGAGCAAAAATTGGCCAAAAATTGTGTTGTAAAGGAGCCCCCCTTTGATTTTATTTCATTTTGATATTATTTTGAATGATTAAAGTACAAATAATATAATTAAGGCATTTTTGAAAATTTCAAGTGCCTACCTGTTTCCATTATTGATAAGGAGCAAAAAAGCCAAAAAACACATTTGTTGTATGGGAGCCCCTTAAATATTAATATTTTTTTTAGTATTTTTTGTTAAAGCGGCAACAGATATACATAATCTGTGCTAAAATCAGAAGTCTAGCTTTAGCGGTTCTTGAGATACAGCCTGGAGACGTACCTACAAAGTTATACAGACGGACAGACAACGAAGCCTTAGAAAGTAGTGAGGTCCCGTTTATACCTTTTGGGTACGAAACCCTAAAAAGGATTTGATGGCGTTTTTTGTGTGAATGGAGACCTTAGGGCCGGAATAATGATTTGAAATAATGCATTTTATGTGTAGCCAGATGTAGTATAAGCCAGGTGATATAGTAGGTAAGTTTCAAGATTTGTTCAAATTATAAGGGAAAAAATGAGTAAATTTCCGTATGTTACAATATGTTAGTTTATATACAGTGTGAAATTTTAATGGTTGTTTTCCCGCAGTAAAATGATTCTATCTTAGTAGTACAATAGATTTGTAAAGTTTTTTTTGTTCAAATCAAAAAAAAAAATTCGGTCGGGTCCATAGTAACTCGCGCCTATCGGCATAAAGTTTCCATAGTACGTCATACAAAATATTTTTTATTTTCAAAAAATAACATGCATGGTTCGATAGTTCTACTATAGGTAAATCGTTCTGCTGCGGGAAAACAACCACTAAAATTTCACGTTGTATATCGTGTGCTTCCACTCACATCTTCAATTACTTTATTCATACGAGCTTGAGGTTGTCTATGTGTATTGTGTAGAGCTCAAGTTTAGTCATCACTTGATATATAAAATTTAATTACACTGTGTATCGAATAAGTTATTTGTTTGCGATTTTCCTTATTTTTTAGCCTATTAAATTATTTTGATTTAATTTTTAGCAGTCATTTGTAACTTGGTAAATGACAATAATAAATTTTGTGTGGAAAAAATTACAAATAATATGATATTAATGTGTCCTCAAAAAATTCTTTAGAAATACTTGAAATGTTTGTTTTCTTATCTTACATGTTACAACATTTAAAAATAAAATACATAAAAATAAAAATTTAGAAATACAGAAATATAAAGTCTTAATTGAAACTTTCATAAAGTACCTGAGACCTACGAATCGGTATAAGTTTTTATTTTTTTTATTACTTTGAAATAAAAATAAGACTTATAAGTCTTATTTTTATTAAATTGCATAAATGCCATACCTTACTCAATTCATACTTACCGACTTTAGTCATATTACATAACTAGTTGACCCGGCAAACGTTGTTTTGCCATTTAAAGTATTTCTACTTCATCAGTAATTGATACAAAATCTTCCCCCCCCCCCTTTTGTCCTCTAAGAGGAGTGGGGGGAAAACTGATGTTAAGTTGGAAAATACAGTTAACCCCCTTTTGGGTCCCCTTAGAGGGGTGGTGGGGAAAGTTTATACACCAGATGTTAAGTTGGAAGAAGACAAATATATTTGCGAAAACCGCATTCAAATTGGATCAGTAGTTTTCGTGTGATAGTGGAATAAACAGACGGATGGACGGACGGACGGACGGACGGACGGACGGACGGACGGACGGACGGACCGACGGACGGACGGACGGACGGACCGACGGACGGACCAACGGACCGACGGACGGACCGACGGACCGACGGACGGACCGACGAACCGACGGACGGACCGACGTATTTCATATTTTTAAATGTAGTTTAAAGATTTTAGGATTTTTATCTGTCTTTAAACGCTCCCAAATTTTTCCGCCATGTTAATGACGTCATTGGGATAGTAAACAAAAAAATGACAACTGTGTCAATTACTGTCAGTTTCGAATGTCTTATGTCAATTGATGCCTGTTTGTTTACTGATGCAATGACGTCATGAACTCATGACGGCTATCACTAGCGGAAGCATTTTTGCAAAATACGCGCGAAATTTGAAATTATGTAAAAATAATAATTTTTTGTAACAACGTGAGAAAAAAAATTATTTTATTTTTTAGCGGTCATATTATCACTATAGAATTGTTTTTGGATACATTTCAAAAATTCTTGTAATACCCTATTGTTGAATAAAGCATTTAATATTACTTCGTAAAAAAACGTTTGTCCACTAGATTCTTTTTTCTTTTTAAAACAACATCACAAACACTTTAATTAAGTTGTAAAATATAATAATTAGGTGCTGAAGTTGGCGTTTTCAACTAAAAGCTTTGTTCCTTCACAGTATTAAATTATTGCTCCATTGCTATAATAGATGTATAATAGTTTGTCCCAAACAACTGACGATATCTGTTGTTGACAGTATTTTAAATGAAGAAAGTTTCGACAAGGTTGCCATAGTCCTTTGTCTGCAAAGGATCCAGCACACAGGGCAAAGAACGTGAGTAAAACAATTTTATACAAATAAAGGTAGCGAAAGATAACACATTGTTGACATCACCATTTTATTTTGCCAACATGAAACCTAATAGACATGGTATACTTATATTAAAAACTATTTTCATGCGTTTTTGATACTACAATCAAATCAAATATGGCTCAAATGTACACACTAGCAGAAGAAACTAAATAGAAGAGAAAAGAATATATGGAGATAATAATTATAAGAATAAATAAAATATATTATTGTTGCACGATACGCTTTGACGATACGTTACTTCACCAGTCACCACATAGTAAACAATATACCTTTATATTAACATTGCGATTGTATTTTTAATAACGAGGCATTAATTAACGATATTGTATGTTACAGTGTACCGAACGTTACTGTTATGTTTGCAATTTCGAGAATAAATAAATAAAACGCTGATGAAAATATGTAAGTAATTGATGCTTTAAACACTTACGGATTTTTTACGGAGCTCTTTTCTTATTCCTGACGTTTCGGCTTTCCAGCGGCCGTGGCGTGACCATGACCGCTGGTGGACTGAGGTGACATTAAAGACATGAGTGGAAGAAGCACGGGGGTGAGCCAAGATCTTTTCTTTACCCCTCCTTACAGAATCGCCGATCAAAATGTATGGAACTGACCTAAGACGAGTCGAACTTCAACGTCATGTTAACAAACGCTTATGTCAATTCCGTACATTTTGGTTGGCGATTCGATAACGAAGAAGTTTTGCCTGAATGTGCAGGTACGTAAAAGTTAAAAATTGCCGTTTTTTGGCATAAATTTAAGGCTTTATAGCCGGGAAAATGATTTGGAAAAAGCGGAATTTATGTATAAAGCCAGATATTATGTTAGCAAGATAATGAAGTAGGCAAGTTACAAGGTTTGTTTAAATAAAGTAAAAAATGAGTAACTAATGTCCTTAGTATGTTAAAAAATTTTAGTTATCTGGTTCTTCCACTCACGACTTTACTTGTCATGTCATACATGGTGAATTAATTTAAAACTCACCCGAAGATTTATCAATTATTATTATTATTCACGTATCGCATTGACTAATGTCTTGAGGTCGCGGTGTTTTAGATTTAGATTTTAGTTAGCTACTTTTCAATAAATTTTTAAATAAAATGAAAAATGTAAAGGAATGTAGTTAAAACTACATAATGCAGTATATCTTCCTTAAAATTCATTTCAAAGACCTTAGTATAATATTAATATATACTAATCAGTAATCACTAATCAGTAATGAAATAAAATTGACGAAATATTATATTTTGGTGCCGATTTCTCAAAATGACATTAAGGTACGTCCAGATGTGTTTTGGGCGCCATTGTGTAGTGATTTTTATCGAATTTTATAAATTAATTCGATACGAGGTTTCGTTTATTTTTGGATTTGGATTAAGGGCGAAGTAGATTTTATCTTTGAAGCCCATTAGCTGAATCAGACGTAAGGTGATTGGAGAAGCTAGCACGAATTTGCATAGGACGTTCACCCTAAAACTATACGAAGCTTTAAACAGAAATATTAATTTTATTCTCCTCGGAGCAAAGTGTTTTGGTTTATATGTAGCTTTAAATTAATATAAACTAAGTAGGATTAAATTAATATTTAATACTCACTAAGACGTGAGCGGTTGAAGTGTCTAAGTAACAATGTAAAATTTTTCATTTTGGTGCATTTAAAATGGAAGCTTTAGGAACGCCAAAAATTGTGGATTTTATGTATAGTAGCCAGATAATGTTAGCAAGATGATAATGTAGGTAAATTACAAGGTTGGTTAAAATAATTAGGAGAAAAACTTGAAATAATTGTTCTAATGCTACAAAATGTTACTTATCCATTTCATCCACTTACGTCTTCAATTTTGATGAAAGTTTATAAAATATATACTGTACACGTCTTAAATAATATTTATCTTTGTTGTTAGAAAAATAGCCTTTCCGGAAAATCTAATATAAACTTTATTAAAGTCTTCCTCAACTTTGCTTATTAAAAACAAACAAAAGCCAACTCATTGAATAATAAAGTATGCTGCAAAATAACTCGGCTCTTGTGCAACAGCCATACGTCTTGACCCTATCTGTCGTCTACAATCTTGTTACACGGAAGCTGAATTATATGGGCGCGGGGAAAACTGGCCAATCTTTATGTAATCACACTACACCGCGACATCGTGGACGCATCGCGCTATAAAATCAGTGCAACGGTTTAAGGTGACGCCATGTTAAAGTAAAAAACCGTGTTGGATGTGTTTGAGATTGCTTGATTTCTATGCGAGGCTGGCCCGGCCTCTCATAGAAAACAAGCAATGGAACAGCAAAAAATTGAAAGGGCGTAGCGACAAAATGGTTTTTGTCGCGTAATTTAGAAACCTTAAATACATTTCATATAAGCTATGGACAAATTAAAGTGTATACTAGAACCAATTTATGTACAAATTTTGGAAGCTTATATCACTCTCCTCTGTTGGCAAAATAGGAATCCCTTTTTTTACAGAAGTCTTTTTGATTGATTATTCTGTGTTATAAAAGTTGACAATCGTGTTTTTCTATGGGTAATTCAAAGACAAAGACATGATGAATACTGACAGTGAACTTTAATTTCTTAGCTTTAGTCATTGCTGAGAAAATTGGACATCGCTACAGCCAAATTATCAAGGCGTCACATTCAACTTCAACGATCAAAATTCAAAACGCTCCAAATTAGGGGGCATTTTGAGCGTTTTTAACGCCAAGTGGAACGCTGGGTAAGAGGTACCAGACTAGATTAACACACTTTCGAATTTAAAATAAGTGCTATAGTATTTCCATATGTATAGATAATGATTATTTAACCTATACTCCAAAAATATGCATCTTAATTTTAAATTACATATTGTCATATTATAAATATTATAGTTAATTACTCTATATTCTTTTAACGTATAACGCCATATTACTGTGTCTTGAAGGCTGAAGAAGGTTGCTCATCAGCTTGTAGGTAAGTAATGAGTCAAGCCCTAAATTATAATTATATGACAAGAAATAGGTTTATTTTTATTTTAGTACCATTATAAAATCAATGAAATAATTTGCAGACTTTAAATTCATGCTCATCGAAAGTCTACTAAGTTCTTAAAAACGTGGAAATTCTTGTATTGCGTACTTTATGTCTAGTGTAAAAACTAGTGATGCGCCGAATAGTGATTTGACCGAATAACCGAATACCGAATATTATTCGGTTTTGCCTTTACCGAACCGAATATTCGGCCGAATTATTCGGTTTACCATTATTTTATTTTGCCGCGTAAACAGGTTCTATCGTGTACTCTACGTGCCGCTGCTGGCTAGCTCGGTGCGAGCCTTCTCTCGCGAGCGCAATGCAACCGCAATTATTGCGCAATAATTGCTCCAAAATCGCAGTTTCGTATCACATAACAGCCAAAAAATACGATAGCAATCGAGCGACAGTACTCCCTCTGCCGAATAATCAAGGAACTATTATAATTGCATTTAAATCGCTAAATCTCCATACTTAGACCGATAGCGCTAGGTTTTTTGGTTTCAAAAATTCTAAAGTTTCTGATTTTTTTTGCGTATAGGTTTGGGACCACTAGGTAAACCTAAAAAATGATTTAGTGTCATTTTGGTCGACAGCTTCCAGAGATATTTAGGTATTTTGCTTTTTGGTCGCTATAGGCCGAAAAAGGAAACGGCGAAGGCATATTTAAACGTTCTCATTCCAGACGACGAACCCTCCTTGGATGATGAACACCACCGCGACATTAGGAGTAGAATGTTAGACCTCATTCATACGCCGGCCTCAGATTTACCAACTTCTGAGGAGTTTACTAAAATAGTGAACCTATTGCCTACTAAAAAATCTGCCCTGCGAGGATAAAATATCGAATATTATGATAAAGCAAGCGTGTTTAGCGGCCAATTCATCGATTCTATATGTTTTCAATAGATGTATTGCAGAAGGTATATTTCCAAAAATCTGGCGTACCGGCTGCTTAAAATTAATACCTAAAGCGGGAAACAAACCCCCCGACGACCCAAAATCTTACCATCCGATAACGTTACTGCCGTGCTTAGGTAAACTAGAACGCCTTATTGTGCCTCGCCTGCTACCCGGTGGTACTAAATTTCATAGTCAACAGTACGGTTTCACCACCGGGAAATCGACTGTTGACGCGGCGTTAGAAGTAAGAAAAATAGTTAATTTATCGGAAAGTAAATACGTGGTTGCCATTTCATTAGACATATCCGGGGCCTTCGACCATGCTTGGTGGCCGATGGTACTATTAAAACCAAAGAATCGAGGGTGTTACTGTAATATTTATTCCATAATACATTCTTACTTTTCTAACGGTCAAACTAAGCTCCGTCTTGGACATTGTACACACGCCAAAGATTTAACGTGCGGCTGCCCTCAAGGATCGATAATCTCGCCTAAATTATGGAACATCGGATTCGACGATTTGTTAAGTCTTCCACTTCCACTGCTTTGTACACTAGTTGGTTACGCCGATGACGGTTTTCTTATCGTTCAAGCAAACTCGCGTTCCGAAATTGAGTCTAAAGTCAACAGTTGTCTTAATTTAATATCTGACTGGGGTAAGCGTAATCGTCTGAATTTCGCCGCGCATAAAACTTACCAAATTCTTTTAAAAGGTTCCCTTATTTCTTCCCCTAGCATTAAACTGAACGATATAAACGTTAAACGCAAACAGTCACTATGTTACCTTGGTTTTCATTTGGATAATAAATTTACATTTTTGGAACATATAATTCAAACCGGTGAGAAAGCCAAACGTAATTTTTACTCGTTTACTAGAATATCTACTTCGACATGGGGCCTCTCATTTAAAACTCTTAAATTGATTTATACCGCGACTTACCTAGGCAGCATTTGCTACGGAGCCCCCGTGTGGGCCGACAGAGCAATTATCCGCGCGGCTCGTCGCAAGCTACTGCAAAGCCAACGGCTGGCACTCATATTCTTATGCAAAGCTTACAGGACCACAAGCACTGAAGCCTTGCCCGTGTTAGCCGGAGTTTTACCCGTTGACCTTGAGATACAGCGTCGTGCGACTATATATTATCATAATAAAAACATTGACAACCCGTTCTTTTTAAGCGCTCGCGATAAAATTAAAATAGCAAGATTGTTTGAACCTTTAGATGACTCTGTGCAGAACCTCATCTCCGAATGGCAGACGCGATGGGGCTGTTCCACCAAAGGGCGACATCTATATAACTTTTCCCTAATATTCGAGACCGGCTATCCAAACATTGGATGGATATTGACCACTGCGTTTCTCAATTCCTGACCGGTCATGGAAATTTTAAGGCTAAACTTTATGGATTTAAACTAGTAGCATCACCTATGTGCGAGTGCTCGACCGAAGGCAACATGTTTGAACAAACCGCTCATTATGTTCTCTGGGAGTATGGTCTCTGGCAGGACGAAAGAACTACAATGCTAAACAACCGACTCTGTACATCTGGAGTCGCATACTGCAGTGATCGTCGTCGTGGACAGCGCTAGGAACTTCCGTGCCTTCAAGCGTTTTTGCCACAATTATTATTGGCAACAATCTAACACAACAAAATCCAATATTAATTTAGCTATAGCGTAGTAGTCAAATTATTCACTTTTATTCCCGTGGTGCTTCCCCTTCAGTTCTTTGACTTTCGGTCGTTGTAACTTTGTGCTGTCTCCCGCTTTGTATGGGGAGGGAATCTGGAATTCTTCCTACTCCTCCTATTCTTCTTCTGATTTATTTCGTTGCGGGTCCCAAGACAGTTTTAGCATGTCCTTCGGGCTTCCTGAGATCATATCAAAGGGTTTTCGTGGTTGAATACCGCTGTCGATCCTGGCGACACAGGAGATACAGTGGTGGGAGTGTGTGGTTGGCCAAAGCCCATTAAAAAAATATAGGCCGAAAAAAATATTAAAGTTTAAAATTTAGCTTTTGTGATATTAGCAATATCACAAAAGCTAAATTTTAAACTCTCGGGCAGTAACTAATGTGCAGACACGTTTTGTGTCAGATTCATCTACGGGTTTCCCAGTAATTTAGCAAATATTAGAAACGTCGCCTAATTGCGTCGAAAAAATATTAGAGTTTTAAAAAATGGTGTAATATGGTTTATTTTATTGATGTCTGCTACTGTAAAATTTTTGTGTCATATTCATCCATGGGTTTTGAAGAAATTTTTATTTTTGCTATCACTATTTGCTATACTGTTGCATTTATTTCGTATCACCTAAGCTTTTGACAGCAATGCGATGGCAATCGGCGAGCAATTTGAACTGATAAATAGCGATCACAACAAAAGTGATTTTTTTCGATTGTTTGTTTATCGCTGAGTGGTTAGTGGTGTTTTACGTAAAATTTTAAACTATAAAACGTATTTTTATAACATGGTGCACACAGTGCTCGTATTAGAAGCCATTCCTGAAGAAGAAACAAGAGATGCAGCCAGAAATACAGCTAAATAAGACCTCGCAATCGCAACCGAGCCCAGGCACTGGAACTGTCTGACTCTGAATTTAAAACCCATTACAAGGGTTGAATAAGAAACTGTTTGTAGATATCTGTGACGAGTTTAACACATTGACAAGAAAAACAACAATTAACACCTGTGCAGTGTTGCGAAACATTTGCAACAACCATCGCCTGCCAGTAACGACGATTTCCAAATGCTTCTAAACTTGTTTAGAATCACATTTTAGCCATTTCAGGATGTCATAGTTTCTTTGAAAAAGTGAGAACCAGGTTTTAGTGAGTGGCAGACCGCAAAGAACTTGCAGAGATTGTGATCTTTATTGTCGTTTTAAATAAAACTAAGTTTTGTAAATATAACAGAGCGCAGTTTATTCCGAGAGATTTTTACAAATAGAAGACTCAAGAAAATATGGAGTCCGGATAAGGAAATTGACTTGTCTGTAGTCATAGACTAAAAATGTTTCTTTTTTATGTGAAAAAGCAATAAGCTAAGGTTCAAATTTCTATTACAAAATTTTATGAAGTGAAAAATAAAGCAGTAAAACAGTGTTATTTGTTTCATTTGCATGTAGATTACTATTAAGTTATTGTTATATTTTGTCTTCATGTAAGTAGAATTAAATGGAATACATACCTTTAATACTAAAATACATAAGAAACAAGGTTTATTTTAAGTAGTAAAACATTTTCAATATAATGAACTGTGCAACAATAAATAAAAGATTTCATGTATTATTTAATAATAACAGAAATATATTAAAACCAATGTTAAAAAGATTTATTAAAATCAGAATACTGCTTAAAACCCATCAATCCTCCAGCGGCAGCCGGCTGCCGCATAACAATCGAAAATTTATTGTGTGTGGCGTCTGCGACACCCACAATGGAGATGCTGTTTGAGCATCTCTTCTCTTCATCTTCATCTCTTGTGCATAATATTAATTTCTTTATTAGTTTTTCATCGCGATGTTTTAAATATCAATATTGTAAATATTAAAATGTATATTCATCAATATTATTGGACTTTAATTTTGCTGCCTAGTGCCTAATGTTGTGTTACATGATACTAAGGAGCTGAGCCCTGAGTGTCATAGGCTATGTATGTCCTACGGGCGAAGCCGGGGCGGGTCTAGTTTTTAATATTTTGAAAAAAATAAAACCGAATATATTCGGTAACTGAGCCGAATAATTCGGCCGAATACGAATAGTGAAAAACATGCCGAATACGCCGAATACCGAATACGAAACGAATATTCGGCGCATCTCTAGTAAAAACCCATGAGCGTGCCAGGGTTCCGTCAAAGTTATGACAAACATATTTTACGTATTACAAACAATTTATTTACAAATTGTGTAAAAGAAGCTGTGATCTAAGAAGAATAATAACTAATTAATTTAGAATAAAGAGAATTTATTAAAACTTAAAAGCGGATGTGAATTTCTTGGAAAAGTAAGATTTCATTAACATCATAAAATGTAGATTTGTTTATTAAAAATATCAAATATCACCCGAATAACACAAAAGTGCTAAACTGATTTAGATGATATTATTTGGTGTGAAGACGACACCTTATTAACAACATCAAAATGGATTTAAAGTTAAAAAGACTAACGTTTATTAATGATAATAATTAATAATAATTAATTAATTAAAAATGATAAAAATGTATATTTATTTATAAATTAGCAATATCCATAAACTAGCTATATTATGAGTCTACTGTAGACTGTAACTATCAGCTGCACCTAAAACAAGAACATTGTAAATTATAATAAAATTCATATTATTATACAAGATGTAACAAGAGTAAGTGATTATACTTCTGGATGTAAATCTGTCCCTTAACGCCGAGTTGACCGTGAAATTAGCAGCGCTGAAATAGTAACTTTTTTCACTTTTGTATGGAAAAATTATGAATGACGTGGGGTCGCTTGCCGATATGATTCACAAAAATTTTTTTCTCTTTCTAGCGCTGCTACTTTCACAGTAAGTATAATGGACACAAACACACCCGAAGGTATTATCACTTAGTTTTGTTATATATCATGTACTATCAGACAAGTTCTAAGTAATTATTAGGCGGATTTAAGTAATTTGGTCGCGTTACGTCAAACCCAGTTGACAGATCACAATTTACATTGAATTAACATGATCCGACCAAATGACGTTGGTCTGTCAACTGCCTAGGAATCATTATCCTTGGTGGTACATCATACATACATAATATTTTAATAGCATGACTGATGACACTGATTACCGTTGTAATTTTATGGTTCAGATTAGAATTTTCTGAAGAAATTTCCGATATCTAAAGTATTTCCAGCTATTTTAATAGGTGCAGACTACTGAGGGCATTCGAACAATTTCAATATCCCTTTAAGGGTCTTTGTTTCCGATTCGATTGAGTTCTATAAGTGCAAACGAATACTCGTTAAGAAGGTTTAATTGAATAAAAGCTTTTGAAATAGCTAGCTTTTTCTAGCTTTTTATTTTTGAGTAGGTATTTTTTATCTATTTATAATATTATTGCTTGAAATGAAAAATTGTTTGTTTATGATATAACGTCCATTTTTCACTGATAAAAAGTTATCTTCATCCTCTCCGGGACTTAAAGTGTTACAAAAATTTATTCAAATTGGTTTAGTGGCTTATAAACGTGAAGTAAACATATAATACACGCAAAGTTATGTACTTGTAATATTATATAATATACTGCGTGACTGGTGAGACATGTTCAATACTCCAGGACGTGATATATGGCTATTATATTAGTTGGAAAAAAATAATATTAAAAAATAATATCAATTGATCGCTGAGTAAATGTAGCTTCAAGTTAAATAATTATTTACCCAACGCATGGACACCGCGAGCGGGAGGGGTAGTTGTGTGGTGTTTCTTTGGTAGCGCACGCCTCTGCACCGGCCGCATAGTATGCCTACTTGCCTAGCCGCGTAATTTACTTAGTATCCATGATTTGTTTATTTTTGGGAAATTTGGAAAAAAATTAAGAAGCTAATTTTATTACATAATTACAATGAGAATCGAGTACAGAGTACTCTCCATAAGTATCAGTAATGTCTCACCAGTCATGTTGTATAAGTATAGTTAGTAAGGATTATAACCGATTTTAAGGAGTGGGCTCTGTAACAATACGTGTATCGTATTTAAAAGTCTAAATTATTGTAGGTACTTGTGCTATCCAACTGTTAATAATATTTAATTTTAATGATAAATTTTATACGGAACCATTAATATGCCATAAAATAACGATAGACGGACAGCGATGTCGACGAATGTCGATGGCGTGTTTTTTTAAATTTTTGTTTCCTTTAGTCCTTTAGTCTATTTTTAGAGGTCCCCATAGGTAGGTACAACTGAAACAAAAAAATATTTTTTTCCACACCTAACCTATGCGCGTGGGGTATCTATGGATGGGTTTAATACCCAAATCATATTGAGGTTTTTAGGGTTCCGTAGCCAAAATGGCAAAAAAGGAACCCTTATAGATTCGTCATGTCTGTCTGTCTGTCTGTCTGTCTGTCTGTCTGTCTGTCTGTCCGTCCGTCCGTATGTCACAGCCACTTTTCTCCGAAACTATTAGAGCTATACTATTGAAACTTGGTAAGCAGATGTAGTCTGTAAACCGCATTAAGATTTTGATGCAAAAATGGAAAAAATATTAAAAATTTTAGGGGTCCCCATAGGTACAACTAAAACAAAAAATTTTTTTTTTCATCTAACCTATGCGTGTGGGGTATCTATGGATAGGTCTCCAAAAATCATATTGAGGTTTCTCATATCATTTTTTTCTAACCTGAATAGTTTGCGAGAGAGACTCTTCCAAAGTGGAAAAATGTGTGTCCCCCCCCTCTAATTTCTAAAGTAGAGGCATGATAATTCTAAAAAAAATATATGGTGTAGATTACTATAAAAACTACCAACGAAAATTGGTTTGAACAAGATCTAGCCAGTAGTTTTTTTTATACGTCATAAATAGTAAAGTACAACTGAAACAAAAATTTTTTTTTCATCTAACCTATGCGTGTGGGGTATCTATGGATAGGTCTCCAAAAATCATATTGAGGTTTCTCATATCATTTTTTTCTAACCTGAATAGTTTGCGAGAGAGACTCTTCCAAAGTGGAAAAATTTGTGTCCCCCCCCCTCTAATTTCTAAAGTAGAGGCATGATAATTCTAAAAAAAAATATATGATGTAGATTACTATAAAAACTACCAACGAAAATTGGTTTGAACGAGATCTAGCCAGTAGTTTTTTTTATACGTCATAAATAGTAAAGTACAAGTGAAACAAAAAATTTTTTTTTCATCTAACCTATGCGTGTGGGGTATCTATGGATAGGTCTCCAAAAATCATATTGAGGTTTCTCATATCATTTTTTTCTAACCTGAATAGTTTGCGAGAGAGACTCTTCCAAAGTGGAAAAATGTGTGTCCCCCCCCCTCTAATTTCTAAAGTAGAGGCATGATAATTCTAAAAAAAATATATGGTGTAGATTACTATAAAAACTACCAACGAAAATTGGTTTGAACGAGATCTAGCCAGTAGTTTTTTTTATACGTCATAAATAGTAAACCTTAATCTAAATTTCATTAAATCGACTGAAATATAAAAATAAATCAAAAATATTTTAATTTCATAAAAATAAACCTTATTGCTGCTGCGGAACCTTCCATGGGCGAGTCCAACTCGCACTTGGCCGCTTTTTTTTTTATATAATTTTTTTCTAACCTGAATAGTAAATACATAGTTTGCCATATTTATTTTCATGTCATTTGGTTTTCAATAAAGAAGAATAAAAAAAAATATTTATTTCTAACTTAAGGTATTTTAACTAGTAATTAAACTCAAGCATTAATTGTAGTTTTTTGCCAAAAGTAAAATAAATATGTACAGTTATGTGAATTTATAAAGACGTATAGTATATTATGTATTTTTTAACCGACTACTACAAACTTATCATTTTATCAAGTTAGTCAGTTTTATCAGTCTAAACTTATCAGTTATTTTATCAGTCTAAACTTTTTTAAAACTTTTTACAATGAAGATAATTTTTGTTTTAAACCGTACCTATCTACCAAACTTTTGAATAACATAATAATTATTACTTCACTTTATAAGACCGTTTTAATTCCAGGTATAAGATGAAGCAGTTATTACAATTTTTAAAAGCAAGAAACAAATTCCTGGAAAATCCAATGACGGTCTCTTTTCACCGTCAGCAATTTCTTTGAACTAAAATTATTCAAAAACTCAAAACGGGCACTTATGTTTTTATTGTCTAATACAACTTTATTATCTTGAAAGTGGATGCACTTTTACTTTGAAATGTTAAATGATTCTTTGAAATTTCAATGACGCTAATAAAAGTGGAAATCGGGAAAATTCTTTGAAAGAATCTCTGAAGCGATGCGACAAAGCTTTTTCTTATGCTAATATTTTTATAAAATTTTTACAATGCCTGTACTTGTATTGTACCTACATTATACGAACTGTATTCTGCAAATTCCACGTAATTTTGCATGTCTCGGAATATTTTACGAGCAGGAGTCTGGACATGGACCAATCATACATTGGTCCATGGTCTGGACTAAGCCAGAATGTGACTACAAAACCTAGCTACACGTACAGTTAAGAATATCCCTACTAACTTTATAAATGCGAAAGTGTGTCTGTCTGTCTGTTACCACTTTAATGAATTTAAATGAAATACTTTAGCGCGCTATGTATAAGAAATAAGAATGTATACAAAATGTTATATTAATATTATGTATATCCTTCCAGTGGTAGTAATTTTTTAGCTTTTCCTCACTATAGCGACAAACTGCACTTTTTGTCTACTTGTTATATTATAATATAACTGTTTTGGTTTTTATAATAATTTCAGTAGTTATAGGTACTCATTAATTTTTATGAAGCCAACTTTTATCTAAATTAAGATTTTATCTACGGAATAAAACCTTTTTAAACTTTTTCGTTGTATTATGTAGTTTTTTTTTCATGTATTTTTCACATTTAAACAAAATATAATAGTGATCTTTACAAGGAAGTTGTATTTTTATTGTATAGTTTAACGATTTAAAAAAAACGGTCTTGATAAAGCATAAAATACGATGTTGTTAAATTTACACATCAATTGACAATATTTAATTAACGTTTAAAAGTCAAATGAGAAACCTTATCAATTATTTGTTTTTTGTCAATCAAGAAGTACTAAAATCACATTCATAATTTAAAATTATTTTAATACTTATTGCACTTTATATAATACCACAGAATAGATAGTACAAGTAATAATACGCTTTATTAAAACATAATATTAGGTACAGTTTTTAGTATATTGGGTATTCTGCAATCTGCATATTAATAAAGTTAATTCAATTTTGTATGTTATAATAATTGAAGACGTGAGTGGAAGAATCGAATAAGTAACATTTCGTAACATACGGACAATAACAGCTCATTTTTTCCCTAATTATTTCAATAAAACTTGTAACTTATCTACTTCATAACCTAGCTAATATACCTGGTTACCCCTATAATCCATAGTTTTTCTATTTCAAATAACTTTTCCGGCCCTAAAGCCTCCATTTAAGCAAAAAAACGGGAAGTTTTTTCATGTTAACATAACATATTAGCACCTTACCCTAATTTAAAACTTAATTTAGACCCTATAAAGAAGGCGAAAGTTTGTAGGTGGGTTTTTTTTACTTCATCACACAAAAACCACAGAGTGGATTATGAATTACGATGATCTTTGCCATGTCGCACGCACACAAACACTGTGCTGGTCGGTGCGGCGAGCACCACACCCCGAGCCACACCGAGCCGAAGTCTGCCGAACTGAAACCACGTTAGACGAAAGTTAGGTATTATGCGTTACGTGATTTATTGATTCGGTCGCCGCGCTCAAATGCTTGCAATAATTTAACAATTTTACTTATCTAAAATGAAATAAACAGAATATACGATGCATATGAAAAGCTCATCACATATATTTTTTGAGTAGGTAAGAACAAGCTTGCCAAAGTTTTTTGGCTTAGTTCCAGAACTTTTAATTGTGCTGTTCGTATTACGGTCAGGTTTTATAAAATTAGAGTTTCTGAAATCACAATAATTAGCACCAGGATCTATTAAATAAAGCCAAAACTTGTTTGAGATTAAAGTCAAAAGCCGAGCTTTGTGAAATTTATTGTGAGGGCTCGCGTCGTCACACCTTGACCACAGAATATATAATAGTACTCCGTACTGCCTTGACTGACTAATGATAACACATCTACATAATATATTTAAATAAAAATTACTATGTCAAAGCACAAATCAATAGGCGTTATAGTTTTTCGTGAAGTGTACCACAAAATCTTCAGATTGTCCGTTGTGGGATATACTAGGCCTCGTTTCGCTCGCCCTGATTATCGGGTAAAAGCTTATTTTATTATATTATATCAGGTAAACATTGTTGATTTGTATCAGTGATATGCGGTCTTTTTCGTAGGTCCAACGTTAGACATCATCAATATAAGCGATCACGGACGAGTAATATCGACGTTGTTTGTAAGTAAAGGCCAGCTAATTTTGGTAATCCATCATTTCCCAACGTGGAGAATCACGACATGAGTCATAAGAATTTAGATGATTCACTCACATTAATTGGTGAACTTTAATTACTCTTTTATGTTCATTTTTTATGCTCGATGAGATAATTAAACGATCGACACGTGCTCAAGTGGGGTTTTTGTCGATAGACAATTATACACATACCTACCCACCCCGTGTGCCGCATTCCTTCCTTTACCGAGTTTCCACTTCCCTGTATACATAGACAATAATAGCTCCCACACCGGTTTCTGTGACGGTGGCCGGTTCCATTGAAACCAGGCCAGCTACGCAGGAGTAATTTTATAGTGCCCAGGTGTGTGCGCAGTACACAAGGGCACTCTCTATTCGTTTTACTCTCATAACCCAGTGGGACGGACGACCGACACGACCGGCGAGAGATCAGGCGCAGGACCGAGTTTTTACATGCCCATCCGACGCATGGATCATCTTACTTGTTAGACAATCAGGTGATCAGCCTGCATTGTCCTAACCAAACTTGGAAATAACATGTTTCCAACGCGGGAATCGAACCCACGACCTCCGAGTTAAGAGACGCGCTCTATACCACTAGACCACGGAGGCGTTGTATACATAGAATTCACTGTGAAAGTAGCAGAAATGAAAGAGCTAATTTTAATCGCTAATCGAATCAAAATTTCACAGTAAACTTGATATAGGGTATTTTTACACATTAGACACCCTTAAGTAATATCACTTAGTTTTGTTGCACCCAGTAGAATCATCCAAGATCTTTTTTTTTTATCAGAAAAAAATATTAGGCAAAAAAAAAACAGCGTTTGCCAGCAGCAAAATATATTACTATACAGGATGTAACAAATCTAAGTAATACTTTAGGGTGTGTGTGAGTCGCGTGTATAGAGTTCACTGTGAAAGTAGCAGCGCTGAAAGAGCAACATTTTTTTTCCACTTTTGTATGGGAAAACTCGCGACGCTGGGGCGCTTGCCCATACAAATCACAAAAAAAAATTTGGTGTTTCAACGTGAACTTTCTACAAGGAACATAACACATACACACCCTAAAGTAATTAATAGTTTTGTTACACCCTGTATAGTTGGAGCGAGGCTTGTCGAGAAGTCAGAGATTCAAAAGGGTCATCCACCCCGAAATTACTCAAATCTTAAGAAAGCTTTTTATAAATAAAGAAAGAAGAATTAATAAGAACCTATAATAAATGATCAAACGAACTTACCAAGTGAAGTTCGATCATTATTATATGAGTCGCTTCATTCAAAGATATATTAACCAAGTAGTCCTTTGTCTATCTGCTAGGCAATCGCGTTTTTTAAAGACGTATGTAGGTAGTTGAAAAAATAACTTCCCACATCGGTTACTCGCTCCTCGATTATTCATAGATCATTATGTTTAGAGAGAGATAATGCAAAAAATCTTTCTTTCTTTGGGTACTGCAGCAAACATAGTTTCTTGCAGACTGGGTGGGAGGGAGATTATATCTTTGAATGAAGCGACTCATATAATAATGATCGAACTTCACTTGGTAAGTTCGTTTGATCATTTATTATATTTCTTCGCTTCATTCTTCGATATATTAACCAAGTAGATTTTCAGAGTAACGAAAGAAAGATTTTTTACAAAATACTTAGAATTTATATTATATACTTATATTATACATTATGAATAGTAATCATTATATTCGAGTTTTTTTTTTTTTTTTAACATTATGCCCATAAATAATAATAATAGTCGAAACAAAACTTAAGAGACCTCTATGGTTTTGTGATTCAAATGATAACGTACTGGGATCATGGTGATTAAGATTATATAACTGATTCAGCGAAACTTTGTTCGTCGATAAAATTATGGCTTAGGAAAATAGCGAAAGTATTGGAGTCACTAGTTCTGCCTGTCGACTGTCGTCTTACTAATAGGTCCAGTATCAATCCCCGTGTCGGCGCTCGACGTGTCGACGCCGCGCCGCTCTCGCACAGCACCTGCTTTATCCAGCGGCTATTACCGAATGGGAGGTGGCTGTTCTGTGCAGAGCGTTAAACCCGTACTGTAGCATTATCCTATTTAATATAATCTTGAATAACCATCGCAGGGCGTAATAACTTAAATATTATAACTTCTTTTTTTTTTTTTTTTATATAAAAGAGTTACATAATTTAAGAACATCTGATCACGCTCAGGAGTTTGTCTTTGTAATATACATTTCGAATAATTTAAAAGTTAAAACCGTATTTTTTATTTTGCCGAGTTTTATTATTAGGCAGAAAGTTTTAAGTCAATGATCAGTATTCAGTAGGTACAGAGTGCAAGAAAAAACAAATAATTTATAAGTGGATCCTGGGTACTACACTAGGTACTCAGGTATGGGCTAGGAATTAGAATGTTTACCGGAAAGCTTCTTTCAAAAGACACTTTAAACATTCATCTGAGCCAATGTCACCATCCAATAATATCAACATTGTTCATAAACAATGACAGTGCACAGTGACATGGCTGTAGAAGATATCGTTTTACAGCCATTGTCAAATTGTTTGGCAAGGTTCTGATGAAGCAGACGAAGATCTCTGTAATAAGTCTATTAACTAATGAGATTGAAGAGAGTATTTACCTAAAATCTAAGTCGAAGTAGAGCATTTTAGAATAAATTTTAAGGCGTCTACTGTTATAACTCATAACTGTGTCCGGCCCTGTGGTCGTCGACTCGTCGATAGTGTGATTATTGCATATTACAAATTACAATTACAATATGATTGAAATTAGAGAATATCAATGTGTTCTCGGTCCAGCAGGATAAATATTTATACTTACACTTATATTATTCAAGATTAAGTGTCATTATGTTATCGTATTTATCATTGCATTTATTTAGCATTAAAAATTTTAATCGCTGAAAAACCAGTTGCATTCCGCGACGGGGGTCAGAAATCAGGTGTCAGAACACCTATCAGTTGAGGTAGCTCACGAATAGTACACTGATTTAACTGTTCTATATTATTTCGTTTTTAATAGGCTTATATTATTATTATATAATATATCTAATATGTAGGTACATAAAATTCTCGTATCACGGTGTGCGTAGTTGAACTCCTCTGAAACGGCTCGACCGATTTTTGTGAATCTTAGCGAGCATATCGGCTAGGGTTGAGAATCGGACAACGTCTAATTATTTTTATATTGATGAGTGTATTTTTGAATAAATAATAGTAAAATGTTACAACCCGAGACTGACGGCGACCATTGTTTGTACGATGGGATAGCAATCATAGACGTCATGGTGACATACTTACTAAGTCACTTCAATAAAATAATATGGGCAAAATACTTTATATGGTAAAACAACATTTGCCGAGACATCTAGTTATGTTATAATAATATGTATTGTAAGCGTTAAGACTTAAATATTTACATATTTGTTGTGGATTTAATACACCCATGGCACTATTAACAATAAAACTTAATTAAACAAAAAAGGGGCGCCTGAGGCTGCGCCTAGAACACTGGTATTGCGAAAGCGTGGTAAGGCTAGTAGTGATAAAGCCTACTACGCCTGATCTGGTTTCCTTCTTTATATTTTTTGTGAGAATAAATGTAAGCGCATCTGATAGTCTGTACGTCAAGACTTGAGGCTTTAAATCTTTCAATCGAATAGTGAGTTAATAGGAACCAACAAGTAGCTGGCTTTTAAATTTATTTTTGACAGATATCCACTTTTGGATATTGCCTTGAAAGCCGTACGGTAATTTTCCAAATTAACATGTAAAATAATTATTTAGAAATAAACTTACGAAGTGGATTCAAATTGAAAATAATTTTTAAAAAATTGTATTTAAAATATAATACAATATATTTTAATAGTTTGAAGAAAGGAAAATCTTTGAAATAAGGTAATCTTCGGTGGAGTTACACGAAGATATAGTTTTAAATTCTAATAATAATTTATTGATGTCATGATGTATAATACATTAAGCCAGTGGCCCCCAACCTGTTGTTGTTTTTGGAACAAAGTTCCCTATTTATTTATTTTTTAAGCGGGCCACAAACTTGTTTTGGTCTTGGTGTCGTGGGCCGCAACAAACATTTTTAGGTTTAAAAATATCGTTCAAAATCAACGATTTACTAGTGAACAAAAATAATTTACGAGTTACGACTTTCACGATTACTGCTGGTGGGCGTGAATTTCAAAATGCTTTAACATCACGCGGGCCACAAATAAAGTTCCGGTGGGCCGCATGCGGCTCGTGGGCCGCAGGTTGGGGATAATAATTATAATAGTAACATCTATGAAATATGTATAAAAATAACTGTTAGCACTACGGCTGCGGTGTAGAGCATTTGTTCGCCTCAACGTTCTTCGAACTCGAAGGGGGTTGATTGTAGCGTTACAATACTAGTGGCGCCAGCCGACGGTTACCACAGTCCACATCTCTCCCCCCCCCCCCTCCTTGACGGGTAACGGGAAGGGTTTGTCAGAGCCCGAAAAGTACCCGATTGATGATGGAATGTACTAATTTGTCTCTGAGAACAAATACTGGAATTATCCAGCGAAACCATAATAATCTCGGTCTGATATAACAAGGCTTATAATCTTGTCTTGTCTGATAGTATATTAACTGATGAGTCTGATAATAATTAATATCGAGATAAGTTAGATACTGGCGATAACTGATAGGTCTTATAATTTCGAGACATTGTCAGGTGAAATCTACAATGATAATAATCGATCGAAATAGAATCGAGCTGCAACACTTATTAGCAGGAATGTTTTATAAGCAATAGCTTATCTTAATCGTCTTTGTGATCCTTTAAAATCATAATCTGGCGAACCCAACAAGGGTTCACCTAACGTCAGTAGAAGCTCTGGATCTATCCGGATCTGGTCCGGTGCCGGTGGGTCAGAATCGACCGTTGGCACCTGGTTTAGGAGTGGGAAAACTTCTGGTTTATTCGTAACCTGATCGACCCGTATATCGGTCACTTCTAGTTATATTTCCCCGATAGTCTGGTCTTAGTGACCTAAAAAAATTATTGGGGTAGTTATAATATAAATTTAATTGTTCGTTATAATCGACTTATTTGTCATATAAATTAATATTATGTTACAAAAAATATTGAGGGTAGTAACTATCACGTTACGAAGATATTAAGTAAGTTTCGTTATACACTCGCGGTGTATCCCGAATCCCAACATTGGTGCAAAATTTATTTAATAATAATAGTTACATACCGTCAGACATAATAAATTATAATCGTAGTTCTATATTTAGAACAAAAGGTGTGCGGGACGCGCATTGGTTGTTAACTGATAAGACTCGCAGTCAATGTAGTTATTAGCTCGAAATATTTTTTGTATAAAATGGTAAAGATAATATTATAATAATTATGTAGTTCTATTTATAGAACAAAGAGCGCGGGGGAACGCGCGGTAGTTGCTCATTTTTATTTTTAAACATTGTCGGAGACTCCCAGTTAATCCATACTTTATGTTGATTTAAAGAATAACAATATATTTTAAATTTAACTAGTAATTAACTCGCAGTTAATCATCTCAAACCAGCCAACATATATTATAGTTCTATTTTTAGATATAACATCGTCAGAGACTCGCAGTCAATTCCGATGCATAAGAATTGCGTTTAGAGACTCGCAGTCAATCCACACATTATGGCGGTTTATAAAATAACTCGCAGTTGATTCAGACAAACCGGCCAATATATAGCTATTTTTATAGAAAAGCTGAAAAAAAAAAAACATCGTCAGAGACTCGCAGTCAATTCCGATGCATATAAATTGTGCTTAGAGACTCGCAGTCAATCCACACATTATGGCAGTTTATAAAATAACTTAATATAATTAAGTACTTGCAGTAATTAACTGGCACTTATTTCCCCCAATCAGACAAACGTATAGTTCTATTTATAGAATAGGTAAAACATCGTCAGAGACTCGCAGTCAATTCCGATGCATATAGATATAGATTGTGTAAAAGGACTCGCGGTCCAAACACACTGTACTTATTGACTCACAGTCGCAGTACATGCCGGTTAATTAAATAATTGCAGTAATCACCTGCAGATGTTTCCCCCAATCCGGCAAACATATAGTTCTATAATAATTATTATATTTATAGAACAGATGAAGCATACATAATATTATAGATTGTGTATAAAGACTCTCGGTCCAAACACATTGTACGTTTATTGACTCGCGGTCGCAGTACATGCCGGTTAGTATTGAATATAATTGGCTCGTCTTGGCCTCGGTAGTGCCTGCCGTTTATTTAAGTATTTAATAGTACTTACATGTATTTTCTTGTTACACGATAAAATAACACTGATTTTAATTACAACACTGACTCAATCATCTTAAAAAAATAACCAATTTTCGCCTGAGCGCTGCGCTTTGGCATGGTTACTTAGTATACGTGCACGCGTTGCCTCGCGTTAACAAAGAATGATCTATGAATAATCGAGGAGCGAGTAACCGATGTGGGAAGTTATTTTTTCAACTACCTACATACGTCTTTAAAAAACGCGATTGCCTAGCAGATAGACAAAGGACTACTTGGTTAATATATCGAAGAATGAAGCGAAGAAATATAATAATCGACACAAAATTCTGTCAATTTAATTTTACCCATAAATAGTTAAATGGAACTGAATGCAATTTTTAAGTCTTACTAAAAAGAACAGCGATATCCTCATAATATTTCTTAACGGTTACAATTATTGCGGTTATAGTGCTACAATTTTGCGACATAAACTCAACTTCCGTAACGCCAAATGATGATTGTGGCCTTGACCAAAAAGGGTTATGGGCGGAAAATTCACATAATTTTATTCATAATCCATAAATATTACAATATTCATTTTGTACAATAGGTTCATCCAAAGCGATTTGTCATACTCATAAAAATTTATTAGCTTATATTACGGGCATAGAGTAAAAACGATTTACGTACAGAGCTGCGTATGTTCGATCGATTTCACTACTACAAGCATTATTATGAGTGCACTGGCCGTTATGCGGTGCCCACTGCCTTGTAAAGAGTCCTCACAACGATTGACCATGATGGACATTGGTCCACACATTCGTGATCGCTTGTATTGAAAAGCAATCACGAACGTAAAGAGTAATCATGGTGGCAATTATCATGATGTCCTCTGTGGCTCAATGGTTGAGCATGTGGCGGATTAACCTGGGAGTAGCGGTTTCGAATCCCACCGACGGAACTGATGATGACTGAGATGTGTATTAAATGTAATATGTGTCATACAAAAATTATTAAATTTATCCTACTAATATTATAAAGGCGAAAGTTTGGATGTATGGATGTATGGATGTATGGATGTATGGATGTATGGATGTTTGTTACTCTTTCACGCAAAAACTACTGAACGGATTTTAATGAAACTTTACAATAATATAGCTTATACATCAGAATAACACATAGGCTATAATTTTAACCGACTTTCAAAATGGAGGAGGTGTTATGTTCGTTTTTTTATGCTCAACGATTACTCCGCCGTTTATGAACCGATTTTCAAAATTTTTCTTTTGGTGTATAGGGCATTATCCCAATTTGGTATCATGTTCACAAAAATGGTGACCTGATGAAGGAATCCATGGGTAATCGAGGGAACTCCTCAAAATTCATATGGAAATATGTGGTGACTTTGGTTTCATGAGAAGTATTCCGAGCATATGCTAACAACAAGTAAGATTTTGGACCCAGTGACACCCACCCATGGTTCGGAAGCTGCTGGGAGAACTCCTGACTCTTTATAGATACACGTTTGAGAGTTTCGGCGTTGATTTAAGATCGGAAAGCACATGCTACTATGCAAATTACATTCGTCATCATCATCATCATCATCACTACCATATTATACCATCAAGCTGCATCGTCCCATGATACGTTTCATAGTCTTTTTAGATCGAGACTCGAGTTTGTCAAGCGATTTAAAAAAATATATACTAATATTATAAACCTGAAGAGTTTGTTTGCTCAAACACGCTAATCTCAGGAAGTACTGGTCCGATTTAAAAAAAAAATTCAGTGTTAGCTCATTTATCGAGGAAGGCTATTTAATATTACTTACGCTAAGACTAATAGGACCGAAGAATCAGAGGAAAATGTGGAAAAAACCGGGAAAATTAATAGAAAGGGAAAATTTATCTCACGAAGTACTGGAGCATTTTTGATATTATTTGTCACAGATCTCACACACTCTATACGTAGACTACGTGAAGGGACATAACTCAGAAGGATTTTTTTTGCGGGAAAATGTACGGTTTTCGTAAATTTCCTAATTTACGCGGGCGAAGCCGCACGGGACATCTAGTGTATAGTATAAAAGCATTAAATACATTTCCGTCGTCGGGTACCCGTAATACAAGTCCTTTGGGAACTTAGCACGGGGCTAGATTGAGGTGGTGTGTATTAGTCCATAGATATTAAAATATATTAAAATTATGATTATTATTATTTATTAAGGCTAAACGTGGAGAGGGCCTTAAAAGTATGCATACTATAATATATTATGCTTGATTTGACTATGTAGTTGCTTCTCTGTATAAAAATTATTTTGACTCTACGGTAGAGTAAGCTTATAGTGATATTCGCATCATTTGATGAAATATTAGATTTCTGGTTGTGTGATGACTGATGACAAAATCGTAAATTATTATGTATGTTCGACATTATTCTCACAATCCACAACTGTTAAATACGAATTAAATCGATGTTGACTTTGATTTAAATATAATATTAGTTTATGTTCAAATTGAGACATTTTATTGTTTTTATATGAATATTATTGTCTAATAATTTAGCCTATTAAATATCAATAAATTATATTTTCTGTCTAATAAATTATCATGAATATCGAACCAGCGGCCAGCTGCTGTCTCTGTTGATACAACAATCAAATAAGTATATTTTTATTTGTTTTAAATGACTTGATGTTGGCCAAAAATCTTTCCTCTGGAACCGCACCATTTTTAGATAAAAACTATTACTTGTTCTTTCTCGGCATTCAATATTTAAGTTTAGAAATTTTATCAGTGGTTCAGCGGCTTAAACGTGAAATTTTATGATCTGAAGAATATTAATACCCCGAATAAAATAAGGCTATTGCACTTGAGAAGTAAAAGAAAATAATTGGTTATGATAGCGCACCGTTTAAAGTAATAGGAAAATAAAGGAAGTCTAGAAAATGGATTTTTAATATGTTTGTTATTGAAGTTATAGATAAGAAATGAATTTCAGTGTAAACTAAAAAGTATATAATGTGTGTAATAAGTAGTATATCACACTTGACGAACCGCAGGATGTTCAGTTCGTGGTTGTTTTATTTGTGCTTTATTTTATATTGTCAAGGAGGTTGGTAAATTGAAATAAATGAGCCGTAATTTTAAAAACAAGTTGTATACAATGATTTTTTAAGCATTTTTTAGCAAACCCGATAATTGCAAAAGCTTTTTAAGTACAAAGTTAATACTCTTAGGTCAAAATTAGGCAATAAGTGAATTTATTTCTACGATATTTTTAAAGAAGAAAGTTTGGATCTCTTCTAACTATTAGTCTATATAATTTTATATCTACAGACTTTTGAATCTAGATACTTAAACAAAAATATTATCCACTTCTAATTAATGTGTATCAAAATATTGTTCTAATTAAAATATTATAACGTTCTTACTTCTTTCCCCAGATGTTCTTGGCAGGACGCGGGGTCACAAAAGCCGCGATGGTAAGATAGTGGGTGGGTACAACACCACCATCCAGAATATTCCCTACCAGGCTTACCTGCTGCTGCAGAAGGGTAACGAGTACTACCAGTGCGGAGGATCCATCATCAGCAGTCAGTACATATTGACAGCTGCGCATTGTCTCACAGGGTGAGTTCAGAGGGGTTAGTGCGAGTTTTAGTTAGTCATTGCTGAGAAAAATGGACATCGCTACAGCCAAATTATCAAGGCGTCACCTTAAGCCGCATCCATCAGCCGCAACTTAAGAAAACGCCCGATAATTTGTTTCTTGCCTTAGGCTGTCTGTTCTAATGTTGAATAGTTTAAAGATGCATTCGCTTCGAATCGTCACGACTCACGTTGCAATGTAAAATGGCTCTAACTATAATAATGTATATTATGTACCATCGAAGAAATTGATTCATAGGCAGTTGACGTACCTACGGCGTTTGGTCGGATTATGTCAATTCAATGATAGCTGTGATCTGTCGGATGAGTTTGACACTACGCGACCAATTTACGCTAGTCCACCATCTGGCATCTGCATAATATGAATCAACTTCTCTGATAGTATTATCCCGCTTAAAAACACCTGAGGGGTTAGTGCGAGTTTTATTCGATCATACGCATCGAGCACGTTAACGCGAATTTGTATGGGATCAAAGCAGCGCCATCTACTGGCTAACGTGGATACCGCTTTGATCCCATACAAATTCGCGCTCGATGCGTATGATCGAATAAAACTCGCACTAGCCCCTAAGGTATACTGACCACAGACGTTTAGATAACCATGAGATATCAGGAAGTATCGGTACAATAAAACTTCAGAAAACTTAACAAAGTCATTATCACTTATAATATTAGCATGTTGTCAAGAGGTTGTTGATAGCCTACAAATAATAATTTATTACGCCTTGAGCAAATATTGTAAAGCCTTCTAAAGATGTATTGTTGTTCTTTTATTCTGTTACGCTGGAATTTGACAAATTAGTGGGTAGACCACACAGATATCCCGGAAATATCGTTACCGAAAAATTAATTTGTTTTATTTTACGGTCGTACTCAGAGACATATTTTGAAATTCAATTTAGTTTAGTTAGAGTTTGACAGATAATGTATTGAGCTTATGTCAAAAATCTTCATTTCATTAAGGTTAAGTTATACCTAGGTGATTATTATTATTCGCATCTGAGTACCGCAGGTACAATATGTGATCTTTTGCTTATAAAAAAGTAATATAATATAATATTATAAGGTATACATTGCATAAGTACATTACACTTTTTTTTTGTTCTTGTCTGTAACATTGGAAATGACTGTATAGCGTTCCCATAATGAAAATTCGAAGTTTATAACTGATCACATTTTTGTAGTTTGTAGTAAATGTAGTTTTAACTTTTACTGGTCCTTAATAAATAATTCAATATTTTCAGCAGAATACTGATAGGTCTGCAGTTGCCTAGCCTCAAAAATGTATCCAGTGTCTACGAATAGTGGATTCTAGTACTTGTCCCAAGCTGAAAAATTTGCATACTTTCCATAGATTTCACACACATGAAAGAGATTATCTCTTTTATTAATCAAAATAATTATTATCCTACCACGTTAAATCTATTACCGTATTAAATATACGTTAGTATCATATTAAGTAAATCTATGACCTCTCTTCGCCTACCTCTAAATCGGTTGCGACTTTGAACTTGCTAAACCGCATTAAGTTTAACGTCAGTGAATCACGAAGTTTATTATTGTTGATGACTGCGGATCACCTGACCACGATAGTATTTTTATTATTATTCTTAAACTTCCTCGATAATGAGCATGATGCCATTATAAGTTATGTCATGCGCTTAAAAATACGACCTTTTGACCCTGTTGGCGTATTCTGTGAATCGTATGTTATAAACGTTATTAACTACGGATGCATTAAGTCAAGCGTATTCATCGACATGAAACGTTATTAAGTTATGAAATTAAGGCCGTCACAGACTTAGCTATAATATATATTAATATATTTATAGCTAGGCATATTAATATATATTTTCTATACAATTTTCGCGTGACCACACACTCAGCTATAATATATACTAGCTGTTGCCCGCGACTTCGTCCGCGTTAGTATAGTAGATCACGTTCCAAGTATTATTTTTCAAAAATATTCAATGTACAGAATTGACTTTCCTACGTTTTTATTATATGTATATGACTTAGTTTGTTCCTACAAAGGATAATTAAGACGCAATACAATGGAGTTTGTATTGCCTTTTAATTATGAACAAAAGTTTCATGAGGAATAAGGGAGGGGGTTTGGGGGGGCGCAGCCCCCCCCAAAACAAACGACACTGGAAAACCGTATGTGTAGTTTAGTTTTTAACTTTGTTCTTAAAAAAGATGTATAACGCCGCAACACCGCTTTGTTTGAAGCAAAATTTGGGGAGGTGGGGGAAGGGGGGGGGTTGGGGGGGAGGCGAAGCCCCCCCCCAAGAAAAGACCGATGCCAAAGCTCCCAGCATGTTAATCAAACGACACTCGAAATTTGTATAGAAAAGATAGACAAAAGCTCATAGCATGGCAAGGAGTGAAGATAGATACAAAGTGTGAAGGAGAAATTTGTAGGAAATTTTATGGGCTTTCATTACGTACAGGACATTTTCTCTCTACAACGCACCGTTTTGGCGATATGAGCAAAAAACTAAAAATTTTTAAACTTGAGCCCCTCCCCCCGCCCTAGGTGATATCGTCATAATATATAGCCTATGTGTTGACCCGACCTCTATATAATAATCGTGCAAAATTTGAAGTAAATCCATTCAGTACTTTCTGAGTTTATCCCGGACATACATACAGACAAACAGACAAAAATTCTAAAAACTATATAAATGGCTTCCATATCGATTGTAGATCACGTCCCAAGTATTATTTTTCAAAAATATTCAATGTACAGAATTGACTTTCCTACGATTTTATTATATGTATAGATAGATGACTTAGTTTGTTCCTACAAAGGATAATTAAGACGCAATACAAACTCCACGATACCTTTTAATTATGAACAAAAGTTTTATGAGGAATAAGGGGGGGGGGGGGGTTTGGGGGGGCGCAGCCCCCCCAAAACAAACGACACTGGAAAACCGTATGTGTAGTTTAGTTTTTAACTTTGTTCTTAAAAAAGATGTATAACGCCGCAACACCACTTTGTTTGAAGCAAAATTTGGGGAGGTGGGGGGGGGGGGAGGGGGGGGTTTGGCGGGGGCGAAGCCCCCCCCCCCAAGAAAAGGCCGATGCCAAAGCTCCCAGCATGTTAATCAAACGACACTCGAAATTTGTATAGAAAAGATAGACAAAAGCTCATAGCATGGCAAGGAGTGAAGATAGATACAAAGTGTGAAGGAGAAATTTGTAGGAAATTTTATGGGCTTTCATTACGTACTGGACATTTTTTCTCTACAACGCACCGTTTTAGCGATATGAGCAAAAAACTAAAAATATTGAAACTTGAGCCCCTCCCCCGCCCTAGGTGATATCGTCATAATATATAGCCTATGTGTTGACCCGACCTCTATATAATATTCGTGCAAAATTTGAAGTAAATCCATTCAGTACTTTCTGAGTTTATTCCGGACATACATACAGACAAACAGACAAACAGACAAACAGACAAAAATTCTAAAAACTATATTTTTGGCTTCCATATCGATTGTAGATCACGTCCCAAGTATTATTTTTCAAAAATATTCAATGTACAGAATTGACTTTCCTACGATTTTATTATATGTATATAGAATATAGATAAATGACTTAGTTTGTTCCTACAAAGGATAATTAAGACGCAATACAAACTCCACGATACCTTTTAATTATGAACAAAAGTGTCATGAGGAATAAGGGGGGGGGTTTGGGGGGGCGCAGCCCCCCCAAAACAAACGACACTGGAAAACCGTATGTGTAGTTTAGTTTTTAACTTTGTTCTTAAAAAAGATGTATAACGCCGCAACACCGCTTTGTTTGAAGCAAAATTTGGGGAGGTGGGGGGGGGGGGGTTTGGGGGGGCCAAGCCCCCCCCAAGAAAAGACCGATGCAAAGCTCCCAGCATGTTAATCAAACGACACTCGAAATTTGTATAGAAAAGATAGACAAAAGCTCATAGCATGGCAAGGAGTGAAGATAGATACAAAGTGTGAAGGAGAAATTTGTAGGAAATTTTATGGGCTTTCATCACGTACTGGACATTTTTTCTCTACAACGCACCGTTTTAGCGATATGAGCAAAAAACTAAAAATATTGAAACTTGAGCCCCTCCCCCCGCCCTAGGTGATATCGTCATAATATATAGCCTATGTGTTGACCCGACCTCTATATAATATTCGTGCAAAATTTGAAGTAAATCCATTCAGTACTTTCTGAGTTTATCCCGGACATACATACAGACAAACAGACAAACAGACAAACAGACAAACAGACAAAAATTCTAAAAACTATATTTTTGGCTTCCATATCGATTGTAGATCACGTCCCAAGTATTATTTTTCAAAAATATTCAATGTACAGAATTGACTTTCCTACGATTTTATTATATGTATATAGAATATAGATAGATGACTTAGTTTGTTCCTACAAAGGATAATTAAGACGCAATACAAACTCCACGATACCTTTTAATTATGAACAAAAGTTTTATGAGGAATAAGGGGGGGGTTTGGGGGGGCGCAGCCCCCCCAAAACAAACGACACTGGAAAACCGTATGTGTAGTTTAGTTTTTAACTTTGTTCTTAAAAAAGATGTATAACGCCGCAACACCGCTTTGTTTGAAGCAAAATTTGGGGAGGTGGGGGGGGGGGGGGTTTGGGGGGGGCCAAGCCCCCCCCCAAGAAAAGACCGATGCAAAGCTCCCAGCATGTTAATCAAACGACACTCGAAATTTGTATAGAAAAGATAGACAAAAGCTCATAGCATGGCAAGGAGTGAAGATAGATACAAAGTGTGAAGGAGAAATTTGTAGGAAATTTTATGGGCTTTCATTACGTATGGGACATTTTTTCTCTACAACGCACCGTTTTAGCGATATGAGCAAAAAACTAAAAATATTGAAACTTGAGCCCCTCCCCCCGCCCTAGGTGATATCGTCATAATATATAGCCTATGTGTTGACCCGACCTCTATATAATATTCGTGCAAAATTTGAAGTAAATCCATTCAGTACTTTCTGAGTTTATCCCGGACATACATACAGACAAACAAACAAAAAGACAAACAGACAAACAGACAAAAATTCTAAAAACTATATTTTTGGCTTCCATATCGATTGTAGATCACGTCCCAAGTATTATTTTTCAAAAATATTCAATGTACAGAATTGACTTTCCTACGATTTTATTATATGTATAGATTTCTGGTCTCAGTGTGTTTAGTACGGTATATTAATATATATTATAGCTAAGTCTGTGACGGCCTTTATAGTTATTAAGTTTATTAAGCCATTGTACTGTCAGAGAAGTTGATTCCTATGCAGATGGGGAACCTAACTACTTAGTTTGGTCGCGTTATGTTAAACCCGGCCGACATATCACAATAATTAACATTGAATTGACATGATCTGAACAAATGACTTTGGTCTGTCAACTGCCTAGGAATCAACTTCCTCGATAGTACATGTGATGCATCTTGAACTTTAGGGGTTCGCGCACACTTTGTCGGTGCGTGCCGACTGCCGAGGCTGGCCGGGGCGGGTCGGAGCGCAGCGCAAAATGCGGTATAGCACACTATTGCCGGGTCGGGTCGCATCGCATTGACGGATTTTAACGCTCACTGAGGCGGAGCATGCCGGGGCGGGTCGGCGCGCAACGCATTGGCGGATTTTGAGTTGAGGGCCGACTGCCGAGGTTTGCCGGGCCGCATCGCATCGCAATTCGCGCATCACTTGCCGGGGTGCAGCGGGTCTTGTCGGGCCGTGTCGGCCCGTGTCGCATTGACGGAAATCCGCCGAGCAGAAATCCGCGCCGATGCGCCCCGGCAGCGTATTGCCAAACTGTATACTGACCCAGACGCCCATAGTCTGTACTGAACTACGTCGCGCTCATTGAAAATTGGAGCAAAGTATATACGAGCTCAGACCAATCTGAGTAGGTATGCACTTTGCTCGCTTGTATGTAAAGCAAACTGTGACATGCGAATATCTGTAACTACCTATACAATGTGTTTAATAATTTCCCGTATATTTTTGTTATGTTGTTGTGTGTGGTTGTTATACCTATCCGTGAAACTGAACAACTTTCCCTAAAACATACCTATTGTGAATTATTTTGGGTTATAACGAAAGAAAACCCGTTGTACGAGTATTTTGAAAAATTTGAACTGTAAAAATTTGAACTGTAACAATTATAGGTACAGGCTGTTAAAAAAAATGTAAGTGTTTCCAATAACAGTATTTATTAATTTTTCATAAGAAAGATGTACTGACTGACACAATAAATTGTACCTATTTGTAATCGATGTTCACTGAAAATAATAAAGGGTTCCTTCAATCAACAACAAACAAATAAATTAATGAATCAAGAACAGAAAAATGTCATAATTACTATTTTTGTTTTTTGCCTGTATTGTAACATCGAATTTTGGCTTTTACTACATTTCTTACTAAAGGGGTCACAGAAAGGGGTCGATATTGAAAAATAAAGTGTCTTTGATACATAAATTTGTGTAATCATGTATAATCATAATTAAAGTAAATGTAATCATTAATCAACTACAACTACCACATTAACCGTCAATCTTTTTCAATTTTTCTTTGCATTCGGCTGATTTTTATTAATATTTTCTGATAAATTATGTTTTCGTTTTTTAGTTACGTCTCTGCCACTCTGTATACGTCCTTTTCCTTTAGTTATTCTCCTTGCAATAGAAGTTGGCTTTTTGCCGAAAAGTATGGACGTCTGGACTCGTATGTATTTTGCTCAAGTATTTTAAAGCAAAATGTATTTCGATTCAGACACGCTCTGAATAGGTATACAGTTTGCTCTTCAACTATAAAGGCAAACTGCGATCGAACTCAGAGCAACCCCGGTCTGGGTCAGTATACAGTTTGGCAATACGCGCCCCGGCACAGTGAGCGATACGCGCATCCGCCTCCATACAATTTGTATGGAGTCGGATTTTTGCGATGCGCCCCGGCACGCTGAGCCCCGGCACGGCCCGTCTCAGTGTGCTCCTCTATTAAGAACTCTACAAAGTAAACTGCAGCTTAGGTACCTCAGCAGAATTCATTGATCATTAATGTTTCTTACCCTCGCATTGTAATTTTTTAAGTTGATAGTGCATCGGTAATGGTGTGTCCAGATTATCATGACTTGATTTTGACCGGACGTCGGTTATTGACTAAACGTCCGGTAATTGTATATCCTTATAGTAATTAGTATGTACGTCTGAAATGTCCCGATCAAAGTCACGCATTTCAGTAGCATTTCTATACAGATGTGAATGTAAAGTAAAAATGTATTTTCTGAAATTTTTAGCGTCCAAAAAGTGTTCGTCAGGGTTGGCAGCACAGACGCAGATAGGGGTGGCGCTATCGTCTCCTCTGTGATTTTTAAACAACACCCAAGATACAACCCTAGGAGTAGCGATTACGACGTTGGCTACGTTCGGTTGAGTTCCAAGCTGAAGTTGGACGGCGTCAATACAAAGGCTGTACAGCTGGCAAAAATGTGGACGACGGTACAACCTGGCACTGAGATCCTAGTCTCTGGCTGGGGTACGACCAGTGTAAGTATAAATTTCGATCACCATGTATATAGTTGGTATAGGTATTATGTAGGCATATTCTATACTATGGAGAAAAAAAGATCCCGCGAGATTTATTTTTACGCATACGAAGTCGCACGAAAAATGTAGTGCTTGATGAAATTGTAGATAATTATTATTGTAACCACGACTGCATCACTTAATTTTTGGTTGTAAGTTAACAGTAACACAAGTTACTAGTAACTTATAAAGATCAAACGGGGAATCGAGGCACAAAATTTCATATTAAATGTCAAAATTTATTATGTAAGTATATGTATGTGTGCCGCGTTATTTTGATCATGCCTAAAGGCCGTCACAGACTTAGCTATAATATATATTAATATGTTTATAGCTAGGCATATTAATATATATTTTCTATACAATTTTCGCGTGACCACACACTCAGCTATAATATATATTTTTGGTCTCAGTGTGTTTAGTACGGTATATTAATATATATTATAGCTAAGTCTGTGACGGCCTTTAGTATTCAATGTTGTTATATAAACTGCGTGCCTTTAAATTGGATGAATACTGCAGGAGAACGGTGACACGAGCTCGACTCTAATGGCGGTTGAAGTCCCCACTGTTTCCAACGAGGACTGCAAAAAGTCGTACAGCTCACTTACATTGAGAATGTTTTGTGCCGGCGTACCAGAAGGGGGCAAAGACTCTTGTCAGGTAAAGGCTATTGAAATATTGCATGCTTTTCTCCCGTTCTTTCCAGGTTTGCTAGCGAATGGAAAATTCTTGTAATTCCCATTCAATTAAAGGTTTGGAGTGAACGTATTTGGAAGTCATTTGCAAATAAATTAAGTTACTTTAACTGGTTGTTGCAAATTATTTAATTTTACGTACACAATTGTTACTGTCTTGAATTTTGATGATTTCAATAGATATGTCTGCTTTGTCAGTGCAGCAGACTCGCTGCTAATGCTGAGCTGGGGTCCATTTTAACATCACACAATTTAATGTTAGACTTATTGTATTGTGTCCTTGTTCTTTCGTCTTTTTGTAAATATTATGTTGTGTGATGTGCAAAATAAACGTTTTTTATTCATATTAACACAATATTTAACAAGTAAGACTTATATTTAAGTATTGTTAAGACTTATATTTAAGTATTGTTTATTACAGGGTGATTCCGGTGGTCCAGCGGTCAACAACGACCATATTCAGCTCGGTATTGTGTCGTTCGGCGCGGGCTGCGCGCGCGCAGGTTATCCCGGAGTCTACACGAATGTGGCTAAAGTCCGGGCCTGGATCAAACTGAATACAGGCATTTAATATTTAATGGCCACCACTTGACTATAGCTATGTTACGTACACGTTTTATTGAAAATTCTAAATTTTGGCTTTAGAAGTTCGGTCTGATAAATATAAAAATACACTGTGAAAATGGTTTGTTACAAATACGTATCGTTTTGCGTATTACATCTAATTGCAAAATTATTTTACAAAACGTGTACATAAGCAACTAATTGCTCAGTTATACTTAGTTTTCAAAGCATTAAAGGCACTGTTTATAATATCATTCTCTTTTTTTAATACCCTATGCAGGATTCTGTACCCAAAGCGTAAAACCGGAGACTTTGCTCTCATTATGGTGACTATAGCTGGGTAAATACTGTAATGTTAAATTATTTCATCAAGCCCCATACATGCCCATACGGTCACCGGTGACCGAGACACAATACTGATCATATTATTCTATTGTGTCTCGTTTTCCCACGATCGACGGGTTATATAGAATGTATTGCGCCTTTCGTACAATTTGCCGGTGTTACTTTAGGTGAAATATTAAATAATTGTAAAAAACCAACCCAAACCAAAAAGATTTTAGCAATATATAAAAAAAAAACAAATAGAAATTATAGTCCTAAACTATTTTATGAATGGGAGTTACAACAAAGATTTACTCGAACCTAATAGGGAATAGAATGGGCGGTGAACGAGAAACTTTTCAGCGCGACTGACAAAACTCTGAACGACCGGTGACAGAATCCGTTAGAATTTAAATGAATGCGTCCGGAATCCAGATCGCTCCGAGTGGAAACTTTTTTAATTTCGTGAAAAGAGCCAGGTGCTCCAGTCAGTCATTCGGCCGACAATACCACTGGCGTTGAGGAGATTACTCTCCACGGTCCCCGTAACAAAAGTGCAAAGTTTGTGCACGTGTAGTAATGTCTATGTTGCAGTCATCTGGTTTAATCTGCGATTCGATCGAATGACTAGCGCATTCATTGAATGACACCATTCAATTGAATGACTAAAGGACAACTCGTCAAGACGTTGACTGTAACGTTTAACGTCTTGACTAAAAGTCATACAGCGAAGTCATTAAATGGAATGCTATATTTTTTTGTTGTACCAGAAAAAAATATAATAGTTTGCGCGCATTAAGGACGCTATCACATTTTTTCACAAATATCAGAGATTTTCCGGTACCATTTTAAAGAATTAGGAGTCACACTGCGAGGATATTTTGGTTTCAAATGAAAGATAATAATATATTCATCTCCACGTCTAAACCATAAAAATTTTATAGCCGCATACAAAATTTTTACATAAAATACGTTTTAACCATCACAATAATCGCAAAATATGAAAAATGGGATCTGATTAGGAACCAGTACCTATAGCTAAAGAACTAAGGAAAATAAATATACAAAAAAAAATTGGCTTATTTAGTCCCCTGTACGAATAGCTAAATATTTTATATAAAAATAAATAACTTTTCCATTTATATAAGAAAAATAAGAAACTTTCTCAAATTTTTTCATACATTTTCGCCATAATATCAAGAACGCAGCGAGCGTCGTAACCGCCACAGCTGTACAAGGCGCGCTGATATTATGAATGTTATTTTAATGTCCTTATCATCGATATTCGTACTGACAGACATCCGAACTGCAAATTTTTCTGTTATAGCGTCCTTAGATATTATAGATAGAGTTGCGCCGAAAGTAGCTTGACTTTCGGCGCAACTCTATCTATATCTCTCTATCTATAATAATATAATCTAGTACTTATTAACATAAGGAGAGCAAAAAGATGACGAAGACGAAAGGCCACAGTCTAACTTTAATCGCCGCAGCATCTCTAACTAGAAGAAAAATGTTTAGTACCTATAGTCTTAAAATGACTAGAATCTTCCAGTTTAAACTGTCACCTGTATAAACTGTCCACTCTCTTAAGTTTATATGATTTTCTTCTATTTAATAATATTGTGCAAGTATCTTGTACCGACGGTGCAGTTTACCTGAACGGCGCTTTACTTGAAACGATATTATTATGTCGTTAGCGTACTATGTGGATATTGTTTTACGAAACCCTTTACAATAATGAGAAAACACGTGGTTATAACTCTAATAGTGTACCTGTTATTATATTGACTTTAATCAATAAAGAGAATAGAAAACATACACATAATCATGGCGTATGTTACACATATAATTTGTCATGGCAAAATGTTAATTGGTAGAGGCCATTTTCACGTTAACAAAGTATGAAATTGACATAGATAACGTATACGTAGTACGGTACTTACTTCCGTGTTTATTTTACTTGGTTGGATAATGTGTTATATTCCTACTTCCTAGGCTTAAGTCAAAACAAACATCTGTTTCACGGAACCGAATTTGAAAATAAAGCGACTTGTTTTAAGCATCTTTTAATTATTATAAATGAAGGTTCAGTGCAAAGTAAGTTTATGATACAGAGTGGTGCAGATAATTGGGGAGAGACGGTCGGGAGGTAAGATAAATGAAAACGTAATTAAGCACAAGCGAAACTTTTAAAGGAAGCTTTAAAACTTTGTTGGTGCGATGTTTCTCGAGCCTTTGAACATCCTGTATTTGATATTCAATTTATTAAATTCCTTTAATGACTAACTGATAAGTTTATTGTATGATTTTATACGTTTCCGTGGTCCAGTGGCTTAAAAGCGTGGCAGAGGTCGTGGGTTCGATTCCTGCGTTGGGAATATGTTATTAATTACAAGATTGGTTAGGATAGAGCAGGCTGATCAGTGATCACTTGATTGTCTGACAAGTTAGATTATACGTCGTAGGGGCATGTAAAAAGGCGGCCATCGATCGGTGGTCGGTGATTTTGTTCGCAGCTTACGTACGTTTTTTGCGTCTAAAGGCGGACTGACATAGAAAATAATGACTTCATTTATTCTTAAAATTATTATTTTATAAAAAAAATATTGTACGTTATACCCCATAGCCGTAGTTCATCTAATAATTTATATAAAATTGTCGTATCACGGTGTGCGTGGTTGAACTCCTCTGAAACGGCTTGACCGATTTTCGTAAATCTTAGCGAGCATATCGGCTAGGGTTGAGAATCAGACAACATCTACTTTTTATATTGATAAGTGCATTTGTTGAACGCACGTCTGAACTCTGAACGCGCCCTTATACGGAAACTAAAAATTAAAATCTTTTAAACTAATATAATAACTACATAAAAATTATTTTTAATCACTCTAGAGTAGACTCTAGAATTATTATAACTGTATTTTAACTGTGTTTAAAAAGATAAAACCGACTTCAAAATTGTACGTAATTGAGAATTAAAACTCCCTATCTCCAAAACTACTGAACCGATTTTGATGAAACTTGCACTATTCCCTAAGTTGAACAATACCTAGTACAATAAAAAAGAATCACTTAAATCGGACTTGTAGTTTCAGAGATATGCGTGAACAAACATAAAATCATACATACATACATACAAACATACATACATACACATTTGCAATTTGGCACATTTGTTCAGAAGCTGTTATAGATTAACATATACAGAAACTGGGCAGTTCTGGAAATATTACATACATACGCGTCGAATTGATAACCTCCTTTTTTTGAAGTCGGTTAATAACATTCTTTATATACATACTTTTCTATTATAATTTTAAGCTTCGTCTACATAAGAGTTATTTGGCAGTGACCAGTCTCATTTTGTAGTGTGCATAAAAAACTTGTAAATACGTAGATAATATTATCACAATTGAAATAAATACTCGTTGAGGACTCGTGTTTTTATTCCGACCGAAAATCTTTAAAGGGGCTGAATGAGGTATGTTTTTCAATTCGAGTCGTAAGATTCTTAGCACAGCAGCCTAGTTTAGATAGCAATTAGTTCCTAACAAGAATTATTTAGAGCATAAACTGTCGTAGGTTTTCCTGCGCTGATGTAACATGCGCTTAGAAATGTAAGTTTTTTACAACTTTTCCTTTTTACGTTTACGCATTTTGTTTTTTAACTACTACGTAATTAGAAACTGACTTCATTTTTTCGAAAGAGTGTTATAAGACTCTTACAAATGCTTCCTCCTTAAAATGTATCATGTAAATTATGTTTGAAGATACATTATATTTTTCCCCTTACATAACAAAAGAATATAATATTATGATATTGAATGTACTGTCACTTCTTGGTGGAAATTCATGTTGAATTAAATAATTATACACTTTCCTTGCACTTATTCCACTTTATTTTAATAGATTTATTACAAAATTATAATATACACGACCGGTTTCGAAAAATGATGATGAATTTTTCGAAACCGGTCGTGTATATTATAATTTTGTAATAAATCTATTAAAATAAAGTGGAATAAGTGCAAGGAAAGTGTATAATTATTTAATATAATATTATACAAGCTGCGTATAAAAAGTTTTATTTATTTAATGCATTATTTTGTCGTCTAATGCGCTCTTATGAAAATTTATTAAAAAATGCGTTAACAGCTCAATTACTTTTAAATTAAATTATAATTTCACTTCGAACGAACAAAAATTCATTTGCAATTCATAAATTGAAGGCATAAAATGTAAAAAAAAAATTGCTGAAAATGAGCGTTACACCGTCGCGATCGTAACTTTTACTGAAGCTAATCGGGAATTTACGTCCCTAAAATTTATCACTTAATTACAGCAAGGTCGGAAATGGGGACTGAGGGCTGGTATTTATTATTTTTAATCTTATTGCTTTGTCAAATGCTTTATGAAATACTTTCACTGGAAAATGGTAAATTTTTCAGAGCTAATACAATTTAAGTGAATTTTGGAGGAGAAAAAACCTGTAATCATGTATACGTGAAACATAATATTATCGTCATGAAAATATTATAAACTTTGAGAGGAGCCCAGAGTGGTATTCGTGCAGTAACTCGAGCGTCATGGAGACCTAGTAGGTTTTTGTTACATTGGGTAAAACTAATAAAAAATAATAAGAGCGTTTTTTTTATTTTCGCGGTGAGTTCAAAAACAGCAGCCATTTTAAAGTTACGAAAAAGAAAATATATCATTATTCAGACTTTAGAGAACTGCTTATTTAGGTAAATTATAACAGAATTATAGACAACAAGGACTAAATCGTTTAGTTTAGTGCAACATAAAATATTATCTGCGAAGCTTAGATAAGTAATTATGAAGCTTTATTTTGTATATTATAAAACGTCCCTACAGGCTATCCTAACCTTTAAAATTTTAAGGGTCAGAGCTTTATGTGTAAAGTATAGTGGAAGCTTCTTTGGGGTTCACTAAGAGCCTGTTTCACCACTTTCTGATAAAGTGCCGAATAAGGCTATTCACAACTTTTTTGACAGATTCGGCACTTATCCGGAAGTGGTGAAACAGGCCCTAAATATCCCCCATCTTAATCTGACAGATCTGGTGACATTTAAAATTCGAAAATATTTTTTTTAATCTATCACGTGAGAAATCTGATTTCTATAATAATATATCATGCTCGAGCATGACTGTAGCGAACTCCTCTTGGTCTCCCCTACTGTAATGGAAACTGGCGATAAAAGCAACAAAGTGTTTAGTGTATTAGGAACAATGTTTAAGTGAGGCTGTTACACCTGTACGTAACACTAGCACCAACTGCCACAGTCTGCACTAAATTAGTAACTTAACACTCGCTCGGCACACTCAATTTCGATAGCGCGGGAAGTAACTGAGAAAATTTCAGTCCCGGGAAACCTTACAGAAACAAAATGTAAGTCTTACAAAGTTGTCGCTAATATGCACTCCCAAGAATTCTTGCTTTTTGAAATTACCGTCCGTAATTAGCTCGTTCATAAAAGCGAAGAAATATGTGCCAGTATAATACAGGAAGTAAAATTCTTTTTAAGATGAACGTAGCGAGGTTTCTTGCTAAATTTAACATTTTGAAATAGCTACTTAGCTTTATATTTTAAATGAATTAGCAAGAATATTTCATTTATGTTTAATTTAGTCTCAAAGACCGTATCACAATCATCTCAGAAGAGGTGGGTAGCTTGCTCATAAGTTTTATCTTAGTCACTTGGAAGTTGGAGTTAAGGTGATAAATTTTCAATATAGCTCTTGTAAAAAGCACATAAATTTAAAATTATTATATTTTGATAGATGGAGGGTGTGTATGTGTTTCTTGTAGAAAGTGCACTGTGAAAGTGGTAGCGCTAAAAGACCGAATTTTTTTCACTTTTGTATGGGGAAACTCGTGTCGCTAGGGCACTTGCCCGTGAAAAGTAAAAAAAAATTTGGTCTTTCGGCACTGCCACTTTCACAGTGAACTCTCTACAAGGAACACATACACATACACATCCTAAAGTATTTATCACTTAGTTTTGTTACACCTTGTAGATAATAAAAGGTGATTAATAAAAATATAGAATATGATGTTTTGCATAGTATTTTTTAATTTCACGAGTAACTTAACAAAAACTCTGAAACAAAACAAGATGTCTAAAAGTTTAATAATGAAAGCGACAGTCCCAGGGGTCCAAGAAAAGCCAAAGAAATTTATCACAGTAATAAGATAAGGGATTTAATTTCCTCTTCAGAAAGATTTGACAAAAGTTGACATTTTATGAAATTAAAGGTACATTTCTCACTTTGTAGATTGGTCCAGGCCGGTCGCAATGTTTTGAGATCGGTCGCACCCGATAAGTCAAATTTGTTATCACGCTTTTAGCAAGTTTTTACTTTTTATTAGAGAGTATAGGAAAAGTCTTGAATTATAATACATTGAGCGGTATTTATTCGAGCAGAGTTTCGCCTTACACGTTTCAAAGTTAATTACAGAATGTATCAATCAATGCAATATGGCTGGCTTTTATACCATTTTAAGACAAAAGAGACGAACTTCCGTTGACAATTCAAATATAGTAAAATCATATAAAATACATTAAAAATTAATAATGGCTAAGAATTAGTTGAGTACATAATTCTTAATATTAATTAATGTACTTCTCATATTTAAGATAATTATTTACTTAAATATGAGAAGAGGAAGTTGTGTAACTAACTATCTATGAAAATCAAGTACCTTACTTATTACTATTTAAAATATTATATCACTAATTAAATTTATATATGGTGACTAACATAATATACAGATTTAAATAAAATAAATATAATATTATGTAGCTTATCCATTGACATCCGCTAACATTTTGCTTAAAATTATTACATCAGATAATAATTAAAAAACAAAAATTCATCTGTAAGTTATGAATTCGTAGAAAAGAGTATTTTTATCTGCTAAACCACGGACAAAAGGAAGGCTTGTAAAGATAATATTATCTAACTTTATTTTCAGTATTTATTTTTATTTTACAGCAGCATCGGCTCCGCAGAGCCGTGCAGAAATTCAAACTTTTGAAGTGCCATACGCATCTATGATCTTGTTTCCTAAATAAAGTTTCGTTTAAAAATGCAGCAACAAGTCGTGTGTACCCTGCTCCCTTATAAGATGAGTTCCCAAGTTATCGATAAACTAATCAAACTACTCCATACTGTATCTCTGAGACGTCAGCAACAGCAATTGACTAAGACCTATTATATAATTTTACCTTAGATATGTTCCTTATTCCATTGACCTAAGAAGCATATTGTAGAAAATCGGTGGAAACATAACTGTTGTCGTCGAATAACGCAATCTTAACATCTTTGATTACAACTTTCCTCTGCTGAGATTAACTTCGATACGATATCTTGAGAAGTCATTTCATTACCCAAACATAGTTCTGATAGATCAGGGCCTTACTTGTAGTTGGGAAGGGGAAGAGGGGATTTCGGGACAAGCTCGAGCGTGTCAGATTAAGCTTGTATAGGCTTCCAAAGTTCCAACATAATATTATTGTGTCTAATTATCATGGTATAGAAATAAGATTTCTCATGCTGTGGGTAAAAAATAATATTTAATATTGAAATGTCATCGAATCTGTCAGATTAGGATAGGGTCTGTTTAGTATACCCCAAAGAAGCTTCCATATAAAGCACTGAGGATTGACTGGAGGTCGAGGACGTCGTGGACTACATCCAGAAGAAGACGACACTGCGCCTGAGGGTCGAGCGTCTGCAGTCTCGCCACAAGGTTAACTTTAGCTCCTTTGTGGTGAGAGTACCGACGAATCTTCTGTCGACTTTCGAGGCGCCGGAGTTCTGGCCGATGGATGTGGTCTACCGGAGGTTCCGGGGGAGACTCCGAAACGAAGCGTCGAGTCACGTCGCCGGCAACAAGTGACAGTGTTAGTTTTTAAGTATATATAAAATAATATGTATGTTAGTTTTTAAGGTATTTATTAATATAATCAATATGTATGTTAGGTTTAAGGTATTTGTTTTATGGGCCTCTGATGCCCGAAATAAATGATTTGATTTGATTTGATTTGATTTGATTAAAGGTTAGGTAAGCCTGTAGGGACATTTTAAAATATAAAAAAAAATATGAAAAAGACAAAAACCATTTTGTCGCTTACGCCCTTTACATTTCTTGCTGTTCCGTTTCTTGTTTTCTCATAGAAAACTAGCAATATAAAACAATATATCCAACACGGTTTTGTACTTTAACGCGTCGTCACTTTAAGCCGTGCGTTTTATCAGTATATTACTATCAGTATTACTATTATTATCAGTATAGTAAAACTAAGCGATAATACTTTAGGGTGTGTATAACTGTGTATGATTCCCATGTATAGAATTCACTGTAAAAGTAGCAGCCATTTTTTTCACCTTTGTATGGAAAAACTCGTCACGCTGGGGCGCTTGCCCATATACGAGTAAATCCCAAAAACAAATTTAGTTTTTCAGTGCTGCTACTTTTACAGTGAACTCTCTATAGGGACCACATACAAACCCTAAAGTATTATCATTTAATTTTGTTACACTCTGTTTAATGTGAAGCTTTTAATAAAATAAATAAATTAAAAATCAAAGAACCCGACTGCAAAAAATGATAACTAAAAAGAACGAAACAAGACCTAATTTCGATGCCTCCGATTCTGCCTCCGGCAGAACCGGAGGCGTCTAATCCATGTTTTAATTGATACGACTCTTGCTTACGAGTTTCATGCCAAGATGAATAGAAGGCTACATAGAAAAATGTAGAAGAAGAAAGTGGATTATAAAATGCAGTCGGAGGCATGTCGCACCAAGATTAACATTAATTCATAAATCATAAAATATTATGCCTAAATATAACAAATGAAAAACCGTCGGATTGGTGTAATTGAAAACTCCCTGTATAATGTACGACTAGCAATTTCGAGGGCGGCCGTGTTTCGGAACATTTTTCTTTATGTTTAACGGCTTTAACGCCACAAATTTTAACATTTTTTCGTTCGGCCTACAAACGATGCCGATTTCGTTATAATCGAGCGGCGTCGAATCCAGGAATCGTGGTTGAGTGTCCTAAGGAGAGGCGAATAGTAAGAATTAATAAGGAATAAGAAAAATAGCATATCAAATTAGAAGCTACTTTTTAGGGTTCCGTAGTCAAAAACGAACCTTTATATTTCGGTCTGTCCATCCGTCTTTCCGTTGGTCCCTCTGTCCGTGGTTTTACTCAGAGACTATAGGACCTACAAAGCTGTAATTCAGCGTGATTGCAGATATTAATGATGCCGACAAAATAGTTTAATGTAAAAATTCTTAAAAAAAATAATGATACTTTTTTTTCACATCAAACGGGTATGAATTTTTTTGCGTCCATCCGACCGTGTGGGATGTCGTTGGATAGGTTTTTTTTAATATTACGAGTCTTTAGGGATCCATTTGTGAAATATTATGAAGTTTTAAAGTGGAAAAAATCGTTAGAGTCCAGTCCCCCCCCCCCATCTACCAGCTAAACGGTTGCTTCTGGAAACGTGAAAAAATTTATGGAAGTAGAAAATATGCCGAATTGAAAAGGAAAACTATCACGGCTAAGAGGTGAGTAATAGTTGATCAACTAAAAAAAAATACTTATTCGGTTAAGTATAAAGGAACTTTTCGTTCTAATTTCTTTGAACGTAACTGAGATATCAAATTTGAAGTGGTGGGGCGCGTCATTTCAAATTAGACAAGTTCTACTATTTTATGATGTACCCTATCCATAAGGATTTTTTCAGCGCAGGTACCTTAAATATTAAAAATCCAAATTTACTACTTTTGATTTTGTAAAACTAGCAAAATCGAGTATTTGTTGTGTAGCCTAAATTGCAAGCCAACAATTTAAAAGCTAAATAAAAGCTGTTTGCTGCTATTCTTTAATTGACAAATATTTATTAAACAATTTTTAAAATGCTTCGTGATGATTCGAGGAATGCTTAACGGCGTTTAAAATGTTAGCAAAGAGGATGACGAATTAATTATCTGAATAACTTGAACATCAAGTATTCCCTAAGTATTCCTAATGTTTTATCACATCATTCACTAAATAATCTAATATTACATACACGGTTTAACTTAAAACAATAAACAAATAAAATATTATAATATTTAAATAGAGGTAGTATTCAAATATAATACTTTAAGGTTTAAAACGGTAAAGCGATGTGATTCTTTGTTGAAGCAACATCGTTTACTCCCAAAACATTTTCTAAAAGTTTACACAAACTGTAAAGAAAATAAAGTCTGTAAAACGTTAAAATTTTCACGTAGCGTTTGATAAGCATGATTTGACATAGGGAGTTCTACTCTTTGAAAACGCTGAATTCACACGAATTCTGTTTATTTTAGCAATTGGGTTCTAAAAGGTTCAACATTTTTTATAACTTGTCTTTTGTCACGAGTGTGCATGGGTGACAGCAAACGCTTTACTGCTTGGAAACCTCTGCTTGCTTCCTGGATTATTGGATGAAAAAAAAATGATAAACTGCTTTTTTATTAAGGCTTAATAGTTAATTCCGCTTTTACAAATTACTAGATGACGCCGGCAATTCAGTTACACCAAAAAACGTTTATTTTTCGGGGATAAAAAATTATCCTATGTCCTTTCCAGGGACTCAAAGTATCTCCGTAGGTACCATATATCATCAAAACCGGTTCAGTGGTTTAACCGTGAAGAGGTAGCAAACAGACAGATTTACTTTCGAATTTTTAATATTAGAATGCAAAAATTAAATCAAAATCAAATGAATTTTTATTCAGAGTATTTTTTTTACAAAAATGTTTCCGAACGTCAATAAGGTGCCTACCATGGTACCATGCATTATGGAGATTACATAAGCTACGAAAATGTAGTCTACCCAACGTTTCTGCTACCCCCACTAGACTAATTGCGAAGAACGCTAATCGAGGATTGATTAAAAATGTTTGTAATGGCAACTGAAACGAACCAAGTTTTCAGTTGCCGTTGAAAATTCACCGTTTAACAGTTATAAGAGATCTCGAACTCGAAATTACTCAGTCACAAGTTTCACGGTGCGACAAAAAGAGCGGCGTCCTTTCTTAAGACCCCCCTATTCCAATTTATTCGTACTTAGGCACCACCTTTTCCGTGTCTCTTTGGAATCAGTATACCTTAACCCCATCCGAAGTTTCTTCTTAATATGCGCTAGACGGCAAAGTTGAGCTTTATTGAGATCCTCCGGCGGGTGGCGATATTACTTTTTTATTTCTTTTGTAAACTCCAAGTTTATATGTATACTAGCTGTTGCCCGCGACTTCGTCCGCGTTAGTATAGTAGATCACGTCCCAAGTATTATTTTTCAAAAATATTCAATGTACAGAATTGACTTAGTTTGTTCCTACAAAGGATAATTAAGACGCAATACAAACTCCACGATACCTTTTAATTATGAACAAAAGTTTCATGAGGAATAAGGGGGGGGGGGGGGTTTGGGGGGGCGCAGCCCCCCCAAAACAAACGACACTGGAAAACCGTATGTGTAGTTTAGTTTTTAACTTTGTTCTTAAAAAAGATGTATAACGCCGCAACACCGCTTTGTTTGAAGCAAAATTTGGGGAGGTGGGGGGGGGGGGGTTGGGCGAAGCCCCCCCCCCCAAGAAAAGACCGATGCCAAAGCTCCCAGCATGTTAATCAAACGACACTCGAAATTTGTATAGAAAAGATAGACAAAAGCTCATAGCATGGCAAGGAGTGAAGATAAATACAAAACGTAAAGGACAAATTTGTAGGAAATTTTATGGGCTTTCATTACGTACAGGACATTTTCTCTCTACAACGCACCGTTTTAGCGATATGAGCAGAAAACTAAAAATATTGAAACTTGAGCCCCTCCCCCCGCCCTAGGTGATATCGTCATAATATATAGCCTATGTGTTGACCCGATCTCTATATAATATTCGTGCAAAATTTGAAGTAAATCCATTCAGTACTTTCTGAGTTTATCCCGGACATACAAACAGACAAACAGACAAACAGACAAACAGACAAACAGACAAAAATTCTAAAAACTATATTTTTGGCTTACATATCGATTGTAGATCACGTCCCAAGTATTATTTTTCAAAAATATTCAATGTACAGAATTGACTTTCCTACGATTTTATTATATGTATAGATTTGGCTCCAGGTCGTATAGCGGGGAGTGACCCTTATTTCGTGGGAGTAAAAGTCATATTGGAGACAAAATAGCTTTGAACTGACTGTTTATTTGTTTTGTCACAGGACTTTTAAAGTGATGGCGCGCCGAAAGCTCGTCATCAGTTATTTGATCGTAGCAATTTATTCCGGTAAAATAAATCTATTTTAATTGATATTTTGTCATAATCCTATGAAAACAACCAAGAAGTACAGGATTAAAAAAATATAATTATGACGTAGTAAAATTCGTTCTCTATTTGAAACTTTATTTTTTATAGTGTTATAAAATGAGTAGCTTTTGCCAACGGCTTGGCCCACGTTTACTATAGATAGGTAATATTATGCCGCGGAAATACTACATCTACTTAAGATGAAGGCAACCTCTGTTTTAATCCAAAGCATAATTTTTGTATAGTAAGGGATTAAATAATGTTTTTTTTAATAAGGTGGCAAACGAACAAACAGGTCACCTGATGGAAAGCAACTTCCGTCGCCCATGGACACTCGCAGCATCAGAAGGGCTGCAGGTGCATGGCCGTGGCCTTTTAAGAGGTAATAGGGTAGGGGAGGGTAGGGAAGGGAATAGGGGAGGGTATGGAAGGAAATTGGGAAAGATAGGGAAAACGGTAGGGGATTGGGCCTCCGGTAAACTCACTCATTCGGCGAAACACAGTGCAAGGGCTGTTTCACGCCAGTTTTCTGTGAGCCTGTGGTATTTCTCCAGTCGAGCCGGCCCATTCGTGCCGAAGCAGGGCTCTCCCACAGTTAGTACTAACACTTAATATTAATAAATCCCTTTAAGTTGTTTTGTGTGAAACGATAACAAACGTCCATATCCATACATTCATCTTGAAGAATTTGTTGTGCCTCGAGAAAGGACGTGGGACATTTTTTGTATTAAGAAAATATAATATTATTACGGCTTCTGATATATAACCAATATATATTGAGAATATAATAATTATTTTAAGCGTAATATAAAACTAAAAAATGCTAAAAGAAATCACCATTTTAGTATAGTAAAATGAAATCTAATATTGTTTATAATATTTTTAACACTATGAGCATAAAATATTGAGTCATCAATTTACTTCAGTAGTGCATAATTTGAAAATCGACGCAGAAAAATGGGCTAGGAGTGGAAAATGCTAAAAATAATTTTATATAGCAATTGCGAGATCTTACGTATGTAGTAGTTAGGAACATAAAGAATTTTTAAGTAAAGTTTAATATAATCCTTTAGTTAGACTATGCGAAAGTTAACGCCACCTCAAGTAATAAAGTACAGTTTCTAGCCACGTGAATTTCCTTTAAAACTATGCGAAACTAAATATGCTTCGAACTTTGAAAATAAATTATTTTCAAAGTGCACGGGCAGATAGATGAGTTTTATAATAAGTTCTCTTGAATAAACTTATTATGCTATAACAAAGATTATAACATATTGGAGAATTATAATTGGTGTGAAGTCCAGACAGAATATTGTAAATGTTACCGTTAAAATGTAGAATACGGTAACGTGCACATTACCTAGATAATTTGCAGATTCCCTGATAATATCCGATAAGGTGTGAATTTTAAATAACAAAAGCTTAGGTATACTATTTGCACTTTAACTAGTTAGTTTGCGTTCATTTCCTTCCTAAAAGTCCTAAAAACTTCGACTAAATCTTCGCAACCTAAGACTGTTAGGGCTGTTTAGGACTTAGGGTTCGGTAATCAACAAAACTTGGTTGCCTACGGAACCCTAAACGGAACCGCCAGCTAATTTTTTGTATATTGATAGGTTAAAACTCATAATAGTTATATAATTTAAGAATAAAATTATAATGTTAGCTACCACTTTCAAGATTTTTCGCAGATAAAAATGTTATTCGTCTTATCAAAATGATGCTACCAGCTACTCACAAAAAATTTGCTTGATAGTAATCAAAAAAAAAATGTTCTAGGGAACCCTGACTTACATACTCTAGTCATGAAAAAAACCTCGATAACTAAATGTTTAAAATTTTCAAAGCAAAATAAATTATACAAAACCTATAAACAAGGTGCAACACGAAGAAATGCGGACGAAAGATTTAATTAAGATAACAATATCTCTTGATTAATCAGAACAGTCTTTGATTTTATAACCTACAACCTATCTTACCTATTGAATACATAATATGGGACCAAATCTAATTATCTGGGATTAATATCAGATGGCTTCTCTACGTTGGGTATGATGGGCAAAATGCAAATACTCTGTTTGTAAGTACGTAGATAGCGTTTTTCACAAGATACAATTTCTCAGTCATCCATCTCGACACCATGTGTCTGGTCAAATTCACTTCAAGCTTGTCTGAACGCATATTATAGAATATAGATCCATTAATAATCGGCCAAGTGCCAGTCGGAATCGCGCACGAAGGGTTCCGTACCATTATAGAGCAAAATTAGGCCATAAATTGTATTTTTTGTATGGGAGCCCCCCTTATTTTTTTATTTTATTTTAATATTATTATTAAATATTAAAGTACACATGTAACTAAGGATTTTTTGAAAAATTCAAGTACCTACCTGTTGCCATTTTTGATATAGAGCAAAAAAGGCCAAAAAAATCACGTTTGTTGTATGGGAGCCCCCCTTAAATATTTATTATATTTTATTTTTAGTATTTGTTGTTATAGCGGCAACAGATATACATTATCTGTGAAAATATCAACTCTCTAGCTATTACCGTTCTTGAGTTACAGCCTAGAGACAGACAGACAGACGGACAGACGGACAGACAACGAAGTCTTAGTAATAGGGTCCCGTTTTTACCCTTTGGGTACGGAACCCTAAAAATGGACTTACGGTCGCACTCATATCAATAATAATTGATTGATCATTAAAATTTAACAAAGTTTTTAATAAGCTCTATATTTTTTTTATCAAACTCTTCATTAAATTAAAGTTAAGTAATCGTTAAATGGCAATGAGTACGGCTGTGATCATCACGTGAATTCCATAGGAATGAGTAAGAGTGCTCACTTTTGTTCAAGCTATTATTTAGGCCAAGTAATTAAGTCTGCCTCTGTTACCTCAAATAATATTATGGTACACCCAAACATTTAATAACTAACGAAGCGAACTAAGTACAGCTGGCATTTGAGTTAAAAGGTCAGATATAGACAATAACCAAGGTGCAAAGGCGGTTTTCTCACGAAAGAAAAACGAATGAATAGACACTATTACTATAGAACACTATTGATCCATTGAAAGGTTTTCATAAGGGTTGTATTGTTATCGGAAAAATATTGTAGTCATATTTTAATGTGTAAAAACCGTAAATAGCTGTTCAATTCAGCTAGTCATCATATTTTGTAGAATAAGGAAGAAAGAACAATTTAGTGACTATCTACGCCGGTAGCGACGACTAAACTTGCCCCCACTCATAAAATATTTACTTAGCGAATAAGGGTAATTGCCTACAATAACGAGGCAGTTATAGTAGGCAGTACTTTCTTTGTAAAAAAAAGTAATTCTTAATAGGTGGCAGAACATTTCAAGTAAATAATAAACATAAAACAATTTTATGTTTCGCATTGGTGACACCAGTGACACCAGTGTCACGTTCATAATCACGTTGACAAAATGTTTAATCCATACTAATATCATAAATGCGAAAATTTGTGTGACTGGATCTCTTCACGCTTAAACCACTGAACCAATTTCTACGAAATTTGGTCTGGGGATAGTTTGAGTCCCCGGAAAGGACATAGGATACTTTTTATCCAGGAAAAAGATACGGTTCCCGCGCGATTGACGAATTTCTGCGATACGGAGTTGTGGGCGTCATCTACCGTGTACGAGCGTATAACTTTGGTATGCGACTTAAAATAACTACTAGATATATTACATAACTAGTGTTAGTAAAATAATAGATCACTTGTGTCACTAATAAGAATTAAAATTATTAATAATGGAATGTAAATTGTAAGGTCACTGTTGAAAATTAAGCCGATAAAAGGGTTATTATTATGCAAGATCAAGACTCATTAAGGTTTGTAAGAGGTTTTATAATGAGTCTATAGTTCTATCCAACATTTAGGACTTACTGAAAAGTTCGTTACTTAGTACTTACACAATGTGACGATAAAAACGCCTCCGTGGTCTAGTGGTATGGAGCGCGGCTCTTGACTCGGAGGTCGTGGGTTCGATTCCCGCGTTGGAAACATGTTATTTCTTAGGACAATGCAGGCTGATCACCTGATTGTCTGACAAGTAAGCTAGATGATTCATGCGTCGGATGGGCATTTAAAAAGTCGGTCCAGCGCCTGATCTCTCGCTGGTCTGTCGGTCTGCCGTCCCACTGGGTTATGAGAGTAAAGGAATAGAGAGTGCTCTTGTGTACTGCGCACACACTTGGGCACTATAATAATACTCCTGCGTAGCTGACCTAGTTTCAATGAAACCGGCCACCGTCACCGAAACCGGTGTGGGAGTTATTATTATTATTATAATGTGACGATGACTGCTAAACGAATCTGATTATAGCCCAATTTAACGTTGGAATTGGCGAATGGTAATCGCAAAACTTTTTAAGCCTTTAGAATTTATCTTATTTGCTCAAGATCTTCATGAATCAAGCTTTCGTATCATTCCGTTCCCGATATTCAAATTATTTTAATGTAGTAGTTACAATATATTATTCGCAACTATTCTTTAGCAGAAATCCATATAATGAAAACTAACCCTTTTTTGGGACTCAATAGGTATCTTTATTTCAAGTTTCATCCAAATCTATTCAGCGATATAAATAAAGATGTGGCAACAGACAGACAAGGTTCCTCTTTCACAATATATTTAAAGTACCTATAGACTACCGCGGACCAGAACGGATGAAGGTACTGTACATAAATACAATAATATTATTATTATGTACCATCGAAGAAATTAATTCATAGGGAGTTGATGGACCTACGTCAATTGGTCAGACTATGTCAATTTAATGATAGCTGTGATTTATCTTATAGCTTTGACACAACGCGACCAATTTACGTAGGTCCGCCATCTGCCTATGAATCAACTTCTCTCATAGTACATAGCAACTACTGCCTTGGAGCACTGAGGCGGCTAAAAATTTGTTGTTTTTCGTGACTATCGTAAAAAATATTATAATTCTATAAGCTACACAGTTCTAAATGGCAATATAGAGGGTCGTAAAAATGTGTGGTCTAGCTATTTCATGTCGGATTGAAATCAAAAAATGTAAAAAACTAGAGCAAATTGTGTAGAGCGTAGGCAGATAAAATCGGTGTTGGCAGCGATATTTTAATCAATAGTCTCTATATGATTGGATATAGCTTCGATCAAACGTGTTTTCTGCCTCTGGTTACTGGTACCCATAGTTTGTTTAAAAAAAATTGTTACCATTTTTATACACATTTTAATGCATGCAATGAAAATGGAAAAAACTGTTTTTCTTTTCTGAAGTTGGATTGCATCTCTAACTTGATTTTGGTATTAAATGTTTTGCCTCTTTCACATAAAGAGTTATTTGGAGATTAGAAGAAGCGTGACAGAATTCGCTGACTGCCCAGTAAATTTTGTAAATAGTATTTTACTCAGTTTACTGGGCAGTCGGCGCATAAAGTCCCAAAGATGATAGATTACAGATGACATGTGCACACTGTACGGTGTAGGCGTATGCTTATACAACATGACTCTGACTGAGACTACTCTGTACTCGATTCTCATTGTAATTATGTAATAAAATTAGGTTCTTAATTTTTTTCTGAATTTCCCAAAAATATATGAATCATGGATACTAAGTGAATTACGCGGCTAGGCAAGTAGGCATACTATGCGGCCGGTGCAGAGGCGTGCGCTACCAAAGAAACACTACACAACTACGCCTCCCGCTCGCGGTGTCCATGCGTTGGGTAAATAATTATTTAACTTTAAGCTACATTTACTCAGTGATCAATTGATATTATTTTTTTATATTATTTTTTTCCAACTAATATAATAGCCAAATATCACGTCCTCAAGTATTGAACATGTCTCACCAGTCACGCAGTAGAAGACGTGTACCAACTATTATGCAATTGACAATAATCATTATTGCTTATAGCTGTTTTTTATACTATCACAGTATATTATTATTACCCTGGCTAATATACTATCAGAGAAGTTGAAGACAGATGGCGTACCTAAGTAATTTGGTCGGGTTAAGCCCCGCCGCACATTGTCCGAATTCTGATCAGAAACATTTGAATTACGCCGGATCGCCACCCCGCATATTATCCGAAATATCCTTCCGGCAAGTTTGAGCTCACTCGGCTCAGTACAACGTGTAAGAGACAGCGCGGACGTTCAACTGTTTCTGATCAGAAATGTCGTACAATGTGCGGCCGGGCTAAGTCAAACCCATCCGACCGATCACAGCTAATATTGAATTGACATAAGCCGACCAAATGCCTAGGAATCAATTTCCTCGATAGTACATTGAGTGTTATTGTCCGTTGTGTATTCGGGAGTGTACAATGTACACAAAATAAAAACTAATAAGCAGCGATATAAGTCAGAACGATCGCGTGGTATTGGCAAGCGCTGAAAATTGATTGCGTTGCAACAATTGATATTGAAGTCTGTACAAATTGAGTTTTAAATTGTGGGCGCACAGCCGTTGGAGAGCAACACAATCAGTGCTTTCAATAATACTGTAATTATGTTGTGAATGTACAATCGAAACTCGGAGAATCGAACATTTTCTTTGACGAATAAAAATTAATTTCAATTTTTCACTCGATCGTAACTCACATTAACTAGCAATCGATTTTCAGACTTTATAATTGAAAACTGGCTATTTTTAATCTGTAATGTAATAAGTAATAACATCATTACTTTATCGTGTAATTGAAAGGATTTTATTAATAAATGAGAAACAGTAATACACACTTTTCATGCATTTTTTCCACATTTAAATAAATGTGGAAAAAGTGCATGAAAAGTGTGTATTACTGTGAAACATGAATTTCCACCAAGAAGTTACAGTACATTCAATATCATATATAAATGAGAAAGTTTTAGTGTTCTCACACCTTGGTAGCGCAATCGCGCATGATTAATTTAATTTTTTACTTTACATAATGTAATATTATTACTTCGCGTCACTTTAAAACCTTCCCTGGACTTCTACGAATATTTTAAGACTAAAATCAGCCCACCGTTTAGCCGTTTTCGAGTTTTAGCGCGAATAACACATTTGAAAATCCATTTTTATACATAAGATTATATAGATTACTTATTAGTTATTCCTTTCATGTACTATCAGAGAATTTGATTCATAGGCAGATGGCGGACCTAAGTAATTTGGTCGCGTTATGTCAAACCCAGCCATCACGATTACATGATCAAATCAAAATAATTTAATGACATACTAGGTCTGTTAACCGCCTATATATGAATCCATTTCTTCGATGGTACATTGTTTCTCCTGTGAAACAATATTAATAAAATATCTATTTAATTTTACAATAATAATATTGTATTGTTGCTGTTGGTTAAGGTTTTTAATTTGACATTTACCACACCCGAGTTGAGATCAACGTGTTCCCAGCTAGAATCTAAAGTGCAAGACCGGTACCAGCTGCTGCTAATAAAATTAGCAAATTATCAGACATTTAACTACGTTTTATGGTTAAAAATGTTTATTGCTTATAGATAAAATTATATTTTATTTTTACAAATGCACTTATAGAATCTGTATGTATACAGGGTGTAACAAAACTAAATGATAATACTTTTGAGTGTGTACTGTGTAGCGGCGCTGAAAGACCATTTTTTTCACTTTTGTGTGGGCAAGCGCCCCAGCGTCACGAGTTTCCCCATGCAAGAGTGAAAAAAAATTGTCTTTCAGCGTTGCTGCTTTCACAGTGAACTCTCTACAAGGAACACGTACACACCCTAAAGTATTATCACTTAAGTTTTGTTATACCCTGTACTGTATAGGTGTAAACCGGACGTAATATTTGACCAGCCATTCTGCTATATGCAAAGAAAAGAAATCTTGGGCAACCATACAAACAATTAAAACTAATCTGTATTGTTGTGTAAGACACTATTTAGATTTGATTAGAATCATCCACAATCGATGCGAAGGCCTTTGTTTTAGAATATAGAGGCGTAAATAATTTTCAATAGTCCTAATTTATAATATTGTTTTTTTTTTTGACATTTCAAATTCGTTTAATCATTCGTCATTTAGGCGATAAATCGTTAAAAGGTCGTCAACAATAGACACCTGTGGTCGGATTGGCCTTAAGAATGATGGATGTGGGCAAATTGGCCGGTATTTATGAACATTTTTCCAGCAGCCGCTAGTAAAGGCCCTATTCCACTATGGCACAGGCTGTGCTAGTTCATGACACAGCGTGTGTAACACCATTATTAGTAGGTAAAAACCGAGATTTGTGAGGGCTCGCGTCGTCACAACTTAGCTGCCTGCTGATAACACATCTACATAATATTACAAATAAAAATAAAAATTACCTTTTTAGAGTTGGACCTCATCTGGCGGCATGGAATCGCCTTTTTTCGTCGCCCTTTCTCTTTCTGTCGCTTAGAACTACCATTTGCTAGACCGAGACAGAAAGCATAATGCCGATCGCCTCGAGGATTCCGCCGCGTGCTATCGCATTATGCTTTCTGTTTCGGTCTAGCAAATGGCAGTTCTAAGCGACAGAAAGAGAAAGGGCGACGGAAAAAGGCGATTCCGTGCTGTCAGATGAGGTCCAACCCTAAAGGTTGTGGGATAAACTAGATCTCACTTCACTCGCCCTGATAAATGTATTTACTCTACTTTAAACCTAGTTCTTCTACCTAATACTAGTTTTTTATTAGAAGCAATCAGTATTTCCAGTATCCATATAACCTGTATATACATTATAAATCTCCAAGCATCTTTATGGCAGTTGGATCACTTTGTCATGGAGCGTCGATGCTAATGGAGGATCCTAAACTCTAAAGTGACACCAGCGTTAGTATTCGATTTGGCCACGTAAGATGATTCTTGGATGATATTGATAGGAACTATAATTATGCTATTTCACACTTACATCGAGTGTGAAACAGCTGTGTCAATTCAAAATACGTGGCGCTGTTATTTCTGATTTTGGTCCATACCGAACAGCCTTAATGTAGAGCTGTAGTCACTCCGTGCAGCGCAGTGTAATAGAGCCTTAAAGATTTCAACAGCGATAAACAATATGGATTACATGGCACTATAACGGTAGCTTATTTATTTTATTGTTTATTCATTGCTACGGTAATATGAAACTTTGATAAATTACTTCTTGATAAACTATGGGATAAAACTAAGGACCGTGTTTTTGTATACTTACATGTAGGCTGTGACTTAATTTATCACTTAAATTAACTTCCAAGGTTATATATTACTAGCCGTTATTATATTACCAGCCGTTTGTGTCCCACTGCTGGGCAAAGGCCTCCCTTAAATAAAATTAAATAGTAGTAAAATTTAGTAGTTTTTTTTAATACATGGATAGGTAAATTAACAGTGCTCGACCATTTCAATCATGGCAATAGTTATGTCATTGCACGATGAAGTGGTGGATATTATAATGAAAGGGTAAAAATGTACATTTGTATCAATGTTTTGAGTTTCAACTAATATACAAAATAGGATAGGTTTGTATCAAGTACTGAAGATTTTTTAAAACTTTCAGTGTAAACCCTCGATCACAGGTTCTCGGAAATCTTTTGTTCTTCTTTTGTTATCGTGGTAGCACGCGACCGCTTGGGGCTTGAAAGGTTAAAATTTTACAAAATTGGGAAATTCAACTTGGCTGGCTTGGCTAATATCGAATTCCTTGCTGATTTCGGCTGTCTGAAACAAGGCCTTAGGGTCAATTCAGACCGCAACGCGACGCGTAGATGCATTTCTAAATTTATATGGATTTGACAGTATTGCACAACGTCTCGCGCTGGATATCTGTCAAATCCATACAAATTTATGCCGCGCCGCGCCTCATGTCGCGTCGTCGCGTTTCGGTCTAAATTATTGACCCTTAGGCGTTTTGAAAAAAAAAAAAGATTCATGATTTTTCTTAGCTAGTAGACTGTAGAATTTTATTTATTTGTACCGTATAGACTGGTATAGATAAAGACGCAATCTGCGCGTGGTGTGAAAACTTTTAAACTTCGTTCGAAGTTTTGTGCGCGAAGATATCGTGGCTCGGGGCTAAACATTCGCTTTAGTTGTCGTGTCGCGTTCTTATCTCCCCACTTGAGACTTCTGTTCAACCCTTGACTTTGTTTTAGCGTTCTAGAATCGGGCGTCGTCGAATAAAAATACAAAATTTTAGCTCAATCGTTTTAAGATTAAAGCCCCGGCCAAATCTGCGCGTCAGTAACGCGGGACGCGGCGCGCGGGCGGGAGCGTCTGCAACGCGAAAGGTGTGCACACCTACGCGACTACGAGTACGTTGCAAATCGTAGATTATTCCCGGTCTGCCGACGCGAACGTCCCGCGTTGCAGACGCTCCTGCTTCGCAGTCGCTTTGGTCGCGTAAGTTTGGCCGAAGCCCCTACAGGCTACAAGGATGTTTTTGCACTTAAGGATGATAACGTCGAATGACTGATGATGATGACGATTTTGTAGGGCAGCTCACAGCTGCCAAAATAACTCCAGCACGCAGCGTTGTCTAATGATATTTTGATTGTTATAAACTGGCATTGAAACTATTTTGATGAAATTTGCAATACTAAGGGATATGAGTTCAAGGAAAGGGCTTAGAAAAGATTAATCGTAAAAAATATCATGAATCATGATCTAACTAATAAAAGAATTTCTGTGTAAGCCCTGCAAGGCTACAGTCGACATCTAGTAATATCTATATATATAAAACTCAAAGGTGACTGACTGACATGGTGATCTATCAACGCACAGCGCAAACCACTGGACGGATCGAGCTGAAATTTGGCATGCAGGTAGATGACGTTATGACGTAGGCATCCGCTAAGAAAGGATTTTGATAAATTCCCACCCCAAGGGGTTCAAATAGGGGATGAAAGCTTCTTAACGCGAGCGAAGCCGCGGGCAAAAGCTCGTTTAAAATATAATTTTAAGTAGGTCATTTTCGTGCGATGCCCCCGCCCCCGAGGTATGTGCATTACAAGAAGTAATTAAATAAAAGTTTAAGCAGTTTATGCTGCAACCCTTGTTCTACGTGGAATATAAATTTTGCACTGCGTTTAAAAACCTTACCGTAAACACGAAACGTTACATGTCGGGGATTACAGTTTGTAATTACGCTTCTAGTTGAATAATTCTTTAAATATTTAGTCACTGATCTGAAAGGAGTTTTGTTTTAATGAGTCCATGCATAAATTACAGAATTTATATCTCAACAATTTTAGCACTACAAAGAACTGTTTTATGCAAGTCTCAGATATTATAATAAGAGAATTGTAAAACCCATAACTTCATAGAAGCATTTCAAAAACAACCATGGAAATAAAGCAAGCCGTGAAAATTTATGACTGAGTCGTTTGAAGTTAGTGTCCTCCTAGTTGAAATGATATAATATTTTACGAGTATGGTGGGAGACTGCCAACATTAAACAAAAGATAATAAATTCTACTGATTTTATTGTCAAATTATTGTTTTATGACTCGCGTATTGTATAATAATAATAAATATTATGCGAATTTCAACTATAGATAATAATTTAACGAGTTATTAATTACTTGGATCATGCACAAAAACATTGAGTACCTCTGTTATTTTATTAACATATTCAACGGTGACACGAACAAATAATAAAGTCAATTGTATAGGACAGCCATTTTCAAAGTATGCTCCGGGAGCCCTAGTGCTTCGCAAAGGCCTTGCCGAGCGATATATAAATAGTTTTTTTTAGAAATGTCTTAAAGGTACAGTTACACATGCTCAAAAATAGCATGCTTAAAACAATTAAGCATGCTGTTTGCACTCGAATCACTTATTTTTGTTACATCCTGTATACCTACTAGAATATTATATTAAAAGAAAATAAAAAGTATTCTCATAATATTTAATTTCCTTTCTAGTGAAAGAAAATATAAGTAATGAACGTATAAATACAGATCTTATTAGACTCTCTAAGGCCAACATTTTATGATGATGTCAAGTAGGTACCTACTACTCAGCAAGAATTAAATTTGTTCTTACATAAGATAAACAATCTAAGAAATTTGCGCTTCAATGAATTAATTACTAAAACTAGTTAGACTAGAGTCAAACAGGGGTCGAAATTCTAATTTAACTTTAAATACGTATCCTTCAATGTTTGGTCTATACCTACCTAGACTAATAATTATATTACAGCATCAGTCTTCTATACCAGCGGCTCTCTAGCTTTTTTGGATGCGGAACCCTTTTTAGAATTAGTGACATTTTTGGCGGACATTTTTGTATTTCCTTTAAATTAATAGTTATTGTCTCTATGCTGGTGTCTTAAGATACTGTTACAATTGTTTATTTCAAGGCGCACGGAGCATGCTTAAACCGAGCAAATGCTGTTTACGAGCATGACTATGTCCATGAATTGCTCAAAGCATGATTATTTCGAGCATACTCAATAATCGACAGGCGTGCGATTTTCGAACATTATACCTGCGGCGCGGGTGGCGGGAGCATGGTACGTGTGGACAGGTTTGTGGTAGTATCGATTAGTTTTTCTCTTATAATAAACATGCTTAATAGAAGCAAAATATGTATCGAGTGCAAACAGCATGCTTAATTGTTTTAAGCATGCTATTTTTGAGCATGTGTAACTGTACCTTTAAGATATTTCTAAAAAAAAAACAATTTATATATCGCTCGGCAAGGCCTTTGCGAAGAACTAGGGCTCCCGGAGAATACTTTGAAAATGGCTGTTCTATACAATTGACTTTATTTTGTTCGTGTCACCGTTGAACACACGTTGAACATGTTAATAAAATAACAGAGGTACCTAATGTTTTTGTGCATGATCCAAGTAATTAATAACTCGTTAAATTATTATCTATAGTTGAAATTCGCATAATATTTATTATTATTATACAATACGCGAGTCATAAAACAATAATTTGACAATAAAATCAGTAGAATTTATTATCTTTAGTTTAATGTTGGCAGTCTCCCACCATACTCGTAAACTTAACATCTGGTGTACTTACATACAATTTTTGCCCCCACCCCTCTTAGGGGAGAAAAGAGGGAGTAAGATTTTGTATCAACTGATGAAGTAGAAGTACTTAAAACGGCAAAACAACGTTTACCGGGACATCTAGTATTTTGTATCATTATAAGGTACTTTCTAAATCCGGTTATTGCTATATCATTTCATACTAATTGTAACATAATATTACAAGTTCTTGCTAATCTTATTCGTCTTGTGTCGAATTAAGTTCCGTGAAGTGAAATTCTGACCTTTGCCTATTTGAATTGACTTCTTCTTTGTATAATAATTGACTAAGGAAATCTAATTAAATAAGTTTTGGGGAGTTAACGGCTCCTTCGTTAAAGATGACTTTATTAAGTGAAAATAAACGAAATAATCACTTTTGTTGCGTCTATAACAAAATATTACGTATTTTCTTGTGAATTAAATTGAAAGGGTTATGTTTTGGCTCAAATCATTTCCTTCTATTTTTGCATCCCAAAACTGAACCAATTATTTTGACCTTTAAAATGTAACTATCAAAAAAGTTTATTCATAAATAGCTTTGTCCACATTGTGCCTTTTTTTGTTCAACAAGGTCATGCGTTATAGCGCAGTCAACAGCGAAGGTGTAGCATGCCCGTGACGCGCGTCAAAATCCACCCGCGTTGAAAGAAAAGTGTCATAGCGCGCGCTACGATTTCAACGCGCGTTACGGGCATGCCTCACGTTCGCTGTTGACAGCGCTATAAAGAATGCCCTTGATGAACAGAAAAAGGCACAATGTGGACAAAGCTAATGGCAGACTTGCCTAATTTAGTTGCGTTATGTGATATGTCAAACCCAGCTGACAGGTTATGATTATTGATTAACATTTAATTGACATAATCCAGCCAAATGACGTAGAGTTAATTTCTTCGATTTGATTCTTATGCAGTTGACAGACCTACGTCATTTAGTCGGCTTATGTTAATTCAATGTTAGCTCATAGCTGTTGTCGGTTGGTTGGGTTTGACTTAGGGTGGCCACAGTTACATCAGTTTTCCTGATCCGATTTCCTGATCCATTTTCCGAAACCGGGCCTCCGAAAGTCCGAACGCAGTAAATTCATACAAAAGTAAGTGCATGCCACACACATTCGATCAGTTTCCGTACGGTTTTTTCCGTCCGTTCTTCCTGAATCGAAGCCTATGCATCCGGAATTCCTGACGGAAAAGATTAACGAAATGGATGCAAAGCCTACATACATTTTGTAGGGCCCGCCACATACATTCGAAAATACCGAACGGAATTGATGTATGTGGCCGCCCGCGACCAAATTACTTTGTTCCGCCATCTGCCTAGGAATCAACTTCTCTGATAGTACATATAAAATTAAATACAATGTTACTTTACAATGTATTACTACTACTACTCTACCCTCTACTATACTACTCTATAACAGTGAAAATTCTAAGGCAAGTACATTTCCTCGAAATAAAGTGTACTTGGTTGTTGCTTACCTACCTTATGTTCATGAATATTTAGTAATAAAAGTAGGCATTATGTTCATGAATATTTAGTAATAAAAGTAGGCATTTTGAGACTAGCGCTGCAATTTACTCAAACATACCGCAAAGCTATTAACTACGTTTCGATTAATGTTGATTGAATAGTTAATAGTAATACCAAAAATTTTAATTCGACCAAATTAATGTGCCATTGCATTTGTTATTTACGCGGTTAAATTAGGCTCGATTTCTTATGCTTCTACGCGAACAAGCGGTTTGGCCGCTATAAAGCGAAATCACACTTGGAATAGGCAAGACAACAATTTTTTTTTTGGTTGGTTAGTAAAGGACCTTTCAAAAATAGAAACATTGGTGAAAAAATGACATCACAATTCAAAGCTCAAATGAAATAAAACGCTAGCTAGATTGTACGCGTCGCGAGAAGATTTTGTACGATAGCTATGATAAATATTTCGTTTATGATAGTGGTAAAAAATTTATAAATTTCATTGTGCCTTTAAGGTGACGCCTTGATAATTTGGCTGTAGCGATGTCCATTTTTCTCAGCAATGACTAAAGCTAAGAAATTAAAGTTCACTGTCAGTATTCATCATGTCTTTGTCTTTGAATTACCCATAGCATAACACGATTGGTCAACTTTTATAACACAGAATAATCAATCAAAAAGACCTCTGTAAAAAAAGGGATTCCTATTTTGCCAACAGAGGAGAGTGATATAAGCTTCCAAAATTTGTACATAAATTGGTTCTAGTATACACTTTAATTTATCCATAGCTTATATGAAATGTATTTATGGTTTTTAAATTACGCGACAAAAACCATTTTGTCGCTACGCCCTTTCAATTTCTTGCTGTTCCATTGCTTGTTTTCTATGAGAGGCCGGGCCAGCCTCGCATAGAAAACAAGCAATCTCAAACACATCCAACACGGTTTTTTACTTTAACATGGCGTCACCTTAACTAAGCTTTGTTCACATTTAAATTAAAATGAATAAACGAGCTAACAGAGGACCGGAGTAGTTACTAAATATCATGAAGGCTCCGTCCACGTAAACTATTAAACTGAATTTAAAATCGTATAGTATCGAAATTCTCCGCCATCCCCTAACTTTACCCATCAATTTATGAACTGAGATAGTTTCTCTGTAACGCGAACTAGATAAGTAAATGTTTTCGATATTACGTTACAAGATAAACTTAGTTGCTTTGCGTTGTTCCCATTTGTTATTGCCTGTTTTATCTCTTATACGAAGTTTTGGTTGTTAGCTTATTCTCATTGTTATTACTATATTGATCCTTACCTTAATTTAATGGGTGACAAGTTAATCAGTAAGATAACTGTGATAATAAGAAAGTCATATTTTTTGGCATCGAATAATTAAAAGGATACTTACGTTAGAAAAAGGGCTATTGGCGACTAAAAATGAATTATAGTTCCTTCTACCTTTTACGAGCGTATTTTGCAGTCGCAGGATATTTCTAATTATAATAATAATATGAATATTATTTATTTAAATGTTATAGCCCTCATCCTAATTATCCTTATTGGAATATTTCCTACTCATATATTAATAATGTTACTATTAAAATTAAAAATATGTTTTCATCGTTGTTTACCACTGTAAATCCCGACAATACAAAAGTTGCAGTAGGGAAAATGCGTGGACCAATAATTGGTCCACGCATTTTATTGCCTGTTTAAAAACCCTGATCATTAATTGATTAAAAAAATATCAAATGAAATCCGAACACCTGTGAAACCTGACGCCTTTTTTCCTCGCTAATTTGCTTTAAATTTATACAGAACAACTATTTCTGCTGAAGGACATTGCGACTTGAAATTTAATGTGGGACACACTTAAAGTAATAACTGACTCTAACAATCTAAAGGACAAGCCTTTGTAACTTATTCTACGCGCCAAAAAACTTGTAGTTTTAGCTTTTTAAATTAACCATTGAACTAAAGTTTTTGCCAAAACGAGTATTTTAAGGCACAATAGTGAGCGAAATAAACGCTTGTTATATCATAATCTCAGTATGGATAGACCTCGATAAAATAATACATTGTGATTTCTGCCCGTTTTTAGACGAAAACAAAAGTATTTAGGGCCAGTTCACATTATAAAACAATGAGCCGCGACGTGAAGCTGCGTACAAAATTGAAACGTCTTTCCAGTCTTTATGCATTTTTAAGTCACGGCCCGTTTCTTTGGTTTCAGTAGGATGTCACATTTAGATCTGTTTATATTGCTATATAATATAATATTAGTAACATTGATAATTGATATTGCTACTCAATTGTAAGTACAGGGGTTTCAGGTAAGCAATAATAATGTTTTTATAAAAAATAACGATGCAGGGATGATACTACCAAGGATTTTGCTATGACAAACATAAGGTTATGATGGGGTCGAAGATTGGGACAATAATATTAGTAAGCAAATAAATTCTTATTAAAGGGACTCTTTAATAATAATACGAATATAAATATTTAAATATCTTTAAGTCGATGATAGCTTGAGCGGATTAGATGAACTCTTATTATAATAAAATAATTACTTGATAAAAAATTGTGCACTATGTGTGTACCTTTAGTTTGGTTATTTTATAAGACAGATAAGCGTTAATAAAATTAAATAAATCAACGGCCCTGATTTTAGCGACACATGGGCACTAGTTTTTAGGGAACATTTAATTATTGTAGTAACATTTTTATCATTAATCAAACTAATAATACAGTGTGTTTTATTAAATTTATAAAAAATTTAACGATTAATTTGTTATCTTGTCAACAACACATTAGGCTGGATTTATAATAATAATAATATATGCGTCCGTACTCCTTGCAAACGAGCGGTTTGGCCGCTCGTTGACGCTCCGCAAGATACCGAGTCACGACTCACGAGCAATAGTGTGTAACGATTTATGCTTCGTTCAAACCTACGCGACCACGCGACTGCGAAGCGGGAGCGTCAAGTTGTCAAATGTGTTTTTTGAATACAAAACACAGTACATTTGACAACATTTGACAACTTGACGCTCCGCTTCGCTTTCGCGTTGGTCGCGTAGGTTTGGCCTAAGCTTTATTATAATAACGGCGCTGTCGAGCTATCATTTCCATACAATTACTGCTTGAGATTGCGGTATAACAGCTAAGCCGCGCGTTCGGGCTGACGCATATAACTCGAGCATAACACTTTCCTACTGCTAAAACTAAAAAAAGAACGCTTTCCTTGCGTTCGATCAGTTCCGTGAAACGACGGAGAAGCTGACGTGGAACTATATTTTTAACATACTTCCAAGAAGGAGGAGGTTATCTATGACAGCTTACGCACTGTAGCTTCGGATACCTCACTTCCCCGTCATCTCGGCTTCGAATCGGATTCGTATCGTACAGAATGCGCAAGCGTTATAAAAATAATTTATTACAAATAAACTTAGAAAGTCGGGACAAAGTTCTTTAGTAAGTTTTTGCTAATTATTCGTACCACTTTTTTATTATATGATTAGTGATTACAATACACATTCTAAAACATGCTAAGAATTCATTTATGCTATGTCAGAAATTAATTCGACACGTGCGCTAATAAAAATTAATGAATTATCTCAGATATTTATTTACAGAAATACATAATATCATAATTAGTATCTTTAGACCTAATGCGTTTGATAGATATTGATCGCCAAAGATCAAATATCATAATATAAATGTTCTAAGTACCTAGATACGTAGTTTATGGCTATACTTTGAAAAAATAATAATATTGTGTCTCTGTAGATAAGCCGTCTCACTTATAAAAATATATGATAATTATTATTATACACAACGAATTATATAAGGTCTGCTAAAGAGTAGGCAGACAAAGACCCTCCTTCTAGGAAAGCTTTTAGCTACGTAAAAACCATTAAGAATGCTCCAACCGGAGAATTAGCAGGTCGGATGTCTGTCAGTACGAATATCGACGTTAATGACATTAAAATAAGATTCATATTAGCGCGCCATGTACAGTGGCGGTTACGACGCTCGCCGCGTTTTTGATATGGCGATATGGAGAAATTTTCCTATTTTTCTTATAACTGGAAAAGTTGTTTATTTTTATATAAAATTTTTAGCGGACTTAATAGAGGACTAAATAAGCAACAATTTTTTTGTATATTTATTTTCCTCACTTCAGTGTATTTAGATATTAAGGTACCTAATCAGACCCCATTTTTTCATATTTTGCGATTATTGTGATGGTTAAAACGTATTTTATGTGAAAATTTTGTATGCGGCTATAGAATTTTTATGGTACAGTCGTGGAGATGAATATATTATCTTTCATTTGAAACCAAAATATCCTCGCAGTTTAACTCCTAATTCTTTAATAGGGTACCGGAAAATCGCTGACATTTGTAATAGCGTCCTTAATAGTAGGTAACAGTTGTTAAATCTGGAAGTACTAAGTATATTACGAAGTTTAGTTCCTTTGTTTGTATTAAGTAGACCAGGAAGATAAGGCAATATTATGCAAAAATATGCACAGAGTAATTATTCACTAATGAGACATATTTTTGGACATTGAAATACGTAGCATTTTATCGTACTCGTACTTTATTCTATTCACTTTACAATCTATGCATTTAGTTTAAAAAATAGACTATTCGAATTGAATATTTAAAACAGAGTCAAGAAAATTAAATACTTTACGTTAACCATACGCTGTATCACAGAATATATAATAGTACTCCGTAGCTGTATAATTGACTCTGAACATATTGTTTACCAATACAGATTAAAAATTTAGTTTATTTCATAAAAAATATTTTAATCTACAAACAAAACAAATTCGATAGAGACTAATATTTTGTATACGTAATGATCTCTTCCAATTAACTTCCTTAGGAAGTGTGTTCTGTCGCAAGTCGCAATAAATTGTAGGTATGGCTGTGAAAAATACATTACAAGAATTAGAATGCTTCTAATACTTTATATTAGTTTGTGCTACATGGCATTTGGAATATTTCTTCTGTTCGTTAAAGCATGTTGCTTAGATGTAAAAGATATAAAACAGACACATTCGCATTATATAGAATGCGAATGTGTCTGTTTTATATCTTTTACATCTAAGCAACAAATAAATATGTAACAATAATATAATATACTGAGAAATGCAAAAAAACGATATTATAAAACCTCGTTTTCTTCGAAAGAAATTTTTTCCTGTAAATTTAATCAAATGACAATAATATCAACTTTACTTAATTTTAAGCAAGTGAAACGTTAAATTTATATGATTGCGTAGGCCCCCATATATACAAGAAGAAGAATCTAATGAGGAAGGAACCAATGCAACCTTCAATTACCTTTAATTTCTTCGTCGTCGTTTTTTGTCGTCGTCTTTTGAGCCTTCTCAAAAGATGAGCCCCTCAAGACATGCATTAACAGAGATCTACTATCAAAAGATCAAAATATCGAAAAAACCGCAGATCAACCAGACCGGACTCATTTTGAGTCTGGTCTGGTCGACCGGACACATGAGACGACGAAAAGGTATATTAAAATGGAAAATGTTTCACGGAACCTCGCAATTATACTGAATTCTGAAATATAATGTGCAAATACAGGTGCTCTTAAAATACAGATTTTATGAAATAGTGTGTATTCAGTTCCTTTGATATACGATATATTTTAATAATTTACTGAAGCTTTTACGAAATATGATATTTTTTATAATAACATAGCAATAAGAGATCAATGACAAAAATATGCAGGGTGTAACCAAACAAAATTATAACACTTTGACTCTATGAATTAAGTATACAAGTCCACGTACTGCGGGGCTAAAATGGTCACATTAAAGCAATTCCTCTAAATCAATTCAGCAAATGAATTGTCAAAACTGTCAAACTGACAAAATATGTCAATTCTTGAGCCTGACTGACTCGTATTGAAATAAAGAAACCACAGGCAAGTCACATCAGCTACATATTAAAATATTATGTCCAAATTATAGTTCAAGTGCGTTATAAGATGATATACGTGACACATTGTAATTGACAATAGTAGGGAAGTTACCTAAAAAAATTTATATTAATAAGTTAGCATTTAGCAACTTTTCAGCACTAATTTCACATATTGTATCAGTCATTTTGTATTTACAGACACACTTTTAGATAACTTTTCGCATTAATTTTCAAGTCTAACTGCAATTTTAAACACATTAGATATCAAAAACTGCTAGTTCGCTTACAAAAACAACCACAAACAAAACAACCCATGACAATGAATTGACATTTAAAACGTCAAGTCTTCAACCAATCAGAGATGTTGTTGTGAGGCACTTAAACCGACCAATCAGTGATTATTTACGATAATAACTAACGATTCGTTTCGCAATCGTACTAAGGCGACTCGCATTTTCGCGAAAACACTACCTTTTGTCAGTAAGATTGAAAAATGTAATCAACATTATCTAATTATCCGTGTTTTCGCGAAAACACTAGAATTTTCGAGAAAATTCGATTTATCAAATCATCCTACGTCATATTCATATTACTATTAGGTTACAACATAAGTCTAACATATTTACAACATGTACCTTCGGTATTGTTGGGTGTGCTGAGATAATAACCTTATGCCTCCTACAAGTCGTGTCGCAACTTTGGAAAGGAATACGTGTATAGGATTTTCCAACTCTATCATTAAAGGAACGAGCGTGAAGCACAAAATGGTCCTTGACTAATACTGTATATTGAATACAATGACGGTGGATAGGTTTAAAAATTTCAAATCTATAAATTAATAAAAAAGGACATAATATTATTGTGTACAATATTTGCGCAATATAATAAAATAAATAGTATACAACATGACTGGTGAGACAATACCGATACTTAAGGAGAGTATTCAGTACTCGATTCTCATTATAATTATATAATAAAATTAGGTTCTCAATTTTTTTCCGAATTTCCCAAAAATAAATGAATCATGGATAGGCATACTATGCGGCCGGTGCAGAGGCGTGCGCTACCAAATAAACACCACACAACTACCCCTCCCGCTCGCGGGGTCCATGCGTTGGGTAAATAATTACTTACTTAACTTTAAGCTACATTTAGTCAGTGATCAATGGATATTATATTTTATATTATTTTTTTCCAACTAATATAATAGCCAAATATCACGTCCTCGAGTATTGAACATGTCTCACCAGTCACGCAGTATAGATCTCGATGTGTACCATGATAGATATTTTGTTTAAAAATTACGAAAAATATACAGACTAACATATAACCTCCTCCTTTTTGGAAGTCGGTTAAAAAAGTAAGTGACTTATTTGTTTTTGTTTATATAATTTTATTTAAATTTTAATGAATAATTATATATTGTTAATATGCTATGTACACCGTAGTTGTCATGTGCATTAGATATTATAATACAATTAATTGTTATTTAGTTTTCAGTAAAAATGTATGCAATGTGTAAATAATTAATTAATACAGAGTACCTACGTCAGGAACTCAGGACTCAGGAGTAAAACTTAGGCCAAACCTACACTGAAAAAAAAATATGTTTGCTTCAACCAAGATCTTGTTTATTCCTATAATGAATCATGAACCCATATGAGCCTTCCAAGATCATAGTTGCTGTGACTAAGAGAACTTTATTAAACTGTCTTAGTTCCATCTATCAAGAACTAGATTGGCCTTATAAAGGCTGCTTAGTTAGTTTAACTATATATCTTGTTTAGTACAAGCATGACACTTTATTGTATTAGTTAAATTGATTTGTAGATCCAAATAATCCTACAGTTCCATCAACTAAGACTCTTTTTCAACCTGATTATTAAACTTCTTCAGATCAGTTAACATTTTGCTTCATTAAACCAAGTCACTTAGTTCCAATCAACTAAGGTAATAGTTAGCCTAACAATGATAGTTATTCATTTCAAGTAAAATCTTGTGTAGTGTGATTATTATCCGTTGTCAAATTAAAAATAAGTTTTGATTAATTTAATTAAAGTCTTAGTTAATTTGACCAACTTGTCAATAGTTGTATCTACTAAGCATGGTTGTTGATGTAGTCATGACAGGTAATGGATTTAAATAAGACCCCTTTTCTAGTATTTTGCCAAATAAAGGATAGTTCTAGTAGTTAACACAGGCACTTGCGTGCCTGTGTTAACTACTAGAACTAGCCTCCACTTAACAAAATACTAGAAAAAGAATCTTACTTTAATTCAATACCTTTTCTTCCTGAAAAGGTTTGTGTAATAATACAAATTTAGGTATTTTTTATTAATGTAAATATTTATTTATAATAATATAATATGGCACAGAGATAGAATGTATTTTTCTGGTTCTGGTTCTGGCTCTGGCTCTGGGTCTTTTGATTCATCTTGTTCATAGTTTGAGTTATCCTGAAAACAATAAGGTTTTATTATATTAACAAAAAAAGTTAAGGTAAAGGTACTCTTGGTCCAGTCAGGGGAATCAATTCTTTCAAGTACTCGTTGGTTAGGGCTGACAAAGCCTCGAGAATTATGCGCTGTTCTAAAAGATTGGTATTTTTTTAGTACCTACAATCAAGTTAATGGATAAAACATGCATACCTACATGCCTAATTATAATTTTATGGATTTTGGATTTTGAAATGTAAGTAGGCAGGTACTTACCTATGTCTTAATATGTAATAAATAATAATCTATATAATATGATGGAATGGAGTGCTGTGCGATATTGGTTGAAAATATGGTAAATAACTGTTAGATCGTAGATAATATAGGAGGACATACCTGTAAATATCTCAATAATTCGGGAAGCTCCGATGTTTTAAAATGATCAGTGACGTCGTCCATTAGGGTAAGGTACTGATAATATCTTCTTTGCCGCCACTCGAAGTCGCTTGCATATTTGCTCGTTATGCACTTGATCTTCTTGGGGATCCACTGTTGTTAATTGAAACACTATCAAGTGTAAAAGAAATCACAGAAACCATTAAAAGTCACTAGCGTAGCGTGGTGTTCAGTCGCACTTCAGAGAAATGGCGTCGTCGGTCGAATGGCGTGCGTGGACGCTTCTCTAGGAGGGTAAGGCGCGGCGCGGCGGGGGACATGCGAATCAAGTGCTTAGTAGAATCTACTAAGAAGTTTGTCGGAATATTCAAGATTTTTTTTTAATTTAACGCATTAGTTGATTGCCGTAATTATTTAAGTTTATTGCTTCAACGATAATAATTTGTTGATGCTAATATGGGTAAATTGTAGATTTTACTTTTATCTTGTTTCATTCTACTTCACAGCTTCTGTGATGTAACATATCTAGTGGATACTCCAACTAAATGCCTAGTTAATATTAAAAACATAAACTGTTAATATAATACACGGTCTTTATAGACCCAAATACAAGATTATAGTTAATTTGACTAGGTTGCTGTATAATCTCAAAGAAGTATTAGTCATTTTAATAAAAACATATCTTCAATTTAACAAATGTCCTCTTTGATGTTATAATTAAATTTAGCTTGTTGTTAAAACTAAGTCCAGTTGTTCGCTGTAACAATCACCTTATTTTTTGTGAACAATAGTAAGGTTATTCCAATTAATTTGGTGCCAACTAAGAAAAAATACTACTTAGTTGGAGAGTAATTTTTTCAGTGTACGCGTCCAACGCGAAAGCGAAGCGGAGCGTAATGATAACATATTTTGGTTTCGTATTTAGATTACTTTTAACTTTGTTGACTTGAGTTAGATTAATTATTGTTATTATGTATTTAAACTTCCAAATTGTTCAATATAATAAATAAAAACTTAGGTACTGACTACCTATAGTATTTAAGATATTTTATCTTAATAGGTTAAAAGGGAAATATTGATGATAATAATAACATGCTTTGCCTATTATTAAAATTATCTGATAAGTCTGTCGATTTTTACATGCGTAATGAGCTTATCGTAAGTTAAATGCATATTTCCCGAAACTAGTTTAGTTCGATATCTATTTTAGAATGAAAGAGGTATTTTATCAATACTCTGAATTTGAATAATAATTAGGCGAAGATATTAAGGAGACCACCACGGGGAAGGATATATACAATTATTATCGCGGTAAAATGTACGGTACCCGCAAGATTATGCGGGTTTGTGTTTACATTAAAGCTTATCAGTACCATAAGCCAAGACTTTTTTTAACGCTTCTTGAATAACAGAGTCACCCATTAAAATGTATGGAATTGACATGACACCAGTCGAATGGCTGCTTCATAATATTATTATTATCGAACGCTTATGTCAATTTCATGTAATATTTTAGTTCGGCAATTTTATAAAGAAGCGATAAGGAAAATATCTTGGCTGGGGGCTCTGAACTTTTTTTTAGGAAAAACAGGTATCTAAATGAAAGTAATAGTAGTTAAGATACTGTCTGAAAACATGTAGTCAAAAATGTAATATATATATAATATATACTTAAATTACATAATCTAAATTCTAAACTACAATAATGATAATATTCTTATCGATAAGTCATTAAATATACAATATCATATTTAGGTAGGTACATAATTCCATTGAAAAACGTAACTTTTGGTTAAGTTGGAATGATAATCAGATTTTCTATTAAAATGTTTAGTTAGTCACGACTCACGATCGTTTCCAAATTTAATACAGCAATTGCAATTTTGTTTGAATAATTGCTTTTAAAATGTAATGCTATATATCAGCCGCGCCTACGTCGAAGAATTAAACTGAATATCGGTAGGTCAAAACTAGAACTTCATTTGGGAGCTTTATTAACGAATCTATTACGATTGCAAGGATATAATAAATTATTGGATTTTACTTAGAATCTATTCTCAAATTGCTGAATTCTGTCCGCAGCGGTCATTGACCCCTGTCAAAAAACTTGTCATATTATAATTTCATCGTTTTCTTTACAAACCGCGATTGACAATGAAGTGACAGATGTTTATAGTCTGAGGGCGATATCGTATTTTGCATACTCGATGTGAAATGCAGAGTATGAAATATGTATATCACTTCGAACTCATACTAAAAGTTACCAAGAGGTTTTCCGATGAATCTATTATAAATAGTCTGTGTCTTTATAAAAGTTCAATTTTTCCGTAAGTTAACAGAATACAGTGTAAGCATTTCTCACATAGCTCATAGACTAGAAAGGTCAATGACCGCTGTTGCCAACTTAAATTGTTTTCACTATAGTTAAATTATTGTGTTATTAACTGTAAGATGTTCGAATAAGGAAGTTTACAATAGCTGCGTCCAGTTTAGATATACATATTAACATATATACGATAACAAAATATACGATATCAAAATCTATATAAAAATGATTTTTAAATTTCGAGCTTCGTTCCGGGGGGTGAGCCAAAATGTTTTCGTTTTCGCTTCGTTATAGAATCGCCGATGAAAATGTATGTAATTGACATAAGCGTTCGTTAATATGACTTTGACGTTCGACTCGTCTTATGTCAATTCCATACATTTTGATCGGCGATTCTATAACGAAGCGAAAACGAAAAAGTTTCGGCTATAGGCCCTGTTTTGTTTCGGTACAAACTCACTTTTTTAACCGACTTTAATGACAAAAAGAATATATACGTTATACGTCCCTCACATATTTACGTTTCCACTACCGGCGATATAATTATGTAATACTGTGCAAGAATTTTAAGTGGTGTTCGAGGAGGTTTACAAGAATTTCAAGTCTAGCTTGTCCTTGCACCAAATATTAGGTATTACGTTAAAGGGTCGACCTCGGACCAAAACACTGTCATAATACAGGTCCTAAATAATTGTACTTTGACTTTAAAGTTTAGAAACTGGAACAAGGCGTGTTGCACAATATCGGCGAGCTATTAGGGTATAGGACCAGTAACCTTGGTGCAGTGCCTGTTACTTAATTATTATGCCCGCCAAATTTTATATAATATTTAGGTATATATCATTTTTCGCGTAATAGTCATTCGAACAACTATTCCCGCATAATTTACTGCCATTAATATTCACCAGTTGTTAATTTGAGGTGCAGAATAGCGAGCATATTGTATTTCACTATATTATAATATTATATATTTTATTATCTATACATATAATAAAATCGTAGGAAAGTCAATTCTGTACATTGAACATTTTTGAAAAATAATACTTGGGACGTGATCTACAATCGATACGGAAGCCAAAAATATAGTTTTTAGAATTTTTGTCTGTTTGTCTGTTTGTCTGTATGTCTGTTTGTCTGTTTGTCTGTTTGTCTGTATGTATGTCCGGGATAAACTCAGAAAGTACTGAATGGATTTACTTCAAATTTTGCACGAATATTATATAGAGGTCGGGTCAACACATAGGCTATATATTATGATGATATCGCCTAGGGGGGGGGAGGGGCTCAAGTTTCAATATTTTTAGTTTTTTGCTCATATCGCTAAAACGGTGCATTGTAGAGAAAAAATGTCCGGTACGTAATGAAAGCCCATAAAATTTCCTACAAATTTGTCCTTCACACTTTGTATCTATCTTCACTCCTTGCCATGCTATGAGCTTTTGTCTATCTTTTCTATACAAATTTCGAGTGTCGTTTGATTAACATGCTGGGAGCTTTGGCATCGGTCTTTTCTACATCTTTTTTAAGAACAAAGTTAAAAACTAAACTACACATACGGTTTTTCAGTGTCGTTTGTTTTGGGGGGGCTGCGCCCACCCAAACCCCCCCCCCCCCTTATTCCTCATGACACTTTTGTTCATAATTAAAAAGTAGCGTGGAGTTTGTATTGCGTCTTAATTATCCTTTTTAGGAACAAATCTATACATATAATAAAATCGTAGGAAAGTCAATTCTGTACATTGAATATTTTTGAAAAATAATACTTGGAACGTGATCTACTATACTAACGCGGACGAAGTCGCGGGCAACAGCTAGTTATTTATAAAGCTGAAAAAGTGAAACTTTTCTAATGTTTGAGACGACGACACCAAGACTTCTTCATGACACACAACATTACATCAAAATCACCGAGTTTTTAAGGTTCTGTACCTACCTAAAAGGGTAAAAAAAAATCGGCCAAGTGCGAGTCGGAATTGCGCACGAAGGGTTCCGTACCAATAAAGAGCAAAATTAGGCCATAAATTGTGTTTTTGTATGGGAGCCCCCCTTATTTTTTATTTCATTTTAATATTATTATTAAATATTAAAGTACACATATAACTAAGGATTTTGTGAAAAATTCAAGTACTACCTGTTGCCATTTTTAATATAGAGCAAAAAAGGCCAAAAAAAGCACGTCTGTTGTATGGGAGCCCCCCTTAAATATTCATTTTATTTCATTTTTAGTATTTGTTATAGCGGCAACAGATATACATAACCTGTGAAAATATCAAATCTCTAGCTATTACCGTTCTTGAGTTACAGCCTGGAGACAGACAGACAGACGGACAGACGGACAGACAACGGAGTCTTAGTAATAGGGTCCCGTTTTTACCCTTTGGGTACGGAACCCTAAAAACGGGACTCGATTACTGAGACTTCGATGTCTCAGGTCCGTCTGTCTGTCTATCTGTCTCCAGGTTCTAAAATTTTTACAGATTGTGTGTTAGTGTTGCCGCTATAAAAACAAAATAAAGTTAATATTTAAAGGATCCTTCATACAACAGACGTCATTTTTTGGCCTTATTTGCTCGTATTCCATAATGGCAACAGGTAGGCGCTAAAAATATTCACAGACTCCTCAATTATATTAACCCTCTATATCATGACGTAGACTGTAAGCAACATACCGTTAGATCTACCACTAAATTCATACGATTCATTTTTTGACATTATATTGCATTGTATATTATAGTCTACAAACAGAAGTAACGAACAGGTACTAAAACTAATAACTAGATGGCGTTACCTGTCACTAATTGAAGTTTTTTCACAAAGTCGTTAGTGGTTTGAACAAGTACACGCGTGATCCGAATTGAAAATTATTTAAAAATAGTTTTTTCGTGTTATGAGGATTTATTTTCAAAAATATGGACAGGTAAGTGTTTAAATATTTGATATTTCACGTTATCAATAATATTTATTTTTATTATTTTACTTTTTTTGAAAATTTGTGTTTGTTGCCCGTAAGCTACATTGACGTATATGGGTATTATTTTGTATTAGTTTGTGTGTGTATAGATTATATCATGATGGTTTGATATCATGTTCCAGGGCAGCTCGTAAGCGTCCTCTTCAGGAGGAGGATATTATCTCGTTGCTGCAGAATGGTGATGACAGTGAGGACGGTTTGGATTTTGATGATGACAGCCTCGCAGACCCAGATTTTTCACCTGAATTAGAAACTTTTGAAGACAATACTTCCACCTTAGATATCGACGTGGATTCTATTATAGAAACTTTAGAAAACAATCATGAAAGTTCAGTTCCATCACCTCCAAGCACTGAAACTGCATCAAACAGTCCTCAACCTTCATCAGCTCAAAGTAATCAATCAAAACAAACTAAAATGAAACCTACCAAACTAAATTTACGCTGGAAGAAGAAGAGCCTACAATTAAATACCGAGCAGCTTAGATTCAAGGGTAACAAGAACTTGGGCACTGAACTTTTAGAGCTAGAAACCCCTATCCAGTTTTTCTTTTACCTCTTTCCACAAGAACTTATCAAGATGATTTCAGAGGAGACCAATCTTTATAAAATTCAGAATGATCCTAATAGCACTTTTCGTGTGACAGAAATGGATATCAGGCAGTTTATGGGTATAGTATATCTAATGTCTCTTATTCAATTACCTAGAGTTACGAACCACTGGACTCCGATTCTTGGTACCCCAATAATACAGGATACTATGCCATTGAATAAATTTGAGAAAATGCGCCAAACTTTACACTTCAATGACAATAGTAAAATTCTATCTAGAAACGATCCTGAACATGATAGAATTTTCAAAATAAGACCTGTGGTCGAGTCTCTCAATGCAGCTTACAAAAAGGTCCCCTTGGAAGAACACCTTTGTGTTGATGAGCAAATGTGTTCCACTAAAGCACGGAATTTGTTGAAGCGATACAACCCCCAAAAGCCACATAAATGGGGTTATAAAATCTATATCTATCTAATTGGGTAAAAAGCCTAGTATGTCTAGTCGTCGTTCGCTAGAGAACGAGATACAAGCAAAAAAACATAAAGGACCTGCACAGCATGCACCTCCTATGGCAGTACGGCAAGACCAGATTGGGCACTGGCCTCAATGGTCTGACAAAAAAATCAGGTGCAAGTTCCCAAAGTGTACTGGATTTACTCACAATACATGCGAAAAATGCGGGGTTGCTCTATGCTATACCAAAACAAAGAACTGTTTCAGGAACTTCCACCTATCATAACTTCCTCTTATATCTATAGTTTTTAAGCTTATAACTCAGTGTTGCTTCCAGGCAACGCTCCCTGTTTTTCTTTTTTTTTTGTTGAAATAATTAAATAAATGAAAAACTATAAAACACGTATATTTTTATTTTGTTTTAATTACCCGAAAACAACAAAAAATACAAAATCCATGTTCTTGAGTTATAGAGGGTTAAAACAAACTTCTTATATTATCACCATAAACTAATACAATAAACACTAAACTACAGTAAAAACTAATATAATAATAAGTAAAGGAAAAAAAAAACAGAACAAAATATAAAAATAAAATGATTAATACAACAATTTTTGGCCTACTCTTGCTCTTGGTATTGGCACAGTGTAAAAGTGGTATTGGTATAATGCCTTTCGTGCGTGAGTCCGACTTGACCGATAAAAATTTAGAATTTTAATTTAAATTTTTTAAATTTTAATTTAATTTATTTAGAAAATTTCTATGATTTTATAACTTTTAGATGAAGTCCGTATTGCTTCAGAGTTTTTTAAAAGGAAGTGTTATCTAGACGTAATAAGGAGCAAAAAGTAACACAGTTACGTTATATTACTTACATAACAGAACTCAATTAGTTTGGTATCTAATCCAGTGAAAAATAACTAGTTACTTAACTTGCAATTAAATTCGGTAAGTGCTTGGCATGTATTTAGTGAATACTCCTAATTACGTCAAATTACGATCGGCAACATAATTCTGATCAAATTATTATTAGCGAGTCAACGTTTAAGTAAAAGGCGGTAAAAAGAAATGGTAAGTTTTTAAGCTGCTTATCCATTTGAGGCAGACTCAGGGCGAGGCAGCCGATCGACTCGAGGCCGCACAATCAGTAGAGACGCTGCCTCAACCTGAGGCACGCCGCGGCATGCCAAGCAACCAAGCCTCGGTTTGCTTCAAGTCGAGACTGCTGGACCCGAGGCTGCCCCAATGGATACACAACTTTAGCAGTTTACACAAAATGATGATCTGATTTTTAGGATAGGTAATTTTTTGAGTATACGAACATTTGTGCATGTGTGTGCTTGTACGGAAAGACTACTGAAACCCTAAATTTTTCCGGGATAAAAAAGTGTCCTATGTCTTTTTCCGGGGCTCAAAGGCTCTCCATATCAATTTTCAGCAAAATTGGTTCAGCGATTTAGGCGTGAAGAGATAACAAACAGACAGACAGACGGATAGATAGACATACAGTAATACTTTCGCATTTATAATTTTAAGTATGGATATGGAAGTATGGACTATGGATTGGATGGAGTCTATAATTGTGACAAAATATAGTTTAGCTCTGAACTGAAGACGTAAGTAGAAAAACACGATGACTAACATTTTGCAACATGCGAACATTTACCTACTAAATTTTTCCCTTATAATTTGAAATAAACCTTGTAACTTACCAACTTCATCACTTGGCTAATAATATTTTAATTCATAATTTGGCTACACAAAAATTGCATAGTTTTTTTTATTTCAAACCATTTTCCGGCCCTAAAGCCTCTATTTATGCGAAAAAGGGCAATTTTTTACTGTTAGATATCGTGTTCCTCCACTCACGTCTTCAATTATCACGAAGCCGCGAACACAGTTCAGCAGCTCACGTTGCCAAAAGAGATTGTTGATTAATACGATTTGAATTCAATAATTATTTTTCAAAGAATCAAATAATTCTTGATAATAATTTTCAGTCTGCACGTATAAGACACGCATAATCTTCTTTTTAACTTTCACTCTGAAGTGTGGTACATTCCTGAAATCCGGGATGTTCGGGAATCCCGTCCGGCTCAGTGGCTCGTACGGATTAAACCCACTCCGGCGGCGTGGCGTCCGGAAAACCAAATATTTTCGTGTCCCGTGCAGCAATAGATTTTTAAGTCGGAAAAAACCAACATCGAAAATGTATTTCCATACCGTTTTATTATTCAAATTCGCTAGATCTCTTTATTGAGTTTAGGTTTTAAATTATTTATTGGGTTTGATTCGTTTGCGATTGCATTCTCGAATAAATCGAATAACGAGTAAATTAATCGGAGCATCGAAATGGAAATGCACAAAAATATTATTACATCCAACTACCGAATAATATTTTTGATTCATAAAACTATAGATGACGCCAAAATTCGTTTATCGCGCGGGAACCGTACATTTTTCCGAGATAAAAAGTAACCTATGTCCTTTCCCGGAACTGAAACATAATATCTCCATACCAAAATTCAGCAAAATCGGTTCAGCGGTTTGGGTGTGAAGAGGTCAGCCAGACAGACAGACAGACATACAGACGCACTTTCGAATTTATAATATTAGTATGGATCTTTGGCTTTTCTGAAGTACAAAACAAAAAAATAATCAAAGTTATCTCTAGCTAGTAAAGTTGTTGATTTATATAGCCACAATTGAGTTAATTATTAGTTTAATTAGGTACTTTACAAAAACTTTTATTTATTTTATCGAACTAAAATACTTTAAATAATAATAATAATAATGTTGGTTTATATTTTAATTTATTACTCGGTTTTGCTTGCGTCATATATTATCTTGCAACCCAATTTTAATGTTCATTCATCACAAAAATTAAAATATCATAGCGTAAACCTCCATTCCATCGACCATTTGTTCGGGCTATATGTCTCGAGTCTCGACATAGGTTTCATAAATAAATTATTATTTATTAAATGCTACTAAAAACTTTAGACATTATAATAATTGAAAAAGTGAATTGAAAGTAATTAAACAAGTATTTTCTAACATAAACTGTCTCCTATGTTCTAATTATGAAGTAACTAAAACTTTGCCTAGGTTGAGGCGAAACTTTAAAATTTCCAAATGACACTTTGTATTTGCCCTAGACCATCGCAAGTTCCCTCCGAGTTTGAATTATGGCGCTTCATTAAAACCTGCGTTGGAGCATTCACAATAGCAGCGGATGCAAAGAACCGGATGCAATTAGCGACGACAGAGACTAAATCTCCAATCTTTTCACTCCTTAATAACTCCGCCATTGAATCCTTGAAAGCTATACTTAAACTTAAACATTCAGCGAGCTTTAATATTCAAGTTAATATTACGTTTTGCAGACTCCAATTTGTAAAGTTAATTTAAATAAACAGTTTCATCAGCACCTTTAAACTTCACAAGATTTCTGTTGTTTTTGGCTTGCATCTTTGTTACATTTTGAGCAGGCAAAACGAATTCCACAGTAATCGTACATTTGTGTAACAAGTATTTATGATTTACGTTATTTATCTCTGGGTAATCCGAAGTTTTGGAAGAGTTATTTCTTCACGTCTTCACTTCAGTCATATAGTATCGAATAGTGTCGATTATACCTATCGACAGTAATTTAATCAATAAAAAAAAATTCAAGCGGTCTAACCCTCAGGGTCTAACCTTATGACTAGATTACGGATGTGTCTGCGAAACCTACGTGTACCTACGTGTACGTACGTAAATTATTCGCGTAATTTGATCGCGTTTCGTCAAACCCAGCCGACAGATTTCGGCTAACATGATGGCTTCTCACGGCACGTAATATCACGAGCCGCGACGCGCCGTGTGAAGGGGGTTAGGTAGCTCGAGGTGGCTCAAAAAAGTCGGTAACTTCATGCTGGGTTCTCACGGCGCGTAATATCACAAGCCGCTCGAGTTGAAGCCTGTGTTGAGCCTTCGAAGTAGCCGACTTCAATCGGATGGGACGCGTCTGCATAAGCCAGTCCGCGCTACCTCGAGGCACCTCTTTCACACGGCGCGTGGCTCGAGTTGGCGCGGCGCGGCGTGGCTTATTACGCGCCGTGAGAAGTCAGCATAAATTAAATTGAAATAAACCGTCCGTCATCTGCTTATGAATATTTTTTTTCGATGGTAAAAAAATTACCCTTACGATTGGGCTTACTACTATTGGGCTTATTACTATTATTGGTTTTTTTATACAGTTTGTCTCATCAATAATAATTGTAATTTACAAGAGGCATAGTATAAATATAACACCTGAGTCCTAACATTCGAAATCCATATAAATACCTGATGATGATGATGACCTAGAATATTTTTAAATAATTCGATTAACTCTGCATTTAACACCCACCTGACCCACCAGACTACCTAAAAAGCCTTATGAATTATGAGTTATATATGAGCTGATTCTGATTTTCCACTGACTAGTAAACAATAGCTTTGTCCACACTGTGCCTTTTTTTGTTCATCAAGGGCATGCGTTATAGCGCAGTCAAAAGCGAACGTGAGGCATGCCCGTGACGCGCGTTGAAATCGTAGCGCTCGCTATGACACTTTTCTTTCAACGCGGGTGGATTTTGACGCATTCAATTATTGAATATGCCAAACGAAATTTGAATAAAAAGAAGATGACGAAAATTGAAGATGAAATTGCATAATGTGGACATACAAGTGAAAATCAGAACTCGCAGCCACTTCATAAATTGTCACTTCAGAGATAATAATTATTATTACAAAGTTAAAATTGTCAAAAGTGTAGGTACTTGTACCTCATCATTTAACGTATTTAAAGGTATTCTTAAATTTCCCGATTTTCTATATGTAATTTTTAGATTTTTTTATTCCGTTTTAACCTTCCTTCGACATTAACAAACGCAAAAAAAATGAGCGATATCAGTTCAGCCGTTCTCGAGATTAGTGCTTACACTAAAAAAATTAAAATAAAACCATGTTCGATGTACTTATTTCCATTTTCCAGCTGCGTCTACAAACTTTTTACAACTTATTACTTATCATAAACAAAAGAATAAAATCCGAAATTACAAAGTTTTCTTGTTTAACTCCTTAACATTTTACTGCTTGTTTTTAATCTTCTTTCACTTTGGACTTTTTATAACTGAATTACGTTAAACTTAGCGAAGTAAGAAATTTTAATTCAGTTTTTATAAATAGAACTCAGATATTGATTTTTTTATTTTTTTCGAACAGTAAAATAACTGTGTTTGTTTTTATTTGTTTTCGTATTCGCTATCTCTTTCTCCCACCTAAAACTCTACAGTAAATTCTATATTAGTTTAGTTCATGCACAATACTCCGAGCTAGAATGCAAAAGCACAAACTATTAGCCAATTTAAAGTTTTAATAGCGTGTCGTTAGCCACAGTACGCTCTGGTGTGCCTCTGGCGAAAATCCTTTTCGATCCGTGCTGAAAAAATACGAGTGTTATAAGTTGACGTGTCTGCTGCTCTCGATCGAATGGTATTTGATTAAATTTAGGGTTTCAAAATATTATAGGGGTTTTTCTCATTGATATGAGAAAAACCCCTATAATATTTTGGTGCCTGTCCGTCGTGTCTGTCTGTCGAGGCACTTTGTTGCGAGAGTGCGTAGAGGTACCGATTGAAGAGAAAGCCTCATTTTAATGAATATGAGTAAGTTCGATATGCACTTGACCGTATTTAGGTTGCAGCTAACTCTGTCTGATGTTTTTGAAGTTGTAACAATACTGTTGATTAATAAGAGTCCAGGCTAGCTTTTCATTTGATCAAAGCTTCGGACAACATCTAGTACCTAACAAAATATCATATAGAAACAAAATAAATGAATAAAAATTTTTGAGTTTAGTGCTAAAAATTGTAGCCCAGTGAACTGATTGACAGGGTTTCCGACTAACGGGACGATTAAAAAGTGATCGTATATAAAATCAATAAACACAGAGATGATAGTATGTAAAAATTGTAAAAATTGTAAAAATAAACTGATATATCCAATTTATTCCGCTAGGCTCGATCCAATTATATTTTTCAGCGGCCGCTATCGCCAGTTCGCTACGGTTTTGATTTTGGACAACGCCGCTTCATTGATTGTCGGTATTTTGCACTGTCATAAGCCCGGCGAGTTTCCAACTTACAAAACATTCGTTTCAAATAATTATTGTAGCGAATATTTCCGTATTATGAATTATTTTTGAATGTTACGAATTCAGTTCTATATAATTTACTCTTATTTTAATGGAACTTATGCCCATTTTCAGCATCCATCTACTAACGTTAATTGAGTGGGTACTAGCGGCTAGTAGTCGCCTATAATAAAGATTTTACCAGCGCTTATAATGTCACGTTCTAAATACGTTAGACCTAAGGACGTCCTACCGTGAAAACGTTTTTGTCGTAAAAGAGAGACCAGGGGGGTGAGACAAGATTTTTTCGTTTTGGCTTCGTTGTAGAATCGCCGATCAAAATGTATGGAATTGACATAAGCGTTCGTTAATATGACGTTGACATTCGACTCGTCTTATGTCAATTCCATACATTTTGATCGGCGATTCTATAACGACGCGAAAACGAAAGAGTTTCGGCTAAATGGCATGAGCTTATAAGACCTCTAGGGGATGGTCGAAAATTAAGGAGGACCTAAAGCTAGGATTTCATGATGTGATGTTTATTTGCGTCCGCACTTCAGTACGGATATTATAATTTATAAGCCTTCATAACTTCATAACTCGAGTCCCGAATCAATCGATAGCGGATAGTGAATCGAATCAACGCGATTTTTTTACTTTTGATAGTAACTTCAAAATCTACTTATCCATGACTATGCGGTCGTCCAATTAGTGACTAACTAGAAGATATTCTCACACGATTGCAATGGGATATAATATTTTGGTATGTTTGCAATGGAATACGCACACACACACACACACACAATAAATCAAATCACTCAAATTCGAAATAGGATTTAATCAGGTGCTTTACTAGTTACTACCGAGACTGATTGGATCAACGACTACGATTTGATGTAGATTTGATTCAGTTTCGATCGTGAGTAAACAACTCAACAATTCAAATCATCGCGTTGACCAAACAGTAAACACCAAACTTCTTTATTCTTGTTAAATTTCTGTGTTAAAAACCGGCCAAGTGCGTGTCGGGCCACGCGCAATATAGGGTTCCGTAGTACCGCTAGTTTTTGAAAATTTTTGCATGGTCAATCTCTCAATCTCTCAGAATAAAATATGGGATATTAAGTATATACCAAAAAGGTTATACATAAAGCACTGATTATTTAAATCTGTATGGTAAGCCTGTAAGAAAATTTTAAAATTAAAAAAATAACGCTTTAGATTTTCGTATTCAGTCAATTCTAAAATAGGAGCAGCAGTCCTAAACGCACACCTAAAATAAAAAAAACGCTCTATTCTTTTCTCCATTTTACCTAATTTACAAAACTTACACGGTCTTCACGGCGCTCGAGTAACTAAAATAGTACACTGATCTCCCTTACTGTAGTATAGAGTGTAAACTGTACATGTCGGGAGTACCGAAACAACTTAGATCAAATTGATTCGAGTCTCGAATGCGTCAGAAGTGAGATTTCTTAATCTTAAATTATAGAAATCAAAGCTGTCCTTGAGTCTGCGAGCCCGCTACTGCAGCGGCTGCGGGTAAAATCCACAATAAAACCTAGCTTTAGAGATCGAGAGTAATTGGCTTCGATTTGATGTAACAAATCACCCACCCATTACGTACCATGATTGAACGTTTCACTCGGGGGCCGCAAAACATCGAAACGCGCTCATGAAGCAGGGTGAAATTCAAATTTATTACGCTAATAAAAGGCAATCCAATTAAAGCTGGAGTTTTTGAGAATCTCGGCGTAGAGCTCTCGAGTCGAGTGCCTTAGACCGCAGCTACAGTGAGCCACAGGTACCGGTATGTTACTGTACTAATAAATAACCATTCAACTTCTGAAACAAAAGAAATATTCACGAAGTTCGTGGTTCGTTCTTATTTTTTTTTTCATTATATGTTGTATGTTTATTAATTATTATATTCAGGTTATCTATTTCGTCGTCTCGTCGGCCGCCAAGACGAGCCAAGCGAGGCGCAAGGGCAATACAGTACCTATTCTCGAAGTGTTTTGTCGTTTTTTGAATCCTCATGGAGTTGGCTTCCGATGTACCTGACGTAGCTTCTGGATCTACACGTAATACGGCCTAACTCTACCGGCCCTAACTTCAACAAATTCTACATAATATCAGTAAATATGCATGGCTTGGCGGTTTTGTTGCTTACTTCAGATCATAAACTAAATATTCGCATCACTTCCGCGACGGTAGCGAAACGGCGAAGCCATATAATATTTACTGATATGTATATGTATGATATGACAGATATAAATATCATTATGTAGATGAAATCTCGATTAATTCTGTCTTTTTGTCCAAAAGCGCGTCTTCAAACACAGAAAGTCCGAAAACACAATCAAGTTCGCAAAAAACTATTTTTGCGAACTTGATTGTGTAAAACTAGGACCACCAAGATACAGGCTTTGCCTAGTTTGGTGTCCACAGATAAACCTTGTATAATGTAATATTATGTTACTTACTTCGCAAAGTGTCATGTTATTAAGATAAGTCTAGTGTGCTATTAATTCTACATTGATCTTAACTGTAACTTTATTTTATGTAATGTTGTGTTGGGTAACAAATAAATAAATAAATGTAGAAATTGTTAAAGTTACGGTCGGTATAGACTTAGGCTGTGTAGATTCAGAAGCTTGGCTCTACATGAGATCTGATATCTTTTTCACAGGGCAAACCTTAAATTGTTTAAACTTTAAACGTGTTCGCCTTGGCAACATTTTACATGAAATATTTTTGGTGGGATATCTTAATAATTATTATAAATGCGAAAGTGTGTCTGTCAGTCTGTCGGTTACCTCTTCACGGCCGAACCGCTGAACCGATTTTGATTAAATTTAGTGTAGAGATACTTTGAGTCCCAGGAAAGGTCATAAGATACTTTTTATCCAGGAAAAGTGTTTGATTCCCGCTCGATAACCTAATTTTGGCGCAAGGAGTTGCGGACGTCATCTAGTTAATAATGAAGTACAAAATGACCCTCAGCGGAAATTATTGTAAAAACCAATAACCATTTAATACAAAATTGATAACAATAAGAGGTAACAGACAGACTGACACACTTTCGCATAAATATTATTAAGTACCAATGGATTACATTTTCTCTTCGAGTGGAGCATCTGAATACAAAGCTCATAGTCGCTTTCCATAAAGCGTTCTTCTGCGTTTTTTCCAAAGTCACTTCGTAAAATAAATAAAACCAGAACAATGTTGAATTTCATGTTATTTTAAAATTCCGGAAACAATTGATGAGTGAACTTTTTCTAAATAGAGTGTAAAAAGTGGGATTTGTCTAGGGAAAATATTCTAAAATCTAGTGTGTATTCTACTGAAATACCCAGAATACTTGGCAAGGTCCTAAAAAGAACCCGCTAATATAAATTTTACGTCTACCTCGTACGTGACCGAGCACTTTATTGATTTAAGCTTTTATCTGGTTACTATTTTCCATAAAAGTTTCCATCCAGAAAAATTCAGTTCAGTTTAGTTGAGAATAAAGATTTGTGTTTTACTTATTCGATAATATGACTTTTTATACTTTTATTTTTGAAAATAATAAAATATACCATTGATAGGCATCGTAGTCACGATGTTCAAAAAGTGTATTTATAATACCTATTTAAAAATATATTTTATTTAAACACAAACTTAAATGAAATATTTTAATGAATCCTGTCTGGTCTAAAAAAATATTTTCATACAAAAGTAATTTGTTTTATATACGAATCTATAATATACGTCATAAAAACTAATAATAATTTGGGACGAAACGCTGGATGATAAATTAATTAAATTAAATTATATTCATTCGTCCCATCGGGACGAAAATGTATAGTACGAAAGACTCAACTACTCATTACTATTATTAAAAAGAAAGCGTATCTCTATAAAAGGCCGGCTACTCACAATACGAGTGCCCCAGTGATGCAAAAGTCCACGAGCGTCGGTAATAATCGCTATACTATGAGCTGAAGCGTGGCACCTATGTCTTAAAAAAGGATTACTTATTATAAAACGATTCGCGTTTGATACATTAATGTAATCAGTAATCAGACACGCGGGAGGTACGTGTAAATGCGAAAAGCGAATCGCAGACGCAAAGCGAACGCTTCAAAAGGATCCACTAATGAGGAGGGGTGGGTGAAAATTTTACCTCTTGAAAATAAATTTTTGCTGCATCTATCTTTCCACTAAACGAGTACTGCGTTTAAAAAATGAAGTAATATTTTAATGCCTATCTGAATTCCAGTATTACATTAAACGCAAACACATTTTTAACGACAGCGCGTTTCCTGTTTCAAATGCTCTAATTTGAGACCTAAATGTTAATTTAAAAAACAGGGTTAAATATTATTTACTACCTTTTCCGGTCTGCCTGTGTGTTTCTTAAACGAAATAAATATATATTAGTGATTAAAATTAGTAATAATCGTACATATATTTAATATATATATGCAATAAGAATATTACTTACAATGACGCCGAATGCAGAAAACTCTCCTCTTTTTCTTCAATTTGTTGTTACTTCTTTAGGTCTTCGTTTGTACAAAGTAGTAGGTACAAACAAGACATAATATTATGTCTTGTTTGTACTTCTTTGTACAAATTTATAATATAAACAATAATTATATTTTAATAATTAATTTTTATATTAAAAACAATAGATTGGCTTCTTATTAAGATGACTCCACGTTAAAATAAAAAACCTTGTTGGATATGTTTTAGATTGCTTGTGAAACATGAATACTGACAATGAACTTTTAATTTCTTAGCTTTAGCACAGTGTAAATAACTACAGTGGTCCAAAGCCTTTGAAGTCGCGCGAAATGCCGCCTTTGTGTCATTGCTTCAGGGTTGTCACAATAATGTGTTTTATTAAAATGATTGTGGCGCTGCGGAGGACACGGCCCAATACACCCTCGAGGTGTGCGATCGATGGGCCGTGCAGCGCCATGATCTCATGGCGGTGCTTGGGCGGGACCTCTCGCTCTCCAACATGGTTCGCTGCATGCTCGAGAGCGATGAGGCCTGGCAGGCGGCGGTCTCTTTTTGCGAAATCGTCCTTTCGCAAAAAGAAGTCGCGGAGCGGAACAGAGAGGATGACCCTTCCTCCGTTCCGCTCCGCCGGCGTAGGACGGGAGTGCGGAGGCGTCGCTATGCGAACCTCTAATAACTTCCGTCCCACGGGGCTCCGGGTCAGGATGGGAACCTGCCCGGCTTAGCTAGTCCCGGCGCCGAGGGGAATGCTTCAGTTTGCCTAAGCGTTCCCTAACTTTGGTGGAAGTCCGGTCCCTATTGAGGTAGACCGGCCGGTCGTGGAGGGAGTCCCGTGTTAGATAGATCCAGGACATCCCTCCTTTATACGGCTGAAGGCGAACCGCAGGTGGTTTTAGTGAGTAGGAGTATCACATACCCCCGGGGTGCTGAGGCACATACCCAACCCGGGGGACCCATGAGGGTTTCCCCTGCGCATCAAAAAAAAAAGGTTAGAACTTAGACCACAATACAGAGGGAGCCAAGCAAGCGCAGCGAGCGTGCTACGTCAGATTATAAAAGGGGGAAATACCGTTAGATTATTAAAAAATAAAAACCCTATATACTAAATTTCATGAAAATCGTTGGAGCTGATTCCGAGATTCTTTAAGGTGACGCCTTGATAATTTGGCCGTAGCGATGTCCATTTTTCTCAGCAATGACTAAGGCTAAGAAATTAAAGTTCACTGTCAGTATTCATCATGTCTTTGTCTTTGAATTAGCCATAGCATAACACGATTGGTCAACTTTTATAACACAGAATAATCAATCAAAAAGACGTCTGTAAAAAAAGGGTTTCCTATTTTGCCAACAGAGGAGAGTGATATAAGCTTCCAAAATTTGTACATAAATTGGTTCTAGTATACACTTTAATTTGTCCATAGCTTATATAAAATTTATTTATGGTTTTTAAATTACGCGACAAAAACCATTTTGTCGCTATGCCCTTTCAATTTTTTGCTGTTCCATTGCTTGTTTTCTATGATAGGCCGGGCCAGCCTCGCATAGAAAACAAGCAATCTAAAACACATCCAACACGGTTTTTTACTTTAACATGGCGTCACCTTAAGTTGATTATCGATTATATTATCGATAAAACACGAATAAAATGACATTTTCTAAAAATGATTCCTAGCTAAGTATATCGATTTACCGCCCTCGAAACCCCCATATATACTAAATTTCATGAAAATCGTTGGGAGCCGATTCCGAGTTCTTTAAGTTGATTATCGATTATCGAACACGAATAAAATGACATTTTCTAAATATGATTCCTAGATAAATCGATTTATCTTTATCGCCCCCGAAACCCCCTATATACTAAATTTCATGAAAATCGTTGGAGCCGATTCCGAGATTCAAATTATATTTACACAAGAATTGCTCGGGTTTTATAGGATATTGATAATTTTTTGTCGTTTCTAAAGTTGAGATAAACAAAAAACATAATAATTATTATATTAAACCATTTTATTATTATCAACATGATACGGTCAAAAACATGGGTATGGTACATTTCAAGTCCAGATTCTTTTTATGTGGAATTCCTAGTTATTACAGCAGTGGCGGTGGCAGGTGCATCTTGGGCGGGAACGCTTCCTTTTCTTCGGTATATATTCATCTGATTCTTGGAGATACGACTCTGTACCTTGCACGACGATGTCTCTGCTAGGGACATCATCGAAACGGACGTTGTTACGACGCTTAAGTATTTTACTTTTACGTACCATTAACATAAGTACAATCAATAATATGATACCAAAGAATATATTTGTAATGTCCACTACCAAATTATCTTGTTGTTTTTCTGGCTCTCTGCGGAGCAATATTTTGAAAATACATAATCATAAACATGAAATTTTGTCAACTGCTAGATTTTATTTGATTACTCAATGACAAAGTCATACAGCAATATTCTCTGTCATCGTTCAATCCAATGAAAATAATCACATAATATTTCACACATTGACACATGACACTCTGGCCGATTGTTGCAAGTAAAGTAAAAGTTTGCCGAGCATTTTGTTTTACGCCGTAGAACTTAGAAGAGAAGGCATAGATATAATATGAAAAACTCAAAGCAGATATGTCACTACCGCGCGCGTTCTGAAGATTCAAATACAGTCTAATTGTACCGTCTTAAAATAATTAGTCTGCATCCAGCCAGCGAACGTGCCGCGTCTTGTCAAGTACACAAATAAATTGAAAAATATGCCGTCGCGTGTATTTCGAAAATGTACCAATTATCACTCGAAAGTAAACAAAACACATGGAATCTCTTACCACATGTAATTGTATGCAATAAATACCTCGATTAATTACATTTTCAATTATTTTTTCCAATAATCTGGAAAAATCTAATTTTCGTCATAGCTCAGGCAAGGAAAGAGACAGCGATACGGTTTTGACGCAAGAACGATAAAGATGGTTGCAAATAAAAAATTTGAATTTTGAATTTTAGAATGGTTGCGCTGCAGACATCTAAGAGTAGTTAGTGCAGACTCACCACATGACTGTTAGATCGTGACTTTAATGCCTACAATTGCAGTTTATTTGTATTCTATTTTTAACCGACTTCCAAAAACGAGGAGGTTATACGTTCGTCTGTGGATATTTTATACGCTACGCGATATCATATGCAACTGTACTGTATACTGTTTTTTTAGGTTAGAAATACTGTTTTTTAGGCTAGGTAAGAAATACAAAAAAAGAGAAAGAAAAGAAACAAATTAAATATTTTTAAAGGTAGGTACATAAAATGTATATTCTATTTATGTACTATGTTTCATTATTAATTATTTCGATGTTAAAATTTTCAATAAATAAAATTAACTCTTATATTAAGTTGTTTCATTTTGTACCTACTAATACTTTTGTATCAAGTGTCCACTCTACGGCTATAATTATGTTACTCTCTACGCAAAAGAAACATTGCAGTTCGACGTTTGAAAATAGAAGCAATAGAACGGTCTCTTTTATGTAAATGGCATTTCGTATCTTTTGTTTCACTTATCTTCTAATTGGTCAATATTTGCAATTTTGAATTTGATAACTGTTCGGAAGAGATTTTTAAGCCGGAAAATAGTATGAACATATCATATCTGTATAAGTAAAACATCATAGAGAGAAGGTATAATGTGCCTATGATCTCTAGTTAGGTGCTCCCACCGCACGTGGTGAACCCTTAGATGGGTGAACCAAGTTAAGATTAGAATCACACTAAACAACGATTAATATGACTCATTACTTATTACTCATAACTCTTATAGTAATATCTATAAAACCATGAGAAAGAATTTTTAAAGAGATTACTACAGGTAACTCTAAAAAATTATCTCAAGATTATAAAAATTATATATCATATTATGGCTATGAAACGAATACATTTTGAGGAATAGTAGGTACCTACCTACTATAATAATGTATTTAATAATTTAAGCTACGTTAAAAGACGTTTCTACTTCGTTTCGCCCAAACATTCATCTCGCAGTATCGTAACGATCTACCTACGTATTTATCTTGTATTTTTTTATGAAATAAGGGGGCAAACGAGCAAACGGGTCACCTGATGGAAAGCAACTTCCGTCGCCCATGGACACTCGTAGCATCAGAAGAGCTGCAGGTGCGTTGCCGGCATTTTAAGAGGGAATAGGGTAATAGGGGATGGGAAGGGAAGGAAATAGGGTAGGGGATTTGGCCTCGATAAACTCACTCACTCGGCGAAACACAGCGCAAGCGCTGTTTCACGCCGGTTTTCTGTGAGGACGTGGTATTTCTCCGGTCGAGCCGGCCCATTCGTGCCGAAGCATGGCTCTCCCACGTCAAAGTATTTCATTCTCCATAGTAGTATTAAACTAAAATAAAGTGATATTTTATTTTCCCGCTCTTGTGGGTAGTGGGTACAGTTCGGTGCATACTATATCAGGGTTCAGTTGCCTCAAACGATTGCTTATGCATGCCACACTCTGGTCAGCAAACTGTGTGCCGAGTGCATTGCTCGAATCTAATCTAAAATAAACTTTCAACTAGTCCGATGGTAAAATACCAAAAAGTCGGATCTACATAGAATTTTTCGGTTTCCTGTCGAATACTCTTGTGGGAATAATGCGTGGAGGCCCAAAGGAAGATCTTCCGACCAAGCGAGGTGTTATGCTCGGTCAGGCCGGAGCCCACATGATACATTTCAGCTGTCGTATATATACTGACGCGCTCAGAAAACTTCGATAGCGCGATGCAGGAATGTTAGGCGAATGTGGGTACCGCCACACTCTGAACAAAAAAACAAACAAAATGCCATTACATAATAATTTATATTTATTTACGATATTATGAAAAGTAGGTAATTTTTTATACCTACCTCTACATTGAAGTAGAGATTATTTTAAATATCTACTTAGGAAAAATATTTTAATAAGTAAAATAGCATTGTGAATAGATCTGCACAGTTTGATGATTGAGGATTAAAATCTTTCATAATATTATCAATAATAGTATTATAGTAACAGTAACTGCAGCTGAAGACATTAAAATATGTACAGTAACTTTACATTTTGCACGATTCCTGATCCGACTAAGACACTAAAATAAAATCCAACGACTTTTAGAGGATTTCATTCGGCTAAATTGAAGGTCAAAGGCCAAATGATTACAAAATTATTATCAGATTTTGGAATGATATGAGGAATCGAGATTCGAGATACCTTTGAAGGATTAATTAAAAGGAGACGTAATAGAAATCTCCATTAAAAACTTTAAAATATGTAGGCAGGTACCGTTTGATATCGGCTTTAATTTTATAAAATATCTACAGGGCAATATATTATAACCTCCTCCTTTTTGGAAGTCGGTTAAAAATGTATTATCTACGAATAATAAAAGTGTATAGTTCTTAAACATTTTTGCTTGTAGAAATGAATTGTTAAGTAAGTATTTAATTTTAAAGGTAGGTATCAATAAAATGTTACAATAATTGCTAATATTGTTATTTCCTTTAGACCTTTTCTATGTATCACCATTTATTTACCAACATCATTAATTTAATATTATGAATAAAATGTAAACATTTTACGTTCTAAGCTCGATTTTAATTAAAATATCGTTCGCCTCCCGCATATTTGTACATCAAAGTGTTGAAAAACAAACAGGGGAGTATCACCCCTATATTTAGGCACAAAGTCAAATGTATCTGTAAACTAGTGTGGTAGACCACTCCGTGACCTTTGTAACTAATTATTATAGGTGCTTTCATAAAAGGAAGGAAAACATTTTTGGGGAATGGGTAAATTTTTGTTACCGGCGCGGCGATCGGACGATCTAATCGACTATATCGACAATAATGACCTCGATAGAAAAACTACCCGGGGTGCCTTCAGAAAGGAAAAGCTACTATACAGGAAGGTGTTGAGGTCATGATCAGTGTAGAACTTCCTTTTCTACGCCTATGGCCGATTGACCAATTCTTAGACCTATCTAAAAGCATCTGAGAGATCAAGCTTCGCTCGGCGTTCAATAAAAAAACCAACCACTCAGGTTTTGCAGGTTTTTTATCCTTTCTCTTCTTTTCCCATGAAACTTAGCCAAATCTTTCTTCTTTCCTAAAGGCATCGACAATCTACTTACATACTTAATTTCATAAAAATACATCTGTTTTCAATAAACTACTCACTACTGTATAAATATTCAAATTTTCTCGTTTGATGCAAGAGATGCACTAAAAATAAATATAATATCTCATACTTATTATATATTTTGCGAAACTAGTTGAAAGGTGCGCGACGAATTACTGAGGATTTTCCGACTCACTAGCTCCTCGACATCTTAACGAACGCGCTCTGAAGCGAATATTTTATCGTCGCTTAATATTTACCAACGTATTAAATGTACTTCCTGAATATTATTGAAAAATTTAAAATTTATTTTTCCTAAAATATGTAGGTATAATATTTTTAGGGTTTGTTTGTAAAAAATTGTATATATTGTTAATGGCGCATAAAGCATTTTCGTTAGTCGTTAACTAGTACGGTATACAGCATACGGGGAGGTCCCTGCAGCTGAGATAACAACTAATGGTGCATTTTCATTGGTCGTAGCGTGCTTTTGAGAAATCTTCCGCACCCCGCATGCGGACCCTATTGACCAGTAAAATTGCGCCATAAGCTGCGCATCCACCGGGTCGGAATCAGAGCGTACGGTGCGGATGGAGTGTCGTCAATCGTCGTTTATAATAAGACCAGAAATATATATTATAGCTGAGTGTGTGGTCACGCGAAAATTGTATAGAAAATATATATATTATGTGACGGCCTTTAAGGCTGTCACAGACTTAGCTATAATTTAAATTAATATGTTTATAGCTAGGCACATTACTATATATTTTCTATACAATTTTCGCGTGACCACACACTCAGCTATAATATATATTTCTGGTCTCAGTGTGTTTTGTACGGTATGTTAATATAATATTATATTATAGCTAAGTCTGTGACGGCCTTAAGAATACCAATATGTTCACAAGCTTATACAGTTATCTATAAGATATCTATAGACCATGGAAAAAAGTACAAAGAACTGATAAGTATACAGGCGATATATTCAGTTGTCTCGACTGCCTGCCTGTGATCTGCCTGATTAAACGAATAAATTGAATTAGGGCCTGTTTCACCACTTCCTGATAAGTGCCGAATAGGCTATCCACCACTTAACTTGACAGATGAAGTATGGAGAATCTGTCAAAAAAGTTGCGAATAACCTATTCGGCACTTTATCAAAAAGTGGTGAAACAGGCCCCTAATATTCGTTATTTTAGCTAGTTAAAGCGCGCGGTGGTCTCTTTCTGTGAAACCGTCCTTTCACAGAAAGAGGCCGCGGAGCGGAACAGAGAGGATGACCCATCCTCCGTTCCGCTCCGCCGGCGTAGGACGGGAGTGCGGAGGCGTCGCTATGCGAACCTCCAATAACTTCCGTCCCACGGGGCTCCGGGTCAGGATGGGAACCTGCCCGGCTTAGCTAGTCCCGGCGCCGAGGGGAACGCTTTAGTTTGCTTAAGCGTTCCCTAACTTGGTGGAAGTCTGGTCCCTTGTGAGGTAGACCGGCCGGTCGTGGAGGGATTCCTGTGTTAGACAGATCCATGATATCCCTCCGTATACGGCTGAAGGCAAACCGCAGGTGGTTTTAGTGGGTAAACCGAAGTCGGGAGTCCCACATACCCCCGGGGTGCTTCAGCTTAACTGAGGCACATCCACAACCCGGGGCGCCCACAAACGGTTTCCCCTGCGCATAAAAAAAAGCTAGTTAAAGCGCAGTGAAAGATACAATCCTTACCATAACATTGAAACTGGTCGTATTACATAAGGCATTACTCACTTTAACATAGAGCCTTGGCCATGTGGTCAGTTATCTTGAGGTGTAAGACCACAGTTTATGCTCGTAATTCGTATATGGTAAATTGTACGTAACTTGTTAATTTGTACTACATAGTTTGTCTTGAATGCAATTTAAATTAACTTTTATGACAAATTATACTTCGTAACTAAAAGTATGATTAAAAAAATAAAGAAAACCGTATCAAAATCATTGATAACAAATGGTTATATTATTATTGAAAAACGGTACCTAGTACCTACCTATGTTGTATGAAAAAATATTTCGCGATCCTTCCCTTTGCTTTTTTATTATGTATGTAATTATGTAGGTATATGGTATATTAATGAATCTATCCTTTAATTAAAGACATGAGTGCATGAATGAGTTAAGTAACACATTTCGAATTTCGAGTAAATCGCGTTTAAAGTTTTGAAAAAACTTTTTATGATTTTTCATCACAAATCAAGTAATGGCTTTTGTTAATTGTATCAGGAGGTGTAAATATCTTCCGTTTTTATTGTTATGTTAAAAATTATATAAAAAAATCTCCATTCTAGGATAAATTAGGAAAAATGTGAAGTTACTCGGTTCTTCACTTTTAAATGCAACAAAATCTGTAAAGACTGTCAATGCATGAAGTACACGTCATAAGTCACTTTTTTTTTATTGGGATGAAACAAGACTCAATTTAAAAGACAATAAATTCACGGCCAAACAGATTTAAACAAAAATGGATTATACTTTTGAAAGACGGGAAAGATTATAAGGGAATTCCGCCTTAGAAAACTAAATGTAAACAAAACTGAGTTGTAGGCGTCATCTAGTAGGAATTAAGTAGAGAAAACGAGATGATGAAAGTAATAATCTCCAAAGCAAATTTCGTCGAAATCAGTTCAGCCGTTTAAGTGTTAAGAAGCATTTAAGATAGTCATACAAACACGATTTCCCAATTTATAGTTTACTAGTAAGATCAATTAATTTTTTAAAATATCTTGGGTTTCTCAAAGTTGATATAATAAATATTGTTTAAAATGAACCCTTACTTAATAAATAAATTTAAGTATATTAATAATAATAACTTAAATTATGCACTATTCAAATGTTACAATTAAAAGAACAAAATACTAATTCAAGTTTTTATTGTGTTTTAACTTACTTTTAACTGCGTTTTCACGACTATGGCTTGTACGTCATAATACCTAGTAAAAAAAAACAGTCAAGTACTTACATAGAGTATAGATTATAGCAAGTAGCTTGCTAATGTAAGAGTAAGTACTTACAATTAAAAATTCTTTGTCGAGCATAGCTAGTTCGATTTTCAAATTTGGCTCCCGCGGGGCTCCCGCGCCCTCATTTGAATTTGGAATGAAGTATCGACGCGACCAAAGAATAAATACACTAGGTACGCGACGCGACGCTATAAAGTGTTAGCACAGGATAAATGCAAACAGCCAAACTGATGCCTAAATATTTTTTTATATTTCCAACAATTTAATATTATAATAAAAACAAAAACAAAATATTTTATACGTAGGTACCATTTAAGTTACGATAGGTTTTTCCAAAATTTTAATTTGTTTGGAAACAACGAAAAGCGCCTAGTCTTTAATAAAATAACTATCGTAGTATAAAAGAGTATGGATGTGTATGAAATATGCTTTGATTATATGTATAAATATGTGTTTATAATAAAAATCTTAAATATACAACGTTGTCTGGTACCTGTAACACAAGTCCTTCAGGTACTTAGCACGGGGCCAGACTAACGTGATGTGAAGCGTCCATAAATATTATTATTATTTTCATAATAATGTGTCATTATTAATATACCTACTAGAGTTTTGCCTAGAATGTGAAAGAGTACTGTTGTATTTTTTTTTTGTATTATTTTCCTTAAATTATTTTGATAGCTGTGTTTTATTTTAATGTGTAATATTGGCAGAATATTAACCATTATTACATATTATTCGTTATCGTGCACGTGCTTCAACTTCCAGGAACGTGCTTTTTGTGTCCCTCCAAAACTCCGTCAAAAGTTTCAGTATATAGAGCTCCTTGACTGCTTGACTTGACTTTTACTTAGACTTTGACTAGACTTTAGATATGATCATAAATGACGATAATATAGTAAAAACAAAAACGTTGATGAAAATTATTATTATGAAGAAGACTGACTATACCTTTGTATGTGGCAAAGTACACCCCCGGTGTCAGAGCCAAACGCTAACAAAAAAAATATATACTAAATTATCTATGCCTTTGAATAATAGAACAATAAATCAAACAAAAAAAACTAGATCAAAATCGGTCCACCCGTTTGGATGCTACGATGCCACAGACAGACAGACAGACAGACAGACACGTCAAACTTATAACACCCCTCTTTTTGGTCGGGGGTTAAAAAGTCGACATAACATTCCTTATTTAAAAAAAGTTAAATATTCAAGCGATCTCCCGTACTGCAACGCTTATGGGATGTAATTACCCGCTTCTTGCATAGTCATTTGGACGAACCTTGTAACTTACCTGCTTCATCATCTGGCTAACTTTGTAAGTATACGTAAAATTCAAAATTTTTTGATTGCAAATCATTTTCCAAGTCCTAAAAGCTACATTTATGCAATAAAACGTAAATTTTCAAAAATGTTACTTACCTCATTCATGCACTCACGTCTTCATTATTATTGTTAAAATTATTCTGCTCAATATTTTGAATATTTATTATTTTTGATTGAATATTTTCACGACTTCTGGCGACTGCTGCTTGAAAAACATAATATACAAGTATAATGAATAATTTAACCTCCCAATATTTAAAAGTAATTTTTTTCCGGGATAAAAAGTATTTTTTAGTCCCTTTCCTGGACTCAAAGTATCGCCATAGGTACAAATTTTCATCAAAATTTGCTGAAATTTGGCATGGGTATTAAGCTGCAGTTTAGGCGTGAAAAGGTAAAAACCAAACAGAGTTTCGCATTTATAATATTAGTAGGATAGGATATTAGTATGATCCATATACGCCGATGATACCAGCCTATAAAGCCGGCGCCAGACATGTAATCAAATACGCAAATACCTACAAATTCGCCAAGTGTGACACTGACATTTGCCTATTTGTGCAAAGTTTGAACACATATATTTTGTAGTTTGCCACCATGAGTCGGTTTTTCTGCGCACATCAAAGTAAACAAACTTAAAAGTTTGTGCCGCCTCCTGCCACACTTGTCGCAGGCCGCACAAACTTTGGAGCAGTTGTATATTTTAACGTCAATAATGGAGAGGAGTAATGACGTAGTTATCGAATTTCTTGAGATACTTCAAGCAGAACCTTCAAAAATTTTATTTTATTATAAAAAAATTAAATGCACTCAAATTTAATAGATTGACGGCGTCCACAAAAACGTCGTCCAATCTGTCAGCCATCTTTGCAATAACTGTGCCGTAAATTATAAGGCGTCTCCCAGACAGACGCGGGCAGCGGTGGCGGTGGCGGTGGCGGTCAGTTGGATGACTTGAAAGTTCTAGGAACGACACAGACACACGCGGTGGCGGTGGCAGTACTAACAACTGACCGCCGCCGCGACCACCACCGCTGCCCGCGTCTGTCTGGGAGACGCCTAAAACATTTGTAAACAAGTCTGGCAGGCATATATTTTGTGATCCTGTTTGCGCACGTCAAAGTTTTCAAAAAGTTTGCTTAATTTTGAAGCCCATGTCTGGCGCCGGCTTAATGAAACCTTGCTCGGCAAAACATTGACTCATTTCTCAGGAAAGATATCCTCGTAAACGCAGTTAGAGGTTGCACCTAGTTAGATAATCTTTTAATCGCTTTGTGTCCTTAACCCACGGCGTGACGAGTCGACCTTCTGCCCGGCTACTCGCCATAACTCACATTGTTACACCTGGGTGCGTCGAGCTATGCAGTGATTGTCTCTTCTCGATGCATGCTCATGGTCGTGATTATGACTTCACGATGATATGCAGATATGCAGCACGAACTATTTCTCGTTGCACCTACAGCGACACGATTGTCATGAAATAGAGAGGTAACGTGATACACTATAACAATTTTAATTCGCTTAGAAACTATAGAACGAAAAATATGAAACTTGATAATATAGCCTGTGTCCTACGGCTCCAGCAATTATCTTTTGATATCTGCTTTTGACTACTCGGTAGAGGGCACGCAATTTTTTTTAGAACGTAATACAATATAGTATGCAGCACCTTTCTAATACAATACTTTATCAAATCATAATCGAAATGAGGTGACGAGTTTGTACGAAATACTTTGGTACAAAATAACTGTATTTTAAAAAGATAAAACCGCCTTCAAAATTGTACGTAATTGAGAGTTAAAACTGGCTATCTCCAAAACTACTGAACCGATTTTGATGAAACTTGCACTATTCCCTAAGTTGAACAATACCATAGTACAATAAAAAATGGATCACTAGAATCGGACTTGTAGTTCCGGAGATATGCCTGAACAAACATAAAAACATACATACATACATACATACACTTTTGAAATTTGGCACATTTGTTCAGAAGCTGTTATAGATTAACATATACAAAAACAGGGCAGTTCTGGAAATATTACATACATACGCGTCGAATTGATAACCTCCTTTTTTTGAAGTCGGTTAAAAATATTGATGAATTCTGAGAAATCGTAATGTACGTAACGTTCTAATACCATAGATTACTAAAACATTAAATGTAACGGATGAGGTTTTGATAGATGATGATAGGGATGAATGAATAATATAAGTTAATAAGCTTTTTCTTACAAAGTTCCATCATAGGAACATAATAATTATTATTATATTCGTATCCATTACCAATGCCATCAATCGTGATTATTATTTAATTACACTTGTAGAGCGAGTGCTAAGCTCGTTACAATTTTTAACCGACTTAAAAAAGAAGGTTATCAATTTGACCCGTAGGTATGTATGTAATATTTCCACAACTACTTAAATATTAGTTTTCGTTTACGTTAGTTTATATCGGTGTCTTTTTTTAAAAAATAAGGGGGTGAGCAAACGGGTCAAATGATGGAAAGCAACTTTTGTCCCCCATGGACACTTGCAACATCAGAAGAGCTGCAGGTGCGTTGCCGGCTTTTTAAGAGAGAATACCATACAATAATAGGGTAGGGGAGGGGAAGGGAATAGGGTAGGGGAAAGCAAGCACTGTGTCACGCCAGAGTTCTGTGAGCCCGTGGTATTTCCGATCGAGCCGGCCCATTCGTGCTGAAGCATGGCTCTTCCACAGTCAAACATTTGTCTATGTATGAATCTATGCATGTTTTTATGTTTGTAGTTTTTACTTTGCAGTTCGACACGTACGGTGCTGACAAAATAATTATGTGGGATCAATTTAGTGAAGTTGTCGTTAATAAGAAAAGCAAAAATTCTAGAAGAACTTTTGTTTTGAACGATAACATTATATTTTTAGTTGATAAGTAATAAATCAGTTGTAGGCGTGCAGCCTTTCCAATATTTGCAAGATAAAGATATCAGTAGAATTGTTAATTGACCTTAACATAGCTACTTAATCAAATTATGTTCAATATTTGCTTGACGATAACAAATTGAGAGTTGTTGTAAGGGGCTATTCTGAGGAGGCGAGCTACAAGAGTAACGCGTGCCATATTGATAACATAGTTAGATACAATTTTTGGAAGCCTTAATATTTTGCTGCAGGGTACTAAGTACTAACTGAGTCAGAGCTTGTCTAACTTAAAATTACGTGCCCCTGCCTCGTATTCACAGTACAAAATTTTTCATTTAATCAACTAGTGAAGTGATGGGGCGCGTCATTATAAATTAGACAAGCTCTACTTACTTTTAATTGAGTTTGCCGATACACTGAAAGCTCTTGCCGGCTATTTGTAAACTCGAATTAGAATTCATGAAAACCTCTACAAAATCTAACTTTTTAACTGTAAACCGATTATAATAAAAAAATATATGGTTCACTTAATTTGAAAAAATAGCTCTTGTAAGCAATTAAAATTAATCTTCATCAGTTCGTTTTAGTTCATTACGCTTTATGACTTATATTCGATTATGAATTATCATTTTAAACTGTTATATTAAGTATAATTATTTTATACAATCCCATGTTATAATCTCAAAAGTATAGCAAATAATATTTGTTTTGAATGAAAGTAATTTTCGCGGAATCCTCGCATCGTCTGAAAGACACCCTTAAAACATAGTCAAAACGTTCTAGCCTTGACTCGCACAATCACAGTTGACATGCCCGACATAAAATTATCGTAATTTTCGTATATCGACTCTACCTTTCCATTATCAAGTTTGGTATTCAAATTGCGTTCAATATCTCTACTCGTGGTTATTTAATATTGTTAGTCTGTTTCTCTGTAATATTGTTGGTTTACTCTGAGTGTTGACAAAATATAATTGATCTATTAAATATTATATTGTAAAGCACAATATAAACTCACAATAGCTCATGCACATGCCTTCCTACTGTTGCTATCTTCATTACCACTGTTGACTTACTATAATATACATAATACAAGTGCAAAAGATATCGTCTTCTACAATGACAGCACAAATTGTCAATATATACTTTCCAATACAAGAAACTAAGATCTTTAGATTATTTGATTTCGATAATTATAAAACCAAAGATAGAAAAAAATGACTTTTACTTTACACATTGCATGATATCATTTAGCATTGGGAATGTGTCATAACTCATATCAATATAAATTAACATCACTGTCGAATTTATCGATTGCAACTTAACCAAAAGCCCTCGTTATACAGGGTGCAATTAAACCTTCTCGCCAAATTTTGATATTATGTTGATATATTGATAAATATAAAAATACACGTATTTTTTCTTTTAACATCACTCAGTACTAAAATGTTGAGAAATAGGTTCCGAAAGTTATCCTAAAAAACACTACAATTAATGGACACTACTCGTCGCCCGTTCACGTGCCACCGCGCGCGCGCCTCCCCCGTGACACCCCCGATCATACCCACCGCCACGATTGACCATTCTGCAACGATTTTAAATGGGATAAAATATATTTTCGTTAAATGGCCTCTCCTAATGATACTTAAGCACTGGAAAAAATTTGGCAGGAAGGTTTAATTGCACCCTGTATAATAATTTATAATACATTTATACAAGCTAAAAGCTGAGCTTTGTGAGGGCTCGCGTCGTTTTTTTTTTGCGCGGTTATAATCTTTATGGCAGTTTTCTTATACTTTATAGTAAGTAAACCTTGATTTACCCATTATAACACATCTACATATAAATAAAAATCACTACTTATGTTAAATCACAAATCTATAGGCGTGATAGTTTTTCCGTAAACAAAATGTACAGGTTGTGAAATACTTGAAAGTTTAATTGACGTTAAAATATAAATGAGAATTAAATAAATAATGGAACCGCGCCTAGATTAAGCGCTTGCAATAAATATTTTTATTTACTCGTGTAACATTATGCTCTGGCAAGTGGAAATATCCTTATGCAAGAAAATGCAGGTCTCATTCGTTAAAGGCACCTTTTCATGACACTGATATAGTGAAGCCGGCCATAGCTAAGAATAAAGGTTTTAATAACTACTAAATTTATGCCAGCCTTAAGCTCTGAATATTTATTTTCCAGTTAGATCTTGACAAAACTTAAGAGGTTTTTTTTATACGCTTTTTATTAGCTTCACCTGTATATTTGTTTGTAACCGACTTCTTTAGGCGCAATTTTGACCCACTTTAAACAGACAGACTTCGTTCAAACTTTGTAGATTTATCGAGGACCGACGACAATACACTAATTTGATATAATTATTCCATTTTTCAATTTCTATGTTTGTATGTTTGTTTGTAACCGACGCTTTATATAAAAAGCGTGTTTTTAGTTTTTTTAACTATTGCTTATTTATAAGATAAGGGTATTTTTTGTTTTGAAGTATATTATAGTGTGTAACAAATCTTAGTGATAATACTTTAAGGTATGTACGTGTTTCTTGTAGAGAGTTCACTGTGAAAGTAGCAGCGCTGAAAGACCAAAGGGTCCGAGCGTCACGAGTTTCCCTATACAAAAGTGAAAAAAATTTTGGTCTTTCAGCGCTGCTACTTTCATAGTGAACTCTCTACGAGGAACACGTACACGCTCTAGTATTTATCACAGTTTAGTTATGTTACACCCTGTATAATAATTTCTAATCAAACCTTTATTATTTTTTTACTTTTACTGATATTTTCCGGTATTGAAAATGCGTAATATTTTTAAAGCGCTGCTTTTTTATCCAATTGCCGTTTAAATCAATATTTTTGGTGACAAAGGAAATTGTAGAACAGACTATTTCTCGTAAACTAAAAATTCTAAATATTTTCGCGCGTTTCGTTAAAATAATATATTCCATGTTCAAAACTCAATAACATTTCGCTTTATAGAAAAAACATATTCGAAGTTACAGACCTTTGTATGCAACGCTCGCAATTCGCTGAAAAAACATTCCATATTTGAACTTTAAAAAAACATTTTCACACGTTAAGGGTTGGTTTTTAATGCCATCACTTGAGTACAAAGCACGTCCCGGCGCAAGACAAGACCTGGCGGTTGGAAGTTACGGCTTTTGTTTGCGACGTCTTTCCGTGACTTTTCTGCTACACTTAGCAAACGTTTAAATTCTATTGTCTTGCCGGTGACATTTTATAAAGGATAGTCCCATTGTTTTAAAACAAGCTTAAATCTCATCGACGTTAATTTTCAAAGTAATGGTGCTCCCACACCGCCGTTAGAAAATGTTTGTAAACATTTTCTAACATAAAAACACTAACAAATGTTGTCAATTGTTTAATGTTGTAAGGAACTGTTACATGTTATAAGTGCTCCTACACTAATAGAAAATGTTTACTAATGTTTACTATCATTTTATAGCATCTAAATCTGGTATTGGCTCACCGCATACCCCGTCGTCCTTTATAAAAGGTTTACAAACAAAAGTTAACACAAAATGTTTTATTTTGCTCTACCTAATTTGTTTTGCTATAATTTGTTAACTTACGTTTACTAAACATTTTCTAACATGAAAAACTGTGACTAAATATTTGCTAACAAATGTTTACTAACGTTACTAATTATTTTGTAACTGCGGTGTGGGAGCACCATAATGTAGAGTAAAGTGAAATTCATTTTTATACTTAAGAGACTAATAAATTGATGTTGTGTTATAGTTTTGCCTTCTTAGGCCCACTTGCGCCAATCTGGGTTAAAGTTAACTCTGAGTTAAACATCATGTCATATCTGTCACTCACCAAGTCAGTGATAGAGATGACATGATGTTTAACTCTGAGTTAACTTTAACCCAGATTGGCGCAAGTGGGCCTTATACTAATAATAGATGTGTAATGTGTATCTACACTACAGAGGTTATATACCTACAACATTTTGTCGTTGTCCGACGAGACACTTCTCTAAAGTCTAATGTATTAGCAGGACACTTACATAATATTGTACGACTATTAAGTCTCTCATTAGTGATACGTAATAATCTATAGGTACATATAATAAAACTGTAGAAATGTGAATTCTGTACATTAAAGATATTCAAAAAATAATAAGCGGGGGGTGTCACTAGATCGCTATAGAAGCCAAAAATGTTGTTAGTTTTTTGTCTGTCTGTCTGTCTATCTGTCTGTCTGTATGTTTGTTCCACTATCACACGAAAACTACTGATCCGATTTGAATGCGGTTTTCGCAGATATATTTGTCTTCTTCCAATTTAACATCTGGTGTATAAAAAAAAATTCCCCCCACCCCTCTAAGGGGACAAAAGAGGGGTCAGATTTTGTATCAAACTTTTTTCTTTAACACGAAAACTGCTGATCCGATTTGCATATAGTTTTCGCAGATATATTTGCCTTCTTCCAACTCAACATCTTGTGTATAAACTTCCCCCCCCCCCCCCTAAGGGGACCAAAAAGGGGGTCAGATTTTGTATCAAATTTTTTCTTTAATGGACAAAATTAGGGGACAAAAGGGGGGGGGGGGTAAGATTTTGCTTCAATTAGTGATGAAATAGAAATACTTTAAATGGCAAAACAACGTTTGCCGGGTCAACTAGTATAATAATATAGTATATTATACTGTGTCGATGTTTTTATAAGTAAGTCGGTTATTGCGATATCAGTAGGCTAGGTAGTCATTAAATTCCTCTTGTATACAAAACTGACACATAATAACGTCGGAAAACATCCGACAAACAACATAGATCGGTATCCAAAATCTAAGTAATTCACAAAGTAAAGTGTATTTTATGTAAATATAGACACACCCTAAGACCACGCTGAGAACAAGGCCAAGTTTTAAAAGACAGCGAGATTATAAAATTAATGATTATGAGTGGACCAACATCCCTCTGTGCTGTGGACGGTGGATGTTTCATTAGGAACGTACGCAAGGACGATAAGGCTGGCCGCATACACACGATTTCCGTATGCGATTGCCTAAATATGTGGAATGGCCGGAATCCGGCCAGAATATTACGGACAACCAGACAAACTATCATATTTATGCTATTAGTATATATGTGTAGGATAAATATTTAATATGTAAAGACTTAAATGTGTAGACTGTAGAGCAACTGCGATTTTGACCGGGGCTCTTCAAATCCCCGTGTGAGAGCGCCAAAGGCTCTCAAAACCAAATACACACCCAAAATCATTTATCACGAGCGTGGCAGTTAATTTGTCTAACATGCAAACGCGTCTCCGATTCGGTAGTCTATAAATCTGATGCCGATAGAGTCCCGAACGAACACGCCGAATACGATGTAATGGGCGCAAACATAAATTCTCTAATCAGACGGATCTATCGCAAATGTTAGCAGATTTACTTTTATGGGGGACTTAAGTGGTAGTTCCTGATGGGCTTGCCGTGTCATATTTTATTCATGGCTTAATTTTCGACGTAAACACCCGCGAATTGACCTTTTGTCAACAAAATTTGTTGTTTATACCAACAATAACATATGTCGTAAAATTCTTCTGCGTAAGTTTTTACAAGTAGGGATCAGATTTTTGAATTTTAAACATAATATCATTGCGAGACTTATAATATTATAAACTCAATAAAGGCGAGAGTTTCTACACATTATGTATTAACCTATCAATATACAAAAAATCAGCTAGTTAGGGTTCCATTTTAGGGTACCGTAGTCAACCAAGTTTTGTTGCAGCCTAAAACGGAACCCTTACGAGCCGATTTTTTGTTTATTGATAGGTTTATTATAGTTATATAAAGAATAACATTGTCCTCCAAATAGAACAATCCATATTTTAGAATCATCAAATCAAAGTATAAAATCCTTTCAATCTCTGTAAGCTACCACTTTCGAGAATTGTCGCAGAAAAAAATCTTTTTTGTTTTATTAAAATGAAGCTACTTACGAAAAATTTGCTTGATAGTAATAAAAAAAAATGTTCTAGGTAAACCGGACTATTACCTACTAAATATTATAACTTATAAGTGATTAAAATTTTCCACCTTACAAAGGAATAAATATTTTTTTCTGGAATGCACGTTTTCTGCAACTGTTCTCAGTGGAAATCATTTCAATTATTTAATGAACTAATAATTATATTGTAATGGACAACTGAGAAGGTTTGAAATGAAAGAGTGAAATAAAACCTATTTAAAATCTTTGTTGAGAGTTGAGATAGAGGCCAATATAAAAATTGAATTCTTCAAACAGGATTATGCAAAATTGTAATTCTGTGTTATGTTTGGGTCAAATATTTATTATTATTGACCAGTCCTTCAACAATATCTGTTACTCACACAGATCTGGCATGTGTATTGGGTAACGTAGTACCTATCGTTCATATTATTATTACTTATTTAACTTACTAGATGAGGCCCGGAACTCCGTTAGCCCAGAATTTTTTTCTCGCACGAGAACCATACCGTTGCTATATTATAATGACAACATGAAATATTAACAAAATACTCAATTGTGTTTACATGTCACATAGAAAAAATAATAATTAAGGGGGCTCGCATGATGGCTTTAAAATGATACAGAACCCTTCATACGCGAGTCCAATTCGCACTTGGCCGATATTTTTTCTGATGATACGAATCTTTGCAGGCCACGGTTTGCCTCGTCACTATCAATACACTCAGAGCTGACGGGCCATCCCAAAGGTCCCGGGAATGACGTTGAACCCCCACTCATACTTTCAGGACATACTTCCCCAAACCTCTGGAGAAATCAATAATAATATACTCGTAACTCGTACCTCACTTACAATTTAGCTTTTCTATCTACGCAGCTAGTTCTCGTAATTTGTTTATTAGTATCTTTTACTATGCTAGCTTTATCTTACTTCTAATTATTATACCTCTTGAACGCCTCCGTGGTCCAGTGGCTTAGAGCGCGCCTCTTGACTCGGAGGACGTGGGTTCGACCGATGCATCGGATGGGCATGTAAAAAAGTCGGTCCTGCGCCTGATCTCTCGCCAGTCGTGTCGGTCGTCTGTCCCACTGGGTTATGAGAGTAAAAGGAATAGAGAGTGCTCTTGTGTACTGCGCACAAACTTGGTTACTATTAAAGTTACTCCTGCGGAAATGGCCTGGTTTTCAATGAAACTGGCTACCGTCACCAAAACCGGTGTGGGAGTATTATTTTATTCTAATACCTCCTTCAAATATAATATTGTTGTGTACAAAGTTTCATGGTAGTAAAACATAATATCAATGTTTTCAATTGAAATCGTAAAAAACAAACTTACCATAAATATTGGTAGGGACTTATTTATTTATTTAAAATGTTCCTATTTTTTTTTATTTGAACAACATCAGTCGCAAATAACGCAATATTATGATATCAAACAGAAAATATTTTTTGGTGTATTTAAAAAAATATATTGTTAAGCCAATCCCAAAATAAACTGTTTAATAATATCATACATTTAGCTACCAATGGTAAAGGAAACTAGGTTCCATTATTAAAATTTTTTCCCACGAAGTAGGTAAGCGTAGATGTTTTTTATAGAAAGCCCCACGGAAAAACAATAAAAAGATCGGAATTTATAATCATTGGATGTTGCGGTGGAATATATTGTTGGTGGAGCGTTGAATAAACGAATGAAAATCCAATAATATCGTACATTCTGATATAGATGTGGTCACGAGGCACGGCAGGAACGCGACCCGCGACTACGAAGAGAATCCGATGTATTTCTCAGAATATTTTCCGTTTACTGAAGTTTAAGTCCAGAACAGTACGATAAATACGTAATTGACAAAATAACGTTTTGTGTATCGGACGCATTTGGCCCGAGAATATTATTTCAACACCCCGACGCAAGAATTTTTTTTTTGTTTGAACGCATGGACATTGGACACTAGTCACACTAGCAACCTAAGAAGAGTTGCAAGTGCGCTGGTAAGAGGAGTCCACACCTCCGTTTTCCCATACAAACGTTCTCCCCTGTTTCCTCCTTGGATAATGCCGGTAGAGTTATAATTTTTTCCTGAATATCTATGGCCACTAATACAATGTCCCTATGTTTTCTTTTTTTTAATTTAAAAAAAAGATAGGTAAAAGATAGGTAAGTATATATCTTTTTTAATAAGTAACTAAATTATTATGAATCATAATTTAGTTATTAAAAAATATATTCAGAACGTTCAAAAACCCAAAAAAATATCCAGATTTTCCGCTGTGTTCAAACATCCAGAAAACAGATTTGGCTTGATTATACAAAAAAAAATACATAGGAACACAGCTCAAGCCTTTCTTTTAATCTTTGATGAAAAAAGTACTTAAATCGGTTAAGTTTTGGAGAAGGAATCAGGGGAGAACGAATCGATGATTTTCTGTTCTTTTAATAGAACTTTTGTCGTGTTGTCGTTATCGCGCTCTGCGGTGGGAGACTTGAGATTGGTGAGACAGCAATACATTTTCAAATACCTATTTTCAATTTCTCTCGCCCTTGGTGAATAACAACTTTACAATACCCTACATACATGTGGAATTTTATGACATCACGCTTCATTCGGGCGAGATCATTGAAAAATTTAACAATATGCTGTCAAAACCTTGCACTATTCAATACGAAAAAGATAAATCAAAAGAAAACAATAAAGTAAAATCCTTGGTATTTTGTTAGGCAATGCCATGACAAATTTGATTGAATAACCTGTTACATCATTAAAACTATTATTGATTGGATACGATGGTGTTTTTGCAAAATAAAAACTTTATAATCTAAAATATAATAACTTGCGCTAAATAATCTTTGATCAGCAGACTCAGCCTTTCTAAATTATATGCCATTACATTAACAATAACATAAATATAATATCGTAAAAGAAACCATTTAGTTTTAAAATTAAAGAAATTCTCGTTTATTACATAAGTTCTATTTCCAGATATTATAATGGTGGCTTTACACATCCACATCGACCTTATTAATCCAAACCCCACACGCGAAACTTTTGGCAGCAAACTATAATGATTTTTTACACGTACTAAATTATCGCGAAATTAGTTTTATAAATTTACAAGATTAGGTTATTTAAAAGACAAAATATAGAGATAAAGAAAAAGATGTATGCCTCTATATATCTCTCTATAATACATAATTATATTATGATTTATGTCTCTTTCATGAAAGTGTAGTAGCTTCAGCTACTTCACAAAATGATGACCGCGTAAAAGCGACTATTCGCTTCGCGGATCTACGGTATATTAATAAGCGCAAACTTAAGAAAGAACTCCATTATTTTATGTTCATGCCTGTTCACGACGATTCACGACAATGATGATTCTCTCAATCAATAACACTACTAGAACACATGGAAACAAAATTAAATATTTTAATGGGAATAGATCGATTAGATAGGTGTTTGGTTTTGGTTTTTTTGTTTGAATCCGAATTAGATAATAGAAATAGATTTAATATCAATTTAAATATGAAATTGCTTAATTTAGTTGTATATAAAAACACGAAAATATGATTTTCGATGGTCAATACAGAATACCTACTCAAGAATACTTGGATAAATATAAAATAGAATTGCCTAATAAAAATCTCACCCGGCAATAAAAAACAAAATAAATTACCTTCAGGAAATATTTGAATAAAAATGTTATTCGACCGCACTAAAAACGAGAGGCGGTCAGAGTTTGTCCTCCCGTAATGTCTGTTTTATTTTTTCCGGATTAGTATGAATAGGGACAACAAATAACTCGCCCATTGTGGGCCTCGCTCCGAAAATATCAGGGGTATTTTTTGTTTCTCGACGCCTGTCGTTATTACACGTGTATGGGGGAGTAGAATGTTGGCGCCTTAAAAATGACTTCCATTTGCAGTAATTAAAGTGATTTACTACCTAAAAATGGGGAAGTATTAAGTATTTGTAAATCATTATATACCTATTTATTTTTATTAAATTTTTCTTGTTTCGTTCTATTTATATTTTTGCCCAAGTGTCAATACACATGGGCTAAAGTATCAATTTCGATGAAATTTGGTCTGGAGAATAAAATAGGGTAAAACAGACCACAAATGTAATGAATTATACAGGTAACAGGATTTTCTTTTGCTGACAATATAATATTATGAAGTTCACTCTGCACTGTAGCAATATGAAAAGAATAATATTATGCAATTCTGCTTAATTGAAAAGAATTGTACTGTAGATAAGAATATAGGTACATAATAATATAATATCTTAAGACCATACATAAAATAGGTATACAGCACGACTGGTGAGACATGTTCAATATTCGAGGACGTGATATTTGGCTATTATATTGGTTGAAAAAAAATAATATAATATTATTATGGTAGGCCTTAGATATCCATTTAAATGGCATATTAATATATTATGCTGAGTAGCACAGCAAACCTTCTATAGCACAAAATATGACAAAACTATAATTTATAATATAAATAGACATATTTTAAAAATAATAAACCGACTTCAAAATTGTACTTAATTAAGAATTAAAGTTCCCTGTCTAAAAAACTACTGAACCGATATACAAAAACATGGCAATTCTGAAAATATTACATACATACGAACTGAAAACCTCCTTTTTTAAGTCGGTTAAAAATTACAAACCCGCAACCATAAAGTATTCCTTCCGTTCATTCCATTACTACACAAATGAATGAAAACAAAAGGCGAAGCGTGAATAAAGATATCGTTTATCGCGCAATTCCCGATGTTCTCTTTTCTAAGACAATGGAAAATAATCGGCAACGACACGGAGCTAAATTTTGTTAAAATAAAAGCGGCGGTAAGATATGGCCTACGTGGCTGTCGTGAGGACCCTGGCTCCAGTGGAATTGGAAAAAGCTTTTATAATCCCGCACGTGACACACATGGTTAAACGGACAAATTCTAAATCGACTTCAATAATTCCTTTTCTTACCTTCAATTACTTTGATTGCGTTAACGTCTATGGGAATATTAGAATTATTATCATTTTCAAAACGGATTTAGGATATCTTGAAAGACGGATATAAAATAATAATTATATTATATCACACACCGAGATACGATAGAATGCGACGCGACGAAATGACGGATTATAATAAAGATACAGTTATGCATAGAATACAATATTGCAGTGTCTCCTTGTTCGCATTTTATACGGTACGGTAATTTTAATATAAAATATGATTTAAGCTTATACTTTGAAGTTTCATTACGTATTTTATATATTATTTTGTGTATAAAAAGCAAAATTTTATGAGTCCAGGTCCCCGGCTCTGTGGCGGTATTTTTACGACATTATTACCATAGAGTTACGCTATATCACAAACAAACAATTTGGATTGTTTTACATAATCTGCCCCAATTGGATATGAATAAAAAGGTTGGCTTTATCGTATCAACATAATAATATATTACGTATCTGTTTTATATCAATTAATTACTTCATGTGCAACATAATATACTGATTATATTATTTATATCTTTTACATTAAAAACAATAAGTAGTATTTTTGTAGTATGTAAGCATTGCTTTTGCTAAATAACAAAAATATCACAGTTATTCTAAGTGATTTTTTTTGCATTTAGGATTACAATAATTGTCCAATTTAAATACATCAAAGTTTATAATATTGAAGTTATAAATTATGTAAAAATGGCCAAGCATCATTTGAACTTAAAATGTTTTCTTAAATTGTTTAAAAAAAAAAATTCACGCTAAAGGCAGCACCAGCACAAACAGTAAACAAAAATATATTTTGTTCGACGTTTAACAACGTTACTGTCAGTATTCTAATATGACGTGTGCAACATAATATTGTATTTTGGTCGGATTATTATGTGCTACTTAGCGTCCTCCGCTCCGACCTCCGACCGATATAATATATTCTGTAGCGTAGGGTTGATTCAGACCGCAACGCGACGCGTAGATGCATTTCTGTACTGAATTGACAGAATGGCATGACGCCTCGCGCAATTGAAATTGATTTCCAAATCCCAATACGACTTAATACCATTTGGATTATTTTTCCAAGCGTGATTCCGATAAATTCCAAGTTCCAAACGGACAAACGTTTGAAAGAAACGAGAGAGTATTATGACGCGTTTTCATTAGTCGTTAACTCGTACGGTATAGAGCATACGGGGAGTCCCTGCAGCCGAGATAACAACTAATGGTGCATTTTCATTGGCCGTCGTATGCGTTTCAGAAATCTCGTGCACTCCGCATGCGGACAGATCAAATCCATGAAAATTTATGCCGCGCCGCGCCTCGCCTCGTCGTGTTACGGTCTGAATTGACTCTAATGGCGCAATTTCACTGATCGATAGGGTCCGCATGCGGAGTGCACGAGATTTCTGAAGCGCAATGAAAATGCACCATTAGTTGTTATCTCGGCTCCAGGGACCCCCCGTATGCTCTATACCGTACGAGTTGACGACTAATGAAAACGCGCCATAATTATACTCTCTCGTTTCTTTCAAACGTTTGTCCGTTTGGAACTTGGAATATATCGGAATCACGCTTGGAAAAATAATCCGAATGGTATTAAGTCGTAGTGGGAATCAGTGCAGGTATATTGATGGATCCCTGCCCACCGCGGCAATTCCCTAATGAATACAGATTGACCGGCTTCACATACCCAACGAAGATTAGAACAGACCTTATTTACTTTAATCGAAGCGAGTTTTTCCGTTCCGATGGAGTATTTCTAGGTAATGCAATAAAAATTCTTTCGTAGGTGGTAGAAAAATTGTTTTTATGTTAATTGGGTGTGTATAAAAATGTGTGAAATTTCGGTCGGTCGGTTTTGCGGTCCGTCTATGGCCAGTCTAACTTTTTCAGAATAATTATTGTCTAGAATTCTAGATGGTGACGTCCACCGGATCGGAAACTTTACCGGCGCGAATTAACTTGACTGATTTAGAAATTAATAACTATATCATACACATAATTATAATATTCCTGTATATTTCAAACGATCTTCATTTTATGATATCCTTTAAGAGTAATAAAGAGAGATTTTTTTCATTCCACTGTTCCGTCGAAGTAGATATGTAACCTACTTAGGGTGTAAAAAGATACATCTGACAAGTACATTGTGTCATAATTTAGTCAAATAACATGGCTTGTAATAGCAACATTGAGAAGTAAATAAATTAAACTTTATAAAGCTTTACAGCCTTTGAGTGACTCCAAAGGGACCTTAGAGTTCTAAACATGGTCCATCGAGCAAAAGAATAGGAGAAAACGGAGAATATTGTGATCGCTATCGCTACATTATTTAAAAGGAGGTGAGTGAACAGTCCATACGTATAAAATGAGAGAAGGGTAAAGAGCCTGAAAAGAAAAGCAAAGAGACTAAGAAAAACGAATAGAGAATAATATAGAGGAAAGGCTCAAATAGAAATAAAAATACGTAACATAATATTGTAAAAAGTCAATGTAGAAAAATTCATGCCAAAGACGTCAAAATAGTCAAACAGAAAAAAAGGTTTTATTTGTGGAAAAATACCTTTAGCCAGATAGACGTCATAGAATTTAGACAAAGGAGTGACAATAGTGTCAAGACGAAGAAGGATTTGAAAGATAATTTGTAAATATTGATATTGTATTTAAAAATAGGCAATATGGAACGAGTAATTAATGCTCAGCTGGAACTTTTAGAACAGATATCCAGAATACATAAGAAGTTTATGACAATGCCTAAGGAAGATAAATGTACAAATTATATTAATATAAAGTTACAATTGCTTCACAAAGTATGGAACAGAGTAGAGCAAAATCATAGTTTGCTTTTTAATACGTATGACAATGAAAAATTGAGAACCACTTCTTACATTGCTAAAGACGTATATTATGAATGTGAAGAAGTATACACTAAAACAAATGTGGCAATGTTGGAAGCTTTACAACAATTAGAACAGAAAAATACAGGCAGTACAGATAATCTTCCGACACCAGCTACTAATAAACTGAGTCCAATAGATGTCAAAATTCCTGCAATAAAAATTCCAACGTTTAGCGGATCGTATACAGATTGGAATTCGTTTCAAGACCAGTTTGAGTCTTTAATAGACAGTAACAAAGCACTAAAGGATGTCCAAAAACTCCATTATTTAAAGATGCACGTAGTCGGGGAGGCGGCAACTTTACTGCGACACATACCGGTCACTGACAACAATTACCAACAAGCATGGGAAAGATTAAAAAGACGTTACAGCAATAGAAGAGTCGTAGTGAATGCGTATTTACAAAAACTAATGGCTATAGAAAATTGTAAATACGAGTCAGCTGTCGCTATAAAGTGTCTACTTAATACCACAACCGATTGCTTGAGCGGATTAACCAGCATCGGAGTGGATACGAGTAGCTGGGATGCTATAATCGTGTACATATGTGTAAATAAACTGGACGCAGAGTCATTGAAACAGTGGGAAGAAAGGTTAAATAGAGAGAGAACAGACAAACTTCCTACTTTAGAGATGCTTGTTGAATTTTTAGAATATAGATTTAGATCTTTAGAAGGCATTCAGGCAAGTAAAAACAGACGTGCTAAGGAAGTTGTAAATAATGGAGATACAAAAAAGGCAGAAAATATGAGAGAAACAACACATGGAAGAGTTCATAACACTGATAAGTCGAGAATTATTGAATGTAAATATTGCGATAGTGAACACTATATTAATAAGTGTCAAAAATTTAGGAGCCTCACCTATGATGAGAAGATCAGATTTATTGAAAACAAGCACCTGTGTTATAACTGCTTGATTTCCAATCACAGGGTGAAGGTGTGCAGGATAAAGATACGATGCCTTGAATGTGGCAAGAAACACAATACCCTCATACACTCTCCTCATGGTGTGATAACTGGAAAAGAGGCTTCTAAAAATAAAAAATATATACAGTCCACTAAAGAAGTAGAAGATATTATGACACATTTTGTAAAAACAAGCCAACAACGGCCAATAGTGAGCATGCACAGGAGATATAATGATGATAAGAGAATGATGAAGAAAAGGTTATGGGAACCAAAGTCCATTGATAGCCGTAGAGTAAAAAGAAAGATGACTGAAGAAAATAGAAAGTATCAGGATATAAATGAAAATATACACAAAAGAGATGTGGAAGGAAGGTACAAAGTAAAGAAACTAAATAAAGACAAAAAAGTAGATTACAGAGATACGTTAAGTATAGCCATAAAGTGTTTTAAACAACCAGAGGGATATCTAAGCAAAGAGAGAGGATTGAAAATGAAAGACGAATATGATAAAAGGCTATACGACAGAAACAGAAAAAGAAAGAAACAATATTTTGTAAAGAGCAATGCTCACCTGCCTTTCAACATAATTTTATATAGGTATTTATAGTTAAGAATGTTATATCTTTTTCTAGTTAATTGCTTAATTTCAGTTATTGTAATTTGTATTGTGTTATTGTATTTTCTAGACATATTATTCAGCAGCTAGGACTTGACATCTTATCATTGTTATTAAATTGTACCTACTGCTCTTTAGTTAAGGACATCACTAGATGTCCTTGGGGGGCGGCATGTTCCGTCGAAGTAGATATGTAACCTACTTAGGGTGTAAAAAGATACATCTGACAAGTACATTGTGTCATAATTTAGTCAAATATCATGGCTTGTAATAGCAACATCGAAAAGTAAATAAATTAAACTTTATAAAGCTTTACAGCCTTTGAGTGACTCCAAAGGGACCTTAGAGTTCTAAACACCACTTTCCATCAGTCCCCTGGGATTAAGTGCAATTCAAATACAGATCATAAAACGTCTTCGCATGCAACTCGCATGCAATATAATCTTATTTGCATATTCTTAGCTCTAACGGTTATAATGTCATAATATAACAGTAGACGAGAATTTTCCTGTCATATTGCTGTTTGAGTTCACTTTGTTATATATCTAGTTTTATGAGATACGCGTAAGGGTCAATTCAGACCGCAACGCGACGCGTAGATGCATTTCTAAGTATGGATTTGACAGATTCGCAAGACGTCTCACGCTGACGACATCTATTCTGTCAAATCCATACAAATTTAGGTCGCGTCGCGTCGCGCCTCGCCTCGTCACGTTGCGGTCCGAATTGACCCTAACCATCGATGTGTTATAAGCTGTTATGAAAATTATGTAGTTTTGTTTTCAATACGTAAAGGACCAGAGAAGTAAGACGTGTTAACTTACTTCTCATACTTCAACCGAATATTTATGCGATTCGAAGAGCAATATGTGACATAATATGGTGTTTTCCACGCGCCTTCCTAAACAGGCGCTTAGGAAAAACCTTAAAAAGTATTTAATATTTATATTTAAAAAAATTATACAACTTCATAGAAAAGTTAAAGAATACGGTATAATATGCTGCTTCATAGAAAAGTATCTTGACCGGGTACTGTGGCTCTCACATCTGGCTCGTCTTTTAACTATTAGTACCTACACGTGCTACTAGTGATAGTATAGAGCTTGTCTAACTAAAAATGACGCGCCTCTCCCTCGTATTTACAGTACAAAATTTTTCATTTATATCAAATTTGAAGTGGTAGGGCGCGCTATTTCAAATTAGACAAGCTATAGTAGCAGTACTCGTGATGATGATGATGTTACAGAGGAATTGAGAGCAGTATCGAATGAACACCGAACAGTGTATCTGACGTGCCCGCCGCTGCGGTTGCGGTCTTATCACTGGACCGCAATTTCTTGCGTTTGACGTGAACATTCTGAGCGGACAACGTTAATTTTCTCAATTGAGATTTCTGCGAAGTAAAACTTTTTTTCTTGAATTTGTACTCGACATATTTTTTTATTAGGAAAATGTTTTCTTTACTTATGAAAAAAATATAAGAAATAAATGTTAAAATTAATTAAAATAAGTATTTAATTAATTGGGTCTGATTGTTGCGACTCGCGAGTATTAAATAAACGGCAGCTATTTCAGCGTGTAGCACCCCCCACAGCGTATAATGAAGTAAAGTGACAATGCTGATTTGACCTCCGTTCCGAGATGTTTGTCACAACTTTGTTTCACACATACGTGGTATAAAGTATTAATTACGTCGAAAATCTTGTTTAAGCTTCGCGCCCACTGTGTCAGCGCGGATCGCCGCGTGCCGGGGCGGGTCGGGTCCCAGCGCAGTGCATAATGCGCTATTTTGCACTGCGCGACTGTTGCCGGGTCGGGCCGTATCGCATTGACGGATTTTAACGCTCACTGAGTCGGAGCGTGCCGGGGCGGGCCGGGACGGGCCGGGGCGGGCCGGGGCGGGCCGGGGCGGGCCGGGGCGGGCCGGGGCGGGCCGAGTCGGGCCGAGACGGGTCGGCGCGGGTCGGCGCGCAACGCTCTGCCATGCTCTGCGCGACGAGTGACGGCGGGGCGATGCGCGGTGTGGAAGTATTTGCAATAGACATAATGGTGAATGATATTTATATTTTCTTCGTAACCATGACGTCTCGTTATACATACTTAGTTTTTTGTAATTATTTTTGAGGATAATTACCCAATTATATTATAGTAAGTATCTTAATAATTATGTTAAATGTTTTGTATAAAAAAAATAATGAGGTGCGACATATAAGGTGCGACAAATATTTAAATATAACCACAGAATATAATATTATATTAGCAGTACCAAGTATAACGTTGAACTTGGACGGTTTTATACACTGAGCGTCAATTTAATTGAATGACAAGATTTACAGGAGTTAAGAATTCAAAACTAAGCAGCTAGATAGATCATCAAGTGTTATTTCACAAATGCATTCGAAAATGTATCTCTCTGGCGAACGCATACTCAATAATATTATAAGCTCTAAGTTATTTACATATAACATCGATAATCGGATCACTGTGCATATAAATTGAACTTTATTCAAATTTTAAATGAATTATGTGCTCAGTATGATTTATTTAATTTGCATCATTATAAAATTAAATAAGAAGCCTACTTTTAATTGTGTCTACCAATGATGTCTACTCGACGAAAACTAAAAGTGTATTAATAAAGCTCATCTAATAATTTATTCATTATGTTAACTCAAAACGCCATCGCGTGTGTTATTTTTGTGTAAAAAAAATAAAAAATATCAACTTTTTTCTCGTTTTTATCTGTCTTTATCGCAATAAGGTCTTTATATATAATATTATTACTATTTATTTTGTAATTTCAAAGCTCGTAAACGAACACGTTACCATTTCGCTCCACATACGTGTATTGGCACGCTGGTGCCTTCCGCCGGCCATATCCGGTACAAGGCTACAAGCGCTTGTTCGTTCGCCGACCGTAATGACGTCGTTCAATATAAGAAATTGTTTTGATAGCTCTTCCAATACCGGCAGATACGTCCGGAATTCTTGTAGAATAACATTTTGTACAAATATTAACGTATCGTATGAGATTTCGAAGCAAGTATTTGCTTTTAACAATTTTATCTAGAACATAATATGGATGGATCTTTCATAGCTGTATTTCAGTCGGAAAAAGTTAGTTGAGTTGAGTGTTACAACCATACTTCAAAATCAGGATCGGGATCGGTCAGCTCCAAATGTGAGGTTACAAAAATTTGATTCCACTTAACGTTTCTCACATAAAACATCCATTCGAAAAGCCTTCTAAAACAAAATTCAGTTAAAACAATGTTTATTAGCATAAGATCTTATTTCGTGTATATAGGTTATGTATTAAATATGTCGAGATTAAATAACTTAATTAACGAAGGGAGGGCTTTAAGCCTCGCGAAGACTGGGTGGTGGGTGGAGGTTTAGCGTTATTGACATTTTCGACACCCCGAATATCACGTGGATCATAAATTATTGTTTGGGCGTTCAGCTTATCACGTCTTATGAATACTTGGTGGATAAGTGAATAAAACATTAATAAAAAATATTGTGCCTTTAACACTCTTCTTGTACCAAATATTGGTACCATGATAGTTTATTATTTAATTTTAGAATTTTCAAATTTTCTTCTTAGTGGATCTATAATATAAAATAAAATCAGCAGTTCAATTTCGTTTTAAGCTTTAGTATTTTTGCTGTTTCCTTGACGGTAAAAGATTTCGTTATCATACAAGCATCTATTATAGGTATACCTTTCTTAGGTATGCACGTATTTTTCGCTTCGATCACATAATAATAATATTATGTGATCGAAGATTTTTCGTGAAGAAAATTCCATTGGCATCGTCTATAATTCAGGGTTTCTCAAAGTGGGGTAGGCGAACCCCTAGGGGTTCGCCATTTGACGGCAGGGGGTTCGCGACAAAATTTACGTAATGATGTCAACAGCAGTCATTATTAGAAATGTCTGTAGATGAAACTCTTCAAGCTGATTTCAAAAGGATGTCTTTGACATATTCTTGGGCAGCTAGACAGGCGCGAAGCGGTGAATTTTTTTTACATTTCTTTTAGCACTTTATGTTACCTTTAATTTTTTCTTTTATTATTTTCTTTGGGGGAGGGGTTGGGGGGTGAATTAAATAATTAATAGTAAAGGGTTCGCTGTCACCTAGAAATTTTAACAGGGGTTTGTGGAGCCGAAAGTTTGAGAAACTCTGGTCTATATAAATAAAATAATAATACTAATATTATAAATGCAAAAATGTGTGTCTGTCTATCTGTTACCACGACACAAACACTGAACCGATTTTGCTGAAATATGGTATGGAGATACTTTGAGTCCCGGAAAATGACATAGGATACTTTTAATCCCGGAAAATGCACGGTTCCCGCGCGATTAACTGATTTTGGCGCACCGGGATCGTGGGCGTTATCTAGTTTGTAACAATTTAAAATAGTTAACTAGAAAATATTTTATCATCTTTATTTTTATGGACATAACATACTTGCAATGAAATTGTACGAAACGGTCGCGTCTGCAAAGTGGAGAGCTTCCAAGCTGTACATTCTCAAGTGTGTTGTTGACCCCAACATAACATGCTTCTCTCCATTACTTTAGCATGCAAATGCGCAAATTACTTTAAAATTCTCTTTATACATTTTTATAACGAAATGAACGACCGAGACCAACTATCGTATCGATTATCGCAAATTTAATAAGAAGGATAAAAATAATACATTAAAGTTTCATAGCAGGAAAAAAATACTATTATAAACATATTTTATGTGTAACGTATTACACATAAAAATATATTTCGTTTTGTACAATCAGTTACACAGATAACATTGAATATTCACGATTATTATGATCTAAGAAGAACTAATTACACAAAAGCGAACTTATTACTTACTAAAAAGTAATTTCTTCCAGACAAACTTTGAATGAGAGCGTTAGACTGCAAGATACAGGTATATTATTTTAAAGCACATTCTAGTATAGAGTCTATTAAGAAAGTTGTTTACGAGACAGCCCTGGTCACGAGTCAAGCTCAAGGCCTGTCCACCTCATGTTTTAGCAAATAAACAGATTATTTTGAAACAAAATATTCAAATCGTTACTTACAAATGCCTTTCAACAGTCACTAAATTAACTGACAACCAATTAGATTTTCCGCGCGGCTTCGCCCGTGTAAATAAGGAATTTCACGAAAGCCGTACATTTTCTCGCAAAAAATAGCCTATGTCACTTTGCGTGGTCTACATCTGTGCCAAATAACATAAAAATGCTCTAGTTGTTCTTGAGATATAAGCACTTTCAAAATATTATTTTCCCCGTTTTGAACTCTTTACGTGAAACACGTACAGTGTACACTGTACACGCCCTAAAGTATTATCATTTATCACTTATTTTTGTTACACCCTGTGGCCTGTATACATGTGATTATAATATTTTTTGAGTAGTATAAGTCATAACACATAAAACATGTTGATAATATGTTAGTCACTGATTATTATTTCTGCTCAAGAATAAAAAAAAAATTATCGGCCAAGTGCGAGTTGGACTCGCGCACGAAGGGTTCCGTATAGAGCAAAGGTAGACAAAATATTGCGTTTTTTGTATGGGAGCCCCTTTTAAACATACTTTATATTAATTTTATTATTAATTATTAAAGTACTAATATTATTAAGGATTTTGTGAAAATTTCAGAACTCTAGCTACAGCGGTTCTTGAGATACAGCCTGGAGACATACAAACAGACGGACAGACGGGCAGACATCGAAGTCTTAGTAATAGGGTCCCGTTTTTACCCTTTGGATACGGAACCCTAATTACGGGCACGAAGGTCTTTCAAAACGTTTTCTTTGAAATGAGATTTCCAACAATTTGGTAGTTTCAAATCAAGGGGGCCAATAGAATCCCATAACAGAGAAACCAGGATAATTAAAACGTAAATTAAAGTGGAACATAAAGCCAGCCATTACGGTGAATTATCATGGCAATTACACGTCATCCTGAGCCTGTTATTTGAGGGTTATTAGCGCGATAGTTGCTGGAGCCTTCAGACGCCGACCAATTTCATGGATCATAAGTATAACCGACGCTAATGTCATTGGGAACTGACGTTTATGACTTAGAAATTTTGCGCGAGGAAATATAGGAATCCTACAATATAAGTAATTAGGTATGAACCTTTTTTAGCTGCGATAATATCTGAATTCCTTTTGAGAGTACTTTCTATTTAAAAATTCCTTGGGAAAAGCTCCAAGTAATAGCTTACAAGTTACACGTCATGATGACGTCATTATTTGTTTATATCAGTACTAGCTGTTGCCCGCGACTTCATCCGCGCCCACGACCCACGTCAACATTTTTTTTTGTTTTATCCTATCTTTTTCTAATTATTGAAAAAAAAACCATGATGAACAAAATTTCAGTTTAAAAAGGTTTTGATCAGTTATTTTTAACTTTCATTTAACGTAAATATTTAGGAATCCATTACGCTTTATCAGAGATCCTACGAAAATATTTTCTAAAGCAACTGCTTCTCGTAACTATGAAAAGCTTAAAATTAGATTACACAGAAGCGGATCGAAGCTCGGACAATGCGGATAAAACCTTTTGTTCAAAGGTCAAGCTTTAGCATTGAATATACATAATAGTCAGGGTGCCCTAGAACAAAATTTTTTTGTGATTACTAACAAGCTAATTTTTTGTGAGTAGCTACATTTTGATAAGACGAACATTTTTATTTTTGAAAAATCTCGAAAGTGGTAGCTAACAGAGATAGAAAGGATTTCAGGACTATCGAGCACCCTTTTTTTCTTTTTTTTTAACAGCGGGAAATGTGTTACCGACAGAAAGGGGGAAAGGCCGCCGGGATATGTGGGACTCCCCAGGTGCTGTGGTAAGGAAGAGCACTCAGGTTTACCCACTAAAACCTACCGGTGCCTCCTCCTCCGCTTGTTGCTGGGCCGCCGGACCCGCCGGGAGCGAAACTGCAGCGGCAACTATCGAGCACCCTGACTTGCGTGCAAATGTTGGTTCTTGTTTAACATACATTCTAGATGTAATAATGAATAACTCAATATCATTCTGAAATACCGTTTAGTCATGCCGGCAGCGTGTTACAATGCAGACTCCGCCCTGAGCCGGTAAACTGCTTCACATTAATAGCACAATAGTGGAACAAAGCGTTGCTGACAGATCGTTCTATTTAGAGCGACATGTAGGAAGGTGTTGAGAACATAATTAAATTAGGCGATGCTTCCTATCGAGCCTTATATTACGCCGACGTAGACTACTGGTCTAAAGCACTCGACCTCAATAGTAGAACGAAATATGGTATATAATAATAAAAAAATACGTGTAGCACTCGGAGACTGCCGCGGTAAAGCTGTTGCATAGCATTTTTTACCAACTTATGTAATTATAATTCGCATACGTCTAGGCGCACGCACACAAACGCCGTGCCGCCGCTGCCGTTTGGCATCTCCGCATTTCTATATCGGTCGAAGTGGGGTGTACGGTTCGAGGGATAGGTGTTATGTTTTTCTCGTGGCGGAATATCTTGATTCGATCGCTGCGATCAAAGCTCGCGATAAAAGCTATGCTATAGCCAAAAAATAAAAATAAATGTGGTGAGGATAATAAAATCGATAAGGGTATTCGATAATAGGAGACAAAACACGACTGCCTGGTTTTTTAATTTCTTAACACTTTCATATCTAGCACCTGCCACCAGGAAAAACAAAATATTGGAAGGTTTTTCGTGTATTGAGCTAATTTTTTTTTATGAAATAAGGGGGCAAACGAGCAAACGGGTCATCTGATGGAAAGCAACTTCCGTCGCCCATAGACACCCGCAGCACCAGAAGAGCTGCAGGTGCGTTGCCAGCATTTTAAGAGGGAATAGGGTAAGGTAAGGTAAGAGGAGGGTAGGGATGGGAAGAGAAGGGAATTAGGGAGGGTAGGGAAGGGAATAGGGTAGGGGATTGGGCCTCCGGTAAACTCACTCACTCGGCGAAACACAGCGCAAGCGCTGTTTCACGCCGGTTTTCTGTGAGGACGTGGTATTTCTCCGGTCGAGCCGGCCCATTCGTGCCGAAGCATGGCTCTCCCACGTCAGAAAGCTGTCAGATAGCTGTCATATGTCATAAACTTAAAAATCTCAATAAATAAAAAAAGATTTAAAAATTTAGTCTTGAAATATAGAATGTTCAGGGAAAGTTTATATATAAGGGTTTATATATAGGAGGGTTTATATAGGAGGGTTTTTAAAGGAGGGAAGTTAAGAAGTTCACCGGGTCATCTACTAAGAAACATTAAAGCTCTATACTATATAATAGTAAGTATAATAATATGTTTTTAACAAAAGGTTTCCGGTGCAAACAAATTTCATATCGTCTTATAACAGTACTACGACGTAGCTGTCGATAAGTGTTTTTAAATGTTAATCAATGTTTTAATTAGTAAGCCTCGTGTACGTCAATTTTCTCAAAGGAAACCCTTCCTAATTATCTTGTTTGATTTTGTATAAAATTAATTTCGTATAAGCACAGGTGAAGTTTGAGAAGGCGTGTGTTCTAAATACAATCTCAACTTTTCAATTTCATACAAACAACAAGATTATCTCTTAAATGCACTGATCTCTATACAAGTACGCTGGATAGCTGATATCCTTTGAAATGACAGCTATTTTTTGTGCCTATTTGAAGCGGAATCAGCGTCCCCATTATTCGGGTAGAGAACTAAATCTGACGTAAAAATGACGTTTGAAAGCCGTCATAATATTGGCGCTGAAAGCAGTAGTGAGAGTATTTGGAACTAATACTAGTGATGACAACTGTTGTTATTGGTTGTGGTTACGTCAAATTTAGTTCTCTACCCGAATAATAGGGGCGCTGATTCCGCTTCAAATAGGCACAAAAAGCAGGTCTGTATCAATAATCCAGCGTACTTGTATAATAGAGATCAGTGCTTTAATGCCAATACAATGTGTAGACAGTGTGCACTGTGCAGTATGAGTCACTAGCTGTTCTACTTTAGCATTTAAGTTGCCTTAAGAATGCTCCAACCTGAGAATTAGCAGGTCGGATGTCTGTCAGTACGAATATCGACGTTAATGACATTAAAATAAGATTCATATTAGCGCGCCTTGTACAGCGGCGGTTACGACGCTCGCCGCGTTCTTGACATGGCGAAAATGTATGAAAAAATTTGAGAAATTTTTTTCTTATAACTGGAAAAGTTGTTTATTTTTATATAAAATTTTTAGCGGACTTTATAGAGGACTAAATAAGCAACAATTTTTTTGTATACTTATTTTCCTAAGTTCAGTGTATTTAGATATTAAGGTACCTAATTAGACCCCATTTTTTTCATGTTTTGCGATTATTGTGATGGTTAAAACGTATTTTATGTGAAAATTTTGTATGCGGCTATAGAATTTTTATGGTACAGTCGTGGAGATGAATATATTATCTTTCATTTGAAACCAAAATATCCTCGCAGTTTGACTCCTAATTCTTTAATAGGGTACCGGAAAATCGCTGATATTTGTAATAGCGTCCTTAAGTTGCCTTAAAACCGTGCATTTTTCTGCGGTAAAAATAGAGTACACTCCTTCCTCGTCCTTTTAGCCTTCGCCAAATTTTAAATACTAGGACTCATAATATTTACTTGGTTTTATTTTTTAGTGTAAGTACTATCTAAGTTTTGATTTTAACCCGAACCAAATTAAGAGCCTTGTTGTGCCAGAAAAGTTTTTTATGTTTTATAAAAGACCATAAAATAAGCTATCATTCATCTATTTACTGTCTTCAAAAATTTCTGATATTTCAGAAAATACAAATATCCTTATCGTATAATTGATGTGTGTATTTGAAAATCGACCACTTTTAGAAGCTCATGGTAAAGCAACGATGGAGGTAGACCATACAAAGTGTAAAGGACAAATTTGTAGAGAATTTTATTAGCTTTTCTCATGTAGTACAATTAATACAATAAAATTTCGTACGCACCGTTTCCAAAAATTAGACAAAAAACCAAAAAATGGGTACTTCTTTCCCCCCCTCCCTTCCAGCTCACCTCCGAGGGGTCAGGACTTTTAGTATGTTTATCTCCTAACTAGTCAAAACAAAGTTCCGTAGTCATAATTTCTGCTTTCGACTTTTCCAACCATATCCCCATTTTGAGCATTCATTCAGTTGGTGGGCTGTACAGTTGGTAGCTCAAGCCGGGGGTCGCGGGTTCGAATCCCGCCGACGGAACAAAAAAGTTTTCAAAGTTCCCGGGTCATGGATGTTTATTAAATAATATGTAGTATCATATAATAAAAATCTTAAATATACAATATATTTCCGTTGTTTGGTACCCGTAACACAAGTCCTTCAGGTACTTACCACGGGGCCAGACTGACGTAGTGTGAAGCGTCCATAGATATTATTATTATTATTATTTACTAGGCTATGTAGTGCTGTTTTGCATTTAACAGCAAACTTAAAAAGTGTTACACTTGAACGATTTGTCGAGTCGTTCCATTCATTACTCATAGTTAACGACGGTGAGCAAACTCAAAACAACACACAACTTTTGATACTTTCGTATTAGGATTAATGTGCTGTTGTTTGTCGCGAAGTACCAAGTGTAATAAATCTAAATCAACTGTAAATTAAGTTTGTATTAAACGAGCTACAGACAACTGAAGCTTCTGAACAACAAAGACTTAACTTGTTTGACGAAAACAAGCATGTTCTCGGAATAATTTCTTAAACAACAATAATTTACAATTGTTATGTAGCTGTAAAAGTTAGATAGAGAATTAATGAAAACAAAACAAAAATTTATCTACTTGTAGTTTTCAGTGTATATCATGTTGTTAAATTGCAATAAAACTATATTATAATGACATACAAATACCCATTGAACCCTCAATCAATTTTGTAGATTATATAATTACATTTTATTTCATCATAGTAGGGCGAATAAAGTAAAAAATCAAACATCTTCGCACAAGTGGAGATAATGAATGACTTTATATTCAAATAGATATTATCACCATGACTCAGTAGCAGAATATTTTAATTTATGAAGTTAAATGTTCGCTATTCATTACACCTCAGTTCATATCTCACACATAACACATGTAATCTACGTGATTTGCAAATTACGTTGATAAAACAAGCGACAGGTATGCCCTTAACCATTCTTCAAGTCAGAGCCAGTTACACCAAATTGTTAACGACAGTTAAACCTTCGTTATCAAATTTGATTTGAAGTTTGCTTATAGGGTATATATTATGAAACACTTGATGACGCCCGCAACTCCGTTGCGTCAAAATTCGTTTATCGCGTGGGAACTGTACATTTTTTCGAGATAAAAAGTATCTTATATGTCCTTTCCCGAGACTCAAAGTATCCCCATGCCCAGCATTGTTCAGCAGTTTGGGCGCCAAGAGGTAAGAAACAGACACACAGACAGATGGACAGACAGTCGTTTTGTTCTTTTACATCTCAGCGTTTTCGACACCACAAAAACACAACATAACGGGCGTTATTTCATGTCGATTTTTCTATAAAGCTTTTCGACCCTTTTTTATCAAAAACAAACTACACAGGTTTGTCAATACGTCAGTTTTGGTTTATCAGCTGCATTCAAGTTATCATCAAGTTATTTTATACATATTAGGGCATTTCACCACCTGTGTCGTATAGGCTATTCACAACTTTTTTGACAGATTCTCCATACTTGATCTGTCAAATTAAGTGATTTTTCGGCACTTACCAGGAAGTGGTGGAAACAGGCCCTTAGTATTTGAAATATTTTGTACGAGTAAATTTCTAATAGCAGAAGAGCGGCCAAACAGTAAATCCGCTCTTGTGCTATTAAAAATTGTGGGTAGTGACTCTACAAGTTCCTTATTTTAGCTACGGAATCTTTAAATGCATTTACTTTCAGGTTAGTTTAAACGTCGTTTTACTGTTTGTATTCTCGGCTCCTAGCGTCGTTTCCTTGAACCGATGACCATGACATGAGTTCCATAATAGGTAATATTATTCAGTCATTATTTTACCCACATAAGTAATAATAACTAAGTAAATTGGCATTGTCCTCAATGCGAAGTGAAGATTATCTTCAGATTATGATAAAAACAATTATTGTGAAACTTACTAAAAACGGTTAGCTGGAATTATTAATTGTAAGTGATTTTAACTTACTAGGCCAGGGACACTAAAATGACATCAAAATATTAAAATTTCAAAAATTATCAAAGTGGAACAAATCCTTACTATTAATATAGTAATTAACGACTGTGCAACACACTTCATTTTGGCTATTTCCAATAATTAAAAGCGATTTATTAATTAGGATTCCAGCAAATAATGATTGATAGAGGTACTTAAACCCTTTAATTAAACATGAATAATAATTAATCATCAATTTATATTTTAAATTTTTTAAAATTGAGTTAAGTACTATGATGTTCAAAAAACCCTTTTTCGGACATCATTGGTTAAGTAGAACAATGTTTAGCGTGCATCTAGTTTTACATCGATGTCCTTAAGATTATGCTGCCACTTGAGTAATATTATATCCAGCGATGCATCTTAATTATGCTTCATGCACATATAACCTAATTGAATTATTATGCATACTCCGCTACACAAGCTCAAAACATGGGTAATCATTTCCATACTACCATTTCATATAAAATAACTTTTCTATCGATGTGTATTTTTAGCCTTTGGAAGGCATGAAATTGTCAATGAATTTGTGTTATAAACCTCGGTAAGACGTTAATTAATTAAGTATCGTAATAAAAACACAACATGACATTATCAATATAACATGTTAATCGATCGTAATAATATAACACGACTCACGAGTCGCGTCATGATTTTTTGTTAAATATGATTGACACATCGGTCGTGGGGTGTTTTGTGTCATATGCATGTTATTTTATAACAATAGAACAAAAGGTTGGGCACTCCTGCTCGTTTCCTACAACCGCTTCCGTGATGTATGCGAGCGAGGGCTGCACGTAATTATGCCTCGGTTACCGCTATTAGAGAAAGATATTATAATGACGTCATCAGGGCTGCCACACATGGCTAAACATGTAATAGGATTACTTATGGATTACTTTACAAGTTGCGGACTATAAATGGAATCATAATTTTTTCTAACTGGATTAAGGCCGCCACTCCATTGCGCCATAAGTCGTATATCGTGCTTGAATCGTACATTTTTCGGGATAAAAATATTCTATATCCTTTCCCGGGACTCAAAGCATTTCCATACTAAATTTCAGAAAAATCGGTTCAGCGGTTTGGGCGTGAAGAGGTAACAGACAGACATACAGAAAAAAAAAATTTGGTCTTTCAGCGCTACACTTTCACAGTGAACTCTCTATACACACGTCATACACACTCTAAAGTATTATCGCTTATTTTCGTTAGACCCTGTATAATATATTAGCTGATGGAACCTCCATCAGTTCTAGTTAGCTCAGAATATAGTGATGATACAATTTACTGGTGAGTCCTGAGTAACGTATTGCAGCCATGCACATATTAAACACTCAACGTCTAGTACACGCCGTCTAACACTCCATCCATATTATTGTTATATTTGATATTATATTCTCTATGTAATGGTAAATGACAATTTGTGGCCTAAATCGATATTCGAGATTAAATGGTTGGCAATGAGTAATATCAATACTATCTCTAGCTTATATTATATTTGCTATAATATTATGTTTTGCTAGGTGATCGTTAGCTTACTATAATATACAGGATGCAATTAAATCTTCCAGCCAAATTTTGATATTATATTAATCCTTGTTAACAATAAAAATACACGTATTATTTCTTTTACAATCACTCAGTACTAAAATGTTGAGAAATTACTTCCGAAAGTTATCCTAAAAAACACCACAATTATTAATGGTCGCACTACGCGTCGCCCGGTTTTTGGAAAAAATTTGACAGATAGGTTTAATTGCACACTGTATAAATAATAAATATAAATAAATAGTGGCAAAACATAATATTCTAAATACTTCCATACTAATATTATAAATGTAAAAGTAGATAAACTTTCAAATTTATAATCTGTATGTTACTTCCAAACCTCTTAGCCAATTTTGCTGAAAAGAAAAAAAATAGGACAAACTTTTTAACCCGGGAATGTGTTATAAACGGTTCTCGCACGATAAAGAAATTTAAATTAGTATTTAAAGGTATTTAAATTAGTAACGTAGGAATAGAAATTAAATACATATACCTACGCATGAGTCAACAAAACAATCAGTGAACAGGAACTATTGTCTCCTAAATGATACGTTATAATTTGTTTCATAATTGACAAGGAGAGAGACAGCAACAGTAATTTATCGTTCGCACTCAAAGCCAAAACATGTTATTAAAGCAATAAACATTCACGAAATTTGCGCCAATGGTTCCACATACCAGTCATTAACAGCTGCCGGTAGTATAATATCACTCACGCTGCCGCGCTGGCGCAATCACAATGACAATATGTCAGAAGTCCGCAACTTCTAAATCTATATCTATATCTATATCTATATCTATATCTATATCTATATCTATATCTATATCTATATCTATATCTATATCTATATCTATATCTATATCTATATCTATATCTATATCTATATCTATATCTATATCTATATCTATATCTATATCTATATCTATATCTATATCTATATCTATATCTATATCTATATCTATATCTATATCTATATCTATATCTATATCTATATATATAAAACTCAAAGGTGACTGACTGACATGGTGATCTATCAACGCACAGCCCAAACCACTGGAGAGATCAGGCTGAAATTTGGCATGCAGGTAGATGTTATGACGTAGGCATCCGCTAAGAAAGGATTTTGATAAATTCTCACCCCAAGGGGTTCAAATAGGGGATGTAAAGTTTGTATATAATAATACTTCTTAACGCGAGCGAAGCCGCGGGCAAAAGCTCGTATTATATAAAACTCAAAGGTGACTGACTGACATGGTGATCTATCAACGCACAGCCCAAACCCTGGACGGATCAGGCTGAAATTTGGCATGCAGGTAGATGTTATGAAGTAGGCATCCGCTAAGAAAAGATTTTGATCTATTTCACCCTCAAGGGTTTAAAATAGGGGATGAAATTTTGTATATAATAGTACTTCTTAACGCGAGCGAAGCCGCGGGCAATAGCTCGTTTTATTCTAAAGGTGCTCCCTCACTGGGATCATTCGCTTGTAATGTAACGTTTAAAGCTACGTTTCTACGCTAGCCGAGCCTCGGCAAGCGTCCATAAGCACGAGCATGGATAGAGATTAGAGAGTATTTGGCTTGGCTTGCGTGAGTTTGCGGACGCTTGTATACGATCGGGAGTAGTGTCGGTTTTGGACACAGATCAAAGGGCGTTTGCGACAAATGTTTGCGACGCGTTCACACGTTTGAGATTTGTGGAGGCTTGTGTCTTGTGGACGCTTGCCGAGGCTCGGCAAGCATGGAAACGTAGCATTACAGAGTCGAGCATAAAATCAGTGAGGGAGGAGAGTCGAGCATTATAATACGCACCATGTAATGATAAGTACAGTGTGTAATAATATGTTGATACAACTTGTAACATCAATCTGACATTTAGACCGATAGGACTAGGTTTTTTGGTTTCAAAAATTCTAAAGTTTCTAATTTTTTGCGTATAGTTTTGGGACCACTAGGTAAACCTAAAAAATGATTTTGTGTCATTTTGGTCGACAGCTTCCAGAGATATTTCGGGATTTTGATTTTTGGTCGCTATAGGCCGAAAAAAATATTAAAGTTTAAAATTTAGCTTTTGTGATATTGCTAGGGTAGTAACTGATGTGCAGACACGTTTTGTGTCAGATTCATCCACGGGTTTCCCAGTAATTAGCAAATATTAGAAACGTCGCCTAATTGCGTCGAAAAAATATTAGAGTTTGTAAAACCGGTATAATATAGTTTAGTTTGTTGATAACTGCTACTGTTAAAGTTTTGTGTCATTTTCATCCACGGGTTTTGAAGAAATTTATATTTTTGCTTTCAACATCCCGTAAAAGCTACAAAAAGTAATTAAAGTTTTTAGAGTTTACATATTTACAATTAAAAGGTCAATTGCAAACCACATTTCAAAATTTAGTTCCTTTTCAGCCCCGATTTTAAGAAAAATTGACGATCGAGTAAAGCGAAATTGATTTTTATACTTGTTAATAGGCCACAAACCATTTTATTTTTAAACATAGATACAACATCATATTTTGAAGGACTTGTGTAAGAGAAAACACCATATTTTATAATTTTTTTGATGGGAAAGAAATAAAAAATTTGCATCTTATTTTCACAAACATTCAACTTAATTTTGAAACTTAAAGCTCAGTCAATATTTTAATATGTACTAAAAAATCTACCATTATGATTTATTAATAGTTTTTTAAAAGTTTATGTATTATTTTAAGTTGTTGAAAAACAACTTACTACTTCATCCGCACTAAATTCTCTTGTGTTCACTGTTCAATGATTTGAATTTTATTCTATTTGTAAAATAAAACTGACAATTTAATTTGGTTTGAGTACCTTTTCAAGTAGGGTTGCCATCAGGGGTTTGGATAAAGCTAAGTAGTTTTTTTTAATACATCATAAAGCATAAGCCGCAAATCGCAATTTACCTTTTAAGTTTTACGGTTAAAGCTGCGCGTCCACTGGATCGGAGCGTACGCATCGCGGCATCGGCATTTCGTCTTACGAAATGCCAATGGGGTGCTTCCACTGCATTCGGATTCATCATAGGCAATTAATTAGTTATTTTTAGTCCGTCATAGACTGTTAACGTGAATTTGCGTTATAGAGGATATTGTTGTAACTAGCTGTATTTTATCAGAAGAGGAAAAGAGAAACAAGAGAAAATGAAATTCATTATTTCCCAATTTCATCCCAAATATTGTCTGTCCTCAGTTGGTTATGATGATGTTGAAGTTTTAGATTATAAGGTTCTTCATATTTTTCTACAAAAGTAATAATTAAAATATCGTCATTCATCGTGAATAAGTATCTAACACGCCAGAATTTGAAATCTTCGGAATCCGAATGACGCGTTCTCTGCGGGAGACGTCTTCGTCATAAATACCGGCCAGTATCCAGTGGACACAGTAGTCAGTACTATATAAATCAATACAAAGTAACAAATCCGTACGCTGCGTATGCTCCGATTCCGATCCAGTGGACGCGCAGCTTAAATTAGACCGCAACGTGACGCGTAGATGCATACTATTAATAATAATAACTAAACATACTGTATGGTTTTGACAGATCAACTACGTGAGACTTTTTTTATAAAATAAGGAGGCGAACGAGCAAACGGGTCATCTGATGAAAAGCAACTTTCGTCGCCTATTGACACTCGCAACATCAGAAGCGCTGCCGGTTTGTTACCGGCTTTTAAGAGGGAATAGGGTTAGGGGTCCCTCCCCTAACCTATAACCCTATTCCCTCTAGGGTTGTAGGGGATTAGGCCTCCGGAAAACTCACTCTTTCGGCGAAACACAGCGCCTGTTTAGTCTGTTTTCAATTATTAAAAACAGTAAAACTACTTAAATGTGGAACCCAGACACGTTGGTGCAATTGACACGCTTTGTTCATCCTAATAACTACCCCTGGCACTTCACACATGGACACTTTATGGAGGACATGGGTCTGGTGACTCTACTGGCTGGCAGCTGGTAGGTTCGTCAAAAAATGATATCTTATTTTTTGACGAACCTACTCTACATCTACATCTCATAAAAACTACCAACGAAAATTGGTTTGAACGAGATCTAGCAAGTAGTTTTTTTTTTGTACGTCATAAATGGTAAACCTTAAGAGCCTGCTGCTAAAACGCTAGCCCCGCCTACACATCCCGCTATCCTCCAATCGTGATACAGATTCCATGAATCGTGCTCCCGAGCAATGTGCTTTATGCTGCAGCTAATAGTGAACAATATTGCGCAACAACGGTGCCCGCATTATAGCACGAAAGTAAAGGTCGTAAGTCCCAGAACTGTTTTTTGGTGATTACTTAAAAACTAAATACAATACAAATATTTCCGCTAGCTATTATTTTATAAAGTGTGTGAATGTAGTAGTACATGTTATTTAATGATAGTAACTCAATAAGTGTAACAGATATTCGTTGAAAAGCCCAAAAATATTCATAATTTCGAAAAATAAAACTATCGAGTCAAAATAAGTGAATCATGTTTTCCGTAAGTTAAATATCAGATAAATATACAATGATTAAATAAATCTCAATTTCATTGGAGTCAATCGTCTTCCGGGAGTGTAATACTTAGTAGAATACACAGCAAAAAATGACAACCCGGTCTTAAGGTACAATTCCGTGCATCGCGACAGTCGTCGGCAGCGCGCGGCTTACGACTGTCGCGATGGACGGAATTGTACCTTAAAACAAAAAAATTATCTAACCCATGCGTGTGTGGGGTATCCATGGGTAGGTCTTCAAAATTTTCCATCCAAAACCATCAAAAATGTCAAATTTGTACAACCTGAACACGAGGCACATGTCAAACTTGTGAAAACCAACTTCACTCTGGACCGGGTTGGCGCAATCTGTAGTTCAAGTCTTTAGACAAGATATTCTAAATTCGCTGCTAGGGGCACATGAGTATTGTCAATGAAAAATATCAAAATATCAAATTAAAATGTTTTATTTTTAATGCTAAAATTATGCAATCGTGAAAAACATAATATTATGTCTTATACTTAATAATATCATAATATTATTTGTAGTAGGTAATATTATTTAATTTGTAGGTAACAACCCTGGGAACGAACTCTATACTCGAACTCGTACCACCGACCACAATAGACATAACTACCAGTAGTTCGACTGCAAAGAGACGGACAGGTTTCAATATCTGTTAAATTCGTCAGGTTTCACCTGACGATTTTAATCGCATGTGCCAAAACATAAACAACAATACGACCAAAGCGGAACACGTCCAGCGAATATGTCATAGTTTTAAATTCGTAGATCAGCCCTAGCTCTGCTAGCGACGATTTTTGTCGCTACGGTTGTTAACTTGTTACCTATGAATTTAAAACTAGGACATATTCGCTGGGCGTGTTCCTCTTTGGTCGTATTTTTGTTTGTGTTTTGGCACATGCGATCAAATTTGTCAGAATCCAATTTTGAAATCTTTATTTTAAATATTTAAAAATAAATTATATCAGCCATCGCGAGGTACATTCCGTTCATAATCTTAGTGAAACCCGACGAATTTGACAGATATTGAAACCTGTCCGTTTCTTTGCAGTCGAACTACTGGTAGTTATGTCTATTGTGACTCTGACGAGGATTACGAGAGTTATTACAAAATTGAAAAATTTTGACATTTTTGAATGCGTTGGGCGAGCGCGGGGGCCGGGGTGTGAAGTGTGCGGGTGAAAACTATAAGTATCACTATCAGCGTAGCGCGCGGAAAAACATTATTACTTATTTTGCTTTTGCGAAATAGATAATACACAATTTTAAAAAATCAGAAGTTTATCCATCACTATGGATAGATCCACTGATCTGTATGTCTGTCTAAAGGCTGTATCTCAGACAGCCTGAAGACAGACATACAGACGGACAGACATCGAAGTCCCAGTAATGGGTCCCGTTTTACCCTCTGGGTACGGAACCCTAAAAACGGTAGGATATTAGATAGAGTTTACTCAGAATCTGTTTCACACTCGTCCTGTTCTTTCATACTGTTCATATTTTTTTCTCTAATTTTTAAAGCAATTGGTGAAAAGGACTCAAAATGAAAATATATATTTCCTACTTCTTTAGGATGTTGAATATGTAAACGCCTTTAATTAAAAATATCTTTTTCGTATTGTTTTGAGCTTGCAAAAATAAAAATGATTAAAATCTCGAAATATCGTGGATGAATCTGACACAAATTTATTCTATGGCTTTATTTAATAGACCTGATCCCAATTATTGTGATTTCAGAAACTCTAAAATTTTTTTAGATAGTGTTTTAAATAACTGGCAATATTTCGGGTTGCAAAGGGCTAAAATGGTTCAAATTAGGTACCCACAATCCGAAGACTAATGTAGATATGATGCTATTGTTATATTTAAGTTAAGTTTTTGCTAGCTAGTTTTATACAAATTTTAAAAAATCGACTACAAAATTTTGATTTTCTCAAAAACCTATTATCAGAAATGACACAAAATTTAAAAATAACCTAATAAGACATGACTCCATCCATGTGCAAAAATTCAGAAACTTTAGAATTTTTGAAACTTAACACCTCAAAACAAGCTAGTCCCGCAGGTCTAATTATGGAATAAACTAGCTAAGGAATGCTCAAAGTCGAATGTTACATTATAGTTATACGTAAATGCTCCCGGTGAGGGAGCACCTTAAGAATCTATACTTATAGAGCTGTAGAGGTTGTTATTTTGTCTGAACGCGCTAATCTCAAGAACTACTGGGTCGAATTTAAAAATTATTTTTGAGTTTGATAGTCCGTTTGCTGAAGAAAACTTTAGGCTATATTATAATTTATAACATCATGGTACGACGTCGAACGACTATTAATATTAGGAGTGAAGAATTAGAGGAAAAGTTGAATAAAGCGGGGATAATTTTTATATTTTGAACACGCTTATTTCAGTAAGTACTAGACCGATTTTTATGTTATTTGGAACTAAATATATAGAATAGACCAAGGACATTCATCACAATTATTAACATTGAATTAACATAATTCGACCAAATGACATACTTAATATAATATGGGTCTCTTAATTGCCTATGAATCAATTTCTTCGACGGTACAATGCAAAAGCACAATCAAACTCCTATAGTAACTAGTTTCTGGGAAAAGGCGATTGAATGGAAGCAAACAGAAACGGCAAACAAAAAATGAAGAACACATTGTTTCGAAGATAAAATAGCATCATTCAATTTCTACGTCCATATTGACCGGGACGCTTCCAAAACTTTTTGCATTCATTTTAGAGATGGAATTTACTTTTCCGATTCGTAAACATGGAAATGTTTTTAGTTCAAAAAATTTTGCAACTTTTAGTAGTCTAAAGTAAAACCCTTTTTTAGGGTTCTGTCCGTCCGTCCGTCCGTCCGTCCGTAAGTCACAGCCACTTTTCTCCGAAACTATTAGAGCTATACTATTGAAACTTGGTAAGTAGAGGTAGTCTGTGAACCGCATAAAGATTTTGATGCAAAAATGGAAAAATTATTAAAAATGTTAGGGGTCCCCATAGGTACAACTGAAACAAAAAAAAAAATTTTTCATCTAACCTATGCGTGTGTGGTATCTATGGATAAGTCTCCAAAAATCATAATATTAAGGTTTCTTATATCATATTTTTCTAACCTGAATAGTTTGCGAGAGAGACTCTTCCAAAGTGGTAAAATGTGTCCCCCCCCCCTCTAATTTCTAAAGTAGGGGCATGATAATTCTAAAAAATATATATGATGTAGATTTCTATAAAAACTACCAACGAAAATTGGTTTGAACGAGATCTAGCCAGTAGTTTTTTTTATACGTTATAAATGGTAAACCTTAATCTAAATTTCATTAAATCGACTGAAATATAAAAATAAATGAAAAACCTCATAAAAATAAACTTTAGTGCTGCTGCGGAACCCTTCATGGGCGAGTCCAACTCGCACTTGGCCGCTTTTTTTTAGTTGATCGACTATTAGGTACTCAATAACTTATGAAGTCTTCTTAGCCGTGATAGTTTTCCTTTTAAATTCAGCAATATTCCCTACTCCCGTGAATTTTGTCACATTTCCAGAAGCAACCGTTTAGCTGGTAAAAGGGGGGACACTGGACTCTAACGATTTTTTCCACTTTAAAACTTAATATTTCACAAATAGATTCCTAAATCGGAAAATGATCTATGAATACTCATAATATTTTTAAAAAACCTATCCAACGACACCCCATACGATGGGGTGGGCACGAAAAAAAAATTTCAACCCCGCTTGATGTGTAGGGGAGGTATCATAAAAAAAATATTTTTTAAATATTTTATGTACCATTTTGTCGGCATTATTAATATGTGTATTCATGCAAAATTACAGCTTTGTTGGTCCTATAGTCTCTGAGTAAAACCGCGGACAGGCAGACAGGCAGACAGACAGACGGACAGACGGACAGACGGACGGACAGACCGAAACTATAAGGGTTCCTTGTTGACTACGGAACCCTAAAAAGCAGTGATAGTGGTAACGTATTACCGTTGTAATTTAGGCGTCAGTCAATATATTATTATCACGGTCTCGTCATCGATCAAAATAAGGAACGAGCACATACAAAAATAATTTCAAGCAAACTCATGCCATTAATATTATCTAACAATCGACAAGCAAACGCTCAGACGAAACGTCGAGCCAAGCTAGAGACGTCTCCGGTCTCCACATACGGCAATAAAACCAGATTGATATTCAAGATCGCTGCCAAGCGTAGGGAACGCCGCCAACAATCTCCCCACTTTCGTGGTAATTAATTTTAACGTGGCAACATTAAATAACTTTGAGGTGCGCGTTAGAAATTTCACCTGAGCTCTATGAACGTTGGAATAAAGGGAACTTATTGAATACTAGAATTTATGATGCTAATAAGTTCTAATGTTTTACTTAGCGACACAATCAACTTCTTCATGCCCTTTACTGCCTAAAAATGCTTGTCCGCATTCTGCGGGGTATCAAAGATAACCTCTAGCCGCAGAGATGGTAGTAGATGCAGCTCTACCTTGCCAAAACCACGGGAGAACACCAAGAGTCAGTCATCCACGACATCAGAGTAAAGCCCTATCTGCATAACAAATTTTTACCTACAAATCAAGGATAAAAGGTATAAAGCGAGGCATAAAATTAAAAATAGAGGTAGTTGGAGCCAATAGTAACGGCTTAGTAGGAAAGCGTTTTAATGATGAACTAATCTAAGGGCCTGTTTCACCACTTCCGGATAAAGTTCCGAATAGGCTATTCACAATTTTTTTGACAGATTCTCCATACTTCATCAATCAAGTTATGTGGAGGATAGCCTATTGGGCGCTTATCGGGAAGTGGTGAAACGGTGTTGTATGTGAAAATATATTAGTACATTGGCAAACATAATTAATATAATTAGTTTTAGTAGTTAAGTCTCATCTCTGTACATCGAATTCATTACTATTTACTATAATAATTACCAAATCGACAATGATTAATTATTGTCTAGTTATGTATTGGGAGACATAACACAGACGAGTTTCCAGTCACAGCACAATCTGAACTGCAATATACTAAATGTGATCGGTTATGGTAATACATGATAACAGTAAACCACAGCTTGTAATAGAACAAAAACATAAACAGAACTAAATACACATTGCACGATCCAAATGCATACTATTTGATTTGATATTCCAATCCTCTGGTATAATTAACATCATAATGTTATTTTAGGGTGGGTTGCACCAACTTACTTTAAACTATTACTATAAAAAATGTCAAATGAACTGTCAAATGTCTAGTTAAAGTCAATAATTATTATTTTTATTATTTTAACTACAACGCCTCTGGTGCAACCCGTGCAACCCACGCTTAGTCTGTCAGATTTCTAAAATAAAACATTGTTTGGTATTAAAAAACTTTATATTATCAATACATATAATAAAACTGTTGAAATGAAAATTCTGTACATCAAAAATATTCAAAAAATAATAAGCAGGGGGTGTTACTATATCGCAATAGAAGCCAAAACTGTGGTTAGTTTTTGTCTGTCTGTCTGTCTGTCTGTCTGTCTGTCTGTCTGTCTGTCTGTATGTATGTTTGTTCCAGCATCACACGAAAACCACTGATCCGATTTGAATGCGGTTTTCGCAGATATATTTGTCTTCTTCCAACTTATCATCTGGTGTATAAAAAAATTTCCCCCCACCCCTCTAAGGGGACAAATGAGGGGTCAGATTTTGTATCAAACTTTTTTCTTGAACATGAAAACTACTGATCTGATTTGCATACGGTTTTCGCAGATGTATTTGCCTTCTTCCAACTCAACATCTGGTGTATAAACTTTCCCCCCCCCCACCCCTCTAAGGGGACCCAAAAGGGGGTCAGATTTTGTATCAAAGTTTTTCTTTAGTGGACTTATGTCATATTATTAACTGTATTTTCCAACTTAACATCAGGTGTACACAATCCCCCCCCCTTAGGGGACAAGAGGGGGGGGGGTAAGATTTTGTATCAATTACTCATGAAGTAGAAATACTTTAAATGGCAAAACAACGTTTGCCGGGTCAACTAGTAATTTAATATTTATGCAAGAAATCCTAATTTTATGTCAAAATGACCCAAACTATCCCAAAAATATATGTTATAATAATATTATAATAGTATTAATATATACGTTATACTCGTATATAACATTTCAGTTTTAGAAGAATTCTAAACTGCTAAACTTCTTATTCTATTCAAGAAGTATAAAGTATGTTGTAAATATATAAAATTAAATTGTAAATATACTGTTATAACAGTATATTTTGGGGCAGAACTGATACAATCAGCATTTTTCTACAATAGAATAGGAATGTAAGATACATAAAACGACAGTTATACTTGGCAAGATGGACGGTCATGACTACTAATGGCCATTTAAATACAAAATACACAACAGCGCCATTTATGGATGTGTCAGTTTACCATAACAAACTATTGACGGCGTAACAAAAAATTGATTAAAAGCATGTCTATTCTCTGTGCAAACGTGATTAAGGTTCATACATTCAAGGATTCGTGTTAGGGTCATCAGACACCGAATCGTAAGCATTGCATTTGAGGCAAGTTTAACCGCCTTAAAATAAAATTAGGTTCTACAGTCTTCGGCTTCACATATTTTTTCGTACTCATAGAAGAAGATGTCTACGTCTTGCAGAAGTAGTGCCAATACGCAATCCGGCGCTTGCTCTTTGGAAAGGAAACGTGTCCATCATCAGGCTTAGCATGGTCACAATAGAAACGGTTTCTTTCTACGGAAGAATAGACAAAGTGACAGACTGATAAAGAAAATCCGCCATTTTGTCCCTAAGATAATGTGTCAGTATGTTCATTCTTTCCCGTTTGGTGTTGTTTTGCTATAAGCGTGCTGATGGTAAGTGATAAGCTTCCCTTTTAAATTACAGCGCCGCATCACAATATTAGCATCTTGTTGTGAACTGACTCTTCTAAGAAAATGTATTTTCCTAGTCCTTCTTTAGAAGATATATCTTCTAAAGAAGGACGGACTTCTTGTTTTGGAAGTCGGTTAATATTTTTATGAGCATTATTGTTGTGTATTCTATATTTGAACGCAATTTAAATATTATGATGTTTAACTGACAATGTAAAAATAAGGCGAGTTGTTGGTTGCTTAGAAACGATAATATTATGGTGATCGTGTGCTCTTCGTAAATAAAATAATATCTGTATTTTACATGCCTTTGGCTTTAAATCCCTATCTTAAGAAAGTCACCCAAAACTTACACAACAACTGGCGACCGTGACTCATAACTTGCAAAAATGGAGAGACTTATAAGAGAGAGAGAACAGATACGGAGAGTGTTTAACAGACACCAACACCTGGAAACGCAAGTCGACTTTGATTTCCTATCCGAAAAGGCTCAGGCGCTGGCAGCATTGGATGGAGCAATTCGGGACCTCATCTTAAAATCGGACAAATTTGACCAAGATTCATACGACAAAGAGTGCGATGTGGCAGATGAGTACAGAAGAAGGTGGCTTACGTTAAAAGTCAAATATGAAAGTCTTAAGAAAAATGAAAAGAGAACAGAGAAAGAACCAGAAAGACTTAGCAACCTCAAACTTCCCAAGCTAGAGATAAGAAAATTTGACGATCACCCCAAGACGTGGCTTGCTTTTTGGGGTCAATATAAGAAAATTCATGAAGACTCCAGCCTGGACGTAGAAACAAAGTTCCAGTACCTAACACAGGCAATGAAAGAAGGTACTAAGGCCCGACAACTTGTGGAGAGCTACCCGCCCACTAAGGAGAATTATGAAAAGGTGGTAGCAACACTGAAGGACCGCTTCGCCAGGGACGACGCTCTTATAGAATTATACGTTCGTGAGTTGTTACAGTTAATGACAAAAAAGAGTATACTTTCCTTAGATGATCTATATGATAAGATTGTCACAAATTTGCAAATTTTAGAGTCCTTAGGAATTGTAAAAGACAAATATGAATGTATTTTGTTACCGATGATAGAATCAGCTCTTCCTGAGAAAGTTCTTTTGCTATGGAGTAGATACCCAGAAAAAGAAGGAAAGTCTAGGTTAGATAATTTATTGTCATTTTTAAAGTTAGAAGTAGAGGCTGAACGTAGGGTGATGATGGCCAAATCAAACTTTTTATCAGATCAATTCACAGATGAAGCAACCGTCCCGACCGCAGCGTGCCTGGTAGCAGAAGCAAAGCAGGTAAAAGGGTCCAATTGTAGAAAACCTGAAAAAGAAGGTAAGGAACAATGTTATTTTTGTGAAAAGAACCATAGTACTTACGAATGTGGCAAAGCGAATAGTTATAATTTAGAAGAAAAAAAGAATGTCATTAAGAAGAAGGGTGCCTGTTATATCTGTTTAAGGAAAGGGCATTTAGCTAAGAATTGTAGGGCATTCGTGAAGTGTATGTGTTGTGGACGACGTCATCCTGTTATATTATGTCCCATTGTACATGAGCAGTCAAACAGCAAAGCCGGTGAACAAAAAGAAAAACAAGAAGTCAATAGTGCTCATACAAGTAATAATACCACTACTTTGTTACAGACCTTGATAGTTAAAGTCAGCAGTCCAACTGAAGAAAGAAAGGTAAGGGCGCTATTAGATACTGGGTCACAGCGTACATATATAAAAGAACAACTGGCTAAAGATTTAGCCATACAGTGCACAAGGACTGAAAAACTCGGACATACTCTGTTCGGAGGAATGAAGAAGGAGATGCAAACACATAAGGTGTATGATTTTAAAGTGAGTAATTTAGACAATACTTACCAGATTTTGATGACAGGTTTAGAACAAGATGTACTATGTGGTTCCATACCTAAAGTACAAGACACAAGCCTGATTAACAATCTAATAAAGAATAAGATCACTTTAACCGACACCAAAGAAAATATATCAGAAATTAGCATTCTCATTGGTTCTGATTATTTGGGTGCAATTTT